>CM037462.1:15489636-16823138 GCA_021014325.1 Plazaster borealis
TACAGCAATAGTCATGGTTTCGACCATTGCACAATTAAACTATCAATAAAAGTCAAACCATTGTTGGAATTACTATCAACTTCACTGTCCAGATTAGTTTCAAACCAATGCCAAGTGCTTTCTGAACCGTCAAAAGTTCGGCGAACAAAAGCAAAACAATAAGGCTTTAAACCGTTACATTTAACTGTTTTCGAATCATCGACACCAAGCAGTAAACTGTCTTTGCTTTGATTTTGGATGCTCACAATTTGAACAAAATCAGTTGTCTGACAGTGTGTGATTGTTAAAGTCGTTCCTGAAATCAACTGTTTGCATGGTGTATGAGCGCAGCAAAGGAGCATGAAACTTCCCTTCCCACCTACCATTCCAACATCCACAAAAGATTGCTTTCAACAATTAAATAAACCAAGACTAAATTCAAATATTCAGAGCAAAATTTGTGGCTATAGAAAACCCCCAAAACAAACAGTAATGAAAGCAACATATCTTTTGAACATACATTGTAAATAAATGCACACAGCATTTCGAGCAATTTGGTAATCAATGGTGGTATCCACTAACATGGAATAAAGCGGTCCATCAGCATCAGCAGCATGGTTACAAAGTTGACAAATCCAAGGCTGACGAAGGCTAGGTCGTAACTTTGTGTCAGGTCGTAAAACAAGCCTGCAACGAGATCAAACAATTGGACAGCAAATACAAGAAATATCAGTCCTGGGTTTTAATTTTAAAAAAAAACACATTTTTTCTAGAAGGAATCAGTTATAAACTTTTAAAGGCTACGATACCACACAGTGGTGTTACCATGGTTACTACGTTTCGTTGAGCCTGAGACAAGGGCAAAGGTTGGGGGCCCTTCATTTCCTTGAAATATTAGCATGCACTATTTGAGATATTAGCAAAATCAATAGTTTCAAATATGAGTCACAATCCGAAGATGCAGTTAGATTTCAAGTTGGATATCATCCTCGTACTAGAAATCACTACGGCACTGTGTAGCCACATCAGAATTACTTTCATGTTGTATAGTAAACCTTACCTGCTACAAAACTTCCGCCGATTTCTCCAAGCCCGTAGAAACAATTACATAAAATACACCAATCAACTAGAATACTTTCGCCGTACATTTCTTTAATCACTAGCGTCGATAGTATGTTTAGGATTCCAATAGCACCACCGTTGACACAAGACAAAGACATAAGGATCTGCCGTAAGTAACAACAAATATTTCTTTGGTCAAACGCCGTTTTGAATAACATGAAAGAAGCATACGAGCACATCAGTACACATATGATAGTACATGAGCCATCAGGGGCTGAAATTTCACATATTATTGAAACCAACTCGATGGGCTAATTCTTATATCCATTTTCTTGTTGCAAATAATCCTCAACTTACCATAACCTGAACATTAGATTAATACCAGTTTTCGAAAGATTTTCACCGTGAAATCTGAAACCTCTTATAGCCTCTCCCGGCCGTGTAGAAAGTAACATTTTTAAGCTTTGTATTTGCACGGAGAGTGAATATTTGAGTTGTGTATACTGGCAAGCATGCTGCCTGTCAACAATGTTTATTTTTGTCAGAGGCTGTACCTTTTCAAAGAAAGTCATCAAGGGGAAGTAATGTGTATAAGTGACATTTTGTTGAAAAGTGCCTTTGTTGTTATATAACATTGCCTTTGATGTATCAGTTGTTTGTTAAGTTTCGAGGAGGTTGGTTGTAGGTTTATTCTATTATATTTAGTAGGCCATTACTTGAGCATGCAGCACCGGTATGATGCCCGGCCTTGTCCAATCACCAAGACACTTTGGAAGGGGTTCATAATATGCGCCTGTTTTTGTCTAGGTCTTCCTAAAAGGGCTTTAAATATTTCTGACAAAGAAAACTGTTATCCAGTCCGATATATAAAGTTGGGAGTTCCATTGTTAAATAAACATGATCCATTCTCGTGCCAGTTTGTTGTTAAATGCTTATAATATAACATATTGTTTGATTTGCCAACTGCAGGTAATTGTTGTTGTTAACCCTATATAGGCTATAGACACATGATGTAGTGAAATTTCAACACAAAAGGGAGGGAACAAATGCTGCTGATCACTCTCTTTTTTATCGTTTACCCAGGCAGTAGGATGCGATCCCCTCTAAAGTAAAATATACCATTGTTTTTAGCATTCATTCTTTTACTCATACTTCATCTACTGGCGCTGGGTTCCGGGGTTTCCCTGACATAATAAGGAGTTGCGGGAACTTGTTTTTATTTCCTTTTCTCGTTTAATAGGCTATTTCCACTCAACTATTTATCCCCCTGTGCATTTTAGTGGTTAAAAACAACAATGTTCTAGCGCAATGTGTGTTGTTGTTCTTTTTCCTGTGTGTGTTGTGATGCAGCGTTAAAAAGCTACAGGCAATAACAAATGGTAGGGGCACAATGTTCCCCCACCCCTCCTGCCATCCCACCCCACCCCCACTCCTGATACAGTCAGTACACAGATCATTTGGTGAAAATTCATCTCCCATAATCAGAAAAAAAACAAACATAAGTTAACCACTCTTTAAAGATCCTGTAACTTTGCTAGGGGAGATAGATCTATTGTGCATAAAATCATACCAATAATGTGAAATTTCAGCCTCTGGCTCAGGGACTAATAGAACAAACCTGCACCACAACCTTCTCTAAACTTTACAAACAACTGATATCACAAACTTTTTTGATCAAAGTACAGCAGCACTCTGACAAAGAGAAACATTGTTATGGGGCGCCGTTTGTCAATTAATTGTTTAGCATTTTTTTGACACGTTTTAACCATGGTTTGTAACAATTGGATGTAAACCATAAAAATTGTTGTCAATTTTTTTGTGGTTTACATACCATGAAAATACAATCAAAGCTTATAAATTATGGTTTATAAACCATGTAAAACTGAAGCCTCACAAAACATGGTTTATAAAGCATGATTTGTAAACCATGAAATTGTAAACACCTTAAAAACATGGTTTATAAACCATGAAATTTTAAGCACCTTAAAAACATGGTTTATAAACCATGAAATTTTAAGCACGTTTCAAAAAATGGTTTATAAACCAAGAAATTTTAAGCACCTTCAAAACGTGGTTTATAAACCATGAATTTTCTAGCATAATGGTTTACAAATCATGGTTTATAAACCATGAAAATTTGAACACCTTCAAAACGTGGTTTATAAACCATGATTTGTATACCATGAAATTTTAAGCACCTTAAAATGTCATGGTTTATAAACCATGAAATTTTCAGCACTTAAAAACATGGTTTATAAACCATGACATTTTAAGCACGTTTCAAAACATGGTTTATAAACCAAGACATTTTAAGCACCTTCAAAATGTGGTTTATAAACCATGAATTTTCTAGCATTATGGTTTACAAATCATGGTATATAAACCATGAAAATTTAAACACCTTCAAAACATGATTTATAAACCATGAAAATTTAAACACCATCAAAACATGGTTTATAAACCATGAAAATTATAGCACCTTCAAAACATGGTTTACAAATTAATCATGGTTTATAAACCATGATTTTTGAACACACGGTTTTTATGGTTTATAAACCATGATTTGTAAACCATGTTTTGAAGGTGCTATAATTTTCATGGTTTATAAACCATGTTTAGAAGGTGTTAAATTTCCATGGTTTATAACCATGATTTGTAAACCATGATGCTAGAAAATTTATGGTTCATAAACCACGTTTTGAAGGTGCTTAAAAATTCTTGGTTTATAAACCATGTTTTGAAAAGTGCTTAAAATGTCATGGTTAATAAACCATGTTTTTAAGGTGCTTAAAATGTCATGGTTTATAAACCATGTTTTTAAGGTGCTTTGAATTTCATGGTTTACAAATCATGGTTTATAAACCATATTTTGAAGGTGTTCGAATTTTCATGGTTTATAAACCATGTTTTATGATGGCTCAGTTTTCATGGTTTATAAACCATGATTTGTAAATCATTATGCTAGAAAATTTATGGTTTATTAACCACGTTTTGAAGGTGCTTAAAATTTCTTGGTTTATAAACCATGTTTTGAAACGTGCTTAAAATTTCTTGGTTTATAAACCACGTTTTAAGGTGCTTAAAATTTCATGGTTTACAAACCATGTTTTTACGGTGCTTACAATTTCATGGTTTACAAATCATGGTTTATAAACCATGTTTTGAGGCTTCAGTTTTACATGGTTTATAAACCATAATTTATAAGCTTTGATTGTATATTCATGGTATGTAAACCAAAAAAAAAATTGACAGCAATTTCTATGGTTTACATCCAATTGTTACAAACCATGGTTAAAACAATGTCAAAAAAACGCTAAACATTTAATTGACAAACGGCGCCCCATACATTGTTGACAGGCAGCCACGCTTGCCAAGTGACAAATACAACGGCTGTTTGAGTATGCACAACTCAAATATTCACCCTCCGTGCAAATACATGGGCTTAAACAATGTTGCTATCTAAGCAGCCGTTGGCTTAACAACAACGGAAGAGGCTAAGAGGTTTCAGGTTTTACGGTGAAAATCTTTCGAAAATGGTATTAGTCTAATTTCTATCTCAGTTTATGGTAAGTTGTGGATTATTTTCAACATTAAAAGTGATATTAGAATTAGTCCCTCGAGGTGGTTCGGCAATGTAGCTGGCTCATGTCCTACCAGCTTCATGTCAATTTTCTTGAACTATAGGCCTAGAATTTCTCATTAAACGATTGTGGTTTTTAAATTTGATGTCTACTATAAACGCTCTATAACGAACAAATTCAAGCCGTAGGCCTACCCAATTAGAGTGAGTTACGGCTGGGAAAACTAAGAAGATCCGTGTTCAAATTCGAAATTTGCGTACTTTTCTAATGTGAATTACATTTCTTAAAATACACTGGTGCCATATCAATCTAAAATATTGTCATGGTCAGGTTCAGAGGTGTTTTTTGTGTTTTTGTGGTGTGTTTTGGGTGGTTTTTGTTGGTGTTTTTGTTGGTGTTTTTTGGGGGGAGGGGTATGGAGACGGATACTTGAGCGTTGCTAGAAAGCGGGGGGGGGGGTTACAGAAAAAACGAATGTTAAACATTTCTTACCACGTAATTATCGTTGGCAAATGAATCTATAAACATTGCAGCTGAGTTTATAAAACACAATAACACAAACAACCAAAATGCACTGATGACATTGTAGCCTTGCAGAGGAATATAAATGAGTCTGCCGAGAAAGTTTCCAACACCACCTGCAGTTGACAACAGAGCTGCTGCAGAGAGAAGTACACCTCTGGACACGGCATGAGGCACTAGAAATACCATCCAAGCAGCAGAAGATGTGCCTTTTAGGAAACAAATAACAATTTGAAGAAGTACCCTGGGTTTCTCAAGGACGACGTTCAAGGAAAGCCAGGAAGCAACTTCTCTCAGCCGATTACGAAAACCTGGTTCATTTTTGTCATTTATTACTTGGTCCGTGTCTGTTGTGTTTAACTTCGAATACTTCTGGAATTGTTGATTATTCAGCGCACCAAACACAGTCACGTGGAACATAACAGCAGCCATGATCATCAAGGTTCCACGCCAGCCATAGACTCCGAGAAGAAAATCGACTATCGGTGGGAAAGCCATTACACCGAATGACCCACCTAGAAATGCTATGGCGTACATGACTGGAAAATGATCAGATGGTGACGATACCAGTGCAACTACCTGTGGCATGTAGGAAAGACCCATACCAACACCTGTCAGAGGTGGTAAAAATACATGTATTACATTCACGGGATTGTTAATGTTTTCTTTTTGTACGGAACAAGCAGGGTTGGAGAACAGGGATCTCCAATAGGATTCAAGGATCTTGTCAAACGTCTTTGAGAAGTCTCAATCCCTTTAAAATAGAATGAGCACTTTGATAAGGCGAGTGGTCCAGTTAGCAATAACGCCAGGACCGAGTTCAACATGGATCAGTTAGCAATCGAGCCAGGACCGAGTAAATGTTCGACGTGGTCTAGTTAGCAATAAAGGACCGGGTAAATGTTACACGTCAGTTAGCAATTGAGCTAGGACGGGTAAATTTTACTTGTGTTCCAGCTAGCATTAGAGCCAGGACGAGTAAATGTTCCACGTGGTCCAGTTAGCAATAAAGACAGGATTGGGTAAATGTTCCACGTGGTCCAGTTAGCAATAGAGCCAGGACCATGTAAATGTTCCACGTGGTCCAGTTAGCAATCGAGCCAGGACCGAGTAAATGTTCCACGTGGTCCAGTTAGCAATAAAGGACCGGGTAAATGTTACACGTCAGTTAGCAATTGAGCTAGGACGGGTAAATTTTACTTGTGTTCCAGCTAGCATTAGAGCCAGGACGAGTAAATGTTCCACGTGGTCCAGTTAGCAATAGAGCCAGGACCGTGTAAATGTTCCACGTGGTCCAGTAAGTAATTGAGCCAGGATCGGGAAAATGTTCCACATGGTCCAGTTAGCAATAGTGCCAGGACCGGATAAATGTTCCACGTGGTCCAGTTAGCAATAGTGCCAGGACCGAGTAAATGTTCCACGTGGTCCAGTTAGCAATAGAGCCAGGACCGAGTAATTGTTCCACGTGGTCCAGTTAGCAATAGAGCCAGGACCGTACTGTAAATGCTCCACGCGGTCCAGTTAGCATCAGAGCCAGCCGTTGCTTTTACCAAACCCTTCCTAACTAAGGATTAATCTTAGGACTTAGGACGAGTCCCAGCCTTGCACTGTAACATGTAAACCTTAAGATTAATCCTATGTTAGGACGAGTTACTCGTCCTAACTCGAGATAGGATTAATCCTAGCGTTTCGTGAAATCGGCTGCAGGACCAAGTAAATGTTCCACGTGGTCAGTTAGCAATAGAGCCAGGACCGGGTAAATGTTCCACGTGGTCCAGTTAGCAATAGAACCAGGAGGAGTAGTGTTCCACGTGGTCCAGTTAGCAATAGAGCCAAGATCGGGTAAATGTTCCACATGGACCAGTTAGCAATCGAGCCAGGACCGAGTAAATGTTCCACGTGGTCCAGTTAGCAATAGAGCCAGGACCGAGTAAATGTTCCACGTGGTCCAGTTAGCAATAGAGCCAGGACCGAGTAAATGTTCCACGTGGTCCAGTTAGCAATAGAGCCAGGACCGGGTAAATGTTCCACGTGGTCCAGTTAACAATAGAGCCAGGACCGGGTAAATGTTCCAGTTAGCAATTGAAACAGGACCGAGTAAATGTTCCACGTGGTCCAGTTAGCAATAGAGCCAGGACCGGGTAAATGTTCCACGTGGTCCAGTTAGCAATAGAGCCAGGACCGGGTAAATGTTCCACGTGGTCCAGTTAGCAATAGAGCCAGGACCGAGTAAATGTTCCACGTGGTCCAGTTAGCAATATAGAGCCAGGACCGTGTAAATGTTCCACGTGGTCCTGTAAGTAATTGAGCCAGGATCGGGAAAATGTTCCACATTGTCCAGTTAGCAATAGTGCCAGGACCGAGTAAATGTTCCACGTGGTCCAGTTAGCAATAGAGCCAGGATCGGATAAATGTTCCACGTGGTACAGTTAGCAATAGAGCCAGGACCGGGTAAATGTTCCACGTGGTCCAGTTAGCAATAGAGCCAGGACCGAGTAAATGGTCCACGTGCTTCAGCAATACGGCCAGGACCGGGTTAATTTTGTAATTGTCAAGATACTTTTCCTGTTTGGTGGTGAAATGGGGGGGGGGGGGGTCATTAAATGTAATAAAGATGTAACTTTACTTTCAAAAATATCATAAACGTGGAAAACTGTAATAACAATATACTTCCATTACTTCCAAAATCAAGAAATTGGTTTGTACCTACATGCTGTATGATGTATAGTATACACAGGTGCAGTGAAGTCAGGCAACGGTAACGTGCAGAGTTTACATTATTGAAAGTAATCCTTGCTGACATATCAATTAATAATAATGACAGTTTATGTAAATAATTAATATAGCAAAATGTTGTAATACGTGCGAGACTTTGGCACGGTCTAGGGTGGATGAATGACCAAGTGTTTATGGAGTACAGCTGAGCGACGGGGTTAAACGTCATTTCTTTATATTTTACGTTCGGCTCTAAGTGGTAGCGGTCACACCATTAAACCTCTTTGACAGCCCTAAAATATTCAGTAGAATCATTGACTAAGAAGCCGCTGATAATCGGACTGTATCGTCCACATACTTAAGTTGACACTTACCTGTTGTTATTCCCAATGTGATTGTTAACTGGAAGATGTTCCGAGTGAACGCACTGGCAAAGTATCCAGCAAAAAGTAAGAACCCTCCGGTCATTATACACACCCGGCTGCCATGTCGCTTTGCAAGATTTCCTGTGACTGGTGCTGTTATTATAGTTCAGAAAAAGAAACAAAGCAAATAAAGATAATTAAACCCTTTATCATGAACAAGAAATCAATTTAATGGAAAATGAAACGGGTTAATCCCATACAACATTAAAATCCCTGTACCAAGAAAGAGACATACAAATTTCATCATCAAAACCATTAATCGTTAACTTATCAATATAATATAAAACAAAACAAATGTTTTGAAATCAAATTATATTATTTTGTATTCTTAAGCTTGATTTTCCCACATAATGTAGAAGGAACTGTGCCTTTGATGTTACAATTCATGAGAAATATACGCTTACTTTTCCACATAAACATGTAAGCCTACTTTTAATAAAACGTCAACAGATTTTACCTCATTTTCTTCCTAATAAAAAATTGATAGCGACAAAAATGGAGTATTTGTAAACCTAAAGCTCAATCCTGGCTCAGTACACTTTCCTGTCCATGTGGAATTAGTATGAGTGACTTACCAATGATAAAACCAATACTGTTTGACATGCCGATTACAGTCCCCAGTTCAGCTGCACTGCACTCTAGAGAATCCATCATGGGGTTGAATAAAACACCGAACGATTTAAGAGATCCCATCTCCAAGAAAACTATCATGAATGATGTAAATGTAAGGAGACAGCTTGAAGTCATCATTTTGAATGAAGGTTTCACCTCAATAAATCAGAGTTTAAAAACAGCTACGTATCCAAGGTTCTCAGCCGTTCGCGAGGGCGCCCGGTTTATTTTTGACTTGTCCCCTTAGCGAAGAGGAAAAACTAGTTGGCCGATAATCCACCATTGGTTCGCCGGCTGTTTTCAATCGCGGCCCTACATTCACAGCTTCTTCCCTTTACAATATTTGTTATACTACAATATTTGTCATACTACAATAAACATACACTATGAAGTGACCTATTTAATCTAGTGACCCGGTCGCCTATGTTAAAAGGCTGACGGAGTTGTGTTTCAAAAAGCGCACAACAGGCAAAACATGACAGCACACAAGAGCGCAAGAGCGCTCCCTGTTGATTCTGCCGCAACTGAGCAGGAAAAAATATCGCCTCCGCGGCTCCGTTTGATATTGGAAACACCGTGCAAAATGTACACTGCTCCAAAAATTGATGATGGAGCTCAAGCTGAAGTTGCTATTTTGTTTCGTTTATATTATATGGGCGACCCTGCCAGGATAACGGCGCGAACCTGTTACATAATTGGCTTATATGGTCGAGACCCGCCAGGTTTTCTATTAATTCAACAAGGTTTTTAAATGTTTAATTGCATTTTCTTGTTACATAATTGGCTTATATGGTCGAGACCCGCCGGGTTTTCTATTAATTTCCTTTTATTTGAGAGTCCATTATTTTATACTCTCATTTAATGTACACAATACAGCGTTTTATCGCCCTTCCCTTCATTTGTAGCCGGGATAAGAATAAACCTTCATTTTTACAAGCAATATACCAGCGTATCCCTTGTAAATTCATTATGTCTCAGCACAGAGTGCGCTAGCCGCATTCAAAACTGCTACATATATTTTTTAATTTTTTGACGCGCACATTTCACTATACACGTACATGTACAAGAATACAATGATTTCAATGCTGCAGAAATATAAAAGGCAACATTCAGGAGTTTTCAAAGCTTACCACCCTTGTAACACATTGATCTTTATTAGAATTGTTAGTAATTTTTGAAATTCATAGAGTGTACAAATTTAAATTTGCCATAGTACCGATAACTCTATCCAATACAGCAATTGTAGTCATGGTTTCGACCATTGCCCAATTAAACTACCAATAAAAGCCGGCATTGTTGTAATTACTATCAACTTCACTGTCCAGATTAGTTTTTTAGGGAATATTGTCAACTCACCTAATCCAGTAGTTAAAGTGCCAGTACTCCTTTGGTGCAGCCAATTGGGTCACAACTCGTGACGTGTATATAATCCCAAAGATGGTTTGAGAATGTTCACAATGTTATTTACAGATGAAGATGGTGTAGATATAAACAATGATGATGATGATTATAAAAGAAGCTTGGAGTTGTTGGAGTGGTGGAGGAAAATTCCCTGCTCTTGGGGAGTCCAAAAATAAAGCTCCAAAGTATGATCCAAAGCTTACAGTGATGACTTTTGCAACTCTCGATAACAAACAGAACTCAATACTTCACTAAAGAATACACATGTGCATGAAGCATGGTCTTTGGTATTAAACCACTGTACACTGTAATACAATGTAACCTTTGTGTGACTAAAACTAAAGGGGTCACGAAGGTTAGAGTTTCTATGGTACGCCTGATGGTGCAACACAAGTTAACTATTGTGGCGGGCACAGACCGTTATCCAGTCTATGATTATTAACTCGGACCCTTTCCCTTGCTAGCTCAAGTTAAAGTCACTAAGCGGACTTAAGGCTGAGTGACGAGATTCGTTTGGGAGGAAGTATACCGCCCGATTATAAAAGATTGTACACCTCTCTGTCAGAGTACACACAGTTCCCTAAAATAATCACACAAATAGGACACAGTTTAACAATGACCTTGACCTCAAAAGTAATTTATTGACATTCACCTTCAACTCCAGAAGTTGGGCAAAATAACCTAGCCTGTAAGCACTTAGAATGTGAGACCCCAAATTATCTACAAGTCATGTAAACAACTACCTAGCAATACTCAATACCAGTGAAAGGCAACACATACACAGAGCACCACGCCGCGGTTGCACGCCTAGCCCAGCGCAACACCAGCTGCCTTGGGCCTTGAGCACACAGCTCGGTCCCGGCAACAACACACGACCCGCTCCGCTACACAGCCCTCCCAGAATCCAGTAGTTGTCTGCCTCGCACACAGCGACGGCAACCATTGGGTCGTTGCACTTAACCCAGTTCAACTACACCGCAGTACAGCTAGCTCCGGCTGATCGTCTTGTGTATTTATCACGACGATCGCCTGCACGCGCACAGCCTTAAATAACGCTGCCTAAAATGCACAAATACCGCCAAAATTCACACAGAAAGTAACACACTCACGTCTCTGTTCTAATCTTCTTCCCCACAGGCTCCTTTTACCCTCAATATTACTCCCAATTTACACAAAGTAATGAATAACTCTCATATACTTACTATACTTGCTGCACTCAAATTTCTGGAACAAGTCCCTCCCTGCAACCCAAAACAGCAGCTTTTTATCACGCTTTCCTGAAAGCCATGTGCACGCCCAACAGCGCACAATATCTTACATAAACTCAACTAACTTCTTAAAAGTTACGGGCAACTAGCCCAACTGAACTACAACTACCGCACCAATCAGAGTTCACCTGACTTCTCGTGGCGGGAACTTGCACCTTGCACCAACCCTATTGGTGCAAGCTGAACACATGACTGATGACGTCGTTCACATATCACGTGCGACGTCACATGACGAATTCAACTCATGCAATTTCATCACACTATGTACAAGTCAGTATGGCATGCCTGATGGTGCACAAATATATACATGTCGCTACAGTTTCAAACCATTGTCAAGTGCTTTCTGAACCGTCAAAAAGTTTGGCGAACAAAAGCAAAACAATAAGGCTTTAAACCGTTACATTTAACTGTGTTCGAATCATCGACACCAAGCAGTAAACTGTCTTTGCTTTGATTTTGGATGCTCACAATTTGAACAAAATCAGTTGTCTGACAATGTTTGATTGTTAAAGTCGTTCCCGAAATCAACTGTTTGCATGGTGTATGAGCGCAGCAAAGGAGCATGAAACTTCCCTTCCCACCTACCATTCCAACATCCACAAAAGATTGCTTTCAACAATTAAATAAACCAATTAGACTAAATTCAAATATTCAGAGCAAAATTTGTGACTATCGAAAACCCCCAAAACAAACAGTAATGAAAGCAACATATCTTTTGAACATACATTGTAAATAAATGCACACAGTATTTCGAGCAATTTGGTAATCAATGGTGGTATCCACTAACATGGAATAAAGCGGTCCATCAGCATCAGCAGCATGGTTACAAAGTTGACAAATCCAAGGCTGACGAAGGCTAGGTCGTAACTTTGTGTCAGGTCGTAAAACAACCCTGCAACGAGATCAAACAATGGACAGCAAATACAAGAAATATCAGTCCTGGGTTTTAATTTAAAAAAAAACATTTTTTTCTAGAAGGAATCAGTTGTAAACTTTTAAAGGCTACGATACCGCACAGTGGTGTTACCATGGTTACTACGTTTCGTTGAGCCTGAGACAAGGGCAAAGGTTGGGGCCCCTTCATTTAACTTGAAATATTAGCACTATTTGAGATATTAGCAAAATCAATAGTTTCAAATATGAGTCACAATCCGAAGATGCAGTTAGATTTCAAGTTGGGTATCATCCTCGTACTAGAAATCACTACGGCACTGTGCAGCCACATCAGAATTACTTTCATGTTGTAGTAAACCTTACCTGCTACAAAACTTCCGCCGATTTCTCCAAGCCCGTAGAAACAATCGCCTAAAATACACCAATCAACTAGAATACTTTCGCCGTACATTTCTTTAATCACTAGCGTCGATAGTATGTTTATGATTCCAATAGCACCACCGTTGACACAAGACAAAGACATCAGGACCTACCGTAAGTAACAACAAATATTTCTTTGGTCAAACGCCGTTTTGAATAACATGAAAGAAGCATACGAGCACATCAGTACACATGATAGTCCATGAGCCAACAGGGGCTGAAATTTCACTTATTATTGAAACCAACTCGATGGGCTAATTCTTATATCCATTTTCTTGTTGCAAATAATCCTCAACTTACCATAACCTGAATATTAGATTAAAGTTTTCGAAAGATTTTCACCGTGAAATCTGAAACCTCTTAGCCTCTTCCGTTGTTTAACAACGGCCGTTTAGAAAGTAACATTTTTAAGCTTTGTATTTGCACGGAGAGTGAATATTTGAGTTGTGCATACTGGCAAGCATGCTGCCTGTCAACATTGAATGTTTCTCTTTGTCAGAGTGCTGCTGTACCTTTTCAAAGAAAGTCATCAAGGGGAAGTAATTTGTATAAGTGACATTTTGTTGAAAAATGCCTTTGTTGTTATATAACATTGCCTTTGATATATCAGTTGTTTGTTAAGTTCCGAGAAGGTTGGTTGTAGGTTTATTCTATCATATTTAGTAGGCCATTACTTGAGCATGCAGCACCGGTATGGTGCCCGGCCTTGTCCAATCACCAAGACACTTTGGAAGGGGTTCATAATATGCGCCTGTTTTTGTCTAGGTCTTCCTAAAAGGGCTTTAAATATTTCTGACAAAGAAAAAACTGTTATCCAGTCCGATATATAAAGTTGGGAGTTCCATTATAAAATAAACAGGATCCATTCTGGTGCCAGTTTGTTGTTAAATGCTTATAATATAACATATTGTTTGATTTGCCAACTGCAGCTAATTTTTGTTGTTAACCCTATATAGGCTATAGGCACATGATGTAGTAAAATTTCAACGCAAAAGGGCGAGACCAAATGCTGCTAATCACTCTCTTTTGTATCGTTTACCCAGGCAGTAGGATGCGATCCCCTCTAAAGTAAAATATACCATTGTTTTTAGCATTCATTCTTTTACTCATACTTCATCTACTGGGTTCCGGGGTTTCCCTGACATAACAAGGAGTTGCGGGGAACTTGTTTTTATTTCCTTTTCTCGTTTAATAGGCTATTTCCACTCAACTATTTATCCCCCTATGCATTTTAGTGGTTAAAAACAACAATGTTCTAGCGCAATTTGTGTTGTTTTCTTTCCCTGTGTGTGTTGTGATGCAGCGTTAAAAAGCTACAGGCAATAACAAATGGTAGGGGCACAATGTTCCCCACCCCTCCTGCCATCCCACCCCACCCCCACTCCCGATACAGTCAGTACACAGATCATTTGGTGAAAATTCATCTCCCATAATCAGAAAAAAAAACAAACATAAGTTAACCACTCTGTAAAGATCCTGTAACTTTGCTGGGGGAAATAGATCTATTATGCATAAAATCATACCAATAATGTGAAATTTCAGCCTCTGGCTCAGGGACTAATATAGAACAAACCTGCACCACAACCTTCTCTAAACTTTACAAACAACTGATATAACAAACTTTTTTTATCAAAGTACAGCAGTACGGAGCACCTAAAGGGACAGGTAAAATAAAATTTGAAAAGGTAAAAAACATGTTGGATTATTTCATTCCCTTGAAATATTATTTCGTTCCCTCGAAATATTATTTCGTCCCCTCGAGATATTATTTCATTCCCTCGAACGAAATAACATTTCGAGGGAATGAAATAAGTTATTACGTGGGAACGAAATATTATTTCGAGGGGACGAAATAGTATTTCGGGGGAATGAAATAATATTTCGAGGGAATTAAATGATTTTGTTCCCTCGAAATGCTATTTCGAGGGGACGAAATCATTTCATGGGAACGAAATAACATTTCGAGGGAACGAAATGATATTTCGAGATAACGAAATAATATTTCGAGATAACGAAATAATATTTCGAGATAACGAAATAATATTTCGAGGGAACGAAATAATTTCAACATTTTGTTTACCTTTTCAAATTTTATTTTACCTGTCCCTTTAGGGGCTCCGTACAGCAGCACTCTGACAAAGAGAAACATTGTTGACAGGCAGCCAAGCTTGCCAAGTGACAAATAACGGCTGTTTGAGTATGCACCACTCAAATATTATTCACCCTCCGTGCAAATACATGGGCTTAAACAATGTTGCTATCTAAACAGCCGTTGGCTTAACAACAACGGAAGAGGCTAAGAGGTTTCAGGTTTTACGGTGAAAATCTTTCGAAAATGGTATTAGTCTAATTTCTATCTCAGTTTATAGTAAGTTGTGGATTATTTTCAACATTAAAAGTGATATTAGAATTAGTCCCTCGAGGTGGTTCGGCAATGTAGCTGGCTCATGTCCTATCAGCTTCATGTCAATTTTCTTGAACTTTAGGCCTAGAATTTCTCATTGAAGAGGTGTTGGTTTTTTTTTTTTTTGGTTTTTTTTTTTTTTTTTGGGGGGGGGGGGTGTTGATGGAGACGGATACTTGAGCGTTGCTAGAAAGCGGGGGGGGGGATTAGAGAAAAATATTCGTAAACCTTTCTTACCACATAATTATCGTTGGCAAATGAATCCATAAACATTGCAGCTGAGGTTATCACACACAGTAACACAAACAACCAAAATGCACTGATGACATTGTAGCCTTGCAGAGGAATATAAATGAGTCTGCCGAGAAAGTTTCCAACACCACCTGCAGTTGACAACAGAGCTGCTGCAGAGAAAGGTATACCTCTTGACACAGCATGAGGTACTAGAAATACCATCCAAGCAGCAGAAGATGTGCCTTTTAGGAAACAAATAACAATTTGAAGAAGTATCCTGGGTTTCTCAAGGACGACGTTCAAGGAAAGCCAGGAAGCAACTTCCCTCAGCCGATTACGTAAACCTGGTTCATTTTTTCATTTATTACTTGGTCCGTGTCTGTTGTGTTTAACTTCAAATACTTGTGGACGTGATGATTATTCAGTGCACCAAACACAGTCACGTGGAACATAACAGCAGCCATGATCATCAAGGTTCCACGCCAGCCATAGACTCCGAGAAGAAAATCGACTATCGGTGGGAAAGCCATTACACCGAATGACCCACCTAGAAATGCTATGGCGAACATGACTGGAAAATGAACAGATGGTGACGATACCAGTGCAACAACTACCTGTGGTATGTAGGAAAGACCCATACCAACACCTGTCAGAGGTGGTAAAAAAACATGTATTACATTCACGGGATTGTTAATGTTTTCTTTTTATACGGAACAAGCAGGGTTGGAGAAAGCCTTTCTCTATGGAGACAGGGATCTCCAATAGGATTCAAGGATCTTGTCAACGTCTTTGAGAAGTCTCAATCCCTTTAAAATAGAATGAGTACTTTGATAAGGCGAGTGGTCCAGTTAGCAATAACGCCAGGACCGAGAAATTAATGTTCGACGTGATCCAGATAGCAATAGAGGACCGGGTAAATGTTACACGTGGTCCAGTTAGCAATTGAGCTAGGACGAGTAAATTTTGCTTGTGTTCCAGTTAGCATTAGAGCCAGGACGAGTAAATGTTCCACGTGGTCCAGTTAGCAACAGAGCCAGGACCGAGTAAATGTTCCACATGGTCCAGTTAGCAATAGGGCCAGGACCGAGAAAATGTTCCATATGGTCCAGTTAGCAATAGAGCCAGGACCGAGTAAATGTTCCACGTGGTCCAGTAAGCAATAAAGACAGGATTGGGTAAATGTTCCACGTGGTCCAGTTAGCAATAGAGCCAGGACCATGTAAATGTTCCACGTGGTCCAGTTAGCAATAGAGCCAGGACCAGGAAATGCTCTACATGGTCCAGTTAGCAATAGGGCCAGGACCGAGTAAATGTACCATATGGTCCAGTTAGCAATAGAGCCAGGACCGAGTAAATGTTCCAAGTGGTCCAGTTAGCAATAAAGACAGGATTGGGTAAATGTTCCACGTGGTCCGGTTAGCAATAGAGCCAGGACCAGGTAAATGTTCCACGAGGTCCAGTTAGCAATCGATTCAGGACCAGGTAAATGCTTCCAGTTAGCAATAGAGCCAAGACCGAGTAAATGTTCCACATGGTCCAGTTAGCAATAGAGCCAGGACCGAGTAAATGTTCCACATGGTCCAGTTAGCAATAGAGCCAGGACCGAGTAATTGTTCCACGTGGTCCAGTTAGCAATAGAGCCAGGACCGGGTTAATGTTCCACGTGGTCCAGTCAGCAATAGAGCCAGGACCGTGTAAAATGGTCCACGTGGTCCAGTTAGCAATAGAGCCAGGACCGGGTAAATGTTCCACGTGGTCAGTTAGCAATAGAGCCAGGACCGTGTAAAATGCTCCACGTGGTCCAGTTAGCATTAGAGCCAAGATCGGGTAAATGTTCCACATGGACCAGTTAGCAATAGAGCCAGGACCGAGTAAATGTTCTACGTGGTCCAGTTAGCAATAGAGCCAGGACCGGGTAATTGCTCCACGTGGTCTAGTTAGCAATCGAGCCAGGACCGAGTAAATGTTCTACGTGGTCCAGTTAGCAATATAGCCTGGACCGAGTAAATGTTCCTCGTGGTCCAGTTAGCAATAGAGCCAGGACCAGGGTGGTCCAGTTAGCAATCGATTCAGGACCAGGTAAATGTTCCAGTTAGCAATAGAGCCAGGACCGAGTAATTGCTCCACGTGGTCCAGTTAGCAATAGAGCCAGGACCGAGTAATTATTCCACGTGGTCCAGTTAGCAATAGAGCCAGGACCGAGTAAATGTTCTACGTGGTCCAGTTAGCAATATAGCCAGGACCAAGTAAATCGTCGACGTGATCCAGTTAGCAATAGAGGACCGGGTAAATGTTACACGTGGTCCAGTTAGCAAATGAGCTCGGACGGGTAAATTTTGCTTGTGGTCCAGCTAGCAATAGAGCCAGGACCAAGTAAATGTTCCACGTGGTCCAGTTAGCAATAGAGCCAGGACGGTGTAATTGTTCCACGTGGTACAGTTAGCAATAGAGCCAGGACCAAGTAAATGTTCCACGTGGTCCAGTTAGCAATAGAGCCAGGACGAGTAAATGTTCCACGTGGTCCAGTTAGCAATAGAGCCAGGACCAGGTAAATGTTCCACGTGGTCCAGTTAGCAATAGAACCAGGACCAAGTAAATGTTCCACGTGGTCCAGTTAGCAATAGAACCAGGACCAAGTAAATGTTCCACGTGGTCTAGTTAGCAATAGAACCAGAACCGTGTAAATGTTCCACGTGGTCTAGTTAGCAATAGAACCAGAACCGTGTAAATGTTCCACGTTGTCCAGTTAGCAATAGAGCCAGGACCAAGTAAATGTTCCACGTGGTCCAGTTAGCAATAGAGCCGGGACCGAGTAAATGTTCCACGTGGTCCAGTTAGCAATAGAGCCAGGACCGAGTAAATGTTCCACGTGGTCCAGTTAGCAATATAGCCAGGACCGAGTAAATGTTCTACGTGGTCCAGTTAGCAATATAGCCAGGACCAAGTAAATCGTCGACGTGGTCCAGTTAGCAATAGAGGACCGGGTAAATGTTACACGTGGTCCAGTTAGCAAATGAGCTCGGACGGGTAAATTTTGCTTGTGGTCCAGCTAGCAATAGAGCCAGGACCAAGTAAAAGTTCCACGTGGTCCAGTTAGCAATATAGCCAGGACCGAGTAATTGTTCCACGTGGTCCAGTTAGCAATAGAGCCAGGACCGAGTAAATGTTCCACGTGGTCCAGTTAGCAATAGAGCCAGGACCAAGTAATTGTTCCACGCGGTCCAGTTAGCAATAGAGCCAGGACCAAGTAAATGTTCCACGTGGTCCAGTTAGCAATAGAGCCGGGACCGAGTAAATGTTCCACGTGGTCCAGTTAGCAATAGAGCCAGGACCAAGTAATTGTTCCACGTGGTCCAGTTAGCAATAGAGCCAGGACCAAGTAAATGTTCCACGTGGTCCAGTTAGCAATAGAGCCGGGACCGAGTAAATGTTCCACGTGGTCCAGTTAGCAATAGAGCCAGGACCGAGTAAATGTTCCACGTGGTCCAGTTAGCAATATAGCCAGGACCGAGTAATTGTTCCACGTGGTCCAGTTAGCAATAGAGCCAGGACCGAGTAATTGTTCCACGTGGTCCAGTTAGCAATAGAGCCAGGACCGAGTAATTGTTCCACGTGGTCCAGTTAGCAATAGAGCCAGGACCAAGTAAATGTTCCACGTGGTCCAGTTAGCAATAGAGCCAGGACCGAGTAAATGTTCCACGTGGTCCAGTTAGCAATAGAGCCAGGACCAAGTAATTGTTCCACGTGGTCCAGTTAGCAATAGAGCCAGGACCGAGTAAATGTTCCACGTGGTCCAGTTAGCAATAGAGCCAGGACCGAGTAAATGCTCCACGTGGTCCAGTTAGCAATAGAGCCAGAACCGTGTGAATGTTCCACGTGGTCCAGTTAGCAATAGAACCAGGACAAAGTAAATGTTCCACGTGGTCCAGTTAGCAATAGAGCCAGGACCAAGTAAATGTTCCACGTGGTCCAGTTAGCAATAGAGGACCGGGTAAATGTTACACGTGGTCCAGTTAGCAAATGAGCTCGGACGGGTAAATTTTGCTTGTGGTCCAGCTAGCAATAGAGCCAGGACCAAGTAAAAGTTCCACGTGGTCCAGTTAGCAATATAGCCAGGACCGAGTAATTGTTCCACGTGGTCCAGTTAGCAATAGAGCCAGGACCGAGTAAATGTTCCACGTGGTCCAGTTAGCAATAGAGCCAGGACCGAGTAAATGTTCCACGTGGTCCAGTTAGCAATATAGCCAGGACGAGTAAATGTTCCACGTGTTCCAGTTAGCAATAGAGCCAGGACCGTGTAATTGTTCCACGTGGTCCAGTTAGCAATAGAGCCAGGACCGAGTAAATGTTCCACGTGGTCCAGTTAGCAATAGAGCCGGGACCGAGTAATTGTTCCACATGGTCCAGTTAGCAATAGAGCCAGGACCGAGTAAATGTTCCACGTGGTCCAGTTAGCAATAGAGCCAGGACGGTGTAATTGTTCCACGTGGTCCAGTTAGCAATAGAGCCAGGACCAAGTAAATGTTCCACGTGGTCCAGTTAGCAATAGAGCCAGGACGAGTAAATGTTCCACGTGGTCCAGTTAGCAATAGAGCCAGGACCAAGTAAATGTTCCACGTGGTCCAGTTAGCAATAGAACCAGGACCAAGTAAATGTTCCACGTGGTCCAGTTAGCAATAGAACCAGGACCAAGTAAATGTTCCACGTGGTCTAGTTAGCAATAGAACCAGAACCGTGTAAATGTTCCACGTGGTCTAGTTAGCAATAGAACCAGAACCGTGTAAATGTTCCACGTGGTCCAGTTAGCAATAGAGCCAGGACCGAGTAAATGTTCCACGTGGTCCAGTTAGCAATAGAGCCAGGACCAAGTAATTGTTCCACGTGGTCCAGTTAGCAATAGAGCCAGGACCAAGTAAATGTTCCACGTGGTCCAGTTAGCAATAGAGCCGGGACCGAGTAATTGTTCCACATGGTCCAGTTAGCAATAGAGCCAGGACCGAGTAAATGTTCCACGTGGTCCAGTTAGCAATAGAGCCAGGACCGAGTAATTGTTCCACGTGGTCCAGTTTACAATAGAGCCAGGACCAAGTAAATGTTCCACGTGGTCCAGTTAGCAATAGAGCCAGGACGAGTAAATGTTCCACGTGGTCCAGTTAGCAATAGAGCCAGGACCAAGTAAATGTTCCACGTGGTCCAGTTAGCAATAGAACCAGGACCAAGTAAATGTTCCACGTGGTCCAGTTAGCAATAGAACCAGGACCAAGTAAATGTTCCACGTGGTCTAGTTAGCAATAGAACCAGAACCGTGTAAATGTTCCACGTGGTCTAGTTAGCAATAGAACCAGAACCGTGTAAATGTTCCACGTTGTCCAGTTAGCAATTGAAACAGGATCGGGTAAAATTATAATAATAATAATAATAATAATAATTATAAGACTTGTAATGCGCACATATCCACCCTGCTGGGTGTTCAAGGTGCAGTAAAAAAAACAAAAAACAAAACAAAACAAAACAAAGACAAAACAGACACAACAAAATTAGTCCTTGAAAACCTGTGACATAAGATGAGTTTTGAGAAGAGATTTGAATTTTGTGGTACAAAGACAAGATCTAAGATTAAGCGGTAGAGAGTTCCAGATGCGTGGCGCAGCTGAAGAAAAAGACCTGTCACCCCATGAGTGTCGAGACTTGGGTTCAATGAGGAGAAGCATGGAACTTGATCGAAGATTCCTTGATGGAGTGTAAACTTGAAGTAGTTCAGAAATATAGTGGGGAGCCTTGCCATTAAGTGCTTTGTGGACAATGAGCATCAGCTTGAAGATGATTCGTTGAGAGATAGGGAGCCAATGTAGTTGTTTCAGAATGGGGGTGATAGAACAGGATTTTCTAGACAGTGTCACAATGGGGGCAGCGGTATTTTGGAGGCGTTGAAGACGGGAAATCTGGTTGTTAGGAAGACTGTAGAGAAGAGCATTGCCGTTGTCAAGACGAGAAGTAACAAATGCATGAATGACCTTTTCAGTGGCACTTTTGTCCAAGTACTTGCGAATCTTACCAATATTCCTGATGTGATATGATGACAGACGAACGATGTTGTTGATGTGTGGTTGAAGTGTCATCGATGAATCAAAAATAACCCCTAAGTTCCGAGCTTGCAGCGAGGGAGCTATCCGAGCATCACCGATGGAAATGTATGGCACTGAAACCTTTGTTAACTGTTGACGTGACCCAAATAGAAGGAACTCTGTCTTACCATCATTTAACTTCAGGAAGTTTTGTTGTGTCCAACGTCGAATCTCTTGGATGCATTTCTCAAGTCTTGCAATAGATGCATTGGCGTTTTCTTGAGAAGATTTAAACGTGATGTATAGCTGAGTGTCGTCTGCGTACACATGGTAATTCAGATTAAATTTCAGGATGATGTCACGAATCGGTAAAGTGTACAGCGTAAACCACTGCGGGCCCAGTACCGACCCCTGTGGCACAGAGTAGTTCAAAACAACAGGGTCTGATATTGCGGTGCCAATACATACATGCTGAGTTCTATTGTAGAGATACGATTTGCACCATGCTAGGGCTGTGTCCTCTATGCCAAGGTGATTCTGGAGCCGAGAGAGAAGGATGTTGTGATCAACAGTGTCAAAGGCAGCACTCAAGTCTAGCAGGACTAGTGCTGTTAGGTTACCATTGTCCATTGCAGAAAGAATATCGTTGCTCACACGGACTAGTGCAGCTTCTGTCCCATGGAAAGGCTTGTATGCTGACTGGAACACGTCGGACAGGTTGAAATTATGAATGTGATCAGAAATGCGTGATGAAACTACTCGTTCGATGACTTTTCCAAGATATTTTAAGTTTGCAACCGGTCTGTAGTTTTTGAATATCTCCTTGTCCAGGTTTGGTTTCTTGATGAGCGGCCTGACGTAGGAAACTTTGAGGCTATCGGGGAAACAACCGGAACTGAGAGATTCGTTTACAAGATTAGTGATGTAGGGTAAAAATATATCAATGTTTTGCTTCATCATGGATGTTGACACTGGATCCAGCTCACAGGATTTTGAAGGAGATTTCATAATAACCCTTTGAATCTCAGCAACAGTGGCAGGCTCAAACACAGATAGTCTGCACTCTGGTTGAAGATGTGGCAATGTCTGCGGCACGTTGTAAGGGACTGATGAAAAAGATGAGCGGATGTCTGAAATCTTGGTGACAAAGAATTTCTGGAATTCATTTGCCAAGTCCTGATCATTGTAAGTGGATGGAAGGACGGGGGTTTTGGGTTTGAGCAACAACTTACCAATTATCTTGAAGAGCTTCTTTTGATCTCCTGAGGATTCTTGTACTTGGGATGAATATTGGGTGATCTTTGCCTGGTTGATCAAATTCCTGACTACTTTACATTGGTTGCGATATTCTTGTCGTTGTATTTCAAACTTGCCATTTTTCCGCCATTTCCGCTCAAGTTGACGACAGATCTTTCTTGCTGTACGAATATCATCATTGAACCAAGAAACTTCAGTTCGGACCTTGACTGACCTTGTTTTCCAGGGTGCGTATTTATCCAAGATGTCACTGATAGTACTCTCATATTGGCTGACATAGGAATCCAAGCAGTCGTGATCAATTTCCAGCTTTGCTAAATGAGTTCCTATGTCGCGGAACACTTCAGGAGAATTCACATGTTTCCCTGATACTCGATACTCGATATTTCCCTGATACTCGACTGTTTTTTATCCCCTTGTTTTAACAATGTTTGCCTGTGCCTTGTGTGAGGAGAGCTTGAAACAAACGTGTCTCTCCAGTAAAATGTCATTTTTAGCTCTATTTTAAGTTTTGTAAATGTAGGTTTGGTGAAAGGGGTTCTGTGAAAGTTTTGTGCCGAGTGAACGTTTCACTGCGGATGCATAAAGGGGCAACAGCAAGCAGATAGTAACGTAAGCATTAGTGGAAAACAAATGTTTTAGGGAGTGTAAGAAAGTCCAGCACAGGATGTTTTGGTGAGTTGTGCGTTCTGGTAGCTTTATATTAAAAAAAAAAGTAAGAGCTATTGTTCTGTAGTGGTGTGATGTTTTTAAGTTGACACTCACCTGTTGTTATTCCCAATGTGATTGTTAACTGAAAGATGTTCCGAGTGAATGCACTGGCAAAGTATCCAGCAAAAAGCAAGAATCCTCCGGTCATTATACACACCCGGCTGCCATATCGCTTTGCAAGATTCCCTGTGACTGGTGCTGTTATCATAGTTCAGAAAGAAACAAAATAATTAAAGATAAATAAACCTTTTATCCTGAACAGAAACCATTTTAATGAAAAATGAAACGTCGGGTAATCACATAACAAATTATAATCCCATGGGCCGATTTCACAAAGAGCTAAGATTGATCTTAAGTGTGTATTTTTCTTATTTGCTAAGCTAAGTGTGATTTCACAATACAAATCACCATGGCAAAGTTGACAACTCATCTTAAGTTGAGTCTTAGTGCTTTGTACAAACAGGGAGGCAAAGCAAGTTTCATCATCAAAACCATCACTCGTTAATTTAATAGAATAAACAAATGTTAATGTATTGAAATCAACTTCGACTATGTTGTATTTCTAAGCTTGATTTGTCCACATAAACGCAATCTTGAGTGGGCGAATCTATCCCGTGCATGCCAAAATTGATATTGTTTTCAGTTGTGTAAAAATAGGCCAATATGTACCCACCTCTCCGATCTCTCAAGGTGGAGAGAAAAGATCAAAGATAATATTTCAACGTTGTTAGTGTACTTTTCTACTTTCGTTTACCGATGCACGTTTGACCACAAAGAACATGAAATAAAAAGGCGATCGTCGTGATCATCGACGTACACGCATGCAAACTAGAGCAAGCTGCTACATATAGTAGTATACAACACCCAACCGCGCGACTAGGATGTCGTTGTCCCGGCGACTGCCATGCAGCATCACGTAAAATCCATGCGAAACAAGGTCTGTTCTTGGGGCTAAGTAACACAGCACTTATATCCCAATATAAAATATAACCTAACTTCGCGTTTGTTAGTGCAGTTGACACGGTTTGCGCAACCCAGTCGGCGTAAATTCGCAATTTGACACTTCGAGCCTGATGTTGGAGGTCGAACACTATTTCTTCATTTTCTATTCAGCGAACCATACATCGGGGCACAATTAACCTGATGTCAAAAGAACATGTATTTATTGAAGGTAGAATAGAATAGAATAGAATAAAATAGAATAGAATGGTTTATTCAGCCAATGATTAAAAACAATCACAGGAATTTAAAATATTGGTCTCACAACATCATAAAAAACTATAGAAATCTTAACATACAATACAATAAAAGAACAGTATTGACACAATGAATACAATAAAAATAACCTGAAGGTATCAGACAACATAAATCGGACTGAATTTGGTGACAGTACCAATGGTGAAACCATTAGCGCACTGGTTAAAAGTACACAATAGTGTCTAGACTCCAAAGTGTTCTTACATGACCAGTTTAAAGCCGACAAGAGATCAAGGAGAAGGGCGAGGGCAGCAGCAGCCCCGGCCCCCTCCTTATTCACTTGCAGCCATTGTGGACGAGACTGCCATTCCAGAGTGGGACTCTACAGCCACTCGAGGAAGTGCTATACATCACAGTGATCACCATTGTGCTACCATCGTCTTTCGAGATGCACGGATACTAATTAGTACTACCTACTACTACTACTACTACTACTACTACTACTACTACTACTACTACTACTACTACTACTAAGACTACTAGGCCTACTACTACTACTACTACTATACAGTGTATCAGACAATAAACCGTTGCAAGTAGTCATTCAACATGATTTGTTTTACCTTCAAGACACATTTTGCCAATGTAACTGTGAAGCTAGAGGGTTGAAACTTACAACAATACATGGGACAATTAGGCGTGAGGGTTCCATTATCAATAACACAGCGTATACAAAACGTCAGGGTATTTGACCTCATTTTCTTCCTGATATATAGTTGATAATAACAAAATGGGGTCTTTGTAACCTAAAGCTCAAACCTGGCTCAGTACACTTCCCTGTCCATGTAGAATTAGTATGAGTGACTTACCAATGATAAAACCAATACTGTTTGACATGCCAATTACAGTCCCCAGTTCAGCTGCACTGCACTCTAGAGAATCCATCATGGGGTTGAACAAAACACCGAACGATTTAAGAGATCCCAACTCCAAGAAAACTATCATGAATGACGTAAATGTAAGGAGACAGCTTGAAATCGTCATGTTGAATTAAGGTTTCACCTTATTAAATCAGGTTTCATCAGTCGGTCCGCAGCACACACAGAATCTGTTTCTTTTCTTTGCGCTGTATGCGTGGGTCGGACGAGCGTGACCTCTCTTTGAATATTTAACGAGCTGGAACCGTTCGTGGAATGTGTGTAGTTTCTCAATTTTTAGACGTTAATTCACAAAAATATTTCCACAATTGCTAAGTTCAGGAGTATATCGTCAATTTTGCTTTTAAAAATAATGGACTTTACTGATATTCTAGTGGTGTATTTTGATCGTCAAATTTTGTTTCAAAACGAAACGAAACCAACACAATTACACCACAATATGTCCCTCTAATAAATTCTCCCACACGCCAATAACTACAGTAATGGATAGGAAATTTCATATTCTTTCACAAAATAGTTGATTTCTGGCCTAATTTTTTGTAGTCCAGTCAGGAAACAGGGCCACCATGATTGCGCATGTGATTCCTGCATTCTGATTGGTTGAGACGCACGGCGAGAACCGGCCCGGTTGTACATGTACAATCGCAACACGTAGGCCTACATGTACGTATACACGTAAAGCATCGGAGTAGTTGGTTCAGAGAGGTGGTATTTTTTTTACGGCCCTTATTTCTCATAAAAGTTGATCCCCAAACCTTTATAACACCAATTATACAAAGTAATACTAAATTTCACATTTCATTTATCAAATAAGAACCAGCTCGTGGCATAAGTACTCGGTTTCACAAAACGTCTGCAGTGGCAAATAGAAAATCCATGGATCTTTTTCTTCTTCTCACGTAGGCCTAGGCCTAGCCCCAGCCCTTGTATATTATATTATATTTTATTTTTAACAACAAAAACTAGAACAAGGGGATCAATAATTTATAAAGACAGACACAATCCACACATAGTCCAAACATTAATTTCAAGAAACAAGGATTGAAATATCACAAATATAAACATAAATTTATTTGTCAACAAAGTAAAAAATAAAGAACAAATATAAACAAATTAAAGTGTCGAGTTTTTGATATGGACCCCTAAGCCAGAAGGCACTAATTTATGTAACAATAAAAATTTCACTCAAAAAACAAAATCATAAAAAAATAAAAATAATTTATTTCTTTAGTATGCCTAATCTTTTTACACGTTATAAATTGCCCCACCGAATTTTACGTGGTGTTACACGCACACACAACACGACGACGTCGTAAACACGTTCGTCGAAAATCTTAAAAGTAGCGAAATCACGCGGATAATATTCGCCCCGAAAAGGATATGCACAGGGTCTCCCACAACGTAAAAAGCATACCAAACGATAGCTTACACATTCATCTATCTGAATCGTCAGTTTTTCCAGACAATATTTTGTAGTCCAGTCAGGAAACAGCAAGTAAAATACCCCCTCAAATTTACCCAGAGATATTATCCTTTGTTTGACAGTGAATAGAGTAAGCTAAACTACATCGAAAATAGCAAAGAATTACATCATTCGAAAGAAAAATTCACACTTCAAACACTCACTACGCCATCTTGGACGCCAACTACCAATGCAATGACGTCATTAGCCAATAAACAAAGGCCTCTCGAACTCTCGTTGTTTCTCGAATAATTCTCGCGCGCTCGCTATGGTTTTCTCCGTGCCAAACAGTTTTTACTGTGATAGTCGCATTATATCATTTAGCGAGGTCGTCCAATCAGAGAAGGGCAACAGCACGCGCGCGCGTGCTGACTTAGTACCATCCATTCAGGGGGGCGGAAGGGGTATTGCGCAAGAAATTGCAATCGCGGTCTGGGTACACTCCATTTTAAAAAGAGGTGAAGACCAAAAAAAAAGAAAAAGAAAACCATGTATACCGTTAAAATTTTCTCTTTAACAGCACTGAAAACATAACAGTATATATTGTAAGAGCATTTTCAATTGTTAAGGTGGTTATTTTTATGTAAAATGCGTAAAAATATGACCGAAAATTTTCCGTTGGTTTATTGCAGCAGCTAACGTGTATGAATGGGTCCAGGTGGGAATTTCATTACAAAACGTCTCCCCTAAAATGGCTACAAATATCGACAAAATGTGAAAATTCGTATCGTTCATCCTCTGATTTTTTTCGCTAAACGTAATATTTAAGGATAGATCTTTCATTTCTGAAAGTTTAAACAAAATCCCTCCGTACATCCTCTAGATATTTTACGATTTTTATAATGTTTTTTTGAGAAAATGGTTTCTGCTACACTTGGTTTGCGTGCAAACGATCGTCCGTCAAACGGATGTCAACGGACGGGAACATGTGCCGTAGGTAATATTAGTTATGAGGCAAAGTACAAATCTTAAACAGATTTGTAATACATGTTGTTTACGTTAAATGTATGTTGTTTATTAAATTATAAAATTACTGAAGCAGTTGGTAACGCAAACAAAAACCATTTACGAATGTTCTCTAGTGTAAAGATTTGGTGAATTTACAAGATTTGAAAATAACGATACCCTCTGATAAAATGGACTCGCCCAAGTATTTTTAACGGCACGCGTGTAATTCAAATCTTGTACGATAGGCTACATGTACACACATACACATAGGGAATGTGTATACCCTGTGTATGTACGTGTAGTAAGCCGTGTTTTGTTGTGGAGCTTCGACCAGTCCATGCACGTCGCGAGAGTCGAATGAGATTGTTTCAACGTAGGTGGCGCGTTGGTGGCGTTACCCCTTCCGCCCCCTGCATCCATTGATCTCTATTATATTGACTGGATAGGACACGTTGCGCCGCCATGCGTCAACGCGCGCGTATTTTCAAGATGATCTGAAAATTTAAACGCGGGGTCGTCACACCATTCTGCACGCAACGCAAACATATGAAGTTTCGTGCCGGAGCAAATTTATTTGCAACAAAATTGACTCAGTTTTATAACAAGATGTGAAATTAATCTAAATAAAATCCAAAGGTTCACACACAACAATGGTGAACTATTGCACAGTTATCGGGTGTCATAACGCCACACGCACAGATGTTCAGAAAATTTGAATTTCATTCACCAAGTAAGTGTTTTAGTCTGTATTGATTATCTGCTTAACGTTATACTTTGACTGTTTTTAACACTAGTCTTTTGTCTTCTAGCCGGATCTGGGCCCAATTTCATGGCTCTGCTTACCGCGGAATTCTGCGCTTATGCCCAGCTGCGTCCCATAAAAATACACACGTTACAATGCGCGTGGGCGCAGAATTATTTGGTAAGCAGTGCCATGAAATTGGGCCCTTTTTGATCACTGTAAGATCCTAATCGCATACGATATCTTAAATGGAATAGATTTCTCCGTATGTGTATTTTATCCAGCAAACTCCTCTGTTTTAAGGGGGTAATCATCAGACGTTACGTAAACTTTACCATGAATAGACCTAGACATTTTGTTTTAGGTTTCATGTACGTTTATGCGTGAGCAAGTCCCTTGCGCGTGCTTGTTTTCACCTGTGAGCCGTCTGAGCGACTACACTGCGTTCCGCACCGTGGATCATCGAACATGTACAAACGCACCCGACGTGTCCTATCCAGTCAATTTAATAGAGATCAATGGTACCATCACACACACCACGTATGCCTGGCCTAGCCTCCCCTACACACACACCACGTACGTTGTACACTTGGCATGACAATTCGAGCAGATCTCGGGAGAAAGGTTCATGAAAGGAGAAATTTATATGGTCGAAGGTACGCGGGGTATAGTTTCATCAATGCTAATAAATAACCAATCAAAACGAAGCTTATAAAATTCTGCATGTCAAGGTCAGTGAGCATTTTACTCAGAGCGCAAGGGTATGCGTGTGTTCTGTGATGTAAATCGTGGATCTCCGTCACAATGGTGGAGATCAACATGAAAAACGCCGTTGCCACACACGCAGCATACACGTGCAAATCCACGCAGGCTCAACGGCCGTCCGCAAAATCGCAAGGTCCGCTAATGACACAATGTGTACGAGGTACGGATCATTAGTAGCTTATTTGGCAAAAAATACCCGGTATATCAATAAAATGTATTATCCTTTTGGAGAGGGTTGGTGTGCAATTGTTGATAGTTTTCTCAAAACGGTCACAAGATCGTTGTAAACATGGGGGTGTGTGAGATCACTATGGGGAAATTTATGAATGCTGTGTGTGTGTGTGTCGTTCGTGTACGCGCGTCCCCAACGGAAGATCTAATCTGTTTGTAATGTTTGGGATTTGACCTCATTAACGCAGGCGCTGCGGACTGACTGTCATGGCTTCTTTCCTTTACAAGAAAATAGAATTAGCCGTTGCAAACTGCTTACCAACCAAAAGGACCCATAGTATAAATGCAAAAAAAGAAGAAAAGTGTGGTAGGTAGGCCCGGACAGACAAAAACACAAATGGACAGTGCTTCACACACATGTGTGTACGGGTAAAACCAAATAACAATACAAAATGGACTAACATTAACAAGTGCGAGTAGGTAATAACCCTAGCAGAGGACTATGCTAGGGTTGATTTTAGCCTTTAGAACGGCTTTCTCGGAGGCTTAAATGACAACACAATTAAACAGGTGTAAAGGAAGCAGTCAAGTGGAAAGAGATGCAAAGAGATGAAAGCAAGCAGAACTACACGTTAAGTAAGATTTGAAACTTTGCATGGTGGGAATACGATATGGAAAGGTTTGCGGTGACACCATGTACATGTAATAATCTGCAGGAGTCTACCGCATTCCATGTGAATGTGGTAAGGTTTACGTCGGGGAAACCGGACGAAACCTTCCCACCAGACTTAAAGAACACCGAGCACACGGAAGGAGGGGAGACTTCGATAAATCTGCCATCGTCAAACATTCCCACACCACAGACCACCGAGTTGACTGGGAAGCAGCAGAAATCATCGCTCCGATCCAGGCATGGCACCCAAGACGCATCAGAGAGGCCATCGAGATCCACAAACATGACACTGTACCCCAAGACATCGGCTTCCACATCAGTGACATCTGGCTCCCCCTCCTCCCGACCAATGGATCTTCTATATCCACGGTCACTCCCCTAGGCACCAACACTTAGTCTCTTACTGCCCCCCCCCCCTCGGTTACCCACCCCCTTTGACTGCTTTGGGTCATCTATACCCTCAGTCCCCTAGGCCCCACTCCATCATTTAGACTTATTTTTATTTAGACTGCTTTGGGTCCCCTATACCCTCAGTCCCCTAGGCCCCACTCCATCATTTAGACTTATTTTTATTTAGACTGCTTTGGGTCCCCTATACCCTCAGTCCACATAGGCCCCATACCACCCCTTCAGACTGCTTTGGGTCTTCTATACCCTCAGTCCCCTAGGCCCCACACCCTCACCATCCCCTGTGCTTGTTCCTACTGACACAGTTCAGTGAGCACACACTCCCCACACACCAGTCCAAGGCTCCAGTGCAGGATCCAGTTTTTACCACGCATCACCGAGCTCCCATTTCCCGCCTCTACTTCCCGCCTTCGTGCATCACCAAGCTAGTCCACATCCGCAGTACTTAAGCAGCATGCAGCATCAGAGTCCAGCTTTCTCCAGAAGACGATCAGAGCATACTGATCGAAACGTCGAGTTGAAACCAACGGTTCTTTTCAGAACCACCCCCAACTCACATAGAGAGATTATTACATGTACATGGTGTCACCGCAAACCTTTCCATATAGAACTACACGTTAGTTGTTGATGAAACAGAAACAAGGTGTTCGGTGCAGTATACTTTTCACAAGAGGGCGCTGTTGAAAATATTTACGAAATTAATTAAAGGCCGAGGGGTCCAACTTTATTTCATACACAAATACGCTGTCAAAATTACAGGTCACATTATTTGCAGACCTCAAAACGACGCCAGGGAATAATTCCTTTTTACTTCAAGATCAAAATAATTGTTCCATCACATTATTGTGCCTCAAAACAGAGACCCAACAACAATTTTAGACCCTTTATTTGTATTTACAACATGTCTGGTTGCAAAGTTATTATAATATTAAAAATGGTGGCCATTTTGGACGCAATTTTGGACTTAGATACTTAGGCCTATGAGTTTTAAAATCTCAAAATAATGATTTTATCAGATTCCTTGTGCTTCAAAACATATATTTAGACCCTTTATTTGTATTTACAACATTTTGAATGTCGCCATTTTGAATGAAGGTTTCACCTTAATAAATCAGAGTTTAAAAACAGCTAAGTATCCAAGGTTCTTTTCGTGAGTGCGCCCGGTTTATTTTTGACTTGTCCCCTTAGCGAAGAGGATAAAACAGTTGGCAGATATTCCACCATTGGTTTGCCTGCTGTTTACCATTACATGTACATTCACGGCTTCTTCCCGTTACAATGTTATAGGCCCTACTACAATAAACATACATAATATGAAGTGAACCATTTCGCGATTTTTTTTTCCCCAAATGACATTGCAATGATGACCCTTTTTTGTTATGATTTTGATTTTCTTTTTGTTTCGATCTGAATGCGGATGTTGGAAAGAAATAAAATATTAAAAAAAGGAAAATAAAAAAAAAGTTTGGGAAAAACAAATTCGCGACCCGGCCGCATTTGGTATTATTGGCTTTTAGTTCCTAAAGTGTGACGGAGTTGTGTTTCATAGAGCGCACTACAGGCAAAACATGGCAGCACACAAGAGCGCCCCCTGTTGATTCTGTCGCAACTGAGCAGGAAAAAAATATCGCCTCCGGCTCCGTTTGATATTGGAAACACCGTGCAAAAAGTACACTGCTCCAAAAATTGGTGATGGAGCTCAAGCTGAAGTTTGGAAGAGGAATAATATAGGACGCTTCGCAGCGTCGTTTCCAAAACAATTATTCCCTGCCCGTTTTCCTAAACGAGGCAAGGTAGTTTCACGGCAGACAAGGTTGGTGTCTACGTGGAGTCTTCAACGTTTTTTGGAAGTTGTTTTTCAAAGAGGGTCGGGTGGACGAGTTTCCGTGTCTGTTTTGTGTTAACTGTGAACACGTTTCTAATGACAAGGATATATGTGTGCGTTTAACAAAATGCATTCCGATCGTCGTGCATTGTCTAATATAATCACTTCGCTAAAATCTGACTTTTCCAATTCACCAAGTTGAAAAAAATCGTCTTTGGGTAATCATTTTTGCAAATTACACTAATCCAGCCCAAAAAGAGACATTTACGTGCCAAGAAGTGGCTTAGATTGCACGACAGAGAGCGTCTATAATAAACTATTCGCACTGCTGCGCACGCCCCGGGCTCAAGATTCTACATAGATTTAGGTATTGGTTGACGATTGCTCCCTCCGAATCCCCGATACCCCGTGCACTAACCCCAAAGAAGACCACAGTACCCCCCCCCCCCATAACCCCCATAACTCACCCAAACCCTGACCGTTGACTCCAGGACTAAACGTACCCGATACTACTAGCACCCCGACTTTAACCTAACTTATGTTCCCCTATCACTCTTGACTACCGCCTCCCGGATACGGTGCCTTGGCGCCTGCCGACCTTTTCCATTTACGTGTATTGCTTAACCCCTTGAAGACGGAAGGCGGCTATGACCGCTAATCGGGGTCCGGAATGCTGTGGACAGTGTATGTGGTAAGCCCTGGAATGCAGTCTGCGGCCGGTACAGCTGTGAGCAAACAAAGGCTGTTGTGCAGTCATGCGTGTAATCCGGGCATTGAGGCCGGATAATACCTGCGTCAAGGGGTTAAAGGCACTGAACACGTTTGGAAATTGTCAAAGACCTGTTCTCACTTGGTGCATCCCAACATGTTCATTTGATGTTGGCCAACAAAGACACTTCCCAAGCTCACATAGCCTTCAAACTTCGCACATAGTTAGCTCTTGAATAGTACAAGACACCGCTTTAATGACGTCATCAGTTGTCAAATTAAATTTGATTCACGTTTGATTTTAGAAAAATAACACCTCAAGAACCTTGCAATGGATTTTTAAATTGTATACATCATCAGAGAGGGCTTCAAAAAATTATCAAATGCTACAGAGGGTGTGACCTCTCTTGACCCTGTCTTCCGGACGAAACCGGAAATTGAAGTGAAGAAAATATTCCCTCGTTTTGAGGTCTGCAAACAATATCATCGTAATTTTCGACATTTTCTCTCTGTAAATTTTACCCCTACGCCTTCAAAATTAAAGATAATGACGTCAACAGCGCCCTCCCGTGACAAGTTAAATGATTTCTTAATACTTCTTATTCTTCTTCTTTTCAGCGTCCCTTGTCCGCTAACAAAAGCACCCTTTCCAAGCTCATATGAGCTTGAAACTTCACATACAGTTAAATACTTGTAGGAGATGAAACCGCTTTAGTTACGTCATGATGAAGAAGTGACCATATGCCAATGCCTATATGTCTCTGAATATTACAGCTATGGTATTGATATTTGGGCATTAGATCAAGACAAGGGCAACATTTAAAAAGTTAACGCCAAAATCGTATGACCTTAACTTCCGGTCGTACCAGAAGGTCAAAGTTTGCCTTTGTTTTGTTTTCGCCAAAAAAAAATCGACGTGACCATGCCGGCCAAAGGCGTTCTAGGCCCGCTGAGTTTGCCCTTCAGACACGGTGATTAAACTGGTAACCTTTATTTCAAAAACGTCGTTAAAAAAAGGTGGGGGTCATTTTCTTAGTTCGTCTTCAATCATGTTGATATGTTTCATCCATAAACCTGCCAAGTGGTGTCTTTGGACCATGTGAATGACCCTAGAGTATTTTTAAAATCTTACACAAAGTGTGACCCCCTGTGACCTTTACTTCCGTTTAATTTTTTTTTTTTTTTAAACACTTCTTCTTGTTCTTCTTTTCCCCCGCGAGTTTCCGCTAATTGGACATGTTTACCGAACACCTTGTTTTTGTTTTAACAAAAACTTAAGTCTAGTTTCTTTTCTTTTTTTTGTATCATCAAAGGCACAGTTTCCCAAATTATTTCCCATATCTGCCCACTACCAGCTGTTTTAGGTAGACTTCAATTGGAAGTCCCAAACCACAAAGGTTTGTGCAAAGTTAAACAAAACAATAATACAAAAAAAAAAATTGAACTCGGTACTTGAGATAGTTCTCAAAGCCGTCATTACTACCATACGGAGCCCCTATGGGGGCAGTTTTAAACAGATAAAGACAAAAAAACACAAAGAAAAATAGCTTAGCATGTACGGAGCCCTTGGTAGGCTATTTTATTTTTCGTGATATGCAAACTTTTATTTACAGTATTTTTTAAACTCTGTTACTGTATCGAGTTGTACTTAATTGGCTCTCCCAATCGGGCGAACCAAAACAATACCAATGCCAAGCAAAATGGTTGACAGCCGTCTAGTTGTTATGAGCGCAAATCCTTGTCAAAGTTTTGTTTATTTTTCATTGTCCCTAATTGTAGACTCATTTTCGACGGGGTTCCAATGTGATGTATAGATACCTGGTCTTAAACCCCACTTGTTCTCTGAAAAAACCCCAATCTTGGAGTAAACACGGGGTTTGAAGGCCATACGACCCGTCATACCAAGTTTCCGAATTTTTTTCTCAAGGTTAAACACTTCTTTCTGATCATTGAAGTTCTCAGTGTAGACACTGATGGCATACTGTCCGCAGTGTAAGCGTGATTTGTCTTCGGTGGGAGTGACTTTAGCGTGCGTACCAAGCTTATCTTCCACCGTAGCTCCGGCAATTTTCTCCCACGCTTCGTCGACTTTCTCCCCGGTGTTTTGAAAAAAAAGCCACATGCCACTAATACACCTTTAGAATAAATTTGAAAAAAATACAATTTAATTTGTGGGTGAAAGTATAGTTTGTTCCTGATACATGTTTTCAGGTTAATCCATATTTCGTTCAGTGGCATTCAACCTAATTGCATTTGATGGTAATGTGCCTTAACACAAATTGATTACTTTATCACCTAACCCTGATGCGAATTAAATCTATACTAAAAACTGACACACTATGGTGTTAGGATAATTCTCTGCATTGACTGAACGCTACTGCGAGAGTCCATGCTATTAAAGGACTTATCTATTTCCCAAAACATCTTTTATTAAACCAAACAAATACCTTTTTTCTGATGATGATACAATTAACATCCTTTGCTTTTGTGCTTTTAATTTTGAATTGCACAATTTATTTCGTAATTACCTATGAGTCAATGCGAGGTCTTTGACAGCAGGCCAGTTGACTTTTTCACTTGGGAGCTTGTTGAATTCCGCTATTATCCCGTCTACATCTCCAAAACCCTCACCCTTAAAACGTAATGAGTTCACAATGATTTTCCCAACACCATCAGATCTGTTTCAGAGGAATGAATCAATGATATTGAAGTGAAACATTAGTATACCCACTTTTTGTTATCTCAAAGTTGCCCTTGTGAAATGTTAGAATCACTGAGAGATCTGTTGGGAGTTTTGCCCACATCGACGAATGATAACACATGTATACCATAGGAACTTTTCAAATCTGCCGGGAAAAAAATGACACCTTCGTTTGTGATTCGATCCCAAAACCTTCCTCATTCTGTAGATTCTAAAAACTCCCGGGTCACGGGTCAGAATTAAACCGGAAACCGGGTCTCGTGGGGCCTGACCCGTTTATGGGTCAGTATGACCCGGAATCTCAATTCAATTCAATTCAACTCGACATTTATTTCCATATCAGTGAAAAAAAAGGAGAAAACAATAAACAAATTAGAACAATGATTTAAATCAAGAACATTCAAGAACTGATTCAGAGAAAAATTAATAAATAATGAAAACAATAAATATTTACATGAAAATAATATAATGACATGGACACGAAGCAAACCAATGTGGGGGCATTTTCAGAAGCCACAAGGAGGCTTGTATTGAAATGCCCACTGACAAATACAAAACGAAACAAACAAATAAATGCACAAACAAAGAGAAATACGTTGAACGAAAATTAAAATGATGACAATAAAACTAAAAACAAAGGTGGTAATAACAACAATGTCTAGAAGGGTTTTTGAAGAAAAAATCTGTGTCAAAATGACCAAGAAATATTTCAAACTGACGAAGAATCCTAGTTAAAATCCCATTTTTTTAAAAACTAGTTATGGGGTCAGCCTGGCTCAGAAATGGGTCAGGCCCCCTTGGACACGGAATCCGGGTCACTTCTGACGACCGTGAGGCCAAAAGTATTTACCTCTTTACTTTGGATGGTGCATTATTTTTCACAAATACATCCAGTCGTCGTTGCCGTTCATCGACGTCTTCGTAGTCAAGAGGGTCAAACCGACGCGTCTCCTCTTCACCAGCAGCATTGGAGTCAGCAAAAAGTAGTTTGGAACGTTCGGGATCTGTGATTTGCTGTGACTGTGTGGAAGGAGTCTCTGGCCGAGACTGACTACCTCCAGGGAGGTCCGGGGAATCGGGTTCTGAAGTCGGCCTAGGTTCGGAGATAAAACAGTAACTGGTGTAAAGAGAAAGCCGTGAATTTGTTTTTAAGATGACAAGAAAGATGGCGTAAAATATAAGTGCTTTACAATTATTATTCTTTTCATTCAAACGAGGAGGAACCTTGAGATACCGAGAATCAGGATGACGAGCTACACTTAGGCTATACTATCACCATAATCTTTTTGTCTCACAGTTTTGAGTTTTTTATTTTTATTTTTTAGTTGTTGTTTTTAACTTTTCTTTATTTACAACCACTATGACTATGTCTCTCAACAGCATGACTTCTTATCATCACAGTACGTAAAACATAACAGGATTGTCTGTCTGTGTCTGACTTACCGTCACCGTTTTCACGAAGAGCCACTTATGTCAAAACGTGTGATTGAGATTTACATTTATTTTTTACAACGTGTTTAGCTTAAAACTGCAAATCTGTAAATACTAACGTCACAGTTTGCATGCAGGTTAAAGGTATTGTACACTTTTGGTAATAGCTCAAAATCAGTGTCCACATTTTGTGTGATTCAAGATATACATGAACAAACAAACCTGTGAAAATTTGAGCTTAATTGGTCATCGAGATCACGAGAAAATAGTGAAAAGAGACCTTATGTGTTTTCTGTTTTTTCAAAATATCGCGCGATAAAAACTATTGTTTTACTAATTTCTCAGAAACGATAGCATTTTAGGCAGATATATTTTAAGGAACCCTTTCAACCATTACTTACTTTAAATCATGTAAGTTGTGTGTGAATCTGTGAACATTTGGGTTTTTCGATCTTACCAATAGTGTACAGGGCCTTTAAGACCTCTATGATTCTGTAAAAGTTTATAACCTCTCCATTGACTTACTAATTTCTTTAAATGCATTGGCTATTAAATTGCCATAGTAATTAGACAAAGATAAGTGTCTCTTCGTGAAACCTAAAATGTGAGATGACCTACTTAATAAACACCGTGGATAACGTATTTTTACATAGGAAAGGGGGTGCTCATGTCACGTGATCACGCGCACACTGACATAAGTGGCTCTTCGTGAAACCTGAAAAACGATTTGACCTACATTGACGCTCTTCTGTTGCCGTGTACTACAGGCATCTTTAGGGGCTTGTGGCTCTTCGTGAAAACGTAAAACATTTATTGCGAGAGGCCCCTTTCTGTACTAATCAATAATTTTTCACTTTAAGAAATGTGGCTCTTCGTGAAAACGGAGACGAATCTGGATCTGGGTTCTCATTTCTGGGTCAGTATGACCCGGAATCTGTGTCATAATGACCCAGAAATGGTTCAAAATGACGCAGAATCCGAGTAAATAATTACCACACTTTCAAACTGCTGTCATGTTCAGCCCGACCCGGAAATAGGTCACCCCCCCCCCCCCCACCGGCGACCCCGGAATCCAGCTCCATTCTAACCCGGAGTTTTTAGAGTGGGTATCCATTTGGAATTCGTGGGAATCTAGCTAGAACAGTCTTAGCAATTGTATTTGAACGCACTCCCACATTATTCACAAGGAAACTTAAACAAAAAACCTTTATGCAATGCCTACTATTGTGATCATGTCGTATTATTGTTTGTCCCTAAGTTATAGCACAGAGGCATGCTGTGCTTCATCGCAGCTCTGCTCGTATTTTGTTTTTCTATAAACTCATCTATATGTATACATAAACCTTATTTAATTGTATCTAATAAATGTATGTTTTTTTGCCAAAGGACACCATTTTAATAACTGCATCAATATTCGATAATCAATAATAACAACATTGCATAAAAAACAGGTGTTAAAGGTATCGCACACGTTTGGTAATGACTCAAAACAAATATTAGCATAAAAACTTACTTGGTAACAAGCAACAGAGAGCTGTTGATAGTATAAAACATTGTAGGAAACGACTCCCTCTGAAGTAATGTAGTTTTTGAGAAAGAGGTAATTTCTCACTAAAATAATAAAAAACTTCTTGCAAGAAGGTTTTATTCCTATCTAAGCACACACATTTGTACAACAAGGGTGTTTTTTTCTTTCATCATTTTTTTGCAACTTCGATGACCAATTGAGCCCAAATTTGCACAGGCTTGTTATTTTATGCATATGTTGGGATACACCAAGTGAGAACACTGGTCTTTGACAATTACCAATCGTGTTCAGTGCCTTTAAATTTGACAACTCATGCTAGTATTTCACTGCAATATGGAAACAAATAGTTATAAATTCTATTTAAATGTATTTGCTAAAAATGGAAAACTAGGAATGAGCTCAAACTTACCATATAGGTTGTTGCCCCCCCCCCCCCCATTTCATAAGAAGTAGTGCATTTAACTTATGTTATCATTCATATTATAAGAGGTTTCACCGATCACGTATTATTTGTTTTCGGTTAATCGACTTTATAAACTGAAAAATAGGCCCTCTTTGTCAGTTTGCACTCAAGCTTTTGGTTTTCAATTCAATTCATTTCGGCTGATTGTAAAAACAAACGGACTATAGCCCGAAGACTGAACGAGTCGAGTATACAAAGTTAAAAAATTTCAGTAAAAAAATTACAGATCAAGAAGGCATTGAATTGTAAAAAGTTAAAAACAGAAATGCTTACACAGAAAGATTCGACAGACTAGCTATGACAGCTTCTTCCTCGTTCAGTTGAGATGTGTTTCTTTCCTCCCCCTCCATGCTGACCGTCAGTGAATGATTCAAATCTTGGAACAGAGACTGTGTCGAGTGTAGTATAACCTTACTTCATCAAGTTTACCAAGAATACCTGCAGCGACACGACGACTAGAGGCATTAGAATCCTATGGAAGGTCGAGTTGGTTTCAAGAAACATGTTTTATTTGGGGGGTTAGAAATAAACAAATACATAATTGTTTTGTAATGTTAACTGTTAATTAAATGTTGTCTCATGTTACCAAATGTTGCAATTCTTTATGATGATGATGGAAAATTGATTGTGTACATTAATAGTTCTATGGGAGATCATAATATACATTTAAAGTTGTGCTGCGACATGGATGACCCCAATCTGTACTGACTCAGCATAACTGCCGGGTCTGCTTCAGAAGTGACACCATTTGCAATCAAAAGTGGTGGTGATGATGGTTCGGCTACCATGTCAGGAATAGAATTATGATAGATAAAAAGACAAATCCCCTACCTGTAATACCCCTCGATGAACTTATACTAGTTTAGTTGCACACCTGAATGCACCGCCGTGTAGATCGTGGACCAACTGCTTCTCAAAAACGGGGATTCCCGCGCCGGGGAGAAATAATTCACCGACAAGCATTCTATCTAGGCGGTGTCTGTATTTAAAACTATCGTTATCTGCCAATGTAGGCCTAGGCCTAATGCTCAAAATGTCATAAAATAACCAACCTTGGTACAAAGGCACTCCTGTTGATAATTGTATACAAAGTAAGACAAACTTTGAAATATAAATCAATCATCCGACAGGATGATCCTGTCGTAGCGTTGTAACTTGTAGTGTTGTTGCCGTGTCAGGGAATTTCCCTGGGTCTTATCCATGCGCCCTCTAGAGGCTGATAGCTCCTAGTTCTAGACTTGCCCCTGTCCTCATCCATTAATAGCATTCACGAGCCTAGGACTGAATAATATATAGGCGATGCGTGCGTATTAATTATAAAAATGTATCATAATCTACTCATATAAAGAAATACCAGCCCTGATCCATAAAACTACTAATCGAAATAAATATTTCACTGGTGACACAAAATCAGTCTTAAAAAATTCTAAAAAATTCATCAGATTTGATGACTGTAATTATAATGTTGGGCACAACACGGTCAATCCATCTTTAACGAGAAAGACAGAGAGAGGAAGGCACGCACAACAAGATAATATTACAAAAAATATTCTTTTTGTTATTAATATTATTAAAAAGTAAGTTCAAAGTTACGATCATACTTTGGTAATGATCCCGAAATATTTATCCGAAAGCCTACCTTGTATAAAGATGGTAATGGTAGTAAGTATTCTGCGAAAGCATTTCGTCTGAAATGAACCCCTTTGATTAGAAATCAATAGTTAAGAAAAGGTTCGCCTTCGTGCGACTTCAGTATGTCGCCTTCAGAGCACGATTTATTGCTAACAAATAACAATCATAATAATACACAACATTTATTAGGCGCTTAATACAGATGTTTCTAAGCGCACCATTGTCTGACTACAAATATTTTCCTGCAAGGTATGTGGAGCTACGTTAGAAGTATGAGGCCTATTCATTTATAGCACCATGCAATGGTTTGCAAGGTGCTGTGGCGCAATATGTACTGCCGATCAGACCAGGAACATCAGGGCGAACCCCTTCTCTGTACAGTAAGTGCACTGGGTTCTTTTACGTGTATTACACAACACACGTCTTTACGTCCCATCCGAAGGACGAAGCAGTGTGGTTAAGTGTCTTGCTTAAGGACACAAGTGTCACGACTGGGATTCGAACCCACACTCTGCTGATCAGAAACACCAGAGCTTGAGTTCGGTGTTCTTATCCGCTCGGCCACGACACGCCATAACTTGAATTTATCGACATTTGGATATTCAAATTTCCCTGGTATTTGTTTGTGAAAATGCTGCGGCAAGAGAAGTGGTTACCTCGATAACAGTAGATGGATTCGACGTACCGTGACAGTTTCTTGCTGCTTTCTTCAACAAGTGGACACAGTAGTGAGCTGAAACTGTCACAGGCGACTTGTATTACTGTACCTTTATTGATAATAAATTATGGCCTATGAATCAGCATTACGTTGACACAAGAAAAACAAACAAAAAAAACCAATAAGTGACCCTGCCGTTAATTAAAACTAAAGACTGTGTACACGAATATTGTTACTTGGTATTTTCAAGATGAGCATGAACTATCAATATTGGGTCATACCCTTGTAACAATTCTTGACAACAGAACATGTGACAGGTCGACGTGACACCACTGTTTTTGAATTTACAGTAAAACGCGCTCTTTCAGCAAACAGTGAAGTAAAATAACAAAAAGGATCATTATCATGGACAGCAATCTGCTTTTCAAAATACACCAACCTCCCCCTAACCCCCCCCCCCAACAAAAAAAGTGTATAGGCCTATGTATTAATTACTTAATGTCACCGGCTAGCATTTCCTTATAGTTTAATTTTGTTATTTATTTTGGACGCCTGATGACGTCATCATGACGTCACAACTTATCCTCAAACTTCTAGTTATACTCTAACTGCATGTCAAGTTTCAAGTTGATACAAGCTTCGCATCTATGCATTTTTTTGCGGACAATCCATGCAGCAGAAAAACGAGAACATAACGAACATTAACAATATATATATATATATGTGTTCGGCTGTTGCCCAAACACCTAATAATAACAAAACAAGAAACAATGTTTAAGGGCCGTTCTAATGCCAAAATAGAATATGTCAAGAAACATTTAATGCATGTTATGCTACTAGCAATGTGTTATGTTAATTTAATTGATAATCGAGATTAAACGTTTGTTTTTTATACAGTAGGCCTAAGTCTTCTTTTCCTGGAAGTTTGTGTGGTTGTTTCCCCATTTATTTTTCTTTCCTTTCTGGTGATATATCTCACTTTTGTATTCGTCGTATAATTAACTTCATCTTCCATACCATTTTAATGGTATTTTCATGACCAAGCTTTTTCTTTATAAGAAGTGCATGGCTGTAATTGTCTTTTTCTTTTTTCTTTGTCGTATCCGTGTAATTAATTTGGATCTTTTTGAAGCGATCGAAATATATTAAGCCGTATAACTCATACAAAATACCATAATTAAATGTACCATCAAATAAGTAGTAACAAATAATTAATGTTTAAATGTGTCTGGTGTTTTAAAGACAACAGAAAGTCCCCTAGTTTTAACAACTGAGTAGCTGCTATACATAGCGCAACATTATACTTGACAGTTCACTTGTCCTGAAATCAGCAGCCAAGACTGAAATTATAGACGTGTCTCAACAAGTAAACCAGCTCTGATAAAAAACAGTGGCCACCAATGTTCTATCAAAATAATAACCAAAGGTAGTTAAAAGGAAATACCGACTTCAAGAGAACAGACAAGGTCCAATTAATCACGTCTATAACTGGCCAGTTTTCCCTCAATTTTTAATTTGAGTAATTAAGGTCATTTCATTTGGATGGTACGATGTTTATCAACAAACATTGCAGTTGTGATTGATATAGGCGGATGGATATACAGGCTGGCATGAATTGGTCGTTTAAGAGACTAGTTCTGGAAGTATAAGCCTATTATATAATACTGGATCCAGCAACTGCGAAGCGCAGACCTTCATCGGAACCGCAGAATTGAAAGGGTATATCATTTCTATTATCAAATTGATATTTTACATAACAAAAATAAATATGCCTTTTCGTGCGAAAAGCAATTCAATACTTGTTTTCACTTTCATTTTCCCCCAACAAATATGTATACGTAAATAACGATAGTAATACCATGCAATTGAACAGCTACCCCTAAAAATAATACTCTTAATTGAAAATTCAGGAAAAATATTTCGTAACCAACTTAATTTTGATCGATAATTACGAAAAAAATCAGAAGCTTGAAAAATTAAAAATTACATAAATGATAAACAAACACATTATTAACAAGGTTAACTATTAACATTCTCGTTCAAAATTATTCGCTCAAGTAGCTATTTAAATACACGAAGAGGACGATTTCGAAATTTGCGTACAATCCTCAGCAACTCGAGACAAAAAATCCAAAGAAGATGTATGTTTAATTTAAATGCCTTTCCATCGAAAAGTTCCCTAGTACGGCAGGTAGACGATGGGATTGTGCCTTCGATGATACAAACATGGAATTTGGCACAAAGTCTTAGTATGACATGAGGATAACACTTGGCTTTAGGGCCATAACACAATGTCCTTTGAAAACAAATTATAAGGTAGAATAAAAAAACAATGACAGCGTTTTTGAGAATTTTGAAATTTGCTTGTTATTCTACCTACATAAATACTGGGTGTTTTTTTTTCAAAATTCAGATCTGCGATGGCCCGAAAGCCAAACATCTTTCTCATAGCGTATTTTGGCAAGCGCTTTTGTTTTAACGGGTTCGTTCTGATTGGCTGATTAGCGGCCAATCAGAACAATAAGCAATTCAATGAATAGTCATGCCTCATAGCAACCTCTTTCAGCTGTGAACAGGTCAAGGCCGGCAGACGCAAGATGCATGTACATGTACGTGTACACAGTACCCAAACGCTTTGTGTTTACGCTGTGTGTTGTTCACGTTCATGTACTACTGTACCATGGAGGTTGATGATTGTACATTACGAAAGGCCAAGCTTGGGAGTGGGCATTTGAAAGTCAGGAAAACAATCGCTTTATAATCCTCAACACGGACGCAAAGGGTCCACTATAGGCCAAGTCATACCATTATCATTCACGAAATTTGGTCCAACATTTGTTTTATGAGCAGAGAAAGAGTCAGGTCAAAGTTGCTGATGTACGGACTTTCGCGGAGAAAGTGTTTTTTAAATAGCTAAAGAAATAATGTATCAACTTGTAACTTGGTTCCAGCTATTTTCTTGTGTGCCTTTAGCTGTATTACAGAACCATCGAATTATTATTTCGAGTGCACAAAATACGATTTTAAGGACACGATATGTTATTTCGAGGACAAGACATAATTTCGAGGGAAGGACATATTATTTTAGGGAACAAATTGTTATTTCGAAGAAAATTAACTGATTTTTCTCAAGGGAACCAAATAGTATTTCGAGGACACAAAATATTATTTCGAGCGAATAGAATCACACGCACTTCCAACGTTGTGTGTTGCAAGTATGCCATTGAACCTTGAAAAAAAGACACTCCTTCAAGATATTAAATGAAAGCCATTAACTTTTCATACCTAGTAAAAGTAGCAGTTTCAAATTTAAAATATATTTGTTTACAGTCGAATCGGCCCAAACACGGGCATTTCATCTTTAAAGAGAATCAAAGAGCACGGCAAAACAATAGAATAACAAGCAGCTCCTGTTTAAAACACACACAAAACGATGACTGAAACACCAACCGAGAAATATAATGTAAAGGCATGAGCTTACTGGTGTGTAAGATTTGATTAAGACAATGGAATTAATAACATGTCAATAACCATTTTGGAGCAGTGTATATTTTTTCACGGTTGTTCAAACATCAAACTCAGCCCGGGGCAGGAGCCGAAGCCTAAACCGAAGCTTGGAAAAACGCTCTCTGCAATTTAATTCACTCTTAAGCTTAAGTGAAAAAAAAAAACAGGTTAATTTTTTCATGCAATTATCTACTCGAATAAAATGACCTTAACTTAAATTTATTTCTCGGTTTTTTTAAGTATGCGGGTTTGTAAAAGAGATTTACTCTCTCATTATACACCGTGGCTTACAAGGAGGATCAACTGATACTATTATTTTAAACAGTACATACATGTGGGTTGGAGTCTACCGTGGTTTTCTATTTTTATTGTTTTATTCTTTCTTTTTACGAGGTTGTTAAGTTTACCTTGGAATTGTTTTGGTCATTATACATTTTACAGCTAGACTATTATTTTTTTTGTTACGAGGTAATCTCGTAAAAGTGCAATGAACTACCGCTCAGAAAGTTAATTTCAAAACGACTAACGAACTTCATTTGAAATCTCAATAATAATTTAAATGGTAATCACTCTGAGGAGAGGTTGTGCTTTTTTTACTTAAAAAAACAAAACAATTTGCTTTGGAAAGTTTTGAGTTTCTGAAAAATTTAATTGCATTGTTAGAAGGCTGAAACGGGAAGGTTGATTTATGTTTCTCAGATATAAAATATGCCTTTAATTCACAAATAAACGAATTTATTTGCGTTTTATTATGATGCAGTATTTTATAAGCAATGCGAACTTGTCAAGGGCTTTTTGTGTGTGAACTCTTTTTGGGTAAAAACAAGAAAAGGAAAACAAGTTTAAGGTAGGATTATACTTTTGTTAATGATCCCTATATTGTTATCCTAAACCATATCCTTGTTTTAAAGGTGGTAATGGTAGTAAGCATTCTTCGAAATTATTTCGTCTGAAATGACCCCGTTGTTTAGAAATCAATAGTCAAAAAAAGGTTCGGCTCCAGGCGACTTCAGTAAGTCGCCTTCTAACGACTTTTGGAGATTCAAATTTCCCTGGTGTTTGTATGTGAATGCTGCTGCCGCGGTTGGTACCCGCTGTCAACTCGCTAAACGTGGATGGATTTGACATTATTGATTAAAATACTGTACCGTTCTTTTGCTGTTTTCTCAACAAGTAGACACTGTGAAGAGCTGAAACTTTCCCATGTGACTTTTATTGGATCTTTATTGATAAATGTTGCCTATAAATCAGCATTACGTTGAGAAAAACAAATCTATGACCCACATTTATGCCGTTAATTAAAATGCTGAGCATGAACTATCAATATTGGTTCAAACCCTTGCAATAATTCTTGGCAACAGTACACGTGACTGGTTGACTAATTTTGACACGTCTGTTATAAAATAACGCTCTTTAAGCAAACAGGGTAATTATGCTCATCAAAGACAGCAATCTGCTTTTCAAAATACAACACTCAAAAAGGCTACCACCTTTTGAAATGAAATTTTCACAGGTTAGTTTTATGGTATATATCTACAACTATGTAGGTTTGAAACAAACAATAGGCTCCAATTTACCATCGTGACGATGCCTTTAAAGATTAATTTTGCTATTTGTTTTTTATATTTAAATAAATAGAGCGTATGACTTCCTTCAAGAGAAAAAAATACATAGATGCAAAAAAATAAAGTAATAGCAAACATACAAATCAACCAAAACGATTTTCTTTATAAGGGCCATGGAAATGCTAAAACATGCTGAACCTAAACATGTCATGAAACACTTCAAGCATGTTATACTACTAACAAGGTGTTGTGTTCTTCTTCTTAACTGTAACTTGGTGTCATTGTTTCCTCATTCTCTTTACATTTATCTCAGTTGTCATTTGTATTCACCGTATAATTAACTTCATCTTTTAAATAGCTTTTTAATAGAATTTCCATGACTAAGCTTTTCCTTTTTGAGAAGTGGGTGTAATTATTCCGGGTTGTTTTGTTCTGTCGTATCCGTGTAATTGATGTTGATCCTTTTGAAGTGATCGAAAGAAATTAAGTCGTATAAGTCCACTCAATAAAAAATACCATAATTAAATGTGCCATAAAAAAAAGTAATAAAACATGATTAATTTTTCAATTTGTCTATAGTGTTTTAAAGGCAACAGAAAATCCCCTATTTTAACAACTGTGTAGCTGCTATCAAGTTATTAGATACCCCTGTCAAGAAATTAAGCCATAACGGGGATTATATATGTGAACAGAATAGTAACCCTACTCTTAAACAAAACAGTGCCTACCAATGTTCTATCAAAATAATAACCGCAGGTAGTTAAAAGGAAATACCGACTTCAAGAGAACTGACAACGTCCATTTAATCACGTCTATAACTTGAGTAATTACGGTCATTTCATTTGGACGGCACAACGTATATCAATCAAAGATTGCAGTAGTGATTGATATAGGTGGATGGATATACAGGCTGACATTAATTGGTCGTTCAAGAAAACTAGTTCCGAAAATATAAGCCTATATATTATACTCGATCCAGCAACTGACAAGCGCAGACCTTCATCGGAACCGCTGAATTGAAAGGGTAAGTTATTTAATTTGTCTTCAACTTAAAAAATGAATTTATTTTACATTATAAAATAAATAGGCCTAAATATATAGCTTTTCGTTTTTGTATTCGTATTATTATATAAAAAAAAATCACATTTGTTTCCCGTTGCATTTTTGGGGGCTTTGCATTTTTATTGTTTGGCGTCGCATTATTATTTTATTTTTTTGTATTTCATTTTTATCATTTTGTGCGTAGCATTTGTACCTGACAGTATGAGTCTTACCTCCAAACCCACTAAAAATCTATTCAATTACTACAATGGATGTGGTTTATAATATAGGTTTTTAAATTTTCAGTTTCCAATTTTTGCCAATTTCGGCAAAAGTAAATTCAGTTTCATTAGTACGCATTCAAATGCACGCATGTTTCCCTAAATCATTCTAGGGTTTTCTGTATTCTCTGCTATTGCATTCAATTCTGTTTTCATGCACAAACGGTCACGATTTCGTTCTTCTCATTCAGGTTCGTTTCAGACATTCTAATTTATTGATAGACATTCAAGATTAAATTTTCACCATTCTTAAGTTGAATTTCTACTTTCTATGTACAACACCGATGAAATTGAATGGTTGACCAGCCTCTTGCTGTCGTTGGCTTTTGCAAAATCGATCTTTGCGACCTAATGAATTTGAATGATCTTATTATATGCATGCATATAGTAAAAGAGTTTTAATTGTCCCATGATTATTGGGAGTGAGTGGGTCAAATAGAAAAAATAAAACAGGTCAAACTTCCTCCATAATTTTACGTGCTTTGTATTCTGCGTGTATACTATTTTATTTAAGTTGGCGATATTTTCGTTTGGTTACTGTTGTTTCACGTCTTCCAGGTAAAATTGAAACTAACTTAATTCGGACGTTGATTATAATAACATTGTTACTGGTTATTAGCTACAACGTTGATGGCCATTGAAGTATTAAACCAATCAATCGATTACTGGAAATTCCAACACTGCACACAAGCTGAAAACGATTCTAACCCAACTATTTACCAAACCTTTCTGTTTTCTTCTGTTATAGAAACCCCCAAAATACAGATTCTCTCTTTCAGAAGCAGCCATGAACCGGTCAGTGATAATCTTGATATCAACGTTGGTCTTAGGTAAGTGTCCGACATCCAATTTGTTTTCACTGATTACAAGGGATTTGTTTTGCCTCTCTTTTTTCATTTAGGCCTATGTAAATTAAAGAATAAGAGGGAACAATCATTCTTATCAGTAATTGCTTGGAGTCCTTTTTAAAGAGTTTATAAAAACCCAAGCAAATCTTGGGTGAGCATTACCAACGAAGTGTGGATTTGCGAACAAACGAGGTCCACACAAGGCAGGGTTTTGGAAACATTATGTGGACTTACGCAGGTCAGCACAATGTTTTTTACAGTGCTGAAAACAAATTGTTTTCCTTAAATGTACAGAACAAAGGAATGTCCACAGAGTGACTACACCAAAGAACTCTCCCAGCGGGCAAAATACGTTGAATTAACGTTGAAACAACGTCATATGCCGACGTTGGAGTAACGTTGAATAATGATTGGATTTGCAAATTGAAATAACGTTGAAATGCTGACGTAGAAACAACGTGGAAATCCGTTACGTTGTTTCAATGTCATCATTTATACGTTGGTTCAACGTCAAAGTTCTACGTTGAAATAACGTTGAACAATGATTGGATTTGCAAATTGAAATAACGTAGAAATGCTGACGTAGAAACAACGTTAAAATCACCATGTTGTTTCAATGTTGTTTCAACGTCAAGTTTCGACGTTAAGATAATGTTGAAAAATGATTGGACTTGCAATCAATGGCCCTTTTATTAATGAATTAATTAATTCAAGTAATTATCATTGGTGTCTGTTAATACTACTCTGTTATATAATTTACATGTACTTTAAGATTTATATTAACTCAATACATCACTTCAACCTATCCAGGCCTACACATTTTTATACACTGCATGTCTTGTATATATGTAGACCAGGATCCCTAGATTTTTCAGTCATGGTTTACTCCTTTTTTAGCTAAAAACTGTTTAATTATTAATTCACATGTTTAAATTACAAATGTTTGCTTGGACTTTTGTTGTACATATTGTTTTACATTCGAATCAAACACAAAAGTACAGAAACTTCCCTCGGATAACTTAGTTAAACCAAATTGTTATATTATCAAAGAAACACACTTCTAGGCCCACCAACAAGTTTGCATATTATGTCAACGTTAAACCAACATTGGATCAATGTTGGCTCAACGTTAGCGTGATCGTCTAATGGTATAACTGATTACTGATGTTTTCACATCTTGATTATTCCGCCAAAACGTCAACGTGAGCAATAACTCTAACCGTCAAACTTGTTCTATTACTAACAAGCAAATTATTCTGTAACTATTCTGTAAGGACTATTATATTTTATAAATTGCCGCTTATTGTCGTAGTATGACCTAATAGTTCAATATAAGTTGCCCTCGGCAACTCGCCATTTAATGTAACCCAATCAAATACCAACAATGTTATACACCGTCACAATTCCGATTTCTTCGTTAAAAACCACCGATAGCCATACTACTTTATAGCTTAAATGCTGCCAACAATGTCTCCAGCACCAATAACCAACGTTGGCTCAGCACTAAGTGCAAATGAAATCCAATGTGGTTATGCGAAGCTAGAGCCATCATTGGTCCAACATTGGAAACCAACACTACCCGTGATTTTCCCATATTGCTTTGCCAATCCATCAGGAAAGCTGATTGTCACATGACCCCTTCAGTTACATACAGTTGTTGCTGGTACCCTGAAATCTTCGCCAGTTGAGTTTGTCTATTATTCATAACAAAAGTGTTGTTATCTTTGGCGTGTGCACGACCCCTCCCCCGCCTAGACATCATTTGTGCATAAAAGATGAAAACCTGATGACACAATGATTGTATATAACATGACAATTGGTTATTATTGCAATGCAATAACAACCTTTATCCAACATTGTAAATACGTCAACACATTACGTTGAAACAATTTTGCCAGACTGATGTTGGATCAACATTGATTTTAGGTTGTTATCATCACGACGCAAACAAAAACATTTATCCAATATTGTTCATAAGTCAAAAAAATTACGTTGAAACAACGTTACCAGACTGATGTTGGATGAACATTGATTTTAGGTTGTTAATATCACGACGAAAAAACAACCTTTAACCAACATGGTTCATACCTCAAAAAGGTTACGTTGAAACAACGTTACCATACTGATGTTGGATCAGCATTGATCTTAGGTTGTTATTGTCCCGACGCAAAAACAACCTTTATCCAACATTGTTTATACGTCAAAAGCATTACGTTGAAACAACGTTACCATACTTATGTTGGATCAATGTTGATTTTAGGTTGTTATTATCGCGACGCAAAAACAACCTTTATCCAACATTGTAAATACGTCAAAAACATTACGTTAAAACAACGTTACTATACTGATGTTGGATCAACATTGATTTTAGGTCGTTATTATCGCGACGCAAAAACAACCTTTATCCAACATTGTAAATACGTCAAAAACATTACGTTGAAAAAACGTTACAATACTGATGTTGGATCAACATTGATTTCTGGTTGTTATTATCGCGACGCAAAAACAACCTGTATCCAACGCTTACACAACGTCAAACTACAACTTAAAATCAACGTCGCAAATGTGACGTTGAAATAACGTTGCTTTATGGTACTTCAACGTTGCAACGCCATATCAACAAAAAATCAACGTTGAAATAACGTTATGTGCCCACTGGGGTGTGTGTGTGTGAGCGTGCTTCCGACTATTCGGTCTGCATCTGATGTTTGTATTAATCAATAAGGCAATTAAAAAAGAGACAAGTTGTCAACAGAATCATTCATGCGGAAACGAACATGGTTATTGTTTTCTGTTCCACGTTACTTCCTAGGCTACGTATTTGAGACCAATGCAAATGAAGAAGAATTTCTCATCTCCAATGAGTCGTTCCTGAATTTGGGAGATGTGGAGACAGAAAGGCATTTAGTGGAGAGAGCTGTTGCCTCGTACAACCTCTCAGATAGTGAAATTGCATCGTTCTTGGATAAGCATAATTCGCTACGAGGGCAAACCGTACCAACGGCGTCCAACATGGAGTATATGGTAATATTGCAAGAGTTTAAATTGGGAGGTCACAGGTTTAAATCCCATTCTAGTAAATATTTCTTTGTCCACCCAAAATGAAATTGTTATTTTGTTCCCTCCAAATACTATTCAGACTTCAACTAACTTTGATCCTTTTATTGAAAGTTATCGTAAAGGGCTAAATCAATGTCCAACTCAACAATTGTCAGATGGGAAAATGAGTGGCCAACCTTCAACAACTAATAAAGACCACTTGACTCTGGAGGAAAAGACTTTCTGTAGTACACTCAGCAAACAGTACACTCACTAAACAGTACACTCACTGGCAAACAACATAGCTTGAATAAATATTTCGAAACAACATAGCTTGAATGAATATTTCGAGGAGATAAAGTGATTCTTACTGTCGAGGGAACGACATTATTTGTTTCAGGGAGCGAAATATTCTCCTGTTTTCAACTGGTCATGTTTTGTTCTGAATATTATGTCCTGTTGGGGGCTCCGCATTCTCCCTTTAAACTTACTTTTATAATGTTGGTCTTTACCTCACAGGTATGGGACTCTGGTTTAGCAACCATGGCACAGCAGTGGTCTGATGGGTGTAAATTTGCTCATGGCAACCCACCAAACATCAGTCCATTCTCCTCCATAGGCCAGAACCTCTATATAGCAGGCTACGGCTCCGAGTCGAACCCAGTGCAAGGGTCATCAGCTGTGCAGTCTTGGTTTAACGAGGATAAGTTCTACACGTATGCAAACAATACTTGCCAGCCCAAGAAGGTGTGCGGACATTACACACAGGTAAAATATTCAAACCATGCTCTTGTTCCGGCAACGTATTGTAGTGTACAGTCAGGGTTGCGATGGCGTAACGCACTTTGACATCAGGTGTTTTGATGGTTCGTGAGCATCCAATACGGTCACTCTTTAAGCCTCTAAATGAGATTCTACGCACACGCTTACACCATTGTACTATTTCAAACAGTCCGCTTTATAATTTTATGTAATTTTGGGGGTTAACATAATCCGTTTTAAATGGTCTGAACTAACAATTAAGAGCTTTCAGAATCAATAACACAAATTCCACCCATCATACCAACTGGAAGCCATCTGTCGAAGAAATGGTTGACATCAGCCTGGAGCGGCCATTAGCCTCAGGCTAAGATATTTGTTTACAATTCCTGTGGGAGGGCGGTCATTAATAGAACTTTAATGAAAATTTGCTAGACCTACATGTACGTCATCATCATTCAAGAGCAGTGCAGTTTGTATAGTGGCTGAATCACAAAATAGAGCGCCACCAACAGACTGCTTCAGTAGACGATTCCTGCTTAATTGAAGAAAACCTGATTCACTTTTGATATGAAAGTAAATAGATATCTCACCAAGTCTATATTGACCCCCAGAGGGGCTAGAGGTGCTTATTTTCTAAGAACATGGAATGGTCTTGCTCCTTTTACACTAAAGATGTTTGTAAGAGTGGTTAAACTTCCAAACCCCATGATTTGTATTGGCCCGAAATAACCCTTACCCCGTTAAAAACTCTCAGGCCTTCCAGAGGCTCTGTAATGATAAAAACCGCCAAGGATGCCTCATATAAGTTAAATTAATCACTGCAGTGCGCAAGCCTGATGAGGAAACCTGGAGACAAGGGTGCTTGCTATGTGAACCAGAAACACCGGGGTTAACCCCTACTCTTCCACGATAAGTGTTGTGGGTTCTTTTACGTGCACTACCAATCCTAGTACACGGGACCTACGGCTTAATGTCCCATCCGAAGGACAAGGCAATAAAGTATTTCGCCCAAGGACAAAAGTGCCACGGACGATACTCGAACCCACACTCTGCTGATCAGAACAGCAGAGCTTGAGTCCTCCAGATAGAAATTTGCACCCTGTTCAGAAAAGTCCCACTTCATGTTTTGCAGGTAGTCTGGGCAAGATCCAATGCTGTTGGTTGCGGGGTGACTTTCTGCCCACTTACTACAGGCGGGGTTACTTGGAAGAATTCGTGGTTGGTAACCTGCAATTATGGTCCAGCGTAAGTCAGTAAAGTCACTTTGAAAATCAAGGATATTTAATTGCATGACTCAACTAGCCACCAATGAAATCGAAATATATAAGCAAATTTTAATAAGACCGACTAAGATGATCAGCGTTAATTACGTACATCGTCAGTGTTCCATATTTAATTTCGGTTGCTGTTTTCCTTTTAATCTTAAAGGCCCTGTACACTATTGGTAAGGTCGAAAAACACAAATGTTCACAGATTCACACATAACTTACATGATTTAAAGTAAGTAATGGTAGAAAGGGGTCCTTAAAATATTTCTGCCTAAAATGCTATCGTGTCTGAGAAATGAGTAAAACAATAGTTTTTATCACGCGCGATTAAAACTCGATGTTTGAAAAAACAGAAAACACATAAGGTCTCTTTTCACTATTTTCTCGCGACCTCGATGACCAATTGAGCTCAAACTTTCACAGGTTTCTTTGTTTCTTTGTTCATGCATAATTTTATGTTAAATCACACAAAATATGGACACTGATTTTGAGCAGTTACCAAAAGTTACCAAATACCTTTAGGTCACTATACTGTCTTGCCATATTCTCTAACTTGGTTTATGCGATATGACAGTCATTCTATAAATTGTTGTTTGTTTGTCACAATGCAGTGGAAACAGTGGAGGCAAACCCTTCATGCAAGGTACGCCTTGCACCCAATGTAACAGTGGGATAGGACAGTGCTACAATAACCAATGCAGTAAGAATGCCTTAAATATGTTCGTTTTTCTACCCTCGTTTTTCTATCTTTCTAGTAATTCACCTTTTGAAAGCAAGAAACCACAGTTCTTATTGAATGTTGTCCTTTGGTAGCTTATACTAATCAAATTTAACAACAAATGTCAACGCCCACCGTCTGTGAAAGTTGGTCTATTTGATAGTAATGCCTAATATTATTTTCATTGTAATTTATTTTTACATGTTAAAGGTCAAACTCAATTGGATAAAATCCCTGACTAAATAGTCCTTGAAGTTCAAAACCCATAGTAGGCTATAAAGGTGAACTATTGCCAGCATTGAACAAATTCTCGTCGGAATATGTGTGTACATTGGTATAAAACGAACCAAATCACATCCACTTTATAAAGCGTAATGTTGATGTTTCTTCCACTTTTGTATTGAGAGTTGAAATGAACCTACAATCTCAGTAATTTATTTACTTTACAGGGTTGTGTTCAACGCATTCGGAGGAGTGTGGTGAGTTTGTTAAATTGAATTATTTCTTTTAAGAAAACTTAAATGCCTCTAAAACTGTTCGAATAGATTTACTGTGAATTAAATATTTTGGGGTTGAACAAATAAGACATTACTACAGCGGGATTTGAACCAACGACCTCATTAAACGTGCCGGCGCTCTACCAACTGAGCTATCTAGTCCTATGTTGGCGGTCAGCATTAACTCTAATTCACGCGCCGAACGGTCGCTAGCGACAGGTTTAAAACCCTTCAAAAAATAGTTGAAAAACAAATAGTAAAGATCGCACGGCCACACAGTTTTCAGAATGGAAAAGAGGACTCTTGAGGGTGCTATTGTGATCTGTTTTTTGGGGAGTCACCATTTGCACAAAAAAACCCGAGTAAACAATTTATGTGTCCATATAATAATTTTATCTCTAAAATAAATGGTGCATGAAAGGGTTAATGTGATAATTTCAAGGTTTTTATAACTATTTCTCCTTTTACACACAGAACATCTTTTTGTTTTTACACTCACGTCGGGGTACCTTATAAAAAACAGTAATTGGCATAAAAAGAGCGCCGAAAAGGGGCATCTTTGGGAGAAATGAAAACAAAAACAACAGTTTAAGTTGGCCAGAGGTTCCCCTAAATAAAATAGGCACCCCTTTTGCCCCCTAAATTATTGTCCATTAGTTTTGGCGCTGTCTGTTTGGGAACCCATTGTTTGTAGCAATTTTCAGAGACGGTTGAAGGTAAAATCATTCAAACTGTTCAGATATAATGTAGCCATATCGCACCTATAATTAAAAATATTAACTGATTATATTCCATACATTCCCTACCAGAATGTAAACAGGAATGTTTGAACGGTGGAGAATTTCTGGCTGTAAATTGCTCCTGCAAGTGCGCTGATGGTTTCGACGGAGCCGACTGTGGTAGTGAGTAGATCACCAGTATTTGAATTGTGTACCGTTGTCAAAACAAACGCATAAATACGTGTTATGCAATTTGATAAGAAAGTCAAAATCAAAGCAGTAATAAAGAAATTGCAATGTTAAAATATTAACAGTGGGATATACCGAACAAAAAAAATAGACCAGTTGCGACTGGTGGGTGTGTCGGTGTGTTTGTTGAATTGTCCTATTATCAAAGGACTACAAAGGATTTACCATAACAATCAAAAGCGTGTTCGTGTGTTAAGCAATAATTTTTGATAAATGCTTAAGATAAAAAACCCAAAGATACTTAAATGTCTCAAGTAATTCGATTTTGTCCTCTGAATTTATCATACATTGGAAGTTCTAAAGGTCAATCTAATGAATACATAGCCTCTTTTGTCAAATACTCGTGACAACATTTCTTTTCTTTTTTTAAAGTTGAATTTGGTGCAGTTATTAACTTTCAAACGGCTGGAAGTATAACTAACCCTAAATATTACGTGATTTAAATAGAATAAAAATCTGGCTCTGATAAATCACGGATAGCCTTAATTTATTTGTTTAATACTCGCAAACGGCAAGATTTGATGGTTTCTTATAAGAACCGTTCTAGTCTACTCATTTAGAGTCATGTTTGGGCTATTTTGTAGCCTAAATAGCCCAAACAAAGCCGGTGTGTCCCGTACATTTTTCTTTTACCCTTGTTCCACGATCCTGTCATAGGCCTACTATTGAAATGCGAATGTGTTAAACATTATTCATGAATAAGTTAGGCTAAGTTAGAGCCAACGTGACTCATCGAACACGAACACGCCTTTGGGTTGTAATACTGGTCAGGAGAACACAGATCTAAAATGAGTTTGTTGTGGGGGGTTTCAGTTTTCAGTTTACCTTAATGCAAAACCAACAACAAAGTGTTTCAGGACACTCGCTTATTGAGTAACCAGACATTTTGACTATGCAAAATAATAACTATGAACGTTTACACACATTATGGGTATAGCTGCACTACCCGTTTCTGCAACTTGCAATGGCTTGTTCTTATGAACGCTTGGCAAATAAAATAATCATGTAAACTTTTAAGAGACATGAAACATGTTAGTGTAGATATATATGGAGAAGAAATGGGCTTAACAGTTTCAAGAATGCCAACGAGATCAAAGACTCTTTGTTTTCCCATGTTTGTGTTTTCAGAGGTTTGTGAAGACACACATGACTACTGTGGAGCCAACCCCGGCTGGCCAAAAAGCTGGTGTGATGCTGACCATTCTTACGTGTTGACCAACTGCCCAGCAATGTGTGGCTTGTGTGTCCGACCACGTAAGCTATAAATATAACTATACAATCCGACACTTTTGTATATGGAGGTGCTTTTAAAATGTTATAAGAAATACATCAGGTGATCTTCGAAAAAATTACGCTAATACCAATATTGTCTGCTTCTTCCCTCCGACCTAGGTATAATATGGTAAGCCAAGCCGAAACAGTTTCAACGAAATATATAAATGAAATTTATTTTCAGCCAATTCAATAAGTTTTCTAGCTGCTTCAAAGTTGAAACTTTAGGCGACCCAATTAGTAATTTAATGAATTCCGAATGATTAATAACGGGGAAATTCGAATCATTTTGTAGATGTACCCCGTCGTGTGAATGGGCGGGAAGGAAGAACGATCTTCTATCTACTAAAGGATGAGCATCCACCAAATAAAATAAAACGATTCAGCCAAAGGATGAATAAAATGTAAATTATAATTATTGTCTTCTGCGTCCGATTTAAAGGGATTGTATACGTTTGGTACTTAGAACCCACTGTTTGTCGCAATCCTATATAGTTGTAGATATATACCATAAAACTAACCTGTGAACATTTCTTTTCAAAAGGTTTTCTAGCTGCTTCAAAGTTTTAACTTCAGACGACCCAATTAGTAATTCAATGATTTCTGAATGATTTATAACAGGGTAATTCGAATCAGAATTTTACGGTAAATTCACAACATGTTGAATGGCCTTATTTGGGGTAACATTTTCCTTGGCTACGCGAGATATGAATTCGTCAGAGGAAACTGTCATGATAACAATGATCTATATAAAGAATATTTGAATAAAAAGAAGCATTATCCCCCACCCCTGAATTCAAGTTTTTCTATCTACTTCCAGCTTGTGAACGCGTGTGTAACTCAATGGGTGGGACGCTGGACGAAGAGAGGTGTATCTGCAATTGCAACAAAGGGTATCAAGGAGATGACTGTGGAAGTAAGTATTTATATAGGGGTAAAGGTTGGAAACAATCATAACCTGAAATAATATCAAAGCCAAGAGAAAGACATCAAGGACTCATACTTTTTTAGTTTTTCAAGTCCTGCAATTGAGATTTGCCCGATACGAACTTGCACATTATCCCTAAACAAAACTCAAACAATTCCCCTTTTTATGTTTTTACAGTCAGATTAGATAGTGTTTATGTGAGAATTTTATTAGATGGACATTTTTACGGTAATCCTAAACAATTTTACTCTTTCTTGTGGACGTCACATCACCAATATACTGATTTTCAATGTGTATTTTGGTGATTATAATGTTATACTTCTAATTCGATTTTGTTTTCTTCTCGTCACCAGCTTGTGTAGCAAAGGATTGTAAAAACGGCGGTGTATTTAATCAACAAGACTGTAAGTGCAATTGCAGTCGTGGTTTCACTGGAGTAGAGTGTGGCGGTAAGTAAATATCTCATTAAAGATATCCTTGATTCAACAGTGATGACGTAGAACAGAAACACCACATTGCTAACTTTCAAAATGAAATCCAAATTATATAGCAGAAACCAAAAATACTTACAGATGACTCAGGTGGTGGTCTATCAAAACTCTTAACTCGTTTATTGGTGAATAGGCTGGCCATTTATGTCAACCCTTGTTTTATCTCCAGGTGAACGGGTGACTATTCCAATGATATCTATAACTGAAATTTATAAGTTAGATTTTTGTTTTGTTTCAGTAGGTCTACATTAACCCTTACGCTTCCAAATCTTTCTTTATCCAAATGCCAAAATTTAGAAGTTGGACTTTGGGTTTGTTTAGTAGGTCTTCATTAACCCCTATAGTTCCAATTTTTTCAAATGCCAGCGTGAATGCCTTTATTCAGATGCCAACGTGAACTATAAGAAGGACTGGGGCTGGTTGGTTTAAATTGCTTATCACTGAAATAAAGGATTAAGGCCACAGGCCACCCTGTAAAGGGTTTTTTAAAAAAATGCGTGAGTAAAGCGGCCCCTAGCGGCTATTTCAATGTCATCCATTGCTGCTTATTGATACTTCACTGCAAACTTAGTAATAAATTGTGAAAAATTATATGAGCCTTGTTCAATGTTTAGTGAAACAATGGAGGAGTTTTTGATCCCCCTCTACCTCCATTGCTATAGAGCAGTGAGTATGTGGACGTACTGTGCAAAAAATGTGAAAATATTTATAGTGGGATATACCGAACAAAATATTTAGACCAGTTGCAACAGTGTGTCGGTGTGTTTGTTGAATTGCCCTCTTATCCAAGGACTACAAAGGATTTACCATAACAATCGAAAGCGTGTTCACGTGTTAAGCAAATTTTGGGATAAATACTTTAGAAAAAAGAACCAATATACTTAAATGTCTCAAGTAATTTAATTTTGTCCTCTGAATTCACCATACCTTGGAAGTTCTTTAGATTTGTTTTGATTTTTTTATTTACCTTGTTGTAAAATCAACACCGAAGTGTTTCCGTACTAGACTCCTCAGCACTTCCCGATGAAGCCGAATCCACTCGCTTGTTGAGCAACCAGACATTTTTGACTCTGCAAAATAATAACTGTGAACGTGTACACACATTAAGAGTATAGCATGCACTACCCGCTTCTGCAACTTGCAATGGTTTGTTCTTATGGATGCTGGGCAAACAAAATAATCATGTAAACTTTGAGGAGCGAAGAAACATGTAAGTGTAGATATTATGTTGAGGAGAAATGGGCTTTACAGTTTCAAGAATGCCAACGAGATCAAAGACTCATTGTTTTCCCATGTTTGTGTTTTCAGATGTTTGTGAAGACACACATGACTACTGTGGAGCAAATCCCGGCTGGCCAAAAAGCTGGTGTGATGCTGACCATTCTTACGTGTTGGACTACTGCCCAGCAATGTGTGGCCTGTGTGAACGACCACGTAAGCTATAAATACAACTATACAATCCGACACTTTTATAGGGAAGTGCTTATTACAATAAATCAGGTGATCTTTAAAGAAATTACGCTATAGTACAATTTGTGTCTGCTTCATCCCTTCTGACTTAGATTACGGTTATAGCAAAGCTGAACGATTTTCATCGAAGTCCATGAATGAAATTTATTTTCAGCCAAATCAATCAGTTTTCTAGCTGCTTCAAAGTTGAAACTTTAGGCGACCCAATTAGTAATTTAATGAATTCCGAATGATTAATAACGGGGAAATTCGAATCATTATTTTTGTGGCTGTACCCCCGTCGTGTGAATGGGCGGGAAGGAAGAACGATCTTCTATCTACTAAAGGATGAGCATCCACCAAATAAAATAAAACGATTCAGCCAAAGGATGTATAAAATGTAAATTATAATTATTGTCTTCTGCGTCTGATTTAAAGGGATTGTTACGTTTGGTAATTGGAACCCACTGCTTGTTGCAATCCTATATAGTTGTAGATATAGGCCTATACCATAAAACTAACCTGTGAAAAATTCATTTCAAAAGGTGGTGGAGCGGTTATGTCCACGCAGGAAGAATAATCTGAAATTGGAATACACAATCTGAGAAACGTTACTGTCAGTAACGCTTCTCAAGTTCATATTTTTGGGAATAAAAAGTGATATATTTTTCCATAGCCGCAGTACTTTTAAGTGAAAAGTTTCTCAAAATGCATTATACTATCCAAAGTTGCTGTACTTCATATACCCAGTCAGTTTTTATCGCCATTAATGTTCAGAGTCAATACCAAACGTATACAGACCCTACAATAGAGTAGCAATTCACATAATACTTATACTCTATAGAATCACAATCACCAATTTAATACAATGCAAATCAATGTACCACACTGTAATCGGTGAATGTCATAAGTCAAAGCCTACATACGCTAGCTACCACACACAAATTTACAAGGACGATACCGATGAAATATCCCCCTAAAAGTACTATTTCTACCAGACAAAATTACCTATTAAAAGCCACCGGCATGTTAGAAACTTATCTCTCCCAGATAGTAAATGTTTGGAGGCATGGCAAGATCCATACACCCCCTTGAAATTAGAGAGAAATACTCAGCTAAGAAAGGTGTTCTCAATACGTTTAGAGTGACACAGAAAAAGTTCGATAAACAATTATCCGCAAGAGACAGGCACTGGTCTTGCAGGCCCAATGATTCCATTGGATACAACGATTTCATTGGATAAACGTGCAGTGACATAAGCTTTCCATATCTGTGTTATGATTGGTCCGAGGTGATGTAGTTTGTCTGCTTGCACTTTCAATAGTCTGCATGCAGCGTGTGCTTATTCACTATGTAATATGTGTACATGTACGTGTGAATTGACTGCGAATCTCCGTGTGAAATGGATGCGAGGTCAAAGGTACATCTGGCAGGATCCGGCCAGGCGCTCGCGACGGGTATCTGGCGTTATTCACGAACCTCGAAGTGTGACGTCAGATAGTATGTAAATCACAAAAGCTTAAACACTTGAACACTGAGGGCGCACTTGGGTTCCCTTCAATAATTTTACGGTAAATTCCAAACATGCTGAATGAGTTTATTTGGGTAGCAGTTTCCATGGCTAGTCAAGATTTTGAAACCGCTAGAGAAAACTCTCATGATAACAATGATCTTTATCCAAAATATTTGAATAAAAAGAAGCATTTAATTATACCCCTCCCCTGAATTAAAATTTCTCTATCTATTTTCAGCTTGTTTACAATTGTGCTCAACGGGTGGGACGCTGGACGAAGAGAAGTGTATCTGCAATTGCTTCGAAGGGTTTGAAGGAGATGACTGTGGTAGTAAGTATTTTTAGGGTAACAGGTTGGAAACAAGCCTGGCCAAACAAACTTAAAGAAAAGAACTTTGTGAATATTTACTCTTTTTTGTTATTATTTCAACCTGAAATACTATCAAAGTGAAAAACATCAAGGATCCATAATGTTTTTAATAATTTGTCGATTCCTGCAATTGAGATTTGTCCGATATGAACTTTGCACATTATCAATAAACAAAACACATACAATCTTTTGTTTTGATTTTTCACAGTCAGATTGGACAGTGTTTATGTGAAAACTTTATAAGATTGACATTTTTACTGACTCCTAAACGATTTGCTCTCTCTCTTGTGGACGTCACATCACCAATTATACTATTTTCGATATGTATTTTGTCGATTATAATTCTATACTAATTAGATTTTGTTTTCTTCTCGTCACCAGCCTGTGTAAAGGATTGTAAAAATGGCGGTGTATTGAATCAAACAGACTGTAAGTGCGAGTGCGGTGTTGGTTTCACTGGAGTAGAGTGTGGCGGTAAGTAACTCGTTAAAGGTATCCTTGATTCAACAGTGATGACGTATAACAGTAACACCACATTGCTAACTTTCAAAATGAAATCCAACTCATATAGCAGAAACAAATAATACTTACAAATGACTCAGGTGGTGGTCCGTGAAGAATCCTAACTCGTTTATTGGTGAATGAGTAGGCTGATAATTTTAATATATTATGTCCATACTTCTTTTATCTCCAGGTGCAGGGGTGACTATTCCAATGATATCTAAATGAAATTTAAAAAGGTTTTTTTTTATTTTTTTTAATTTTTTTTAATAGGCCTTCATTAACCCTTACATTTCCAAATACTTCTTTATCCAAATGCAAAAGTCAAGGATACAGAAGGACTGGGGCTGGTTGGCCTAAATTGCTTATCACTGAATCAAAGTATCGAGGCCACATGCTTAAAATGTATAATCTGTATGTTTTTTGTTTTTTTTTTAACGTGAGAAAAGAGCCCCCTAGCGGCTGTTTCCCTGACAACCAACGCTGTTTTTGTGATACTTCATTGCAAACTTAGTCATAAATTGTGAACAATTTTATGAGCCTTGCTCAAAGTATAGTGAAACAATGGAGAAGTTTTTGATCCTCCTCTACCTCCGTTGTTAAGAGCATTGATTATGTGGACGTGCTGTGCAAAAATGTGAAAATATTAACAGTGGACCGGACAAAATAATTAGACCAGTTGCAACAGTGTGTCGGTGTGTTTGTTGAATTGCCCTCTTATCCACGGACTACAAAGGATTTACCATAACGATCGAAAGCGTGTTTATGTGTGAAGCAAATTTTTGGATAAATACTTAAGATAAAAGAACCAATATACTTAAATGTCTCAAGTAATTGATTTTTTTCCCTCTGAATCTACCATACCTTGGAAGCTCTAAAGGTTTGCTTTGTTTTTCTATTTACCTTGATGCAAAACCAACATCAAAGTGTTTCCGCACTAGAATCTCCAGCACTTCCCGACGAAGCCGAATCCACTCGCTTGTTGAGTAACCAGACATTTTGACTCTGCAAAATAATAACTATGAACGTTTACACACATTAAGAGTTTAGCTGCACTACCAGCTTCTGCAACTTGGAATGGTTTGTTCGTATGGATGCTGTGGGCAAACAAAAAAATCATGTAAAATTTGAGAAGAGATGACAAATATCAGTGTAGATATATTTGGAGGAAAAATGTACTTTAAGTTTCAAGAATGCCAACGAGATCAAAGACTCTTTGTTTCCTTGTTTGTGTTTTCAGAGGTTTGTGAAGACACACATGACTACTGTGGAGCCAACCCCGGCTGGCCACCAAGCTGGTGTGATGCTGCTCACTCTTACGTGTTGGCCTACTGCCCAGTAATGTGCGAACTGTGTGTTCCAGCCTGTACGTCATTTTTATCACATTAACATTCCCTAGGAAATCATTAGCGAATCATAATCACTTCTTAAGTTGTATACAAATTATGTATCGGTGGTACTGGGATGTTTGCGCTTGCTTTAGCAGAACAATTTTTAAACGGCCCAGAAGATTTTATCACGCAGTGATGCATCATTGCTCCCCTTTAATACAATGCTGGCAAGTTAAAGTGCTGGAGAAAGAAACGTTAGAGCTTGGAAAGTAACAAATTTAAAGCTGGAGGAAGTCAAACGTCAACAGTTTATTCGATGATGTAATCATGATGACGACCGTAATCTCTTCTTTTTTTCCAAGCAGTTGTGTTAGTTAACAAGAAACTCTGAAAATGTGTTTTTTACCGGTACTTTATAGAGCTCGACTAGATTTTACGTCCACAAAACACTTGCTAAATTAATGTCGTTTTCTGAAGACGTTCATATTTAATTTTTACAAACCATTGTTTTAATTGCAGCTGCAAGAGAGATGCAACTTACTGATGAAAACATGATGGATGAATTCCTGTAGTCTGCGAAGCACAGAATGCCGAGGTGTTATTTTTTTCCAAGCCAAGACTCTAAAAATTCTAACCCATCTCTGGCTCAGGTCTTTAATATAAGACCGCATACGAATTTTAAAACAAATAACGTAAAGCTAGCAATAGTTATGAATTCCGGATAGGGTGGTGGTGTTCATTGTTTTTCAAAATCAAAATTGGTATTATTGTATTAATTTCATCAGCTGTTAAAGTCATAAGAATTATACCTACTTTTTAATCACTACATTCTTTTAAATTCATTTATACATTTTGAAAATGTTACGCACCTAAGCAAAGTCTTTGACGATAACTAAAAATGTATTCACTTAGCCAAGTATAATTGCTCATCCGTCTGATACCACAAGCATTTTTGATCGTATACGAATTTCTGTAAACGCTATAGGAAACATTTTGTCTTTATAAGAAATAGGTTAATTGCGTTTATAATGCACCATAAGCTATGACATTGACTGAACTTAGTTATTTTTAACAGTGATACTATATATTCACTAAAAACAGCGTTTTAAACTCTATTCCTTTTCAAAAATCTTGCAGTATGGCCTACCTCGGTTTCGACAATTATTAGCCTGAGTAGCCATTTTTGTGGACATAATGTAAAAGGTGTCAAAGGTTAAATTGTCCTCCTCACTATTCTATTCCGAGAAAACTTATATGTAATGGACTGAAAGGGGGCAACAACTCTGTGAACATTTTTTTTTTGATGACCGACTTTTTCTCATGGAAAATAAATGATTGGTATGAAATACGTAATCAGAGTCACAGTTTATTCAGAATTAAGCAGACCAATATAGACCAAATTTGGATTTCCGCTTAAATTCTAACCTTATTGTCCATTAAATTGATCATACATCGTATAATTTAATCTGAGTTTAGTTTTACCAATGATTCACCATAAGAAAATTAAACCTTACCCAAAATCACAAGTTAACCCTAACCCCCTAAGCCTACCAGAAAGCTTCCACAACCCATCATACTTCAACAGTTTACTTATTGGAACAGTACAGGTCCTGTGCTTCTGGACTGTGATTTAGTGGGTACTTTTCACAGTATTAAAACATCCAAATTTCAACAAAACCATCTGTTTGATTTTGGCAGGCCTGGGGTGGTTATAGGGTTTTAATTTCTAATCACTGACTGCGGACCAGTCTGCTGTATGAGGGTTGGCAATCGGCTTCCTTCAATGTACTACATTTACCTTGCCCTTTAGTTGAAAAAAACCCATATTCTCTTATGTTCAAGTCACTGACATGCAAAGGCCACAGGCTACGCATCGACTTTAGTATGGGTAAAGACATGTAATAAATGACAAAACATGAACAATATTCATTTAACTTCCCCATTGTATACAAAAAAACGGTTTCAGCACTGTTAAAAATGTAACTTCTATAGATGTTTATTAAAGAAAGCTTTTCTTGAAAAGAAAACCAGAATATGGTTACACAAGTATACATTAAATTTGTAGCAGCCATTCAACCGGATTTATTAAACGGGATTTATAACTTTGTCAATCTAGGCACTGGTAGCTGGATCAGTGTCATAACGACTGGGGATTGGTTTGGGATTCGAATACTCCATTATACGCCATGTGCCTTCTGAACCGTCAAAACGCAAAATAATAAGGCCCTTATACCGTTACATTCCTACAGTAATTGGTTTAAATTTCTTTCTAGACTTTTGTAATCATTTGGCACCAAGCAGAAAACCATACCACCTTATCTGTGCTTTAATAACAACAGTTGTTTGAACAAAATCAATTGTTTGACAATGTGTGATTGTTAAAGTCGTTCCTGAAATCAACTGTTTGCATGGTGTATGAGCGCAGCAAAGGAGCATGAAATTTCCCTTCCCACCTACCATTCCAACATCTACAAGAGATTGCTTTAACGTTATAACAATAACCAAAACTAAAATTTCTAAAACAAAATTGTGACTAGAAACCCAACCACCCACAGCCCCCCCCCCAAACAACAACAACAAATATAAATATATATATAATTATATATATACACACATAATATATGTTGAGTCACGGGACTCATTTAGGTGAGTCATTAATTTGTCCGTGTGGTGACACAGTCCTGGGTCAAGTGAGTCATATTGACTCACATGAAACGAGTCAATGTGACTCAACCTGGAATCAAAAGTGGATCTTTCGACTCACTTAGTAACCTGTAAACGAGTCATCATTTTGTCAATTGTCGTGTCCACTGCAACCCTAAAACGAGTTCCATTACTCAGAACACAAAACACATGAGTCTTGTGACTAACCAATGTTTAGCCGAGTCATGTAATGAAACACAGTGACATTCATCATCTAAGTTGAAATTAAGTCATCAACCCATTTATTTAATCAATGTCATAAATCCAACACTCTGATTCAATAAGACTTAGCAACAGTTTTTTGTGAACAAATCGATCAAACACAAAATTAATTTAAAAACAAATTAAGTTGACTTAATGCATTGCAGAAATGTCATGCATCCGTCATGAAATAAGATTCTATAACTTATCTGAAATTTATGAGATATTATACCAGAATTTTAAAATCTTAAAATTGTCAGAGAAATAAATAGTTCTCATATTTACAGAAACCTGAGGTGTATGTATTTCAAATTTACGTGCATGCTTGATAATAGACCGATCCATTAAGCCCCCCGTTGGGTATTGACCAATCACAGCCCTAATTGCGCAACCAAAAGTCCGACATGCATGCGCGTATGCTTGCGCGGCAGAATTGTGCAGAATGGCATTGGAGAGGCTCACTTGTTCTTGCTCACACGTGCGTGGTGGGCGGAGCCTAATGGATCGGTCTATGGAGCATTCTCGCACGACAGCTGACATGTACAAGCACGCACGCTACGCACAGAAATCAGTACTGGTTAGGTGCGCGCAATGTGAACATGTGCTACGAATATAGGAGCGCAATGCTGGGTGGTGACATGTGTGCGCTTTGCCATCGAGTTGTGTACAAATAGTTTACGCCATGTGCGCAGCTGTACTCCAGCATGGCAGAAATGTGACGAATGAGAACGCTCGAGGGTAAAATGAGAAGCTGTTACTTTCAAGACGTTTTTGGTGTGTGTCTGCCAGGAGGATTCTTCTCAACAACAATTATTCAATGTACATGTACATGTGGACTGGTGTCGATGTCTATACTTCAGTTGTTTTTGCCCAATTATTTCTTTGGAAAACACACAAAATTGTGTGATGAATTCACATCTCAAAAACTTTCCCAAATGTTGGCTTGAAGACCAAACACCCTATCATCAGAACAATAACAATTAAGTTTAAAAAAGGCAAGGTCATGGCAAAAAAAAGCATTGGAATTAACCCTTATCCAAATGGGTGGTAATGAGGTCACACCAAACTTTCCCAAATGTTGGCTTGAAGATCAAACACTTAATAATCGGAACAATAACTATGGTGTTTCAAACAGGCAAGGTCGTTGGAGACAAAACAAAAAATCTTATTCACATGCGAGATTGGCATTGATGTCATACTACTTTTGATGGTGCTGGTGTATCATCTGTGATATTAAGAACCACCCTTTGCAAGAAGGTCAGGGTGTTGGCAGCTTTCTTGCTATAGACCAAGTTGAACACATAGTGGACACACATCAACAGGCACATGGCTGAGAGGATGTCCTCAGTCTCGCATATGGTCTCCCCCTCAACGATGATGGAGAACGTGATGCCTTCATCCAGGACACTCAGAGGATGGTCCCCACTGTGTGTAATGCATGCACTCGGTGTTGTCATTTCCTCTAAATAAAAAATAAATTAAAACAAAGATATAAAGGACCCATTTTATGTGTAATACTGAGTGATAGGTTGGAGAAGGTCCTGTCTTTTTGAAGAAAAAAGAAAACTTACTCATGAACAAAAATTACTTGCAATTGATAATTAAACTACATTTTAACATAGGAGGCTATGAAGAGATTATTTGTTTTTACTTTTCCAAAAAGTACATAGTCCAGTAAAAGATGGATAAAAAAATGCTTAATTGAGCACTTTCTGACTTCAGTGAGACAAGAACGCACTGCCCTGGCAATGAGTTCACCAAGGTTATTTTTGTAGTCTATGGCATGGATCAAAATACCACTTCCAACAGCAACAAAGCATGAATGAAAAAATGAAGATGGAGGAGACGGGCATCAAACTGATTCTAATCCCACAACGAAGTGTTCACCTAACAATAACATGAGTTTGGAACATATTCAAGTTAGCTGAGCAGTTTGTTCAGTAGGAGAGAAACTGTAATATTGCTTAATCTTACACAATTAATTAGGCTTTTATGAACAGAATATCTAGTTTAAGAATGGTAAATCTAAATCTGTATTAGCCTGTTCCTTAACAACTCGAGAGAAGATAAAAGTACCATTGTAAAATGAAATTAAACAATACCTTGCTCTGAGGACAAAGTACAGCCTCCAGTTTTTCGCCAAGAAGCAAGGGAATCACAATCAATGATGCATGTGACATCATTACTGAAACAAAAATGAAAATTAAAATGCAAAGAGTTAAGTATGCTGTAATACTAAAATGCAGTATTAAGATGACAATTGAAGCCTGAGAAACCGGTGTAACACATGCATGCCTGTTCACATCAAGGGGCCACTTCAGATAAAATAATGTACATGATGTAGGCCTACTCCTACTCCTACATTTTCTCTGTCTCCCACCAGTGCCATGGTTCTATCTCAACCCCCCCTCCAAAAAAAAAAAAAAAAAAAAAACAAAACAAAACAGAACAAAACAAAGAGGTGTTCGTGCTTGTATTGCAAGAACACCTACAAACAAAACAAACAAACACCCCCCAAAAAAAAAAAAAAAAACCCACAAACAACAACAGCAATGAAATACGATTGTGGAATAGATGCTGGATCCGTACAGCATGTACAGTGAGTTGAAACAAGGCTAAATAGGCCTACATGTGCCTGGCCTTTTATTACTAGGTTATGGGAAAAGGAACTTTACAGGAAACAAGTGTCTCAGCCACTATCAAAGAACTGCGATGGCTTCCCAGGGCCTACCTACTCATAGAAAAAAAACAAGACTTAAGTCTTAACACTCACACCATGGCAAACTGCACTGTATAATTATAAAATATTGAACAATCAATATAAATAAACAAAGAACTTTACAAAGTTTACATCTCACCATAGTGCAAAGACCTCACAGAAACCATGGATGCATGCAGAAATCAACTACGTACAGTGTCAGTGACAAGGCAAACCCATGACCAGGGCCCAATTTCATAAAGCTGTTTAGCAGAAAATTCTGCTTAGCAAATTTCTTTGCTAAGCAAGCAATGAGTGGGGTACCAGTCACAGCAATGGTAACTGTATGGTATTTTGGCTGGTATCCTATTTTTCCTAAGCAAGAGTTTTCTGTGCTTAGCATGCTTTATGAAATTGGGCCCAGATGACAGGCAACTCGTCCAAAACAATCGTGACAATCATGACAATGGATAGGCATAGGCCCTAACCTAACAATACAGAAGTTATTAATACAGCCTAGGCCCCTACCAACAATTAATAAACAAATCCTTTTTCTCCGGCCCAGCCTGTGAATGTAGAACCATAGAGACTTGCTCTATGGTAGAACACACTCAATAACGTTAGACAAATATTGACACGACAGTTGCTATTTTAGTCGAGTGCTACTGCTAGGCCTACATACATTGCCATCGGTAGACCATGTAGACGGTAGCAACATTCCGACTTAAAACATGTAAACTGCTATTGCTAGTGCTAAGTTAGTTATAAATAGCCATCCTCAAAATGACTGCAAACCTCCAGTTTATCTATGCCCATGAGCAATGAGGCATCCTATTCATAATCCTATTCTATCCAAGGCCTGGCCCTAGAGGAGGTATAGCCTAATTTAGTAATGTACAACACTAACTCAACTGGACGCGTGGCACGGACAATAAAGAATTGTAAATCTTTGTGTCAACTAAAAACTAAGACTTATAAGAGTGAAACAAAAATTGAGCGTGAAAATACCTGAAATCGGGAATAAAAGTCCACCTAAAACTCTAACTTCCTCGCCAGTTGCACAAGTTGACCTGTTGCCGGACGTTGCTCTGCATGCAGCAGAAAGACGCTGTCATTCAGTCGGGAGTCGTCAGTCGCGTATACTATACTACTACATACTGTACAGATCGTATAGCGCCGTTACACACACAAATCGGATTACCACACAAATCAAGATGGCTGACAGCGCTCCAAGTCCAAACAACGCTTACGGGTTTCCCTGCGCTCCCCGCAGGGGCGCGGGAAATTGACTCAGTGCTGAGTCTGAAAGGATGATGAACTCATTTCCAAGGAGTTACTGAGTCAAAGCGACACATTCCACGTGAGTCAAGTTAAAGTTGACTCGCTAAATAATTTTCGCCGAGTCTGATGCGACGCATACAGTTCCAAATTTGAGTCAAGTTGAGCATGACTCACAAAAATTGTCCAAAAGTGAGTCGCTTGACACGACGATTGTTTTGTGTGTATATTTTTTAATAATAAATATGAAAGCAACTCGTCATTCTTACTAAAATAAATACATAAAGCATTTTGAGTAATTTGCGCCTTAAACACCCAGCAGGGTGGATATGTGCGCATTACAAGTCTTATTATTATTATTATTAATGGTGGAAACCGCATCATGGAATAAAGCGGTCCATCAGCATCACTACCATCATTACAATGTTGACGATTCCAAGGCCGACGAAGGCTAGGTCGTAACTTTGTGTCAGGTCGTACAACAACCCTGCAACGAGATCAAACAAGAAACAAGTCCTATGTGTTTTGATTAAAAAAAACAACGGGTTTTATTTGCGATGAACAGTAACTTAAGCTTAAGGCTTCAATGCCTCACAGTGGTGTGACTACGTATCGTTGGGCCTGATACAAGGATAAAGGATGTTACCCGTTCATTCCCTTGACAATTAGCCTTCGAGAAAGACTCAGTTAGGGTCGAAACGTCAGGCAACTATCACTATTTTTTGCCAAAAACAATAGTTTCAAATATTAACCACAATCCCAAGATACAGATTTCAAGTTGGATATCATCCTCGTACGAGAAATCACTACGGCACTGCAACCACATTATAATTACTTCCATGTTGTAGTAAACCTTACCTGCTACAAAACTTCCGCTGATTTCTCCAAGCCCGCAGAGACATTCACCTAAAACAAATAAATCAACTAGAATTCTTTCACCGTACATTTCTTTAATCACTAACGTCCACAGTATGTTTAGAATTCCAATAGCACCACCGTTGACACAAGACAAAGACATCAGGATCTGCCGATAAAGTAGTAAAACATTTGGTCAAAAGCCGTTTTAAATAACGCGAAGATGCAGATAAACACATGGGTATACTTTATAGTGTACATTCTTTTATTCAATACCAGTGTCTTATTTGTTGGATTGTTTTCTGGTATGTATTTGTTAGTAAATTAATTTTTGGGGTTTTAATTTATTGAATGCTTCTGTGAACTTTTCGTTCACCTACCTTCATTTTTGTCAATTTTCTATACATTTTCTCACTAAACGATATTGTTTTAAAATTGGATGTCTAAATATATAAACGTTCTATAACGAACAAATTTAAGCCATATGCCTATTTAACAGCACTAGTAGTAATGGGATGAGTAAGCACTTTTCGAGCGAGGTAAGACTGACGAAGATCTGTGTTAAAGACATGAAAAGAGGAAGATTTCGAAATTGTTGTACTTTTTGTGATGGAGACGGATACTTGAGCGTTGCTAACAAGCGGGGGGGGGGAATTCGAGAGAAAAAAATGTTAGTTTTCTTACCACATAATTATCCTGGGCAAATGAATCAATAAACATTGCAGCTGAGTTTATAACACACAGTAACACAAACAACCAAAATGCACTGATGACATTGTAGCCTTGGAGAGGAATATAAATGAGTCTGCCGAGAAGGTTTCCAACACCACCTACAGTCGACAACAGAGCTGCTGCAGAGAAAGGTATACCTCTTGATACGGCATGAGGTACTAGAAATACCATCCAAGCAGTAGAAGATGTGCCTTGAAGGAAAAAAATACCAACTTGAAGAAGTACCCTGGGTTTCTCAAGGATGACGTTCAAGGAAAGCCAGGAAGCAACTTCCCTCAGCCGATTACGTAAACCTGGTTCATTTTTGTCACTTATTACTTGGTCCGTGTCTGTTGTGTTTAACTTCGAATACTTCTGGACTTGATGGTTATTCAGTGCACCAAACACAGTCACGTGGAACATAACAGCAGCCATGATCATCAAGGTTCCACGCCAGCCATAGACTCCGAGAAGAAAATCAACTGTCGGTGGGCAAGCCATTATACCGAATGACCCACCTAAAAATGCAATGGCGTACATGACTGGAAAATGATCAGATGGTGACGATACCAGTGCAACTATCTGTGGTATGTAGGAAAGACTCATACCAACACCTGCCAGAGATGGTAAAAAATATATGTATTACATTCACTGGATTATAAATGTTTTCTTTGTACGGGTATACACGCAGGGTTGGAGGAGAGGATCCCCAATAGGATTAAAGGATCTCGTCAACAAAGTCTCCCGATCCCTTTAAAATACAATCAAATAGAATGAACATTTAGAATGATACGACTGGTCCAGTCAGCAATAAAGCCAGGACCGGGTAAATGTTCCACGCGAGTTCAACAATCTGTGGTACGAAGCTAAAACCCATACCAACACCTGTCGGAGGTGGTAAAAAATACATACATTACATTCACTAGATTGTTAATGTTTTCTTTTTGTACGAGACAAGCAGGGTTGGAGGAGAGAATCTCTAATAGGATTGAAGGAACGCGTGTCAACGTCATTGAGAAGTCTACCGATCCCTTTAAAAGTGTTTGCTTATATAATTATTTGAACAAGTTTGACGTTTCTTACAATCCGGTAACCCTTTTATGACAATTGCTTCCAACTTTAACAGGAACGTTTCACAAAATATACCAGTCATGTTCATTTTCTGTTCACTGAAATGATCTTCATAGAGCGATTTATCAGAACATGGGTGATGTTGTGCCTCAAATTCTGGCCACGTTTAGGGTGTGGATCGTAAAATTAGTAAAACAAAAACCGGCTTTGTGTTCGTCCAAAGGACAAACACCTAATGTCTACCGTTGCTTTATGTTTTCGTGAAGCCATAACTGGTGACGTTCACATCGGTCAACAAACTCTTTGACAGCATGCATAACATATTCAGTAAAATTATTGACCAAGAAGCCGCTAATAATCGGACTGTATCGTCCGCATACTTATGTTGACACTTACCTGCTGTTAGTCCCAATGTGATTGTTAACTGGAAGATGTTCCGCGTGAACGCACTGGCAAAGTATCCAGCAAAAAGCAAGAACCCTCCGGTCATTACACACACCCGGCTGCCATATCGCTTTGCAAGATTCCCTGCGACTGGTGCTGATATCATAGTACATTCAGAAAGAAACAAAGCAAATAAAGTTAATAAACCCTTCATCCTTAAAGGAACATTACAGCAGGCGCGGATCCAGGAGGGGGGCGTGGGGGCGCACGCCCCCCTTTTTGCCAGTAAAAAAAAAAAAAAAAAAAAAAAAGGAGAAAAAAAAAATTCAGAAGTCATACTCATTAGTGCATTGGCAATTTCGCAGTGCAGAAAAATAAAATGCTGTCTGGGGATGGCGCGGTCTTTCATTCTGAAAAAAAAAATCACGCCCCCCCGTTTGGAAAATCCTGGATCCGCCCCTGTACAGAATTGGTTTTTGCTAACAAAACAGTGTAAGCACTTTATATAATCCACCATATACATAAACTGACAAACCTGTAGCAGTTTGAGATCGATCGGCCATCTGGGTCACGAGAAAATAGTGAAAAACCGATTACACATTTGCATGTGTTATACAATTCATGAATGAAACGCTCATGAGCGATAAACTCCAATCGGAAATTAGTTTTAATTATTTGTCATCAAATATGGCATTTCAGACACAAATATTTCTAGGGATGTTTTCTACTATCATCATCATTAGACCGTGTAAGTTTTATGTAAATCTGTGATCTTAAAGAACATTTTAATTACCAGTTCTAACGTTCCTTTAAACAAGAAATTAATTTAATAAAAATGAAACGGGTTTCATCATCAAAACCATCACTCGTTAATTTATCAATAGAATAAAAAATGCAATGTTTTGAAATCAAACTAAACACATCAACAAAAGTAAGTCCCCCGTCAACAGTTCGTCATAACATTGTAAGGTAACACATTTTACCAATACAACTAATTAAGAAATAATTCTATGACATGTTTCCTAAGTGTTGTTGAAAAATGAAAGATGTCCATGAATTCATGGCTGAATGAGCTCAAATGGAATACAAAAACTGCCTTTCTCAAAAGTCACAGGGGGACTTTTGTTGATGTGTTTATATTATTTTGCATTTTTAAGTTTGATTTGTCCACAAAATGTAGGGGGAACGGTGCCTATGATGACACAAACATGATTGTTATAGTCAAAAGAAATCGAGTGTCGAAAAACACACGCTCGTTAAATTTTCCATTATTTACATGTAGGCCAACAACAACATATTTTACCTCATTTTCTTCCTAATGTAAAATTGATGGCGACAAAATGAGGTATTTGTAAACCTAAAGCTCATTCCTGGCTCAGTACACTTTCCGGTCCATGTGGAATTAGTATGAGTGACTTACCAATAATTAAACCAATACTGTTTGACATGCCGATTACAGTCCCCAGTTCAGCTGCACTGCACTCTAGAGAATCCATCATGGGGTTGAATAAAACACCGAACGATTTAAGAGATCCCATCTCCAGGAAAATGATCATGAATGATTTAAATGTAAGGAGACAGCTTGAAGTCGTCATTTTGAATGAAGGTTTCACCTCATTAAACCAGAGTTTCCAAACAGCCACTTTCCCCGCTCCTCGTCCAATGTTCTTTTCGCGAGTGTGGCCGGTTTATTATTGACTCGTCCCCTTAGTGGTGAGAATAAACTAGTTGGCCTACGATAATCCACCATTGGTCCGCATGCTGTTTTCCATCGCTATTCATAGCCCTTTCCACTTACAAGTGTTATACTACAACAAACATAATTTACATAGTATGACGTGGCCCATTCATCTATTGATCAATAGGCTTTGGTCCCCGTCTCAGCTGTTCAGAAAGTCGAATTGGTCCTATTCATTGACTTTATATAGTTTAGTTTAGATTAGTTTAATTACCTTATATTGCACAAACATCAAAATACTACGGTGGCTAGTGCACAAGGGAAACCCCGAACAGGCACGCAGGCCCAAAATGGGGACCCCTGTTTAAACAGCAGAAAAAAGGAAAAGAAACAAAGACAACTGCAAAAAAAAAAAAAAAACTATAGAGAGAAAGGAAGTATATACAGTAAAAAGGTTATAAAACATCTGTGCGTCTGGCATTCTGACAACCTATAACTACGCAACAGTTCACCATTGTTGTGTTTGAATCTTTAGATTTGAATTAAGTTTCTTTTACATATTATATTGTTTAAAAAACTGAGGAGAAATTAGTAAATTTTGATGCAAATAATTTTGCTCCAGCACAAAACTTCTTTGTTTGCGTTGCTTACAGAATGGTTTGAGTATACCCGCGTTTCAATTTTCAAACCGTCTTGAAAATACGCGTGTTGACGCATGGCGGCTCAACGTGTCCTATTCAGTCAATGTAATAGAGATCAATGGTCTTATTGCAATATCTTCTCGTTTTGATTTGTCACATTTCTCCGCGAGAGGGAGCTATCATCCACGAACTTATCATACAGTGCAGTGCAGCTGCACAAGGGAATGTAAATGACATGTCAAACAGAATTGGTCGTTTGTGCTAAATTTCAGCAAGACAAAAACCCCAATACATCGGCGAAAAAAATCCTCAGCAACTCGAGAAAAAAAATCCTGTACGACAGATAGGTGGTGGTGCCTTTGATGTTACGAACAACCATGGAACTTGGCACACACTCAGAGTATGATATTAGACTATAGGGCCATGACACAATGTCCTTTCAAAAAAAGTTTATACAGTAGAATAAAAATCAATGACAGCCATTTGAGGAATTTTGAAAATTGCTTGTTATTCTATCTACATTATAATGTTTTTCAAAATTCCAATCTGCGATGGCCCCATATGAATTTGTTACCCCCTGTTTGTCCCACTTAACTTTGCTGTTTTAATTCGAGGTAAATCATTATGCGTGTACCTAAAACTCTATACAGGAGTCCAGTAAGCGGATTAGCCCGATCTGTGTGAAGCTGTGCGTTCGTCCGTAAAGCCTAAACTTGGGCCATTCCATTTACAATTAAGGTGTCAAAACATTTCTCAAACTTTGCAATTAAATCAAACGTAGAAAAATAAATTACAACAAAGTGTTTAAATTTGTTATGAACTGCGACTATTGCTCTGTTGCAAAACTATAGGCCCTATTGCAGAAGCATGCGGAAAAATGAACTGTAGTAAAACAAAACAATCACACTACACGACAGCATTACCCCCTTCTTAAGAATGGTATGCCCCAATAAACACGTAGCAGGTTTCGAGTTCCAAACTTGTGTTGACGGATTTTTTCTTTTTCAAGACATTTTCCACACGACCATAACTACTTCATACTTTTGTCTTATCAAAACAAAAATATTATTACATAAATCTCCAAGAATTGGACTTTCCAATAGTATAAATTTGCACGCTTTAAATTACATTTCTAAGGAGGCAATTTACCTCTTAAACTGGTACCTTTTTTACAAAGCACTCTCTGTCATAGTACGCCGAATGCTGTGGACACGTGCGTTCAATGGGATATCAAACAACCATTCTGATTCGCTGCTTGGTCTAACAGTGCCCTAGTACGGCAGTAAATTATAACCAATCAACTAGAGTTTAACATCACCTTCTTGGGAGGGATCACCCTCTATTTTAAAGCTCGAACGAAAACAATCGGCTGAGGGGTTGCTGAGTTACGACCGTTTAGGGACCGCATTGCATGGTCTGCATTGAGCAAAACATGCCGGCTACACAGTAAAACTGACAAAACTGTTCATCTTTAGACCCCATAGTACGGGACTTTAAAACAATACTTTAATATAATTTTTAAAAAGTTTTGAAGATGAATAACTACTCTCTTTTTTGGCACAAGAACGAAATTGATACGTTGAGTAAAAGTTGAGATATGACACTAAAAAGCAAAAAAAGGGATGTTTTTGAGTGCTTTCTGGAGTCGTCTTCTGCCGTTTCCGGGGTTGGTTGCTTAAGTTGTACACAGAAATTCATATGAAAGCCAAACATCTTTCACATGACATCCTCTGATCTGTGTGCCAAAATTCATCTTTGTATCATCAAATGCACAGTTTTTCAAAATCTTTCCCATTACCTGTAAGTGTGACTTTAATTATTGGAAGTCGCCCAAAAAAAGGGACAGACCCATTTTTCTCAGAATGATGTCAACAAATGTTTTGGATGTTGACAATTTTTGCACTGGAAGGGGATCGAATACAATGGCAATTTATACCATTTTCAAGTAAGTGAGGATAGAGACTTGTTATTGTTTCCCCACTCACATGAGGTTTTGAAATGGTTACCTCTCTAAACGTTGATGGATTCCACGTTGTTGTATAAAAATGCCGTGATAGATTTTTTTGTGGGTTGTTTTTCCCTTCTTTTTTTCTGTTTTCTCAACAAGTAGACACTCTAATGAGCTGAAACTTTCACAGGTGACTTTTAGTGTATCTTTATTGATGGTTTGGCCTAAAAATCAACATTACATTGACAACAACCAATCTATTATGACCCCCACCTCTTTATAGTCGTTAATTAAAAACTGTAGACTATCACGAACATTGTAACTTGATATTTTTTAGCGGCTGAGCATGAACTATCAATATTGGTTCATGGTCGAGACGTGACTGGCAGCTGGTGACTGGTCGAATGTTTCTGAATATACATTAGAACACGCTCTTTCATCAAACAGGGAAGTAAAATAACAAAAATGCTCATCATAGACAGCAATCTACTTTTCAAAATACACCAACCCCCCCCCCCCCCCATCCAACCAAAAAGTGTAGGTCTACGTGTATTAATTACTCAATGTGATTTAACGGCTAGCTGTTCCTTAAAGATTAATTTTGTTTTTTAGAGATTAAAGAAAATTAAGTTGTATAAGACTCCCCTCGAGGGAATAAAAAGACATAGAATAAAGTTTAGTAACAAACATAACAAACATAATAACAAAAAAGAAACAATTTATAAGTGCCAATCTCATGCCGAAAGAGAACTTGTCATGGAACATTTAAAGCATGTTATACTACTAACAAGTTGTTTTGTTCTTTTAATAATCGAGAATTAACTTGGTTTTTAAACAGTTGTTCTTTTTCCTACTCGTAACTTTGAGTCATTGTTTCCCATTTTTTCTTTCCATTCTTGTGATATATCTCACTTTTAATTTGTATTCATCGTATAATTAACTTCATCTGTCAAAGAACTGTTTAATGGTATTTTCATGACTTCACTTATGAGAAGTGGGTGTTTTTTTCTTTTTCGTATCCGTGTAATTGATTTAATCCTTTTGAATTGATCGACAAAAATAAAGTTGTCTAGTCCACTCGTTAAAAAAAATTAAATGTACCATAAAATAAGTCATATTAAATGATTAACGTTTGAATGTGTCTAGTGTATTAAAGACAACAGCAAATCCCCTAGTTTTAACAACTGGGTGTCTGCTAAACATAGCGCATCATTAGACTTGACAGTTCACTTGTCCTGAAATCAGAAAGACTAAAATTATAGATGTGTTTTTAGACAATTAAACCCGCTCTGATACAAAACAGTGGCCACTAATGTTCTATCAAAATGATAACCAGGTAGTTAAAAGGAAATACCGATTTCATGAGAAAAAAACCCGTCAAATTAATCACGTCTATAACTGGCCAGTTTTCCCCATTTTTTATTTTGAGTAATTACGGTCTTTTAATTTGGATACGATCGATGTATATCAATAAATGTTGCAGTTGTGATTGATATAGGCGGATGAATATACAGGCTGACATTAATTGGTCGTTCAAGAAAACTAGTTCCGGAAGTATAAGACTATATATAATACTGGATCCAGCAACTGACAAGCGCAGACCTTCATCGGAACCGCTGAATTGAAAGGGTAAGTCATTTTTGTCTCCAACTTATCAAATGGTTACCGGTTCCTTTTACATTATATAGCCTAACAAATAGGCCTACATTCAATACTTTTGTTCCACTTTCATTTCTTTGTAAAACATTTATACGTAAATAACGATAGTAATACCATGCAAATGATACTCTTAATCGAATTACATTCAGGAAAATATTTCGTAACCAAATTCAAGTAGGCCTATGCAGTCAACAATAGTGATTATCAAATACAATACTATGGTCTTTCATATTATGTCCCACATTTATTCAGATTTTGTTTTCCGTCGCCTTTTTTCCGTCTCATTTTTTCCCGTCACATATTTTCTTTCTTTTTTCTTTGCGTTGCATTTTTATTTATTTGCATTTTTGGGGGAGTCGCTTTTATTTGTTTTGCTTTTTTTTGGCGTTGGATTTTTATAATTATTTTTGTATTATTACTATTGTTATTATTATGTTTGCCTAGCATTGTACCTGACAGATTGAATATTACCTCCAAAGATGTAGTAATTTATATATAACATATGTTTTCCCAGCCAAATTTTGCATAATTATTCAGTTTCATTATTAATACGTATTCAATTCACGCATGTTTCCCTAAATTATACTTAGGGTTTCTTTTTAGCTGCTTTGCATTCAATCCTGTTTCATGAACACATGATTTCTCATTCAGGTTCGTTTCAGAAATTATATTTTATTTATAGACATTCTATGTTACACTTTCACCATTCTTCAGTTGAATTTCTACTGCCTTTTTACAACACTGATTAAATTGAATGGTTGACTAGCCTCTTGCTGTTGGCTTTTGCTACATTGAACAACCTTTAATTGCGCCCTTATGAATGTTGAATAATCTTATTTGACCAGCAAATGCTAAACTTTTAAAGTTTAATGCTGTTGACTGCTTATTAAACGGAACATTCATGTTCAAACGAAATTGAATGATCCGGATGTTAAATTGAATGGATTCTTGTTGAAATTGGCCGAGAAAACCTTTATTAAATCAGAAAAAAAATGTCATAAACCAGTACCCGCATACAATACTGTCGGGTGCAAAATGGGCTTACGCTATAATTAGCAAAACTATGGTACTGATACTGATGTCATGTTAAAGCAACAATATTGAAGAAAGTTTATCATAGTTTAAGCCTGCTTGAAAATAATAACGGACTACCTGATCTCGTATTAGTAAATTTTAAGGATAAAACGTCAGCTATAAAGGGTGTTGTGGCCGAGCGGTTAAGTTCACCAAATTCAAGTTGTGGTGGTTAAGTCATCAGGGTGTGGGTTCGAATCCCGGTCATGACACTTGTGTCCTTGGGCAAGACACTTAGCTATAATTGCTTCTCTTCACCCAGGGGTATAAATGGGTACCTGCTGATATTATGTTTGAAAAAGCCTTCGGAGCACCACGGCAGCTCGGGGCTGTATACTCCCCAGGGAGCTGAGAAAGATTAAAGGAATGTTATTGGCCCAATGACCAGGGCACTAATGTAAAGCGCATTGATACGTTTAATGTAAAATGCGTTATATATAAGAACTTGTTATTTTTGTTTATAAAGACTGCAAAAACATACTTAACGATTGGAGATGACACATTCAGTCTATGAAACTACAAGAAGTCAAAGATTTGCCATCTGATTTTGAACAAATACCGGGACAAATCAACAGATGCCACAACCATACTGTCCCATGTTACAGAATTGTAAGGCTGTCAGGTACAAATGCTACGCAGAAAAATTAATTTAAACAAAATTAACAAACAAAACAAAATGGAACGTGACAAAATGTGACGCCCCAAAAACAAATTAGACGGAAACAAAAAATGCGACGCAAATGAAAATCAAACATGGTAATTTTAACCTGTATGGTAAATGTTTCACGATACTATGGACGGGAAAAAATGCAATGTCAAAAAATAGCAACTGAAAAGAATGTGACGGGGAAACAAAAACAGAAGAAAAGGTGGCACATATGGATGACTATACAATAATTTCTGTGGCAAACCTAACAAACTGGAAAAAGTTACAGTTCATTTGGTCATCGAATGCTCGAGAAAATGCGTGTGTTTTAATATATACACAAAGTTCTAAAATAAAGAGCATCGACAGCAATTGGTAATACTAAATGTCATTTTATTTCAAATTAACTTAAAGGGATGCGATTATAAAGTTCCCTGAACGGCATACTATACACCAATCCTTCGCCGATCTTGAACTCTTGGTGGCAGCAGAAACGCCTCCATTACTGCGGTGGTACCTGGGTGGTACTGTGCTGCCTATCGATGAGCTTAAGGGCTGGGCTGCACTAGTTAATTTATAAATGGTTATATGTAAATAATGGTTGTTTATAAATAATAGTTACATAAGTGGCAAGGTCGTACCACCGCAGTACCACCGCAGTTTGTCTGCTGCCACCAAGAGTTCAAGATCGGTGAAGGATTGGTGTATAAAGCATAAGGTAATAAAGATTTGTGATTGTCGTAAAGTTTTGCTTGTAGTTTTTAAATATTTTCTGAGACAAAGTTAGTTTTTACAAACTATCGTGAACATTTTCCATTCAGGTTAAAATTGCCATGTTTATTTATTGAGTCAACTGGGGGAAAAACAGGTCAAACTTCAAACATGATTTTACGTGTTTTGTATTCTGCGTGGACTGTATACTTTTCTATTAAGTTGGCGATATTTGTCTTACGTCTTCACATTAAGTTAAACTTTAATCAGAATTAATTCGGATGTTACTGGTTATTAGCTACAAAGTTTATGGCCATTGAAGTTAAGCAATCAATCGATTACAGGGATCGATTCCAACACTGCACGTAAGTTGATAACGATTCTAACTCAACTATTTTACCAAACCTATCTGTTTTGTTCTGTTATAGAAACCCCAAAAATACAGATACTCTAGTTCAGAAGCAGCCATGAACCGGTCAGTGATAATCTTGATATCAACGTTGGTCTTAGGTAAATGTCTGACATCCAATTTGTTTTCACTGATTACAAGGGATTTGTTTTGCGACTATATTTTCATTTATTCATTAAAGATTTTATGAAACCAAAACATTGTGTGTGTGAGCGTGTCTATCCATTCAAACCGAGGACTTTAACAAAAGGGATCCGGGTGTTTGACAGAGCGAGGACGTCCTCGCTTCGTTTTCGTGTACGAACCCAATGGGGACGTCACTTAAAAAAAACTATGTCCAAACAATGGGAGAACAAAGAGAAGTCCTCGGTAAGCGGGACTTACAAACATGTGTGTGTGGGGGGTATGTATACACATTCAAACCGGTTGGGTATTAAAGGTCCCGGTTGGAAAGTGTGTACAAGACCAGTGCAATGGCAGCTGTTGCCAAAACATAAGGGCTAGTACAAAAAAGAGGGACAATTTGAGGTCCCCGATTGCAGGTGGTGTTTACACACTTGTGTGTCCTTACACACGGCAACTTATTGGGTACTTTACACAGTGGAACAATGCTCCCCGACTTGTTGGTATTTTTCGATAGTATTTTTAATTTGAAAAACAAGACGGTAATTATGTTTACTTCACGTTTCATTTCTAGGCTACGTCTTTAAGACCAATGCAAATGAAGAAGCATTTCTTATCTCCAATGAGTCGTTCTTGAACTTAAGAGACGAGGAGAAATACCAGCATTTTGTGGAGAGAGCCGTTTCCTCGTCCCGCCTCACAGAGAGTGAAATCGCATCATTCTTGGATAAGCATAATGCGCTTCGAGGGCAAACCGTGCCAACGGCGTCCAACATGGAGTACATGGTAATATTGGAAGTGTTTAATTAGGGAGGTCGCAGGTTTGAATCCAACTCTAGTTAATTTTTCTTTGTCCTCCCAGAATGAAATTAAGTTATTTTGTTCCCCCCAAATATTATTTAGTTGACTTCAAAGAACTTTGACGTCTCATTGAAAGTTATAAACAGTGATAGCAAAGAATTTTACAAGGGGGTAGGCTTATCGTACCGATGGCGAAGGCAAAGTATAATTCAACAAGTGTTGAAGGGGGAAATGAGTAGCCATCGACCTATAACACGTAATAAAGACCACTTGACTCTTAGAGGAAAACAACTTGTTATATTTTACACTCACAGGTAAACAGTACATTAACTGTCAAACATTATGATTTCTCTCACTAGCTTGAATAAATATTTCGAGGGGATAAAGTGATTTTGACTGTCGAGGGAACGACTAATTTTTGGAGGGAGCAAAATATTCTCCTGTTTTAATCCCGCGATGCCCCGCCCCTGTCGCTGTCAGATTAACACGAATGCCATAGGTTACTGCAGCCAATGTAGAAAGTGCTTTTTCTAACTGGAGATTCCGAGGCCATGAGTCACCCTATAGGGTCATAAACTATGTCAAACGGGCCTGTCTGAGGATAGAACTTAAAGGGTTTTACCTATTTTTGCTAAAAACTGAACGAGTAATTAACTAATATATGTTTTCGGTCTACTGGCTGCAGACCGGTAGGCCATCGGAGACTGGTCATGTTTTTGTCTGCCTATGTCCTTTAGGGGCTCCGCATTCTCCCTTTAAACTTACTTTTATAATGTTGGTCTTTACCTCACAGGTATGGGACTCTGATTTAGCAACCATGGCACAGCAGTGGTCTGATGGGTGTAAATTTGCTCATGGCAACCCACCAAACATCAGTCCATTCTCCTCCATAGGCCAGAACCTCTATATAGCAGGCTACGGCACCGAGTCGAACCCAGTGCAAGGGTCATCAGCTGTGCAGTCTTGGTTTAACGAGGATAAGTTCTACACGTATGCAAACAAAACTTGCCAGCCCAAGAAGATGTGCGGACATTACACACAGGTAAAATATTCAAACCAGGGTTGCGAGGGTGTAATGCACTTTGATACATCGGGTGATTTGGGGTTCGTATAAGGGCAACACAATACGGTCCCCCACGAAAATCACGCACACGCTTACACCATTGTACTGTTTCCAACAGCCCTCTTTATAATGTTATGTAATTTTAGGGTGTGAGCCTAATCCTTGTTAAATGGTCCGAACCATCGGGTAAGAGCTTTTAGACTCAATAACACAAATTCCAAACCATCAAGCCATCTGGTAGACGTCTGTCGAAGACAATTTTGATATCTGGAACGGGTTGAAGGACGGTCATTGGTGGAAATTTAGGTCAAAGAATCAATCCGCGGTAGGCCTAATTTGACATTTCCATGCTATTGGGCTTGTGCTCATAGGGTACTTAGAATTTTTGAGAATTTTGATTAAACAAAATTTGTTTACAAAGGGCCTGTTAACGCTAGTCCGATGGCTTCACCAAAGGTTAATGGAAATTGCTAGACCTAATATACGTCACTTATCAAATAATTGCAATCTATTGGAGCTGATTCACAAAACAGTGCGCCACCAAGAGACAACTTCCGGTAAAGAATTATGTCTCCTTAATTGAAGAAAATCTGGTTCACTTTTGAAATAAACGTGAATAGATAATAATAATAATAAACCTTTTGCCTCCTCTATTTGCGCGTGAATAGGTTACATAAATCACCAGGCGTATGAAACTATATCTCATCAAGCCCTTTTTGCCCCTCAGTAGGGCTTGAGTAAGAAAATGGAATAGTATTGCTCCTTTTACACTCAAGCTTTTTTGATGAATGGTTGATGACGACATAGAGGATTGCTCTGAAGCCCCGCCCCTTAAACTTCCAAACCCCATTCTGAGAGGTTTATTGGCCTAAAATAACCTTTACCCTAAAAAGAAACTCCCAGGTGTTCCAGAGGCTCTGTGTGATGACAAAAAGCCGCCACTGAGGTTGCCTCACAAGTGAACTTAATCACTGTAGCTCGCAAGCCTAATGAGGAAACCTGGAGACAAGTGTGCTTGCTATGTGAACCAGAATATCGGGTTCAACCCATACTCTTCCACAATCAGTGTTCTGTGTTCTTTCATACGTGTACTACCAATCCTAGAAACAACAGTAGAGTTTGAGTCATCCAGATGGAAATTTGCACCAGTTCACATTTCAAATATGCAACCTTTTCAGAAAATCCCACATCATGTTTTGCAGATAGTCTGGGCAAGATCCAAATATGTTGGTTGCGGGATGACTTTCTGCCCACATACTACAGGCGCGGTTGATTGGAAGAATTCGTGGTTGGTGACCTGCAATTATGGTCCAGCGTAAGTCAGTACAGTCATTTTTAAAATCAAGGACATTTAATTGCATGACTTAACTAGCTACCATTGATGTCGAAATATATTTTTGTTTTAATAATAATAATAAGGCAGACTATAGTGGGATGATCAGCATTAGTTAAAGACATCGCAGTGTTCGATCTAAATTCGGTTGCTTTATTCCTTTTAATATTAAGTCACTGTATAACCATAATCTCTAACTTGGTTTACGCGATATGACAGTCGTTCTTTAAATTGTTGTTTGTTTGTCACAATGCAGTGGAAACTATGTAGGAAGCAAACCCTTCCTGCAAGGTACGCCTTGTACCAAATGTGACAGTGGGATAGGCCAGTGCTACAATAACCAATGCAGTAAGAATGCCTTAATATGTTCGTTTATATATCTATCACCTTTTAAAAGTAAGGAACCACAGTTCTTATAATGAATGCTGTCTTTTCGTACCTTATACTACTCAACTATAACACCCACAGTCTGTGAAAGTTGGTAACTTGTATGTTAATGCCTAATACCAATGTATATTGACACTTACTGTCATCGGTGAATGTTAACGCTCTAAGCTGTGCCTCGGTTATTGGATTGATTTCAGGTTCCCAAGTTAACTTGATTTTATTTTCATAGTAATTGATTTGTTTGTCTTCATGTTTTTGAGGTAAAAGTTAATATTATGATAAAGATTGATCTCCGATTAATCTCCGTGAACACCCATAGTTTGAAAGTGAACTATTGCCAGCATCGAACAAATTCTCTACGGGGATTCCTTGTTTGTTGGTTTTATGAAAAATCGAAACATGTCCACATTATAAACCGTAATGTTGATGAACCTTCCACTTTTGTACTGAGAGTTGAAATGAAACTATTATCTCAAAAAAATCCTTTACTTTACAGGGTTGTGCTCAACGCATTCGGAGAAGTGTGGTGAGTCATCTAAATGGAAACATTTATTTTAAGAAAATTTAATTGCCTCTGAAAACTGACAAGTTTTTAACCCATTACTGGTCGAATAGATTTACTGTGAATTAAAATAATGATGTATTTTGTATAGTCTTAATTTACTATATTTTGTTTGCTCAAATTAGGCTACTTACGAAAATTGTCACCGCACACTGACTGCATCTGATATCAAAATGTATAAAGTGTGTGTCCGTATTTTGAGTTATTCTAACGCATCTTGTGTTGACGGGTAGAAAATTATATTTCCGTTGCATTGCTCGTTGCTCAAAAACATCAAAACTAATTATTACAAAGGTATGCGACAGGTAATACTGTTAGTTACACCAGTGATATAACTAACAGTAAATAAGTGATCTGTTGGCAGTGGCGTAACTAAGGGGTGCATGGGGGACTCCCCCCCCCCCACCTCCCCCAACTGATGTCCGTGCCACCGGGTAACCCTTCCTTTCAAATCTGGACTTTTGAGATGAAAGGTTACCCGAGTAAAATGTTATATCAGCTTTTATGTGATAACTTCAAGGTTTTTAATGTTTTCAATGTACACACGCAGACAATCTTTTTTTGTTTTTTACACTCACGTAAGGTTATCTTATTAAAAAGAGTAAATGGCATAACAAGAGGGCTGAAAATGGGCTTATTTAGAATAAATGCAAACAGAAACTACAGTTTTAATAGACCACAAGAGCCCTCCCCAAACAAAATATGCATCCCCTTGCGCCCCCCGCCCCCCCCCCACACTTAAGAAAACGTCCCTATAGTTTTGGCGGAGCTGTCTGTTGGAGAGCCCATTGTATGTAGCAAGTTCCTGAGACGGTTAAGGTAAAATGTTTTAAACTGTTCAGATATATTGTGACAATATTGCACCTATAATTTAAAATATTAATTGATTTATTTCCTATGAATTCCCTACCAGAATGTGAACAGGTTTGTTTGAACGGTGGAGTACTTGATAGTGAAAAATGCTCCTGCAAGTGCGCTGATGGTTTCCACGGAGCCGACTGTAGTAGTGAGTATATCACCAGTAATTTAACTGTGTCTGCCGTTGGCCAAGCATGCACATGAATACATGTTTAATATGCATTTTGATAAGAAACTCAATTTCAAAGCAGCAATAAAAGACATTTCCCATAACGTAGTTGTTGCCAAACATTTTGCAGATTTGGAAACTGCCATGAAACACACGCCAGTCCAATCTACGTTCCTTCGAAATCCAAACATCGTCCAATAAAAACATCACAAAGAAACACAAAATATAGTAAAAAAACAAGTAAAAAGTTCCGAAATCGCAATAAATCAAATGGTTATAAACGTACTAGTACTATAGTACGTATTAGTCCTACTACACTAGCAAGGCCAACAAAATGGCTGGAATGCGATAATCGTAACCCTCCATCCTCCCAAATGTCGTAGGTCGTAGGTCGTAGGTCGTAGGTTGTGACGAACCACGTGTTTTACTTTTGCAACTTTTTATCACAAACGTTTTTTTAACACTTTAAAAAAATACACAATTACACCATCACTATCACACATTATTGGTCTTCATATGTATTGACAATAATTATAAATCTTTTATAAACAAAAATAAGTGAAGTGTCAAACAGAGGGGTACGTACACACATACTCAATCGTTGCTGTTCTAAAACAGAGGATTTTAACAGCTATGGTGTACAGATTAAAACCCTTTTAATGACAAAAATGTACTCGGTAGTTTGGCTCCCTACTCCTCCCACATGTCCATAAGCTCCCATCTACAGCTAAATCTTGCCTCGGGGTTTATACCTCGCTAGCCCCGCTATAGCCACGGCACCGGCTACACGGGATAACGCCTCGAGGTTTACGTCTCGCTGTTAGCCTCAACGCTGTGCACCGTGAATTATGCTTCCGTTGTATGGACTCTCTGAATTAAAATCTTACGGGTTTTTTCAAAAGTTTTTTGTGACTTTTGTCAATATTCTGAATACATAGCCTCTGTTGTCAAATAATCATGAAGAATTGTAAAAGGAAAAAAACAAAAATTAATTTGGTGCATTAATTAACTGGTAAAAAAAAACCTGGTAAGTCACGTATAAACCTTATCTTTTTGTTTGTAAATGCTCGCAAACGGCAAAATTTGATGAATTCTTATAAGCACCGTTCTACTCTACTCTTGGAAGACCTTTACAGTCATGTTTGGGCTATTTTGTAGCCTACATAACCCCACAAAGCAGGTGTGTCACTTTGATAACTTGTAAGCCTAGCCTACGGTTTGAATAAAGAAACAATCCAAGCATTGAGAAATGACAATACGTTTTTCCAATACTCCCTTTAAACTTGTTCCACAATCTAAACACTGTTCGGGTTTTTACGATCCTGTCATAGGCCTACTATTTTAGAATGCGAATGTATTAAACATTAATAATGAATAGGTAGATGTAGAGCCAACTTGACTTGTCAAACACGAAAAAGCCGTTGGGTTGTTATACTGGTCAGGAAAACTCCGATCTAAAAAGCTGGGTTTTTTTGTTTTTTGTTTTTTAAATATTGATTCAAAATCAACACCAAAGTGTTTCCGCACTAGAATCCTCAGCACTTCCCGACGAAGCCGAATCCACTCGCTTGTTGAATAACCAGACATTTTGACCCTGCAAAATAATAACTAGGAACGTTTACAGCTGCACTACCTGCTTCTGCAGCTTGCAATGGTTTGTTCTTATGGATGCTGGGCAAACAAAATAATCATGTAAAATTTGAGAAGAGATGACAAATATCAGTGTAGATATATATTGAGGAAAAATGTACTTTAAGTTTCAAGAATGCCAACGAGATCAAAGACTCTTTGTTTCCTTGTTTGTGTTTTCAGAGGTTTGTGAAGACACACATCACTACTGTGGAGCCAGCCCCGGCTGGCCAAAATACTGGTGTAATGCTGACCATTCTTACGTGTTGACCAACTGCCCACTAATGTGTGGCCTGTGTACCAAACTACGTATGCTATAAAACAACTTTATAATCTGACATTTTTATAAGGAATGATTATAACAATTTTAAGAGAACAAATCGGGTGATATTTGAAAAATTACGCTTACACCATTATTGACTGCTTCATCCCTTCCAACCTAGAACTACGGTTTAATAGCCAAGCTGAAAGAGTTTCACCAATCAAGACAAATTAATAAGTTTTCTAGCTGTTTCAAAGTTATAACTTTAGACGACCCAATTCAATGAATTCCGAATGATAACGCGGTAATTCGAATCATAGTTTTACGGTAAATTCACAACAATCCATGTTGAATAAGTTTATTTGGGGTGACAGTTTCCTTGGCTACTCAGGGTGTCAAAACCGTCAAAGGAAACTGTGTCATGATAACAATGATCTTTATAAAGATTATTTGAATAAAAAGAAGCATTTAATTATACCCCTCCCCTGAATTCAAGTTTCTCTGTCTACTTTCAGCTTGTTTACAATTGTGCTCAACGGGTGGGACGCTGGACGAAGAGAAGTGTATCTGCAATTGCTTCGCAGGGTTTGAAGGAGAAGACTGTGGTAGTAAGTAAACCTACGATAAAAGGTTGGAAACATTCCTGGCCGAAAATTTGAAAGACAAACATCGACTGTTTACTTTATGGTTATTGTTTTATTATTATTATTATTTTTATAACCTGAAATACTATCAAAGTCAAGAGAAACATCAAGGACCCATACTGTTTTAGTTTTTCGATTCCTGCGATTGAAATTTGCCCGATATGAACTTGCACATTATCCCTAGACAAAACACACAAACAATTATATTTTGTTTTCTATTTGATGAAGTTTTCACAGTCTGATTGGATAGTGTTTATGTGAGAACTTTATAAGACGTACCTTTTTACTGTACTTCTAAACAATTAATACCCTCTCTTGTGGACGTCACATCACCACTTTTCAAATTGTATTTTGTTGATTATAATTTTAAACTAATTCGCCGTATTTTTGACCGCGTGAGGGTGTATGTGGACCAGTTTCACGTAAAGAAAAACTAATAAACAAACGGTGGGTTTTTTCTTGTTGTTGTTATTATGTTTATGTCTTTCGTCATTGATGCAAGAAAACTACATAAAGGCAATTAAAATAAGATGAAACTGTAATTGTGATCAGACATTCCCTGATGAAAGCGCCCTCATGCAGACAAAAAATATGGTCATTTCGATTTTGTTTTCTTCTTGTCACCAGCCTGTGTAAAGGATTGTAAAAATGGCGGTGTATTGAATCAAACAGACTGTCAGTGCGAGTGCGGTGTTGGTTTCGCTGGAGTAGAGTGTGAGAGTAAGTAAATCGTTAAAGGTATCCTTGATTCAACAGTGATGACGTATAACAGTAACACCACACTGCTAACTTTCAAAATGAAATCCAATTCATATAGCAGAAACAAATAATACTTACAGAAGACTCAAGTGGTGGTCCATGAAGAATCTAAACTCATTTCTTGGTGAATGGGTAGGCTGGTCATTTTAAGATAGTATGTCCATAATTATTTTATCTCCAGGTTCATGGGTGACTATTCCAATGATATCTATAGTTGAAATTTATAAGTTGGATTTTTGTTTTGTTTCAGTATGTCTACATTAACCCTTAAGGTTCCAAATCTTTCTTTATCCAAATGCCAAAGTGAAGGATTCAGAAGGACTGGGGCTGTTTGGCCCAAATTGCTTATCACTGAATCAGATAATTGAGGCCATATGCCAGCAAACATGCCTAGTCTGTAGAGTGCGCGAGTAAAGCGCCCCCAGCGGCCTTTTCCATGACAACCACCGTTTTTATTGCGATGTTTCATTACAAACATAAAGTGTAGTGAGACAATGGAGGAGTTTTTGATCCCCCTCTACCTCCGTTGCTAAGAGCAGTGATATGTGGACGTTCTGTGCATAAAAGGGAAAATATAACAGTGGGCCATACCGAAGAAATAATTAGACAAGTTGCGACAGTGTAATGTGTACTTGTATTGGTGTGTTTGTTGAATTGCCCTCTTATTAACCATAACAATCGAAAGCGTGTTCATGTAAATTTTGGGATAAATACTTAAGATAAAAGAACCAAGATACTTAAATGCCTCAAGTAATTGAATTTTGTCCTCTGAATTCACCATACCTTGGAAGCTCAAAAGGTTTGCTTGGTTTTTCTTTTTACCTTGATGCAAAACCAACACCAAAGTGTTTCCGGACTCGAATCCTCAGCACTTCCCAACGAAGCCGAAGGCACTCGCTTGTTGTACATTTTGACTCTGTAAAAATAATAACTATGAACGTTACACATAATATTAACCCCTTGCGTGATGCCGTCGAATACTTCGTGTCCGTTTTTAAATAAACTAAGAGTATAGCTGCACTACCTGCATCTGCAACTTGTAATGGTTTGCTTTTATGGATGCTGGGCAAACAAAATAATCATGAAAACTTTTAAGAGATATGAAAAATGCCATTGGATGTATGGAAGAGAAATGTGCTTCAAATTTTCAAAAATGCAAACGAGTTTCAAAGAATGTTTTCCTTATTTTTTGTTTACAGGTGTGTGTGGAAACAACTCTCCGTACTGTGCAAACTGGCCAACATACTTGTGTGGAAACGCTGCTGTGTCGGGCCAATGCCCACTTAAGTGCGGACTGTGTGTTCCAGATTGTACGTAGTTTACATTACATTAACATTTCCTATTTACATTTTTAATCACTAAGGATTCATTAGTGAATCATAACCACTCCATATAAATTGTATACGGTATAGCACAATAGGCCCAAGAAGGTGTTTGTGCTCGATTTGGCAGAACCATTTTAAAACGGCCCAGAAGATTCGACCACACACAGTGTTGCATCATTGCTCCCCTAACAATGTTGGCAAGTTAAAGTGCTGGAGAACGAAAGACGTTAGAGCTTTGAAAGTAACAATTTAGAGCTGGAGGAAGTCAAGGGTCAACAGTTTAGCCGTTGATGCAATCATGATGAAACGGAGCTTATTAAAGGGACATCGGTAAAAAAAAAATTAATCTTCGTTTGAGCGAAGTTTTTTTTGTTTCGTTCGAACGAAGATTTTTTCGTTCGAACGAAAATTATTTTCGTTCAAACGAAGATAGAACAAAGATTGTTTCGTGATTTGCTTTCTTCACCTATGCCACCTATGTCCCTAAAAGCTCCGTATGGTGACAACCTTAATCTATCTTTTTTCAAGCAGTTGTGTTAGTTAACAAGAAACTCTGAAAATGTGTTTTTGACTTTGTAGAGCTCGACTAGATTTTACGTCCACGATATCTTTGCTTAATTAATGGAGTTTTCTGAAGATGTTAATTTCACCTTTACATTCCATTGTTTTAATTGCAGCTGCAATAGAGATGCAACTTACTGATGAAAACATGATGGATGAATTCCTGTAGACTGCGAAGCACAGATGCAGAGGTGTTAATAATAAATAATCAATAAGATCGTAATACGAATTTTCAAACGAATAACGTAAAGCTAGCAATAGTTATAATTTCCGGGTAGGTTTTCACTGCTTTTCGAAATCATAATTGGTATTCTTACATTAATTTCAATAGCTGTTCAAGTCACAAGAATTATACATTATTTTTAATCACTGCATTATTTTAATTCAAGTGTTTATAGTTATACATTAAATTTGACAATTTGACACACTTCAGCAAAATCTTTGACGATAACTCAAAATGTCCTCACTTGGCTCAGATTTTTTTTACGCCCTTATTTCACTATATAAGAACCGAAATATTACTATTTCAATGCTCCAGACACTTATAAATTTTATTTCAGGTATTTTTCAGTAAAACATACCCCTTGTAACACGTGGATCTTTAATATAATTAATTTTACTTTTTAATAATCAAAGAGTGTACAAGTTTGAGATTTTACAATTTATCAATCACTTATATCCAACACAGCAATCTATAGTTGGTTTCGACCGAATTGCATAATTAAACTACTATTGTGGGACTACTAATGTTTAGTGGCGTAGTGATATTATGAATACTAATTAAAGGCATCGTACACGTTTGGTAATTTCTCAATATATATATTAGCATAAAAACTGACTTGGTAACGAGCAACAGAGAGCTGTTGATAGTAAAAAAAAAACATTGTGTGAAACGACTCCCTCTGAAGTAACGTAGTTTTTGAGAAAGTGGTAATTTCTCACTAAAATAATCAAAACTTCCTGCAAGAAGTTTTTATTCCTATATCTGAAAGCACACAAATTTGTACAACAAGGGTATTTTTTCTTTCATCATTTTCTTGCAACTTCGATGACCAATTGAGCCCAAATTTTCACAGGCCTGTTATTTTATGCATATGTTGGGATACACCAAATGAGAACACTGGTCTTTGACAATTACCAAACGTGTACGATGCCTTTAAGGACGGGGTAAAACTTAATTCAGGGTGCGGCCTATGGTCAACAGTGGCTGTTAGCCTGGCCTGGGAGGTTGAAGTCTCTGTCCAAAGTTCATGTTTAAGTTACGTTAAATTTAGTTATACAATAAATCATTTGTTTTTTCCTGCAAGAAGAAGTTTCACTAATCTGTTTAATTTCGAGTTAAGTGTATTAGGATCCCGGTAGAACTCTTAACTGAGGGAAATGGCAAACAGATTTTACCACATAAGCACTAATTAAGTAATTTCTCTAAAGTGTAATGACTGGGGTTAGTCAAATTCCTTGATATCCTAGAATGGACCATTCCACATATCTAAGAGGCCCCAGATTTTTTGAATTGTTTTTTACAGGATTTTTCCAAGACAATCTTTGAATGGTGTTGTAGTAAATAAGGGCATTGCCATGCCATTAAGAACTTAGATAATTAGAGAAATATACCTATCACTGGTTGCTAAAGGACTCAAATAATCTTAGACAATAGCTGGGCATATAGTGAAGACACTTAGATGTAAACATTATTGGGAAATACACATACTTAATAATATTTAGTAATGTTGGCCGTTTCGTCCCTCGGGATAAAGTAGGGGTGTTTCCACGCCCCTAAAAGGTTAGCTTATTGGGGACAAATAAATCAATTACTGGTTATCTATGAACTCAAATAATTCTAGACAACAGCTTGGCATGTAAAGAAGTCACTTATATGTAAAGTATCATTGGAAATGGACAAAATGTTTGTTCACTATAATCTTGGATGGTGTGGTCCGATCTGTTGGCCATCTTCAGCATTGGAGTATAGACGATGTGACCTCTGACGTCACTCGAAAACCATAACATGATGCACGCGCATGTCGCCGGGCAAAACCTTTGTGTACTTGACAGCCAGCTAGAAAGTACACGCAATCTTACCATGACTATACGCGTCTTTTTGCCCGGCGGAACATGACTTGGACAGTGTAATGGTAAAGCCATCAGAGTGGGAACAGCAGAACAAAGGAACACAAAAGGGACAATGCTGTCCTCACTTTGGAATCCTTTGTATTTTTATGTCCTCACATTTTTTTCGTGCGCTTAGTCTATGGAGAGTGTTAACTTAGAGGGACAAAGGAAAGTCCTCACATTGATAGCAAAAAATTGATAGGTGTTTTGTCAACAGAGGGCGGTTTGAATGTAAACAGAGCAGAGCTGTGTATTGAGAGAGTTGCGACAACTTGCGATTAGAAGCCATTTTGTCTCCAAAAAATGCATTGGCGAATACAGGGTGCCAGACTAGTCTGCCCATTGGGTTGTGCTGCATTTGGAACAAAATGGCGTCCAGCAACCACGTGACCGGAGAAAGCTGGTCCCTCCATGTCGCAACTCTCTCAATACACAGCTCTGGAACAGAGCAGAGAGGTCACGTCGTCTAAGTGGAGTAAACGCACTTAAGGGGGATTAGATATCATTCTTCCTCTACCCCCCCCCCTGTCTTTATATAAAAAGACCAATAGTCCAACTGCCCTACGCATACCTCATGGTATACAGGGCGTGGAGCAAAGGATTTCACTATTCAAAAGTATGCAAGGAATGGGTGTGTATAAGGGACTAGTTGACTAATTATAAAAATGTATTGAAATTGAATACACTCGGCATGAAAGGGAAGACAACAATTTAAAAAACAGTAAATCTAAAGTGTGAGAAGTTTGAAAGGTAAGAACAAATATAATTAGGGATTATGTTCAGATAGGCTGGGGTGAGGTTGTAGAATGGTGGATGGCAAAATAATTTAAGGGAGGGAGGGAGTATGAGGTCTAAACTTATGATATGCACTGCAGTGGGAGGCAATTTTAAGTGTACCGGTAGTGTGTATTTTAGTAAATAACAGGTGTGACTTGTCAATAACATTAAAACAAAAATTATGTATTACAAAAATGAAAGTAAGGTTATTGACTTGTTGTTAATTACTTGAATTTTTTATTAATTTGAGGTTTGATTTGTGCATGTAGTTATATTGATTCTGGTTATCACGTTAAAAGCAATCTTTTGTAGATTTTGGAATGGTAGGTGGGAAGGGAAGGTTCATGCTCCTTTGCTGCGCTCATATACGGAGCCCCTATAACGGGACAGGTAAAACAAAAATTGAAAAGGTAAACAAAATGAAAAATTTATTTCGTTACCACGAAATAACATTTCTAGGGAACGAAATAATTTTGATTTTTTTTTTACATTTTCACTTTGTTTTTAACCTGTCCCTTTAGGGGCTCTGTACTCATACACCATGCAGACAGTTTATTTTTAGGGACGCCTTTAACATTGTCAGACAATTGATTTTGTTCAAACTAAAGCACAGATAGGGTAAAATGGTTTTCTGCTTGGTGTCGATGATTAAAAACAAATTACTGATGTTATGGTTTAAAGCCTTATTTTTTCCTTTTGTGCGCCGAACTTCTGGGGGATTGATTCGTAGTGATTCTAGGGAATGTTGTGGTTCAGGTTTCCGAAAAAAAACTGTCTCAATACGCACATGATAGTTTGTTAAAGGCAGTGGACACTATTGGTAATTACTCAAAATAATTATCAGCACAAAACCTTACTTGGTATCAAGTAATGGGGAGAGGTTGGTAGTATAAAACATTGTGAGAAACGGCTCCCTCTGAAGTGGAGTAGTTTTCGAGAAAGAAGTAATTTTCCACGAATTTGATTTCGAGACCTCAAGTTTAGAACTTGAGGTCTCGAAATCAAGCATCTGAAAGCACACAACTTCGTGTGACAAGGGTGTTTTTTCTTTCATAGTTATCTTGCAACTCCGACGACCGATCGAACTCAAATTTTTACAGGTTTGTTATTTTATGCATATGTTGTGATACACCAAGTGAGAAGACTGGTCTTTGACAATTACCAATAGTGTACACTGTCTTTAATTTTGACGGTTCAGAAAGCACTTGGCATTGTTTTTGAATTAATCTTGAAACAAAAAAACTTCAAACCATGTGCAGACACACCGAGAGTTATACTTTGATTTACAGTGTTGTTATTTTGATAGACCGATCCAAGGCGCGCAACGCTGCACGCTGCCATGGCTGCACCGCCATTGATGGGACGCTGGTAGCGCAATGTTTTGTACACGAAGACATGGAAAAATCCTTGTCTTTTCAACTTTTTATGTGGATTAGGTGTCTTTCTCAACGATTTACACAATTTCTCTGACAGGACAGCATGACGTAACGATGTATAGTACACTGACCATAAATATTTACAACTTAACACAAACTGAATCCTGAAAACGGCGCAGACGATAGGTGAGTTTAAATGTGATAGACGCTGAAACTTCAAACTGCACGGTCGGGTTTAAATTTATGTGCTACATCGGCAGGGTTTTTCGACAGAATATCAGTATTCACTTTCTGATAAGTTTCAAATAATTATTAGTTAATAAGTATATCCTTAATAAGTATATAATTTTGACATGCTGTCCTGTCAGGGAAAGTATGTAAATCATTAAGGAAGACACTTAATTCGCATAAAAAGTTAAAAAGACAATGGGTTTACCATGTCTTCGTGTACAAAACATTGCGCTGCCGGCGCCCCAGCAATGGCGGTGCAGCCATGGCAGCGCGCAGCACTTACGCGTATGGATCGGTCTGTATGTCTCCTTTTGTCAACACTTTGTTTAATGCTTCTATAAATTGCAATGAGCTTAATAAAGACTAAATCTGAACAGGAGTGTCATTTGCGACTTTGTTGGAAACCACATCATAAAATAAAGCGTTCCATCAGCATCAGCATCAGCACCATCATTACAATGTTGACTATTCCAAGGCTGACGAAGGCTAGGTCGTAACTTTGTGTCAGGTCGTACAACAACCCTGCAACGAGACCAAACAAGATGAAAAGCAAAGGAACTTCTGTCCTGGGTTTTAATTTAAAAAAAAACACCTTTTTTCTTGAAGGAATCAGAAATAAGCTGTAAAAGGCTACGATGCCACGCAGTGGTGTTCCCCTTCATTCCCTTGAAAATATTGGCACTATTTAAGATATTAACGAAAGTTGGATATCATCCTCGTACTACAAATCACTACGGCACCGCAACCACATAAAAAAATTACTTCCATGTTATAGTAAACCTTACCTGCTACAAAACTTCCGATGGTTTCTCCGAGCCCGTAGAGACAAAGACCCAAAATATATAAATCAACTACAGTACTTTCGCCGTAGATTTCTGCGATCACTAACGTCATTAGCGTGTTTAGAATTCCAATAGCTCCACCGTTGATACAAGACAAAGACATCAGAGCCTGCCATAAGTAACACAAATATTCCTGTGTTAAAAACACGATTTCGAAATTTACGCAGTTTTCCCAAAGTGAAATTACATTTTGTTAATACACTGGTGCCATACACTCTAAAAACTCCCGGGTCAAATTTGACCCGGAATGGGTCAAATCTGACCCAGATTCCGGGTTCTATTTGGTACGACCCTTTCCGGGTCAAAATGACCCGGAGTGTTGGGTCGAGCCATATTGACCCGGAAACGGGTCACAACAGCTGACCCATTTCCGGGTCAAAGCCAATGGTTCCGGGTCAAAATGACCCGGACTGTTGGGTCGAGCCATATTGACCCGGAAACGGGTCACAACGGCTGACCTATTTCCGGGTCAAAGGCAATGGTTCCGGGTCGGAATGACCCGGAAACATTGGGTCTCACTTTGATGACTCAGAAATGGGTCACAAGAGCTGACCCATTTCCGGGTCACGTTCTGGGTGAATTTGAAAATGCATTTCTAGTTGGTTCATTTACACTGACCCATTTCAACCAGAAATATAGACCCTTTGCACAACACGCAGCACACTCACACGCGCCTAACCTGTCCGCCATTTTAGGAATCAAAGTCATGCACAAACATATGCACAAAAGCAATAAACCCCCTTCCATAACGCGAAACACTACAATACGCTGAGGTCACGCGCACGTTTTACGCACAAAGAACAGCTATCGTCCAATGATCTGCATCCTTTTGGCCGTAGAGATGGCGCTTCTTGAGAGTGTGACGTCATGCAAGGTGTCTATTCGGTCATGAAATAAGCATGTGTTAATTGCCATTGGCTACAAAGACCATCCAAATGAGTTAACAGTCAAAAATTATTTTGATCAATTCTGTGAGGAATCAATTTTTGACAAGCCAACAACACATGCTTACCTTCACAACCAGTTTGGAAATTGTACATGCTTAAAGCTATCTGAAGAGAAAAAATAAAACAAGAAAACGTAATTCAGTGTGCACAGAATGTATTCGCATGTTTATTGTTCTTCAAAAAACCATAGCAACAGTTATGTTTTTATTCTTTTACATACATTCAAATGTAACAATTTGACTTTTCCAGAGTATAGAGTATTTATGAACTGTGTTTTCAGTAACCATACAGTTGTGTTCAAGAAATGCATGTATTAAGCTTAAATAATACTCAAAAATACTACTTTGAATACCAGCTTGAATACCTTTCATTCAGGAAGTCAAAACATGTCACAATTTTGAATCAATAACTGTGTCCAACAGTTCTACTAATTTTGTGAATAACTTTTATATGCGCCTACTATATGAGCACTAACAATTTCCTCATCTAGAGTTTGGCAAGCATGTGGAACATAGTGCTTTACATGTATGTGGCACATAATGCACTTGTGTTATAAACAGGAAGCATTTCCAACCAGCCAGCCCTTTGAAACCACGAAGTGTAGGGCTTTTGGTCAATATGAATAGGTACTATATGATAATGGAATTAGAATGATTTAGAATATGGAATAATGCTCCGACTTTGGAAAAATATGACGAAAATAAAAATGTTTTTGCAAGATGGTTCTTAAAGGTTCGTACACGAAGAAATTTTCAAAAGCATTCATTTTGACCGCAAGTGACATGTGCAGTAAATAGTCCTCCATTGACGATCCCATGTATATTTCGCAAGTGCCACACTAAATTGTCTTCATTGCCTGCAATCAGGTTTCCACATTTGTAACACAGTCACAGGTATCCCATTTTGGAAGCAGGTCATTATATGTACTGTTAATATAGTTGAAACTGTACCTCTGGGCTTAGTTGCGATAATCGTAACCCTCCATCCTCCCGACGGTCGGAGACCGGAGGGTTACGACTCGGTTAGCACAAGATTCGACCATTCGTGCCAAAACGTGCAATTTCGACCAATGTTGACAGACTAGTCACCAGATTTGCCCAATTTTTACCACCTTCGAAAATCATGACACAATCTAAGAACACAGATTTGATTATCAATGTCTAATGAACCCATTCATAATACTCAAAACATCATTGAGAACATATTTGAAGAAAAAAAGACAAAAACTTACCGGAGACTGACCAACTCGTATACAAACATGTAGTAACATCACGACCAATCAGCGTCAAACCAAACGCCGCGTGCAGACTCAACGTCACAAGCTGAGCGCATTTCGTTGCCATGCACAATTTCAGGTTATTTTAAAAAATTAAAAAATTACAGATTGAGCGCGCATTTTGATATGCTGATACACAACTCTGTGTGCCAGTGGCACAAACTGGAGATTGTGCAAGTCCGTTATATAACTGCGCGTATTAAAAACTTAGGCCACGCCTACGGTTTAAGCTGATTGGTTGAGAAATTACACTGATTGGTAACGAAGTGCGGGGTTTAAAACCTCAACCATCGTCTGTCTGTAGTTCACGGGCTTCGCTCAGTCTCCGGTAAGTTTTTGTCTTTCTTTCTTCAAAATATTTTCTGAATTATGTTTTGAGTGTTATGGTTGGATTCCTTAGACATTGAAGATCAAGCCCTTGGTCTTAGTTAGAATTTGTTTCATGATTTTTGAAAGTGGTAAAAATTGGGCAAATCTGGTGACTAGTCTGTCAACATTGGTCGAAATTGCACGTATGGTCGAATCTCGTGCTCACTGTCTCGAGACCCCTGCGACCGTCGGGAGAGAGGGTTACGATTATCACAACTACTCTGGGCTTTCCTTAAAACACTTCAAGTTTGCTAACAATTTCAATCGGGGTCAACTTGCGGGATCAGCTCCTTCAGAGATTCTGCACAGATATCGAGAAGAACACAGCTTTCTTCATCCACCGCATTTTCTGTGGAAACAAAACAATTTAATAAAATAATGTGCAATGTGCAGTGTAATGCTTATTAATAAGGCCTGTACTGAACATTAACATAATTGCACACATGTACATTAGAAATGTCTAGGAGTTGAATCTCTGTTACGCCAGTCCCAACAATTTTTTTTAAATAACAGTGTCACCCTGTCCAATTCCACAGATAACAAAATAAAGAAAAACAATTTCTAAATATAATAAAATAAAATAAAAACTTTCTGACTGGCAAACACTACATGTACACGTACACTGCTTTTGGAAGCAATTTAAGTAAAGTTGCAAATTAATTTTGGTCTAAAACATACTTAAAATGTACTTCCATAAATCTTTAAAATCTTTTGACCATACATTATTTTCGAAAATCAAATGAAAATTGGCACTGAAACAGAAATCGCCGAAAACTGCGCAGTCTATGGGGAGCAGCTATGCTCATTTACTACCTTGCGCGGTTTTTTTGTTTGCACTCGGCAAATCTAACTTGCGTGAATATCGTTGCCCGCTTGCGCGCTGCCCGCTTTATTTGTGCTGCGCAAAATTCAATTTTGCGCGTAAAACAAAATTGCGCTCAGTAACGCGAGCAATGCATTTCGCCTGGCAGCATGTGTACACGTGTGAAAAACTTCACGACGATTTGTACACGATTGCATTTTATTTCACACTGAATTTTCACTGAAAGTGAAAGCAGAATTGTACAAGATATTCACGGAGTTGTTAACAGTACAAGGAATACATGAACGGACTTTCCCTTTAAGCTTCCAACATCAGGTAAAAATAGTGGAAAACAGCTCTTGTAACTTTGTTCACATTGTAAAAAAGCTTTACCTAGGACGTGTCATGTCAGTGGTCAGTGTCAGTGCATGGTCAGTGCAAGGGAGACTGACGAGTCAAGGGCTACACTACAGCCTCCCGAGCTTTTGTGGGATCTTGGCACCTCTTTGAGGTTAACAATATGTCAAAAGAAGTAAACTGGTAACATACCTTGAACCTTTTCCTCAAACTCATGCAAGTTCCACTCTGCAAGTTTGTGCTTAACGGTGAAACTCATGCCTGCTGGTTTTCGCCTCGTTGTACTGCGCTGATGATAAATTAAAATGGCGGCGCGTAACGGCTAGTACTAGTATAGGGGATAGGGGGCGCTGCATCGTGTGGATCACCAAATCATGTGACCATTTTCTATCCAATCACAACAGCGTGCTTTGCATTGACGTCATTCAGCTCAGGTATTTGACCCAGAAAATGGTCAATTTTATTTGACCGGGGTAGAGAGAAAACAATATGTTAAAGTTTTCTTACCACATAATTATCCTGGGCAAATGAATCCATAAACATTGCAGCTGAGTTTATAACACACAGTAACACACACAACCAAAATGTACTGATGACATTGTAGCCTTGCAGAGGAATATGAATGAGTCTGCCGAGAAGGTTTCCAACACCACCTCCAGTTGACAACAGAGCTGCTGCAGAGAGAGGTATACCTCTTGACACAGCATGAGGTACTAAAAATACCACCCAAGCAGCAGCAGATGTGCCTTGTAGGAAAAAATACAAACTTGAAGAAGTACCCTGGGTTTCTCAAGGACGACGTTCAAGGAAAGCCAGGAAGCAACTTCCCTCAGCCGATTACGTAAACCTGGTTCATTTTTGTCATTTAATACTTGGTCTGTGTCTGTTGTGTTTAACTTCGACTACTTCTGGACGTGATGATTATTCAGTGCACCAAACACAGTCACGTGGAACATAACAGCAGCCATGATCATCAAGGTTCCACGCCAGCCATAGACTCCGAGAAGAAAATCGACTATCGGTGGGAAAGCCATCACACCGAATGACCCACCTAGAAATACTATGGCGTACATGACTTGAAAATGATCAGATGGTGACGATACCAGTGCAACTGTCTGTGGTATGTAGCTAAGACCCATACCAACACCTGTTGGAGGTGGTAAAAAATATATGTATTATATTCACTAGATTGTTAATGTTTTCTTTAAAAACGGGACAAACAGGGTTGGAGAAAATGATCTCCAATAGGATTAAAGGATTGTGTCAACGTCTTTGAGAAGTCTCCCGATCCATTTAATTAAAATACAATCAGATGGAATGAGCACTTTGAAAGATAAGGCGACTGGTCCAGTTAGCAATAAAGCGTGGACCGGGTAAATGTCCCACATAGTCCAGTTAGCAATAGAGCGTGGACCGGGTCTGTTCCACGTGGTCCAGTTAGCAATAGAGCCAGGACCGTGTAAATGTTCCACGTGGTCCAGTTAACAATAGAGCCAGGACCGGGTCTGTTCCACGTGGTCCAGTTAGCAATAGAGCCAGGACCGAGTAAATGTTCCACATGATCCAGATAGCAATAGAGCCAGGACCGAGTAAATGTTCCAGATGATCCAGTTAGCAATAGAGCCAGGACCAAGTAAATGTTTGTTCCACGTGGTCCAGTTAGCAATAGAGCCAGGACCAAGTAAATGTTCCAGATAATCCAGTTAGCAATAGAGCCAGGACCGGATAATGTTCCAGATAATCCAGTTAGCAATAGAGCCAGGACCGGATAATGTTCCAGATGATCCAGTTAGCAATAGAGCCAGGACCAAGTAAATGTTCCAGATAATCCAGTTAGCAATAGAGCCAGGACCGGATAATGTTCCAGATGATCCAGTTAGCAATAGAGCCAGGACCGGATAATGTTCCAGATGATCCAGTTAGCAATAGAGCCAGAACCGAGTAAATGTTCCAGATGATCCAGTTAGCAATAGAGCCAGGACCAAGTAAATGTTCCACGTGGTCCAGTTAGCAATAGAGCCAGGACCGAGTAATTGTTCCACATGATCCAGATAGCAATAGAGCCAGGACCAAGTAAATGTTTGTTCCACGTGGTCCAGTTAGCAATAGAGCCTGGACCGGGTAATTGTTCCACGTGGTCCAGTTAGCAATAGAGCCAGGACCGTGTAAATGTTCCACGTGTTCCAGTTAGCAATAGAGCCAGGACCGAGTAAATGTTCCACGTGGTCCAGTTAGCAATAGAGCCAGGACCGAGTAATTGTTCCACGTGGTCCAGTTAGCAACAGAGCCAGGACCGAGTAAATGTTCCACATGATCCAGATAGCAAGAGAGCCAGGACCGAGTAAATGTTCCAGATGATCCAGTTAGCAATAGAGCCAGGACCGAGTAAATGTTCCAGATGATCCAGATAGCAATAGAGCCAGGACCGAGTAAATGTTCCAGATGATCCAGTTAGCAATAGAGCCAGGACCTAGTAAATGTTGTAACTCTCAAAATATTTGCTGATACTAGACTGGGTTTTTATCAAACAAAACTTGCGTTTTGTGATGAGATGGGGGGTTGAAACAAACGTGTATTTTCAGTAGAGATAGTTTTTAGCTCAATTGTAAGTTTTGTAAATGTAGGTTTGGTGAAAGGGGTTGCGTAACCGTTAGTAAACATTGATGAAAAAAAACAACTTTTTGGGGAGAGTGAGAAAGTCTATAGGCTATTAGGACATTTGGTGAGATTGTGTGTTCTGGAAGCTTTATAAAAGGGAAGTCTAAAGAGCTATTGTTTTTTAAGTTGTGTGATGTTTTTAAGTTGATACTCACCTGTTGTTAATCCCAAAGTGATTGTTAACTGGAAGATGTTCCGGGTGAACGCACTGGTAAAGTATCCAGCAAAAAGCAAGAACCCTCCGGTCATTACACACACCCGGCTTCCAAATCGCTTTGCAAGATTCCCTGTGACTGGTGCTGATATCATAGTACATTCAGAAAGAAACAAAATAAATAAAGATAATAAAAAACACTTTATCATGAACACGAAATCATTTGTACGAAGAATGAAACGGGTAATCACATAAATCTTTAACAAGTTTCACCATCAAATGTTTGGAATCAAACTATACTGAAAGCTGTGTAAAACTACATAGATCAAATGTATTATTTCCACGTTGTGAATATAATTATCTGATTTCGTTTATTTGTTAGGAACAATTCCTTTAGGTTGCAGGCTATTCCTTTTAGTTCCCTTGAGCCTGCATGACTGCTGTGAGGCTTGAGTGCCTTTTTCATGTGTTCAAGGTTTTATGTTATGTAAGTCGGACCCAGGTTATAGGCCTGAAAGTAATTTATTTTATAATGACAATTTGCCACAGTCAGTCAAGTGATTTTAGCAAAAAGGTGAAAGGCGAGATTTTACGCAGAATAGACGAGTGGATATTTGAAAATGCAGTGCCCGTTCAAGGCCAACTGCTACATTTACGGAGTAGGAAAGTTGTTAGCTTTCTACCTTGAACGGAAAGCCTTTTAATCCTTAGACTTATGACGTGTTGCATTCAGTCCATCTATGAATAATCATTAGGCCTACATGCTCATATTATGTGAGGTAGAGGGAGAAGTGAGTCGTTTAAAACAGATTTCCGTAAAGTCTTGAGTTTTCGGTGTATAAGAAAAAACAAACAAATACAAACAAACAAGTAAACAAACACCCCAACGTACAAACAAACACCCAAACAAACAAACAAACAAACGAACACCCCAACACCCCCTCCAACGTTCCATCAAACAAACATCCCAACACCCCATTAAAAAAAAAACACACCCTAACGTCCCAACAAACAAACATCCCAACACCCCATCAAACAAAAAACATACATCCCAACATCCCCCCCCCAAAAAAAAAAAAAAAAAAAAAAACTATACTTAGGGCCTACTAAAAAAACATTTTTCGTGATGATTAATGGTATTATTTTGTTTCGCCCAGTTAGGGAGAACCAATGAAATACAACTCAATCCAGTAAGAAAGTTCAGAAAAGATGCTCTAAAATAAGAGTTTACATATCCCGAAAATATAATTGGAGCATAGGCCTACTAAGGACTCTGTACCATCTAAAATATATTTCTGTGAGTTTGTTATTTCTTTACCTGTTTTATAACTGTACCTGTTTATAACTGTACCCATAGGGGCTCCTTATGGTAGTAATAGATAGGTTTCGTTGGCGTACGGTTAGCGCAATGGCGAGTTTTAGTGGTTGTGACGTCATCACTCTTTGCGCATTTATGACGTTTTACACAATCTGTTTAAGTGTAAAAGTGTTCTCGACACGAGTAACAGCGGCACTACACGTAAGCAAAAAACGATTAGTAAAACTTACTAAAAGTCTGCAATTTCCTCTAATTTTTGAAAAGAAAAAAAAACAAACTTACCAACATACGGATACTTTATGGTCCTTCATAATTCATTAGAGGTTGGATTTCTTTTCGTGATTTCTTTTGTGATGTGTGAGTTTTGGTTGTCTGTTTTGACTAAATTAGTGTGATGTCAAAACAATTGTTGATTATCTGTAAGGTTTTTTTAATATCAAACCTGGGCCACTCTGGATTGTATGTGATCCTCTTTGGTATCGGTGCATTTTCCAAGAGAAGATGATATAAAGTCATAATCTTCGTCCTCAATCGCCAGTTCAAGCAAATTCATGGGTGCTGCATTTTGAAGATTGCGCCCTGTGTAGCCTATTGAAATTGTAACCGGGGTCGTCATCGAAACCTGAACACAATTTTAATGTTATTGTTTTGTTTAATTTTGCGCAAACCTTTGTGGTTTGGCAATTTCTAAAGCTGTGGGCATAATATGGTGTTGAAGTCACACTTGCAGGTAGTGGGGCAGACTGTGCCTCTGATGATACAAACATGAGTGTTATAGCCAAAACAAACCGAGTGTCGAGAAAAACACGCCTAAAATTTCCCATATTTACATGTACATAAAACAACAGATGTTACCTCACTTTCGTCCTAACACAATATTGATAACAACAAAATGGGATATTTGTAACCTAAAGCTCAATACTGAGTTACTTACCAATGATAAAACCAATACTGTTTGACATGCCGATGACAGTCCCCAGTTCAGCTGCACTGCACTCTAGAGAATCCATCATGGGGTTGAATAAAACACCGAACGATTTAAGAGATCCCATCTCCAAGAAAATTATCAAGAATGACGTAAATGTAAGGAGACAGCTTGAAGTCGTCATTTTGAATTAAGGTTTCTTTTCAACTCATTAAATCAGAGTTTCCAAACAGCCACTTTCCCCTCTCCTCATCCAGGGTTCTTTTCGCGAGTGTGGCCGGTTTATTATTGACTTGTCCCCTTAGTGGTGAGAACAAACTAGTTGGCCTACGATAATCCACCATTGGTTCGCCTGCTGTTGTCCATGACCGCAGCCCTATTCACGGCTTCTTCCCTTTACAATCTGTCAACTGTATACTACAATAAGCATAATTTACATTACGAAGTACCCGATCACTGGTATGTACCGTGGTCCCCATAAAGTGTGACGTAGTGTATGTTTCTACATCACAAGGGACCGAAGAAGGCGAAATTGTAGACCTTGAGTTTCTTTTTGAAAACCCTGTAGGCTACCCGGAAGGGGCAATGATGGTTTTCATGATGTTGGTCTCGTACCCGAAAGGGGCAATAATTTCTCTGACAAGGATGTTGATACACTTCTTGCTTGAACAGGAAAGCGATAAGTTGCTTAATGAATTGGCAGCCCTCGTCGAAAATGAAGTGAAAGTTGGGCCGGCCATCAATGCAAAGTTGGCCGAAACGCTTAACGCTTTAATGAGAGGCAAGATTCAAACGGAAAATCTGGACGAAAGGTTGAAGCTTTACATCAGGCCAGAAAACTGCACAAATAATTTGTGTGCCTTACTAAAGGGGAACCAGAACTCTTGTCCATTTTGAAACCAGCAACGCGTGCACGCGATGCTAAGTTACAAAAGATTCAGAATGCTTTTGTTCATGGGTCCTAGCCGACTAGCTTCTTCAAGCTAGTAACAATAAGGCAGAAGCAGGAATTGACTCTGCAAAGCTAATCCGTGAGCTCATTGATACAATAGATATGTTAGGCAATGGCAACTCTTTGTTGAATCTGCGCAGATGAGACGCAATTCGCCAAGATCTTAGCAAAAGGTTTACCCCTCTTTGCTCCACACAAGTCCCATGCATAAGTTTGTTGTTTGGGGACGATCTGGCACATTCGTGTAAAAGTATCCAAGTACAAATGCAGTCCGAGAATGTTATTCGGTACAACAAACCACACCCTTCAGGTGATTGGCGTTACATCTACAAGCCCTCGTATGCGAGAGGGGCTTATAACCGCCGGGTGAGGGCTCCCTATAGTGGCCGTGGGTCGGCAACTCCAACATACTCCTACCACCAGCAAGCAAACAGATATGGTGGCCAGACTAGTCAGAGCCAGACACGGCATGATGTTGCAGGAAGCGCGGGCTCCAAATCTTCAAAAGAATGCCAATCCAATATAATGGGGTTATGCCCCAACTCCGATAAAGTTTTCACAAACTGAGGCTTTAATGATAGATAAAGAAATAGATTCTTTATGCACCAAGGGTTCTATTGTCAAAGCACTACCCTACCGTGGGCAGTTTATTTCGAATATTTGTCTAACGCCGAAGAAGGATGGATCTATGCGCCCCATCATCAATTTGAAACATATAAACAAGTTTGACAACTATCACCATTTTAAAATGGCAAGAAAAATTGTGGCCGTTTACCTGTTTGTGTTTTGGACTTACCAGCGCACCGCACATATGTTCACTAAGATAATTAAACCAGCCATTGCAACCTTGCGTAATATTGGTCACATGTCAGCCAATTATTGATGATTCTCTCCTTATCGGAGACACTATGATTGAATGCACAAAGAATGTTCAAGCTAGATGTGCACTTATGACTGAACCTGGGTTTGGCATCAATGCGACAAAATCGCACCCTAATCCCACTCGAATTCTAGAATTCCTGTGATTAATACAGTAGATATGACCATGGAGGTAGAATTAGGCTCCATGATATGACTGTAAGCTTACCGAACAATAAGGTGTCTGTAAGGCATCTTGCCAATCAAACCAATCTCACCATTTTATTGGTAGCACAAGTAATCGGCAGATTAGTCTCAAGTTTCCCTGCGGTGCCACTTGGCCCGTTGTACTACAGAAACTTGGAAATAGCCAAAGATGGAGCACTATTAGGCGGGCAAGGCCCAGCCAGTTTTAGTACTTTCAGCTTACCCACAAGATAGCAAGATTTGTGTAGTCAGAACTTTGTTCGAGTACTTAAAACGTACGAATCCTATTCGTAAGTGTAATAAACTGTTTGTAAGTTTTTCAGCTCCACATAAAGGAGTGGGTCCTTCAACCATTGCTCGATGGTTGAAACTGTGTTTAACAAACGCAGGGATATATACTTCGGTCTTTAAGGCCCAGAGTTTTTGGTCTGCTTCTACATTGGCAGCCGCAAGCAAAGGTGTTCCAGTAGATGTTATTTTACCAGCAGCAGGGCGGTCATCGGCCAAAACCTTTGCTAAGTTTTACAACAGAGAGAGTTCTATATCAGCGAACCTCGGGCACTTTTTGCAAAGGCTGCTGTTAAACAAACAATAATATAACTATGTTGGGTCGAATAAAACAGCATGATCGACTTATAACAGTACAACAACCAATGGAACATGGAAGGAATTAATCACAATGTTAGGTCACAATAAAACTTTAGTTCCCGAAAATCTACTGGTTTCTAGCTTTTCCCTATGGGGGCAATTAGGCATTTAGACCTTTTGCTCTTTAAGATAAAATATTAATCTACATTCATAAATACCCCAGACAGTTTGGAACAATCTTTTGGACTATATCATAAATTCTTATGCACACAATCATGTCAATGAAATGGACATGATTTACTGCATACCCCACATCCCGCTATATAATATTGGATGGCCAAACATTAAAATCGTGTCCGTGTTGAAAGCCACAAGAGAAATGCATACCCCCCACCCCCCATTTCAATGTTGGAAATTTGGAAGGATTTTGCTAGTAGGGGTGCCTTCTTGTCATTCACATTTTCTGAAAGCACTGAAAAACGTGTTGCCTCTGTTAGTACCCTAATTACAAAAAAGCCGCAACTTTAACGGGGGTGGGGGCGGGGGTTGGACATCATCAGTGTGAATTACAGTTTGAAAATTACAATCATTACTAGTTTGATACATTCTGATCATTTGGTATGAAACTTCTCAATTGATTTCTCTTAGCTCTAATAGGCTGCACACAAAACAGTCCTATTTTTTTTCCTGTGATGTTTCTACCAGGATAGTATTGACTTGTATAGGAGTTGGATCCACTAGTTTTATTGTTTTGTTGTGCTGGGTTGTTCTTCCAGGTTGAAAGCAGTCCTTCAGACTGTAACTCTAAAAACCAAAGTGGACAGGTGAATAGTTTGTAGGTATATGCTGTTGTATACGACAGTAGCATTGAACAAAAAGAAAAAAGAAAAAGGCAAAAAGAAAACAATAAGGGAAAAGTTTGATGTAATATTAGTACGTTTAGTGTGAGTGCGTTTTTATATCAATAAGCTGGGAATGAAATACACATTCTTCTTTCTAAAACCGTAAAGATTTCACTTGATAAAATCAAGCCAAATGATTCGATTCTAAAAGAATCGAATTAATTGTACGCGTTACATGCATAACACAAAGGCTATAGGAGGGATTGTTTTTATTCCTATATGTAATACATTATTGTTAAGTTAATTTTAGTATGATGTAAGATGTACATTTCCTTCAAATCTCTTGCCTACTTTGTGTGTCCTCATATTGTGTCCTCCATCAATCCTTTACCCATACTTCTAAAGTGTGTAACTTTTGTATGTCCTCTAGAGATGCATGCGTCTACTAACATTATGCTCAACCGTCCGATACCACGTTTAATTTTTTTTCTGTATTGTTTTTTTTCTTCTATCAATTAATTTTTTTACATAAATTTATTGATTAATTCTTTTTTTGACGCGCACATTTCACTATGCCGCGGGATTATTATGATTTCAAAAAGGCAGCATTTGGGATTTTTTTAAAGCTTACCTCCCTTGTAACACATAGTTGTTAATAATTTCAGATTCAGAGTATACACGTTTGAGATTTTACTACAGTAACTTTATCCAACACAGCTTTTATATAATTTGTTTTTAGCCTTACACCGATGTGTATTAAGCGCTGTATATACTCAGTACTTTCCATCTAATTAACATCTAATAAACAGCTTGGGGAATGTATAGTTTGTTTCGATAATTGCCAAATTAAACTACCAATAAATTCAAAAAGATTGTTGTAATTATTTTCAACTACACTGTCCAGATTAGTTTAACCTTGCATGATGTCATCGTGGACTTATTGAGTGTCAGTTTTTTAATTAAAAGGTCGCTACTTCGCCAATTAATTTTTTTTTAAATCTAAAAAATTCCAAGTTCCACAACTACACCTAGCCAAATAGCAAGCCAGTTGTCGTGTTACCATCGGTTTTTGTTTTTTTTTGGTTTTGGGGGGGTTTTTTTGTGGGTTTTTTTGTTTTTTTTTTTTTTTTTTGTGTTTTTTTTTGTTGTTGTTGTTGTTGTTGTTTTTTTTTTTTTTTTTTTTTTTTTTTTGGGGGTTTGGGAGGGCTCCAATACAAAAATCGATCAATGACCAGCTCTCCCGGAATAGTGAAATGAACCATATGGTTTCCACATGGCTTCTTCTGTATGCTTGTACAATGGCTGTAAGTTTAGTTTGTTGTTTAGTTTGATGAAAAATAGATAAATAATTGAGAGCAATCCAACTGTTGTTATGAAATAAGTGCACAAAGCATTTCGAGCAATTTGGTGATCAATGTTTGAAACCACATCATGGAATAAAGCGGTCCATCAGCATCAGCAGCATGGTTACAAAGTTGACGATTCCAAGGCTGACGAAGGCTAGGTCGTAACTTTGTGTCAGGTCGTAAAACAACCCTGCAACGAGATCAAACAAGATGAAAAACAAAGGAACTTCTGTCCTGGGTTTTTATTTAAAACAAACTTCGATGCCACGCAGTGGTGTGAATAGGATTCGTTGAGCCCGAGAGGATAAAAGATGTGCCCCTTCATTCCCTAAGCATTATTTGAGATATTAGCAAAAGCTATAGTTTCAAATACGAGTCACAATCCAAAGGTGCAGTTAGATTTCAAGTTGGATTTCATCCTCGTACTAGAAATCACTACGGCACATGCAACCACATAGTAGTAAATCTTACCTGCTACAAAACTTCCGGTGGTTTCTCCAAGCCCGTAGAGACAAAGACCCAAAATATATAAATCAACTACAGTACTTTCGCCGTAGATTTCTGCGATCACTAACGTTATTAGCATGTTTAGAATTCCAATAGCGCCACCGTTGACACAAGACAAGGACATCAATGCCTGCCATAAGAAACACAAATATTCCTTTGCTTAAAAAACGCTATTTTAAACAACACGAAAGATGCAGTCGGTCATATCGGTACACACAGCTATGTCTACATAGTGTACATTCTTTGATTCATTTAAACCAATGTCTCAATTAGGTCTTTCTCAATTTATGTAGAAAGTGTTTTCTAACTGGAGATTCCGAGTCCATGAGTCACACTGCCTAAAGGGTCGAAGACCATGTCAATCGGGCCTGTCTTAGGATAGAACCTAAAGGGTTCCACATGTTTTTGCTAAAAACTGAACGAGTAATTAACTAAAATGTGTTTTCGGTCTACTGGCTGCAGTACCGGCGAGCCATCGGAGGGTTGGTCATAGATTGTTTTTTGTCAACGTAAAGCTGACGCATTGGCAAAAATAGCAAGAATGATACAATAAAAGTCACATGTGAAAGTTTCAGCTGAAACCAGCAACACGCAAGCTGTCACAATGGTATTTTCGTAAGAACGTCAAAACCATCCACGATTAGTGAGGTGACAGCGAGTACCATCCTCATCTCTGGCCGCAGCATTCGCGTACGGACACCAACCCTCAGGAAACTGAGAAACGATTCAAAACGATTCATTTGACGTTTTTATATAAACGTTCTTTAACGAACAAATTCCATCCACAGGCCTATTATTACAAGTAGAGTGCAGGCGCGGATCCAGGGGGGCGTGGGGGCGCACGCCCCCCTTTTTCATATTAAAAAAAAAAAAAAGAGGGAGAAAAGAGAAAAAGAGGGAGAGAGAGAGAAGGGGAGGGAGAAATGGGGCAACAAACTTCATTTATCATTTTGCTGCTTGGAATATTTTCACGCCCCCCCCCCCCCGTTTGGAAAATCCTGGATCCGCCCCTGGAGTGAGGAAGCACTTTTGAACTAGGATACTAGATCTGTGTTACAAAATGTACAAGAAGATTTCTTTAAAAACATTGGCACCATATCAATCTAAAGTATTGGATTGGTGATGGTGAGTGACGGATAGGCCTACTTGAGCGTTTTTAGCGGGGGGGGGGGGTAGAGAGAAAACAATGTTAACGTTTCCTTACCACATAACTATCCTGCACAAATGAATCCATAAACATTGCAGCCGAGTTTCTAAAACACACTAACACAAACAACCAAAATGCACTGATGACATTGTAACCTTGCAGAGGAATATGAATGAGTCTGCCGAGAAGGTTTCCAACACCACCTCCAGTTGACAACAGAGCTGCTGCAGAGACAGGTATACCTCTTGACACAGCATGAGGTACTAAAAATACCACCCAAGCAGCAGCAGATGTGCCTTGTAGGAAAAAAATACAAAGTTGAAGAAGCATCCTGGGTTTCTCAAGGACGACGTTCAAGGAAAGACAGGAAGCAACTTCCCTCAGCCGATTACGTAAACCTGGTTCATTTTTGTCATTAATTACTTGGTCCGTGTCTGTTGTGTTTAACTTCGAATACTTCTGGACGTGATGATTATTCAGTGCACCAAACACAGTCACGTGGAACATAACAGCAGCCATGATCATCAAGGTTCCACGCCAGCCATAGACTCCGAGAAGAAAATCGACTGTCGGTGGAAAAGCCATTACACCGAATGACCCACCTAAAAATGCTATGGCGTACATGATAGGAAAATGATCAGATGGTGACGACACCAGCGCAACTGTCTGTGGTACGAAGGTAAGACCCATACCAGCACCTGTTGGAGGTGGTAAAAGTATATATTACTTTCACGGGATTGTTAATGGGGTTTTTTTGTACTGGATAAGCAGGGTTGGAGGAGAGGATCTCCAATAGGGTTAAAGGATTGTGTCAACGTCTTTGAGAAGTATCCCGATCCCCTAAAAAACAATCAAAACTAGACAAAGTGATTGTAACTAACAATCACAGAGCTGTTCCGTGTTTTACTGTTTGTTTACTACACATGAATTAAGTAACTTAGTTTCTGCTTCGACAGTAACAACAAAATATGACATGTGGCTCAGAAGAGATGATTTTTTTCCGAAGTTCAATGTTTAATGCTCAAAGGATCTTTAACTGAAAAGAAATTGAAAATCGGTTGCGTAGGTCTTGATATATGGTCCCACTTCCGGTTGACCCGGAAGTAAAGGTCAAAATGGGGTCACAGTAACCCAAGTTCAATCTTCAATGCTCAAAGGGTCTATAACTGAAAAGAAATTGTAAATCGGGTGTGTACTTCTTGAGATCTGGTCCCACTTCCGGTTGACCCGGAAGTAAAGGTCAACATAGGGTCACGGTGACCCAAGTTCAATCTTCAATGCTCAAAGGGTCTATAACTGAAAAGAAATTCAAAATCGGGTGTGTACTTCTTGAGATCTGGTCCCACTTCCGGTTGGCCCGGACGTAAAGGTCAACATGGGGTCACGGTGACCCAAATTCAATCTTAAATGCTCAAAGGGTCTATAACTGAAAAGAAATTCAAAATCGGGTGTGTATTTCTTGATATATGGTCCCACTTCCGGTTGACTCGGAAGTAAGGGTCATCAAGGGGTCACGGTAACTGAAGTTCAATTTTTAATGCTCTAAGGATCGATAACTGAAAAGAAATTGAAAATTGGCTGTGTAGTTCTTGAAATATAGTCTCACTTCCGGTTGACCCGGAAGTAAAGGTCAACCCGGGGTCACCCTAACCGAAATCCATTCTCTGACGCTCAATGGATCTACAACTGAAAATAAATTGAAAATCGGTTGTGTAGTTCTTGAGATATGGTCCCACTTCCGGTTGACCCGGAAGGAAAGGTCAACATGGGGTCACTGTAACCCAAGGCTATTCTCCAATGCCCAAGGAGTCTATAACTGAAAAAAGTTTGAAAATCGGCCGTGTACTTCTTGAGATATGGTGTTGCAAATATTAACTCATTAAAGCTTTTAATTACCGTAATTTGACACCTGATGACGTCACAGTAAAAAAAATGTGTTTTTCATGCTACTAAATTTCATAAAGAACACGATGGTAAAAAAAAAAAACAATTTAATGCATTTTCACGAAAACCCTAAACCTACGTAGAAGTTACATGTGTTACTCATGTACAAATCGAATGGGCTGTGCATAAAGCAACGGGTCCTCTACCCGGTTAGGAATCGAATATCAAGGAAATCTCCAACGCCTTGCCGTGATTGCGCAATCAAAATGGCTAACCATGGTGTCCGATTTGTCACCTAATCGTTCATTATCGTGGAAAAGATTGTACTTTGATTAGTTTGAGTGACCAGGAACATCTCTTAATAAAAGCAATTAACTTTTCAAAACAGTTTATGTAATTTGGAAACTAATTAGTAATTTTAATTGAAAATATCATGTTTTTGACTGTCAAAACATTCACACTTTAGCGCCATGTGTTTTGTGCACAGATAGAAAACGCGCAAAAAAGTGACGTCATGATGACGTGACGGAGAATGTTAGACCAGAATTCACATCTACAATACAAGACAAGTCCTTAGCTGACAAAAGTTTGAGGATCGGATGTATACTTCTAGAGATATGGTGCATACAAGATTGGCTAATTAAATATTCACACCGCTGTAACATGAATAATTAATTAAGAATTTTAATCTAATTACATCTAAAATTTAAGTCAGGGCATAAGCTTTAATATGGTATATGATTTGTCTACTTTTGATCTTTTTAAGAGGGAGATATGGCTTTGGAAAGAGACAAGGTTAAGTCAATACGATTTTAGGGAAAGAAAGAATAATAATAAAAAACTAGACAAAGTGATTGTAACTAACAATCACAGAGCTGTTCCGTGTTTTACTGTTTGTTTACTACACATGAATTAAGTAACTTAGTTTCTGCTTCGACAGTAACAACAAAATATGACATGTGGCTCAGAAGAGATGATTTTTTTCCGAAGTTCAATGTTTAATGCTCAAAGGATCTTTAACTGAAAAGAAATTGAAAATCGGTTGCGTAGGTCTTGAGATATGGTCCCACTTCCGGTTGACCCGGAAGTAAAGGTCAAAATGGGGTCACAGTAACCCAAGTTCAATCTTCAATGCTCAAAGGGTCTATAACTGACAAGAAATTGTAAATCGGGTGTGTACTTCTTGAGATCTGGTCCCACTTCCGGTTGACCCGGAATTAAAGGTCAACATAGGGTCACGGTGACCCAAGTTCAATCTTCAATGCTCAAAGGGTCTATAACTGAAAAGAAATTCAAAATCGGGTGTGTACTTCTTGAGATCTGGTCCCACTTCCGGTTGGCCCGGAAGTAAAGGTCAAAATGGGGTCACAGTGACCCAAGTTCAATGTTAAATGCTCAAAGGGTCTATAACTGAAAAGAAATTCAAAATCGGGTGTGTATTTCTTGATATATGGTCCCACTTCCGGTTGACCCGGAAGTAAAGGTCAACATAGGGTCACGGTGACCCAAGTTCAATCTTCAATGCTCAAAGGGTCTATAACTGAAAAGAAATTCAAAATCGGGTGTGTACTTCTTGAGATCTGGTCCCACTTCCGGTTGGCCCGGAAGTAAAGGTCAACATGGGGTCACGGTGACCCAAGTTCAATCTTAAATGCTCAAAGGGTCTATAACTGAAAAGAAATTCAAAATCGGGTGTGTATTTCTTGATATATGGTCCCACTTCCGGTTGACCCGGAAAAAGGGTCATCAAGGGGTCACGGTAACCGAAGTTCAATTTTTAATGCTCTAAGGATCGATAACTGAAAAGAAATTGAAAATTGGCTGTGTAGTTCTTGAATGATAGTCTCACTTCCGGTTGACCCGGAAGTAAAGGTCAACCCGGGGTCACCCTAACCGAAATCTAATCTCTGACGTTCAATGGATCTACAACTGAAAATAAATTGAAAATCGGTTGTGTAGTTCTTGAGATATGGTCCCACTTCCGGTTGACCCGGAAGGAAAGATCAACATGGGGTCACTGTAACCCAAGGCTATTCTCCAATGCCCAAGGAGTCTATAACTGAAAAAAGTTTGAAAATCGGCCGTGTACTTCTTGAGATATGGTGTTGCAAATATTAACTCATTAAAGCTTTTAATTACCGTAATTTGACACCTGATGACATCACAGTAAAAAAATGTGTTTTTCATACTAATAAATTTCATAAAGAACACGATGGTAAAAAAAAAATCAATTTAGTGCATTTTCACGAAAACCCTAAACCTACGTAGAAGTTACATGTGTTACTCATGTACAAATCGAATGGGCTGTGCATAAAGCAATGGGTCCTCTACCCGGTTAGGAATCGAATATCAAGGAAATCTCCAACGCCTTGCCGTGATTGCGCAATCAAAATGGCTAGCCATGGTGTCCGATTTGTCACCTAATCGTTCATTATCGTGGAAAAGATTGTACTTTGATTAGTTTGAGTGACCAGGAACATCTCTTAATAAAAGCAATTAACTTTTCAAAACAGTTTATGTAATTTGGAAACTAATTAGTAATTTTAATTGAAAATATCGTGTTTTTGACTGTCAAAACATTCACACTTTAGCGCCATGTGTTTTGTGCACAGATAGAAAACGCGCAAAAAAGTGACGTCATGATGACGTGACGGAGAATGTTAGACCAGAATTCACATCTACAATACAAGACAAGTCCTTAGCTGACAAAAGTTTGAGGATCGGATGTATACTTCTAGAGATATGGTGCATACAAGATTGGCTAATTAAATATTCACACCGCTGTAACATGAATAATTAATTAAGAATTTTAATCTAATTACATCTAAAATTTAAGTCAGGGCATAAGCTTTAATATGGTATATGATTTGTCTACTTTTGGTTTTTTTAAGAGGGAGATATGGCTTTGGAAAGAGACAAGATTAAGTCAATACGATTTTAGGGAAAGAAAGAATTATAATAAAAAACTAGACATTAAGTGTTTGTGGACAAACACAGAGCTGTTCCGTGTTTTTTTGCTTCGATTAAGTACTTCAAAGCTTTAAAGTTGGTCTGATTTCAAGATAACTGAAAAAAAAAATTAAAATCGGTTGTTTAGTTCTTAAGATATGGTCCCACTTCCGGTTGACCCGGAAGTAAAGGTCAATATGGGGTCACGGTACCCAAGGCTAATCTCCAATGCCCAAGGAGTATATAAGTGAAAACAGTTTGAAAATCGGTTGCGTAGTTCTTGAGATATGGTCCCACTTCCGGTTGACCTGGAACTAAAGGTCAACATGGAGTCACGGTAATCCAAGGCTAATCTCCAATGCCCAAGGAGTCTATAACTGAAAAAAGTTTGAAAATCGGCTGTGCACTTCTTGAGATATGGTGCTGCAAAGATTAACTAATTAAAGCTTTCAATTACCGTAATTTGACACCTGGTGACGTCACAGTAACAAAAATGTGTTTTTCATACTAATAAATTTTATAAGGTACACGATGGTATGTAACTTATCCCAATTCAATGGCTTTTAACGAAAACCCTATTAGAACATACGTATATCCTCTCTCGTTAGGATTCCAGTATCACGCCTAGCCGTGATTGCGCAATCACGGCACAATTTGCCAGCTAGCCATGGGGTCCGATTTGTCACTTCATCGTTAATTATCTTGGTAATGCATTGTACCTTGATTTGTTTTAATGGTCTGGAATAACTCTTAGTGAAAGCGTTCGTGTTTTAAAAAAAGATTTATTTCTTTTAGGTAACTCTCGTAGTCTTTGTCATTTCAATACAACTTTGCGTGCAGCAATATTTGTAAGAAACATTGAACGCTAGGGGGCGTTCCACAAGATTCGATTGCGCATGCTCGCTTTTGCGATGGGTGACTGCGCAAAGTCAAAATGCTGCAATGAAGATAAAAAGATTCAATGTCTTTGATCACATGCCGGTTGTGTAAACAGGTTTTTTAACTTGAAATGTTGTTTATGAAACTGCTGTTACACGGGTCGCCAACTGTTTCAGAAGCGGTTACACGTTTAAAAAAAATAACCGTGAATGCGCAGGCTTATACGTACGCCTTTGACGGTAGTGACAGATCTTACGGTTAAACGTTCACAATTGTACGGGTCGGATAAATGTTGAAAAATTCACTTGAAAAGTGCTGCGAAATGCTGACCATATTAATTGCGATCACGATTTGCACAGCAAACGATCCCATGCCACACACACCGTTATCGTTTCCAATTTACAGGCTTAAGTCTTCGTTATTTCATTACTTTGTGTGCGGCATTAGTTGAAAGAAACATTGAACGCTAGAGGACGTTGCACAACAAATCGATTGCACATGACCGTTTATTTTGCAGGGTGATTGCGCAAAGTAAAAATGTTGCAATGAAGACCCAATGTTTTTATCATTTGAGTGGTTGTGTTAATGGGGTTTTTTGTTAATGAAACGCGTGTTACCAACCATTTCAGAAACGGTTACACAATTAGAAAAACAACTGTAAATGCTCAGGCTTTGTAAGCCTACCAGTGACAGGCACACGGTTAACCATCCCATTACGGTTAAACATCTGCGTTATTATGGTTCGGATAAAATAATGTTAAAAAATCAACCTCAAAAAGTGTCGCGAAATTTGTTAAAAAATCAACCTCAAAAAGTGCCGCGAAATTTGGACTGATAAATAAATGCGAACGGTTAAGCCCGGTTCAACCCTTGCGAATTATTCGTTGCGAATTAATGTGACGTAAACATTCACTTCCCATTTGCCGCAGGAAGTATGAACTGGGCTTTACACATGTAACTGACCGTTTCAGAAATGGATACGGGTTTACTAAAAAATAACTGTAAATGCATGTAAAGCTAAATCCTGTTGTATTAAAATTCAACAATTTAACAATTCTTGTTTTGGCTAAAACAGTAAATTCATATGGGATATGAATGTATTGTAATTTTGGCTCTTTACACCCCCGAATCCAACACTGATCGTTCTTTTTATTGCTTTATTGCAACCACCAGTAAGTTTTTCTGTTTGCTACACGGCGGTTTCCTGAAGTAATGCCTTTGCATAAGAAACCTAAAACATATCGTTTTCCGGCGAACGGAACCCAAGCGCAGACAAGTTAGTCTACCACGCCGGCACATCGTCTCAGAACACGGCGGTCTATTTTTCACGTCCACGCTGAAACCTGAATAACGATCTGATTTGAGCGGTCACAAGACGCTGCGCTGAGAGCCAGACAAAATAATTCTCGATTGTTGGGAATGAACGTAGACTTGTGTCAGTCGGCGACAGGAATGATGACTCTATGTATTATTATACAAAAAACGCAACAACACCGGTCATAAAAGGTTTAGGACTTGATCGCGAGTTGAAAAAAAGCAAATAACTGCACCGTTAAACTCGTATAGCGCCCTCATTCGTTTAAAAAGTTGAGAATTTGACTCATCGTATATAAACACATATCAAATTCTAGGCAGTGTACCCATGGCGTTAAATTTGCCTGAGAATTTGGTTTTTTTCTCGACTGACTATGTTTTAATAAGTTTTGATGCTTTTAAACTGACCGTCAATAAAATTTTTGTTGTTTTAAGAAACATTTGTGTACTCTAGGACGTTAAATTTGAGCTTAATTGAAAAATTATGTTTCTAGAAGTCGGATTTGTTTTCACAATCTCCATGTGTTTGTACACGGGTGAAAACGCCCAATAAATGACGTCATTGTGACGTCGTTGCACATTTTAGGCCGGAAATCACATCTACAGTATCCCAGAAGTCTAAAACTGAAAAAAAGTTTGACGATCGGGGTATATTTTTTGAGATATGGTGCGAACAAGCCTGGCTAATTAAATATTCATTTCATTATAACTAAGTAAACTAATTAATTAAGTTAAGCTAATTAGATTTTAAAACAAATTTATGACCTAAGCTTTAATATGATATAGGCTCTGACTCTTTAATGTTTACACATTAGAATATTATGCATAAAACAAAACGTGTACTTAATGCTATGGGATTTAGGTGGAAACAAAGAATAATAATAATAATAATAATAATAAAAATAATAAAAATCTCGACGAAAACAATACCTGTTCCGACTTCTAAGTCGGAACAGCTAAAAATAAAAATCTCGACGATTACAATAGCTGTTCCCGACTACCACGTCGGAACAGCTAAAAATAAAAATCTCGACGATTACAATAGCTGTTCCCGACTACCACGTCGGAACAGCTAATAAATGAGCACTTTGATCAGGCGACTGGTCCGGTAAGTAATATAGCCAGGACCGGGTAAATGTTCCACGTGGTCCAGTGAGCAATAGAGTCATCCAGGAACAAGTAAATGTTCCACGTGGTCCAGTTAGCAATAAGGCCTGGACCGGGTAAATGTTCCACGTGGTCCAGTTAGCAATCTAGAGAACCAGGACCGAGTAAATGTTTCAACTAGTCCAGCAAGCAATAGAGCCAGGAACAAGTAAATGTTCCACGTGGTCCAGTTAGCAATCTAGAGAACCAGGACCGAGTAAATGTTTCAACCAGTCCAGCAAGCAATAGAGCCAGGAACAAGTAAATGTTCCACGTGGTCCAGTTAGCAATCTAGAGAACCAGGACCGAGTAAATGTTTCAACTAGTCCAGCAAGCAATAGAGCCAGGAACAAGTAAATGTTCCACGTGGTCCAGTTACAAATATAGCCAGGACTAAATAAATGTTCCACGTGGTCTAGTTAGCAATAGAGCCAGGACCAAGTAAATGTTCCATGTGGTCCAGTTACAAATATAGCCAGGACTAAATAAAAGTTCCACGTGGTCAAGTTAGCAATAGGGCCAAAACCGTGTAAATGTTCCACGTGGTCCAGTTAGCAATAGAGCCAAGACGGGGAGAAATGTTCAACGTGGTCCAGTTAGCAAAAGAGCCAGGACCATGTAAATGTTCCTCCTGGTCCAGTTAGCAATAGAGTCAGGACGCGAATTTATTTTTCCCAAACAGGTTTACTATGATGACCTTTTTTTGTTATGATTTTGATTATTTTTTTTTCGATCTGAATGCGGATGTTGGAAAGAAATAAAATATATAAAAAAGGTAAATAAATAAAAAGTTTGGGGAAAAAAATTCGTGGCCAGGACGGTGTAATTGTTCCACGTGGTCCAGTTAGCAATAGAGCCAGGACCGTGTAAATGTTCCACGTGGTCCAGTTAGCAATAGAGCCAGGACCGAGTAAATGTTCCACGTGGTCCAGTTAGCAATAGAGCCAGGACCGGGTAAATGTTCCAGTTAGCAATTGAAACAGGACCGAGTAAATGCTCCACGTGGTCCAGTTAGCAGTAGAGCCAGGACCGAGTAAATGTTCCACGTGGTCCAGTTAGCAATAGAGCCAGGACCGAGTAAATGTTCCACGTGGTCCAGTTAGCAATAGAGCCAGGACCGGGTAAATGTTCCAGTTAGCAATTGAAACAGGACCGAGTAAATGCTCCACGTGGTCCAGTTAGCAGTAGAGCCAGGACCGAGTAAATGTTCCACGTGGTCCAGTTAGCAATAGAGCCAGGACCGAGTAAATGTTCCACATGGTCCAGTTAGCAATAGAGCCAGGACCGAGTAAATGTTCCACGTGGTCCAGTTAGCAGTAGAGCCAGGACCGAGTAAATGCTCTACGTGGTCCAGTTAGCAATAGAGCCAGGACTGGGTAATTTTTTTAACTGTAAACATATTTACTGATATACTCGACTTGTGTTTTTATCTATTGTGTTTTTATTTGTGTTTTGTAGGTTTTAGTGAAAGGGATTGTGTAGATGGGTCCACAGCAAATCAATTCTAATTTTACTAAAGTAACCGTCAGTAAACATTGATTGATGAAAACAAAAACATCTTTTGTATAGGAGGTGTGAAAAAGTTTTGGCGTTTTAGTGAGATTGTGCGTTCTGGTAGCTCTATAAAAGGAAACGAACTATTGTTTTTAATATTTGTGTGATGTTTTCAAGTTGACACTCACCTGTTGTCAGTCCCAATGTGATTGTTAACTGGAAGATGTTCCGAGTGAACGCACTGGCAAAGTATCCAACAAAAAGCAAGAACCCTCCGGTCATTATACACACCCGGCTGCCGTATCGCTTTGCAAGATTCCCTGTGACTGGTGCTGTTATCATTATAGCACGTTCAGAAAGGAACAAAATAAATCAAGATAAAATAAAACCTTTCATCATGAACAAGAAATCATTAATATGAAAAATGAAACGGGTAATCACATAACACAACAATCCCAGTACCAACAGGGAGGCATAGCAACTTTCATCATCAAAACCATCAGTCGATAATTTATCAACAGAATTTTAAAAAAGCCAATGTTGGAAATCAAATTGTATTATTGTGTACTTCTAAGCTTGATATTTCCACATTAATGCAATCAATAGTCTTGAGGGGTGAATCTATTACGTGCATAAAACTTGATTGTTTCCATGAACATTTTCTTGAAAGTTGTGTAAAAATAGGCCGCTTACTGTAAAAATACCGGGGGGTGCAGTCGTGTACCCCAACTCTCCGAGCTCCCAGGTGGAGAGAAAAGATCAAAGGTAATATTTCAACGTTGTGAATATAATTATCTGATTTCGTTCAATTATTATGACCAATTCCTTTAGGTTGCAGGCTATTCCTTTTAGTTCCCTTGAGCCTGCATGACTGCTGTGAGGCTCACTGGAGTGCCTTTATCGTGTGTTCAAGGTTATATGTTATATTCTGACCCAGGTTAGGCCAGAAAGAAATTGATTTCATATTTGACGATTGACCACATACAGTCCAGTGATTTTAGCAAGGTATTATAGGCATGACGACGAGTGGATATTTGAACATGAAGTGCCCGATTTAAGGCCAATTTGGCGGTCAACAAATAATTTAAATGTAAACTGCTACATTTACGGAGTAAGACAAGTTGTTAGCATTCATTTGATACGTTCAGGGTATCAAATGAAAGCTAACATTTTGTCCTACTCCGTAAAGTAGCAATTTAACATTTAAATTAATTGGTCGTTAGCTTTCATTTGATACCTTGAAGGGAAAGCCCTTTAATCCTTAGACTTATGACGTACATGATTTGCATGTTGCAGCAGTCCATCTGTATGAATATTCATTACATGCTCAAATGTGAGGTAGAGGGAGAAGTGAGTCGTTAAAACAAAATCCCATAAATTATACAGGTCAAGGTGTATAAGAAAAAACAAACAGACAAACACCCCCAACACCCCAACAAACAAACAAACACCCGAACAAACAAACACCCAAACACTGAACAAAAAATACAAAATACAAAATATGCTCTATAACAAAAGTTTACATATCCTGAGAACAAAATTGGAGCATATAGGTCTGCTAAGGACTCTGTACCATCTAAAATATATTTCTGTTGGTTTGTTTTTTCTTTACCTGAGTGTTTATAACTGTCCCCATAGGGGCTCTGTATGGGATGATAGCTTCGAGAACTATCTCGATTACTGAATTCAAATATATTTGTTTAATATTATTGTTTTGTTGATTATTGCACAAACCTTTGTGGTTTGGCAATTTCCAAAGCTGTGCAGCATAATAGGGTATCGGTATTGAAGTCACACTTGTAGGTAGTGGGGCAGATAGGGGATACATTGGGAGAACTGTGCCTTTGATGCAACAAACATGATTGTTATAGTCAAAACAAACCGAGTGTCGAGAAACACACGCCTAAAATTTCCCATTACATGTACAACAACAACAACAACAACAGATTTTACCTCATTTTGGTCCTAATACAATATTGATAACAACAAAATGGGATACTTGTAACCTAAAGCTCAATCCTGAGTTACTTACCAATGATAAAACCAATACTGTTTGACATGCCGATTACAGTCCCCAGTTCAGCTGCACTGCACTCTAGAGAATCCATCATGGGGTTGAATAAAACACCGAACGATTTTAGAGATCCCAACTCCAAGAAAACTATCATGAATGATGTAAATGTAAGGAGAAAGCTTGAAGTCGTCATTTTTAATGAAGGTTTCACCTTAATAAATCAGAGTTTCCAAACAGCCACGTTCCCCTATCCTTATCCAATATTATTTCCGCGAGTGCGGTTTATTATATTGACTTGTCCCTTTCTGGATGGAAAGGAAAAATATAGTTGTTCTACGATTATCCATCAATGGTTCGCCTGCTGTTGTAATCATTTCTATGACATTGGCTTTCCACGCTTCTTCCCAATTGTTATACTACAATAAAAAATAACATACAAAAGGCCACATAAAAAAAAAGTGTTGAGCTTTGTTTTTTTTGGGGGGGGTGTAGGGTGTTCTTTTTTAAAATTTTGTTTTATTGAGTTGTTTTGACAAGGCGAAGTATGAAATAAACTATACAAAAATCATCACTATTACTATAAAACTGAGGGTTTGTGTGATTTTGATGTTTTTGATGGGTTTTGTTTATTCAACTGGTTATGAACCCTGTACATATCAAAGGCCTTGGGGGACAAAGAGCAAGAATATTTCACTTGTTATAGGTAATAAGCAGCTCTAGACCCTCTGAGGGGTAATAGACTTGATAATGATGAGAAAAAAAGCATCATACCCCGGGTATAATACAATTTCCCAGAGTGCAAGACAGAATAGTGAGTCTGTATTCATGGTAGCGTTCAGCGACCGGTTGGCTCCTGTAAGAGTTTTAAACCATAGATTACATTTTATGTAAACATTAAAACAAACCTAAAACGCAGTGTAGCCTAACTAATAATTTGAAAAATTATTCTTGTTTTACCAACATGAATAACACTCATATGCATAGTGGAGTCGAATGACTCTTTACGCAGAGTAAACTACACGTTACTCTCATTAAGGGTCAATTGGACTACAATCAGAGTCATTTTGACTCCGGCCCGGAGTCGTATTGGCGGGCCTTGCAGCGCGCAGCAGCCGCAGTGGTCTGGTCACTAACTCTATTGCCAAGTCTAACAATGAGAACCGGCCGCGGTATCCAGGTTACGTTCGTTGCTATGTTGGTTGCCATCTTGGATTTCCGATGACATGTCATTGCGTAGCCTGTAGCTCATCATGCCAAGAGTAACACTGTTTGTTCGTCGGTGGAGTCAAATTGTACTTGTTTGTAAGTTTTGAATAATAACACATGTAACGTTATGTGGTGTTTAGGCGTCGTGTATATGTACTTGTAGAACTTCTGTAGGCCCAGCGTTACTTAGAAGTGGTGGGAGATAAACAAAATATCCTGGGTGGGTAGCTAGCAAGCTGGCCATCTTGCGCGGATCAGGCCCAGGCATTCATCCATTGGCATGTGGCAATGTAGTTGTACCGGTAGTAGTAGTCTATAGTAGTAGTAGCATAGTAGTAGTAGTAAGTAGTAGTAACAGCTAACTTAGCTGTGGCAATGCCAATGCATGAATGCCTGGGCCTGATCCGCGCCAGCATGGCCAGCTATACCGACCCAGGATATTTTGTTTGTCTCCCACCATTCCTATTGTAACGCTTGGCCTACAGTACAACTACAAGTACAAGTACATTATGTTCTATACACAACGCCTAAACACCACATAACTTTACATGTTTTATACTTCAATTCTTACAAACAAGTACATTTTGACTCCACCGACGAACAAACAGGCTCATTTGACTCCACTAGAATTGACTCTACTAGAAAAGTCGCCATGACTCGTGAACAGAGTCATTTGACCCCTAAAAGGAGTCGCTGAAGAGTCGTTATGACTCTTCCAAAGGAAGGCATTTGACTCTGAAGAGAGTCAGTTGAACCTTAAAATGGAGTCATTCTAGACATAGTTGCTGGACTCCATTTGAAGGGTCGCCTTGACTCTGTTTTGGATATGAGTGAACCTTTCTTCAAAAATTTTGTCAAACCTAACTTAGGCTAACTGTGCGTGTGGCGCAGAACGGAGCCAAATTTGACTGAAAAGATCATTGAAAAGGCCGTTTTTTATGATTAATAACAAAGAGTTGTTCGGGGAGGCCCGAACACCTAAAAATGGGGTCGGGGGTTTCGTAGGGTCGGGCGGGGACGATCAACAATTTTCTTTTATGTGGCCTGATATGAAGTGAACCATTCCATTTATCGACCTGGCCATTTTGTTTTGGTCCTTATAGTGTATGTTTAGTGACTCGTACTGCTGTTTCCACTGCTGAGGTTTCAACCCTATAGACTGTGCAAGTCTTGCGCATATTCGAACTTCTCGGACCATAATTGTGGTGGACCTATGGAGTTTTACGTGGGCGGGATTTTGTTCCGTCAATTATTTTAGTGTAAAGTAGCTTATGGCCAGTCAGTCCGCAGCGCCTGCGTTAATGAGGTCAAATCCCGAATTTTCTTTGCACGGAGAAAACCATAGCGAGCGCGCGAGAATTATTCGAGAAACAACGAGAGTTCGAGAGGCCTCAGTTTATTGGCTAATGACGTCATTGCATTGGTAGTTGGCGTCCAAGATGGCGTAATGAGTGTTTGAAGTGTGAATTTTCCTTTCGAATGATGTAATTCTTTGCTATTTTCGATGTAGTTTAGCTTACTTTATTCACTGTCAAACAAAGGATAATATCTATGGGTAAATTTGAGGGGGTATTTTACTTGCTGTTTCCTGACTGGACTACAAAAAATTGTCTGGAAAATCTGACGATTCAGATAGATGAATGTGTAAGCTATCGTTTGGTATGCTTTTTACGTTGTGGGAGACCCTGTGCATAGCCTTTTCGGGGCGAATATTATCCGCGTGATTTCGCTGCTTTTAAGATTTTCGGCGAACGTGTTTACGACGTCGTCGTGTTGTGTGTGCGTGTAACACCACGTAAAACTTCGGTGGGGCAATTTATAACGTGTAAAAATATTAAGCATACATTATATGTTTTTGTTTTTTGAGTGAATTTTATTGTTACATAAATTAGTGCCTTCTGGCTTAGGGGGTCCATATCAAAAACTCGACATTTTAAAAAATGTATTTGTTCTTTATGTTTTACTTTGTTGACAAATAAATTTGTGTTTTGTCTTGACAAGTGATATTTCAATCCTTGTTACTTGAAATTATTTTTTTTTGACTATGTGTGGATTGTTTCTGTCTTTATTAATTATTGATCCCCTTTTTCTAGTTTTTGTTGTTAAAAATAAAATATAATATATACAAGGGCTGGGGCTAGGCCTAGGCCTTGATACTTGATACTTGATACTTGATGGAGTAATCCCTTTGCAGCCGGTGACAGCTAAACTGGGATGATTTTTAAGTGAGAAGAAGAAAAAGATCCATGGATTTTCTATTTGCCACTGCAGACGACTTGTGAAACCGAGTACATGCCACGAGCTGGTTCTTATTTGATAAATGAAATGTGAAATTTAGTACTACTTTGTATAATTGGTGTTATAAAGGTTTGGGGATCAACTTTTATGAGAAATAAGGGCCGTAATAAAAATATCACCTCTTTGAACCAACTACTCCGATGCTATACGTGTATACGTACATGTACGTGTTGTGATTGTACATGTACAACCGGGCCAGTTCTCACCGTGCGTCTCAACCAATCAGAATGCAGGAATCACATGTGCAATCATGGCGGCTTTTTACTACATGTGCAATCATGGCGGCGTTTTTGGACTACCGTCAGTATTTCCTGTTTCCTGACTGGACTACAAAAAATTAGGCCAGAAATCAACTATTTTGTGAAAGAATATGAAATTTCCTATCCATTACTGTAAGTATTGGCGTGTGGGAGAATTTATTAGAGGGACATATTGTGGTGTAATTGTGTTGGTTTCGTTTCGTTTTTAAACAAAATTTGACGATCAAAATACACAATATCAGTAAAGGCAATTATTTTTAAAAGCAAAATTGACGATATATTCCTAAACTTAGCAATTGTGGAAATATTTTTGTGAATTAACGTCTAAAAATTGAGAAACTACACACATACCACGAACGGTTCCAGCTCATTAAATATTCAAAGAGAGGTCACGCTCGCCCGACCCATGCATACAGCGCAAAGAAAAGAAACGGATTCTGTGTGTGCTGCGGATTGACTGGCCATGAAAATTATATATGTTGTTGGGAATATAATACTGTGTTGATGGGTAGACGTTAAGTAATTTGGTGACACATAGACGAGCAATAACCATTAATCAGATCAACTCTGTGTGTCTTTATATATAGAGAGAGAAGATAAACCAGTCACTAGAGAATCACATACTCAGAATCAAAACACATAGAACAAACATGGTGCCTAGAGGGCGCCATTAAACTCGTTTAAGTCCCCTACTCAACATATTGTGATAAACAATCTGGAAGCAAAACCAATTCAACAAAATAACGAAGAAAACCCGAGAATAAGACTTGACCTCCGTTTCCGCATCGGCCTACTTGTAAACAATTAAGAATGCTGCCCAACTGATGGGCATGTTGTCATTAAACCTATGTGACGCACTCATTCGGGCGTTACTGGCAGCGGGGTTTCTAACAATAAGCATCCTCGTCCTAAGTTTGAATTTTGTTTCAATGTTAATTTGAACAAATTATTTGTATTATATAGAAATTGAAAAATTATTTATAACAACTTGCTATGGGTATCTTTTTTCATGATGTTTGTATAAATATAATTTAAAAAGAAAATTTGATTTCATAGGAATACATTGCCTTCGTTCTACTTTTTTCTCGTTTTCGATATGCGCAAGACTTGCACAGTCTACAGTCAATAGCCAACCTGTTATCATCCACGAACTCGGGATTGTAAAATGGCATGTCAAACAGTATCGGTTTTATCATTGGTACGTCATTTCTGCTAAGTTTCAGCATAAGCATAAATACTTCGGAGAAAACAATCCTGAGCAGCTAAAAAAAAAAAATCCAAGATGTAGTTTAAAATGCCTGTCCATCGACAGGTTCCTTATGTCTTGGTTATTAGATTACTTAACCTTGCATGATGCCATCGTGGATTTGTTGAGTGTCAGTTTTTAATTAAAAGGTCGCTACTCCGCCAATTAAATGTTTTTAAATCTAAAAAATTCCAAGTTCCACAACTACACCTAGCCAAATAGCAAGCCAGTTGTCGTGTTACCATCGGGGTTTTTTTGGTTTTTAGGTGTTCGGGCATTAAGCCCGAACAACTCTTTGTTATTGTTCGGTTTTTAGGTGTTCGGGCATTCAGCCCGAACAACTCTTTGTTATTGTTCGGTTTTGTTTTTTTAGTTCTTCTTTTTCTTCTGATAGTCGTTTGTCCGCAAAAAACCCATAGATGCGAACCTTGGATGAACTTGAAACTTTGCATGCAGTTAGATTATAACTGGGAGATGCCAAGTGAGTTGTGACGTAATAATTACGTCATCAGGTGTCGAATTACAGTAAATCAAAGTTTAATATTTCAAAAAATCATAACTCGATAACAAATTAATGGATTTCAACAATCTATGCATCATCGGACAGGTCTTATAAAACTCAACAAACGCTACACAAAGAGTGACCCCGTTTGACCTTGACCTCCGGCTCAAAATGTAAGTTGAACATTTCGTTAGTAATAGCCCTCGGAAGCACGTTCCGCTCCATTGATCACGAGGTCCAAAGCCTACGTGCGCTGTAGTGGCATGATTTCCGTACAAGTTTTGACGTGTCGCAGTTCAACGCACTATAATGCAAGCTTATCAATGGCGCAATAGCACTGCAGAATTGAATTCCGCTCAACCTGTGCCATGTTCAGCGTCAAGTTGTTCCCCTATTCGCCCTTTTGATGGCTCATGGTGGTCATGGAATCAAAGAAGTTTTACTGAGATGGCCACCTGCTTCAGTGATTCGTATGACTTTTAATTATGTGAGAAATAAAGCTATAAAGTTTTCACACCCGTTGTTGTGTTCCATCCTTATTTCCTTGCTGAGTGTATGATGCACCATATAGGTAGAAATAGTACTCACTCATTATGTTATTAGTCCAAATTCACGAGAGGCTTAGACTTGCCGTCTTCATGACTTGCCTTTGTCTTTCATAATTATTCAAAACAAGTGTGTTTTCTTTCAATATTCTAAATTAAACCCACCGTTCTGTATGAACGAAAATCAATGTCTTAAAAATGCAACCGATAGCTCATACTATGCTTGACTTATTTTAATGACATCATCATCAGTGCATATGTTTTGAACAATCAATGTTTCATACACAGATACTTCATGAGTATCCAATTCACTGTATTTGAAACCCTGTTGAAAACTTCTAATAATTGTAAATTAATAATGTGAACATGATTAGCATAGTTGGATTTATTAATCCATAAAGAATCAATATTCATTGAAAAATAATAAACTTCAGTAAATGGCTAGCATGGCTGTACTTGTGAGTAATTTAGCGGCTCGTTTGAAGATATGCAACCAAGATGAAATGGAATTCAAAAAATGATGCTCTGTATGAAAAGGTCAATTTAAATTAAATTATGTACTCTTTTGCTGAAAACACTTTGTAATCGTATCTTGAGAAATAAATCTATTATGATTTTTTAAGCTTTGCATTTTTTGTGAATGTTTTATGTGTGAAAGTTATATTTAATTGATAATGACATGATTTGACCTGGCTTCCTGTCCAACCGGAACTAAACGAAATACATATTAAGGGGCTCTTTTTTTTAATTTTCAGGAAAAGTCTTGTATACTTACTATCAGTACAGTTTATGAATATTTACATGAAAATTGAAACAGATAAACAATTAATACACGTCTTAGAGCTCAATGCAGTCTTAAGTAGGAACATTATCATTTCTTTCCCGTGTAAACTAAACGTATACACGTAATGGATTTACACTTTGAAATTTCAAAAGCTATCAACAATCTTTTCATCGACTCAATAAAATAGTTCACACATTGACACAACACTGACCCCGATGAAATCCGAACACCTAGTGTTTGTTCCAACAAACACTAAAGCTCTAGTTTTTGTTTTTTTTAGTTCTTCTTTTTCTTCTGATAGTCGTTTGTCCGCAAGCAAACGCATAGTTGCAAACCTTTGATTAACTTGAAACTTTGCTTGTAGTTAGAGTATAACTAGGAGATGCCGAGTAAGTTGTGACGTAATGATTACGTCATCAGGTGTCGAATTACAGAAAATCAAAGTTTAATATTTCAAGAAATCATAACTCGATAACTACCAAATGGATTACAATAATGGATTACAATAATCTATACATCATCGGACACATGGCACAGGTTGAGCGGAATTCAATTCTGCAGTGCTATTGCGCCATTGATAAGCTTGCGTTATAGTGCGTTGAACTGCGACACGTCAAAACTTGCGCGGAAATCATGCCACTACAGCGCACGTAGGCTTTGGACCTCGTGATCAATGGAGCGGAACGTGCTTCCGAGGGCTATTACTAACGAAATGTTCAACTTACATTTTGAGCCGTAGGTCAAGGTCAAACGGGGTCACTCTTTGTGTAGCGTTTGTTGAGTTTTAAAAGACCTGTCCGATGATGTATAGATTGTTGAAATCCATTAATTTGTTATCGAACTATAAATTCGTTGTTATTTTTTGAAAACAGATGGTATTTAAACCACTGCAAGCAGTCATGCGACAATTCATGCATGTTTACTTTCGAGACACATTGTCAATGTAACCGTGAAGCTATCAAATGTACAATATACTGGTTAAATGTACACACTAGTGTCTAGACAGTTTATTTTAGTACATAGCCTACATTGTGTCAGACAATAAACCAGTGCAAGCAACCATAAGATAAGTATTAATGTTTTTATTTTCGAGACACATTTGTCAACGAACTGACACACACATAGACCGTAAAAAGTAAAAATTGTAGAAAACGGCATTTAATGTTGAAAGCTTTTATAAAATCCCGCGGCTTTCCTTTAAAACGTCACTAGTTTTCTTACAGTGGAGACTTGTTACTTTGAACTTTAATACATGGTGCTTATGACTGCTTTTCGTCCTAAATAAATAAGCATAAAGTTAAACGTTTTGTGTTAGTACGTGAAATCAAGAATTGATGCTTAATGTTTTTGAGCTTGAAACATTAGTACCGTAGCTCACAGTATACCAGGATGGGATGGGGAACAACTTCTGACTCGATCAAGCATATTCTGTAGATTTCAAAATTAAACTATTTTTTTTGATAATCTTGAAAATTAGACGATTGATAGAGCGTGCTCTTACAGGTGGTGACTTCATAATTCCTTACATTATAACATCAGAGAACACATAAAGTAGCATACCGCGCCGCACAGTTTTATGGAGTTTTTTTTTTACCACACAGGCCATAGGACAGGAATTGTGGCGAGCGAAATTTATTGATTTTACGTTGGGAACTGGTGACATCATGATGACGTCGCACAATGTTTTAGCCTAACAAACACATCTACAGTATCCCACGAGTACACAAACGAAAACAGTTGATCGGACTTATACTTTTTCGAGATATGGTGGTCTCAAGATTTGCTAATTATATTCATGTCATTATGTATCATACAATAAACCAATGCAAGCAGTTCTTCAACAAGGCATGGATTTTTACTTTCAGGACACATTTTGTCAATGTACTGTGAAACTATCAAATGTACAAATGTATGTACTGGTTAAATGTACAAATAGTGCCTATAGACTCCAAAGTTTTATGTAGCGTTTAAATTGTGCTTTCTGGATCTGGATAGTACTGTACAATCGCCTGAAAAAGGCTATTACGTACATGAACATGTGTGCATTGGCTGTATAGTGAACATTGTATAAGTAAATAAACCATTGCATTGCAACCAGTCATGCGACAATTACTGACCTATAACTTTTAAAATATCAAATTTGCAAATGAATGCAATGGATGTACACAATAGTGTCTGGCTCCGAAGTGTCTGGCTGGCTCCGAAGTTCTACGTAGCATTGTATGAGACAGGTCCCAATTATTGCAAGCAATCATGCGACAAGTCATGAATGCTTACTTTCGTTGTCACTTCAATTAATCACTAGGTACAAAGCCTACGTGCGCCTTCACTGAAGGCTGGATGTAGTTGCATGATTTCCGTGTAAATTTTGACGTGACGCAGTTCAACGCACTTATAACGTTGGCTTATCAATGGCGCAATAACACTGCAGAATTAAATTCCGCTCAACCAGTGCCATGTTCAGCGTCAAGTTGTTCCCCTATTCGCCCTTTTGATGGCTCATGGTGAACATGGAATCAAAAACGAAGTTTTACTGAGATGGCAACCTGCTTCAGTGATTCGTATGACTTTTAATTATGTGAGAAATAAAGATATAAAGTTTTCACACCCGTTGTTGTGTTCCATTATTATTTCCTTGCTGAGTGTATGGTGCACCATAGAGGTAGAAATAGTAATCAACTAATTATGTTATTAGTCAAAATTCACGAGAGCCTTAGACTTGCCGTCTTCATGACTTGCCTTTGTCTTTCATAATTATCCAAAACAAGTGTGTTTTCTTTCAATATTCTAAATTTAACCCACCGTTCTGTATGAATGAAAATCAATGTCTAAAAATCAAGCAAGCTATTTTAAAAAAAATGCAACTGATAGCTCATACTATGCTGGACTTATTTTAATGACATCATCATCAGTGCATATGTTTTGAACAATCAATGTTTCATGCACCGATACTTCATGAGTATCTAACTCACTGTATTTGAAACCCTGATGAAAACTTCTAATAATTGTAAATTAATAATGTCTAGTTAATTAAATAATGTACTCTTTTGCTGAAAACACTTTGTATAGTTCAACTTTGGTTTTTCACTTAACATTTTAAGCACATACTTGAATACCAATGTCTCGATAAGAACTTACCTAACGTCATAATGACGTCATCGTTTTTCTAATTTGGCTTAACAAACGATTATTACTATTTTTGAAAACTCATATTGTGAGTTGCATTTATTCCCTGTTGAAACTAACGCATACTCATAGAAGATTAACCCTTTGCTTTCCTTGATATTCCCAAAGCTATCAACGATTTGTTCATCGATTCAATGATATAGCTCACACATAAACAAAGCACTGACCCCAAAGATAGCCGAACACCTAGTGTTTGTTCCAACAAACACTAAATCTCTAGGTTTTTTTTGTTGTTTTTTTTTGGGGGGGGGTTGTTTTTTGGTTTTGGGGGGTTTTGTTGTTGTGTGTTTTTTTGGTTTTTTAGGTGTTCGGGCATTAAGCCCGAACAACTCTTTGTTTTTGTTCGGTTTTTATTTTTAGGTGTGAAACCCCGATGAAAACTTCTAATAATTGTAAATTAATAATGTCAACATGATAAGCATAGTTGGATTTATTAATCCATAAAGAATCAATGTTCATTGAAAAATAAATAAACTTCAGTAAATGGCTGACATGGCTGTTCTTGTGAGTAATTCAGCGGCTCGTTTGAAGACATGCAACCAATATGAAAGGGAATTCAAAAAATGATGATCTGTATGAAAAGGACAATTTACTCTAATAAATTGCTGAAAACACTTTGTAATCGTATCTTGAGAAATACATCTATTATGATTTTTTAAGCTTTGCATTTTTTGTGAATGTTTTATGTGTGAAAGTTCTGTGTAATTGATAATGACATGATTTGACCTGGCTTCCTGTCCAACCGGAAATAAAAGAAATACAAATTAAGAGGCTCTTTTTTAATTGTCAGGAAAAGTCTTGTATACTAACTATCAGTACAGTTTATGAATATTTACATGAAAATTAAAAACAGATAATCAATTAATACACGTCGTATAGCTCAATGCAGTCTTAAGTAGGAACATTATCATTTCTTTCCCGTGTAAACTAAATGTATACACGTAATTGATTTACACTTTGAAATTTCAAAAGCTATCAACAATCTTTTCATCGACTCAATAAAATAGTTCACACATTGACACAACACTGACCCCGACTCCGAACACCTAGTGTTTGTTCCAACAAACACTAAAGCTCTAGTTTAGTTCTTCTTTTTCTTCTGATAGTCGTTTGTCTGCAAAAAAACCATAGATGCGAACCTTGGATGAACTTGAAACTTTGCATGTAGTTAGATTACAACTGGGAAATGCCAAGTGAGTTGTGACGTAATGATTACGTCATCAGGTGTCGAATTACAGTAAATCAAAGTTTAATATTTCAAAAAATCATAACTCGATAACAAATTAATGGATTTCAACAATCTATGCATCATCGGACAGGTCTTTTAAAACTCAACAAACGCTACACAAAGAGTGACCCCGTTTGACCTTGACCTCCGGCTCAAAATGTAAGTTGAACATTTCGTTAGTAATAGCCCTCGGAAGCACGTTCCGCTCCATTGATCACGAGGTCCAAAGCCTACGTGCACTGTAGTGGCATGATTTCCGTGCAAGTTTTGACGTGTCGCAGTTACGCACTTATAACGCAAGCTTATCAATGGCACAATAGCACTGCAGAATTGAATTCCGCTCAACCTGTGCCATGTTCAGCGTCAAATTGTTCCCCTATTCGCCCTTTTGGTGGCTCAATGGTGAACACGGAATCGAAGACGAAGTTTCACTGAGATGGTCACCTGCTTCAGTGATTCGTATGACTTTTATTTATGTGAGAAAATGCAAGCAGAAAAAGACAGACATTGGTTATGTTTTAATCACACACCGTAAAACGGGGCATGACATCGGCTCGTGCAGGACGTTTCAGACCGTCATTTGACGGCGGTGTCTACCAGTGCGACACGGTGAATATAACGGTAAGCATAATTGCCTTTCAAATGATTCTTCATTTAATGCACAGTTATGTTATAAAGTTTACCGTTAATCATCAAGTGGTGACGTTGGTGACGTTTTTAAAACTAAGGAAGGTTTAGTATGATCGTCGAACGAAGGGGTTGAAATTGGGCAATTGGAAACGGGTTTGATTGCTGTGTGTTACTTGTCAGATTGATGAATGTTTTTATCATGACTTGCATATTTAGAAACTCTTCGATGAAGGTTTTCCTCAGAAGGTTTCATTATTGTTCACTTCAAAAACCGTTTGTGCACCTTCCACAAGCTTTTTCTTGCGTAATTTCCTTACTCTGATATTTTGTATTTTTATGCGCCAACGATCAGGCTGGTCCTTGAGAGAGCATAAATTCAATAAGTTATTAGTTTTATAATATAATGATGAAATGTTTTAGTTATTGAATTTTATTTATTTAAACAGTTTCGGCTTGACTTAATTTAACTTGAGTCACACTTTCTTTATAATTGTTTGTTCTTCTTCAGAGTACAGCACATCCAGTACCTGAATGGTCTACAGTGAAAGTTTTCACACCCGTTGTTGTGTTCCATCCTTATTTCCTTGCTGAGTGTATGATGCACCATATAGGTAGAAACAGTACTCAACTCCTTATGTTATTAGTCAAAATTCACGAGAGGCTTAGACTTGCCGTCTTCATGACTTGCCTTTGTCTTTCATAATTATCCAAAACAAGTGTGTTTTCTTTCGATATTCTAAATTTAACCCATAGTTCTGTATGAATGAAAATCAATGTCTAACAATCAAGCAAGCTATTTAAAAATAAGCAACCGATAGCTCTTACTATGCTTGACTTATTTTAATGACATCATCATCAGTGCATATGTTTTGAACAATCAATGTTTCACGCACCGATACTTCATGAGTATCCAACTCGCTGTATTTGAAACACTGTTGAAAACTTCTAATAATTGTAAATTAAAAATGTCAACATGATTAGCATAGTTGGATTTATTCATCCATAACGAATCAATATTCATTGAAAAATAAATAAACTTCAGTAAATGGCTTACATGGCTGTACCTGTAACTAATTCAACGGCTCGTTTAAAGATTATGCAACCAAGAGGAAAGTGAATTCAACAAATGATGCTCTGTATGAAAAGGACAATTTACCCTAATAATTTATCTAATAAATTAAATAATGTACTCTTTTGCTGAAAACACTTTGTAAGTTCAACTTTGTTTTTTCACTTAACATTTTAAGCACATATTTAACATACCAATGTCTCGATAAGAACTTATCTAACGTCATAATGACGTCATCGTTTTCTAATTTGGCTTAACAAACGACTATTACTATTTTTGAACACTCATATTGTGAGTTGCATTTATTCCCTGTTTAAACTAACGTATAATCATAGAACATTAACACTTTGCTTTTCTTGATATTCCCAAAGCTATCAATAATTTGTTCATCGGTTCAATGATATAGCTCACACATAAACAAAGCACTAACCCCAAAGACAGCCGAACACCTAGTGTTTGTTCCAACAAACACTAAATCTCTAGTTATTTTTTAGTTTTGCTTATTCTTCTCAGTGGGCTTTGTCCGCAAGCAAACGCATACTTGCGAACCTTCGATCAACTTGAAACTTCATATGAAGTTAAAACATAAGTATCAAAAGCTGAGTAAGTTGTGACGTCACGATTACGTCATCGGGTGTCAAGTTACAAGCCATTTAAGTTCAAAAAGTGACCATATGCCAATGCCTGTATGTCTCTGAATATTTGAGCTACGGTATTCATATTTGGGCATATGATAGATCAAGACACGGGCAACATTTAAAAAGTTAAAGCAAAATTCACATGACCTTTACGTCCGGTCGTACCGGAAGGTCAAACTCTGCCTTTGTGTTTTTTGTAAATAAATTCAATTTTTGGTCATAACTCAAGATTGAAATTGAATTTAACATTGAAACTCATCAGACAATTGGACCTTATTATCAAGACTACACGAACTTTATGATGTCATGATGACGTCATCAGGTAACGAATTACAACAAATCAAAGTTTAATATTTTTAAGAAATCATAACTCCTGAACCACATTGTGGATTTTGACAATCTACATATCATCGGACAGGTCGTTAAAACTTCAACAAACGCTACACACACAGTGACCCCACTTGACCTTGATATCCGGTCCAAACCGGAAATTGAACAATTTACAAATTCTGATCTCTAAAACTACGCAATATTTCAACATAAATTTTGCATCACGTTATAGATGAGTGATCCTGCTCAAACTTTTGCACAGAGATGATAACTTTTTAACCTTTGCATCGGGTCAAAACTGGACGTCAAAGTGCACGTGTCTGTTGACTTACGTTTTATGATAACGCACAATAATAGCATAGGCCTACACATTACATACACTTTTTGTTCGTACCACACACTTGCTATCTCATACACGCATAAGGTATGGGCGCTTTCTCCGGTTCCCTCAACTGTTGACCACGTAGCCAGCGTGTGGTACAAAAGGGCCATTGACCTTAACCGTTTAAAGTCCAAAAGACTGTAGCTAGCTGGCCCACATGTTGTGTGGTGGCGCTATACCAAGTTAATGGTCGTTTGTTTACTGCGCTCTGAGACAATTATTGGCTTTGTGATAAGTGAAACCCTTTCTCTATGGTGAAACAGACTCGGAAATATGCGACGTTCGACGGTAGTCCAATGAAAAGCTCAGTGCAGAAAGTTCTTGATAGCCTTTTGTTGGTTTTGTGGTAAATATCAACTAAACGACCGATTTTGCTGACCTGTTTTGGTGAGTTGAATAACTTTTGATAACTGAAACTTGGCAACAATATTACACCTGATGATTAGATAAAACAGAAATTTCGACAACATAACGACGTCACCCAATGAATTATTGGGTAATGTAATTTAATCAAATTTTGAGTTTTTGGTTTAACAACCATGCAGAACTCGCAAACTAAGAACGATAAATTCGTTGTTATTTCTTGAAAACAAAGGGTATTGAATACTTATTGTTTTATACATTGGAACAAATCAAATTTTCATAGATCTATCAGAGAAATTGGCCTTTAATCTTAATCCATTGCCTAACGCAGCATGGCATACCCAACGCGACTAGCAACGGTGGGTAGCTAGCCAGTCAAGACGCTTGTTACAGACCAACGTGGCTCAACCGTAGTTGTTTACAATCAGTGCCATGTGCGCCTGGCGTGATTTTTTACTAACTATCAGTACAGTTTATGAATATTTACATCAAAATTGTCACAGATGTTCAATTAATACACGTTCTAGAGCTCAATGCAGTCTTATTAGTAGGAACGTTAGCATTTATTTCCTGTGTAAACTAAATGTATATACACGTAATTGATTTACACTTTGAAATTTCAAAAGCTATTAACAATCTTTTCATCGACTCAATAGAATAGTTCACACATTGACACAACACTGACCCTAATGAAATCCGAACACCTAGTGTTTGTGCCAACAAACACTGAATCTCTATTTATTTATTTATTTATTTATTTATTTATTTATTTATTTATTTTTTATTTATTTTTTTTTGGGGGGGGGGGTGGGGGTTTCAATACATAAAATCAATCAATGACCAGCTCTCCCGGAATAGTGAAATGAACCATATGGTTTCCACATGGCTTCTTCTGTATGCTTGTACAATGGCTGTAAGCAGTGACCTGGTTGTTTAGTTTGATGAAAAATAGATAAATAATTGAGAGCAATCCAACTGTTGTTATGAAATAAATGCACAAAGCATTTCGAGCAATTTGGTGATCAATGTTTGAAACCACATCATGGAATAAAGCGGTCCATCAGCATCAGCAGCATGGTTACAAAGTTGACGATTCCAAGGCTGACGAAGGCTAGGTCGTAACTTTGTGTCAGGTCGTACAACAACCCTGCAACGAGATCAAACAAGATGAAAAGCAAAGGAACTTCTGTCCTGGGTTTTAATTTTAAAAAACTTCGATGCCACGCAGTGGTGTGAATAGGGTTCGTTGAGCCCGAGAGGATAAAAGATGTGCCCCTTCATTCCCTTGAAAATATTCGCACTATTTGAGATATTAGCAAAAGCTATAGTTTCAAATACGAGTCACAATCCCAAGATGCAGTTAGATTTCAAGTTGGATATCATCCTCGTACTAGAAATCACTACGGCACTGCAACCACATATAGTAGTAAACCTTACCTGCTACAAAACTTCCGGCGGTTTCTCCAAGCCCGTAGAGACAAAGACCTAAAATATATAAATCAACTACAATAGTTTCGCCGTAGATTTCTGTGATCACTAACGCTAGTAGCACGTTTAGAGTTCCAATAGCGCCACCGTTGACACAAGACAAGGACATCAATGCCTGCCATAAGAAACACAAATATTCCTTTGCTTAAAAAACGAGGCACCTGTTTGATCCAAACGTGGCTACAGTTTCCTGGCACAGAGGTGTGGCAGGCGTAAATGATTACTTTAGCTAATTGTGTTTCTAACTACATAAACTGTCGGCAAAAGATAACAAGAAATTCATTTACCACAAGCCCATTGAACCATAGAGCAAGGATCAAAGTCCATGCCTTGTCACCAAGGGGTGACTCACTCATTGCTCCATGCACAGAGATAGGATTTTGTGCATGTACAATGGCGAAAACAATTTCACCACCCCTCCTGACCAAATTGACGACCCCTGTTGATTGACACCCCTTCTAGAACTTGTGTAATGGTACACTGTAGGATATCATGGAGTATCACGGGGTTGGGATCTACCATTTTGTAATGGTTATGTTTTTCTTGATATGTGCCACAGCTGTTCGGTGATGGGCCTCGTTTGAGGGTTTTAAACACTATTTTAAACAACATGAAAGATGCAGTCGGTCACATCGGTACACACAGCTATGTGTACATAGTGTACATTCTTTGATTCATTAATACAAAAGTCTCAATAGGTCTTTCTCAATTTAGTTGGACCAAAACTTTGGAACACCATTCCCATCAGCATCTCACTATTGAAGCGTCTTAAACACTTCTTATTCACATACACCATGTTATTTTCTTCTTTTTTTCAGCGCTTTTATCTCCCCGTAAAAGCGCTTTATAAATACTGATTATTATTACTATTATTATGAATGTCTTTTTCTTGGATTTGTTTAAAAAATTAACAAAATTTTTTTTATTGTTTAAGTTCGTTTTTAATTTGTTGAATGATTTGGGGATCTTTTCTTTCACCTAAAATATACCTTTCTTTATGTTAATTTTCTTCAACTATACATTTTCTCATTAAAACCCTGCGATGCCCCGCCGCTGTTAGATATATACACGGATTCCCTAATGTATCTGCAGCGTGTAGTACGTTGGGGAAAACGTGTATACCTCAATTACAATGTTGATTTAATACTTTTTCTAAGCTAATAACCTTTCCAGACGTTGTAGAGATAGTTTGGCAAAATTAAACCGCAGTATTTTTTGTACAAAAGCCTATGTAGAAAGTGTTTTCTAACTGGAGATTCCGAGTCCATGAGTCACACTGCCTAAAGGGTCGAAGACCATGTCAATCGGACCTGTCTTAGGATATAACCTAAAGGGTTTCGGATGTTTTTGCTAAAAATTGAACGAGTAATTAACTAAAATGTGTTTTCGGTCTACTGGCTGCAGTACCGGCAGGCCATCGGAGGGTTGGTCATAGATTGTTTTTTGTCAACGTGAAGCTGACGTATTGGCAAAATTAGCAAGAATTATACAATAAAAGTCACATGTGAAAGTTTCAGCTGAAACCAGCAACACGCAAGCTGTCACAATGGTATTTTTGTAAGAACGTCAAAACCATCCACGATTAGTGAGGTGACAGCGGGTACCATCCTCATCTCTGGCCGCAGCATTCGCGAACGGACACCAACCCTCAGGAAACTGAGAAACGATTCATGCAAGAATCGTTTCACAGATTCATATGTTTTTATTTGACGTTTTTATATAAACGTTCTATAACGAACAAATTCAATCTACAGGCCTATTAGCACAAGTAGAGTGAGGAAGCTCTTTTTGAACTAGGATACTAGATCTGTGTTACAAAATATACAGGAAGATTTCTTTAAAAACATTGGCGCCATATCAATCTAAAATATTGGTGATGGTGAGTGACGGATACTTGAGCGTTGTTAGCGGGGGGAGTAAAGAGAAAACAATGTTAACGTTTTCTTACCACGTAATTATCCTGGGCAAATGAATCCATAAACATTGCAGCTGAGTTTATAAAACACACTAACACAAACAACCAAAATGCACTGATGACATTGTAGCCTTGCAGAGGAATATGAATGAGTCTGCCGAGAAGGTTTCCGACACCACCTCCAGTTGACAACAGAGCTGCTGCAGAGAGAGGTATACCTCTTGACACAGCATGAGGTACTAGAAATACCACCCAAGCAGCAGCAGATGTGCCTTGTAAGAAAAAAATACAAACTTGAAGAAGTACCCTGGGTTTCTCAAGGACGACATTCAAGGAAAGCCAGGAAGCAACTTCCCTCAGCCGATTACGTAAACCTGGTTCATTTTTGTCATTTATTACTTGGTCCGTGTCTGTTGTGTTTAGCTTCGAATACTTCTGGACTTGTTGATTATTCAGTGCACCAAACACAGTCACGTGGAACATAACAGCAGCCATGATCATCAAGGTTCCACGCCAGCCATAGACTCCGAGAAGAAAATCGACTGTCGGTGGGAAAGCCATTACACCGAATGACCCACCTAGATATGCTATGGCGTACATGACTGGAAAATGAACAGATGGTGACGATACCAGTGCAACTGTCTGTGGTACGAAGGTAAGACCCATACCAGCACCTGTTGGAGTTGGTAAAAGTACATGTATTTATGTTTTCTGTGTACGGGTATACACGCAGGGTTGGAGGAGAGGATCCCCAATAGGATTAAAGGATCTCGTCAACAAATAAAGTATTTGGGAAGTCTCCCGATCCCCTAAAAAACAATCAATTGAAATGAGCATTTTGATCAGGCGACTGGTCCGGTAAGTAATACAGCCAGGACCGAGTAAATGTTCCACGTGGTCCAGATAGCATGATAGGGCCAGGACCGTGTAAATGTTCCACGGGGTCCAGTTTACAATAGAGCCAGGACCGAGTAATAGTTCCACGTGGTCCAGTTAGCAATAGAGCCAGGACCAAGTAAATGTTCCACGTGGTCCAGTTTACAATAGAGCCAGGACCGAGTAATTGTTCCACGTGGTCCAGTTAGCAATAGAGCCAGGACCGAGTAATTGTTCCACGTGGTCCAGTTAGCAATAGAGCCAGGACCGAGTAATTGTTCCACGTGGTCCAGTTAGCATTAGAGCCAGGACCGAGTAAATGTTCCACATGGTCCAGTTAGCAATAGAGCCAGGACCGAGTAAATGTTCCACGGGGTCCAGTTAGCAATAGAGCCAGGACCAAGTAAATGTTCCACGTGGTCCAGTTTACAATAGAGCCAGGACCGAGTAATTGTTCCACGTGGTCCAGTTAGCAATAGAGCCAGGACCGAGTAATTGTTCCACGTGGTCCAGTTAGCAATAGAGCCAGGACCGTGTAATTGTTCCACGTGGTCCAGTTAGCAATAGAGCCGGGACCGAGTAAATGTTCCACATGGTCCAGTTAGCAATAGAGCCAGGACCGAGTAAATGTTCCACGGGGTCCAGTTTACAATAGAGCCAGGACCGAGTAATTGTTCCACGTGGTCCAGTTAGCAATAGAGCCAGGACCGTGTAAATGTTCCACGTGGTCCAGTTAGCAATAGAGCCAGGACCGAGTAAATGTTCCACGTGGTCCAGATAGCAATAGAGCCAGGACGAGTAAATGTTCCACGTGGTCCAGTTAGCAATAGAGCCAGGACCGAGTAAATGTTCCACGTGGTCCAGATAGCAATAGAGCCAGGACGAGTAAATGTTCCACGTGGTCCAGTTAGCAATAGAGCCAGGACCGAGTAATTGTTCCACGTGGTCCAGTTAGCAATAGAGCCAGGACCGGGTAATTGTTCCACGTGGTCCAGTTAGCAATAAGGCCTGGACCGAGTAATTGTTCCACGTGGTCCAGTTGGCAATAGAGTCAGGACCGAGTAAATGTTCCACGTGGTCCAGTTAGCAATAGAGTCAGGACCGAGTAAATGTTCCACGTGGTCCAGTTAGCAATAGAGCCAGGACCGAGTAATTGTTCCACGTGGTCCAGTTTACAATAGAGCCAGGACCGAGTAAATGTTCCACGTGGTCCAGTTAGCAATAGAGCCAGGACCGAGTAATTGTTCCACGTGGTCCAGTTAGCAATAGAGTCATCCAGGAACAAGTAAATGTTCCACGTGGTCCAGTTAGCAATAAGGCCTGGACCGAGTAATTGTTCCACGTGGTCCAGTTTACAATAGAGCCAGGACCGAGTAATTGTTCCACGTGGTCTAGTTAGCAATAGAGCCAGGACCGAGTAAATGTTCCACGTGGTCCAGTTAGCAATAGAGCCAGGACCGAGTAAATGTTCCACGTGGTCCAGTTAGCAATAGAACCAGAACCGTGTATTATTGTTCCACGTGGTCCAGTTAGCAATAGAGCCAGGACCGTGTAATTGTTCCACGTGGTCCAGTTAGCAATAGAACCAGAACCGTGTATTATTGTTCCACGTGGTCCAGTTAGCAATAGAGCCAGGACCGGATAATTGCTCCACGTGGTCCAGTAAGCAATAGAGCCAGGACCGGGTAATTTTCTTAACTGTAAACATATTTACTGATACTCGACTTGTGTTTTTATCTGTTGTGTTTTTATTTTAGTTTGTAGGTTTTGTGAAAGGGGTTGTGTAGATGGGTCCACAGTAAATCAATTTTTATTGTACTAAAGTAACCGTCAGTAAACATTGATTGATGAAAAAAAAACATTATTTGTATAGGAGGTGTGAAAAAGTTTTGGCGTTTTGGTGAGATTGTGCGTTCTGGTAGCTCTATAAAATGGAACGAACTATTGTTCTTAATGTTGGTGTGATGTTTTCAAGTTGATACTTACCTGTTGTTATTCCCAATGTGATTGTTAACTGGAAGATGTTCCGAGTGAACGCACTGGCAAAGTATCCAGCAAAAAGCAAGAACCCTCCGGTCATTACACACACCCGGCTTCCATATCGCTTTGCAAGATTCCCTGTGGCTGGTGCTGATATCATAGTACATTCAGAAAGAAACAAAGCAAATAAAGATAATTAAAACACTTTATCATGGACAAGAAATCATTTGTATGAAAAATGAAACGGGTTATCACATAACACAATTATAATCCAAGTACCAACAAGGAGGCGTATCAAGTTTCATCATCAAAACCATCAATCGTTAATTTATCAACAGAATAAAAAAAAGCCAATGTTGGAAATCAAATTGTATTATTTTGTACTTCTAAGCTTGATATTTCCACATAAATGCAATCAATAGTCTTGAGGGGTGAATCTATTACGTGCATAAGACTTGATCTTGTTTCCATGAACATTTTCTTGAAAGTTGTGTAAAAATATAGGCCGCTTACTGTAAGAATACCGGGGGGTGCAGCCGTGTACCCAATCTCTCCGATCTCCCAGGTGGAGAGAAAAGATCAAAGATAATATTTCAACGTTGTGAATATAATTATCTGTTTTCGTTCAATTATTATGACCAATTCCTTTAGGTTGCAGGCTATTCCTTTTAGTTCCCTTGAGCCTGCATGACTGCTGTGAGGCTCACTGGAGTGCCTTTATCGTGTGTTCAAGGTTATATGTTATATTCTGACCCAGGTTAGGCCAGAAAGAAATTGATTTCATATTTGACGATTGACCACATACAGTCCAGTGATTTTAGCAAGGTATTATAGGCATGACGACGAGTGGATATTTGAACATGAAGTGCCCGATTTAAGGCCGATTTGTCGGTCAACAAATAATTTAAATGTAAACTGCTACATTTACGGAGTAAGACAAGTTGTTAGCTTTCATTTGATACGTTCAGGGTATCAAATGAAAGCTAACATTTTTTCCTACTCCGTAAAAGTAGCAATTTAACATTTAAGATAATTAGTCGTTAGCTTTCATTTGATACCTTGAACGGAAAGCCCTTTAATCCTTAGACTTATGACGTACATGATTTGCATGTTGCAGCAGTCCACCTGTATGAATATTCATTACATGCTCAAATGTGAGGTAGAGGGAGAAGTGAATCGTTAAAAACAAAATCCCGTAAATTATTGATGTTAAGGTGTATAAGAAAAAACAAACAGACAAACACCCCAACACCCCCAACAAACAAACAAACACCTCAACAAACAAGCACCCAAACACCGAAAAAAAAATATACAAAATACAAAACATGCTCTAAAATAAAAGTTTACATATCCCGAGAACAAAATTGGAGCATATGTCTACTAAGGACTCTGTACCATCTAAAATATATTTCTGTTGGTTTGTTTTTTCTTTACCTGAGTGTTTATAACTGTCCCCATAGGGGCTCCGTATGGGATGATAGCTCCGAGAACTATCTCGATTACTGAATTCAAATATATTTGTTTAATATTATTGTTTTGTTGATTATTGCACAAACCTTTGTGGTTTGGCAACTTCCAAAGCTGTGCAGCATAATAGGGTATCGGTATTGAAGTCACACTTGCAGGTAGTGGGGCAGATAGGGGATATATTTGGGAGAACTGTGCCTTTGATGATACAAACATAATTTTTATAGTCAAAACAAACCGAGTGTCGAGAAACACACGCCTAAAATTTCCCATTACATGTACAACAACAACAACAACAGATTTTACCTCACTTTCGTCCTAACACAATATTGATAACAACAAAATGGGATATTTGTAACCTAAAGCTCAATCCTGAGTTACTTACCAATGATAAAACCAATACTGTTTGACATGCCGATTACAGTTCCCAGTTCAGCTGCACTGCACTCTAGAGAATCCATCATGGGGTTGAATAAAACACCGAACGATTTAAGAGATCCCATCTCCAAGAAAATGATCATGAATGTTGTAAATGTAAGGAGAAAGCTTGAAGTCGTCATTTTGAATTAAGGTTTAACCTCATTAAATCAGAGTTTCCAAACAGCTTTACGTTCCCCTCTCCTTTACCAAAGGTTCTTTTCGCGAGTGCGCCCGGTTTATTGTCTCCTTAGTGGAGAGGGTTTAGCTTCGATTATCCACCATTGGTTCGCCAGCTGTATTCCATTGCAGCCCTATACCCAAGGCTTCTCCCTTTACAATCCATTATACTGCTATTCCTTTATGAAGTGAACCTTTTCATCAAATTGACCCGGCCAGTAGTAGTGGTAAAGTGTCACTATTCATGCGTTTTGCACGTACGTACAACGGTCATAAAGTGAAAAGCTCTGCTTCGCTGACTCCGCCCAAAGATCAAAGAAGATCCAACCCACTTCGACCGTCGACGTCTATAGAATTTTATTATGAGTCCGCTATATAGCCAATTGATCAATTTCTTTTCACTCGTGGATTTGCAACAATGGATATCAACAACCTTTCACACCAGTCTATTCCGGGGGGAAACCACACGGAATGGGTGGCTGTTTCATACTTGGATGGCTTGATCCCTGCAGCCGATATCACGGAAGTAGTGCGTAACGTGCGCCATGGCGTAAAGTTTCGTGAAATCGGCTGCTGATCTAATCCGGCAAATGGGGAAAACCCCGGGGAATAGCCACCTCCAGGGGCGGATCCAGGATTTTCCAAACGGGGGGGGGGGCGTGATTTTTTTTTCATAATGAAAGACCGCGCCATCCCCAGACAGCATTTTATTTTTCTGCACTGCGAAATTGCCAATGCACTAATGAGTATGACTTCTGATATTTTTTTTCTTCTCTCCCTGCCCACGCCCCCGGATCCGCGCCTGACCTCTACTAAGGATGGGTTAAGCAGTATTCTATAGCCCCGTGGAATAGACCGTGCAAGTCTCGCGCGTATTTGAACATTTTTGGGACCACTGTGGTCCAACCATTGATCTCAATTATAATAGAGATCAATGGTTGGACCACAGTTGTCCCAAAATGTCAATTGTTGCAAATCCACGAGTGAAAAGAAATTGAACAATCGGCTACCGGACTCATTATGAAATTCTATAGACGTCAACAGGGACAGTTTGAAAGTGTACCGGGGTAACCGTGGGGTCAAAAAGAAATCCCGTTGCCTCCCCCAAGCATCCTCGTCCTAATTTTGAATTTTGTTTCAATGTTAATTTGAACAAATTATTTGTATTAATTGAAAAATTATTTATAACAACTTGCTATGGGTATCTTTTTTTCATGAATTTTGTATAAATATAATTTAAAAAGAAGATTTGATTTCATAGAAATATATTGCCTTCGTTCTATTTTTTCTCGTTTTCGATATGCGCAAGACTTGCACAGTCTACAGTCTATAGCCAACCTGCTATCATCCACGAATAATTCCATCATGGAATAAAGCGGTCCATCAGCATCAGCAGCATGGTTACAAAGTTGACGATTCCAAGGCTGACGAAGGCTAGGTCGTAACTTTGTGTCAGGTCGTACAACAACCTTGCAACGAGATCAAACAAGATGAACAGCAAAGGAACTTATGTCCTGGGTTTTTATTTAGAACAAACTTCGATGCCACGCAGTGGTGTGAATAGGATTCGTTGAGCCCGAGAGGATAAAAGATGTGCCCCTTCATTCCCTTGAAAATATTCGCATTATTTGAGATACTGGCAAAAGCTATAGTTTCAAATACGAGTCACAATCCAAAGGTGCAGTTAGATTTCAAGTTGGATTTCATCCTCGTACTAGAAATCACTACGGCACATGCAATCACATAGTAGTAAATCTTACCTGCTACAAAATTTCCGATGGTTTCTCCGAGCCCGTAGAGACAAAGACCCAAAATATAAAATCAACTACAGTACTTTCGCCGTAGATTTCTGCGATCACTAACGTTAGTAGCACGTTTAGAGTTCCAATAGCGCCACCATTGACACAAGACAAGGACATCAATGCCTACCATAAGAAACACAAATATTCCTTTGCTTAAAAAACGCTATTTTAAACAACATGAAAGATGCAGTCGGTCATATCGGTACACACAGCTATGTGTACATAGTATACATTCTTTGATTCATTTATACCAATGTCTCAATTAGGTCTTTCTCAATTTAGTGGCCCCAAACTTTGAGACACAATTCCCATCAGCATCTCACTATGGAAGCGTCTTAAGTGTCAGATTTTTTAAGGTTCATGCAGGCTGTTAATAAAGTTGAAAGATGAGGGTCAGCGAATTTCAATTATAATTTGGGGATCACCAAGGGGGGTGAAAGGATCCCCATTGGTAATGTTAAAAAAATCATGGCACCCCTCTGTTAGCTGGGGTGAGACCCCCTTAAATTTGGACACCTCTATTGCAAAGAATATAGTGTTTTTTAACTGAAATTACCCTAAATTCTATCTTTACAGAAATGTGCTTTAAACTCAACCGATTTATACAATTTTTTGGTCATGTCTGTAGTGTTCTATATTTAATAACATAGCATTTCTTAAATTTGCTTGTTTGGTTTAGAAATTATGCTTAGTGAACTTTAAAAATGGCATTAAAATTACATTTTTTCAATTACCAAAAACTTCCGAAATTACTGAAATTTGAAATCAATGTATTTTCTATATTCAGGCTGGTTCAACATTGAAACTCACATTCGTAAGAGGTTATGTAGTGTGCCTAAAGGATATTAAATCTAACATTTGGGTTTTTTTCAAAATTGTTGAGATAGGAAATTTGTATATGGGTCATATTTACCCTTTATTGTAAGCAATAAATCGTGTTTTCCAGTTTAATTGAGTTACCAATTCCTTTTTATTGATACTTTTGAGTTATAATAACTAAATAAGAGCACCATGCTCTTTTCAGAAAAACACATTTTAATGATTTTGGAATATTCCATTCCTTGAAAGGGGGTTTTAACCCTCCCCAACCACGTGGTTTATCTAAGGGTCAAAGCGAGGCTGTGGGTAGGCTTTTACACTGCACCGTTCTGCTACATGAGTTTACCATCAGACATGAGCTTTTGGATGGATTTTGCGAGCGTCCGAAGGGCTGTATGGTCAAAATCAGAAACGAATGTAGTGTAAAAGCCTGCCGCCCACAGCCTCGCTTTGACCCTATAAAATATGACGTCAGCATAAATATTAAGAAGTCCTGTGTAATTAGAGTACAAACATTGGTATCACCAAACATGATTGGACGGGAAATGTCTATTTCAGCATAAACTGATTTGCGAAGTCTTTCTTCGTTCTCTGAACTTTCCCAAGTACGAAAGTCTTCTTCACTCGCATCTACGTCCACATCATCATGGTGACCTTTGCCTGCTTGATGCCTTTTCTGAGCAGCTGCAAGCCTACTAAAAAAACTTGAAATTTGTTTCGCAGTCCGCCATTCTGCGGGAAGGAAAACAAACTGACCATTGATATTTTTCAAGGTTTTCATGACTTTTGCAACGTGCGTGGCATCGGCTTTGTGCCCAGTTCTTATACCTGCATTGAACTGATTAGTCAGAAAAGATTTGACATTTTCAGACAAAGCTGATTTTCTCGGACCTTTCAATGCACACCCCGTGTTCTGTATGATCATTTTCCCAGCTGATCCAGCTGCAGTTCCTGAGCTGGTGCTATACTCTGCCTCAGCTGCTGGTATCAGAGGCACTGTGTATTGTTGTTGAGCGTGGACACCTGAAACTTTGTCCGCCCACTGCTTTCTTATGCTATCATACGCTGATTATTTTCAGTTGAAGAAATAACAGAAAATGCCGATAGGCTATAGCATTAAAACACCATTATACATGAAACGGTTAAGGTCCATTTTTGTATTTTACTTTTATGTAAATAAAATATACATGATATGATCCTAATTGTTCAACTTGATTGCAAAATAAATGCTTTTTTAAAGTAAAGTCTAACTTGTTGCAAATTTTACAAAGCACAAAAAGACAAATACTTCAAGACATCTCACTCAAGATAAAAATAAAACCCACACTTTTGAAAGCATAGGGCTATTGCTGAAGGGTGTGCAATGTGTTGTTATGAAGGACATTTGGAAATTAGCCTGAATATAGAAAATAATCGAATTCAAAATAGGGCAAAATTTCACATTTTTCCAATATTTGAAATTTTGTAAAATGGGGTAATTTGGTGGAACGAAAAATAAATGTTGCTAAAGTAGTAAGCATCTGTACTGTTGTGTGTGCAAGCACAAAGGTATGCACATTGAAAATATTTTTGTTTGAGATCAATTGGTTGCTTAGTTTTTCTGCAGTAACTTCTGTAATTTCGACGTAAAACTGTTTTTAAGCTCCTTCTTGTACATGATTTTGGGCTCATTTTTAGGGGGTACCATTATTTTCCTGAGAGGGGTACTGCAGATTTTTTTTAATATCATTTTTGTAATTAGTCCTCATAGTACATCAAAGTTGCAAAATATAATTGGATTTCGCCGACCCCCATCTTTCACACCTGCATGACCCTTAAAAAACATACACTTAAACACTTCTTATTCACTACACCGTTTTATTTTCTTCTTTTTTCTTTTACTTGGATTTGTTAATTATTTGTTATATTTTATTATTGAAGTTCGTTTTTAATTTGTTGAATGATTTGGCGATCTTTTCTTTCACCTACAATATACCTTCCTTTATGTTAATTTTCTTCAACTATACATTTTCTCATTAAAACCCTGCGATGCCCCGCCGCTGTTAGATATATACACGATTTCCCTAATGTATCTGCAGCGTGTAGTACGTTGGGTAAAACGTGTATACCTCAATTACAATGTTCATTTAATACCTTTTTCTAAGCTAATAACCTTTCCAGACGTTGTAGAGATAGTTTGGCAAAATTAAACCGCAGTATTTTTTGTAGTACAAAAGCCTATGTAGAAAGTGTTTTCTAACTGGAGATTCCGAGTCCATGAGTCACACTGCCTAAAGGGTCGAAGACCATGTCAATCGGGCCTGTCTTAGGATAGAACCTAAAGGGTTCCACATGTTTTTGCTAAAAACTGAACGAGTAATTAACTAAAATGTGTTTTCGGTCTACTGGCTGCAGTACCGGCGAGCCATCGGAGGGTTGGTCATAGATTGATTTTTGTCAACATAAAGCTGACGTATTGGCAAAATTAGCAAGAATGATACAATAAAAGTCACATGTGAAAGTTTCAGCTGAAACCAGCAACACGCAAGTTGTCACAATGGTATTTTTGTAAGAACGTCAAAACCATCCACGATTAGTGAGGTGACAGCGGGTACCATCCTCATCTCTGGCCGCAGCATTCGCGAACGGACACCAACCCTCAGGAAACTGAGAAACGATTTATGCAAGAATCGTTTCACAGATTCATATGTTTTTATTTGTATTTTTATATAAACGTTCTATAACGAACAAATTCAATCCACAGGCCTATTAGCACAAGTAGAGTGAGGAAGCTCTTTTTGAACTAGGATACTAGATCTGTGTTACAAAATATACAGGAAGATTTCTTTAAAAACATTGGCGCCATATCAATCATAAAATATTGGTGATGTTGAGTGACGGATACTTGAGCGTTGTTAGCGGGGAGGAGTAAAGAGAAAACAATGTTAACGTTTTCTTACCACATAATTATCCTGGGCAAATGAATCCATAAACATTGCAGCTGAGTTTATAACACACAGTAACACAAACAACCAAGATGCTCTGATGACATTGTAGCCTTGCAGAGGAATATGAATGAGTCTGCCGAGAAGGTTTCCAACACCACCTCCAGTTGACAACAGAGCTGCTGCAGAAAGAGGTATACCTCTTGACACAGCATGAGGTACTAGAAATACCACCCAAGCAGCAGCAGATGTGCCTTGTAAGAAAAAAATACAAACTTGAAGAAGTACCCTGGGTTTCTCAAGGACGACGTTCAAGGAAAGCCAGGAAGCAACTTCCCTCAGCCGATTACGTAAACCTGGTTCATTTTTGTCATTTATTACTTGGTCCGTGTCTGTTGTGTTTAGCTTCGAATACTTCTGGCATTGTTGATTATTCAGTGCACCAAACACAGTCACGTGGAACAAAACAGCAGCCATGATCATCAAGGTTCCACGCCAGCCATAGACTCCGAGAAGAAAATCGACTGTCGGTGGGAAAGCCATTACCAGATACCAGTGCAACTGTCTGTGGTACGAAGGTAAGACCCATACCAGCACCTGTTGGAGGTGGTAAAAGTACATGTATTACATTCACTGGATTATAAATGTTTTCTTTGTACGGGTATACACGCAGGGTTGGAGGAGAGGATCCCCAATAGGATTAAAGGATCTCGTCAACAAAGTATTTGAGAAGTCTCCCGATTCCCTTAAAAACAATCAAATGAAATGAGCATTTTGATCAGGCGACTGGTCCGGTAAGTAATACAGCTAACTGGACCACGTGGAACAATTACACGGTTCTGGCTCTATTGTTAACTGGACCGCGTGGAACAATAATACACGCTTCTGGCTCTATTGCTAACTGGACCACGTGGAACAATTACCCGGTCCTGGCTCTATTGCTAACTGGACCACGTGGAACAATTACCCGGTCCTGGCTCTATTGCTAACTGGACCACGTGGAACAATTACACGGTTGAACAAGTTTTGGCGTTTTGGTGAGATTGTGCGTTCTGGTAGCTCTATAAAAGGGAACGAACTATTGTTCTTAATGTTGGTGTGATGTTTTCAAGTTGATACTCACCTGTTGTTATTCCCAATGTGATTGTTAACTGGAAGATGTTCCGAGTGAACGCACTGGCAAAGTATCCAGCAAAAAGCAAGAACCCTCCGGTAATTACACACACCCGGCTTCCATATCGCTTTGCAAGATTCCCTGTGACTGGTGCTGATATCATAGTACATTCAGAAAGAAACAAAGCAAATAAATATAATAAAGACACTTCATCATGGACAAGAAATCATTTGTATGAAAAATGAAACGGGTTATCACATAACACAATTATAATCCAAGTACCAACAAGGAGGCGTATCAAGTTTCATCATCAAAACCATCAGTCGTTAATTTATCAACAGAATAAAAAAAAGCCAATGTTGGAAATCAAATTGTATTATTTTGTACTTCTAAGCTTGATATTTCCACATAAATGCAATTAATAGTCTTGAGGGGTGAATCTATTACGTGCATAAAACTTGATCTTGTTTCCATGAACATTTTCTTGAAAGTTGTGTAAAAATAGGCCGCTTACTGTAAGAATACCGGGGGGTGCAGCCGTGTACCCAATCTCTCCGATCTCCCAGGTGGAGAGAAAAGATCAAAGATAATATTTCAACGTTGTGAATATAATTATCTGATTTCGTTCAATTATTATGACCAATTCCTTTAGGTTGCAGGCTATTCCTTTTAGTTCCCTTGAGCCTGCATGACTGCTGTGAGGATCACTGGAGTGCCTTAATCGTGTGTTCAAGGTTTTATGTTATATTCTGACCCAGGTTAGGCCAGAAAGAAATTGATTTCATATTTGACGATTGACCACATACAGTCCAGTGATTTTAGCAAGGTATAGGCATGACGACGATTGGATATTTGAACATGAAGTGCCCGATTTAAGGCCAATTTGTCGGTCAACAAATAATTTAAATGTAAACTGCTACATTTACGGAGTAAGACAAGTTGTTAGCTTTCATTTGATACGTTCAGGGTATCAAATGAAAGCTAACATTTTTTCCTACTCCGTAAAAGTAGCAATTTAACATTTAAGATAATTAGTCGTTAGCTTTCATTTGATACCTTGAACGGAAAGCCCTTTAATCCTTAGACTTATGACGTACATGATTTGCATGTTGCAGCAGTCCATCTGTATGAATATTCATTACATGCTCAAATGTGAGGTAGAGGGAGAAGTGAATCGTTAAAAACAAAATCCCGTAAATTATTGATGTTAAGGTGTATAAGAAAAAACAAACAGACAAACACCCCAACACCCCCAACAAACAAACAAACACCTCAACAAACAAGCACCCAAACACCGAAAAATAAATATACAAAATACAAACATGCTCTAAAATAAAAGTTTACATATCCCGAGAACAAAATTGGAGCATATGTCTACTAAGGACTCTGTACCATCTAAAATATATTTCTGTTGGTTTGTTTTTTCTTTACCTGAGTGTTTATAACTGTCCCCATAGGGGCTCCGTATGGGATGATAGCTTCGAGAACTATCTCGATTACAGAATTCAAATATATTTGTTTAATATTATTGTTTTGTTGATTATTGCACAAACCTTTGTGGTTTGGCAATTTCCAAAGCTGTGCAGCATAATAGGGTATCGGTATTGAAGTCACACTTGCAGGTAGTGGGGCAGATAGGGGATATATTTGGGAGAACTGTGCCTTTGATGATACAAACATAATTTTTATAGTCAAAACAAACCGAGTGTCGAGAAACACACGCCTAAAATTTCCCATTACATGTACAACAACAACAACAACAGATTTTACCTCACTTTCGTCCTAACACAATATTGATAACAACAAAATGGGATATTTGTAACCTAAAGCTCAATCCTGAGTTACTTACCAATGATAAAACCAATACTGTTTGACATGCCGATTACAGTTCCCAGTTCAGCTGCACTGCACTCTAGAGAATCCATCATGGGGTTGAATAAAACACCGAACGATTTAAGAGATCCCATCTCCAAGAAAATGATCATGAATGTTGTAAATGTAAGGAGAAAGCTTGAAGTCGTCATTTTGAACTAAGGTTTAACCTCATTAAATCAGAGTTTCCAAACAGCTTTACGTTCCCCTCTCCTTTACCAAAGGTTCTTTTCGCGAGTGCGCCCGGTTTATTGTCTCCTTAGTGGAGAGGGTTTAGCTTCGATTATCCACCATTGGTTTGCCAGCTGTATTCCATTGCAGCCCTATACCCAAGGCTTCTCCCTTTACAATCCGTTATACTGCTATTCCTTTATGAAGTGAACCTTTTCATCAAATTGACCCGGCCAGTAGTAGTGGTAAAGTGTCACTATTCATGCGTTTTGCACGTACGTACAACGGTCATAAAGTGAAAAGCTCTGCTTCGCTGACTCCGCCCAAAGATCAAAGAAGATCCAACCCACTTCGACCGTCGACGTCTATAGAATTTTATTATGAGTCCGCTATATAGCCGATTGATCAATTTCTTTTCACTCGTGGATTTGCAACAATGGATATCAACAACCTTTCACACCAGTCTATTCCGGGGGGAAACCACACGGAATGGGTGGCTGTTTCATACTTGAATGGCTTGATCCCTGCAGCCGATATCACGGAAGTAGTGCGTAACTTGCGCCATGGCGTAAAGTTTCGTGAAATCGGCTGCTGATCTAATCCGGCAAATGGGGAAAACCCCGGGGAAAAGCCACCTCCAGGGGCGGATCCAGGATTTTCCAAACGGGGCGTGATTTTTTGTTCATACTGAAAGACCGCGCCATCCCCAGACAGCATTTTATTTTTCTGCACTGCGAAATTGCCAATGCACTAATGAGTATGACTTCTGATTTTTTTTCTTCTCTCCTTTTTTTTTTTTTCCTGGCAAAGGGGGCGCCCCACGCCCCCGGATCCGCGCCTGACCTCTGCTAAGGATGGGTTAAGCAGTATTCTATAGCCCCGTGGAATAGACCGTGCAAGTCTCGCGCGTATTTGAACATTTTTGGGACCACTGTGGTCCAACCATTGATCTCAATTATAATAGAGATCAATGGTTGGACCACAGTTGTCCCAAAATGTCAATTGTTGCAAATCCACGAGTGAAAAGAAATTGAACAATCGGCTACCGGACTCATTATGAAATTCTATAGACGTCAACAGCGACAGTTTGAAAGTGTACCGGGGTAACCGTGGGGTCAAAAAGAAATCCCGTTGCCTCCCCCAAGCATCCTCGTCCTAATTTTGAATTTTGTTTCAATGTTAATTTGAACAAATTATTTGTATTAATTGAAAAATTATTTATAACAACTTGCTATGGGTATCTTTTTTTCATGAATTTTGTATAAATATAATTTAAAAAGAAGATTTGATTTCATAGAAATATATTGCCTTCGTTCTATTTTTTCTCGTTTTCGATATGCGCAAGACTTGCACAGTCTACAGTCTATAGCCAACCTGCTATCATCCACGAATAATTCCATCATGGAATAAAGCGGTCCATCAGCATCAGCAGCATGGTTACAAAGTTGACGATTCCAAGGCTGACGAAGGCTAGGTCGTAACTTTGTGTCAGGTCGTACAACAACCTTGCAACGAGATCAAACAAGATGAACAGCAAAGGAACTTATGTCCTGGGTTTTTATTTAGAACAAACTTCGATGCCACGCAGTGGTGTGAATAGGATTCGTTGAGCCCGAGAGGATAAAAGATGTGCCCCTTCATTCCCTTGAAAATATTCGCATTATTTGAGATACTGGCAAAAGCTATAGTTTCAAATACGAGTCACAATCCAAAGGTGCAGTTAGATTTCAAGTTGGATTTCATCCTCGTACTAGAAATCACTACGGCACATGCAATCACATAGTAGTAAATCTTACCTGCTACAAAATTTCCGATGGTTTCTCCGAGCCCGTAGAGACAAAGACCCAAAATATAAAAATCAACTACAGTACTTTCGCCGTAGATTTCTGCGATCACTAACGTTAGTAGCACGTTTAGAGTTCCAATAGCGCCACCATTGACACAAGACAAGGACATCAATGCCTACCATAAGAAACACAAATATTCCTTTGCTTAAAAAACGCTATTTTAAACAACATGAAAGATGCAGTCGGTCATATCGGTACACACAGCTATGTGTACATAGTATACATTCTTTGATTCATTTATACCAATGTCTCAATAAGGTCTTTCTCAATTTAGTGGCCCCAAACTTTGAGACACAATTCCCATTAGCATCTCATTATGGAAGCGTCTTAAGTGTCAGATTTTTTAAGGTTCATGCAGGCTGTTAATAAAGTTGAAAGATGAGGGTCAGCGAATTTCAATTATAATTTGGGGATCACCAAGGGGGGTGAAAGGATCCCCATTGGTAATGTTAAAAAATTCATGGCACCCCTCTGTTAGCTGGGATGAGACCCCCTTAAATTTGGACACCTCAAATGCAAAGAATATAGTGTTTTTTAACTGAAATTACCCTAAATTCTATCTTTACAGAAATGTGCTTTAAACTCAACCGATTTATACAATTTTTTGGTCATGTCTGTAGTGTTCTATATTTAATAACATAGCATTTCTTAAATTTGCTTGTTTGGTTTAGAAATTATGCTTAGTGAACTTTAAAAACGGCATTAAAATTACATTTTTTCAATTACCAAAAACTTCCGAAATTACTGAAATTTGAAATCAATGTATTTTCTATATTCAGGCCGGTTCAACATTGAAACTCACATTCGTAAGAGGTTATGTAGTGTGCCTAAAGGATATTAAATCTAACATTTGGGTTTTTTCAAAATTGTTGAGATAGGAAATTTTGTATATGGGTCATATTTACCCTTTATTGTAAGCAATAAATCGTGTTTTCCAGTTTAATTGAGTTACCAATTCCTTTTTATTGATACTTTTGAGTTATAATAACTAAATAAGAGCACCATGCTCTTTTCAGAAAAACACATTTTAATGATTTTGGAATATTCCATTCCTTGAAAGGGGGTTTTAACCCTCCCCAACCACGTGGTTTATCTAATTGTGCACAATACACCCTTCTATATTTATTGCATGCATTCACTGACTTGTGAATGTGATAGTGGAATAGTTTCTCCCTTTAGTAAAAAAACCCTTAATATTTATGAATATTTGTCAGTGCAATATGTTGACTTAAAAAATGGCTCTGAACATTTTTATTGAACATACCATTAAATTGCTATAAACAACAATTTGTTGATGCTGTACAGGGTGGCCCAATCTTTAGCTAATATTATTTTTAACAATAAAGATTGTTTTTGTCATGATGTATGGCTATACAGGAAGCATACGCCCTTCTTAATATTTATGCTGACGTCATATTTTAAGGGTCAAAGCGAGGCTGTGGGTAGGCTTTTACACTGCACCGTTCTGCTACATGAGTTTACCATCAGACATGAGCTTTTGGATGGATTTTGCGAGCGTCCGAAGGGCTGTATGGTCAAAATCAGAAACGAATGTAGTGTAAAAGCCTGCCGCCCACAGCCTCGCTTTGACCCTATAAAATATGACGTCAGCATAAATATTAAGAAGTCCTGTGTAATTAGAGTACAAACATTGGTATCACCAAACATGATTGGACGGGAAATGTCTATTTCAGCATAAACTGATTTGCGAAGTCTTTCTTCGTTCTCTGAACTTTCCCAAGTACGAAAGTCTTCTTCACTCGCATCTACGTCCACATCATCATGGTGACCTTTGCCTGCTTGATGCCTTTTCTGAGCAGCTGCAAGCCTACTAAAAAAACTTGAAATTTGTTTCGCAGTCCGCCATTCTGCGGGAAGGAAAACAAACTGACCATTGATATTTTTCAAGGTTTTCATGACTTTTGCAACGTGCGTGGCATCGGCTTTGTGCCCAGTTCTTATACCTGCATTGAACTGATTAGTCAGAAAAGATTTGACATTTTCAGACAAAGCTGATTTTCTCGGACCTTTCAATGCACACCCCATGTTCTGTATGATCATTTTCCCAGCTGATCCAGCTGCAGTTCCTGAGCTGGTGCTATACTCTGCCTCAGCTGCTGGTATCAGAGGCACTGTGTATTGTTGTTGAGCGTGGACACCTGAAACTTTGTCCGCCCACTGCTTTCTTATGCTATCATACGCTGATTATTTTCAGTTGAAGAAATAACAGAAAATGCCGATAGGCTATAGCATTAAAACACCATTATACATGAAACGGTTAAGGTCCATTTTTGTATTTTACTTTTATGTAAATAAAATATACATGATATGATCCTAATTGTTCAACTTGATTGCAAAATAAATGCTTTTTTAAAGTAAAGTCTAACTTGTTGCACATTTTACAAAGCACAAAAAGACAAATACTTCAAGACATCTCACTCAAGATAAAAATAAAACCCACACTTTTGAAAGCATAGGGCTATTGCTGAAGGGTGTGCAATGTGTTGTTATGAAGGACATTTGGAAATTAGCCTGAATATAGAAAATAATCGAATTCAAAATAGGGCAAAATTTCACATTTTTCCAATTTTTGAAATTTTGTAAAATGGGGTAATTTGGTGGAACGAAAAATAAATGTTGCTGAAGTAGTAAGCATCTGTACTGTTGTGTGTGCAAGCACAAATGTATGCACATTGAAAATATTTTTGTTTGAGATCAATTGGTTGCTTAGTTTTTCTGCAGTAACTTCTGTAATTTCGACGTAAAACTGTTTTTAAGCTCCTTCTTGTACATGATTTTGGGCTCATTTTTAGGGGGTACCATTATTTTCCTGAGGGGGGTACTGCAGATTTTTTTAATATCATTTTTGTAATTAGTCCTCATAGTACATCAAAGTTGCAAAATATAATTGGATTTCGCCGACCCCCATCTTTCACACCTGCATGACCCTTAAAAAACATACACTTAAACACTTCTTATTCACTACACCGTTTTATTTTCTTCTTTTTTCTTTTACTTGGATTTGTTAATTATTTGTTATATTTTATTATTGAAGTTCGTTTTTAATTTGTTGAATGATTTGGCGATCTTTTCTTTCACCTACAATATACCTTCCTTTATGTTAATTTTCTTCAACTATACATTTTCTCATTAAAACCCTGCGATGCCCCGCCGCTGTTAGATATATACACGATTTCCCTAATGTATCTGCAGCGTGTAGTACGTTGGGTAAAACGTGTATACCTCAATTACAATGTTCATTTAATACCTTTTTCTAAGCTAATAACCTTTCCAGACGTTGTAGAGATAGTTTGGCAAAATTAAACCGCAGTATTTTTTGTAGTACAAAAGCCTATGTAGAAAGTGTTTTCTAACTGGAGATTCCGAGTCCATGAGTCACACTGCCTAAAGGGTCGAAGACCATGTCAATCGGGCCTGTCTTAGGATAGAACCTAAAGGGTTCCACATGTTTTTGCTAAAAACTGAACGAGTAATTAACTAAAATGTGTTTTCGGTCTACTGGCTGCAGTACCGGCGAGCCATCGGAGGGTTGGTCATAGATTGATTTTTGTCAACATAAAGCTGACGTATTGGCAAAATTAGCAAGAATGATACAATAAAAGTCACATGTGAAAGTTTCAGCTGAAACCAGCAACACGCAAGTTGTCACAATGGTATTTTCGTAAGAACGTCAAAACCATCCACGATTAGTGAGGTGACAGCGGGTACCATCCTCATCTCTGGCCGCAGCATTCGCGAACGGACACCAACCCTCAGGAAACTGAGAAACGATTTATGCAAGAATCGTTTCACAGATTCATATGTTTTTATTTGTATTTTTATATAAACGTTCTATAACGAACAAATTCAATCCACAGGCCTATTAGCACAAGTAGAGTGAGGAAGCTCTTTTTGAACTAGGATACTAGATCTGTGTTACAAAATATACAGGAAGATTTCTTTAAAAACATTGGCGCCATATCAATCATAAAATATTGGTGATGTTGAGTGACGGATACTTGAGCGTTGTTAGCGGGGGAGGGGAGTAAAGAGAAAACAATGTTAACGTTTTCTTACCACATAATTATCCTGGGCAAATGAATCCATAAACATTGCAGCTGAGTTTATAACACACAGTAACACAAACAACCAAGATGCACTGATGACATTGTAGCCTTGCAGAGGAATATGAATGAGTCTGCCGAGAAGGTTTCCAACACCACCTCCAGTTGACAACAGAGCTGCTGCAGAAAGAGGTATACCTCTTGACACAGCATGAGGTACTAGAAATACCACCCAAGCAGCAGCAGATGTGCCTTGTAAGAAAAAAATACAAACTTGAAGAAGTACCCTGGGTTTCTCAAGGACGACGTTCAAGGAAAGCCAGGAAGCAACTTCCCTCAGCCGATTACGTAAACCTGGTTCATTTTTGTCATTTATTACTTGGTCCGTGTCTGTTGTGTTTAGCTTCGAATACTTCTGGCATTGTTGATTATTCAGTGCACCAAACACAGTCACGTGGAACAAAACAGCAGCCATGATCATCAAGGTTCCACGCCAGCCATAGACTCCGAGAAGAAAATCGACTGTCGGTGGGAAAGCCATTACACCGAATGACCCACCTAGATATGCTATGGCGTACATGACTTGAAAATGAACAGATTGTGACGATACCAGTGCAACTGTCTGTGGTACGAAGGTAAGACCCATACCAGCACCTGTTGGAGGTGGTAAAAGTACATGTATTACATTCACTGGATTATAAATGTTTTCTTTGTACGGGTATACACGCAGGGTTGGAGGAGAGGATCCCCAATAGGATTAAAGGATCTCGTCAACAAAGTATTTGAGAAGTCTCCCGATTCCCTTAAAAACAATCAAATGAAATGAGCATTTTGATCAGGCGACTGGTCCGGTAAGTAATACAGCTAACTGGACCACGTGGAACAATTACACGGTTCTGGCTCTATTGTTAACTGGACCGCGTGGAACAATAATACACGCTTCTGGCTCTATTGCTAACTGGACCACGTGGAACAATTACCCGGTCCTGGCTCTATTGCTAACTGGACCACGTGGAACAATTACCCGGTCCTGGCTCTATTGCTAACTGGACCACGTGGAACAATTACACGGTTGAACAAGTTTTGGCGTTTTGGTGAGATTGTGCGTTCTGGTAGCTCTATAAAAGGGAACGAACTATTGTTCTTAATGTTGGTGTGATGTTTTCAAGTTGATACTCACCTGTTGTTATTCCCAATGTGATTGTTAACTGGAAGATGTTCCGAGTGAACGCACTGGCAAAGTATCCAGCAAAAAGCAAGAACCCTCCGGTCATTACACACACCCGGCTTCCATATCGCTTTGCAAGATTCCCTGTGGCTGGTGCTGATATCATAGTACATTCAGAAAGAAACAAAGCAAATAAATATAATAAAGACACTTCATCATGGACAAGAAATCATTTGTATGAAAAATGAAACGGGTTATCACATAACACAATTATAATCCAAGTACCAACAAGGAGGCGTATCAAGTTTCATCATCAAAACCATCAGTCGTTAATTTATCAACAGAATAAAAAAAAGCCAATGTTGGAAATCAAATTGTATTATTTTGTACTTCTAAGCTTGATATTTCCACATAAATGCAATTAATAGTCTTGAGGGGTGAATCTATTACGTGCATAAAACTTGATCTTGTTTCCATGAACATTTTCTTGAAAGTTGTGTAAAAATAGGCCGCTTACTGTAAGAATACCGGGGGGTGCAGCTGTGTACCCCATCTCTCCGATCTCCCAGGTGGAGAGAAAAGATCAAAGGTAATATTTCAACGTTGTGAATATAATTATCTGATTTCGTTCAATTATTATGACCAATTCCTTTAGGTTGCAGGCTATTCCTTTTAGTTCCCTTGAGCCTGCATGACTGCTGTGAGGATCACTGGAGTGCCTTAATCGTGTGTTCAAGGTTTTATGTTATATTCTGACCCACGCAGGTCAAGCCAGAAAGAAATTGATTTCATATACGATTGACCACAGTCAGTCCAGTGATTTTAGCAAGGTATAGGCATGACGACGATTGGATATTTGAACATGAAGTGCCCGATTTAAGGCCGATTTGTCGGTCAACAAATAATTTAAATGTAAACTGCTGCATGTACGGAGTAAGACAAGTTGTTAGCTTTCATTTGATACGTTCAGGGTATCAAATGAAAGCTAACATTTTTTCGTACTCCGTAAAAGTAGCAATTTAACATTTAAATTAATTAGTCGTTAGCTTTCATTTGATACCTTGAACGGAAAGCCCTTCAATCCTTAGACTTATGACGTACATGATTTGCATGTTGCAGCAGCCCATGAATATTCATTACATGCTCAAATGTGAGGTAGAGGGAGAAGTGAATCGTTAAAAACAAAATACCGTAAATTATTGAGGTTAAAGTGTAAAAGACAAAACAAACAGACAAACACCCCAACACCCCCAACAAACAAACAAACACCCCAACAAACAAACACCCAAACACTTAACAAAAATACAAAATACAAAATATACTCTAAAACAAAAGTTTACATATCCCGAGAACAAAATTGGAGCATATAGGTCTGCTAAGGACTCTGTACCATCTAAAATATATTTCTGTTGGTTTGTTTTTTCTTTACCTGAGTGTTTATAACTGTCCCCATAGGGGCTCTGTATGGGATGATAGCTTCGAGAACTATCTCGATTACTGAATTCAAATATATTTGTTTAATATTATTGTTTTGTTGATTATTGCACAAACCTTTGTGGTTTGGCAATTTCCAAAGCTGTGTAGCATAATATGGTATCGGTATTGAAGTCACACTTGCAGGTAGTGGGGCAGATAGGGGATATATTTGGGAGAACTTGCTTTGATGCAACAAACATGAGTGTTATAGTCAAAACAAACCGAGTGTCGAGAAACACACGCCTAAAATTTCCCATATTTACATGTTCAACAACAACAACAACAACATATTTTACCTCATTTTGGTCCTAATACAATATTGATAACAACAAAATGGGATATTTGTAACCTAAAGCTCAATCCTGAGTTACTTACCAATGATAAAACCAATACTGTTGACATGCCGATTACAGTCCCCAGTTCAGCTGCACTGCACTCTAGAGAATCCATCATGGGGTTGAATAAAACACCGAACGATTTAAGAGATCCCATCTCCAAGAAAATTATCATGAATGTTGTAAATGTAAGGAGACAGCTTGAAGTCGTCATTTTGAATTAAGGCTTCACCTCAATAAACCAAAGTTTCCAAACAGCCACGTTCTCCTATCCTTATCCAATATTATTTCCGCGAGTGCGGTTTATTATATTGACTTGTCCCTTTCTGTGGAAAAAAATGTTGGCCTACGATAATACATCAATGGTTCGCCTGCTGTTGTAATCACTTCTTTGACATTGGCTTCTATAGTAGGCCAGCCAAAGTATGAAATTACACTTTGGACGGCATAGTTTGTTAATGGCTGGCATCTATGCTAGATGTATGGATCATGGGCTCAGGAAGACGATTAGGGTGGATGCCAAGCTTGATTTTGAATTTTAAGGTCATTTAGAGGTCAAAAGGTCAAAAAAGATCAAAAATCAATATTTTCAAATTTTGTATAAAATTTAACCACATTTGATAGATCTATCCATAAAATGTATTTTTAACTTCATGTTGATATCACAAACCTATGTAATTAACGGATAAACTTTGACCTTGTACACAAATGTATAGCAAAACAAAACGTAAAAGTGTGATTTTCTTGAAAAGTGTATATCTTGAGTATACCAAAATTGTTTGCACTCCCCATCTTAATGGTGCATATATTTGTTTCAAACAACTTGTTTTGAAAGGTCAATATACCCAGGCAGTTTTTGAGAAAAAAAGTAATTCAAATACCACCTTCATGTGAGGTCATTTTGAGGTCAAAAATTTCAAACATGGTCAAAATTTTGCATTTTTGAATTGTTCACCAAATTTTACCTCAAGTGGTAGAGCTATCCATAAAATCTAGTTTCATCATCATATTGACATGCCAAGTCGGTGAAATTATAAGTTAATCTTTTGTCTTGTACACAAATGTATTGTAAAATTAAATCTAACTCTGCGATTTTCTCAAAAAGTGCATATCTTGAGCATAAGAAAGTTGTTTGCACTTCCTATCCCAACACTGCATGTAATTGTTTTAAAAAAACTTTTTTTGAAAGGTCAATTATACCCAGGCAGTTTTAAACAAAATAAAAAAATATCAAGCTTTCTTATGTGGTAAAATGAATCAAGAAGGTATGCGATTCACCAGTTAGTTTGACATAGTTTTATAGCTTGACATTTGCATCCTTATGAAACTAGCTCATATCAAGCATCTGAGATAGGGGTAGTCCAGACAGCTTCCAGGTAACCTCACTCTTTCCTTTAAGCTGTTGTGTGTCTGTGTCAATGGGAGATGAGACGTCCATGTATTCCTGGTCGCATGGCTGCTGTGTGAAGTTCCAGTTCAAAGACTTTCTTTTTCCAATGGTCATGTAGGAGGCTGTGTCGCATCATGTAAGAGCATGGAAGCTGAGCAGGTAATCCCTCACAGGTTGTGCAAGTCTCTCAGATACTGCACGTATCGGGTAACATTTGCACTTTTTTCCAAACTTCTGACGCTTTTGAACGCATTAAGTTCACCAGAAGTGACATTTCTCCACGTCTGACAAGAACTTGAGATCAGCTTTGTTCAAGGCATTAAATTTGCCCATACCTGTAAGAGTGGGACCTGGGTCTATCGATGAACTTTCGAATTGGCTTTTTCTTTCCCATTCTCTTTGACCATATCACTGCCTTGATGGAGCCCTCTCCAATCTAGCGATCAAATACCACGTCAAGCCTTGTTGCAATATCTCCAAAGTGTTATGTCACACTATTTACGAAAAGACAAGCGTACAATATAGTCACCAAATGTCGGACATATGAGGCTTTCCAAGACCCTATCGGCACACCATGTCTTCATGTTGGCATTTTGGTATATTTGTGGGTGTGGTCAGCCCAGCCATTAAGATGTGGATCAGATCTGCCTTTGGTGTTCATCTCTCCTCCAGATTTGGCGAGAGACAGTGGGACTGGCGGAGAAAGCTTCCTACTGGAGAATATTCAAGTACTTCCAGTGGCAGCATTGAGCAATTGTTGCAGTAACATTCTGTCATAATAGATGTTAAATTTGCATCGGGGATAAAGAATATTGACTTTGGTTTTTACCCAAACACCGATGTGTGTTAGCACTGTATACTCAGTACCTTCCCGAGTCCTGTGAAAAAAATTCACAGGCATATTACTCGGGTGGGACTCGAACCCACGACCCTTGCAATTGTAGAGCAGTGCCACCAACATTCTGTCAGTTTTGATAAGCTCCTGTACCGTACATTTTGTTTGGTTGAAACATTTGTATTGTACAAAGTTTTTGAGCAATGTTTTTTCAGGGCATCACTAAAACCAACACGTTGCTTCAAGTTGGTCATCACATACTGCTTTCAACTGGTGCAATGTCTTTGGTTGTCAAAGATACCAGTGGTATCTCTCTAACATCATGATCAAAGTTGCTGTGGTCATAGATGGTTGGGACATGGCAGCATTGCTGAAAAAAGCTTCCAGATGGGGGATCAAGAGTGTCTGAGTGTCATTCTGAGTCCTAGGTCTCCATCTCCACCATCTCAATGTAATGAGACCACAGTCGGAAGTTTAGATTTCCAGAGTGCTTGTCTAAGTTGAATTTGTTTATGAGCTCATGACCATTGTCACTCCTTAGAAAATCTGACAGCTGGCCTACTGCTTCGGAGAGTTCTGCTGTGTGATTGCCGCCCCTCTATTTGAACTGCTTAAAGGTATCGTACACGTTTGGTAATGACTCCAAACAAATATTAGCTTAAAAACTTACTTGGTAACGACCAACGGAGAGCTGTTGATAGTATAAAACATTGTAGGAAACGATTCCCTCTGAAGTAACGTAGTTTTTGAAAAAGAGGTAATTTTTCACTAAAATAATAAAAGACTTCTAGCTAGAAGTCTTTTATTCCTAACTGAAAGCACACAAATTTGTACAACAAGGGTGTTTTTTCTTTCGTCATTTTCTTGCAACTTCGATGACCAATTGAGCCCAAATTTTCACAGGCTTGTTATTGTATGCATATGTTGGGATACACGAAGTGGGAACACTGGTCTTTGACAATTACCAAACGTGTACGATGCCTTTAACCACACTTTGGGCAAGTTTATCAACTTCCACATCTTTTTGTTTAAACAAATTTCAACAAACCAAGATTCAAGGACTAGAAATGTGCCACAGAGCCTCGCAGGTCAGTTGATATCCTCAATTAACAGCGCAAAAAATAGGCTTTGCCTTGAAGCATGGGCTCAGTCATATTGGCTGCATAAACACCCACCTCTGTCCACAAGTAATCAAGCCCAGCACTTTCCATGTGCTGGCCAATAGCCTTCAGAAAGTTGAAGCAGACGTGTAGTCCTCCCTTGAGAAAAATTAAATTCTCAAACTTTGGACTTGCCCGTATCAGTTCATTTCCTCGGCTGTGTAGTGGCCGGACGACTGTGATGATGGTATGTTTCTGATCTGTGTTATGTCCACAAAGTGATTGATCATAGTGATGCGAGTCAGTGTCATTGTCGTCTGCTAGTGCCTGAAGAGTCCCTACTGTTGTCACAAGAGGGTCAACTATACCAGTGGCTTCATTGGATGCTCCCCATGCAGGAACAAAACGACCCTCTCCAGCATGATGACACTATATCCATTCAAATCTTTGGCCCGTGCCTGTGGCCTTCTTTAGTATTCTCACTCTAACCATGGAGGTATGCTCTTTACAGATGATGTGAGAATTCTTTCATCAAAGAAACTGGGTAAAAAGTATGTCCAGCTGTAGTGGTTTTGGAGTGCCTGGTACCTAGCTCTGGAGTTAGCTTTGATGGCACTCCAGATAAGAAAGATCACTGCACGATACCCGATACCCATATTGTAGCTACAATGTATAACATAGGATGAAACAACATTTTACTGCAAAAAGAATGTTCAACATTGTTAATTCACTAATGACAGTTGAGTCTTTTGACTGCGCTATACTGGAAAGATTGGGAGTTCAAATAACTTTGATATCAGACATACAGTTTTTGAGCACCATGTCAAACTATAAAACTGCTTTATCAAACTAATTGCATGAACAGCATACGCGTTTCTTGTTTCAATTTACCACTTCAGAAGGTGTAATATGAATCTTTTTTTTTAAATAAAAACTGCCATGGTATATTTACCTTTCAAAAAAAGTTTGGTAAAACAATTATATGCAGTGTTGGGATAGGGTGTGCAATCGAATTTGGTATGCTCAAGATATGCACTTTATGAGAAAATCGCACCTTTAGATTTAATTTTACCATACATTTGTGCACAAAACAAAAGATTAACTCATAATTTCACAGACTTGGCATGTCATTATGATAATAAAAATAGGTTTTATGGATAGATCTGCCACCTGGGGTCAAATTTTGTGAAAAATTCAAAAATGCAAAATTTTGACCTTATTTGAAATTTTTGGCCTCAAAATGACCTCATATGAAGGTGGTATCTGAATTATTATTTTTCTCAAAAACTGCCTGGATATATTGACCTTTCAAAAACAAGTTGTTTGAAACAAACATATGCACCATTAAGATGGGGAGTGCAAACAATTTTGGTATACTCAAGATATACACTTTTCAAGAAAATCAAACTTTTACGTTTTGCTTTGCTATACATTTGTGTACAAGGTCAAAGTTTATCCGTTAATTACATAGGTTTGTCATTTTATGGATAGATCTATCAAATGTGGTTAAATTTTAAACAAAATTTAAAAATATTGATTTTTGACCTTATTTGACCTTTTGACCTCTAAATGACCTTAAAATTCAAAATCAAGCTTGGCATCCACCCTAATCGTCTTCCTGAGCCCATGATCCATACATCTAGCATGGATGCCAGCCATTAACAAACTATGCCGTGGAATTTTTTTCTAGAGCACTTTTTCAAGTTTGGCTGGTCTACTACTAGGTTGGGACCACAATGGTCGAATATGCGCGAGACTTGCACGGTCTATTGGGTTGAAAGCTCAGCAGTGAAAACAGCAGTACGAGTCACTAATGGGGACCAAAGCCAGTACAAAATTGCTGAGTCAATAGATAAAATGGTTCACTTCATGTTGGGCCACATAAAAAACCCAAATTGTTGATCGTCCCCGCCCGACCCTACGAAACCCCCGACCCCATTTTTAGGTGTTCGGGCCTCCCCCGAACAACTGTTTGTTATTATGTTTATTTTTGTAATTATAAAAAACGGCCTTTTCAATGATCTTTTCAGTCAAATTTAGCTCCGTTCTGCGCCACACGCACAGTTAAGTTAGGTTTGACAATATTTTTGTAGAAAGGTTATTCATGTTGGCAAAAAAGAAAAATTCTTCAAATTCTTACTTAGTCTACATTGCGTTTTAGTTTTTTTAATTGTTTACAGAAAATGTAATCTATGAGTTAAATGGGTTTAAAACAAAATCCACCAAAAACATCAAAATCACACAAACCCTCTGTTTTATAGTGCTTGTGATTTTACAGTGATTGTGATGATTTCTTTATAGTTTATTTCATATTTTGCCATTTCAACAAAACTCAATAAAACAAAATAAAACAAAAAGAACGCCCTACAACCCCCACCCCCCAAAAAGGAACGCTCAACACTTTTTTATTATTATGTGGCCCTGTGTTTGTTATTTATTGTAGTATAACAATTGGGAAGAAGGGTAGAAGCCAATGTCAAAGAAGTGATTACAACAGCAGGCGAACCATTGATGTATTATCGTAGGCCAACATTTTTTTCCACAGAAAGGGACAATTCAATATAATAAACCGCACTCGCGGAAATAATATTGGATAAGGATAGGAGAACGTGGCTGTTTGGAAACTTTGGCTTATTGAGGTGAAGCCTTAATTCAAAATGACGACTTCACGCTGTCTCCTTACATTTACAACATTCATGATAATTTTCTTGGAGATGGGATCTCTTAAATCGTTCGGTGTTTTATTCAACCCCATGATGGATTCTCTAGAGTGCAGTGCAGCTGAACTGGGGACTGTAATCGGCATGTCAAACAGTATTGGTTTTATCATTGGTAAGTAACTCAGTATTGAGCTTTAGGTTACAAATATCCCATTTTGTTGTTATCAATATTGTATTAGGACCAAAATGAGGTAAAATCTGTTGTTGTTGTTGTTGTTGTACATGTAATGGGAAATTTTAGGCGTGTGTTTCTCGACACTCGGTTTGTTTTGACTATAACAATCATGTTTGTTGCATCAAAGGCACAGTTCTCCCAAATATATCTCCTATCTGCCCCACTACCTGCAAGTGTGACTTCAATACCGGTACCCAGCTTTGGAAATTGCCAAACCACAAAGGTTTGTGCAATAATCAACAAAACAATAATATTAAACAAATATATTTGAATTCAGTAATCGAGATAGTTCTCGAAGCTATCATCCCATACAGAGCCCCTATGGGGACAGTTATAAACACTCAGGTAAAGAAAAAACAAACCAACAGAAATATATTTTAGATGGTACAGAGTCCTTAGCAGACCTATATGCTCCAATTTTGTTCTCGGGATATGTAAACTTTTGTTTTAGAGTATATTTTGTATTTTGTATTTTTGTTAAGTGTTTGGGTGTTTGTTTGTTGGGGTGTTTGTTTGTTTGTTGGGGGTGTTGGGGTGTTTGTCTGTTTGTTTTGTCTTTTACACTTTAACCTCAATAATTTACGGTATTTTGTTTTTAACGATTCACTTCTCCCTCTACCTCACATTTGAGCATGTAATGAATATTCATGGACTGCTGCAACATGCAAATCATGTACGTCATAAGTCTAAGGATTGAAGGGCTTTCCGTTCAAGGTATCAAATGAAAGCTAACGACTAATTAATTTAAATGTTAAATTGCTACTTTTACGGAGTACGAAAAAATGTTAGCTTTCATTTGATACCCTGAACGTATCAAATGAAAGCTAACAACTTGTCTTACTCCGTAAATGTAGCAGTTTACATTTGAATTATTTGTTGACCGACAAATTGGCCTTAAATCGGGCACTTCATGTTCAAATATCCACTCGTCGTCATGCTTATTACCTTGCTAAAATCACTGGACTGACTGTGGTCAATCGTATATGAAATCAATTTCTTTCTGGCTTGACCTGCGTGGGTCAGAATATAACATAAAACCTTGAACACACGATTAAGGCACTCCAGTGATCCTCACAGCAGTCATGCAGGCTCAAGGGAACTAAAAGGAATAGCCTGACACTCGGTTTGTTTTGACTATAACAATCATGTTTGTTGCATCAAAGGCACAGTTCTCCCAAATATATCTCCTATCTGCCCCACTACCTGCAAGTGTGACTTCAATACCGGTACCCAGCTTTGGAAATTGTAAACTTTTGTTTTAGAGCATATTTTGTATTTTGTATTTTTTGTTCAGTGTTTGTTTGTTCGGGTGTTTGTTTGTTTGTTGGGGGTGTTGGGGTGTTGGGGTGTTTGTTTGTTGGGGTGTTTGTTTGTTTGTTTGTTTTTTTGGGGGGTTGGGGGGTGTTTGTTTGCTGATTGTTTGTTTTTTCTTATACACCGAAAACTCAAGACTTTACGGAAATAGGTTTTTAACGAGTCACTTCTCCCTCTACCTCACATAATTATGAGCATGTAGTCCTAACGATTATTCATAGATGGACTGAATGCAACACGTCATAAGTCTAAGGATTTAAAGGCTTTCCGTTCAAGGTATCAAACGAAAGCTAACAACTTTCCTACTCCGTAAATGTAGCAGTTTAACATTTAACATATTTTTTGACCGTCAAATCGGCCTTGAACGGGCACTGCATGTTCAAATATCCACTCGTCTATATTCTGCGTAAAATCTCGCCCTTCACCTTTTTGCTAAAACCACTGGACTGACTGTGGCAAATTGTCATACATATAAAATAAATTTCTTTCAGGCCTATAACATGGGTCCGACTTACATAACATAAAACCTTGAACACATGAAAACGGCACTCAAGCCTCACAGCAGTCATGCAGGCTCAAGGGAACTAAAAGGAATAGCCTGCAACCTAAAGGAATTGTTCCTAACAAATAAACGAAATCAGATAATTACATTCACAACGTGGAAACATTACATTTAATCTATGTAGTTTTACACAGCTTTCAGTATAGTTTGATTTCCAAACATTGACTTTTTTATTCTATAAATAGTGATAATAACGAATTTTGATGGTGAAACTTGTAAAAGGTTTATGTGATTATCCGTTTCATTTTTCATACAAATGATATCTTGTCAATGATTAAGTGTTTTTATTATCTTTATTTGCTTTGTTTCTTTCTGAATGTACTATCAGCACCAGTCACAGGGAATCTTGCAAAGCGACATGGCAGCCGGGTGTGTATAATGACCGGAGGGTTCTTGCTTTTTGCTGGATACTTTGCCAGTGCGTTCACTCGGAACATCTTCCAGTTAACAATCACATTGGGAATAACAACAGGTGAGTATCAACTTGAAAACATCACACCATTATTAAGAACAATAGTTCGTTCCCTTTTATAGAGCTACCAGAACACACAATCTCACCAAAACGTCCTATAGGCCTACTAGACTTTCTCACACTCCCTAAAAAAGTTGGGTTTTTTCATCAATGTTTACTAACGGTTACGCAACCCCTTTCACCAAACCTACATTTACAAAACTACCTCTACTGAAAATACACGTTTGTTTCAACCCCCCCCCCCCTCCCATCTCATCACAAAACGCAAGATCTTGTTTGATAAAAACACAGTCTATCAGCTACAGTTACAAAATTTACTCGGTCCTCGCTCTATTGCTAACCGGACCACGTGGAACATTTACCCGGTTCCGGTGTGGCAGGAGATTCTGTCCCCCGGAGATTATGTGTCCCCCCATACGGCAAACTGTGCAACTTCTTTTGAAAGCGCCATCTTTTGAATCATCCTCCTCCAGCGCATGTTAATTTCCCGTATGGGGACAGAATCTCCGGGGGACAAACTTCCCTGGGACACCGGCTCTATTGCTAACTGGACCACGTGGAACATTTATCCGGTCCTGGCTCTATTACTAACTGGACCACGTTGAACATTTACTCGGTCCTGGCTCTATTGCTACCTGGACCACGTGGAACATTTATCCGGTCCTGGCTCTATTGCTAACTGGACCACGTGGAACAAACATTTACTTGGTCCTGGCTCTATTGCTAACTGGACCACGTGGAACATTTATCCGGTCCTGGCTCTATTACTAACTGGACCACGTTGAACATTTACACGGTCCTGGCTCTAATGCTAACTGGACCACGTGGAACATTTACACGGTCCTGGCTCTATTGCTAACTGGACCATGTGGAACATTTACACGGTCCTGGCTCTATTGCTAACTGGACCACGTGGAACAATTACACGGTCCTGGCTCTATTGTAAACTGGACCACGTGGAACATTTACCCGGTCCTGGCTCTATATTGCTAACTGTACCACGTGGAACATTTACTCGGTCCTGGCTCTATATTGCTAACTGTACCACGTGGAACATTTACTCGGTCCTGGCTCTATTGCTAACTGGACCATGTGGAACATTTACACGGTCCTGGCTCTAATGCTAACTGGACCACGTGGAACATTTACACGGTCCTGGCTCAATTGCTAACTGGACCACGTGGAACATTTACCCGGTTCCAGCTCTATTGCTAACTGGACCACGTGGAACATTTACCCGGTTCCGGCTCAATTGCTTACTGGACCACGTGGAACATTTACCCGGTTCCGGCTCTATTGCTAACTGGACTACGTGGAACATTTATCCGGTCCTGGCTCTATTGCTAACTGGACCACGTGGAACATTTACCCGGTTCCGGCTCTATTGCTAACTGGACCACGTGGAACATTTACCCGGTTCCGGCTCTATTGCTAACTGGACCACGTGGAACATTTACCCGGTTCCGGCTCTATTGCTAACTGGACCACGTGGAACATTTATCCGGTCCTGGCTCTATTGCTAACTGGACCACGTGGAACATTTACCCGGTTCCGGCTCTATTGCTAACTGGACCACGTGGAACATTTACCCGCCTAGGTGCTCATTCTATCTGATTGTATTTTAAATGGATCGGGAGACTTCTCAAAGACGTTGACACAATCCTTTAATCCTATTGGAGATCATTTTCTCCAACCCTGTTTGTCCCGTATATAAAGAAAACATTAGTAATCCCGTGAATATAATACATTTACTTTTTACCATCTCTGACAGGTGTTGGTATGGGTCTTACCTACATACCACAGGTAGTTGCACTGGTATCGTCACCATCTGATCATTTTCCAATCATGTACGCCATAGCATATCTAGGTGGGTCATTCGGTGTAATGGCTTGCCCACCGATAGTCGATTTTCTTCTCGGAGTCTATGGCTGGCGTGGAACCTTGATGATCATGGCTGCTGTTATGTTCCACGTGACTGTGTTTGGTGCACTGAATAATCAACAAGTCCAGAAGTATTCGAAGCTAAACACAACAGACATGGACCAAGTATCAAATGACAAAAATGAACCAGGTTTACGTAATCGGCTGAGGGAAGTTGCTTCCTGGCTTTCCTTGAACATCGTCCTTGAGAAACCCAGGATACTTCTTCAAATTGGTATTTGTTTCCTTCAAGGCTCATCTTCTGCTGCTTGGATGGTATTTCTAGTACCTCATGCTGTGTCCAGAGGTATACTTCTCTCTGCAGCAGCTCTGTTGTCAACTGCAGGTGGTGTTGGAAACCTTCTCGGCAGACTCATTCATATTCCTCTGCAAAGCTACAATGTCATCAGTGCATTTTGGTTGTTTGTGTTACTGTGTGTTATAAACGCAGCTGCAATGTTTATGGATTCATTTGCCCAGGATAATTATATTGTAAGAACATTTTTATATTTTATTTTCTCTACCCTCCCCTCAGTTGTATTCAACTTTCACATTTGACTTATATTGTATCTTTCTTGATAATTTTGCCAATACGTCAGATTTACGTGACAAAAACCAATCTATGACCCTACCTTTATTGAGAAAATGTGTCGTTCAAGAAAATTAACATAAAGGAAGGTAGGTGAAAGAAAAGATCACCAAATATTTGAACAATTTAAAAACAGGCTTAGATAAATAAATTAAAAAAAACTAAAAAACAATACTATTTAAAATGGCGTTTGATCAAAGGAATATTGTTGTTACTTACGGCAGGTCCTGATGTCTTTGTCTCTTGTCAACGGTGGTGCTATTGGAAATCTGAACATTCTATCGACGTTAGTGGTTAGGGAATTGTACGGCGAAAGTATTCTAGTTGATTGGTATATTATAAGTAATTGTCTCTACGGGCTTGGAGAAATCAGTGGAAGTTTTGTAGCAGGTAAGGTTTACTACAACATGGAAGTAATTCTTATGAGGTTGCAGTGCCGTAGTGATTTCTAGTACAAGGATGATATCCAACTTGAAATCTGCATCTGGGGATTGTGACAAATATTTGAAACTATTGATTTTGCTAATAAGGGAATGAAGGGGCCCCAACCTTTACCCTTGTCTAAGGCTCAACGAAACGTAGTAACCATGGTAACACCACTGTGTGGTATCGTAGCCTTTTAAAGCGTAATACTGATTCCTTCCAGGAAAAAAACGGTGATTTGTTTGTTGCTTGTTTGGTTGGGATTTTTGTTTTGTTTTTGTTTTGTTTGGGGTTTTTTAATCAAATTCTAATTTTTTCCTTTGCTGTCCATCTTGTTCTATCTAATTGCAGGGTTGTTTTACGACCTGACACAAAGGTACGACCTAGCCTTCGTCAGCCTTGGAATCGTCAACATTGTAATGATAGTAATGATGCTGATCGACCGCTTTATTCCATGATGTGGATTTCACGATTGATTACCAAATTGCTCAAAATGCTTTGTGCATTGTACAAACAATGAGTTGCCTACATTGATGTTTGCTTTGGGTCTTAAGTCACAAATCTGGTTTTTGATATGTTTATCTAGTCATATCAGATGTCATGTTAAAATCAATTTTTTGTTCGAATGGTATAATAGGTGTATGGGACGGAAAGTCTCGAGCTCCTTTACTGAGCTCGCATGCAAACAGTTTTTCGTATAAAAAATGTATGCAAAAAACACATTGAGACCTTACCTGCATGCAAATGTATCAAAATGTAGCATTGGTTGATCTTCCTCTTTGCATGATGCCATCGGACTGTGGTCCACTGTCCGTTTTTAATTAAATTATCAGTACTCCGCCATTTGAAAAAAATAATAATCTAAAAAATTCAACATTCCCCATCTTCACCTAGCCAAATAGCATGGTAAGATATGTCTTGTTACCATCCGAGGTCTTTTTCACTAAAAACAAAATCCATCAATGTCCAGCTCTCCCGGAATTCCCATAGGAATTGTGCAGCAGTTACTTGACCTTGGTGTCAATAGCCACTGGTGAAATAAAACATATAGTTTCCAGATGGCTTTTTATGTATACTTGTACAATGGTCGTAAGCAGTGACCTGATTGTTTATTTGGATGAATTGAGTAGGGTCCATATCTAATGGTTTCGGCCATTTGAAAGTGATTGGGTTCTCCACAAAAATGAATTACACGCTAATACAAGTGGACAGTAGCCTACTGTCCGATGGCGTAAGCGTGTGATTTATTTATTTGTTTGATGGTGTCACGCAGGGTTTTAAGCCACGGTATAATGGAAGAATAAATCTCTTTTCAGTGCTGGAGGACTCGGACTCGGACTACTACCCCGCAAAATTAACCAACTATGGGGCTGCCTATTTACTGGTGCAGGAAATGTAATGCTGCATAATTGTTTTAAATAAATTCTGCGTAATATTCGACTATACCTCCTGAAATAAGCTTGCCAGAAAGGCGCAAAATGTACCTGACTCTGCCTTGCATATTCGTGCATCCGAAATGTAACGTTTTGTGGCCACTTAGCGCCATCTTCAGACTTTCAGACCTGCAAGTGGGGATACTCCGAATGCTCCGAAAAAGCATGTTAAAAGGGATGGTTGTACGCAGAGCTGTCCAAGAGACAAAAACAGTATGGACGGTCAAATCAACCTAAAAAATTGCTGGGTTTGCACACGTTTAAAACAATTGGAAAGCCCATCTGTTCGTTTAGTTTTGTGTCTGTAACGAGTTTGTAGAATAAGAGGTCATCCTCAAAAAGGTGGCACCGGTCTGTTTAGTTAGACAGCTTGAAAAATAAATGTTTAACTAGGCCTAAGTACTCTGTAGAAATACGTAAACGGAAGGGGTGTTTCGACTATTGGTTATAAATAGCTAATACAAATAATGTGGGTTGGTAGACCCTCACTAAATATTAAGGTATATCAAACACCACAGATTTTTAGAGGGTTAAATTATTAAAGCTTTCGGGGGTAATTAGGGCAGACTGATCATATGTATCACTTGCAAACAAGAAGCTGATTGCATTTCACTGTGGAACTACAGTTGTTATTACCGGCAACGTTAGGATAGAGGGATTTACACACTGGTCAAATTAATGCTCGAAAAGGGTCACATAAAAACGGTATAAAGTAAATAACCGAAGAGTTTAATATCAGGTATCCTGATGCCGGGAAGATAAGAACAGGCATGTCAAAGAAAATTAAACATAAACTCCTTTAGAGAAAACTGGGCAGATCCTCCTAATTAGTAATACACGTTTGTAAACTTTTGGAAATCAAAGACAACAAGAAGACTAACAATAAAATGTGTTCCTGTGAGTAAAGTTACAGCTAAATTAATGTATAGTAATCTATAATAACAAAGACACCCTCTATACAGTACAGCAGAACTCAAATGGAAAACCAAGAGCCGTATATTGAGAGAGTTGCGACAACTTGCCATTTTGGGGGTTAACAAAACGCATTGGAGAATACGGGGTGCCAGACTAGTCTGTCCATTGGGTTGTGCTGCATTTGGACTGAAAATGGCGTCCAGAAACCACGTGACCGAAGAAAGCTGGCCCCTCTATGTCGCAACTCTCTTAACACACAGCTCTGGGGAAACCTCTTTCAACAGAATACTAAAATAGGCTAAACTGGGATATCATTTGGGGAAAAGGGGCAAACAAACCCATGGAGCACGAAGATAGAGACCTGTGGTATAAATCAAAAACAGAACTCTGCCTACTAAAAACAAACTTTATAAATAGAAAATAACTGATACAAAAATTTGTAGTTTGTGTTAAGAAGAAGTAGAAACTATAGATCACGTTTTTATGATTTTTTTATCAGAAACACATTATGCGCTTGGATTTTCCTAGAAAAAAATTGTGTGCAATTACTTGGGTTTAAAAACCTTCTGAATGACTGTGATACAATAACGGTCAATTTAAACATTACCGATTTCACAAAGCACTAAGATTCATCTTAAGATGAGTTAGCAGTAATTACCATAGTGATTTGTATTGTGACATCACTCTTTGCTAAGCAACTGCGATGGATGTGCAGTTACGATCAATCTTAACTCTTTGTGAAATCGAGCCTGAAGTTGTTTCAGTTCTCATTGGTAAACTCAACTGAGCCATTTGGAATGTTCGTTAAAAAAATGGAAGTTATTAAACAGTCAAAATAGAGTGGCACCAGACATTCTGGTTGATTTCAAAAGAAACTGTAATTATTGTTTGCGTCAGAATATAGCAGGCTCACAGAAAAAAAATGATGAGAGGTACACCAAAAAACGTTGAAACCGGATCACTTAAATTCAAATTTTAAGTCCAGTCTTCTTCATGATCGTCAGTAAATATTTAATTATTGTATAAAGTTTAAATTTTGTATTAAAACTCCAGTTTTACGTTGATGAAGTAGTTACTGGTATTCAATGTTAATGTTATTTTGTTTTCAATGATGATAATGAAATTTGTTTAATGTTTCATTCTTGTTCCATCAAAGAGAAGTTCTTGTAATAAATTTAACCAATTATGGTTCCAATTCACAAAAGAAAAAGAAACCTTATATCGAAAAAGCAAAGTAGACATTCACTGTTCAAACCTATGTAAATGACCAATGTCAAATATTGAAATAGCAAAGTATACATTCGCTGTACAAACCTATGTGAATGTACAATGTCCAATACTGAAATAGCAAAGTATACATTCGCTTTACAAACCTATGTGAATGTCCAATGTCCAATATAGAAAAAGTAAAGTCGACATTCGCTGTACAAACCTTGTGAATGTCAAATGTCCAATGTCAAACGAACTTTATTGGTGTTTTATAAGCCATTGGAGGAGGTTATATCAATTTGACAGGTTTATCCCATGCGTTTGGTATTATGAGTAGACGCAGGATTGATGGCAGACTGGGTTTTTGATTGTTTCAACCATGTATTTCCTGTCTGTATAAACCACAGTAACATCTTCTTTTGAAACGAGGCTTGAACTGAATGAATTAATTGCCGTTGATGAAAATTCCCAGAGATGCAAGTCAAATGGTCAAGAAATACAGCTTTATTGAGACCCCTTACATGACGTCACAGAACCAAAACAGTCCCCTCACTGAGGTCAATGAAGAGCTATCATTGGCTGAGAGTCGTGCGCAGCGCGTGCACGTTTCTATTGTTTGACATCAAAGATGGCGGCCAATGCAAGGGATCTATGAACATGGCACTTCAATTGCAACCTCGTCCCCAGGGTGTGTCGAGCAGTACGAGGTGTACGAGGTTGACCGCTCTCTCACCCTGGTATTGGATCATTGTCCAATTAGGGTCCAAGTAAGGAGTTTCCCTCCCAGGGTTTACTGTTGTAAACATGGTTGGAAATAAAGTAAACCATGGGGATGAGGTTGCTTCAATTGTAACTAATCGATATTATCTCTTAAAGGCATCGTACACGTTTGGTAATTGTCAAAGACCAGTGTTCTCACTTGGTGTATCCCAACATATGCATAATATAACAAGCCTGTGAAAATTTGGGCTCAATTGGTCATCGAAGTTGCAAGAAAATGATGAAAGAAAAAACACCCTTGTTGTACAAATTTGTGTGCTTTCAGATAGGAATAAAAGGCTTCTAGCTAGAAGTCTTTTATTATTTTAGTGAGAAATTACCTCTTTCTCAAAAACTACGTTACTTCAGAGGGAGTCGTTTCTCACAATGTTTTATACTATCAACAGCTCTCTGTTACTTGTTACCAAGTCAGTTTTCATGCTAATATATATTTTGAGTAATTATCAAACGTGTACGATGCCTTTAATCGAACAATGTTCAAATTACCTTTACACTACAAAAGAAAATTGTTTTGTTTTAGATGAACTTGATTAATGAAGACGTTTTGCCTCTATGGTCATAAGTCAAATCCTTTGAAATTGAACACTACGCTGAACATGAGTTTGATTTCCCAGGGTTATAGCTGGAGATGTCTATTGTTATCTAAACGCAGCTTCAGATAACAGTTATTATATGATTGCTGTATTAGTCACCTGAATTGAATCTAACCGTAGGTCGAATGCAGGAGAACTTTTGGAATGGTGGAGCTTGGCTATATTTTTAATCTCTTCAGTTGTTTTCTCTGATCCTTCTTTTTCATTATTCTCAGCGATACTTGCTTCCAGGGCTCCAGACGAACTTCGTCGTTTTCTTGCGGTACTTGGCGACGGCGACTTGGGTGCTTCTTTGGGGATATGGTCAACGCTGGAACGACGCTGTCTCTCGAAGTCACAACCTCTCCCGGACATGAGCTGTGGGAAACTACTATTCATCTCTTTTTGAGGAGACCTCCAAATGGTGTTCTGCAAGCTCAGACCATAATCACGGCTGGTTTGACCATTTGCCTGCATCCTAGCCCCCACACTATTCAATCTTCCCACGTTTGTACGGGAATCATCTCTCCAGTTTGATAGATCTCGACTGGACGCAGATTGCCACTGGCGGCGCTCTGTCATCCACTTCTCATGTATTTGCTCAATGGACTCGCACATAGATGAATTTATTGATTCACACGAATCACTCATATCATATGACTCCAACATCCACCGTAGTTCTTCAATGGCATCATAAATGGTGAGAAAATGTTTTAACAAACCCAAGTCTACAGTCCTCAGTGCACTCTGAAATATTAAACATAGAAGAGATAACGATATTAACGCGGGTCGTATACGATTCCATGCACTATAGCCTATCTTAAAGGTATATTGTACACTTTTGGTAACAACTCAAAATCAGTGTCCAAATTTTGTGTGATTCAACAATGCATGAACAAACAGACCTGTGAAAGTTTGAGCTCAAGTGGTCATCGAGGTCACGAGAAAATAGTGAAAAGAGACCTATGTGTTTTCTGTTTTTTCAAACATCGAGTTTTTATTACGCTTGATAAAAACTATTGTTTCGCTCATTTCTCAGAAACAATAGCATTTTAGGCAGAAATATTTTAAGGAACCCTTTCTACCATTACTTACTTTAAATCGTGTAAGTTATGTGTGAATCTGTGAACATTTGTGTTTTTCGATCTTACCAATAGTGTACAGGGCCTCAACATCTTTAAGCTGTCGCTCGATCTGGCATATCCGAGCTTATAACTCGGGCAGATCACGATTCTATAGAGTGTAGACAGGAGCTGGGTCCAAGAGCACTGCTTCACACTCGAAATACTTTCGGGTCAGAATTGACCAGGATTCGGTGTCCCAGGTAGACTTGACTCAAGTCCCAATCCCGTGCCATCGCCATAAAACTATTGTTTTGTGATGGTCTGCATTCCCAACCTGTTCGGAACCACACTGTACGGCTTGTTTGCTAGTTGGCGCGATATGCTTGGAGACCTCTCGCACGAGAACGGGACTTGAATCAAGTCTAGGTCCCAGGGGGCCTGAACCATTTCCGGGTCAGGCTGACCCGGAAAGTAGTAAAAAATTGAATGTTTACTCTGAACCTGCATGATTTTGACGCTTTTCTGGGTCATTTTGACACAGACTCCAGTTCAAACCGGATTCCAGTTCTGGACCGGAAACTTTTAGCGTGCACCGCGTAATTCTACAATTTTAGGACTGCCCATGATATTGCAATAATGTAAATTGGGCGCGATAGCTCCCGAGCCACTAAAGTGGGCCCATCTGAGATTTTCAGGTATTTTTCGTTAACTTATGGAACCTTTTCAACGAGTCATACTGGCATTTTATTTACTGTTCAAAGTCGGCAAAATCATTTATACTAAAACGCGTCAAACACTTACTTTTTTGTAAAGCGTAGTACCAGAAACATAATTATGTTTGCAATTCTGTAAAATTAACACTAGAACCCCAACAGTTAGGCCTAATTATGTGGAGGCTCCGTTTGGCCATCAAAAATATAAAGTCTAAATATTAATGTAAAAAAAAAATGATTGTTGGAATCACTTGCCATACAGGTCTTGAGTTTGTGACAACTTTCCTGCAGCTTTTCATGTTTGACAGCGAGTTGTTTCACGGGAGACAAATGCCTCAGCGTGACGTCATCGGTGGGAGAAGCTCGGAATATATCTTTTTCCTTCATTCCCGGTGCCATTGTGTTGTCATGTTTTCGCTGAAGTGCCACAGGGGTGCTGCACAACGGAGACGTAGGTAGCATCTCAACCGATCCTGATGGGGTTCGACAAAAACTAAGACCACCACTTGACGATGTAGATCTCGGTGGCGTGTTCAAGTTATCGAGCATTGGGCGTAGCAGGCAATGAGGAGCCGGGGCCCCTAGTTTGCTCTCAATCCCACAAAAAAGTTCGTCCATGTACTCGACATCAGTTAGTTCCATCTTGCTGTTCTGGAATAATTGTATATGACCCTACCTTTTTCCCCAACGGTTTATAGAACCAATCATACAATACAGTATTGGGCATGAAATTTGCAGTTCACTTCAGGCACAGAACGCAGCAGAGGTTACAACGTTCCAATGGGTACACACAATGTCCGGGTACATCAAGACGTATTTACCTTTTGATAGGTGGACTAAAGTTCACCGTCGATAATAAGCTTAAAGGAGAGTGTGCCTATCAGCGAATTTTGGCAATGTAAACAGTCGTGGATTGATGCATAATTTTTAAAGATTACACCCGTGGAGTATTAATTTCCATTAACAAAAATACTGTAAAACCTGGAATGCTTCTTGTTGAAAACTACGTCTTTATAAAGTTCTGAATTGAAATCCCAGGCCGAGCTATACACACTGGTATGAATGACTTGGGTTTTACGATGAAAAGATGAGTGGATCAAAAGGTCATATTTATGCGACAACGGCCTCGAATCGAAGACTAACCCCAGACTGCTGGGCGATGGTTAAGGATATGTTGATTGGGTCAACTAAACAAAACTGTATAAAATGAGTATACGCAAGGCTGACTCAATTGTGATTATTATAAGTTCACAATACTGTATAAGCTGTAAATCAGTATAAACAGCGATCTTCTTTATGTTTACATGACTGAATGGTAATACAATACTTCATGTGGTAAATCATAGGCTATTATGTAAACATTGATCGACTTATAATAGGTGCAGCCTGAGTCTGCATTGTATAATTTAATACTTGGGGTTTGTTTGCTTCCTATTGCACCGATTTGTGGGGGGGGAGAGGGGCAACCATTTCAATTAGTATAAAGGGACACGTTGCCTTGGATCGGGCGATTTGGTCTATGAAAAGCGTTTGTAACCGTTTGTTATAAAATGCATTATGGTTAGAAAGATGTTTTAAAAGTAGAATACAATGATCCACACAAATATGCCTCGAAATTGCGTGGTTTTCCTGTTACATCGTGAACTAACACATTTGTGACTCCACAAAATGGTGGACCCTGTTAGTTCGCAAAGTAATAGGAAAACCACGCAATAATTGCCTTCACCCGTTCTGTACTTCTATTCAGCGATAGTAATTAAATGCGTGCCATACAGCGCCGAAACCAGTGCAACATTTTTTAGGCACAAGAGACTGTGGCCCTTTTCGAAACGACCGGCTTCGGCTTGGATTCGGCTTCAGGCTCCGTTCTCTCGTCTGGATCCCTGAACGCATAGCACGCGTATAGTCAAACATCCGAGGGGCCTAGCTAGCCTGAAGCCGAATCCAAGCCGAAGCCGGTCGTTTCGAAAAGGGCCATTGCACTCTCGCGCATATTTGAACTTCCGGGACCATTGTGGTCCCAACCATATATGGAGATTTACGTGGGCAAGATTTTGTTTTGTCAATTATTTTAATTTAGCGTGGCTTATGACCATGAAAAATATATATGTTGTTGTGAATGTAATACTAAAGCCCTTTTCACACTATAGGTATTTCCCGGGAAATTCCCGGGAACTTTTGGTCGATCTGTTCACACTACAAAAAAACTCCCGGGAATTTCCCGGGAATTAGCTTATTCCCGGGAAATAATTAACCCTGCTCAGGGGTAGGGTTAAGGGAGTTAACCCCGGGGTAAAACGTTTTTCCCGGGAAAAAGCAGCTAGTGAGAACAGAAGAGGGTTTAACTTACCCCACCTTTTGCTTAATCTCGAAAGGGCTGACCTGTTTACCACATTTCCTGGGGTTTGATCGCAAGTGTGAAACGACCGTGATATTCCTGGGAAATAGTACTCCCGGGAGTTACCAAATTGGGATAGTGAGAACGGTTCCTGGGGTGGCAGTGGGGTTAAAAACTCCCGGGATTTTCCCGGGATTTTATTTCCCGGGAACTGGCTCTGTAGTGTGAAAAGGGCTTTAGTGATAACAAATATGAAAGTAAAATCAATTCAACAAAAAAGAAGAAAACCTGAGAATTAAACTTGACCTCAGCTTCCGGTAGTGCAAAAAAATAAGAATTTTGTGCTCGCCTCCGATCACAAAACTTATGTAAACGCTTGTTTTGGATGCGCGATGAAAATCGCCAGATGCTGTAATTGCAAAGGGAGGCCTTTTCATTGCAGTCTATGGTTGTTGAGGCGTCAGCGTCCTCTATATAAACTGCGTCAAGCGTTAATTTTACGCGAATTCACGTAAGAGGTTTATGAACAACAAATAAAGCATCTTTGTCCCAGAGTTTTAATTTTGCTTCAATATAGTTAACACATTATTTGTGTATTTATTATAAAAACTAAAACTGATTTTATAAACATGTAATGAGTATTTTTGTTGTTGAGATTTTGTCATAAGATATAGTTTAAAACAAAAATTTGATTTCAGAGAAAAAATTGTTCTTCGTTTGACGCGTTTTCTCGTTCCGATACGCGCGAGACTTGCACAGTCTATAAGGGGGATGCACCATCGATGCCTTCATGAAAAAGTGCGCATGATTGAGCTAAGCCGTCGCACCCTGTGTTAGGTACAACGGATACAGAGATACAGATACAAACGTTGTATGCGCGTCAGATTTTGTTTCGCAATCATAGAGTTATGTGTCAGGCCTCGCAGGCCAAATTATTGGCATAGGTAGAATCCAAAAACATTGTGTATTATGTTCTAATTAAACTGTTCGTTTTCGGACCCACACGTCCCATATAACACGTAACGTGTATAAAGAAAGTTTCAAGCAAGCATGGCAAAAAAATTAATAGAGACCTGTTTACACTGCATTTTCTCATATTTTGCTTACACAAATGACTAACACGTACATTTCTATGTATATCATGAACGACACCACTAAAAGCAATACCGGAAAAATATTTTTAATCCAAGGTAAAAGTACAAGTAAATTAAGCATAACAATAATCGTCCTCTGGGAGAGGTGACCAGATGTCATTGATGAAGAACCCGATGTCTTGTCCCCTCTACTCAACCCAGTCCTCCCAGCAGCAGCTCACCACAACACTCACACTCCAACGCACACACAGCCAGCCAGCAGCCATCTACCATGCATCACGATCACCGGTCAACAACAACTTGGAAACTTCCCGCGCCCAAAAGTGCATCCCATAAGCTCTACATAAGCTGCAACACCATCAGCAGTCCAGCATTCTCCTGAAGATCCGAGCAGAGTATGTACTGTTCGAAACGTCGAGACCCAACCGGTTCTTTTCAGAACCAACACTCCTCCCAAAAGAGATTTTACAACATGGTTGTACCCGCAAGTTTACTTCTTACTTCCAACACCATGCAAAGCTTCAAACACCACTTAGCTGATCGGTTGTTACAATTAATTGTTTAAATGCTGAAAATCGTACATGGTTTTTCACTCTTTTTTCCTGACTCACACAACGGCTACTTAAGCTCATTTATTCACAGGTTTGTTATTTCATGTATAACGGTTGATCACGCAAAACATAAACACTCTGCGAATATTATGTTGTGTCAGTTTACCATTCCTGTAATTTATCACACATCTTGTGGTAATTTGGTAAATTTTGCAAATTTTACTGAATTCGTCTCGTCACTTTACAACACGAATCTACCCCCAGGGGAATATGCATTGGGGGGTTTGGGTGTGGGGTTTTTAGTCTGAGTGCTGGGTGCGCCACACTGAGCGAAAATTTGTGCGTCAAACTGATTACTAATTGTAAACCCCAACTTTTGTTTACTAATATTTTTGGGGTAGGCCCTATACAACGACTATATTTTGTGATTATGATAAGTTATCAGAAACTGGGGGTTCTGTGCTTAAAATGTTGAAGAGACTTGGTTAAGACATTTTATCCTATTTGGCTTTGCAATTTTGAAGAGACTTGGTTAAGACATTTTATCCTATTTGGCTTTGCAAGTGTAGGTGGGGATACTTTATGAAAACTGGCACTGCAAGCCGTTTTGGGGGGAGAAAACATTTTCGGGTTGGCCTATAACAATTTGGGGGTAATTAGCAAAAATTATCAATGGCTGACCTGCCAAAAAATGAATAAATTTGACAGATTAATTAAGTATCAAATTACAGATTGTCACAAAAACTGAAATGCTACCTGGATACGATTTTTTTTTTTTTTTTTTTTTTTGTATTCCACTGTTTGTGGAAGGTTATTGATGCATGCACCCTGCAGAATAATAACAGTAAACAAAATTAATTGCTATAGCGCCACCACTCGGTAAAGGGTACTGTTTACAATTATTTCAGTGACGTATTGATGACTAGCGGGATTGCACCGCGGAGTGATAGTGTGTCTTGAAAGTAGCCCAATAATCTCTAACTTAGGCTGAAATACCTCATTCAAGAAGCATAGATAACCTTGTATCCTAAATTCTAAGCAAATCATTGCTCATTTTGACCGTATTGTGTTATATATGCTGAACTGTTGTTCATCTACTGAACTATTTTTGTAAGCGCACTGTTCAACATGAATGGTGCGCATCGGTTGTGTTATTGTGATGTGAGCTGGTGCATGCAGAAACAAACAGCGACGAACACTACAGAGACGAATCTGCGTTATCGCCATTTTCCTGTTTCGTTGAGAAAAATGTTTGTTCCTTGTGTCGTCAGTTATGTAGAGTAGCATAAAAACACAGTCACTAATTTCCTTCAAGGGGCGTCAGTTAGCATGGGGAACTGTTTGACTGGCCATGCGGCCGATGATATGTCTTTACTACACGAAGAATCGGACCACGTCTCGGATCGTCTCGGACCCCCACCACCGTATCAGGTAATTACCACAACAAAGACCTTACATCCAGTTGTTATGAGTCGATTAAACAAAGCCAACAGCGAAGGAAATAACTTATTTATGTGGGCTGTGTGTGTACTGTATAGCGTGTGTACTTTAAAGTAACAATCAAGTAAACATCATGGGAGTCTGCTTAAAATAATACAAAATATAGTCGAACCTTGGGTGTTTTTGGCTTGGTTGGTGCATGATGATAGAGCTTGTCTTATTTTGTTCATCAATCAATCATGGTTGGTGCTGAACAGCTGAATCGTGTGTTCAGGGTAAGAAATTTTAGACTTTTATCTGAATTCAGACTTTTTAAAAGACTGCCTGGTAAATAAAAAATGTTGGGGTTTTTTCTCAAAATAAAATAAGTCGGGCTCTTTGATTTACTTTGTACTTCTGTCAGTCTGTAGTGCTGAGGATACTGTTCCCAAAAGCTCATTATTGGAATCTAAATCCAGGGGTTATCAAAAGGAAGAATTAAATACCATCATTTCAACAAACTCCTATATAAAGATCTGGATCCAAGTTTCAGTTTTTGTAATCAGCAGTGACTCTCACACCTGTGTGTTGCAAATTGTAAAACAACAAACAAACAAACCACTACTCACTTGTTTGAGCCGTCCGACTCCATCCATGCTCTATGTTTGAGCTGAGGTTGCACTTTTATATAGAAAACACCCCTCTGATGGAATTAGCCCTGCCCCTGCCCTGGTGGTAGGATGTCTATCTCTGTTTGCGCGACATGTCCTGGTAAGCTTATCATGAAGGCTATCCTGTACAATGCAAACTGAAACAGAATTACAAAAGTAAGTACTGAGTATACAGTGCTTTACACACATCGGTGTTCGTGTAAAAAACAAACAATATCACAAGGAGTTGTTAACCAATTTTTACCTGATGCTTGCTGGAAGCTGAAAGATATGTCATACAATGATAACAATTAATTGGAAAGCTCCAACCTCGCGAAGGTCATAAAACGAAGGGGTTACGACAAATCATGTCTTGAAATTTTGCAACATTTTTTCGATCAAGAACGTTCAGCTATGCCTAATCGACGCTAAGCCCACAATGTAGCATCAAGGACTGTGATGAACTTTCGAAAGATAGTGTGCGGGTTTTTGGCCCAAAACTTCTCCCGCTTGCATTTTTTTGTTCACATACTCATTACACTGGCGGGTACAATTTAGTGCTGACTCGTTTTGGTGTAATTTTATGAAGAACTTTCATGGCAATTCTGACACATTTAAAACACATTGGCAGCCATGATGTTTAGCTATATCAGCTTCTACCCTAGTCTCTGTTCCAGCAGCAACACCATCTTCAGTGTACTTAAAAGTGATTATGTCATAGGGCAACGCACTTTCTCTGACAACAAGACAAGCACTGGCTGAACAAGTGACCTTCATGTACGTTTACACGGTTATGTTTGCGTTTGGCGACACGAACACAATAAACGATCCAACAGTTTGCATTACAATACAAAATAGGGTCACAAAAAAGCACTAGGGTTCTCCCCATGCTCAAGATAGCTCATCAGGCAGATACGCGCGAATTGCGTGCCGATACGCGCAAATTTCGGCTAATTTGGAAAAAAACACCAAAAATAACATTGGTTTGTTTTATTTACTAGTTTCACAAAAACATTAAGAGAAAACCATTTAGAATGCTCCAGATTGCACAGCAGGGCTTTTAAAGATAAACACCGAGTAGAAAACATTCCAAAGACCTCGTTTCAATTTAGTGTCCTTCATCAAAACTTCCAAAATTTTGGTCCAGAATGCCTCACAGTTTTGAAAAATCCGGCGAAGAACCCTAAGCAGCAGGCTAGCGCAGGCCTGATGCTTCATTCTTGAAGGGGAAAGGGCACCTTCATCAGGAAATTGTAAGTTTCTATTGCAACGTTTCAAGGGGCAACAAGGCAATGACCAGGGGGGCAACGAAGGCGATTGCCTCTGTTGCCTCCATGAACATCAGGCGGTCAGGGTTCTCCCCATGCGCAAGCTAGCGTATCGGGCCGATACGCGTGAATTGCGTGCCGATACAGGCACGTTTCACAAAAATCATCAAGACGAAACCATAGAATGCTCCAAATTGCACAGTATGGCTTTTAAAACCAAGATAAACACCAGGTAGAAAACATTCCAAAGACCTTGTTTCAATTCGGCGTGCTTTGGCCAAACATCCAAAAAATTGGGTCCAGAACCTGGGGAGAACCCTGAGGCCTGTATGTGCATCAGTAAACATAAAGGCTGCCGACACGTGTTTTAAACATTGGCTGGTCATCTCACCCCCTAACAAGCTCACCCCAACACAAGCTTCATGGGTTGTAGTAATCTCATCCCCTGACAAAGTCGCCCCCTTGCAAGCTAGCCCCAAGACATTTTTTATTTTAAGCAGCTGCCTTCATCAAAGGTGTTCATTGTTTAGTGGCAGAGGAGCTCTTCATATTCATTTGTGGTAACTTTGCTTGGGGCAACATTGCCTGAGGGCGAGATTGTTACTACCAAGGGCAAGCTTGCGTGGGGGCGACTTTGTTGGGGCGACTTTGTTGAGGGCAAGCTTGCTATGGGGCAGGGTGACCGGCTTTCTCTGCGCTTCCTAAGGAACTGATTTATTAATTATTTCCCCATATAAAGGCATTGCCAATTGATGCCTTTCAGTCATCATTTTCTCTTGTTTCTTTGTGGCACTGTACTTCTTAGGCACAGCTCATTGTTTGAGAACCAAGCCATAACACTTAACAACAGCTCCGTGATGTTTAAATGTAGTGGGCTTAAGCCCGTTTCACAAGAGAGCAATTTAGCAGGGGTCCCTTGATTTATTTTAGCATGGTTGTGAAATTTTGCAAATTGCACTTCCTGTGAAAGGACAACAATTAAATGGTTGGACTGTCCAAGGTCCCAAGTCAAATCTTCTCAAACATTGCTACATTTTGTGGGAGGTCGGGACGTACGACAAAATCTTCTGCTAGCGAAAGTTTTGACTAAAAGGTCGTGTGCGAAATCCTCACGTGAAGGGAACCTAAATGTAGTTTCCATGCCTAAGGTCTTGTTTCTGTATTGTTTTTGTTAATTTGTGTCTTAATGTATGCGCATGTGATTGGATTAACAGGAAGAAGCCCCAGTTTATCACTTGAGTCCAAATCAAAGACGTACTGTCAATCAACTCACAGAGGAGGAACAGGTGAAAATCGCAAAGAGGATAGGCCTTATACAGCACTTGCCAACCGGAGTTCATGATGGCACTAAAAAGGCTAGAGAGTAAGTTAGTAAAAGGGTTCTGCTCATACAGAGTACATTATGAAGTCCCAAATCTCATTTCTGCTTTGTGTTTCTTTGTTTTGCTGTCCTCTTATAAAAACATTCTTCAGATATTCTTCCTACTTGAGTCTGATTTACGATTTTGTTTGCCATTGGAAAAATCAGAAACATTGTGATTAAATAACCTTAAAAATCTATTAAAGCCTACACCATGTGTACATGTACATGTACATGTAGGTCAGCCATTGTACTCAATAGAAGGTTCCTACTTTTTTTCCAAGAACCAAATGTCATGCCAGTGTTATAAAGAGGTCATTTGGCTAGCCCCAGCGATCTATAACGAGAGGCGACTGTATCTGATCCCAGGAAGTTAACCAAGTTAAACAGAAGTTTACCAAAGTTTACCACTGCATTCGAAAAGAACACTTCAGGCGACAACATACATTTCTAATACTATCTTACTGTCCCCAAAACAATTATTGTGGAAATTGACATGCGAATGTTTCTCTTCATAGAGACTGGTTGGCTGTTTTAAAGGAATCATACACGTTTGGTAATGACTCAAAACAAATATTAGCATAAAAACTTACTTGGTAACGAGCAACGGAGAGCTGTTGATAGTATAAAACATTGTAGGAAACGACTCCCTCTGAAGTAACGTAGTTTTTGAGAAAGAGGTAATTTCTCACTAAAATAATAAAAACTTCTTACAAGAGGTTTTTATTCCTATCTGAAAGCACACAAATTTGTACTTAACAAGGGTGTTTTTTCTTTCATAATTTTCTTGCAACTTCGATCACCAATTGAGCCCAAATTTTCACTGGCTTGTTATTTTATGCATATGTTGTGACACACCAAGTGAGAACACTGGTCTTTGACGATTACCAAATGTGTACAATGCCTTTAATTGCCTCGTGTGACCTGGGCCAAATTTCATAAAGCTATTTACTGGTAAGCAACTTAAACGATCGACAAGATTTGACAGCGCGTGTGCCTGTTCACAATGGATTTATATTGTTGTGTCCCTCATCTGCTTACAAGAACCGCCAGCAAGCTCATGTGCCATTTGCTTTGCTTACGTAATATCGTAATATTGGGGATCGTGCATTTTTCGCACATTTCCCCGCGCCTTTGGAACTGTCAAATTCGTTCCGCAGAGTCACTGGAAGTTTTCAAGAAAAAAAGAATTTCTGTTCAATGGTTGATTGCCATGGACCAACTGTCTTTCCCATTATTAGTGCCTATATTTATTCACTTATTGTATAGTTTTCTTGTAAAGCGCTGTGGCACCCAGTGTAAGAGGCTTGCCCATTAATATTAATATTATCAGTGTTTATGAAAGAGAAACTGTGCTAATGGTTACTCCGTAAGCATAAAACGTATGCTTACAGGCTTTATGAAATTGGGCCTTGTTCTTAGATATAGTTACAACTTTGTTGATGTTTTTCATACAGCACAACCACGTTAATAAGGGACACATTGCTTTCAATTGTCTCACCGCTTAGAATTACTCCTTTTCCTTTTTAAGAATTGTTCATGCACTAAAACACAGTGTGTTGTAATAAGTGAGTAGTGATTTTTTTTTTAAATGCCTCTGGAAATACAATTACAACCAGCGGAACATACCATCTGCCATTTTGTGGAGTACAAAAAAGCAGAACCATGTTCTGTCATGAAATTACACAAAAACCACACAATTTCAATGGATATTTATGTCAATCATTGTATTTCATTACAAAGGCTTTTTGAAGCCCAAATCGCCAAAACCGAAAGCAATTTACCCCTAATTTATTCTTCTTTTGTGACACTTGCTGACATATAATTAATGACCTTCGTTTTTTTTTCATTTGTTGTTTTCTTTTTCGCCAGGTGTGTAATTTGTATGTTAGATTTCCAGATGGGAGATGGTCTACGTTACCTACCATGCATGCATACATATCATAAGAACTGCATTGATGATTGGTTGATGCGATCTTTTACTTGCCCGTCTTGTATGGAACCAGTGGATGCAGCCCTTTTATCAACCTACGAGACTCGCTAGCCACAAACACTCTGTGCCAACACGACAACCACTTCAACTTTTATGTGCAAACAACATTCGTACCAAATTCTTTATAATAGTTCATTGTCTTATATGTTGGGGGTTACAATGCAATTGAGTGTGCACGCAGATCGTTAAAAGTCATGTGATTTTAAAAAAATCCTTAGTTTGCTTTAGTTTTTTATATTATTTAATCAAATTATAATAATTATGCCAAATCAGTAAAGAAAAAACTCTGATTCGGTTAATTCAATCCATAGATAGTGATGTGTTGAGTTGTCTGTTTGTGTCTGGCGATCTGTGTGATATGTTTATAAAATCTTGTTTTTAAAAACTAGTGTTTGAAACAATTTGTTTTGTATCGTAATGAAGACACTTAACACCGGGCATGTAAATTGTTGCATCATACAGCCCTTTTTCTCAAAATACCGTTTGTTATCAAATTGGTTTGTGGCACCAAGGCACAGCAGCAGAAATTGTATTTTCTGTTAAAAGAATTATTGTACCGTAATCCACCCAACCCAAATTTTTAAGACAAGAAGCATGACACATCTAGAACATCTGTAGGGGTAACACGTCACTCACACTTTTCTTTTTTTAGGGGGGGGGGGGGTAAGGGAAAATAGTTTTGCGGTTAATGTACATTAATTAATTACTCCTTTCTTTCAGTATCTATGAATTTTCTGGAGGCTTTTGTTTCACATTATGGTCTTTTAAAGGGTCTGTATACGTTTGGTAATTACTCTGAGAATTAATGGCAATAAAAACTTACTTGGTAAGAAGTACAGCAGCTTTGGGTAGTATAATGCATTTTGAGAAACTTTCCACTTCTGCGGTTATGGGAAATGATATCACTTTTTATCCCCAACAGTTTGAATCTGAGAAGCGTTTACTGCAGTAACGTTTCTCAGATAGTGAATTCCACTTGCAGTTTATTCTTCCTGCGTGGACAAATCGCTCCAGATTTTTCGGTAGTATCTCAAAAACGTTACCACCTTTTGAAATGAAATTTTCACAGGTTTAGTTTTATGGTATATATCTACAACTATATAGGATTGAAACAAACAGTGGGTTCCAATTACCAAACTTAAAAATCCCTTTAAATTAAGTTATTTAAATTTACAAAATACAAGATCTACGTTTGCTTGCTGAGGAGTATACTTGGGGTTTGGGCGGTTTTGGGGGGGGGGTTGTTTTTTGGAAGAGTTACATTGAGGAAGAATATATTGGAAAAAGCATTTTGCGGGAAGGCTGAGATAATCTCCTACATATGGATTTGAAGCTTGATTTTCATCTGTTGTATTAAAGTATTCCTTTACCCTCAAATGAATGCACTTTATTCTGCACCACAGTTCAACACTAATTGAGTCTTTGATAATAATGTTGCAACAGTGAAACCTGATTGCATAAAACACACTCCATGCTTTTTACCTATACAATAAACAATGTTGTACACGTCAACGAGTAACTTGATATGAAACCATGGGGCAATTGTGCCATGATGAAACTAAGATTGCAGGAAATGATGGGTTTATTTTAAGTGTAACACATGTACAGTAAAGTGTAGTAACTGAATGGTGTGTTATAACCTGCGCTAATGTTCCCAACTAAAGATTTGTTCCCATCCCTACTGTAGTTGGGACGGGTCCCAACTTCAGTGTATACTGTTGAAACGACCCAATTATAGCTGGAATCCCGAGATCTGTCACCAAACAGGGAACCAGCAGCTGTTATACACTGCATTGGATGGTCACACTCACAACACCAGACTGCCTGGTGATTTCAATTGCGTGTACGTGATGGAGAAACAATAGATTTTCAAGTTTTTCTCAAGTTTTCTCAAGATTTACTGTGTATCACACGTGAGCCCCCGCTGTAAGCTGAGAGAAACTTGAGAGGATCAAAAAATACTTTAGAGGCCCACTTACAGACCCCTTGTATAATATGACGTCACACTCTCAAACAGCGCCCTCACTGAGGCAAAAGGAGGCAGATCATTGGACGATGGCTGTTCTTGGTGCGTAGAAAACGTGCGCGTGACGTCAGCGTACCAGCAGCATTGCGCGTTATGCAAGGGGTCTTTTGAGTATTGTGGTCACCTACATCATTGTTATTATCACTGTCATGCAATCCCATCTATAGTTGGGCTGTCCCAACTAAAGTTGGGATGATTGTAAAATTGGGACAGAGTATTAATATGATGATTTAAAAACTTTGGTCTATACCATTGTGTGCATGCCTTTTGCATGACATTTTATTCATTGGAAGCTTCAAATTTGTTATTATCATTTAACAAAATTTGATTGATTGTCGGAAAGGAAAAACTTTACGATGTTTATTAGTTACACCCAAACACTCTGCAAATTTTAGGGCAGATCCAAAACTGCTGTCTGAAAAGCTTGGCTTGTTGAATTTAACATCACAGTGTGGTACAAGGTGCTGGAATTAATTGTCACTTTATGTATTTATTTATTGATTACAGACTGGCAATGTGATTGTTTGTCTTTAAATTCAATTGTTTGGTCGAAACATGTAAACATTAGTTATAAACCTGTTAATAGAAATGGTTTACAATAATAAAGGACTTTACCAACAGAGGAAAGGGTTGGGCCAAAATGTATTTATTTTGCTTCAAATCAATTTTTGGGGCATTTTTATCTTGGTTTTGGATGTTAAGTTTGAAAAAGCACAACATTAACATGGCAGCCATCTTGAAAAACGGCCGCCATCTTGGATCTTCAATCGTTCAAGACTGAGTAAGTATTCAAAAAAAATTGATCTGTTTCAATCTATTTATTTAAAAAGGAATTCTTGGAGTTGAAAAGCAGCTGTCATCTTGGATTTGCAAATTATATAATACAATGTACAAAGTATGATTATAGAGTAAATCAGCATAAAATAAAATCTCTTTGCAATAATTTCAGGTAATGAGGTAAGGCACTCTAGATTCACCACAACAAATAAATGTCCAAATCCGATAGATTTGAATAGCATGTAATTATTCAGACGGGAAGTTTGTTTCTATTGACAAAATAAACAACAATTAGTCGATTTGCAATGCACTAATTTTGAGGAATAATGCGCTGTTTATCTGACCCTAGGATATTAATTACTTGTTAAATCATTAGTTCATCCCTTATAAAAATGCTTAGTTAAATGTTTCTTTCTTTTTCCATCTCTATTATGTTATCTATGTTGTGTTTATTTAGATTTTATGACATGTATATTAATTTATTTACAGTTGTTCAGATTATGAAATGCATTCACATCCACAGAAACTGTAATTGAAAACTTAATTAATTGTATTGTATATAATAAGGATAATTTTAAAGGGACTCTTAACGTGACGAGTCGATATAAAGTAGTGGACACAATTAAAGATATTGTCATTGAGGTATAGATCATGAACATGTTGGATATAAAGTTCGCAAAGTATGACAATGAATAAAGTTCGTCGTAGCAGACATTCAGCTACCGCCACACTTTAAATAATTCTAAAATAATTGTGTATTTCTTTCCGTGGTTTCATTTGTGTATTTATGTATTATAACATGATAAGTTTGAGCTTGGACCATGATCGCGACCACCAAGGGAAGGGGTTTTCGCCCATGTGGCTGCTGAATGCGCTGCAGCACTTTAGCAAACCATTAAAACTTCATAAATGGGTCTCATTCAAAACACTGCTGAGCGCTCCTACGCCCCGTGTAATGAAGTGCGATAATAAGAACCCAGTATTATTGGAGATATAACAATAAAGTGACTGAAATTTAGATCTGATTTGAGATTATCTAATGCAATACATAATAATGAGCAATTAAATGACGAGAGCTTGCATGGGAGAGCTACAGCTTTGAGTAAACTGGTCTTCCACTTGGTTAGTACACGGGTTTTGTCTATCATTGGATAGGCCTTAATAATTATTTGTTATCGTTAATCACGCCCCCACCCCCGCACTGCCGTAGGTTTTGTTTGCCTTTACGCGGCCACTGACATGACCTACTCGTTGCGCGCTTCATGTTTCGTTTTCTCAAGGTTTTGTTTGTTTTGCCGCTTTCGTTGTGATTACTGCTGCTTTATAACTTGGTCCCTGTGTTCTTATCCTGGTTTTGTTTCTATAATACATTGCTTTCTACATTCATTTTCATTTGCTACGTTCACTCTCTACACCTTTTACTTGCATATTACATTAGACCATGGGCTTACTCTAAATTATTTAGTTTGTGTTTTTGTTACACTCTGGGTGGTTGTTTTTTATGTTAACCCCACTGATAAGAGTGTTTAGGTCAATTGCTTTCCTATTAAAGGGAAGATTTACGTTTGGTTAATCACTCTTAAAATTAATGGAAATAAAAACTGAGACCTAGTTCGTTAGAAGTATATTCGAAAGTATATAAAGCATTTTTAGAAACATTTCACTTCGAAGTAATTCTAATGTGTTGGAAAAAGTTATCCGAAAGAAAAAAATCTGAAAAAACGTACTGTCAGTTAGACCTACGTTCAGTTTCTCAGATTGTGTATTCCATTTACGGATTATTTTGCCGCGTGGGTACAGAATCGCTCCGGATTTTCGGCGATCGAAAACGGGACCACCTTTTGAAATGAAATTTTCACAGGTTATAGTTGTATTCTACATTTATATATGATTCAAAAAATCGAAAGGTTCCAAAAACCAAAGGTCACGACGTTTGGTAAGACTCTGAAAATAATGGCAATAAAAACTTGCTTGGTAAGAAGTAAAGCAGCGTTGGGTAGTATAATGCATTTTGAGAAACTTTTCACTTTGAAGTACTGCGGTTATGGACAAAGATTATCACTTTTTATCCCCAACAATTTGAATCTGAGAAGCGTTACTGCAGTAACGTTTCTCAGATAGTGTATTCCAATCGCAGATTATTCTTCCTGCGTGGACATAACCGCTCCATATTTCCGGCAATATCTCAAAAACGCTACCACCTTTCAGGGTTCACAGGTTAGTTTTATGGTATATCTATAACTATATATATAGGATTGAAACAAACAGTGGGTTCAAATTACCAAACGTACACAAAATACACTGAGTTAAATTTTCATTTTATAGATCACTGCCCAGAGAATTTTCTTTGAAGAGACTATATACTGTTAAAATAGAACAGTAACCGGAGGCTTATGTTGAAATCAATTATTGCCAAAAGGCTAACCACAATGGGCTTTTCCTTATTATTACTATTATTATATACTGTAGGAATGGTTACCATTTCCAGCTCAGCCCTGACACCTGCCTCCCCTTTCTATTTCGCTCGGTCCCGCCCCCGCGGCGAACTGCCTGATATCACTTTCGGCTCTCTGATCACTTTGTTCGAACAGCGCCCTCATTTGAAAATAAAAAATAGTCTGGTATTCAGATCTATACAGTTTGCATGTACAGATAACAACAAGGAGAAGAAGTGGTCTCTCGTCTGCGAGTCGGTCGCTATACCAGATTCCTCAGTTGTAAATTGTGGTAGTCATGGACGCGTTGTAAGAAGACTGCAAATCTGTCAACTTTTGAAAGGTTTAGGAGATCTTTGCAACATTTTGTTTCTTCCAGGCAGGGGCTACGAACGCCACACTACAAGTTAAAGTCATGTAAGTAATGAGATGTGTATAATTAGTCGGATCGTTGTCAGTCAACTATTTTGACTGAGTAACTAAATTATCTAACTTGTCACTAACCATGCTAACCATAGCAATTAGCATGCAATTGCAAGCAATAGCAAAAATACATAACAAAATTAACTACAAAATTGTATTCCCCTAGCAAGCGAGCTTGCCCTTACCATCCACAGTCCCCCCCCCCCACACACACACACACACCGTGGAGGAAGGGAAATACACACAGTCTATTCACCCACCAAGAAAGTTGCCTCAGCTCAGTCTAAAAAAAGGTGCCCACACTACTGACAATCTAATTTTGTGTGAGAAAGGTGCAATCTTCCATAAGAAGATCACTGTAGTGTATGTTATTGTTAGTTTGCTCATGAATTCGGAACTTTGCCAGTATTTTTGTGGTGCCTATGGATTTGCCTTGTGATCCGACATGCCTAGCCCTAAACTGGACTCTTCCTTCACTAACAGTGTACAACAAGAGGACTGTGTATTCCTAACTGAGCTGCGATAATCATAGCTCTTCTTCATTTGGTCTAGGCGTTCGGGGGGGGGGGGATCAAGGGTTAAGATTATTGCAACAGTACTAAATAACAGTGTATTCCCAGCTTCAATCCAAATTTTCACAAATTTTACTGCATGCACGGTGGCATTTTCCTTTAACAGTAAACATTATTTCTGTCAACTACGAATTTCCTCAACTACCACAGTACTAGTCGCAATTGTAGTATTAGTACAATCCTTGACATACTCAAAACTGTAGTTATGCATGATATCTAAACATGGAATAAATCGATATGTTAAGGCTGGGGTTTTTTACTTTTGAGTTTAGAGTTAAACAAAAATGCATAAAGCTATTTTAAATGAATAAAATCATGACAAAGACTTGCAACACACACCGTGGTCTTTTAAAAGGCATGGTACACGTTTGGTAATTACTCAAAATATCTATTAGCATAAAAACTGACTTGGTAACAAGCAACGGAGAGCTGTTGATAGTACATAACAATGTGAGAAACGACTCACTCTGAAGTAACGTAGTTTTTGAGAAAGAGGTAATTTCTCACTAAAATAATAACAACTTCTTGCAAGAAGTTTTTATTCCTATCCGAATGCACACAAATTTGTACAACAAGGGAGTTTTTTCTTTCATCATTTTCTTGCAACTTCGATGACCAATTGAGCCGAAATTTTCACAGGCTTGTTATTTTATGAATATGTTGGGATACACCAAATGAGAACACTGGTCTTTGACAATTACCAAACGTGTACGATGCCTTTAAGTTTATGATAAAAGCAATATTTATCATATTTTCTCAAAATGACCCCTCCCCCCAAAAAAACCACAAAAAAAACCAACTATTTTAAACTCACAGTTATGGCACATTTACTTTTCTAATTTATTATCTTAGTTTCAATAACATCCCAAATGACCTAATTTGCAGGAATCGACCACCTTCAGGCGGAGGCCGAAGAGCAACTACAGGTGCTCGACCTAACAGCTCCTTACTGAGACAAGCCCCACCAGGAACTGCAATGAGAATGCCTCAAGGAACTGGGGTAAATCTAACACCATTTCTTGTTACTCAAACTGATTTAGTTATCAAGATATATTTTTGTGGGACAGAAACACTACCCTTAATGTGTATTCATGCACCACTTTGATTTCAAGAATTAAAAATCATGGTGTGAATTTGTTAACTAAGAAAAAATTGGAATAACAGTTTGCAATTTTCTTGTTTGGGTAAAAGTTGTCCTGACTGTTCTTGTTGATAAATGACACCAAGATCTGATCTACATGATCTATGGCTAATTAGGACAAACTAGGATTGGTAAATCATAAAAATTAAAAATTAAATTTCAAAATGAAAGCCCACTGATTATTTATTATTGATATAATATAATTAGTAGAGCTACATTAACATAATTTTTTTGTTTTTACCTTTATTTAGATAAAAACTATTGTGTAAGCGTAATATGCATCTATAAAAATGTTTGACATGTAATGCATGTTTGTAACACGTAACACTACAAACATAAATGTGAAATTGAATGAGCATCCATTGATTTGTTTAAAGGCCCCAGGTACTGCAAGGCCAGGAACGAGGGGCGGAGCTGCGGGTGCAGGAGTGGGAGGTATGACCTTTTTACGATTCTTTTTTTCAATGTTAAGGGCATCATTCTGATCCATGGTCAAAAAAATAATTGATTAACCCTCCTACTCTCGATAATGTTTATCAGTAAGTTGACCAACCAATTTTAACTATTCAGCAACACATATTGCGGTTGATGGAGCAACAGTACATATGCAATGTGCAATTGTCACATGATATCATATTGCAGACTGGCGTAGTTTATCTATCATTCAAAACTACAGTGGATGATATTGAATGGTTACAAAGTAGGAGGGTTGACTGTGTATTGTGTAGATGCATTCACCACATGTTGCAGGCTGGCATATCTATCATGGAAAACCACAGTGGTGAATTTGAATGGTCAGACAGTAGAATGGTTGACTGTGTACTGTGTAGGTACATTCACCACATCTTGCAGGCTGGCATAGTTTCATTCAAAACCAAAGTGTATTATATTGAATGGTATAAATGTATTCACCATGTGATATCATATTGCAGGCTGCCATAGTTTATATAACACTCTAACCATAGTGGATGATGTGGAATGGTTTGACAGTAGGAGGGTCGACTGTGTACTGTGGAGATACATTTACCATGGTATCATAATGCAGGCTTGCATATCTACTCAAAACTCTTATTCAAAACCACAGTGAACGACATTGAATGGTCAGACAGTAGGAGGGTTGACTGTAAGTTGTAGATGCATTTATCACATATGATCATATTGTAGGCTGGCATAACATCAAAACCCTCAGTGGATGTTACTGAATGGTCAAGACAGTAGGAGGGTTGACTGTGTACTGTGGAAACCCATTCACTACATGATATCATATCGCAGGCTGGTATCATTCAGAACGACATTGAATGGTCAGACAGTAGGAGGGTTAATGATTCTCTAAAGAAGTAACCATCAATCTGTTATGGTGAAATGAATATTTAGGGTAATGATTAATATCCATTGTTTTTATATATTTATTTATTAAGTTTGGATTATTTTGTCAGTTCTTGATGCCAAACTAAGTGTGACTGATCGACCTACCACTCAACAAGGTCTTGGAGGAATGAGGACTGGTAAAAAAGGTGAGACAGTCGGGCCTTGTTTTATTTTTTTAAGATACTATTCATGTTAAACTCACAACTTATGGGGGGATCGTTCATTCGCACAAGCTGGATCTTCTCTCTGGAACGTACTTCCTTAAGATATCCGTAATATTTCTGATGTTCACACTTTCAGAGTTACTCTCAAAACTCAGCTTTTCAAGATGTATTTCTTTAATTCATAGTTTTGTTGCTTTCCATTGTTAACTATTGTTTGTTTTCCCAAATTGTTATTTTGCTTTCTTTTCACTGGATATATATGTACATGTATTGTTTTGTTTACATTGTCTGCTTTTCTGCACCTTGAACATCTCTTTAGATTGACTTGGCGCTTTATAATTGCCCATTGTTATTATTATAATTATGTTGTTAACTGGGGAAAAATGCATTCAATAAATAACTGATCTTTGTAAAGCTGAGACAACTTTTTGCATTTGTGTGAACTAATGAAATATCAAATTGATGACTGTATATTTGATTGTTTTTTGGTTTACACCCTTTTAAGTCGAGCTTGTTAGCACTGGCTTCACTTTTGATATTATTTTTTTTTTTTTTATAATATTGATCAGTATTTTAACTTGTGGATCCCAAAACCGTGGTTTGTTTCATAAATGTTGTTTTGTAAAGTTCTAAGATTAGTATTTTGCTGTTGCTTTGTATTTTTCCATAGGGCCACAACGTGTTGTAATGGACAAGTCGTATTTCATTGGAATGCTTCGCACTAAACTCAATGAGCTTCAGGTAGAAAACAATAAACTTCAAGGAAGTATTGACCAAGCAAACGACGAGAATAATAGCTACTTGTCATATGAAAAACGGTGAGTCTACCAGGAGTTTTTGGCGATTATTATTTTGATTGCTTAAATCATCCAAAGTTGTAATGAACAGAACACATTGTGAGAGATAACATGAGGCAAACAGTCAGAAAGTGCCAACATGAGTACCGTAGTAGGGTTCTAGGCTAGTCTATTGGCTCTAGGCAGTTTGCACTGTGGCAAAGTGCTCTACATGAGTACCCTAGTTCAAACAGGGTTCTAGGCTAGTCTATTGGCTGTAGGCAGTTTACACTGTGGTAAAGTGCCCTACATGAGTACCCTAGTTCAAGCAGGGTTCTAGGCTAGTCTATCGGCTGTAGGCAGTTTGCACTTTGGCAAAGTGCCCCATATGAGTACCCTAGTTCAAGCAGGGTTCTAGGCTAGTCTACTGGCTGTAGGCAGTTTGCACTGTGGCAAAGTGCCCTACATGAGTACCCTAGTTCAAGTAGGGTTCTAGGCTAGTCTACCGGCTGTAGGCAGTTAGCACTTTGGCAAAGTGCCCTACATGAGTACCCTAGTTCAAGCAGGGTTCTAGGCTAGTCTATCGGCTGTAGGCAGTTTGCACTGTGGTAAAGTGCCCCACAAGAGTACCCTAGTCCAAGTAGGGTTCTAGGCTAGTCTACTGGCTGTAAGCAGTTTGCACTTTGGCAAAGTGCCCTACATGAGTACCCTAGTTCAAGTAGGGTTCTAGGCTAGTCTACCGGCTGAAGGCAGTTTGCACTGTGGCAAAGTGCCTTACATGAGTACCCTAGTTCAAGCAGGGTTCTAGGCTAGTCTATCGGCTGAAGGCAGTTTACACTGTGGTAAAGTGCCCTACATGAGTACCCTAGTTCAAGTAGGGTTCTAGGCTAGTCTATCGGCTGTAGGCAGTTTACACTGTGGTAAAGTGCCCTACATGAGTACCCTAGTTCAAGCAGGGTTCTAGGCTAGTCTATTGGCTGTAGGCAGTTTGCACTTTGGTAAAGTGCCCTACATGAGTACCCTAGTTCAAGTAGGGTTCTAGGCTAGTCTACTGGCTGTAGGCAGTTTGCACTTTGGCAAAGTGCCCTACATGAGTACCCTAGTTCAAACAGGGTTCTAGGCTAGTCTATTGGCTGTAGGCAGTTTGCATTGTGGCAAAGTGCCCTACATGAGTACCCTAGTTCAAGTAGGGTTCTAGGCTAGTCTATTGGCTGTAGGCAGTTTGCACTGTGGCAAAGTGCCCTACATGAGTACCCTAGTTCAAGCAGGGTTCTAGGCTAGTCTATTGGCTGTAGGCAGTTTGCACTGTGGTAAAGTGCCCTACATGAGTACCCTAGTTCAAGCAGGGTTCTAGGCTAGTCTATTGGCTGTAAGCAGTTTGCACTGTGGCAAAGTGCCCTACATGAGTACCCTAGTTCAAGTAGGGTTCTAGGCTAGTCTATTGGCTGTAGGCAGTTTGCACTGTGGTAAAGTGCCCTACATGAGTACCCTAGTTCAAGCAGGGTTCTAGGCTAGTCTATTGGCTGTAGGCAGTTTGCACTGTGGTAAAGTGCCCTACATGAGTACCCTAGTTCAAACAGGGTTCTAGGCTAGTCTACTGGCTGTAGGCAGTTTGCACTGTGGTAAAGTGCCCTACATGAGTACCCTAGTTCAAACAAGGTTCTAGGCTAGTCTATTGGCTGTAGGCAGTTTACACTGTGGTAAAGTGCCCTACATGAGTACCCTAGTTCAAGCAGGGTTCTAGGCTAGTCTATTGGCTGTAGGCAGTTTGCACTGTGGTAAAGTGCCCTACATGAGTACCCTAGTTCAAGCAGGGTTCTAGGCTAGTCTATTGGCTGTAGGCAGTTTGCACTGTGGCAAAGTGCCCTACATGAGTACCCTAGTTCAAGTAGGGTTCTAGGCTAGTCTACTGGCTGTAAGCAGTTTGCACTGTGGTAAAGTGCCCTACATGAGTACCCTAGTTCAAGCAGGGTTCTAGGCTAGTCTATTGGCTGTAGGCAGTTTGCACTGTGGCAAAGTGCCCTACATGAGTACCCTAGTTCAAGTAGGGTTCAAGGCTAGTCTACTGGCTGTAAGCAGTTTGCACTGTGGCAAAGTGCCCTACATGAGTACCCTAGTTCAAGTAGGGTTCTAGGCTAGTCTACTGACTGTAGGCAGTTTGCACTGTGGCAAAGTGCCCTACATGAGTACCCTAGTTCAAGTAGGGTTCTAGGCTAGTCTATTGGCTGTAGGCAGTTTGCACTGTGGTAAAGTGCCCTACATGAGTACCCTAGTTCAAACAGGGTTCTAGGCTAGTCTACTGGCTGTAGGCAGTTTGCACTGTGGCAAAGTGCCCTACATGAGTACCCTAGTTCAAGTAGGGTTCTAGGCTAGTCTACCGGCTGTAGGCAGTTTGCACTGTGGCAAAGTGCCCTACATGAGTACCCTAGTTCAAACAGGGTTCTAGGCTAGTCTATTGGCTGTAGGCAGTTTGCACTGTGGCAAAGTGCCCTACATGAGTACCCTAGTTCAAGTAGGGTTCTAGGCTAGCCTACTGACTGTAAGCAGTTTGCACTGTGGCAAAGTGCCCTACATGAGTACCCTAATTCAAGTAGGGTTCTAGGCTAGTCTACTGGCTGTAGGGAGTTTGCACTGTGGCAAAGTGCCCTACATGAGTACCCTAGTTCAAGTAGGGTTCTAGGCTAGTCTATTGGCTGTAGGCAGTTTGCACTGTGGCAAAGTGCCCTACATGAGTACCCTAGTTCAAGCAGGGTTCTAGGCTAGTCTACTGGCTGTAGGCAGTTTGCACTGTGGCAAAGTGCCCTACATGAGTACCCTAGTTCAAGCAGGGTTCTAGGCTAGTCTACTGGCTGTAGGCAGTTTGCACTGTGGCAAAGTGCCCTACATGAGTACCCTAGTTCAAACAGGGTTCTAGGCTAGTCTATTGGCTGTAGGCAGTTTACACTGTGGTAAAGTGCCCTACATGAGTACCCTAGTTCAAGTAGGGTTCTAGGCTAGTCTATTGGCTGTAGGCAGTTTGCACTGTGGCAAAGTGCCCTACATGAGTACCCTAGTTCAAGTAGGGTTGAAGGCTAGTCTACTGACTGTAAGCAGTTTGCACTGTGGCAAAGTGCCCTACATGAGTACCCTAGTTCAAGTAGGGTTGAAGGCTAGTCTATTGGCTGTAGGCAGTTTGCACTGTGGCAAAGTGCCCTACATGAGTACCCTAGTTCAAGCAGGGTTCTAGGCTAGTCTACTGGCTGTAGGCAGTTTGCACTGTGGCAAAGTGCCCTACATGAGTACCCTAGTTCAAGTAGGGTTCTAGGCTAGTCTACCGGCTGAAGGCAGTTTGCACTGTGGCAAAGTGCCCTACATGAGTACCCTAGTTCAAGTAGGGTTCTAGGCTAGTCTACTGGCTGTAAGCAGTTTGCACTGTGGCAAAGTGCCCTACATGAGTACCCTAGTCCAAGTAGGGTTCTAGGCTAGTCTACTGGCTGTAAGCAGTTTGCACTGTGGCAAAGTGCCCTACATGAGTACCCTAGTTCAAACAGGGTTCTAGGCTAGTCTACTGGCTGTAAGCAGTTTGCACTGTGGCAAAGTGCTCTACATGAGTACCCTAGTTCAAACAGGGTTCTAGGCTAGTCTACTGACTGTAAGCAGTTTGCACTGTGGTAAAGTGCCCTACATGAGTACCCTAGTCCAAACAGGGTTCCAGGCTAGTCTACTGGCTGTAGGGAATTTGCACTGTGGCAAAGTGCCCTACATGAGTACCCTAGTCCAAGCAGGGTTCTAGGCTAGTCTATTGGCTGTAGGCAGTTTGCACTGTGGCAAAGTGCCCTACATGAGTACCCTAGTCCAAGCAGGGTTCTAGGCTAGTCTATTGGCTGTAGGCAGTTTGCACTTTGGCAAAGTGCTCTACATGAGTACCCTAGTTCAAACAGGGTTCTAGGCTAGTCTATTGGCTGTAGGCAGTTTGCACTGTGGCAAAGTGCCCTACATGAGTACCCTAGTCCAAGCAGGGTTCTAGGCTAGTCTACCGGCTGAAGGCAGTTTGCACTGTGGCAAAGTGCCCTACATGAGTACCCTAGTTCAAGTAGGGTTCTAGGCTAGTCTACTGACTGTAGGCAGTTGGCATTGTGGCAAAGTGCCCTACATGAGTACCCTAGTTCAAGTAGGGTTCTAGGCTAGTCTACCGGCTGAAGGCAGTTTGCACTGTGGCAAAGTGCCCTACATGAGTACCCTAGTTCAAGTAGGGTTGAAGGCTAGTCTACTGACTGTAAGCAGTTTGCACTGTGGCAAAGTGCCCTACATGAGTACCCTTGTCCAAGTAGGGTTCTAGGCTAGTCTACTGGCTGAAGGCAGTTTGCACTGTGGTAAAGTGCCCTACATGAGTACCCTAGTTCAAGTAGGGTTCTAGGCTAGTCTACTGGCTGTAAGCAGTTTGCACTGTGGTAAAGTGCCCTACATGAGTACCCTAGTCCAAGTAGGGTTCTAGGCTAGTCTACTGGCTGTAGGCAGTTTGCACTGTGGCAGAGTGCCCTACATGAGTACCCTAGATATGGCCCAGTGATAATCAATAAAAGAAATTAAAGACAAACCCTGAGTTTAAGCTCTGATTTGATTTACTTTAAATGTTTCCTTTCTTGTAATAGGGCGGAGAGTCTTGCAAATGAAGTCAAGGAGCTTCAGGGTCAACTTGGTGACTATAATACTGTGAGTTTGTATTAATATTTATCTTTATTCTAGTTAATTGTTAGTTTCATGCCAAGCATATGATTTCAAAATCATCAATAACAGTAACTGTTTACAAGGTGCTGTGGCACAATCTGCAGGAAGTTGGGGTTAATATAGTGAAGATTAAGAGCGCACTATGTTTACATTATTAAAGGGAGGGTATACCTTTGGTCATTATTCCACAAGTTAATGACTCTGACAAATTATTTGGTAAGAAGCACTGCAGCTGTTGATAATGTATTAAATTTTGAGAAATGATTCCCTTCCGAGGATTGTGGTTTTAGAGAAAGGGATTCAAAAAAAATTCAATCTGAGAATATTGCAATTACGAATCATTCTTCCTGCGTGGACATATTTTTGGCGATATCTCAAGAACGCTACCACCTTTTGAAATGAAATTTTTACGGGTTAGTTTTATTGTATAATCTACATTTATATAGGATTAAAACAATCGAACGGTTCCAAAAACCAAAGGTATACTAAGTTGTTTTATATTCTAGAATCTCTTTGATATTAAAAACAAATTGTGTATTTTTATATCAGCTGGTGGATAAACTGAACACTGATACTGCTATGGAGGAAGTGCTTGAGGATCATAAAGAGGTAAGAAAATCACAGCATAGTTTACCCGATTTTTGACCGCATGAGGGCGCTTTTAACGGCAAATTTACTTGCATCACAATTCTTCGGCTCGGGACTATAAGGTCATTAGTGCAGTTTGTATGGATTTCATAAAATTGCTTTTGCATATTTTGGAGCTCCTGGTAAATGGAAATTATTGACCAAGAGTGGTCTTTGAAGTATTTGTTTGGCAAAAAGAAGCAATCATTTTCGAATAAAAAACATATGCATTTTTGACTTAACTATCTTTTGATCATTACGGATATTGTATTGAAATTGCAATTAACAACCTTATAGCACTGAGCCGACGAACTACAGTTTTATCTTATTTTAATTGCCTGTATGTTGTTTTCTTTAATCAATGGCCAAATAAATAAATAAAATAACAACAATGAAAAATCAAACAAAAAAACATTTCTCGTGAATTTGGTCCGCACATCATGCCCTCACGCGGTCAAAAATACTGCGTATTGACAAGTACCTCAATAGTTATGAATAACAAACATGGTTTAGGTACAAAGGATCTGGATGGCCCATTTAGGTAAATTTAAATTTTGATTTGATGTTTTTATTGCAGCTAAAGATTCAGAATGATACGGAAGCTAAAAACATCGACAAGATCTTTACCCAAAGACAGGAGTGAGTGTTGCTTATTTGCATTCTTAATCTTCAAAATTTTAACCCTAACCCTAACTCCATGGAGTGAATCACTAATCAGTAGATTTCCTCTTTACCAGTCCTTTACTTTCTCATTAAAGGTAGAGTCATAGATTGTTTTTTGTCAAGGTAATGATGATTTATAGGCATAATTATAAAGAAAGTTACAATAAAGTCACATGTGAAAGTTTCAGCTGAATACACTGTCTACTTGCTGAGAAAACAGCAAACAAATAGTTGTACAAGAACATCGAATCCATGAACATGTTTAGCGAGATGACAGCGGGTACCAACTGCTTCTCTGGCTGCAGCATTCGCGAATGGACACCAACCCTCAGAAATCTAATAACAGTATGCATCATTTCTCAGATTCAAATGTTTTTGGGTGAAAAATTATCCAAACCATATTATTTCGAAGAGAATCCTTTCTCAAAATAGTTGATACTATCAAAAGCTGGAGTGCTTAACACCAAAGTAAGTTTTTATGGTCATAAATATTTGGAGTATTTACCAATTTATGACCCTACCTTTTAACACACTAAAATTGAAGCCCAATGAGATTTTTTTGGTTGTATTTACTGCCTTATTAATTTGTGTTAATAAATACACTCCGATTGGTTGAAAACTGGTCACGTTGGTGTGTATTACATGTGATATGAAGACCAGCTCTGTGAACTAGTGAAGAATGGCCCCTAAACGAGCATATTGTTGTTTAAAAATTCTGTAGGCACTGTGCTTGAAATCAACTGTTTACTTTGGTGTGTATTACATGTGATATGAAGACCAGCTCTGTGAACTAGTGAAGAATGGCCCCTAAACAAGCATATTGTTGTTTAAAAATTCTGTAGGCAATGTGCTTGAAATCAACTGTTTACTTTGTGCATATTGTTTTTTATGTTTTTTGGCAAGGAGAGATTGTGCTGCGTACGCGCGCCTACCAAGCGTACACATGACCGTGCAGACAATGTATCAATTCATAAGGTATTTGGTACTTGCATGAAACCAGCATAATGCAAAGCATAAAGCCAAACACTAACTAAAGGGTTTCTTATTATGGTGCTGTTAATTTTCAAAGCTAAGCTCATAGTCTGGTTCTTGAAAAACATAAATAGTAAAGTATGTGTAAGAGATTAGGTCCGTCGCAAAAATAGAACAGCCTAGAGAATGGCCCTTGAGCATAATTAGAACAAATCTAAAAGTTGCTGAGAAACAGATGCTGATGGTTTTTACCATTTCTTTGCTTGGTTAGTGGCTAGCCACAGTTAATGGGCCAAGCCGAGGCCATCAACCCGGTCATTACCACGCAGTGAAGACCGGGTCCTCGCACTGTTATTGCCTGATTTAAAAAAGTTGTCTTAAAATTTAAGTTTTTCTGGACATTTGTTTGTCATTTATTTGGTAACAGTGTCGAGCAGACTATTCATCAAATAGAGCAAGAGATTCAGCAATGTCGTAGGATGGCAGATACATTGATTGATGATATGGTACGTATTAAACCCACCTACTCCCCACAGCATGGCCCAGTGAGTTAACCAACCATGAGAAACTGTTCAACTACACAGTTTGTGTATGGTGGCACAACTGCACAGTATACTAATACTGACTGCATCGAGTGATATGGTTAAAACTCCCGATAATTATTTCATTACACATCTAACATCGCAAGTGCCAATAACAGAATGGTGATTAAGAAATGAGAAGACATTTTCAGTATGTGGGAGGAAATCCCAAACTGGGGAAAACCCCTGCAATCAGGTAGGGACTGAAAACCCAATCCACATGCAAGGCTCTGTGGTCTGAGGTGGGATTTGAACCGGGTCCTCAGAGGTGAAGGATGGTGCTTAGAAATTGAGAAGAAATTTTCAGTTTTAGATTAGGGAGGAAAACCTCAAGTGGGAAAAAAAAACTTGCAATCAGGTAGGGACTGAAAACCTAATCCACACGCAAGGCTCCGGTCTGAGGTGAGATTTTAACCTGGGTACACAGAGGAGAAGGATGGTGATTAGAAATTGAAAAGAATTGTTCAGTTTTAGATTAGGGAGGAAAACCCCAAATGGGGGAAAAACCCTCCAATCAGGTAAGGACTGAAAACCTAATCCACATCTAAGGCTCTGGTCTGAGGTGGGATTCAAACCGGGGTCCACAGAGATGAAAGGCAGGGACAGAAGCCAACCAGGGGTCGAATTCACCAAGCTCCAAGATTCATCTTAAGATGAGTTGTCAGTATTTACCATAGTGATTTAAAATGTGACATCACACTTTGCTTAGCAATTAGGATTGATTTGAAGCTAAGATCAATCTTAGCTTTTTGTGAAATCGAGCCCTGATCCCCTGAGCCAACCTGGGCCCAATTTTATAGAACTGCTTAAAAAAATCCCTGCTTAGCAATAATGAGCAGGATACCAGTCACAAATTGTACATGTGACATGGTATTTTGGCTGGTAACCTTATTCTGGTTAGCATAATTTTGTTTTGCTTAGCTTATTTTTGTGCTTAAGCAGCTCTATAAAATTGGGCCCAGATCATAGCTGATGTTTCAGTCGTCTTCACTTTTAATGCCATTTCACCCTTTCAGAGAACTGCCTGATCATTGTGTGGGGTTCTTACATACTTGTACAATAAGTTCATTTCATTTTCTATTTTCTGGTTGTGAAGCCAAGGCCTCTCAGAAAAGCAAACTTAATCACTGTACTAGCCAAGAACCCAATGGAGAGAAGACAAGGAAGGAAGTTTCAGTTTTAGATGTGGAAGGAAAACCCCAGAGAATTATTCCAGGGAAAACCCACGCAGTCAGGTATAGGGACTGAAATCCCAATCCACATGCAAGGCTCCGGTCTGAGGTGGGATTTGAACCCGGGGTCCACAGAGGTGAAAGGCAGGGACAGAAGCCAACCTGATTTCCTTGAGCCAACCTGTCTTCACTTTATTTCCATTTTACTATTTTCAAAAATTGCCTGATTTGTTTTTTGCGTAGGGTCTTACATTCTTTTACATTGATTTCTATGAACTATTCCTGTCATTATTGTTACTTCAACCACAGAATCCACAGATGCGGAAGAAATATGGGGCATTGAAACAGACGAATGAATCTCTAGCGAAACAATTAGAGGCGAGACAACAGGAGCTGGATGCGTTAAGCACAAAGAAAGATAATCTGGAAGACGTAAGTAGCATACACTACAATCTAAGAACGACAGTTTTAGGTGATAAATATTATTTTGTGTAACTCATAGAGAGATTTTCAAGAACATGGTGTTACGTATTCCAACCATGCAAAGTTTCAAATCCTACTCATGTACATGGTGTTACTGCAAACCTACTAGATTGTATCTCCACCATGCAAAGTTTCAAATCCTACTCACATACATGGTGTTACGGTAAACCTAACTAGATTGTATTCCCACCATGCAAAGTTTGAAATCCTACTCATGTACATGGTGTTACGGCAAACCTAACAAGATTGTATTCCTACCATGCAAAGTTTCAAATCCTACTCATGTACATGGTGTTACTGCAAACCTTACTAGATTGTATCTCCACCATGCAAAGTTTCAAATCCTACTCATGTACATGGTGTTACTGCAAACCTTGCTAGATTGTATCTCCACCAAGCAAAGTTTCAAATCCTACTCATGTACATGGTGTTACTGCAAACCTTACTAGATTGTATCTCCTACCGTTTTCAAAATGTGCGTCACGCTAACAATTTGAACCGGAACGCGTTGTGCTCAAAACACATACGCTCGCTCGCTTCAATCTTTCAGACCAATCATGCTGCAGTATCCATCTCTGTATTTGGCAATGTTCTGTCGTCTGCTTGTAAAAGTATGATGAAATATTTCCTTTCAACTTACATGTGTGAACAAATACAATTCCACAGGATGAATTATAACACTTTACTACAACCAGTCTGATTTGTTTGAGGTAAGATTTAGGCCACGTTAGCCTAATATTAATTGCTTTATTACTGCTTTGCACTGTTTTCGTCATAATTTTTTGGTTGGCGAACATAGTTAACACCTCCAAGAGCATTTGCCGAATTTCGCGATTGTTTGCAGTTTGCAAACGCCTTTTGCACTTAACGTGTTCCACTTTGAAAACGTACGCGTAGTTGGCAAACGTTTGCATCGTTAGCCTGAGTGGAACGCACCCCTTCATTCTGTTTTTTGACATGATGTAACTAGTTTCCCGTTGGATCCCATAGGATCTATCTCACTCTCAGATAAAGCAAGAGGCGGTGCGTCTTTATGAGCAGCTGCATGAGTTGGAAGAGAAAAAAGCTCAATTAATTGCTGAGGATCAGACGAGGGGAACACCCACGGAAGAAAGAGAGCGCCTTTTAAAACAAGTCAAAGAAGATAACCAAGAAATAGCAGGCATGGACAGACAGTAAGTATCACTTGTTTGACTTAGAAGTCTTAATCAAATGCTCAAAGGTATAAATTAGAATGAAATACAAACAGGCCTTGCGCTTAAGTTTTTGTAAAAGAAGCCCACCAGGCTTGTAAACTGTGCATTTTACTGGCCTTCAGGAAGTTTTAGTAGCCCAGATTTTAAATATGTATTGTCATAAATGTATCTTTCTGATGTATCAATGGTGGTGATCTCAACCAGTTTATTGGTCAAATGAAGTTACATTCACACACTCAAAAATAACCTTTAGCCTTCGAGAAAGACTCTGCTTTGGTCGAAACGTCGGGCCATTAACTATTTTTTGCATTATACCATAGGTCCTTTTGGTTGGTAAGCAGTTTCCAACAGCTAATTCTATTTTCTCACTCAAAAATAACTTAACACTTTAATAAAATAATGTTGTTAACAAGTAGGTTGCACAGTTTTAAGTAGCCCACAGGGCAAGTTGAAAAGTTGTGCTTACTAGCCCGTACCAGTTTTTACTAGACAATGTACGCTGGGCTAGTGTTAAGGGTGAGCCCTGACAAATTTAAAACCGAGATGAAAAGTAAAACTGACAAGGGAAACTGACTGGGTCAATTTTAAATAATTTGGGGTTGAACAAAGGAAAGTTTACTAGAGAGGGACTTGAGCGGAGGTTGCAGGTTCAAGTCCCACTGCAGTCGATTTTTCTTTGTTCCACCCAAATTTAAGAGCCTAAGATGAAGGCAGGATAAAATCAACACATAAGGTCTATACAAACCCTGCAAGGTTAACATGCATAACCAAGTCCTCTATAAACCACTAAATCAACCGTTTGATTCTACTTGTCTAGACTTCAGGAATACAGAGACCAAATCACTAGTTTACAGGACGAAATACGACAGCTGGATTTGGATCTTGAAGAACATCAAGGTATTTCAGTTTGTTCATCTATTGATTATTAGTATGAAGTTGTATTGTTCTGAACTTCAAAATCTACTCCGCGGCAGTAGAATATACAATGAATATACTGTTATGGTCCCATTGTCATACTAAATACAGTACGCACATTAGACTGGTCCCCTGTTTTTATCCACAAGGATAAAGACACTGGTCTTATAGGCCCAATGATTTCAGTGGATAAACTTGCAGTGACGTACGCTTTCAATTTCTGTGTTATGGTTGGTCTGCTCCGAAGTGACGTAGTTTGTCAGTTACACCAGCAGCAGTTAACTGTACAATGTACATGTACTTTCGATCGTCTGCTGCTGCGTGTGCATAATGTTTGTATATAATGTTGTTGAAACAAAAGTACACGTATGTGTACATGTATACTACGAATCTCCGTCCGCTTGAATTGGGATGCGAGGTCAAAGGTACATCTGGCAGGCGGGCAAGGCTGGGTCCAATTTCATAGAGCTGCTTAAGCAAGAAATATTGCTTAACAATTTTCTGCTAAGCATAAAGGAGCAGGAAACCAGTCAAAAATTATACATGTGATATGATACTTTGGCTGGTAACCTTATTCTGGTAAGCATAATTATTTTGTGCTTAGCTACTTTTTGTGCTTAAGCAGCTCTATGAAATTGGGCCCCGGTATCTGGCGTTATTGTTCACGAGCCTTGAAGTGTGACGTCAGATGTTCAGGCTATATGCACATGTACAAGGTTTATAGCAGTGGAATAACTCAATGAGGGGGAATGTGTGAAACATGAGCAGTTATGATCATTAATGTTTCCTATCTTTTGATTTGTGGTGGATTATGTCCCTCGAACAGATTTGTATTTGATATTTTTCTGTTTCTTTTTTCTAGGTGAGAAGAACATGAAATACAAGGAACTGAAGAAGAGAGAGGAGACTATGACAGGTTAGTTTGAATGGCTCAAGGTGTCTTACAGTTACACTATTTACACTTCATGGCAAGGCTCGAATTTAGAGGAAAAATCCACAAGACCGCAGGGCTTGTGGCTCCAAATATTTACTGGACCAGATTTTTTTGTATAAGACCAGATTCAAAATGAGAAAAACAATTGGGAATGGACTTATTTTGGGACTTTATATGACTTGGACTTGATTTGACTTGCAAAAATTTGACTTGTGACTTGATTTGACTTGAGCGAAAATTTGACTTGTGACTTGACTTGACTTGACTTGACTTGAGCAAAAATGACTTGTGACTTAACTTGACTTGAGCAAAGATGACTTGCGACTTGACTTGACTTTAGAAAAAATTACTTGGTTACAACACTGCTGACCCAGTATATAGCAAGCATTCAACTGTTTTTATGTGACTACACTAAGACATGTAATAGGAGATTTATCTCATTTGTCTTTCATATTAAGTATACTTTATTACTCAACAGATTGAAAGGTATTTATCAGACCCAAAGTCAACATTTGAACATAATTTTGTTTGTGTTATTACACAGTGAGGTATTGTTATTCAATTGAAAAACACAAGACAGCCAGACTTGTTTGGTCATGAGTTTACTTGCCCGATGCTAAAATCACTGGCCTCGGGCCTGCGGTCCGATGTAAAAATTGAGCCCTGCATGGTGTCTTATGCTGACATTTACACTATTTACACTTCACTTTTCGCAGTGACTAGCTAGCTTGTTAGACCATCACACCAGCTATTTCACTGGTTTATATCCTTAGTGGTTTATATCATGGTTTATATCTTGTGGCGTGTGGTGGCCGAGCGGTCAAGCACACTGGACTCAAGCTCTGGTGTTTCTGATCAGCAGGGGTGCGATTTTCACGGTCAGAACCACCCATTTGTTAATCACTGGCCAAATGACTGAAACAGTTATTGATTACAGCTGCCGAAATGCGCCCAAGAGTGTGGGTTTGAGTACCTGAAAATGCACGCTATACTGTATAACACACAGGGACATTGACTCCCAAAATGGCGCATCCAAGATTGTTGTGATGACGACATCAGATAAAGAGGGTCAATACCATTATTTGTTATATCATCAAACCATTTTGTTTCTCTTTCCAGAATTCTTGGAGACATTTGAAGAGACAAAAGTGCAGGAAAGTGTGAGTATTAATCATGTGACTGACCACCTGACTGTAAAATCACTTCTCAAAAGAAAAGTATTTCAGCGTTGAGAATTACAAGACAGTTCTATTAAATGACTAAATCAAATTGTTTGAGTATTTTTATATAAGTTGGGTAATAGTTTTACTATGAAAGAGGTACAATCACAATTGTAATTGAGTAATTTAATGATGCATCGTCAATGAATGTGAATGATGCACAGAGTTGAGGAATGGATAATTGAAATGAAATGACCCGGGGCCAATTTCATAGCGCTGCTTAACGGTAAGCAAATTTTTGTGCTAACTGTAGCAGAAAAATTTGCTTGTTCATAAGGTTTTTCACAGGTTAGCAAGAAAATTAGGCGGCTATCTTGCGCAATCACCATGGATTTGCATTGTTACGTCATTCATTTTCATACAGTAAGCACCGGAAGGTTAGCGAGCCGTCCGTGTGCTTACAGTTAGCAACGCTATGAAATAGAAACTCGCTCAGTAAGCACAGAATCAGCCGTTAAAAAGCAGCTCTATGAAATTGTGCCCATTCCTCATATTCGTAGACACCATTTCTCATAATGTGGGTTGAGGTTTAAACTCAATACAACATGGTGGAGAATCCGGTTCTACATTAAAACAGACCGGGGCCCAATTTCATAGAGTTGCTTAACGGACGATTTTGTGCTTACTGCGCGAGTTTCCATTTCATAGCGCTGCTAACCGTGAGCACACGAAAAGGCATGCTAACCTTTCGGTGCTTACTGTATGAAAACGAATGACGTAGCAATGCAAATCCATGGTTAACGCGCAAGCTGGACGCTTATTTTTCTTGCTAACCTGTGAAATATGCTTACACTTAAGCAACATTTATGCTATAGTTAAGCAGCGCTATGAAATTGGGCCCAGGAACAAAGATTGCCAGAATTACACATGTTAAAAAGCTTTGGATACAATGGTGGATGCGCTTTCAAAATGCACTTATCTTGTTAGGCAAATCACAAGTTGGACATTGTATCTTTGACATTTATTTTGTTTGTTTATTTATTTCTTTATCTTTGCTTGGGGTGGGTTGTCTTACGTAATACTTTATTTTTCAGGTGTGTGATAACTATCTTGAATCATGTATTTTGCTTTTACTTCTTTGACAGGAACACAAGTCAAACCTTGAAGAGAACATAGTTGCTATATTATCCCACATGAGCAGGGTATGTTACTTGATTATTATTATTATTATTATTATTATTATTATATCTTTCTGAATGAAACCAAGGACCCTCAAAAGCACCTAGCACTGTGTTCAGTAGGCCTGAAGATACTTGTGTAGCTACAAAATGATAAAGAAATGCTCAGTTGGTGTGGGAGGAAAACCCCAAATAGGGCAAAACCTACGCAGTCAGGTAGGGACTGAAAACCCAATCAACATACAAGGTTCTGGTGAGGGATTTGAAGCAGGGGTCACAGAGGTGAAAGGCAGGGAAAAAAACCACTGAGCCAACCTGAAATAAGCCGTCAATTTTTTCACAGTTTTTTTGCAGGGATGAGAATGTTTAGATTGTCAGCTGAGCTCAGACATTTGTATGTAAAAAATAGCTCTATAATTGTTTTTTCCCTTACACCGATGTGTATTAAAGGCACTGTACACGTTTGGTAATTACTCAAAATATGAATTAGCATAAAAATTCACTTGGTAATGAGCAATGGAGAGCTGTTGATAGTATAACACATTGTGAGAAACGACTCCCTCTGAAGTAACGTAGTTTTTGAGAAAGAGGTAATTTCTCACTAAAATAATAACAACTTCTTGCAAGAAGTTTTTATTCCTAGCACACAAATTTGTACAACAAGGGTGTTTTTTCTTTCATCATTTTCTTGCAACTTCGATGACCAATTGAGCCCAAATTTTCACAGGTTTGTTATTTTATGCATATGTCGGGATACACCAAGTAAGAACACTGGTCTTTGAAAATTTCCAAACGTGTTCAGTGCCTTTAAGCACTGTGTACTTAGTACTTTCCCGAGTTACTTTCCCGAGTTCTGTGGGGGAAAAAAAGGGCAAATCACTCGGGTGGGATTCAAACTCATGACTTTTGGTTTGCTAGAGCAGAAGTCTTACCACTAGACCACCGAGCTAGCCTGATGGTTAGAGGCAGTGTGAATCCTATGTTTTAGCATCGGGGACCGCAACGATTTAATAGATGTTATTTTCTTGCATCAGGAAAGTACTCGGAAAAGTACTGAGTATAAAGTGCTTACTAACATTGGTGTAAGGGTAAAAACAAATTATATTCTTTATCCCGATGCAAACAAAATGTCAAAATAAAATAACATCTATTAAAAAAATAACTGTTGTTTTCTACATGTATAAAGAAATCATGCTCTTTGATCTACTTTTCTAGCACTGTCAATAATTGTTTTTTTGTTTGTTTTATTAGAACCTGAGTCGTACAAAGCACATGCCAAACCCACATGAACTGTCACGTATGCAGGATGATCTCAATTTCAAACAAACTGAGATGCACAAATCAGAAGCAACTGCATCTACTCTGGCTGGAGGTAGGATCTTTAAATATAAGAATAATGGGCGTCAGGGCTTTAATTTGGTGGACAAAATCCACAAGACTGCTGGGCTTGTTGCACGGAATGTTGTTGTGTTTTGGGGTTGGGGGTTTTTTTTAGAAGAGGAGATTTATCTCATTTGTCTTATGGGAAAGAAGACTTTGATACACAACAGAATTCAAAGATATTTATCAGAATCAAAGTCAACATTTGGGCATTTCGTTAGTTTACTGGCCAGGGCTTGATTTCACAAAGAGTTAAGATTCATCTTAACTGCAATTCAATCTCAATTGTTAAGCAAAGTGTGATGTCACAATACAAATCACTATGGTAATACTGACAACTCATGTTAAGATGAATCTTAGTGCTTTGTGAAATCGACCGCTGACACTGTAAAATCACGAGCCTCAGGCCTGTGGTCCTGTGTAAAATTCAAGCCCAGGGGTCGATTTCACAAAACTCTTCCTAACTTTGGACTAGTCCTAGGCAATGCTAAGAGATAGGACTAGTCTTAAGTTAAGACCAGTTACTGGTCCTAACTTCAGATAAGACTAGTCTTATCTCTTTATGAAATCGGCCCCTGGACATGTAGCGCAGGTATCCACCAATTCTGACGCTCATGACACGTGAAAATTAATAATAGTAATAATATGCAGTTCTTATATATCGGTATGTCACACCTGCTGATGGGCATCTCAAAGCACTCATTATTTTATTTCCACAGGTATGCAGAGCTATGTTTGAGACACTTTTATATCGCACCTTGAAATGGTTTTCAAGGTGACAGGGCACAATCTAGAGCCAACCACGCTAAGAACACCAGGGCAAACCAATTCCCTTAATTGGACTGGTTTCTTTTAGATGCTTTGCTCAACACACGTCTCACCTACAGGGCCCAATTTCATAGAGCCGCTTAAGCACAAAAAGTAGCTAAGCATAACGCAATTACGCTTACCAAAATAAGGTTACCAGCCAAACTACCATGTCACAAGTACAATTTGTGACTGGTATCCTGCTAATTTCTGCTCAGCAGAAAACTGTTAAGCAATTTTTTCTGCTTAAGCAGCTCTATGAAATTGGGCCCTGAATGCTATTAAGGACAGTTATTTCATTCCTTAAAACCATCTCAGGTCCTGGGGGGCAGTAAGCAGCCTGTGCTGCCAAGGAAGTAGTGCACCAAGCTAAATCAATTAAAAGAACCATCTCTGCCCTCACAGGTGCCCCTTTACTTCCTGGTTTAATAATAATTATAATAATAACTAGTTCTTATATAGCGCATTTCATATAAGCCACAATGCGCTTTAAAAGAAGCAATTAGAGTTAAGTGTGTTGCTCAAGGATACAAGTGTCATAAACCCACACTCTGATATGACTTTGCCACAAGGACTTGTGTCAGGTACACTAGACAACTCGGGCATGACATTCTTAATTTAATTTAATGTTTAATTATATTTTCCAAAGTAATGTGATCCCTCTGCTGCCCTTGCCCAGGTTGTATCGTAAACTTGGGCGTGATCCCTGGCTATACGACAGTTACAGGTTGAATGGCTTCTTACTGGCACCCCCAAACAAAGATATTGACAAAGTAGAGAGACTGCCAATATAGGACTAGAAAGGATAGCTCAGTTGGTAGGGCGCAGGCACGTTAACCCCCATAGTTTGCTGGTGCAATTTCAAGTCAAGTTTTCTTTGTTCAACCCAAAATTGTATTTGCCAAAATCTACAAATTACAGGATGGAAGACTTGAGTATGTTTTGTTGATCTGTAATGTTCTCTACTGTCACACAGAGAGCACACGTCTTCAGCTTGATCTCCAGAAGGTGGAGCAGTTAGAAGCTAAAATCAACACCGAGTTAGACACCTTGAAAGGCAGGATCAACACAATGGAAGATGAACTTATCGTCTATTCAGATTTGAATAAACTTAGATCCGAGTCTGATCAAAGGAAACAGGTATAATTCACGTATACCATGCCCGATATGAGGCAGAGGGTATCCCCACCGCCCACACCAATGTTCCCAAATTTTAACACACTGTTTTCCTCTTGTACAGAAGTACCTGCCCCACCCCCCTTAAATCCTCTAAAGAATTCCTGAGATTCCAAGCACACAATGAAGACACAATAGGAGGGGTACACCATGCTCCATATCGAGCACCAAATGAATTCACCATATCGTGATATGTCACTTTATCCATTGAAACACTTCGCGCTGGCATGGTGCCAAACATGCCAGGTAAGCCTTTCAAGGCTCGAATTTGGGAGAAAATTCCCACAAGACCACAGGGCTCTTAGCTCAACATTTTTACTGGCTCAGAAATTTGTGTACAAGACCAGAATCAAAATGAGCAAAAAAACTTCCTGAGTCCTGACACAGTTTAACATGCATTGAACTGTTTTTATTTGAACAATTAAGCACTAAGACATGTAAGAGAAGATTGATCTCATCTGTCTTATGGGGTATTAAGTGTACTTCATTACTCAACAGAATTGAAAAGTATTTTCCAGACTCAAAAGGTCAGCATTTGAATATAATTTGTTTCTGTTCAAGATAATACTCAGTGAGGTATTGTTATTCAATTGTAAACCACAAGACTGCCAGACTTGTCTGGTCATGAGTTTACTGGCCCGGCACTAAAACTACTGGACTCGGGGCTAGGTCCAGTGTAATATTTGAGCCCTGCTTCTGAGTTTCCACGAAGTGAGGTATCTGTTAACCTTATTAGTTTAGCGATGTACGCATTGGTGTGTACTCGCGGCTCTGTGTGCACTTTGGGTTTTTTTTTGTTTTTACAAAGTGACGTATGTGTTAAGGAATTAATAACTCATCAAAACAGTTGCATGATTGAAAACACATTGACAGTTTTGTACTAAGGTAGAAGTCAGCTATACTTTGGTGTTAAAGTGTTTTTGTTTCCGAAACAGCAGACTGCGAAACAGCAGTTTGAAAAGTAGTTCAACTTCAACTGCAATTTTCTCCAAACGCAAAATTTTTGCTGCGGTACCATATGTCGGTTCGTAGCAGGACCAACAAATAATTGTAAAAAAATAAAATAGAAATAAAGATAGAAATGAACCGGGGCCGATTTCACAAAGAGATAAGACTAGTCTTATCTGAAGTTAGGACCAGTAACTGGTCTTAACTTAAGACTAGTCCTATCTCTTAGCATTACCTAGGACTAGTCCTAAGTTAGGAAGAGTTTTGTGAAATCGACCCCTGGTCAGTTAACAGGAACTATTAAAAAAGCTGATGCTGGACTTGAATCAGTGTTTCTCAGTTAATCCAATCCAATAAGATTTGTAATACTTATTTTGAACACAGAAACTGCAAGAAGAAAAGATTACCCTCACAACAAGGCGGGACACTTTCAAGAAAGGTAAGTAAAAAGTAGAAACTTGGCTACAAATTGTGAGGGATCGACTTAATTGTATTTGACAGCATAGTTTCAAACCAGAAGAAAGGGAGTACTGTGCATCACAAGTGTCTTGCTCAAGGACACAAGCGCTGCCACGACCAGGACCTGAGCCCACGTTCTCACAAGAGCAGGACTTTAGTCCAGTGCACTGTTTGGCCATGATAATGCAGTATTTCATTACTGTTAATAGTTGTATATAATTTGCCTATTTGTTATGTATTTGTTTTCTTTTTTGTGTGCATTTTATTTTCTCCCTTATATTTATTTACCCTTTAGAGACCATAGCGGCCACAAGCGGCTTTTACCAAAATGCCCATAGCAGCCGCAAACGGCTTCAAGATTTGACCTACTTCCATTCACATAAAGAAGTCACAGTAAAAGTCATGTCCAGAATTGACATTTTCCAATGTTTCCCGTGTTGACATTCTATTTACATTTGTGAAACAAAACAGAACTTCTGTTTCCTTTTTTTTTTATACAGCGTACAAATCAACAACAGTGGCCATGTTTGGGTGTATTGTGATGTTTATACAGAAATGAATGGTCTCTATTAGGTTAACAGCACGTGGTAGAGTTGAGAAACCTGTAAATTGCTCAGTGACTTTTCTACTAAAGTTGGTTGTGTTTCATTGTTTTCCGATATTAGCTGTTCAAGAATTATCTTCTCACTACGAAGCGATGAAGACACAACTGCATGAGAATGAGACACACGCTCAGCTCGGCAATCTGGAAAGGAAATGGCAGCATCATGAACAAAATAACTTTGTCATGAAAGAATGTATCCTTTGTGTTGAATGATTTATAATAATAATAATAATAATAATGTAGTCTTATTATAGCACATGTTTCCACCAATAAGGTGCTCAAGGCGCTTGAACAAAGAGAGACACTTTTTTAGACAGGTTTTGAAGTTTTTATGGATTATGAGACCAATTCATGTAGCACTGAGCACTCGGCAGCCACTGCCGGGAAACACCGGGGCAAACCCCTTCTCTTTACGATAAGTGTACTGGTTTCTTTTATGTGCATTACACAACACACAGGACCAATGGCTTTATGTCCCATCCAAAGGACGGGGCAATAATGGTTAAGTGTCTTGCTTAAGGATGCAAGTGTCATGACCAGGACTCGAACCCACACTCTGCTGGTCAGAAACACATGAGCTCAAGTCCTGTGCGCTTGACCGCTCGGCCACAACACGCCATTTATGAATGGTTGCCAATACATGTATCTGCCAGTTCTATATTAATAGATTATGCAACTCTGATATTGACTGAAAATAATCTCGCACGGGTAGCGGGAAAAGGATTTTAATCCCGAAGCGAACTGGACTCAAAGTTAAAATATGTGCAAAATTTGCAGAGTCTTCACACTGTCTAACAAAATGGTGAGGAGTCTATTAATGTTCATAATTAGCAGCATTTTTTTTCTTAACCAGTTTTTCATCAGTCATTGCTGCAAAGAGCATGGAGAGTGACTACCGCCCTCTAGTGGCAAGTGTTAAGACTCAAATCAATGAGTACAACAAGTTGTTGCAAGACAGCATGGTGAGAGGATCCCAACGATGATGTCTGCAGTGTGTCTTAAAGAGGATTCCTACAGGATATTCAAGGTCATTACCATATAAAATACGTTGGATGTATTAAATTCTCTTTAAAGGTAGAGTCATGGATTGGTAACTACTCCAAAAATTAATGACCATAAAAACTTACTTGGTGAGAAGCACTGCGGCTGTTGATAGTATCAACTATTTTGAGAAATGATCCCTTTTGGAAGTAATGTGTTTTGGATAATTTTTCACCCAAAGTCATTTGAATCTGAGAAGCTATTCAAGCATGAATTGTTTCTCAGATTTCTGAGGGTTGGTGTCCATTCACGAATGCTGTGGCCAGGGATGCGGTTGGTACCCCCTGTCACCTTACTAAACGTGGATGAATTCGAAGTTAATGTATAAATACTGTGACAGTTTTTTGCTGTTTTCTCAACAAGTAGATGCTGTATTCATCTGAAACATTCACATGTGACTTTTATTTGATCTTTATTGCAAATTTTGCCTATAAATCAGCATTACGATGGCAAAAACCAATAATAATAATAATGAACCATTCTTGTATAGCGCATATCACATTCACAGAGAAGTCTCTATGCGCTTTAAGATGAAAAAGAAAAAGAAAACAAGAAAAAAAAGAAGTTATATTTATATAGGGATAAGTAAGTACAAGAAGGAAAATTTAGTTAATACAGCAAGAAAAATACTGAAGGCTACTGAAAAAATAAATGTGTTTTGAGCATTGTCTTAAATGAATTGACTGTTTCTGCTTGCTTTATGTTGTCGGGAAGACTATTCCATAATTCTGCTGCTGCTACTGCAAAAGCTCTGGCCCCATAGAATCTAGTGTAAGTCGAGGGACATACTAAGAGAGACTTGGATTTTGAGCGGAGATTTCGAACAGGATGATATTTTTGGATGAGGTCTTGGAGGTATTTAGGGCCTATACCTTGCAAACATAAGAATGTTAATGAAAGTATTTTATATTGAATACGGTATTTTATCGGAAGCCAGTGTAATTCACGCAAAAGAGGAGAAATGTGATCACGCTTTTGAGCACGTGTCACCAATCTCGCAGCTGAGTTTTGGATTCTCTAAAGCTTGTTAATTTGCACATCGGGAAGTCCATACAAAATGCTGTTACAAAAATCAATGCGTGACATTACATGTGCATGGACGAGTCTTTCTGTTGATTTCTGGTTTAAGAAGGGTCGTATTGTCCCGATTTTATGGAGTGCGAATGAAGCAGCTCTACATGTATCATTTACGTAAGCATGCATTGTAAGATGATTATCAAGTTTGACACCTAGATTTCTAGCAGAATCAGCCACTGCATTAACAACCGTATCATCTAGGATGAAAGATTCAAGTTGATGACTCTGTCTGATGACTCTGTCTGTCAATCTATGACCATACAATTAAGCTGCCATTAGGTTAGTACCTACAATGGAAGTTATACCAGACAAACCACACCCAAGATACTCCAAAATATAGAAAATAGTCTGGACTTGACCAATCTGTGCCGCAGCATGAGAATCTACGACCACCGTACACAATCGTACTTTGATGTACAGTAGGTGTAAATAAGTGTGCAATATGTTTGTTTTGGTGAACATAATCTCTTCTCAATGAAATGGTGAAACAGAAGCATATAGAAGAGGCCCTCTAGACCCCGGGAAACACTTTAAATCCAAAAAAGTAATTTACACCTGCCCAAGGGACAATGATATTGTAATGTATCGAAATACTATAGTGGGTTTGCTCTTAACTTTATTCAGTGACTGGCCAGCAGGACCAGTTAGCTTGTCATTTCACTAGTCCCCAGCTTCTTCAGTAGTCATATCAAATAGGGATGCTTTATTCAATACTAAACTAGCGAGCCGGACCACTTGGAGAAAACTTTAACTAGTCCTCGGGTGTTTTGGTCAGCGGAAAATGTTGTTAAAGGCATTGTATTGTACACGTTTGGTAATTGCTCAAAATATCTATTAGCATAAAAACTTACTTGGTAACGAGCAACGGAGAGCTGTTGATAGTATAAAACATTGTGAGAAACGACTCCCTCTGAAGTAACGTAGTTTTTGAGAAAGAGGTAATTTCTCACTAAAATAATAAAAACTTCTTGCAAGAAGTTTTTATTCCTGTCTGAAAGCACACAAATTTGTACAACAAGAGTGTTTTTTCTTTCATCATTTTCTTGCAACTTCGATGACCAATTGGGCCCAAATTTCCACAGGCTTGTTATATTCATATGTTGGGATACACCAAGTGAGAACACTGGTCTTTGACGATTACCAAACGTGTGCAGTGCCTTTAAATCATGGTATTGAAAATGAAACACACCAGCATGTCTCATTCAGTACTGCAGTAGTAAACACTAGTTATAATAAACATGAATGTATTCAATAATATTCATAACCGAGCATAAGTCTCGATACATTAATATTTGTAATAACTCTAGAGTGAACACTGTACATATATTAAAAAGTTATGTTTGAAGCTGTACATGTAGTAGATATTAATAAACAATTAATTTCAGGTTCCGATGTTTTAAAGGTATTATACAGGATTGGTAAGGATAAAAAACATCATTGTTTAATTTTAGTCTGAAAGCTTACTGATTATGAAGTTCATACGAGAACCATTATGTCTGTGAAATATTGCCCTCTGAAATGAAGTCCTTTTCAAGAAAACTGTATCTGAAAACCTAAAAAGGCAACAGCTGATTTCGGTTGTTACAACCAAAATTAAGGACAATGTGTTACATGCTGAAAATTGTGCATGGTTGTTCACTATTTTCTCCTGACTCATACAACGGATTAAGGCCAAATTTTCACAGGTTTGTTGTTTCATGTGTACGGTTGATCACACAAAACATAAACACCGTCTGCGACTATTTTGCCAGCTCTACCAATCTGTATAATACCTTTAAGTTTCTTTAATTTATGATTTGGTATGCACACAGATTGTTTTGATATCAAAATTGTTCATTAATTGTGTTAGTAACAATTATTTCCAATAAGTTATTAGCAGTGCATCTAATAATCTGTATTTTAACACTGCTGGTATGTTAAAGGCCATAATTGCAGAGCTGCCAACTCTCCCTGATTTTACAGAAAGTTCCCTGAAAATAAACCAATCTTTCCACATTGTGATGAACACATTTTTAAAAATCTCCCCTATTATGAAAACTCTTTTCCCCTGTTATGTTGATTGTTATTCTAAATATCTCCCTGATTGCCGTACAAAATCTCCCTGATTGCAAGATGCAAATGTTGGCAGCTCTGTTGTATAATGGACGATGTGAGGGAAGATTGAAAGTGGTTGGCGCTATTGATGCAAGAAACACTCACACTGTCCCCTGTTGTACTAAATTTAAAAAGTAAGATTTGTGTTCTCTCTTTTTCGAATTTATACAAATTAGATTTACAAGTTTCAATTGTTAAAAGGACATGGTCATGTAACAAAAACTGTAATTACGAACTCCTCAAATTGCAGTAAATAATAAATTTGGTTTGACTGAAAATTTTGAGTGTGTGACTTGTGTTGGTTATGTCAACTGTCTCTGTATTTAAAACAATCTTTTTTTAAATATTTAATGGCCTGACGTTTCGACCCAAGCAGAGTCTTTCTCGAAGGCTAAAATGACACTACAACACGCATAAAACAGGTTTACTGGTTTAACAGAAGCAGTCAAGTGGAAAGAAATTAAAAGAGAGGGAGAGGCAAAAAGCACACAGAAAACCCCCAAGGGATGAACAATGTAGCAGACAAGGGGGTGGGGTTAAAACAATCTTGTTGAAATAACTGTAAAGTACACCAATTCAATTCAAGACGACGACGCTGCATTTAGTTTAAAGGGTCTGTATACGTTTGGTAATGACTCTGAAAATTAATGGCAGTATAAACTTACTTGGTAAGAAGTACAGCAGCTTTGGATAGTATTAATGCATTTTGAGAAACTTTGCACTTCGAAGTACTGCGGTTCTGGAAAAAGATATCACTTGTTATCCCCAAAAATTTGAATCTGAGAAGCGTTACTGCAGTAACATTCCTCAGATGTATATTCCAATTGCAGATTATTCTTCCTGCGTGGACATAACCACTCCAGATTTTCGGCATTATCTCAAAAACGCTACCACCTTTTGAAATTAAATTTTCACAGGTTAGTTGTATGGTATATATCTACAACTAAATAGGATAGAAATAAACAGTGGGTTCCAAATTACCAAACGTATTCAATCCCTTTAAATCCTAATGATAGGTGTGTTTAACAAATTAATTATAAGGTCTCAACACTCATCAAGTAAAAAAGTACTCGGTCCATTATTGTGAATTGGATCCAAAACTAACACAAGATGACTTCCTGTTGCTAGACGGACCTGCAGGTGCTTGCATTATTGTGACGTTACTTTTCGCTGTGTCAACACCGTCTATCAATCTGGGCTGCTTTTGTAAGAGAAATCTCTAGCCGTACTTTTTTGTAGCCTATGAAGCATTGTACAAATGTAAAGCATTCCGATAGCTATGAAAACATCTGTACTTTTCAAGTCAGACAGTTCAGCTGCATGCAGTGCAGGAAAGAGCAGCAGCCTGTTTATTAATCTAGCCGTTCTCGTAGAGTTCGGGAGAAGTTTATTTATCACTATCAAAAGAAGCATGGTCTTCACATAATTATCATCGTGTCCAAGTAAACTAAACTTGAATACAGAGCAATACGAAATTTGTGTAATGGTTTTACAGCGTGAGTTGGGGTGTTTTATTGCGGTCGTGTTTGTACCTATAGGACTCGGGGGGGGGTTTATGGGTGTGAAACAATGTTGCTCCATTATGCATTATATAGATGCATATTTTTGTAGAAATCTACCCGTTGATTTAGCACCCTTGACTTTCCCACCTGTCACCTTCGTGACTCGACTCGTATCCTGGCTGAATACTACGGACTAATAATATCTATCAACACTGGAACAACTCACTCCCTCCCGCGTCCACCAAAAGGTCCCGGGAGGCCATATCAATATCATCTTGAATTTTAAGTCGATAAAGGTGCAGTTAGGGGCTATATACGAACACGACGCTCGCTCGCTTGTCTTCAATCGCATGCCCAAGTCGAGTACAAAATCTCAAGTATTGATTGCTTTACACTCGCAGTTAATACTTATCTCGAGTTTGTCTAATGCGCTACAATTAAAATTCCGAGCCCACTCGGTGTGTGTTAATTTAAGTTTTACTCAAGCATTATCTGATCTTTGTGTCATTGAACTTTATTAGTTTTGGCGGGAATAAATTCGCTGCTAGTCTCCCCTCAAGGCAATGCATGCTGATAACAACTTGATGGATAAGCCCGAGTGTAACACCGTGACATGTGTAAGAATAATATGCAACCGTTTTACAATGCACAGTATCGCAAGTGCGTTCTGAAAATGTTCAGTTGAGCATTGCATCACACGAATATTAAAATGGTGTGCCACAATCTATGGAATTTTTTTGTTAGTGTCTAATTTTTCCTGTTCTTTATGTACAATTCTACCTTAAAGCAAATGTACAACCTTGGTAATTGTCAAAGACCAGTATCCACTCTTGATGTGACACATACCCGGGAAAGTTTAAGCTAAATCGGTCTTCAGATTCATGAGAGAAAAAAAGGTGAAAAAACAATTATATGTTCACTGTTTCGGATTTTATCACCAGTGATAATGACTAATTGTTTTACTCATTTCCTAAAAACCAGAGCATTTCAAGCAAAACTTTTTCAAGGGAAGTTTTCCACCCTGATCATCTTTATACCATGTAAGTTATGTGCAAATCTGTGAACATTTATATTTTCAACCTTACCAATGTTGTACACTCCCTTTAATATCATTTCCACGTACACTGTGATTGATTCTAACCATTTTCAGTGCCACTTTTCTGTGTCACCTAAATCGTCTTGTCTGACATGAACTGATGTTCTATGGGTGGGATGTAAAACCCCGATCTAGCCAAGGTTTCTTACATCTGCTTCTGGGCGTAAGCAGGTGTTTGTGGGTCGTATCGCCTCTTCATTTCCCACGCGCTTTGACAGTTTCTAATTAAAACATTGATTACCTTTCTTCTTTGAAAAAAAAAAGATACTAACAAATTAACTTCACAAGTAGTTATGTTAATCTCAAATTTGATTGCTATAGTTGTTTCCTAATGTGAATTTTTTTTAATATAACTTCGAATTTTGTCCATTTATTAAAACTTTTATGTCATTGATTATGCCCTGGAATCGATATTTGTGGTGTTTATTTCCTGTCTTTTTGCTTCCTCGTTTTGTTCATGTTTTGTTTTTTTTTTGTTTTTGTTTTTAGTGCAGTTTGTTTTTGTACATTGCAATTTAGAGTTAATTCGAGGTGACGTGTATATGGTTGACCACTAAAATAGGCTGGACGGGAAATCATAACTCTACGTTTGAAATAATGTGCGTGGTATCTTCTTGGCAGCGATGTGAAATAATAAAAGAAAATATAATTTTCATAATTAGTGAAAGAGCTTCAAGCATTCGTGCAATCACACGCCCGACGGATCTGTTATCAGAGGCATAGTCGTCCGTCTGAGGGGAGTATTGTCGTGAAGCACTGTGTTTTAAGAGTCAATCGAAGTTCCAGGTAACCAATGTGAAGTGGATATTTGATCTTGTTGAAAACAGAAGGTTTGATTGAAGATCAGAATTGCTAATGGGGCGCAAAAGCCAGGTATCCTGAATGCATTGAACTAGTTTTCACCGTTGGTGTTGCTAGTGTGTGAAACATTTCATTTGAATCGACGGTAATTGCTACGTCGGATTCAAACGAAAGCGTCACTTATAGGCCTATGTACGAGTCAAGACGTATAGGAAAAACCTATACGTGACTTAGAAATAATGTCATAGTAATGCTACGTAAGGACAATCCTATTATTCAACACTGTAAAAAAAACTTGTGTGGACGTGTTTAAGTCCACGTAGTGTTTCAAGTCCCTACATTATGTGGACCTCTTTTGTTCTCAGGTCCACACTTGATATGTAGCGTTAAAACACATACACACACAGCACACACACATGTTTGTGAATCCCGTACATCGAGGACTTCCCTTTGTTCTCCAATTGTTTGGACTTTTTTGTATTTTTTCCGAGGTCCCCATTGGTTTTGTACACGAAAGCGAAGTGAGGACGTCCTCGCTCTGTCAAACACCCGGATCCCTTTTGTTAAAGTCTTCGGTTTCAACGGGTAGACACGCTCACACACACGCAAATACAATCAAAAACCCATTCAAATAACTAGTTGAACCAACCCAAAACGGACCAACCATGAAAACCTAAAACGAAGATTGTTAAAACATTACTATATCAACCTTAAATGGACCAAACATGAAAGCCTAAAACAAAGGTTGGTTAAACGTTTTGTCAACCAAACACGGACCAACCATGAAAACCTAAATCTAACGTTTATTTAACGTTTTTTAGTTAACCAGAAAATAAAGAAAAAGGGGGAAATGCTACGTATTGCATTTACTTTGTATTTTCAGTCTTGAATGAAGATGTTTTGTTGTCGAAGCATCCTGTTGATTGTTTTGTGGAGGTTTATCTAAACGATACAAATTACACAAAACCAATCACATTAATTTGTCAGTCAACAGTTATTTTGCCTTTCTTCCATTGACTCATAATTTGTTTAGTTAGTAATTCTCTCCTTTAACTTAAATTAAAGGAACGTTACCGAACTGGTAATTAAAATTTTCTTTAAGATCACAGATTTACATAAAACTTACACGGTCTAATGATGATGATAGTAGCTGCAAAAACTGGAGTGTTAAAATTGACACCATGGGTGTTGTCACATATGGATACCGAAAAGATTATCAAAATTTACAGCATAGGGTGTTCAAATAACACTAATTTCTGCAAAAACAACTACATTGGTGTTATTTTAACACCTCAAGATGTTAATTTTGATTCTCTCTTCGGTATCTATATGTGACAACACCCAGGGTGTCAATTTTAACACCCCAGTTTTTGCATTTCTGTCTGAAATGCCATATTTGATGAGAAATAAATAAAACTTATTTCCGATTGGAGTTTATCGCTCATGAGCGTTTTATTCATGCATTGTATAACACATGCAAATGTGTAATCGGTTTTTCACTATTTTCTCGTGACCCAGATGGCCGATCGATCTCAAACTTCTACAGGTTTGTCAGTTTATGTATATGGTGGATTATATAAAGTGCTTACACTGCCATCAACTGTTTTGTTAGCAAAAACCAATTATGTAGTATTCCTTTAAGTTATGCCTTTTTATTCGCCGATAATGAAGTGCATTTCAAAGTTATATCAATATATGCATCCCAGCACGTCAAGTTAATTCACCACGTTATTACTGACTCGAAAAACAATTTCATGTAAAGTCAACGAATGGGTGTCTTTTAATGCGACGTCACGTTGATCGTTTTCAAACTTTGATTCCTTTAATAAACAAAACTTGACCGTCACTGTTTTATTATTAACTGTTTCGTATAAACTATTTCATGTTTTAGTTTGTGGTGGTTCTCTCCCGTGCTGAATACAACTGAAACAGCCGTTGACTGTGGTTATATATCGGTCATGCAGAAGATGCCAGATCCAGAGCTATAGCGGTTAGGCTGGCATAATTTCAGTGAATGTCTAAGCTTCAATATCTACAACCTGCAAGGTGAGGAGGGAACTGTGATGACAAACGTTATTAAATAATCACATCATAACTTAGTCTGCATTCACTTAGTCTGTCATACACAGAGACTTCGGGTTCAACATTGTCAAAGTAAACATTATTTACAAGTTTGGAATCAACGGCTCGAACTGTCTGTTAGTCGATCGTCAAGTTTTACGGGAGTGGGGGTGTAGGTCTATCGTCCGCCGAATTGATATGTAGAAAGCGTTTCTCTCAGCAGATTAGATAGAATTAATACGTCAATTGGATTACTATCGGACCTTATTGTGTGGGAAGGAGAAAAACCAACTTCTATTTTTAAAATGGAGAGATTGTTGATGAAGATCACCTCAGTGATGTGGATATGCTTTCTACTGATGGTTCTGCAATTTACAGGTAATTTACAGCGCATTTTTACGTTTATACATTTAAATTTATTTCCATTACAGATTTATGATTTGGAATTTACGTACAGGCTGCTGAGCCGTCATTGAAAGATCGAACTGTGGGGAATTGGGTTTTTATAATAATGTGCGTACATTTCTAAAGAAGATCTGATCACAAATGATTAACGCATGGTTTGGATTTTATGCATGAAATTCCAGAAAAGAATTACTTATTTCCCTACAAATTTAATTAGTCTTTCCTTTCGCTTAATTATAACGTTCACGGGAGTGATTTCGCAATTCCAGTTAATTCGTCCATTATATTTCTACCCTGTAAAACGAGTCAGAACAGAAAAATCAAACTTTAAAAATGCCTTTTGATTCAAGCCGTAATCTGAGTAGGGTGGCGTGTCATAATTATTGACAAACGAATTTTGTCGGTTTTGTTTTGTTTGGGGTTTTTGTATAAGAGATAAATGTGTTATTACGGCAGCAAATCGCTTTATCTCTCAATAGATTTTCTAAATTTTCTTCAACAAACCGAATTCACAAAATCATTTTAAAAACTATAACTAAAGGTTTGAGGGCAAGATTCCATTACTGTTGTTGCAGGTCAATATGTTATGGGGGTTATGGCAAGAATCACTTTTCACTTATACAATTAAATAAATGTAATAAATGAACTTAAATTAAACAAATGCGAGAAATACCTTGAAAACTATAAACGCTAATAACATAGACCCGTATCTGACGCCCCTCGCCGAAATCAGGCACATCCCAGAAATGATGAAGTGGCACAAATTAAAGTGAAGGTAATTACAGCATCACCGGCCCTGATATGAGTTTTGATGTGATGTCTTGAATTTTCAATGTTTAGAAATAGCCTACCTTAAACAGGCCTGATACTTCACGGAGGCAACGGAGGCAATTGCCTCCGTTTACCCTGGTCATTGCTTTGGTGACCCCCTTGGAATTGTTCAAATAGATATTTACAATTTCCTCTTTAGAAGTGCCCTTTACCAAGGAAAAACGCCTGGTGCCCTTGCCCTTTCAAAAAAAAAACGAAGCATCAAGCCTGCTTTAAGGCCCATAGGTGTTATTTGAAAGCTGTTCTCATCTATTTGAAGAGCAAACCACTCCAGTTTCAATTAATCTCAACTTCTAAGAAACAAACCCTTACAATGCAAAACCTGGGGTGTTAAAATTGACACCATGGGTGTTGTCACATAAAGATACCGAAGAGAGAATCAAAACTATACATCACAGGGTGTAAAAAAATAACACCATTGTAATTGTTTTGGCAGAAATTGGTGTTATTTTAACACCCTGTTGTGTAATTTTTGATTCTCTCTTCGATATCTATATTCGACAACACCCATGGTGTCAATTTTAGCACCCCAGTTTTTGCAGTGTACGGAGGACTTAAACAAAGAACTGAAACTATTACTAACATAAATTCATTGGACTCAATGAACCAAATTAATTATACAATAAGAACCAAACCCTTTATGGAGTACCTAAAGGCACCGTACACGTTTGGATGGAGCCAATTGTTTGTTTCAAACCTATATAGTTGTACTATTTTTTGTAGATATATACCTTAAAACTAACCTGTGAGAATTTCATTTCAAAAGGTGGTAGCGTTTTTGAAATATTGCCGGAAATCTGGAGCGGTTATGTCCACGCAGGAAGAATAATCTGCATTGGAATACACACTCTGATAAGCGTTTTACGCGTAATGCTTCTCAGATTCAAATGTTTTGGGGGATAAACAGTGATATATTTTTCCAAAACCGCAGTACTTCGAAGTGAAAAGTTTCTCAAAATGCATTATACTTTCCAAAGCTGCTGTACATCTTACCAAGTAAGTTTTTGTTGCCATTAATTATCACAGTCATTACCAAACGTGTACGATGCCTTTAAAGTACACTATTGGTAAGATCGAAAAACACCTCACAGATTCACACATAACTTACATGATATAAAGTAAGTAATGGTAGAAAGGGTTCCTTAAAATATTTTTGCTTAAAATGCTATCATTTCTGAGAAATGAGTAAAACAATAGTTTTTATCACGCGCGATAAAAACTCGATGTTTGAAAAAACAGAAAACACATAAGGTCTCTTTTCACTATTTTCTCGTGACCTCGATGACCAATTGAGCTCAAACTTTCACAGGTTTGTTTGTTCATGCATATGTTGAATCACACAAAATGTGGACACTGATTTTGAGCTGTTACCAAAAATGTACAATACCTTTAAACAAAGAACTGAATCTACTTATGATAAATTCATTGAGGAAGGAACTAAAATAATTATACAGCGTAGACGTGAGTATAGCACGGGAGTTATGTTTTGGACCAATAGCAACGTTTTCATGTGGGGGCTGGTATAATGTTTGACACGAAGCCACGAAGGCAGGCCTTCTGCAAAGTGTGAAGTATATATCAAGGGAATTCCATGATGGCAAAACTCAATTACAGAAAGAAATCTATGATGGTTATAAAAATAAGGTCCATAAATATTATTCGTGTGCATATTAAATATTGATTTGGTACGTGGAAACTTAAGAGATACAAAAAAAATTCCTGCTCGTTTTCTTAAGCAAATTATTCACAGCAAAAAACGTCAACGAGTTCTGTCTGAATCAAAAATCAAAAAGGTATTCTGTATATAAAGTAGTCCTTTTTAGATACGGTGAACACTAAAGGAGTGCACTATTTGGTTTTGGTGTATACAGACAAATTTGCCAAATCTAATAGTGTCATAGTATTGTGTCCACCATATCTAAAACATTATAATTTCATTTCCATCTGCACGGACGAATGAATAAAGGGTTATCTTAAATGAGATAGAGGATGGTCACTGTGGATTTTTTTTAACAAGACTTGGGAAAAGTACCGTTAAAGGCACTTAACACGTTTGGAAATTGTCAAAGACCAGTGTTCTCACTTGGTGTATCCCAACATATGCATAAAATAACATCGGTCATCGAAGTTGCAAGAAAATGATGAAAGAAAAAACACCCTTGTTGTGCAAATTTCAGAGAGGAATAAAAACTTCTTGCAAGAAGTTTTTATTATTTAAGTGAGAAATTACCTCTTACTCAAAAACTACGTTACTTCAGAGGGAGTCGTTTCCTACAATGTTTTATATTATCAACAGCTCTCCGTTGCTTGTTACCAAGTAAGTTTTTATGCTAATATTTGTTTTGAGTCATTACCAAACGTGTACGATACCTTTAAGTGCTTTATACACATCAATGTCGGGCCAATACCGTTATTAATTCCCAATGCAATATTAACAATCTATTAAATTATGTATTTCTGATGCAAAATTAACATCCATTAAAAAAAGGTGGACACTATCAGCTATTTGTTTGTGACTGAAATTTGTTAGCAACCATAATTGGGGCGTGTTTTGTTTATATTTTATGCACAAGTCTACACTTATTAGTCAAGCTTGTTTATGGCCTCTTGAATTTTGGTAATGGATATTGGCGCGTGCTGATAATAATTTGTATTTCCTCTTTGTATTATTTCTTCTACCTGAAGTCGCTCCCGGGCCTATACTCACCCTACAGGTAAACTTCTGCCAAGTCTTTTTAAATAACACTTGGCATTTTGGGGGCTTTAGTGAATTCATGAATGTATATAGACACCACGAGGCATCACCTGGTTCTAGAAGCCCAACTAAATCACGACTTGTTTTCGCTACTGCATACAAGAATGTCACCTTTGCCTTAATGGTTAAAGAGATGAGCTTTTATTTCTCGCCTCCGTCCACTTCCTTCGATCTTTATGTGTAACTGCTTCTAGCCATTATTTAATCATTTTCTTTTCTTTTTTAATATAATGAAGCGGATCGAGTTAAAACTATATCCACCTTTTGGGTGGGCTGTGTGCTGCAAAGCCGCCGCGAGATATTTAAACTCATTACAATGCAATCTTATGTTTAGCCTTTTCGGCCCATGTAATACACACGCGATTGTACTATAGTTCCTGGTATTACAATATTAAAATGAATCTCAATTTTATGTGTAGATAATTAAGGGATAAAAAAACTCTCCACACCTGGGGGTGCAGAACCGCGACCGCAATTAATTTACAATTGGCCGGCCCAAGGCATGTGCTCCAGGGTTTGGAATAGCACCTATTTCACTCCTATGGGTGAATATGTTGATATAAGTTTATATCAAAACAATTAGCATAAGAAAGCTCATTCGAAATTTGATGGTGTATTTCATGTTAGGTTAAAAAATTCATAAGGGTGTTTTACATCGTTGGTTTATTTGGAAGAGTACATTCACCATTCCTCTATAGTTTTCAATCATACTCACTATCCATAACCAACCTGTGAAATTTGTATTAAACTAGGAGACCTCGGTTTTGGTCAGGGAATTCGTGCACATTCATAACCAATTTCGAATGCAGCTATCGGAACAAGCTGTGGTGATTGTGGGTGTCTTTAAAATTAGATTTACCTGACTTTGATAGTAAGCTCTAAAAACTCGCGGGTCATTTTGACACGGATTCCGGGTCATGCTGACCACGAAAGGGGTCATGCTGACCACGGAAGGGGTCATGCTGACCACGGAAGGGGTCATGCTGACCACGGAAGGGGTCATGCTGACCACGGAAGGGGTCAGACCCCATGACGCTTTCGTCACAATTAGACTTGATTCCAGCAATTCTCTTCGTATGGACTCCCTGATAAAGATCTCGCTAAAATTCAACGTGTACAAAACACTGCTGCTCGCCTCGTTTCTTGCTTGCCTCGTTCTCACCATATTACACCAGTACTAATGAAATTGCACTGGCTCCCAGTTAAGTTTCGTACAATTTATAAAATTCTTTTGTTTTCAAAGCTGCTCAAACATGTCAATCTTCTGCTTATTTATCTGAGCTTGTTCACCATTATTCCCCTACTCAGACTTTACGTTCATCTCAACAGTCATTGCTTACCACAACTACAAGAGCTTCTTCCATTTTTATGGTCAAAGATCATTTTCTTACGCTGCTCCATTTCTTTGGAATAGTCTTCCTGTGCATATTCGCCAGGCTAGTTCTTTACACTGTTTTAAGTCTCTGTTAAAAACTCATTTGTTTGAAGCTGCTTACTTGTAATCTGCTTACTTGTAATGTATCTTTCACTCATTGTATATTTTATTGTTCTCTTTATGCGCTTATAGGGACTTTTGCAGTAGGCGCTTTACAAATGTCTTTATTATTACACGGGCCCGGTGCCTGGTCAATTCTGACCCAGAAGTGTTTGGAGTGTTGTGATCAACGTAAGGATAAAATCAACCACTTGGACGGATTTCAGAAGAAGAAGTTGAGTTTGACATCGTGCATTGGGGATTAGTGATCGTCCTGAGGCCATGAGACTTAATGAGGGCGTATTTACGATTGATGGATTACCTTCAGTTATTTGCAAATAAGATCTGAAAGAGATCAGGAGATTGTTCAACTAAACCTGTATATAGTTGCATGCCCATTGGACTGATTTGTATACTATATGAAACAACATGCGTAGTTGAACTTAGGGTAGACTGACTAAACTAAGGAAAACACACGAAAGTAGTTGCGCATCCGAACCAAGCGACTTAGGCTATACGGCTATGGCCGTTGGCTGCAATGGCAATGTTGAAGAATAGAACTTTTTTGTCATACCAGCCATAGCCACTGTGGAAGCCATTAGTTTGCACGCGTCACTTGGCTTGGCGCGCGTCAATATTGTAAATAACAACGAAAAATTTGCCTCTAAAACCCTTGAATGTGTTAACTCCACTGACTATATACGCAAATTCTCGAAATGTCCACTTTTATATAGTACCACACCATCCAAGATATATTGAAAATGTTTTCTGTGCATTTCCGATGATGCCCAGCTATTGTCTAGAATTATTTGAGTTCATTAGTTACCCAGTAATTGACTTATTTTCCCTAACTATCTAAAACCTTTTAGGGGCGTGGAAACACCGTGGAAAGGGCCAATATTACTACCACACAATCCAATTATATAGCTATTGACTAAGATTATCTGAGTCCTTTAGCAACCAGTTAATGGTATATTTCTCTAATTATCTAAGTGCTAAATGGCATGGCATTGCACTTATTTACTACCACACCATCCAATAGTTTTTTTGAAAAAATCCTTTATAAGAAAAAGAAAAATCTCTGGGGCCTGACCCCCTCTTAGTGTGGAATGATCCATTCTATGATATCAATGAATTTGACTCCCCCAGTCATTAAACTATAGATAAATGACTTAATTAGTGATTATGTGGTACCATTTATTGGACCTTTCCCTCATTAGAGGGTTTTAAAAACGTCACTGCGAACTATTTGTGAGAGATGCCCAGCCGTACAGCATGATGAATTTTACGGAAGACTTAAAGGCACTGTACACGTTTGGTAATTACTCAAAATATATATTAGCAGAAAAACTTACTTGGTAACGAGCAACGGAGAGCTGTTGATAGTATAAAACATTTTGAGAAACGACTCCCTCTGAAGTAACGTAGTTTTTGAGAAAGAGGTAATTTCTCACTAAAATAATAAAAGACTTCTTGCAAGAAGTTTTAATTCCTATCTGAAAGCACACAAATTTGTACAACAAGGGTGTTTTTCTTTCATCATTTTCTTGCAACTTCGATGACCAATTGAGCCAAAATTTCCACAGGCTTGTTGTTTTATGCATATGTTGGGATACACCGAGTGAGAATACTGGTCTTTGACAATTACCAAACGTGTTCAGTGCCTTTAAGTCCAAAGTAGCATCACATAGCATGAATGTGAAGCGTTTTCACACCATTATGCGGGATTAATAATTAACGAAGTTTTTATATGAAATGCGAATCTATACCAAATGATCATTTAGTGCAATTACTTCCTTTGGAGTATGCTGGGGACTCCATGGTTAAGGGGGAGGGGATGATTTGCCTGAAATTTTACACAGCTGTTAAAAACATAAATACCAATTTCTGATGCCAGGTTAAAAGTATTTTTTGCTTTCCCTGTCCAATTTTTTTCTTCTTGCTGTACTCAAATTTTCCCCACTGTTTTGTCCAAATTTTTGGGCAATTGCCTCCCCCCTGTAAATTGTTCATGCCATGTCATATTTTTATAGTTTGTTCAAAAATCGGTGAAGAAAGCATGGTGTTTGTGTTTAGAGTGATGGTCTATACCTTGGGTGATCGACCTTATACCGAGAGTTTTTTTATAAAGCGCATTATGAATCACAGATTCCTCGAGGCGCTTAACAATAGAAGCGAAAGCTAAAACAATAAACATTGAACAAAGAATAAAGGCCCACATTACTATGTTTTAAAATATCTACAACAAACACACAAATAGAAAATATTAATTAATATTAGAAAACAGACCAGCTGCGACCATCAAAATGATATCAAAAATAAAATACAAAAAAACAGTGAAAACAGGTTCCCCCCAAGTATAAAAATACGGGAACAAAATAACTGCAACGAAGTGACCATGTGCACAAAAAGCACTTACAAGAATACCGGAGAAAGACAAAATTTACAATTAAAAAAATTCAATAAATTATTATTAATTATCTGTTTCTTCCCAAGGTGCTAGTGGTTCTCTTGAAAGCAAGAAACTTTACAGTAATTTATTCGTGGACGAAGCTTACAACCACAACATTCGACCAGTCTACAACGTCTCTACCGTCACGGAAGTGAACATGCTCTTGTTCGTCTCACAGGTTCTTGATATGGTATAGTAACTTCTTCATTATGGTACATACATTTCTTGATATGATAAAAGGAACCTGTTGATACGGGAAAAATAACTTCTTGATATGGTATAGTAACTTTTTGATGTGGTAAAATAACTTCTTGATTTCGTAACTTCTTGATATTGTATCCTCGTTGGGTATAGTTACTTATTGGGCCATTCGATTTGCCTTTCTCAGTGACGTACAACTATAATGGTGATATGTAAGCCAAAATCTGGGCTACACTATGAAGTAACAATAATTTGTCTACATATTTGGCAACTCTTGGTTTTGAAAACCTAGTCCCTGGCGCATGCAAGTACCTTCTATTGTGTTTAGGATATGTCATGTAGACCTATACTGGAAATGTGGCCTGTGTGGGTTTTTTGTTTGTGTTTTAACGCTACATGGGGTGTGTGGACCTGATAAGAAAAGAGGTCCACATCATGCAGTGACTTGAAACACTATTTGGACTTACACACACCCACACAGTGTTTTTTTAAAGTGATGAGAAATAGGGTTTTAATTAAGTGTACAGAACAAAGGAATGTCCACAGAGTGACTGCGACACAGAGCTGTGAGCTTACGGGAGCACCCTCGTGGGGTCTTTTAAACAATGGAACAGTTGACACCATAAGGGAATTCTTTGTTCAACCTGGACCCGAAAAGGGAATTCTTTAGAAAAGGGAATAATAGAACAATAGAACAACAATAGCAGGACCCCACAAACCAGATCCGTAAGGTTGTGTGTGTTGTGTGAGCGTGTCTACCCGCTGAAACTGAGGACTTTAACAAAAGGGATCCAGGTGTTTGACAGAGCGAGGACGTCCTCTCTCAAACAATGGGCGAACAAAGAGAAGTCCTCGATTTAGGGGATTTACAAACGTGTGTGTGTGTGTGTGTTTGTGTTGCTGTTGTTTTGGTTTTGGGGGGTTTTATGGGGGGTCATTCTTTTTAGGCATGCATTCTTTTATATCAGTATTAAGCGGTTCAAGGAGTGGATCGTCAAAATATATTACTAGAGTAACGTCGCAAATCTTTGTGTTAATTACAGGATGAAAGGTCGCAAACGTTGACAACAAACATGTGGCTCACATTTGTAAGTTGGTTGATTTGTTTTTATTGGAACCCACTTTTTTTCAACCCTATAGTTGTAGATATATACCATAAAACTAACCTGTGAAAATTTAATTTCAAAAGGTGGTAGCATTTTTGAGATATTGCCGAAAATCTGGAAAGGTTATGTCCACTCAGGAAGAATAATCTGCAATTGGAATACACAATCGGAGAAACGTCTCTGGCAAAAACGCTTCTCAGATTCAAATTTGTTTGGATAAAAACTGACATCTTTTTCCATAACCACATTACTTCAAAGTGAAATGTTTCTCAAAATGCTTTAAACTATCAGAAGCTGCTGTACTTCTTACCAAGTAAGTTTTTATTGCCATTAATTTTATGAGTTATTACCAAACTTATAAAGACCCTTTAAGCGTTTTCCTTTCAATACAAAAACAAAATGTTTTTAATTGAAAACGTTTTTTCGTTTGCAAAAATGAGCGATCCTAATATTGTTGTGTTTTCATCCAGACATGGACGGATGAGTTTCTTCAATGGAAACCAGAGGATTGGGGAAATGTTACCAAACTCAAAGTTAACTCTAATCTCTTATGGAAACCTGACATTACATTATATAACTGGTGAGTCAAGTTATTTGTCAGTATACATGGTTTATGTCATGACACTGCTTATTTCAATTGTCACAATCTCTCTTTTGTACACCCACAAACATTGACCAAAATTATTCATATTATATGGGGCCATCATTGCTGAAGTGCAACCCCAATCTATGAATAATAACAATAAACCAGTTTTCTATAGCGCATATCACCGTGAGGTCCTTATGCGCTGTAAAGGGAAATCAAGAATTGTACAAAGTAAACAGACATGTTTTCACCCGGGTTTTGAATAGACCTTATGCACATGACGTCATTTGAGTAGGGCGCCCTCGCCTAGAGGTCAAAAGGAGGTTGTTCATTGGCCAATCCTGTGCGCTGCGCGTACAAATTTGCGCGTTTCGATGGTTTCGTCATCGTTTTACCTCTAAGATGGCGGCTGGATGACGTCAATGCATATGGTCCATTGTTCTGTGGGGTCATAGGGGTCATATAGGGTGGTTTTTGTCCACGTAATGCTGATTTATACAACAAGAGTCACCTGTGAAAAAGTTTCAGCTGAATACATTGTCCATTGAAAAACAATTCAGTTTTTAACTGTCACGATATTTTCATCCAAAACATCGAGTCCGTCGGGTTTTTAGCGAGGTGGCGGCGGGTACCAACCGAATCACTGGCCGCAGCGTTCACATTTTGAATCTCCAACAGTCACCTCAAGGCGATCTTTGGAAATTCAAATTTATCGGCATACTTTTCGCATGAGAGCACGCTTTAATAACAAAATAGACTTTCGGATGAAAATTACGCAATGTTTTCAAGGTCGTAACCAAAGTATGACACTACGTTTAACACTTGTATAGAAGACAAAAATGCAAAACAGTCCGATCGATAATTGGGCGCATTCATGACTGAATGTTAATATTTATTTCCCACTCGTTAAAGTCTTCAATTTCAAAGTGCATCTGACCTTGATCTGCTCATATTATTACTGACACGCGCAGTAAAGTCATGACATTAGATTTAGCTGCAGCAAAGTACCCTACCATATGAGACTGAATAAGCGGTTGGGTTTGAAAAATTAATGACTGCGTTTTCCTGTCACCATTCATAATCCTTGGTTGATCGCACGTTTGTCCTGTCATAAGTGGTTTTTGGAAATACAGTTGGCGCCTATTCCTCGTACAGCATCAAGGGATACAAAGCGTAGCTTTGCTATTCCATGAAATATACAAGCCAACTTTTGATGACTTTAACATCGGTTGCATTTTTTTTTTTTTACATTTCTTTCTTATTTTGTCAACCACTTGTAACTCATTTCAACAAAATGTGTCAGTATAATTTCCTCCACTGAATCTATTTAAATGTTGGGTGCACTTTAATCAATAAAGCTTGAACCTGTCAAAGCTCTATCGTAAAAAAAAAATGACCAACAAAACCTACTAATGGAACTTGTGTTTCAGACCTCTGACTGAAAATGACACGGAAATTACGAACCCCCACCCCCAATTAATAAGTGAGTCTGTTTCTTATGAATGAGAAAGTAGAATTAGCGGCTGCAAACTGCTTATACTAGCCAAAAAGACTTAAGGTATAAATGCAAAAAAAATAGTTAATGGCCGGACGTTTCGACCCTAGCAGAGTCTTTCTCGAAGGCTAATTGACAACAACATCACATGAACAGGTATACTTATGAAGACAATACAATCAATACTTTCTTATGAAGAAAACAATTGACACCATGGGTGTTGTCATATGACACTGAAGAGAGAATCACAATTAACATCGTAGGGTGTTAAAATAACACAAATGTAATTGTTTTGGCAGAAATTAGTGTTATCTTAACACCCTATGGTGTAAAATGATTCTCTATTCGGTATCTATAATGTGACAACACCCCTGATGTCAATTTTTAACACCCAAGTTTTTGCAGTGTACAATACAAACTCGGGGCTCGAAATTAACACTGGACCGCAGTCCCGAGGCCAGTACGTTTAGCGTTGGGCCAGAAAAATCACGACCGGACAAGCCCGGTGGTCTTGTGTTTTTGAATTGACTATAATAACAGTAATACCTCATTGTGTATTATATTCTTTGTGAACAATTTTGACAATGAATCTGATATATCTTTCAATTCTGTTGAGTATCGAAGTGGCATGACAAATGAGATAAATCTTCTCTTGGTGCTTGTTCAACTCATTTTGAATCTGGTCTTGTAAAATAAATTTTGTTCCAGTGAAAATGTTGAGCTATACAAGCCCTGTAGTTTTGTGGATTTTCCCCCCAAATTCGAGCCCTGACATGGACTTTTATTATCTCCTATAACTTGGTTTTCTTTCAGTGCGGCTGATAACTACGTTGCTTTCCTTAGTAACAAAGTGTGTATAGTTTACTACGATGGTAGTGTCAACTGGGCGGCGCCTGTCATCTTCAAGTCACATTGTAACATCGACGTGACTCAATTCCCATTTGATAAGCAAAGCTGTACACTCAAGTTTGGCCCATGGCAACATGATGAATCTGAGGTCAAGTTGACTGGCGAAGGTTCGGATAAATATTCTTTGAATTCATGATTATGATTATTAAAGGTATTGTACACTTTTGGTAACAGCTCAAAATCAGTGTCCACATTTTGTGTGATTCAACATATGCATGAACAAACAAACCTGTGAAAGTTTGAGCTCAATTGGTCATCGAGGTCACGAGAAAATAGTGAAAACAGACCTTATGTGTTTTCTGTTTTTTCAAACATCGAGTTTTTATCGCGCGTAATAAAAAACTATTGTTTTACTCATTTCTTAGAAACGATAGCATTTTAGGCAGAAATATTTTAAGGAACCCTTTCTACCATTACTTACTTTAAATCGTGTAAGTTATGTGTGAACCTGTGAACATTTGTGTTTTTCGATCTTACCAATAGTGTACAGGGCCTTTAAACTAATCAATAAACGATTGTTATGATTTGGCTGCATGTTATTTAAAACCCTGCGAGCCTATGTCAAATTACAATAACTCAGCTGCAGGGTATAGCTGTTGCCGACATTCAAAAAGAAAACGCGCTTTTTGCACTAATCAAAAACATAATTTTACATATTCTCGAAGTTGAAAATTTGTTTTTAATGAATTTGATTTATTTTGTTCGTTTGCTTAGTATTTGCGGATTTTATCACTTTACGACTTTTACATACTTTTGTCGTTTTTTAACTACCATCGTGTATTTTTGAGTAGAATAATGAACCTAAATGAATTAAAAAATAGAATTGAATTGAACTGAAACTTCACGGTCTTTACTTCGTAGATATAAATCAAAAATTATGATTAGTTCATAGAATAATTTCCGTTGTGTTTTCTTCGGAATACATATCGGCCATGAATTATCATATCAATAAATCATTGAATTAATTAAAACCCTGTGAGCTTTATAATCAAATTACACATCTCATCTGCAGGGTATGCTGTTGCCGATAGTCATAAGGAAGACGCACCGTTCGCACAAATCACAAGCAAAATGTTACATATTCTTGAAGTTAAAATTAGTTTTTAATTAATTTAATGATTTTGTTTATTTGTTTAGTATTTACGGATTTTGTTTTCTTCTTTGGTTTACATACTTTTGTCGTTTTTATGTAACAATGTCAATTTTAGTCCTGTTAACTTTTGTCGTGTAATTTTGAGTCGAATATTAAACCTAAATAAATCCAAAAAATTAATTGAATTGAAATTTCGCGGTAAATATACGGAGTGTATATAAAATTTTAATTATTCTCGGTTTTTACGTCGTAGATTAAAACCATAGATTATGAATCACGCTCATAAACTATTACCGTGGTATTTTCATCGGAATACATTTTTATCAAACTCTATGAATTATTATATTAATAAATCGTTGAATGTTTAACAATATATTGTGTAGCACATACACCGTGTATAAAACGATGTCTGTCATCTTTATTCATTTAAAGGTATACAGGATTGGTGGAGCTGACAAAACAGTCCCAGACAGTGTTCATGTTTTTGTGATCAACCATGTACATGAAATAACAAACCTGTGCTTAATCCGCTGTGCGAGTCAGGAAAAATAGTGAAAAATCATGCACAATTGTTGTAACAACCAAAAGCAGCTGTTGCATTTTTAATAAAATTCTGATACAGTTTTCTCGAATGTAATATGATCTCATTTCAGAGAGAAATATTTCGCAGAAAAAATGGTTCTATAGTATGAACTTCATTATCAATAAGCTTTCAGACTAAATTTAAACAATGATGTTTTGTATCCGATCTTGTATAATTCCTTTAAGCTCTCAATAGTAATACAGAATAACATGAATAAAATGTGGTTTGTATACCAACTTAAAGGTTAAGTATACAACCTCAGCGCTCACTGCGCTATGAAGTTTAAACAAGTGTCAATCCGCTAGAGAAATGTTTTCATTACGCATTACGAAGTTTAGAAAATAGCACTAAAAGACCCTTAAAATAAACCATTGCTTATTTTGTATCTTCGCAATCGAAATAAACCGACATGAATGTGTAGACAAAAAACAAACAATATCTTGTACAGTACAGGACCGCATGTTTTTCACCTGTTATAATATCTTGTTTAATTGGTTATTACTTATTCAGGGGACAAGTCAGTGTTTACCAGTGATGGTGAATGGGACATGTTAGACCTTGAAGTCAAAACGCTGATTAGTAAATACCCGGATGCACCAGATACGACTTACCGAGACATCAAATATACCGTACACTTCAAGCGTCGATCCATGTACTACGTCTTCAATCTTGTCATGCCGTGCGTCCTAGTGTCAGGAATCACTATTCTTGGATTTGTGCTTCCAGCCGACTCAGGGGAAAAGGTACTTTTGTTTTCTCTCGTCTACAAAAAGAAGAAGAAGAAGTAATCCGATTAACATGACTGAGATTTAGCGAACAATGTAGAACATGCATCCGAATCAGTAATTAGAACCCGGTTTGTCAATAATTGCCGAAGATTTCTCCATAAATAGACTGATGATGGTCTCGCGTGTGTTTGAACATTGTAGGACCCTTTTAAAGTGCGCGATTTGGGGGAAATTTCTTTTAAACGAAAACTCAGTTACACGGTTCCTTGAAGTTCAGATATGCCTGCGACTTCGTAATCTATTATATACTTCTGCATTGTGTAAAACGCTAAATTAAAGAGAGGCTTCAATGTCAATTAAATTTTTTGATGCACTTCATTTTATTTTTTATTTTATTTTTTATTTATTTATTTATTTATTTTTTATTTATTTATTTATTTTTTTTTTATTTATTTATTTTTTTTTTTTTGGGGGGGGGGGGGTTCTGTACGTTTTTGTACGGATAGTTTTTTAGCATTCCTGGATTTTGATGATATTCAATCAAAACAGCATTGTATTTGACCTTTTGACTGGCACAACAGCAATTCCTTTTTGTATTGTGCATCAAACCCTATTGTTTTTGATGTTCGATGACGTCACGTTTCAAATTTTGCTATGAAAGAGTATCAGATAAAAAGACAATTTACAGGTTTGAGACTTTTTAATTTTTCCGGACATTCATGAGGACTCTATCTATTGAAAAAAAGGGGACCACAAAACTGAATTTGACCATGGAGCCCCTCTTTAAAGGCACTGAACACGTTTGGTAATTGTCAAAGACCAGTGTTCTCACTTGGTGTATCCCAACATATGCATAAAATAACAAGCCTGTGAAAATTTGGACTCAATTGGTCATCGAAGTTGCAAGAAAATGATGAAAGAAAAAACTCCCTTGTTGTACAAATTCGTGTGCTTTCAGATAGGAATAAAAGGCTTCAGGCCCGAAGTCTTTTATTATTTTAGTGAGAAATTACCTCTTTCTCATAAACTACGTTACTTCAGAGGGAGTCGTTTCTCACAAAGTTATATACCATCAACAGCTCTCCGTTGCTCGTTACCAAGTAAGTTTTTATGCTAATATATACTTTGAGTAATTACCAAACGTGTACAGTGTCTTTAATGTCCACCTTATTTTATGCTAAATTTAGGTAGAAAGTTCCCTAAACTGAGTGGTTTGTTTTTTGTTGTTTTCTCAATCGACAGGTCAGCTTAGGCATCACTGTGTTGCTGTCATTGACGGTGTTTCTGCTTTTAATCGCTGAATCGATGCCTCCATCAAGTACTGTACCCGTTATTGGTGAGTCAATTCACAATGATTTACCATTCTATTTCATTCAATTACAGCTTATTAAAAAGGGATTGTATACGTTTGGTAATTGGAACCCACTGTTTGTTTTAATCCTTCAAAGTTGTAGATATATACCATAAAACTAACCTGTGAAAATTTCATTTCAAAAGGTGGTATAGCGTTTTTGAGATCATGCCGAAAATCTGGAGCAGTTTTTCCACGCAGGAAGAATAATCTGAAATTGGAATACACAATCTGAGAAGCATTACTGCAGTAACGCTTCTCAGATTCAAATTTTGAGGGATAAAAAGTGATATATTTTTCCATAACCGCAGTACTTCGAAGTGAAAAGTTTCTCAAAATGCATTTTATTATCCAAAGCTGATGTACTTCTTACCAAGTAAGTTTTTATTGCCGATAGTTTTCAGAGTCATGCATCGTTGGTAAATTTGGTATTTTTCCAAAAAATGTGGATTTGTGTGGTAGGATTTAATATGAAATATCTATCCATCAACCTTTTCAGATTTGTCAGTCCGTGACTGCCAAGAAAAACGATAGCAAACTGTCAGACAGATCTTGTTGTATAAAAACTCACACGTTCAAACGATAGTCGGCCGATACAAAATCGCATTTTCTTCGCGTAAAGATTTCACTGTAGAGTGAGTTATTTTGTGGTAACTTGGCAGTACATATTTTCATGTCTGCAAGTGATGTAATCTAAGCGTTAACATTTCGGTGTTTGTTTTTGTGTCGTTTTTGTTGTTGTTAATTTTTTGTTTACTTTATATTGGGTAAAATCATCTCAGCATGAAAGTTTGTTTCCAGTTATGCTGAGTCAATCCACAAAAACATACACACTGCAAAATTTGGATTGTTAAAATTGACACCATGTGTTGTCAAATATAGATACCGAAGAGGTGATCAAACTTAACATCTTAGGGTGTAAAAACAATACAAATGTAATTGTTTTTGCAGAAATCCTTGTTCCCTATGGGGTAAATGTTGATTTTTATTTTATTTTATCATCTGACAACACCCATGGTGTCAATTTTAACACCCCAGTTGTTGCAGTGCAGTATCACAAGAAGCCATGTTACCAAAAACAGAAACAATGTACAATCAACAACAACATCAATGGGGGAAAATGACCCAACATATTTCATCTTAGTTCGGTTCCAGATGGTGGTTTATCTTTCCAAGTTATCACTGCATAGCGGGTTGGTTAAAATGCTGCAATGATTTTTAAGGGGACTTCACATTGAGTTTAACTGGCTCGTTTTCGGTGTATATGCGCTAACTGTGTATAAGGACAATTATAGTTGGTTCATAGTTTCACAGCACCCATCCACTGTAGTACCGACATTACCACATGCCTCATCATCATTACAGCAAAAGGTTAATGAATGAAGATAGATTTATGGCTAATTTAATCACGAGTTTAAGGGAAATTGTATGGCAGTCAGCACTAAATACCATCAAGGGCGTCGATGGGTGGGGGACGGGGGGACATGTCCCCCCACTTTTTAGACTGGGGGGGACAGCATATCAGATGTCCCCCCCCCCACTTTTTGATTGACTGTTTCATTAGAAATATGGAATAAAATGTAAAAATATACATAATTTTCTTGATTTCATATTATTAAAATTTGTGTTCAAATAAAATAATAGCGGACAAACGGTGAAATGTCTTTCAAATATTTTTTCTTTATAGACTGATGGACCACGTCCAGAATCAGGGGGGCGGGCGGAAGGGGTAACGCCACCAACGCGCCACCTACGTTGAAAATAATCTCATTCGACTCTCGCGACGTGCATGGACTGGCATGGTCGAAGTTCCACAACAAAACACGTCCTATCACACATACATACACAGGGTATACACATTCCCTATGTGTATACATGTACATGTACATATAGCCTATCGTACAAGATTTGAATTACACGCGTGCCGTTGAAAAGCTTGGGCGAGTCAATCTTATAAGAGGGTATTGTTATCCTCAAATCTTGTAAATTCGCCATATCTTTAAACTATAGAGAACATTCGTGAATGGTTTTTTTTGCGTTACCAACTGCTTCAGTAATTTAATAATTTAATAAACAACATACATTTAACGTAAACGACATGTATTACATATCTGTTTAAGATGTGTACTTTGCCTCATAATTAATATTACCTACGGCAAATGTTCCCGTCCGTTGACATCCGTTTGACGGACGATCGTTTGCACGCAAACCAAGTATAGCAGAAACCATTTTCTCAAAAAAACATTCTAAAAATCGTGAAATATCTAGAGGATGTACGGAGGGATTTTGTTTAAACTTTCAGAAATGAAAAATCTATCCTTAAATATTACGTTCAGCGAAAAAAATCAGAGGATGAACGATACGAATTTTCACATTTTGTCGAAATTTGTAGCCATTTTAGGGGAGACGTTTGGAATGAAATTCCCACCTGGACCCATTCATACACGTTAGCTGCTGCAATAAACCAACGGAAAATTGTCGGTAATATTTTTACGCATTTTACATAAAAACAACCACCTTAACATTTGAAAATGCTCTTACAACAGAAATTAAATGTAAAAGTAATGGTATGGGGTGCAAATAATGTAAGATTTTTTTAAAGACTTGCTCGCCCGTCCCCCCACTTTTCAGTAGCGATCGACGCCCTTGAATACCATATTCTTCAATCTGTAGATGATTTTTTTTTTAACTGCACATCTGAAGTCAACACTGTGAACTGTATATGAAAATGAACGAATATACTTTTAATTAATTTGAAGCAATGAATAATCAGGATGCATTTATATGTGTTGAAAGGTTTCCGAGTGGTCAGAACTGAAGTTGGGTGAATTGACTGTGATTTCTTAAATGAAGCGATAACACGGGAAATACAATATTTACGCTCGTTCGCGTGTCTTTAAAGTCTCGTGTTGTGATTCACACGCACATCGTGTGAGATGAAACACCATTCGTCATCACCGATCCAATTCTGTGGGTAAAGGGGCGTGTTTAGTCACTCCCCTTATCTTCACATGTTTGTGAACACCCCCCCCCCCCCACTCTCCAGACGCACACACCCACACCCACCTGTGACCACATATACCTTTGGCAATTATCTGCCTAACTATACGGGATTTCCCGAAGAACGCATGCAGACATTCGTTTCTATTTCGATATTGGACATTGGACATTTGTATAGGTTTGTCAAGCGAATGTCTACTTTCACATAATGAATGTCCAATGTCCAATATCGAAAAAGCAAAGTAGACATTCTCTGTACAGACCGATGTGAATGTCCAATGTCCAATATCGAAACAGAAAGTAGACAATCACTGTATAAACCTATGTGAATGTCATACGTCCAATATTGAAATAGCAAAGTAGACATTCACTTTACAAACCTATGTGAATGCCAATGTTCAATATTGAAACAGAAGTAGACATTCGTTGTACAAGTCTATATAAATTTGTCAATGTCCAATATCAAACTAACTCTACTGTCATTAAACGTTTATGAACCAATTTACTCAGTGAGCCATTCAGGAAGATCAACATAAATCTAAGAGTAACATTTCGATTAGTTGTTCTAGTTCACTCGATGGCTAGAATCCTTTGACGCTGCCTGGTGCACCTTATTAGCATGTCATTGTCGCCGTAGTTTTATACTGTTTCTACTTGGTACTAATTTAGACCGCGAGTTTGTCCTGTTATGTCCAGTGATTCATGAATAATGGCAGGTGATTTAATTGGATCATTTACGATATCGTTATACAGCGTATCGCTTTATTCTGAATATTAAACTTATCATAATTTCCTAAGAATTTGCAACCTAATGGTTTTGTTTCTTTCCGAAAATTGTGTTGATCACGTCGAGAGCATTAACATAATTACGGAAGTCACATATTGATTAAAAATTCAGTTTTATTCCCCATGAGTAAAATATGGATGATGTTGTGAGGTCAGTAGACCAGTCCTCATATTCAGCATAGACGTAAAGATCAGAAAATATCGAGAGAACAAAAATGATTGGATTTAATCTGAAAGCACACTGATAATCAGCACCCAGCCTCCGGAGAAATATTTTTGCCGGAAAAAAAATCTCCAAGTTGAGGAAAGTATCCTCTGTGAGGACCCAAATCGCCAATACTTTTCTCAATTGCCAAAAATATTCCTGACAAAATCTCAACTGTTTTCCTAAGAAACGTAATCACTAGGCCCCTATGGCTGCCTTTAAATGACATAGAACGTAAATATTCACGTAAATATTCACGATTTCGGCCGTGTCGCGAAAACTAACGTTAGGTATTACATTTATTTTTAGGTGAATATTTGCGAGTTAGGGCACAGATTGTGAAAATTTATGCAAATATTTACGCAAATATAATGTTCGATGTCCCTTCAGGGCCACCATAGTTCAACGAATTTGACGCGTTTTTTTTCATGTTGATTCTTTGGTGTGTTAAAAAAAGGGGGCTTGGAATTAATTTACTGTTTAAAAAATGATGAGGTTCTTTCCCTCTTAAAAGGGAAGGTTATTTTGTGATGACACTAAATATTCGTCTGATTGATCAAGCGATCTGACGCTATCCATGACCCCATTGGCCGTAGTGTGGATGGACTGAGACATCCATCCCTTAAAGCTGAACGTGTTTCCGTTAAGACAAACCAAACGACTATTTCCAATAAAACCCGTTGGTGGTCTGTTCCTTCCAACGCTTGCTCTGGAGGTCTTCAGTCATTAAAAAACCCAACCGCACTATTTATAGAAAGTGCCAGACAAGCTTCCGATTCAGATTATTAACATGGTTTTAGATCATATTAATATGAAGATACGAAGCCGCAAGCTATCCCGTAAGGTTCCTGTCGTTGATGGCGTGGAGTGGCGTAAAAGGAGGTAATACAAATGCCAAGAGATTTATGTGACTGTCCATGCTATTTAGAGACAAAGAAACCTTTACATGATACAAAGAAATGTTTACACCCATTTATGACGAATATTTTATACCCCACAAACCTCATTTTTTATTTTTTCGGTTTAATCGACTAATTATTTTCGCTTGGCCCCACCAGCCTCATCCAAGACCGCTGGGATGGGCTGATGTGCTTAATGTACAAATTCTTGTTCAGGATGTAGTGATGCATGAAGGGAACGATTGTACTGCAGGCGGCACAATGCGCATAATGGCAACTGAACACACACGATAATGATAAAGCATGGAGGCTCCGTGGATAATGTAAACGACCTTTTTTAACACCAACAAAGTAAGAATAATGTTGCGATCGAGCCCTATATTTAGTTCAAAGCAAAGAATGACAACAACTATTTGCAATGGATTTACACAATAAAGCTACATTGTTGTTGATAGTTGAATCTGTCGTATTATTAGGTCAGAGGGATGGTCCAATGTGCATGTGCATACGTCATCCCGAGCGAACTGTAGTTTACATAGTGCTTCACAGTAGCCATCTATTTATAAGTGTATTCACGGTAGCCATCTATTTATAAATGTTGCTACATTTAATTTAAAATAATCACCATATTAAAGTGTTCATTTCTATCTTGTTGATGATTTACAATGATTTGTGTTGTTATTGTTGTTTACAGGACAATATTATGCAGCATCAGTGATCCCTGTGTCTATTTCTATAATGTTGATGATTTACAATTACGTTTGGTGTTCATGTTGTTTACAGGACAATATGCGGCAATGCTCCTTGTGTCAATTTCTACAATGTTGATGATTTACGATGACGTTTGTTGTTATTGTTGTTTACAGGACAATATTATGCATAAACTATGTTCCTTGTGTCCATTTCAATCATGTTGATGATTTACAATTACTTGTTTTGTTGTTGTTGTTGTTGTTGTTTACAGGGACAATACTATGCTGTAACTACGCTCCCTGTGTCCATTTCTATCTTGTTGATGATTTACGATGACGTTTGTTGTTGTTATTGTTTACAGGACAATACTATGCGGCAACTATGCTCCTTGTGTCCATTTCAATCATGTTGACGGTGATCATACTGAACCTTCACCATCGAGGCCCCGTATGTCGACCTGTCCCGAAATGGATTAGACGCGTTTTCCTTCAAAAACTGGCTCCAATATTGCGTCTGCAATTGACGCTAAGCAAGAAAACCAAGGGCCATAAAGAGAACAAGATCTTCATGAAGATGCAAGAAAGTGAGACCTCAATTATGGACATGACGACACCATTACATCAGAATCACCAGTCACCTGGAGACGAGTCGCCCATTCAAGCCATAAACAGTGGCCGGTACCTGCATAAAGATGGTCCCGATAGGGCGTGCTGTCGCCACCAGTCTGATATCCTGCGTCGCATGATGGATCACATGAGAGCAATAAGAGAGCATTACGACGGGGCCGAGCACTCGGAATTCATTCGGGGTGAATGGAAACAGGTGGCCCAAGTAGTGGATCGTCTCTTTATGATTTTCTATATGCTTGGTACAATTGCCACTTTACTCATCATAATCATACAGTTGGGTTAATTAAGTGGAAATACATCATCCTTAAATTGCTCATTTATAAGAACAAAATGGTTGCACGTCACTTCCACTCACAAACAAAGTAAATTGTTGATGCTTGAAACGTTGCAAATCGGGCCATATTAGTGTTCCAATTGTAAAAGATGAGTGGAGCCTGTAGTCATGCAGACATTCTCACTGGGCAATGGTGAGGTCTTTACGTTTCGAAGGACATTCAAAACGAAAGAACACTAATAATAAAACCTTCCAACAGGTTTTGATAGAAACCTTTCCCTTCACGGTTGGTGGTTCTTCTCTCGTATACAAATAATAATCCCAACCCGTATTTCTGACTTTATATAGACGCCAGATCAAAACTGAATTATGTCAGCATTACCTTTGCATGTGAAATCGGATCGTTTCTGTGATATATTTTGATTTTATATTAGCTTGAGATGTTTGCATATTATTACAAAGTTTATTTGTAATCAAAAAGTAATTAAACACTATCGATAATTAATCAAACACTATCGAAAAGTAATCCAGCACTACCGATAAGTAATCCAACACTATCGATAAGTAATCAAACACTATCGATAAGTAATCAAACACTATCGATAAGTAATCAAACACTATCGAAAAGTAATCCAACACTATCGATAAGTAATCCAACACTATCGATAAGTAATCAAACACTATCGATAAGTAATCAAACACTATCTATAAGTAATCAAACACTATCTATAAGTAATCACACACTATCGATAAGTAATCAAACACTATCGATAAGTAATCAAACACTATCGATAAGTAATCAAACGCTATCGATAAGTAATCACACACTATCGATAAGTAATCACACACTATCGATAAGTACTCATACACTATCGATTTGTAAACTCCAAGGTTTCAGACAAAAAACAACATTTCAAAGTCCAAGACAATTTTTTTAAACATTGATCAAATCCCTGAAAAGGGTAAGTATAAGTAAAACAACTGACTGTTAATAAATAAGCTTTTAGCCTAACAACGAAAATTATATGATAATCTAAAAAATATAATCCACACAACTTACGATAAGAACTTATTCCGAGTGTGCATGTTGGAGAATTTAGAGGGTTACATTATTATTAATCAGTTGTGGCACACACATAACAGTGCTGCTTTTATGGTGGTGGTACTAGTGCTAATGGGGATGGTGAAGGTGGCGGTGTTAGAAGTGGGCGTGTCGATGGTGGTTGTCATAGATACACATAACAAAGATGACAATGGTAGAAATGAATGATGGTTGAGATGGAGGATGACTGGTGATGAGTGGTGACTTCTATATTGCTTTCCCATCAAGGTTCCACTTCTACTCAGTGATGACAGTTTTCTTCAGCCCTTGTCTCGACCCGGACAATATTGAATGTAAATATGTATTTTATGTCCGAAGATTTAAGTCAAATCAATCAATAAATAAGATGTTGGCAGTGCTGATAAGTGGTGTGTCGTGGCCGATCTGCCAAGCGCACTGGACTCAAGATCTTGTGTTTTGATCAGCAGAGTGTGGGTTCGACTCCTGGTCGTGGCACTTGTGTCCTTGTACTTTACCATATAATTGCTTTGTCCTTCGGATGGGATATTAAGCCATAGGTCATGTGTACTAGGATTGGTAGTGCACGTAAAACAACCGAGAACACTTAACTTGGTAGAGGGGCTAGCCCCGGGGTTTCTGGTTTACATACATGTAGCAAGCACCCTTGTTTACAGGTTTCCTCAGGCTTGCAAGCTACAATGATTAAGTTCACTTATGAGGCATATAGTTTCATTACCAGAACTATAGAATAATAATAAAGATGGAGATGGTGGGGATTATTACGGTACTGAGAAGGATGGTGGTACTGGTTGGTGGTTTGCTATGGATGGTGATGGTTAGGAGCGGTGTTGATGGTGTTTAGACCATCGGTGTTAGCAAGGCCCTGGGGGTGGTGACGGTATAAGGTACCAGTGGTTAGTTGAGAGGATTGTGTATGGTTTCTGGTCGAGGTGGTGACGGTAAGGTACCGGTGGTTCGTAGGGAGTGACGGTTTGTGGTAGTCATGGTGATGGTGAGTGTAACGGGTTAGTTGGGAGGATGGTGCGTGGCTTGTGTTGGGTTGTGATGGTAAGGGGATTGGAGGTGATGGTTTGTGGTAGTCATGGTAATAGTGAAGGTAACATGGTTAGATGTGAAGATGTTGCATGGTTTCTGGTTTCTGGTTGAGGTTGTGGTTGAGTGGTAACGGAGATGCACGAGTTGGGTTGGGTGGTAATGGTAATGGTGAATGGTTTGTGGTTGGGGTGATAGTGGTGAGGATGATTGTGGTATTTTAGGCAATAAAGATGATGATATTATGTTACATTGTTTAGGAGTTGCTTTCATTAGACGGTGCATGTTTATGACGTGGCACTCGGGAATGTTGACCACTCTATTTGCACGTTTTTATTCTGATGTTATATTAACACTGAAATGAATAATCTCAATACAGTGTATTCAATTTATATTCCATTTAATGTTTGAGGCTGAAGTGACAGGCTCGTCGAATAAGCCATTTTATCATTCGAATGTTTCTTCCACAAACAACTAATCTACAAAAGAACGGCTAGGGCGTATCTTTGAGGAATGTTTCTAAATAATCATTATATTATATTACATTAATCACCAGATGATAATTAGTACATAAATTATTAATCACATTTCCAGTTATTCAATATTTAAATTTTGAAAAATCCTGATGTTTTTCGGTTTTTATTTTCAGAAGTTTGGGTGTTAACTTGTTCAGGCTTGGTATAAACGTTTTTGATATTGGTGATTTTTTGGTGTTTTTGTGTCCATCATGAAGGAATAACAAAGTGATATATAATATTACATGATTGGGACCTTTATTTATGTAAGAATGCACCATGCACAAACAAACAGTAAGATGATCTATAAGATTTAAGGTTGTTAAATGATGTGGGCAAACCACGTGATCACATCTTGGTAGTTGATATTTAACTATTAGTACCAATTAATTGTTAATGTTGATATTGTACATGTGTTGTTGTTGTTGTTGTTGTTATTATTGTTGCTGTTGTTGTTGTTGTTGTTATTGTTGCTGTTGTTGCTGTTACTGTTGTTGTTATTGTTGTTGTTGTTTTTGATGACGATGATGAACATTAATAAAGTGTTTTTAATCTACTCATTGACTCCCTTCTCTTTAGCGTTATTGAGATAATTTCCCCGGGGAAACAGCTTGTATATATCCCGGGAATTTGAGAGGGTTAAAAATGTGTAATAGGCCAACAACACAAATCTTCCAGGGACTACCCTGGAATTCGTCGCGTAAAAACCATTCCAGTGTAAAATGTTGTTTAAATAGCATTGGGTTTTCAAAAAAATTACAATCTCTCCATTGTGTTTCTGGCCAAAATTAACAAAAGTTAAGACTACGGTTTCGGCCGAGTCTCCATCCATAGCCCATGGCCCGCGTCTCCACGGCACATGGCCCCGAGTCTCGTTGCCATACCCCGGCCCGCAGCTCACCTATACACTAGCCGGGTGTTCACTGATGCACCAAGAGCATATTCTACAGCCTTAACAATATTGCAAGCCACCCACTCGACAAATATAACTAAAAACATGACCTTACCTGGTCAGAAAGGTGAAGAACACTTTTCCAGAGATGAACATATACTTTTCACGACTACTGACCGAGTTATTTGCTTCCATGAGGTATAGCTTTCGGCAATGAGAGATGTTCGTCGAAATTCACTGAAATAATCTTGGACATGAAGTTGGGCACACCTTTTCGTTTATTTTCAACTTTGACCGCCTTTGTTGTATTAGCGGCCATCGGTTTGCTTTGTTTAAAGTCAGTTGTTTTTTCGTCCAAAACTAACAGTGTACGCACTTTATATTCCAAAAGGAGGGAATCGAACGTTTCTTTTGGAAGTGTCAATTGAATTAGGCCTGCAATGTTGTCAATAGACACAATAATGTTTAACAACTTTATAAATCTTCGATTGTTTTGCGTGAACGGCTTCCGATAATGTCCCGTCACTCACAAAGAGCTCGCCATACACTAGTTAACTATTACCTAATATTACGTAATGGCACGGTGGGCGCGGAATTTTAAGAGAAAAAAATGTCATTTCAACACAGGTCTTTTTCACTGCTCAATCGCAGTATAAGAACTTTCATCTGTATCACAAAAAACGCCCACGCGTGGTATTTAGACATTTTCAATTGGGGGTGGGGCAAGAGGGGGAATGCCATAATTGGGAGGGGGAATGCCATAATTGGGGTGGGGAACTTTTGATGTATCGAATCATTAATTTGTGGATTTCTTTCGACCTCATTTAAGGGGAAAGAGAGGAGGGAGCAAGGGTTCCGAGCTGGGAGGTCCAGTACTCCCACCCTCCCCTCTCCCCCGCTGGTTACACTCCCGGGTCGGAATTGAACCGGATTCTGGGTCCGAGGGGACCTGACCTTTTTCTGGGTAAGACTGACACAGAAAGTGGTTGAAAAATTGCCTTTTAACTCTGATTCTGCATCAGTTTGACCCATTTCTGGGTTATTTTGACACAGATTCCGGGTCATACTTATCCAGAAATGGATCAAGCCACACAGGACCCCGAATCTGGGTCAACCCTGACCAGGGAGTTTTTAGAGTGTACACCATTGAAAAACATGGGTAGGCCTTATTCATCATAATGTAATTATTCAATGGTGGATTATGTCTAGAAGAGGAGCTATAAAGGGCTAATGGTGTATTTTTCAGAAATATTTCCAACACAGATTTGATCCATAATGTGTGTTATTTAAAGGCACTGTACACGTTTGGTAATTACTCAAAATATATATTAGCATAAAAACTTACTTGGTAACGAGCAACGGAGAGCTGTTGATAAACATTGTGAGAAACGACTTCCTCTGAAGTAAACGTAGTTTTTGAGAAAGAGGTAATTTTCCACTAAAATAATAAAAGACTTCTTGCTACAAGCCTTTTATTCTTATCTGAAAGCACACAAATTGGTACAACAAGGGTGTTTTTCTTTCATCATTTTCTTGCAACTTCGATGACCAATTCAGCCCAAATTTTCACAGGTTTGTTATTTACGCATATGTTGGAATACACCAAGTAAGAACACTGGTCTTTGACAATTACCAAACGTGTTCAGTGCCTTTAAGGGTCGACTGTATACGTTTGGTATTGACTCTGAAAATTAATGGTAATAAAATCTTACTTGCTAAGAAGTACAGCAGCTTTGGATATAGTATAATGCATTTTGAGAAAATTTTCACTTCGAAGTACTGCGGTTATGGCAAAAGATATCACTTTTATCCCCCGAAATTGAATCTGAGAAGCGTTACTACAGTAACGTTTCTCAGATTGTGTATTCAGATTGCAGATGATTCTTCCTGCGTGGGCATAACCGCTCCAGGTTTTCGGCAATATCTCAAAAACGCTACCACCTTTTGAAATGAAATTTTCACAGGTTTTTAGGGGGACAAGAGGAGGGAGCAGTTTTATGGTATATCTACAACTATATGATTGAAACAAACAGTGGAATCCAATTACCAAACGTATACAATCCCTTTAAACGTGTGACGTTTAAATTTGTAGTTATTGATTTGGAACATCTTAAGCCCAATTCATGCAGCAATCGAAATACGCAATAGTGATTTTTATTCAATTTCCTCGACTTTTCAGTGTTTTGTTCGCAGAAATGTTTAAGAACAAAGACAAATTTACTAAAGATGGATTTGATCCAACGACCTCTGGATTATCGTGCCGGCGCTCTACCAACTGTCTCTCTATTTGTATCTGAGGATGTTTTGCGGAAATATTAAGCAACCGGTATTGTTTGTTTGTTTGTTTGTTTGTTTGTTTGGGTTTTTATTTACTTGCTATGGGGTTTGGGATTGGGGTATTTTTTTTTAAACAAGCATTTTAAAAATCCTTCTTTTTGGAATCATTGAACCCATTTACAGGTGTTGAGGGCTTTGTATCATTTATAATACGTCAGCGGGACAATCCCCTAAAATATCCCACAGTAGTCAATAAATACCTCAATGACGTCTGCACCCAACCACCTGCACTATTGTTCAGTACAATAGCACTTACTGCTTGGAAGCGCTCTGGTACAAACCACGCTTTTCACCTCCATTGGTGTTCCAGAACACATTGCACAATAAATCGTCAGCCATATTGGAATGAAGGTGAATTTACTGCTATTTATGTGAGTATTTTGGTGTTTTGTTTTTTGTCAGTCGAGAACTATACAGTCAACCCTCGTTATAAAGAGCACGGTTATAAAGAGGTTCTGCTTACAAAGAGTACATTCTGAAGTCCCAAATCTCATTTCGACTTTGAGTTTCTACTTTGTTTTTCCGTCCTCTTATAACAACGCTCATGTTATAAACAGCATGTAAACAGCATCGAAAGAGGTAATTTGGCCAGTCCCAGCAATCTTGTTATAACGAGAGTCGACCGTACATGCCGTCATTGCATAATGCAAACTTTACAAATAGAAGAGGTGTTTTTAATTTTGTTATGTATCACAATAAGTTTTATGTAATACCAATTATGATAAAATGAAAGAAAGTATAGGCACGAGGTCGAGGGCCGTATTGTAACGTGTGACTTTTGGGGTAATAATGGAACCACAGTCGACTGATATAACATTATTCATTCGATGGATCAGTACAAATCTACGGAGCTCTGGAAGTGCCATCCGACATAATGAGATCCTGAGATAATTTAATGATGACATCATAAACGTAAGATGTCGACATCATGAGATAAATTATCTCTGGATGACGACATCCTGAAACCTAGGATGTCGACTTTCCAAGATAATTCATCATGGGATGATGACATTCCAAAATGTCAAAGGCCCAAGATAAAATACATCTTGAAGATGTCATCCTACTTTCAAGATGTCATCATCCCGAGATAAATTATCTCAGGATGTAGTCATCTGACGCTTATGAAGTCATCATCTTGCAGTAAATTACGACATTAGGCTACTTCAAAGGGGGTTGTTTCGAACAATATTTTATAATATCAACAGCTCTCCAGTGCTCTTTTTACAGTGCTCTTTTTTCGCTGGCATTGAGTTGTTTGTACAATCATTAATGCAGAGGTTCATTCTTCTGAGGTAAGGATATGATACTTAATTCTTTTTACCCGTATCCCTTAAGGGCAGGGTATACTTTTGGTAATTGTCAAAGACCAGTATCCTCACTTGGTGTATCCCAACATAATGCATAAAACAACAAACCTGTGAAAATTTGGGCTCATTTGGTCATCGAAGTTACAAAAAAATAATGAAAGAAAAAACTTGTTGCATAGAATTGTGTGCTTTCAGATGCCTGAGATTCAATTGTTTTGGTGAAAAAAATTACCTCTTTCTCTAAAACTACATTAGGCTACTTTAAAGGGGGTTGTTTCTAACAATATTTCATAATATCAACAGCTCTACAGTGCTCTTTACCAAGTAAGTTTTATGGTCATTAACTTGTGGAGTAATTACCAAAAGTACACCCTACCTTTAAGGATATCTCTCAAGGACAAAAATACAGTAAGGACCTACTGCTAGTTTACATAAAGAGGGTAGATTAGCTTGACTCTAGAGAAATATAATTTGGATATCCCCATCAATCACCGTTCTCGGTTGCAGTAATCGATACAAGTTGGCCTGCGTGTTGAACATACACAAAATCCCCAGTGATGATATGGGCAGTGTGTGATTCCATGCACAATTGCACACTAAGTATTTTTCCCACTAACAGGCAATCAAATGACTCCAGACCAAAAATATGGCATTAAACTGTTACATTTTGTTGGAATATTGGGCAATCCAGGCGCGCAAGTGCTGGGCGCCGCCATGGGCGCCGCGCGCCACTGCTGCGGTGTACTTGTGCCTAATTTTGTGCACCGTTTTCAAGATGATTCGGTTTCTATTTAGTTGCAAATATCTGTGGTTAGTGATCTACATTAGTATATCATGATGTCCTGGAAAGGAAATCGTGTAAGTCGTTGAGGAAAACATTTAATTTCCATAAAGAGTGAAAAGGAACATGATTTCCTCATGTCTTTGTGCACAAAACTAGGCACATGTACACCGCAGCAGTGGCGCGCGGTGCTCAACACTTGCGCGCCCGGTGCGCGTCGGATTGGTCTATAAGGGGTCTATAGACCCATTGCACAACGCGCAGCGTACTCACATGCGCCTATCCTGGGTGTCATTTTGGGTGTCAAAATCGTATACAAACATGCACAACGCGAAACGCTATAGATACGCTGAGGTGAGGTCACGCGCACGTTTTTACACACAGAGAACAGCTATCGTCCGATGGGTGCGTTCGATTAGCTTCCCCGGGTCTCCCCCAGGTCTCCCCCCGTTGCGTTCGAATAACTTTGACGTCATTCTCGGGGCTCACCTGGGTCAGCCCCAAGTACCCTGCTTGTGGAGCGGGTCACTTGGGGCTGACCGAGGTGCATGACGTCACGACGAAAAACTTTCTCAATGGCCACCATTTTGTTTGTACTTCAGCGGGACATTTTTAGGAAGTTTGACACACATTTTCACCCTTAAAACACCGACTTTGTGAGCATTAAGTATTTTTATATCCGAGGACGAGCACTTGTGTATCGACCTGGGCTTGTACAATAATTAACGTTGCAGTTTTACCTTGAGAATAATTATTTTACGATCTTTTCGTGAATCCGGACGTAATGCACAACATGAAAAAGTAGTTCCGGGTCGAGCTGTCCCAAGATGCATTGGTGTGAATGCTGGGGGAAGTTGGCGTTCGATTAGCTCATGGCAGGGGCTCACCTGGATGAACACACTGGGGTCGACCCGGGGAAGCTAATCGAACGCACCCATAGATCTACCTCCTTTTTGAGAGTTTGACGTCATATGCAATGGGTCTATATACTTAAAAGGTTAACCTTTGAAGTATCAACATCTTGAGTATCACAACAAATTACTGAACAAAATGTATCATATAATATACTTTTGTTCAGTCAGTTTTTGCGGTAGTCAAGCCCTGCCATAGGCCTACAGCATGTCGCTCAAAGTTTGTAAACAAATTAAAGAACGATATAATATAAGCATTATCCATTGTGTTTGAGGGTCAATGGTAATAACGACTTCTGAATGGCAGAAAACCGTTTAAACTTTCACGCTCAGTTTTTTTAAACACAATTTTGCAAATTAAATTGCTTAGTCCCTTTTCCCCGGTAACTGTTGGTTACGTCCTGCTTCCGGGGTTTACACGACGACTGTTTTGTTATAATTCTAAATCTAATCATTAACTGTTTTAAGTGCACCACATACAATTATCTCAGCACACTGTACACAGCAAAAATTGGGGTGTTAAATTTAACAACCCCGTTGTTACTAGAGGACAACACCGAGAATTTTCACCGGTGTTAAAATTGTTGGTGTTATTTTAACACATTGGTGTTATTCTTTACACCCATGGTGTACCCATGGGTGTAAATGATAAACCAAAAGTGTTAAAATGACACCAAATTGGTGTAGTCCTCTAGTAACACCAAAAAGTGTTATTATTTTGTGCAGTGTACATTTGTATAAAAAAAAACAGTGCCAATAAACAGTAAAAAAACGACATTTAGAAATTTTGTTAGTTACAAAGAATCAGTTAAAAGTTAAAGTAAACAACGACTTTCATATTAAATAAGAACGAAACAAATGCGTTTTCACCAATGACTTAAAAGATTCACAGCTAGGCCCTAAGGGCTGCACGAATGTCTCATGGAAGATCATTCCATAACATGGGAGCAACAACAGAGAATGCACGGTTACCAAAATACTTTAGTCATTGTAGAATTTATCACACCAAACGGGACCACCTGTTTAATGAAATTTTCTAAAATATTGCTTGCATGATTTTTACCCGTCTACAGACGATGGTACATGTTGATGCCTACTTTTAGCTCAGGATGGCGAAGCAAAACGACCCGGTTGAGGACACATGCAATGCGTATCTAAATGACGTCAGTATTGATGAAGCCCGCACTGAAACGTCAGCTGCGCCACCGTTTCAGATACAGTCTTCAATCTTGGATGAACAAACTCAGCAACTTAATGACAGGATCAGAAATTTGGAGAAAGTTGGGGGAATCACGCAAGAGGAGATTCAAACCCTGAGAACGAAAACAGAAACTTTAGGAGAGGAAATTCGAGAGGTAAAGGGACGCTTTGTAATTGCTAAGACAAGACAGGAAGAGGCGGAGGCAGTTGCTATGGATATGAAGCGGGAAAGAGATGAAACAAACTTGGAGAAAACTGTTATGCAACACCGTGTTGAACAGCTCATTATCGCGCAGAAAAACGATGAGCAAAATCGGTCAGCAGTCCAAAAATCCTACAACAAAATGATCGTGGAGTTACGGGGGGTCTGCAAATCTCAGAACAATAAATTAACACTGATGGAACAGAGGTTGAAGGAACTCGAAGAAGAAAATCATCAGCTCAAGTTAAAGAGTAATTTCTTAGAGGAGACTCTGTTTGCCGCCAACTCCAAACCGGATGAAATCAATCGCTACCAGTTGCTATGCTTCTCGTGCAAGCAACCCTACTCCGCGGACTCGGTTATGGAGACCGATTGTCGGTTCCATCCATTACCGGGGCTACCGCCAAACTCTTGGCATCGTTGGAGACCAGGACCCGGTGAAACCTTCCGCAAGACTAAGTATGGCGGCTATTTCTACTGGCCCTGCTGTAATACACTGTCAATGAGACGCCCGGATGGATGTTGCAAAGGACATCATCATCAGAAATGGGAGATGGATGTGGTGATGAAGAGAGTAATGTTGTCACAGGAAACATTAGAAGAGATAAGTCGAATGGAAGACACCCGAATTATCTAAAACAAGGCACGCCATCAAATGAAACATTAGAAGTAATAATTCGAATGGAACGTACCCGACCTATATTAAGTGTCACGCTATTGCTGGAAATGTGAGAGGGGACAATTACAATGGGTACACGGATGACTAAGTGGGGAGATTAACAAACTACATGTATCATTTTGCCTGTAAATTGTGTTTGCTGCTTTATTTCCGTTTTTGTCGACATCTGCTCTCTGTCTCCGGACACTCGTCCTTGCAGAAAACAAATATATGATCTGCTGGCTGTGCTTTTTAAGTGTATCAGTCCTCACGTTACATGACGCCGAAAGTTTTGACAGCAGGTCCGTGGAAAATAAAGACTGTTCCGGTTCAAGATGCGTGGGAAGTCAGTTTCCCTTACGTTCCTCATAGACATAGAAAAATTTAAAGTTCATAATGGATAACCAATAATTGCCTTTTGTAATGAACGTGGCGAAACTGTTGCCATTTCCAAAACATTACTGAACTTCATGATTATTTCCTGACGAAGTTATATCATTTGATGGAACATACCGGTAATTTGGGGATAAAATAAAGTCATTGTTTTGATGACGCAACATTTGGAGCTCGATATTTGACATGGGCATGGTGTATGCCCCCCACCCCCCTATTGTGTCTTCATTGTGTTCTGGGAATCTCAGGAACTCTGTAGAGGATTGTTTGGGGGTTTCTTCTTTTCTTTTTCTTTTCTTTTTTCTTTTTTTTGGGGGGGGGGGTACTTCTGTACAAGAGGAAAAGAAAACAGGTTCATATTTAACTGCGGGTTTTTTTTTCATTTTCAATTTTACAGCTTAAAATTGTCATTACAGTCCGATAATTGCAATCGAAACAAGATTTTAAAGCATCAAATTTTTCTTTTACTTTATTTTCCTCCAAATTGTGAAAAACTTGCTCCAGATTTGACAAATCAAGCTAATTTTTCGAGGCTAACATTTAAAAATGGATAAATTCCAGTTATTTTTTAGCATTATAACGCACATTTTTTTCATGTTTGAGGTCCAAGGGATAAAACATCTATTCTCTCCTCTTTTTTCGCTTGGTTTGAGCAGCAAAGGATAAACCAAAAAACTGTCTCTTCCACTTTTAGGCTAGGTTTGAGGAACAAGGGATAGAAAATTCTACCCCCCCCCCCTCATTTCGGCTAAGCTTGAGGAACAAGGGATAGAAAATTCTATCCCCTCCTCTTTTCGGCGAGGATAAAAATGTATCCCTTCACTTAAATTATGACCATCCGAACCACAAATAAACTTGTATTTTTGTCAGCTTTTCCAATAATGAAGTGTCATTGTAAATAAATAGGTGAACGTATTTTTCTTTTGATGTTATGATTCAAGAATAGTTTTGATTACAAAATTTGGCAAATTGTTTTTCTAACAAAAAGGGATAATTAAAAAACTAGGTTTTTTTCAAGTGCACCAGTTTCTTACCTTGTTCCTGTTCCTCTAGAGATATGCTTTGGAGAAAAACAGCATGATTTTAAAATTTTAAGAACAACTTCAAGAAAAAATGCTATATTTTACTTTAAAAAGTGAAAATTTAAAAAAAATGGTTAAAAATTAACCTGTTGAGTGTGTTTAAGTATTTATGTGAATATTTTGTTGGGGGACCCTCTGCCATATAATAACGGGCATGGCATATGACGCAAGGTTTAGAGTTAGTGTTAAATAAGATACATGGAGAGAAATATCAAAACGTGAACCCAGAAATGTGATGATCCGTAATGATCAAAAATATAACTAAACAATTTTGATTCAAACATTATTTTAAAATTTATGTTTTTGTAATTGGTATTAAGTTGATTTGTTCTTTAATTTATAACTAAGAGTCGTTAACTGGGACGTGGTGTGAACCCGCTATAGTCTAGCGCCACCATCGACGACTTTAGAGAAGTTGATCTCTTTGACTTCCCTAGAGGCAAGATAGATATTTTATTTTAAAAAAAGAACATTCTTAAAGGCAGTGGACACTATTGGTAATTACTCAAAATAATTATTAGCATAAAACCTTTCTTGGTTACGAGTAATGGGGAGAGGTTGATGGTAAAAAACATTGTGAGAAATGGCTCCCTCTGAAGTTCCATAGTTTTCGAGAAAGAAGTAATTTTCCACGACTTTGATTTCGAGACCTCAGATTTAGAACTTGAGGTCTCGAAATCAACAATCTAAACGCACACAACGTCGTGTGACAAGGGTGTTTTTTCTTTCACTATTATCTCGCAACTATGATGACCGATTGAGCTCAAATTTTCACAGGATTGTTATTTTATGCATACGTTGAGATACACCAAATGTGAAGGCTAGTCTTTGACAATTGCCAATAGTGTCCACTGCCTTTAAAATATTATATATTCATAGTTTTTTCGAGTTTTAATGAACAATTTTCAAAGCAAATTATTTCAACTTAAACATTGAAAGTTGTACAGGATTGGTAGAGCTGACAAAATAGTCACAGACAGTGTTCATGTTTTGTGTGATCAACCATCTACATAAAAAAAAAAAACTGTGAAAATTTGTTTTGAATCCGTTGTGTGAGTCGGGAGAAAATAGTTAAAACCGTGCATAATTTTCAGCATCCATATCGTCCTTGGTTTTGGTTGTAATAACCGAAATCATCTGTTGCGTTTTTTAAGGTTGTCAGATACAGTTTTTCTCAAAAATGATTTCATTTCAGAGGGAAATATTTCACAGAAAAAACATGTTCAAGTATGAATCATACTCAGTAAGCTTTCAGACTAAAATTAAACATGTTCATATCCTTATAGCAATCCTGTATAATAATTTTTTGAAAAACGTTTTCAAAGCAAATTATTTTATCTTACACTTTTAAAAGCATAAATAAAAAAACATACGTTTTCCGATTAAATGAAATCATAGTGCTCATTTTCTTTGAATCTCTACACCTGACAATGTGCGGTTCGATCTAGAGAAGTGATAATCTTCTCATAGTTTAACATAAACACTTGTGAGCAAAATGTAAGATAATTATTTCAAGTTGAAGTTAACCGAGTCCTCTACGTAGAGTCTTAAAGGTACTGTACACGTTTGGTAATTACTCAAAATATATATTAGCATAAAAATTGACTTGGTAAAGGGCAACAGAGAGCTGTTGATAGTATAAAACATTGTAGGAAACGACTCCCCCTGAGGTAACGTAGTTTTTAGAGAAAGAGGTAATTTCTTACTAAAATAATAAAAACTTCTAGCAAGAAGTTTTTATTCCTAATCTGAAAGCACACAAATTTGTACAACAAGGGTGTTTTTTCTTTCATCATTTTCTTGCAACTTCGATGACCAAATGAGCCCAAATTTTCACAGGCTTGTTATTTTATGCATATGTTGGGATACACCAAGTGACAACACTGGTCTGTGACAATTACCAAACGTGTAAGATGCCTTTAACGTATAAACCCAAGCAAAAGTGTGAGCGTCGGGGGGGATTATGATCGCAAGATCCAGATCGCAAGAGGGCGCTTTTATACTTTTACGTATCCCGAGGTGGAATTCAACAGTTTTCTATCAAAAATGAAATCAGTCATCAAGTTTGGGGGCAAATAATCAAATAATCAAATAAACCACACCGTCATTGTATAGTTTGACAGGGCCCAGTTTTATATAGCTGCTTAATTAAGCAGATAGTAATTTTGCAAGATAAAATGAGCAGGACACCAGTCAGAAATGGTAGGCCTACATGTGACACTGTATTTTGGATGGTAACCTACATTTTGAGAATCGGTAAGCATAATTGCTTCGCTACTTCGTGTACTAAAGTAGCTCTATGAGAGCTGCTTAAATGCACTGTACACGTTTGGTAATTACTCAAGATATATATTAGCATAAAAACTGACTTCGTAACGAGCAACAGATAGCTGTTGATAGTATAAAACATTGTGAGAAACGACTCCCCTGAAGTAACGTAATTTCTCACTAAAATAATAAAAGACTTCTTGCAAGAAGCCTTTTGTTCCTATCTGAAAGCACACCAATTTGTACACAAGGGTGTTTTTTCTTTCATCATTTTCTTGCAACTTCGATGACCAATTGAGCCCAAATTTTCACAGGCTTGTTATTTTATGCATATGTTGGGATACACCAAGTGAGAACACTGGTCTTTAACAATTACCAAACGTGTTCAGTGCCTTTAAGACCAAAAAGTTGCCAAGCACAACAACATTATGCTTACCAGAATAAGGTTAACAGCTAAAATACCATTTTACATGTAAATGTATATGGTTGTATCCTGCATGGTTTTGATTTGCAGATAAATGTGATAAGCAATTTTTTCTGCTTAAGCAGCTCTATGAAATCGGGCCCAGATGTTTTATTTCCATTGTCATTAAAACCCACCTTTTCCCAAATTAAACAAATTATAACTGATGAGAATAGAGTCTGGCTGGTGACTGCTGATTGCATCACACTTTGAATCAATGTCCAATTTAATTACCATCACCAAGTTAAAGGTATTACACAGGATTGGTAGACCTGACAAAAATAGTCGCAGACAGTGTTCATGTTTTGTGTGATCCACCATACACATGAAATAACAAACCTGTGAAAATTTGGGCTTAATCCATTTTGTGAGTCAGGAGATCTAAAAATTAGTGAAAAACCATGCACAGTTTTCAGCATGTAAACACATTGTCTTTCATTTTAGTTGCAACAACAGAAATCAGCTGTTGCGTTTTTTTTTAGGTTTTCCAGATACAGTTTTCTTCAATATGACTTCATTTCAGAGAGAAGTTACTTATTACAGAAAAAATTGTTCTATTTTAGTATGAACTTCAAAATCAGTAAGTTTTCAGACTAAAATTAAACGATTATGTTTTTGTAATCTTACTAATCCGGTATATTAACTTTAAGCTCTCAACAGTAATACAGAATTACATGAATAAAATGTGGTTTGTGCATCAACTTAAAGGTTAAGTATATTCAATCTCAACGCTCACTGCGCTATGAAGTTTAAGAATCCGCCAGAGAAATGTTTCCATTACGCATTACAAACAAAGTTGAGAAAATAGCACTTAAAGAACCTCAAAGTAACCATTGCTTATTTAGATCATTGCATTCGAAATAAACCCGATATGAATGTGTACACAAAACCTCCAAAACACAAAACTCCTTATTCGTTGTTCCCACGAAAACACGTGATCATCGAATTTGACGAAATTTTGTGGCGTGTCGTGGTCGAGCGGTCTAGTTCACCGGACCCAAGCTCTGGTGTTGTCAGCAGCAGTGGGTTCGAATCCCGGTCATGAAACTTGAACCCGTGAGCAAGGCACTTAACCGTAATTGCTTCGTAAAAAGTTGGGAAGGTAGTGCATTCTGCTCTACCAGCCAGGCTCTTTGTGGATGATACCCATGCCTACATCCTTACGGACTGTGAAGGAGGTAACCCTGTTTCAGCCCCAGGGGTAGGTGGCAACGTGTCCCTGGTGGCAGTTGATTTGGGTCGATAGCCCAAATTATTTAAGTGTAGCCCTCTGAAGTGGCCGTCTGGCCTTGTGATGTTAGGCGATCTCTCATTAAAACCATTTTGTTTTAATGGATGGTTTGATTGTTTGATAATTTACTCTTTTAAAAAATGAAGTGTTTTCTCTTTAATTATAATAAACTATTCTCCGAGGTGACCAAAGAATAACCCTGTGACTTGTCTGGAATGTCCATAAGAAACCGACGAACCCAATCGCAAGCTCTTAACGATATTGAAGTCTGTGACTTCATGAATTTGTTCGCTTCTAGTGCGGTCAGAAACAAAGTTCTAAAAGAGAACTGCGCAATGACACCCCTAACTCAACACAAAATAACTAATTAGCTAATAACTAATTAAATTTGTTGTCAAATAACTTCATTTTCTGTATAGCCTATCCTCATACCAACGCAAACAAACAGGAGAAAATTCACTTGACTGAGACACTTCGTTCAACCTGTTCAGCTGTGTGATTACTTGACACCAACGCGTTTGTTTACAAATCCATGTGGGTCACATATTGTTCAAACTAGCTTACCTACCGAGATGAAGTGATATTTTTGTTTCAAAAAAGATATATTGAATGATTTTGGGTTGAACAAAGAAAAATTGACTAGAGTGGGATTTGAACCAACGACCTCCGGTTTAACGTGCCGGCGCTCTACCAACTGAGCTATCTAGCCCTATGTTGGCGGTCTCCCTATTTTGTCAATATCTTTGTTCGGGGGGTGCCAGTCAGAAAGCCATTCAACCGCAAACTGCCGTGTAGCCAGGGATCACACCCATACGATACAACCTGGGAAGCGGCAGCCGGGGATCACCTTTAAGGGGATGCGACTTTTTTTTATATTATCATATATCAAGTAATGGACCACAAGGGAAACTGACTGGGTAAATATTAAATGATTTTGGGTTGAACAAAGAAAAATTGACTAGAGTGGGATTTGAACCAACGACCTCCGGTTTAACGTGCCGGCGCTCAAAAAAGATATATTTATATATAAATTTATTTCAATGATTGATATATACAGACCTTCAGAAGAGAAAATAACTTCAAGAAGGTGTAAAGAAATTATACCACGCCCGATACTTAAACGCACTATTTTCCTCTTGTGCAGAAGTAGGCCCACCATACCCCCTATAAAATCCTCTTAAGAATTCATGGCGACTCTAAGCGCATAAAGGGGGTACACCATGCCCCCATATCGAGCACCAAAATGAAAGAAGTGTTTTTTAATTGGTGCAAACAGTGCGTTTTCCGTATGACTGTTGGCTATGATGCCCTTTAGATAAGTAGTACACTAATTTGATAGCATTACTCTGCATGATGCCATCGCTCACTTATTGAGTGTCAGTTTTTAACTAAAAAGTCGGTACTCCGCCAATTTTGTTGTTTATCTAAAAATAATTCCAAGTTCAACATTTACACCTAGCCAAATAGCATGCCAATTGTCTTGTTACCATTGGGTTGTTTTTTCACACACAAAAATCCATCAATGACCAGCTCTCCCGGAATTTCCACAGGAATTGTACAGCAATTACTCAGCATTGATTATTAATAAGGTAAAGTGGTATAAACTCTACAAAGAGACACATGTGGGCTCATCTTAAAATAAATGTTGCTTGAATTGATTTTATTTAGTCAAAAGGGTCTATATATAATGCTTTGGGCGATTTAAAGGTGATTTGGTTCTCAACAAAAAAGTATTACACGCTAAAATCTAACTCTTACTCAATGAGTCAATGATGGTGTGCGATTGTGATTTTTGTTTTATGTAATGCAGGGTTTTAAAGGAAAAGTATACCTTTAGTTTTTGGAACCGTTCGATTTTTGTTGTGATCCTATATAGATGAAGATATACACTACAACTAAACTGTGAACATTTCATTTCAAAAGGTGTTAGCGTTTTTGAGATATCGCCGAAAATCTGGAGCGGTTATGTCCACGCAAGAAGAATAATAGGTAATTGGAATACACATTTTCTCAGATTGACATTTTTAAAATCCCTTTCTCTGAAACCACATTCCTTTAGAAGGGAATCATTTCTCAAAATGTTATACACTATCAACAGCTGCAGTGCTTCTAACCAAGTAAGTCCTTATGGTCATTAATTTTTGGAATAATTACCAAAGGTATACCCTCCATTTAAGCTCGCATGGTTTAAAACAATCACCATCACTGTGTCGATCGTCTTAATGATGGTACAGCCTGGGTACTTTTCTTTACACCTCCAATGGCCTGACCTTTTGATTTAACTCAAAGAGAAGTTATTATAAAGGTTAACTTTATACAGGTATTATTGCCATCTGATGCACAAAACAACATAATTGTCATTATCGCTCTAAGAAGGTATTATGAAAATAACTGATGTATGAACTTTTAATACATAAAGCAGTAATACCGGTACACATTTGAATGGGACTTTTTCCATCCGGTGTCATTGGGGATTTTGTCCGTGTCCCTTTATGCTATGGGCTGAATGGAGTAGATTCAAAAGAGGGCGCTATTAGATGAAATGTTTACACATTCGCTGTATGAGGTATTGATGCTCGATATGAGGAATGGTGTAACTCCCCTCCTATTGTGTTTTCATCCACTGAATCACAGAAATTCTTTAGAGGGTTTTATTGGGATGGTACTTCTGTACAAGAGGAAAAGAGTGTGTATGGGAATATTTGGGGGGACACACTCTGCTACACATCGGGAATGTCATAATGGGGGGGGGGACACACACAGAATCTCTTGCCACACCGGTTTGACAAACACAAAGGCGAAGTGGGGGAGGGGACGGGGTGTGATCGAGATAGAAGTTGCCAGGGGTTGGGTTGGGTGCGGGTCAGGGATAGGATAGTACCTTGGGACTCTGAAACTACGTTACCACCGCGGGTTGGTTTTAAACCGAACACGACGACACAGGCAACCAATAATACCTATGATTCTCTTATTTATCCGTCGATGAGGGCGCTAAACACATTTTACGGGGTTTGCAAGAATGCGGGTCGTAAAAAATGTATCAGCTGCTATTTAAATACACTTGCATTCCATGTGTCACAAACCAGGGTCACCCTGCCTTCACGCACAACGCGTCCTCGACTGAATTTACACTGACCCCCAAAAATATACTTTTTTGCTTAAGGTCGTATCAGGCTTAAGTTCTCTACAGGGGTATTAAAATAACACTAATTCGGTATATGTGACAACGCTCATAGTGTCAACTTTAACACCCCAGCTTTTGCATTGCAGGCTATCGCCCAACCCTTTGGGAAATTATACCCATAAACTTGATCACTTTTCTTGGCCACTATTAAATCAGAGCTACGGCTCATTCCGATGCTATAATGCACCCCTTCAAAACATATGTAGGTATCTCCTCCTTCGCTCTTACCGAATCCCTTGGGAATTTTTTAGACCATGCCCGATATGGGGCTACCCCCCCCCCCATGTTCCCATATACCTTAACACACTATCCTCTTGTAAAGAAGTATACAGCCCCCCCCCCCCATAAATCCTCTAAAGAATTCCTGAGATTCCAAGCACACAATGAAGAAACAATAGGAGGGTACACCATGCCCCATATTGAGCACAAAATGTACATAACTTTCTTTCTCTTTCCTGGCAAGAAAACCACATTTGTATTAACCCAAATGGCCTGTCTAAAATTAAACATAAACACAAAGGAAATGAACTGGCATCTTGTGATGTACGTCAACGCCCAAGAAATTTGCATGTGCAGGAATTTGGTTAAAAGTATAGTTTTGGTTAACAACAAACGTTCTTTCTTGTGACACCATGGTTCTTTACTTACTTTTCAGTAGCAAGTAAGTTAATTTGGTGCTTGATATGTGGCAAGGTGCACCCCCCCCCCTATTGTGCACGCTTTATTGTGTTCTGGGAATCTCAGGAATTCTTTAGAAGATTTTATAGAGGTACTTCTGTACAAAAGGAAAAGAGTTTGTTATATGGAAACATTTGGGTGGAGGGCACCCTCTCCCACCACATTTCAGGTATGGTATAATTTTCTATCTCCACGATTTCTCAAAAACACTGACGTACATGATAATTGTATGCACCAGTTGAAATAAAGAAATTCAGAACTCACATGCAGGGATCTCTTTCTCGTCGGTAATGATTTTAGTGGATCAACTAGTGGTCAAGAATTGAATTCGTCTTCTCTCGATTGTGAAGTGGCAGAGAATGGAGGCAAACCGTAAAGGGAGGCAGATGATGCTGTTTCTCTGGTCCGGGGCCGTATCCGAAAAGACTGTGCAAGTCTCGCGTGTATCGAAAACGAGAAAACAAGTCGAATCAAGACCGAATTTTTTTTATATGAAATCAAATCTTCTTTTAAAATTATTCTTATCCAGAATTCTTGAAACTAAAAATGTCCATAGCAATTTTTTATTAATACAATTTCAATTCTGTATACTATAAAAATAATTGTTAAAATTAACATTAAAACAAAACTAACACTTGGGACGAGGGTGCTTATTTTAAAGAAACCCCATTTGCTAATCATGCCCGAATTAGTGCGACCCTTACATAGGTTTAGTGATAACATGAACGTCAGTTGGGCAAAAACTCTTAGTTTAAGAGTAACTGGAAACGGAGGTCAAGTCTTATTCTCGGGTTTTCTTCGTTGATTTGTAAAATTATATCAAAGATTTTATTTAATACATTTAAAAGGTCAGTCTATAGCCATTATTTCAAAGTGCTTTTCAAAGAGAACAGTCTTTAAAAATCCGGGATATTTTGCTTTATGGTTGTTATGTAATGTTCTTTTATTTCCGAGTATATATAAACTAAAGGGATTGTATACGTTTGGTAATTGGAACCCGCTGTTTGTTTCAATCCTATAGTTGTAGATATAATTCAACTAACCTGTGAAAATTTCATTTCAAAAGGCGATAGCGTTTTTGAGATATTGCCGAAAATCTGGAGCGGTTATGTCCACGCAGGAAGAATAATCTGCAGTTGGAATACACTATCTGAGAAACATTATGCTGCAATAACGCTTCTCAGATTCAAATTTGTTGGGATAAAAACTGATATCTTTTTCCATAACCGCAGTAGGCTACTTCGAAGTGAAAAGTTTCTCAAAATGCACTAAGCTGCTGTAGTTCTTACCAAAGCAAGTAAGTTTTGATTGCCATTATTTCAGAGTCATTACAAAACGTATAAAGACCCTTTAACTAACATCTGCCTAGCTCACTGAACTTTACGGGGACCCATTTTACATGGTAAACGTCAAAACGATTCACACACACCGTACGTCCACTGTCAACAACAAGAACACAACATTGTCAATATTGATGATAGGTTTTAAATATTTATTTTCTTTCTCAATAAATAAAATAGTTTGAATTATTTTTACCATCATTGAAAAAAAGAACCAAGACGTTATATGCAATCGATATACAAACAAATCAAAATATGACAAAATAACCGCTCGACCATTGTTATAGTAATGTTATAGTAAACTCTTAACAATGTTTTACAACATCTATAACTTTGTATACAAAAATAAACAGAACTGAAGTGATGTAGAAATGAATAAGTTTACATAGGCCTAAAGGTCAAAACAGAAAAGACAAAATATTACAACAAACTATTAACTCTAAAACTCTGTTTTAATCAAATTATTACTTTCAAATTGTGTGACAAGGGACAGCCACTTGCTGAGTGATAGTCAATAATCAATGTCAATCGATAAATGGATAAACCCTTTTCAAATGGATATAATGATGTGATTTCAGTGCAGTGAACGTTGATCACCATGGCGACAGCATACCCAACGATCGTAACAACGTTTGCGTTTGAGTAAATACTGTTTGTCAATAAATTGTTTTCTTTTAAAAATGTTATCAAGTTTTCCTCGAAATATTTGAAAACCTTTCATCAAAAAACTGGGTGATATTACCAATGAATACATTTGGTTTTCAAAGTGGCATTCCATCAAAGTTGATAAATCATCAAAAGTGACTTTAAAAGAAAGTTCGTGTCTTATAATAGGTTTACAATCCTGCCGATGTTTACAACTAAAGTAAATTTCTTTTTGACACTGTGCAGAATTTGTGTTACTATGAAGTCCTGTATACCATTTCAATTCAATAATGCTTCATCGTTAAAGGTATTATACGGGATTGGTAGAGCTGACAAAATAGTCGCAGACAGTGTTCATGTTTTGTGTGATCAACCCATAATACATGAAATAACAAACCTGGGAACATGTTTTGGTCTTAATCCGTTATATCAGTCACGAGAAAATAGTGAAAAAAACATGCACTATCAGCATGTAAACACATTGTCCTTAATGTTGGTTGTAACAACCGAAATCAGCTGTTGTGTTTTGGGGGGTTGTCAGATACAGTTTTCTTGAATATGATTTCATTTCAGAAGGATATTTTTCACAGAAAAAAATGGTTCTATAGTATAAACTTCATATTCAGTAAGTCAGACTTAAATTAAACAATTGGTGTTTACCAATCATGTATAATACCTTTAAATCAGATGCTTACAAGAAATCCAACTTCAGCTTGTGCAAAAGTACATTCATCGTTCTCTCTATTGTCCATGATGTGATCCAAACACTAAACACATTTCCTGTCTTTAAAATTTGGCTTATTTTAAATACATCTCCTCAACCTCCGGTACCTCAATGCGGTAACTTGGAATTAAGCAAATAATGTAATCTAAATCCGAGTACAAAATGGAGGATGTTAAGAAATCATCTCTCTGTCAGGCTGATTACTTATCAATAGCCCGACACAATAAAATATTACTTTTAAACTTTTTTCGTCATAATAATCTCGTAAACTTTTTTTTCTCTCAATAATTTGTAAAGACTCGTCATGTATATATAAGGCTAAACTGAGTTACAAAATAGTTCTTTGCTTTCTCACAAATGTACACTTTGTATCCTGAAGTCGGATTGGTAATCTCTATCACTTCTTCTTCTTCTTCTGTGAAATTTATTCTAATTATTACATAATTATGTATAAAACAAGGAAGAGAAGTGTAAAATGATTGCTGTTTATCAGACACTCATTCCATGAACTTTGTTTAAATACTTTACTAGCAAGTCTCCTGTGAATTTAAATCGAATATTGCAAAGTGCAAAATAATAACTCCAAAACATAATTAACTAAAACAACATGCCATAATATGATTTGTACACATCACACCATGAATCTTGAATGCTCCAGAAATCTTCTCACTTACACGAGACAATGGTCAAGTGTTTCATGAAGTCGCGAAGTTTTAAAAAAAAATCTTTCAAGACATGCTATAAAGACTGACTCCTGATCACTGCATCCATTTGATATAATTGTTGTGACGTGGCATCTATTCGTGCATAGGAAATAGCATTCTTCAATCTTATCAAAAACAATTTAAAAGCTTACCAATCCATTTTTAAATATACTTTCCCTTTAAATTCATAACTCCTCCTAGACTGACCAAGACTTAAAACCTTTCCATATTTTCGATTACATGCTTCATCAGACGAGCTTGCAGTGGTCTAATTATCCGACCTGCGGACACGTTTTTCTTGCATTCAAGGATTATTCCAATGGTGTCATTACTGTGTAGAAAATCTCCTCTACGGGTTACAGTGACACCAAGGATGTTGTTAATGTTTGTGTGCATCTGTAGCTAAGCACACTCGGCATCGGAGGCAATCTGATGTTAGCGCCCTCTTGTGTTTATGCAGTTTTCTGCAAGTAGGTGCAGTGGATTTCATTTGAAAATCACATCACTGTACATTTGCCTTTCAGCTTTTCCCGCCTCTTTTGCGACTTGGATTTTTTCGTCTCCAGGTGAAGGCTCATGGTCCGTCGCTTCTCGAGTTGGAGCAAATCTTGGAAAAGTTCTTTGACATTGTAGTTTGTCTTCGCCGATGTTTCAAGAAACGCACAACCCCACGCCTTGGCTTGCTCCATCCCTTCCTGTATACTGACCTCCCGATTACCGTCATCACACTTGTTCCCGACTAACATGATAGGAATACCGTCAATGTCACCTTTGACCTCACATATGACGTCATAGATCGGTTTGAGTTCCTCCAATGACTGTCGACTCGTGATGGAGTAGACGAGGATGAAGGCGTGACCTTTGGAGATCGACAGTCGCTGCATTGCTGGGAACTGATGCGATCCCGTTGTGTCGGTGATCTGAAGTGTACACACATTCTTATTGCAGCTGATCACTTGTCTGTAGGTGTCCTCTATTGTGGGAATGTAAGTCTCTCTGAATGTCCCACGTACGAACCGTAAGACCAGAGAACTCTTGCCCACTCCACCAGCTCCAAATACTACCACCCTGTAATCGTTGCTTTGTTCAGGCATGACGCGTAGACGGATGCTCCGATCACGTGGTAACTGTAAAAAGACACACAAAAAAGACTCAAATCATCAAACTGCATCCATCTCGTATAATTATACCATGCCCGATTATGTGGCAGAAGGTGTCCCTCCCCAAATGTTCCCATACTTTAAAGGCCCTGTACACTATTGGTAAGACCGAAAAACACAAAATGTTCACAGATTCACACATAACTTACATGATTTAAAGTAAGTAATGGTAGAAAGGGTTCCTTAAAATATTACTGCATAAAATGCTATCGTTTCTGAGAAATGAGTAAAACAATAGTTTTTATCACGCGAGATAAAAACGCGATGTTTGAAAAAACAGAAAACACATAAGGTCTCTTTTCACTATTTTCTCGTGACCTCGGTGACCAATTGAGCTCAAACTTTCACAGGTTTGTTTGTTCATGCATATGTTGAATCACACAAAATGTGGACACTGATTTTGAGCTGTTACCAAAAGTGTACAATACCTTTAATTCACTTTTTCCTCTTGTACAGAAGTAACCCCACCCCTAAAATCCTCTAAAGAATTGCGGCTAAGATTCCTAGAACACAATGAAGACACAATAGGAGGGGGGCATATTGAGTTCGAAACTATATTAATAGAGGAACTTTCTGTTTAAAAAGAGTGGGTGTCAAACAAGTACGGAAAGATCTACGTTTTGAAGGGATAAAACTTGTCAACACAAAAATACTTCATCGGCAATAACACTCCTGTTTGTTTATCTTTTTAGGCCCGAGGATAAAAACGTCCGTAAACGTGATTAAGGGGTGGGTTTGGGAGTCGGCCTACGCGATGCCTGCAATGTAACATGAAATTCACGTGTGGTTTTAAAACTGCTTTAGCTAGTATAAATGTAAGAAAACTGCCCATTGTGCTCTCATAGTATCGAATATCGCCATGGACAAAGCGTCCCACACTGTCACTGTACTGTCACAGTATTGTACTTGCAGACATCTGATAGAAGTCTCATAAAAATAACAAGTCAGATCATAGTACCGATACAACGAGAAAGATATCTCATGACAATGGGAATATCCACAACTGGGGGAAGAGAAAAGAAACTGATACGATGCGTGGGTACGAGGTTAATACGAAAATGATGTCTGGGCTTTGTGAATAAACACGGTTTTTTATTGAGTTACTTATACATGTACATGTACATGTCTGTCATGAATAATTCATTGTGAGTTGGAGAGAAAGGCGTTCGAACCAGGGCAGTCATCACGTCAGATGACCCTCACTTTTATTATTGCAAGTTTGATTTATTATCACACAGTAGCGAAACTGTAGGAAATGTTACTTGTGTCATGGAGGTATGCTTGTGTCAACATCTACTTTTTGTTCGTTTTCGAATAAACGCGGGAGACTTGCACAGTCTAATCAGCAGAGAGTGGGGGACAGCAGAACAGAGGAACACAAAAGGAACAATGTTGTCCTCACATTGGAATCCTTTGTATGGTTGTGTCGTCAAATTGTTTCATGCGCTTAGTCTACGTGAGAATGTTAAGTTACAGGGACAAAGGAAAGTCCTCACACTAATAGCAAACAAAAATTGATGTATGTTTTTCGTTTGCTTATCATTTAATAATGATCGCGAAAAACATCAGATTTATTGTTGTCTTTGTTGGTGTCAACAAGCCTATTTATACACACAACGAGTCCGTGTCCTCGCTTCTAAATACCCCCACTGGGCTACATCGAGGACGTTGAATCATTTTCATAGACAGATGGTCCCCTTGAAAATAAAACAAAGAAACACAAGACGATGTTGACGCAGGAGGGCCGCGGATTCTCAACATCTCGCGTTATTTTGTGTAATACACTCTGACGTTGCCGAGATACCATGCGCTCACACGATGACATCGGATTTCACTGCATCACACCATGGAGTAGGTTGACATGATACTTGTCAAGAGAGGGAAATCTCAAGTAGGCCCCTTGAAATGTGGGAGGGGCTTTCATCATTCGGCTTACAGATCAGTATGTATCTCCATCTAAAATGAGGTGTGTTTTTCACGGACACATATTATTGATTTCAATTTTTTTCAGAGCCACACATGCTTGTCTTAATTCAATCAATTCTTTTTCTAGTCACTTTTTTTCTTCTTTTTCTGAGCGGGTAACCATGCCATCAATGTGAAAACAACACCGCTGGCAAAGTCGTCTTTATTGAATCAAACATACACCATTAAAGCTGGTCCCCTATTTATCTTGCTCTGACGTCATCGTCTGAATAGAAGACCTAGCTTTTTACATAGTATCCCTGGAGCATATTGGCTGCGTGTGGATGGTGAGGTGAAGCTATGCCCGACCCTCTCTCTATCTCTATGTACATGGTTACCTTGGATGAAGCGCCATACAAGATCGAATCAATACTCTATGCATTGCCTGCATAATCACAGGAGCAAACAGCACATTCATTTGCTGTTGTATTTTAGTGTGATATTAAGCATATCATGTTGTTTGCTTTGCTTTTGAATCTAGCGCGGAACCTGTTATCCCGGTTATCGAAAAAACTATAACAACACAGTAGAGTTGTGTTTATTATGTATTCATGAAGACTGGCTGTGTTTACATGATTGATTTGAATAATGTGCAGGGAGGCCAAGTTACTATTATTTCACTGAATCAGGTTGGCTGACTACATAAGTCATTTTCATTTTAATAAAAACAAAAACTGCTTCTGAAGCTACAAATATAATGGCGACACAAACAGAGCGGAATTTTTATTGTTGGTTTTCATCGTTGTGGTGTCTTTCTTCTATGTTATGATGACCGAGATAATGTACAGCTCATTTAAAGGGGTTCCGTTTCCTGAACACAGTCTCGAATTACGTCATCACACGTCAAACGCCAAAATGTTCAATTAGGCCCGTATAGATTATGCTGCTCGTTAGGATGCTGCCGTCACTTAAACATTATGCAATACCCCTGGAGTACTATCAGTGATTTATGGGAAAATACATCAAGACACAAGACAGCAAAATATCATGGTTTTTTGACATCAAACCATTGGGTATATTGTATCTAATATAAGAAATGCATCCTGCTTGTTGTTGTTGTTGTTGTTGTTGTTGTTGTTCTTGTTGTTGTTGTTGTTGTTGTTGTTGTTGTTCTATTATTGCTGTTGTTGTAGTTGTTGCGGTTTTGTTTTGATTTTTTAACTATGGGATTCGTGTTATGGAAATTATACCAAGACTCAATACCGATACTGCAACTTCAAAAATATCATGATTTTACATCAAACCATTGGGTATATTGTATCTAATTTAAGACATGCATCCTGCTTAATGTTGTCTTCTTTCGTTGTTGTTGCTGTTGTTGTTGTTGTTTATATTGTTTTGTTTTGTTGTTTAACTATGGGATTCGTGTTGTGGAAATTATATCAAGACTCAAGACAGCAAAATATCATGGATTTTTACATCAAAACATTGTGTATTGCATCTAATTTAAGACATGCATCCTGCCTATCGGTTTTGTTGTTGTTGTTCTTGTTGTTTCGTTCTTGTTTTGGGGTGTGGTTTTTTGTGGGTTTTTTAACTAGGCCTATGGGATTGGTGTTATGGACATATATTTGTGTGATTTTGTTTAGAGTAATCGAAAATAAAACATTCACTGTAATGACATCTTAAAATTGGACTGAGTGCACTCGTGATGCAATCGGTCATTATGACATTGCTATTTATACGTTCTGTCTCACCGCATGAGGCGACCAATTGATGGTTGACTTGACTCGCAGTTACTGTACACAAAGGATAACAATGTCCCTTGATCAAGTATTGTCATATCTCTTTAAATTATTATTCAAATCATTTGTGTATATTTCCGGTATTTACGCGCGCTCGTCCCCGAGGATGCTGTTACTGAATTAATATTCAAATTCGTTGTTTAAGATCAGCGGTGATGACTTGGACAATAAGACACGCTAAGTGCACGTGTGGCTTTCTAAAGTTGTCAATGGAAAATTAAACATCTTGCGGGGTTTTTTTTTTAAGGGGGTGAGATATCCAGGATGCAAGAAGGATTATAAATTAACACACAACATGGCGGTTAGGAAAACCGAGGTTATCATAAGTCCCCCGTCCACAATTGTAGCCGGGGAAACGTTCAGAACGAGTCTCCGTGGACGCACTCATATAATAATTGCGTTGCGTCGTGGGCGTTTTTTTCAGAGCCAACTTACAAGATATAATATTTTTGCCACGGTGCTACCGTAAACCTGTTTAGATTAATTGCACAACATTACTGTTCCATTTAGACACCAACCTCCAGCAGCACTAAATATATCAATCAGAACCAATATGGAAGTAAATCTACTTATTAATTCAGTCGTGACCTTAAAAAGGATACCAAGCGATGTAAACTCGTCGATGTGTAATGGATGGTCGATGTACAGCAGTTTTGGAATATCTCCTAATGACCACGAGGCTATACAGTGAGATTTAAGTTGCCTTTTTACGGTCCAGACCTTTAAAAAAAAGCTGTTCTTTCTTCCCGCCCCCGTCACAGATTGAAATCCAGTAGCTTAGGGGACAATCACGCCCTTGGGCGGTGTCACATGGTAAGCTTATCAAATCGAATGACATAGAGCCTTGACATCATTCTAAAAGCCTGCAAAATTTAATGTCAAGATGAAATTGCTCGTGGTTTTCCATTTCATCTGACAGAAAAGCATTGTTTTCTACGGACCATTGATCGTTACACACAATGGAACGCAGAATTTTAGACCATTACCGGCTTGAAGTACATGAGACTGCATGGATACCCCATTCTCAAAAGATATAAATTGCATCATTTAACACGACGTTGCATAGCTGGCGACCTTTTGATAAAAAAATTCCCATGTAATCCATGGATAAGATTATCAAGAGCAGACTCAACTCAAGATCTTCACATTATTCGATTCTTTCAAACTAACAATATTGGAATGTTTGGCGTGATGACTAAACCATTAATTATACGCTATTGCTTGACAACCAGACTGGCTATAAACAATGATAATTTGTTTCGTTTCATATACCAGGCGCAATCTCCTTCAAAACATTCATCTATTACCGCGGTCTCAAGAGGAGTTAACCAACCCCAGCAGTTCTGCCAGCATGGCAATCATAACTGATTATTATAGAAAGTAAACAGCATTTGCTTTGGCCGTTTAGGGGAGTCAAATTCGCTTTGACAACTACCAGATTGTCACTAATAGACTAATTCACTTACGTAAAAAAGTTGAGCATATCATACTTACAGCTCTTTAATCCTAAGCCCAAACATGATAAGCACCGACTCTTACACAAATTGAAAATAATCGCAGAGATATTAATACCGATTTGGAATGGTCAATTATTTATCTTGGCCAACATTGCTCTTTAAAAATGTATTAATTTAAAAAAAATGCTTGCCTTATGAAAACAACATGTAATGAATTACATCATGAAATGAAATCAGAAAAAAATGTAAATACATTATTTTATATTTCCAAATGTGCAGATGGTTTTTACTTATCTTAAGGAACGCCGGTTTTTAAACCTAGGTGGCAACCAATTCTTAAATAAATATTAACAGTAAAAAATACCAGTAAATTAAAGGGATTTAGTAAGTTATTAACACAGAATAGACTAAATAAAATTTTCATCTACGTCAGCTTTGGACAAAAATAGGCAAGATATGGCAAACATTTCAAGATCAACCAATGGGAACATTGAAATATTTTGCCATTAACAGTTAAAAATGTCAGCGCGCACGAAATGCATCTTCATAATGCACAGACTAACTATACACACAACGTTGGTTTATGTATGTTTGTTATATACGCACTGATCCATCTGTTCATTTAGGATACCATCACACAGAGATTCCGAGATGATCATCATTAATCACTTCAATCAATACTAAATGGTTTGGCAGTAAGAGCAACTGATGACCACAAGAGATGCAAACAAACTATCATGGTATCCACAAACTATCATGGTATCCACAAACTATCATGGTATCCACAAACAATCATAATAAAAAACTAACTCTGGTATGACCACTGGAAAGTGGTCAACATGTAAATGGTTTGTCAGTAAGAGCAACTGATGACCACGAGAGATGCAAACAAACTATCATGGTATCCACAAGAATCATAATAACAAACTAACGCCGGACACCATGACCACTGGAAAGTAGTCAACATGAAAATGGTTTGGCAGTAAGAGCAACTGACCACGAAAGATGCAAACAAACTATCAATGTAACCACAATAATCATAATAAAACACTAACGCTGGTATACCATGACCACTGGAGAGTAGACAACATGTAAATGGTTTGAAAGTAAGAGCAACTGACCACAAGAGATGCAAACAAACTATCATGTATCCACAAGAATGTTACAGAAAAACTAACGCCGGTTTACCATGACTGCTTTAAAGTAGTCAAAATGCAAATTATTTATCCGTCTTTTCTCAATCGCACGCCCGAGTCACCTATGTAATTTCAAACTCACAGCTGACAAGAACAACTTATGACCAATGAAATCATCCATCGATGGTGATTTAACACAGGGCAATAAGCAGGGGGTGTGTAATTAAGACAAACATTATCTTCTTGACTAATTTAATTTTAAGAATGCGTCAGTCTACTTAAGAATGCTTAGAGGCTTCAGCAATCCTGAGCGTCTATAAGTAATGTGCGTGGAAAGCAATCCAAACACTATAGCCCTCTCCGGGACTATTCCTCTGGATGTACAGCACAGAGGAAGAGTCCTGCATAATAGGAAAGTGAAAGGCCGACAAGGCTATCAAAACACTTGACATGATATGTCGAGTAATATCATCACATAACCAGATCCTAAAACAGGCCTAGTAACAACAGTAACAAATAATAAGAATAAATAATAAAGATAATAACCAACTCATTTTGATAAAAAAATGAACAAAAGTGTAGACACAACTATCGACTGCAACGCAAAATTAAGGCCCACTGAAGAATGACGAAATTTACAAGTAGTAATGCTCGATGCGAAAAACATCCCTAAATCAATGCAAGATTCAGTTCATTTGTTACAAAAATACAACCGTGACTTTGATCATGCTGTACTAACCTGCAAATATTATACGATATCACCACACAGTATGATCACACCATGCATCAACGTGTACCAACTGGTTTCGCTTGGCTCGCACCGATGATGCAAATGGAGATGACGATGATGTTGATAATGACGATAGCACTTTTGTGTTTGGGTCTATATGGGGCTGCAGTATGCAGAGCGTGGTTGAGTGGTTGATGCGCACAGCTCTTAGGGAGAAGGGGTTTGATGCAGTCCGTATTTATACAGGCAAGCACTCTCATTCATTATCAACATCGTCATTGATATGGTCTGGGGGATGATCACACAATACTATAACGCGAGTCGGTGTGGTGTAGGTGACTTCAGATTCACATTAATTATAATAACACATAGTGGTGATTGCGTCGGCGAAATGTTCCGGTATAGCAAAACCTCAGTATTTATAACCAATACTTTTTTGAACAGTTCTCCTTCTTCTTCTTCTGCTTTTTTGTTAAAGGTATTATACAGGATTGGTAGGATAAACAACATCGTTGTTATTTTAGTCTGAAAGCTTACTGAATATGAAGTTCATACTAGAACTTTTTGTTTTTCTGTGAAATACTTCCCTCCGAAATAAAGTCATTATTCGAGAAAACTGTATCTGAAAACCTAAAAAATAACGCATCAGCTGATTTTGGTTGTTACAACCAAATTTAAGGACAATGTGTTTACTTGCCGAAAAAAATGTGCATGGTTTTTCACATTTTTCGACTGACTCACACAACGGATTAAGCCTAAATTTTCACAGGTTTGTTATTTCATGTATAATGGTTGATCACACAAAACGTGAACGACTATTGTGTCAGTTCTACCAATCCTGTACAATACCTTTAAACTAAAAAATGGAAGAACTTTGTGTGGACAATGCGTACAAGTTTAAAGAACCACTGGGCGTGACTTTTGATTTAAACAAATAAATATACAAATTTAGATGCCGTGCACTGGGATACAACGGAAAAATCCCTCTTTAAAGGCACTGAACATGTTTGGTAATTGTCAAAGACCAGTGTTCTCACTTGGTGTATCCCAACATATGCATAAAATAACAAGCCTGTGAAAATTTGGGCTCAATTGGTCATCGAAGTTGCAAGAAAATGATGAAAGAAAAAACACCCTTGTTGTACGAATTTGTGTGCTTTCAGATTAGGAATAAAAACTTCTTGCAAGAAGTTTTTATTATTTTAGTGAGAAATTACCTCTTTCTCAAAAACTACGTTACTTCAGAGGGAGTCGTTTCTCACAATGTTTTATACTATCAACAGCTCTCTGTTGCTTGTTACCAAGTCAGTTTTTATGCTAATACATATTTTGAGTAATTACCAAACGTGTACGATGCCTTTAAACTAATAGGCTTTGGTGGATGGGTATTGCTAATATCAAAAATAAGGATTCGTATACAAAAACAAATTCCTAATTAAGACGGACCTCGTCTAATTAGGCTGACCATGTTTATCCAAGCTCAATCTACTTTCAACATTACGTTGTTACGAAAATCAACATTGATCTGGTATATAAAAAAGGACAATCGTGTTATACCATATTGGTTGTCTCTGTTTATTCAAAGGTACCATAGGGTCATACTTTGGTGATGACCCCGAGAAAATGGTGTAATTTCTATCCGAAAGCCCTCTTGTTATAAAGATGGTAATGGTATAATAAGCAGCCTATGAAATTATTTCGTCGGAGAGCTGTTGATAGTATAAAATATTGTAGGAAACGACTCCCTCTGAAGTAACGTAGTTTTTGAGAAAGAGGTAATTTTTTTAACTAAAATAATAAAAACTTCTTGCAAGAAGTTTGTATTCCTCTGAAAGCACACAAATTTGTACAACGAGGCTGTTTTTTCTTTCATCATTTTCTTGCAACTTCGATGACCAATTGAGCCCAAATTTCCACAGGCTTGTTATTTTATACATATGTTGGGATACACCAAGTGAGAACACTGGTCTTTGACAATTACCAAACGTGTTCAGTGCCTTTAAGGACGTATCTGAACATGCACTATCCCTGGCAAATGGAACTGTTTCTAGGAGGGTTTTTTCCCACGAAAGCATATTAAGCTGTTTAAATTATTTAAAATTAGAAGATATCAATGAATTTACTCAGACTGATTTCCAAATATAATGATGTGATATGCCAAAACCCTTTAATTCAGTGAGTTCGTATGTTGTCAAAGGCTAATGCTCGGGAGCCGCAACAAACCAAAAAAAGGAGTAGTGACGTCACAGTAGTGTCGTAATACAAGTCAAGTCGAAACAAAATGGTTTCGATTTATCGTTGACAATAGTCCATTGGGAAGAATCTGTGGAGGCCAAATTTGACCGGCATTAAGGGGGCGACCGCCTGTGTGCGTTGGAAAAATATTTCCCATGAAATTCAATATATTTTTGGGGCATGGTTGCTTGCTATTCTGCGAGTCAACGTCCTGTTTGTTGTTTTGGCTGCAGGTATACAAAGAAACTTGTTTTGATGTTTGTAGGTTTCATGCTTTTGCATTTTATTTTCCATGAACAATTCGAAGAACAGAAGTGTGAATCTTCCCAGAATAAACGGATCGACATTTTGTCAATTTCCGCTTTTATGTGTAAAATCAATTTACTTCATTTTTTTTAAATTGATCGACCAGCCAGGTTTTTTTGTTGGTTGTTCGTCTCCTGTTAGGCTACAAGTTAAGTATTTCCTTTCAACAAAACATGTTAAGAGCCATCTATATTCCGACAACCCCAATGTGATTTATCATATTCGTTAGGTTGTCGGAACATAGGGGTGTATGTTCCGACACCCCTATGTTCCGACAACCTTGCACCGCGTTTACACTTGATCCAGCTAGGAGGATCAAAGTAGGATCGGATCCTGCAAGGGCAATCAAGCTGATCTGTTAAATAATATCACGTGCGCGCAAGTCACACTCTGTGAATTTTAGTAGCAGACACGATGTACAACCGCTTTGAAATTTGGAACAGCGGTCATGCAACAATCTGATTTTTTTTCGGGGGGGAACCACCCCCTCACCCCTCCCCCATGAAGCATTTCTTGCCACGCCACTTGTCGTCTCATTCCGCACGTGATAAGTCGCTAATAATCGTGTTGAGTACACGATAAAGAATAATGCAATGGTGGCGACTCAGTCTTAAACGGACATGAAAACTGGCAGGGTCGTGGCCGTGCGATAAAGGATTCAGCCGAAAGCGACGTCCTTTATCGCACAGCCTTAAAAGGTCAAGTTTAAACGGCCGCTTAAGACTGAATCACTACTCATTCACGAATACCCTTTTTGCTAAAAAGCGTAAAATTAAAGGAAAAACCAGTAGGCATAACTGAACTTTTCTTCATATAAAACAATTCAATTCCTGTCCTCAGGCAGTTTCGCTAACGGTCACATTGCATGCGACTCTCAACGGTTGTGCGTACAATATATTTTACATTGATTGCCGTATATAGGCCTATGTATTGAATAACGAAAAGCAAATACTAAATAATAGGCAAAAAGAAGACAAAATAAATTTGCGCGATATATAAAACAAATGAAATAATTTATGCGCAACAAAGAAAACAAATGAAGTGCGCACAATAAACAAAACAAATGAAAAAGCGCGCAATAAAGAGAACAAATTAAATGTTTGCAATAAAGAAAGCAATGAAATATGCGCAATAAAGAAAATAAATGAAGTGTGCGCGTAATAAAGAAACCGAATGAAATGCGCGCAATAAAGAAAACAAATTAAATGTGTACAATAAAGAAACCGAGTGAAATGCACGCAATAAAGAAAACAAATTAAATGTGCACAATAAAGAAAACAAATTAAATGTGTACAATAAAGAAACCGAGTGAAATGCGCGCAATAAAGAAAACAAATTAAATGTGCGCAATAAAAAAACCAAATGAAATTTGCGCAATAAAGAAAACAAATTAAATGTTCGTAATAAAGAAAAGAAATGAAATGTGCACAATAAAGAACCCTGTTGAATATGCGCAATAAAGAAACACAATGAAATGCGCGCATTTAAGAAAATTGATGCCATAAGCCATACTGTCCTCCAAACTAACTTGAACCACGAGTTCATAATAATTCACCACAGGCCTAAACTGATATCCTGAGCTTATGTATAGAAATACTTCATAGCCACCTTCATATTTTGACTACAAAGCAATTGCTATTACCTTCTATTCATGAATACATGCAAGAACATTATTTATATTTATAGTGGAGGTATTTTGTTACGCTTATAGGTTCCGGTGACTACGCAAAGCATTACCAATACAGGATGTAACCAAATACTGTAAGATGGGTCCAGTATATTAAAGTGTCTAATAAGAGGCACCTCGCATATTGGGTTTTACAGACATAGTCATCAGTAGCCTATGGGGGGTATGTGCCCCCTAATTGATGTCCGATTACCCGAATAAAAGTTACATTTTACGAGCTTTCATTTTACGAGCTTTCAGTGTTTTTAAAACTAGTTTTGAAAAATAGTTTTCTATTTATACACAGACAGCACAATATTTGTTTTTACCCCCACGTCAGACTATCTTATAACAGATAGTAGATGACATAACAAGAATGCTAAAAGGGGCTTGTTTAAAGACTAACTGCAAACGCGAACTACAGTTTTAATTGGCCAGAAGTGCCCCCTAGAAACAAAATGGTGCACCTCCTTGTGCCCCCTATCATTTTACCCTTAGTTTCGGTGTTGATGGTCATCCTTTGCGTCTATAGCCTATGACTAGGCAACAAATCCCATAATGAATGAGAGCACGATAACCACTTTAGATTTTATTCAAGGAATTAATAATTAAACATCGATGTGTCACTGTATTGCGTTTATACAAGCATCGAGACTATCAAACATGCAGTTATCAGCTCTTAGAAATTGATTGTGCAAAGAAGAAAACTACATTTAGGATCGGTGCATAGCTTCTAATGACCATCAATAGGCATACACTCTTAAAAGTGCCCAGTCAGATTTGACCAACAAAAAGGTCTGGGATGAGCACGACTCGTCACCGGGTCAGCGTGACCCGTTTGAGGGTCAATACTACTAGAAACCCGAGTCAGCAAAGTGTTTTTGACTATGCAATATATTGACCCCGAACAGGTCATGCTGACCCGGAATGGTCCATTATTACATGTTATTTCTGACCCTTTATTTTTTAGAGTCAGCAATAATTGATGGCCATCATACTCATTATAAAGCAAAGTTTACTGCGTGTGTTGCCCCAATACGCGTATTCATCACTTCCGAACACTCATTAGTCTAAATTAGTGACGTCATTAATACGTGAATGTTGAGGGGTTGCAGGAAAGAGGTCCGACTTGCACAACTTCTCTCTCTGGTTCGTTTCATAGTGACCTTTCGATTTATAAAGTTGTGGGACAACAATATTTTGTTACAGAAATGAATGACTTTGTGATCATTGATCTTCTCAGAAGATATAATAGCCCTAAAGGTATCATCGCCGATTAACAATATACCTTGTCCCTTTTTATAAATGCTTTGACTTAATGAGACTGCCACACCTGGATAAGTGGCGATCGTGATTAAGAGTTCAAGACTGTTTTCTCAGAAACTCCAACGCAACATCCTTTGTGGTCAAACCCACCTTATGAAAATGAAAGGGAATTGAAATGAGGCATCAATGGTGCCATGAATAAATAAAGGGACACCTGTACATCATGGTGTATCAGTTACAATCTCATTGTAAGATGGCTGTAGAGTTAAGTGTGCTGCAGTGACACATCGCTGAAGTGTGAGAAAACAATGATTGCAATGATGCGAATCGACTGATATGATATTTGTAGGTTGAGGTCATATTGTACCATACCAAACAAGATGATTGTGGTAGGAGAGAGGGGGTGGTGGGTGGGAGTGAGGAAGAGAGTGAGTGAGATTGGAGGACCGCTTGCAAGAGGAGGTGTGATTGTGTGAGGAATATTGATGATGGCTTTATGTATCCCAACTCAACGCAGAATGCTATGAAATCTCCCAGTCGCTTTGGTCATACACCAAACAAGATGGTTGTGGCGGGAGGGAGGGAGGCAGAGCTTTGTATTTAAGAGAGTTGCGACATAGAGGGACCAGTTTTCTTCGGTCACGTATGGTTGCTGGACGCCACGTTTGGTCCAAATGCAGCACAACCCTATGGGCAGACTAGTCTTGCACCCAAGTTGTCACAAGAGAGAGGTAGTGAGGGTGGAGGACTGCCTGCAAGAGGAGGTGTGCTTCCTATAATGAAGAATAATGATGATGGCTTTATTGCTGGCATGTATCCCCAACTCAACGCCAGATGAAATCTCTCATCCAGTCTCTTTAAAAACACACAATCGAAGCCAAGTTTAACGAGCAAACTGGACCTACAATCAGTGGCAACTAATAACTAAGCCTACACATTGTAATTATTCCGGCGAGCTAAATGTTAGATGTCAAATTACACTACTCATCTAAAGGGCATCTGTAGCCAACAGTCATAAAGAAAACGCGATGTTTACAGCAATCAAAACAATTGTCTACATCTTCTTGAAGATATTTTCTCTTCTGTGGGTCTTAAAAATGTCACTTTATCTCAAGAGGCTGGTTGTTGTGGGGGGGGGGGTTCGGTATGACCCCGGATTTGTAAACAAACGCATTTGGGTTAGGTCTCCATACAGCTGAGCAGGCTGAATGAAGTGTCTCAGACAAGTGAATTATTTGCGTTGATATGATGATCCCCTATACAGAAAATGAAATTATTGGATAAAGAATTTAACTAATAGTTATTAACTTATCTGTGATTTTGTGCTGTCAGCTACAGTAGGGGTATCATTGCGCAGGGTTTATGTAATCGGTATGTTACTTGATTTACTGAATGTGTTTTTCAAAATAGTTTTAATACAGGTTAACCACAAAAGATGTTTTAATTGCAAAAACTAAACAAATCCTACTTATTTTATTCAATCTCGTCGGGGAAGGGGAACACATTGGGGGAGGGGGAGGCAACATGGGGCATGGGGGTGGTTTACCACTTCCTTCAATCATCGCATCAACAACGAACTTGTGTATAAACTCAATAAATGCGAAGCTCTCCGTTTTATAAATTCACTCAGAGGAAACCATACCGCAGATGAGCCACAGGTAGCCACGAAAATGAGAGTCATCTGCCTGCTGACGCAAATCGAGGATCTTTCACAAGAACACCCCCTCCTCGGACACGCAAACATCCAGTTAATTGGCCTGACCTTTAATTGGCCTGACCTTTAATTGGCCTGACCTTCCAGGCCAAGATGTTGTGTCTCCATCCAGCGTTTTCCCTTGGCAGTGCTCCACTGGACAAATGATAGTTAAAACACATGGGACCGCAGTCAACCTTTTGTCCTTGTGGTCCGGCTGGCTAAGTTAAGTGTAGACAACGGTCCTTATTTCATTTGAAATGTTGACCAGTGAAAAAGGGTGATGGACTATTATAGTAAAATAACAAGCTAACTGGTCCTGCTGACCAGTCACTAAAAAAACGGCAAGCCCTGTACATCCCTCAGACAAATAGCTCCTTATCTCTTATGAGATAACATGGGCATTATCCGGGAGGAGATATTTTGTATTAACCTTTTTTAATAACCAATATTGTCCAAATTGTGATTGCAGATAAATAAATGCATGGGTAGAAATAGTGATCTGACTTTTTCATGTGGTCTTGGGCCCCCATGAGTCCAATGTCTGGTGCCCATAGTCACACGTGGGCTTTTTCTGCAGTATGAACTAACATGGGAACTATTTTCCTCTTGTATAGAACTCCCCCCTAAAGCCCTCAAAAGAATTCCTGAGATTCAAAGCACACAATGAAGACACAATAGGGGGTAGGCCTACACCATGCCCCATATCGAGCACCAATTGAAAAGGCAAGACTCAACCTAATACATTATAGATACTTGACACCAACTGTTTTTATCACTTAGCACCGTCTACACTCGCTATAACAATAAAGTGACGTATTGTCGTCACTCAAAAGCTACACACATCATTGTCAAATTCATCTTTCATGATACTTTAAACCAGAGACCAAACGATTCAACTCACTAAGTAACTGCTGTCCTGAAATCAATATTATTGACTTAAAAAATGAAAAATATACAATGACAGTGAATATCACATAAAAGATTGCTGGATAATAGTAAAGAATAGGCTGGATCCAGGGTCGTATATAGCTGCTACCAGGGAGTCGCCATTTCCCCCAAGGAGTTTAGCCCACACAGTCTCCTTCCTACCTGATTCGATACAAATACTGCTTGGCTAGAAATCAGTGCGGGCTTTCTTATGGTAAAAGTGGTTTAGTCAAAATGCCATCATCATTATCATGGTTATGACTCAATGCATGCAGGTACAGGTGAATTACATTCAAAGATGTAATATAATTAATGAACAAGAATAATGTCATATTATTTGGTTTTTATCCATACTCCGATGTGTGTAAAGCACTGTTGAACTCGGTACTTTCCCGAGTCCTGTGAAAAAAACCTCCACAGGCGTATTACTCGGCTGGGATTCGAGCCCACGACCTTTGCCATTCTATAATAGAGCTGATGTCTTACCACCGAGATTGCCCCGGTAGCTAGAGCCAGTACGATTCCTATATTTTAGCAACGGGTACCTCAAGTTAATTTACCCGAGACCTGGAAAGTACTGAGTATACAGTGCTTTATACACATCGGTGTACGGGTAAAACCAAATAATATTCCTTATCCCCAATGCAACATCTGTTAAGAACAATATCCCCAACATGAAGTATGATTTATAAAATTATACAAACGGCTGAGACGAGACTACTGCACTTCAATTGCTTCTGCATCTCACTTGGTGACAGGAGGACGACGAGGGGAATGGGGAGGAAAAGGTGGGAAGAGAACATCAAAGGGTGGACAGGACTAGTATGTCAACTCACAAAGGGCAGTAGTGGAGGACAGAGAGGCAGGGATGAAGATTGTTACAAACAAAGGGCAATGGGGGACAGGGAGGCATGGAGAAAGATTGTTACAAACAGAGGGCAGTGGAGGACAGAGAGGCATGGAGAAAGATTGTTACAAACAGAGGGCAGTGGAGGACAGAGAGGCAAGGAGACAGATTGCTAAAAACAGAGGGCAGAGGAGGACAGAGAGGCACGGAGAAAGATTGTTAGGAACAGAGGGCAGTGGAGGACAGAGAAGCATGGAGAAAGATTGTTACAAACAGAGGGCAGTAGAGGGCAGAGAGGCACGGAGAAAGATTGTTAGGAACAGAGGGCAGTGGAGAACAGAGAGGCATGGAAATAGATTCTTACAAACAGAGGGCAGTGGAGGACAGAGAGGCATGGAAATAGATTGCTGTGAAGTCATCAGTGGTGACCTAACGACCCCTGAGGTTAAGAGTGAGACGGCGATGAATGACAAAGAAACAATGTCGGGTTAGCCTCTACGATACTGACTGTAAATCAGTATGCAAATATGCAAATAATGTGCGTTTCCATTCTCAATCGACTAAGGTCGCTTCGTAAGACTGAATATTTCTCCAGTTGGTGTGATTGACAGTTTGAAGTATAGTCAGTCTATTGCTTTAAAGGCACTGAACACGTTTGGTAATTGTCAGAGACCAGTATCCTCACTTGGTGTATCCCAACATATGCATAAAATAACAAGCCTGTGAAAATTATTATTATTATTATTATTATTATTACAAATTTGTGTGCTTTCAGATAGGAATAATAGGCTTCTTGCAAGAAGTCTTTTGTTATTTTAGTGAGAAATTACCTCTTTCTCAAAAACTACGTTACTTCAGAGGGAGTCGTTTCTCACAATGTTTTATACTATCAACAGCTCTCCGTTGCTCGTTACCAAGTAAGGTTTTATGCTAATATATATTTTGAGTAATTACCAAACGTGTACGGTGCCTTTAAAGGTATTTTACAGGATTGGTAAGGATGAAAAACACCATTGATTAATTCTAGTCTGAAAGCTTACTGATTATGAAGTTCATACCAGCACCATTTTTTCTGTTAAATATTTCCCTCTGAAAGGAAGTCAAATTCGAGAAAACTGTATCTGAAAACCTTCATGAACGCAACAGCTAATTGCAGTTGTTATACAACCAAAATCGGGACAATGACATGCTGAAAATTGGGCGTGGTTTTTCACTATTTTCTCCCGACTCACACAACGGATTAAGCCCAAATTTTCGCAGGTTTGTTATTTCATGTATATATGGTTGATCACACAAACCATGAACACTATCTGCGACTATTTTGTCAGCTCTACCAATCCTGTATAATACCTTTAAAGTGGATTTGTTTTTGAGTACACATGATACTGGTGTGGGGCAGCTGTATGAGAAAAATCAATACACGGCGAATGAATAAACGTCACAAGAAAAACCTAAGAACTATGAATTCCGACCCATTCGTACTACGGGGACGTAACACAAAAGGTCTACACTATTATGTGATAATATAACGTGTGGGTGTTCACAACCAAACACCGAATCTGCCAATCTATGAATTGTATTTAAAATATTAACAATCAGTCATATCAATTGATGTATCAAGAGGTTCGTTTCCAGAGATCTCGATTTACTAAAATCGATTTTAATATTCTTTGTCCGTATACAATTTACGTTGCTTTACCACATAGAATGATATGACCTATTATTTAGCGAACTTTTTGTATACTTGTTTTTTTAATCCTCAAGAAGTGATTTTCAAACCACTCGAAGATGCACCACCAGTTTTTGTCGATTTGATCGGACGGTTAATAACAGCGGTTTTGAGGGCAATTCGATACACTTGATCCAAAACCTCCCGGGTCAGACTTGACCCGGTTCCGGTTCTGAGAGGGCCTGACCCATTTCTGGGTCAGTATGACCCAGAATCTGTGTCAAAAAAATGACACAGAAACGGGTTAAATGCACTGGGGCCGATTTCACAAAGAGATAAGACTAGCATTGGCTAGGACTAGTCCTAAGTTAGGAAAGGCTTTGTGAAATCGACCCCTGGACACGTTTGGTAATTACTCAAAATATATATTAGCATAAAAACTAACTTGGTAACGAGCAACGGAGAGCTGTTGATAGTGTAAAACATTGTGAGAAACGACTCCCTCTGAAGTAACGTAGTTTTTGAGAAAGCGGTAATTTCTCACTAAAATATTTGAATCTGAAAAAGACTTCAGGCCTGCAGCCATCTGAAAGCACACAAATTTGTGCTACAAGGTTGTTTTTTTCTTATTTTCTTGCAACTTCGATGACCAATTGAGCCCAAATTTTCACAGGTTTGTTATTTTATGCATAATTTTTGGATGCACACCAAGTGAGGATACATGGTCTTTGACAATTACAAAACGTGTCCAGTTAAACTGACGCAGAATCCGAGTTATAATCCCATTTGTTAAACCAGTTTCCGGGGTCAGCCTGGCACAGAAATGGGTCAGGCCCCCTTGGGACCCGGAATCCGGGTCAGGTCGGACCCGCGGAATCCGGGTCAGTTCGGACCCGGAATCCGGGTCAGGTCGGACCAGCGGAATCCGGGTCAGTTCGGACCCGGAATCCGGGTCAGGTCGGACCCGGAATCCGGGTCAGGTCGGACCCGTGGAATCCGGGTCAGTTCGGACCCGGAATCCGGGTCAGGTCGGACCCGCGGAATCCGGGTCAGGTCGGACCCGCGAAATCCGGGTCAGGTCGGACCCGGGCGTTTTTTGTGGACTGAATGCATAATCAATAAAGTTGGTGTTGTAGTCACGCAGAACTCGCCATGGTACGTTTACACGTAACTTAATATTATTCTACAAACATTCACGGGGTCTAAGGACACAATAAGAATTAAGTGCAAATAAAAAAATAAAATTTATATCTTTCATTGTACGTGGACTTCAGGATTTAAAATTTAAAAAAATATATTTCAAATGGCAACTCCTTTTATTTGTTTTATTCGTTGAACTGTGAAATTACTTGGTTTAATGATTGTTCAGGGGTTTTTTCTTTTTCTTTTTATCCCAAACACGTACGTGTGAAACTTAAGCTTGCAGTGGATTCGAATGTCAATATTACACATTATGAATGACACAACCCAGACAATGTGAACATCAAAATGAACATTTTACTCCGAATCGCCCAGAAATGCTTTGTCAAAACGTTACCGAAGCCCAAATACGGTAAGCATTAGTAAACAAAGGTACCAAAAGGTTTATTTGTATTTTTGGGACACTATATAGGAGTGGCTATATGCTTTGGATACGCTATTGTGACGTCGCCTTGGTACGCTGGGTGCAAAGGCAGTTTCGTATTACCCGCACACAATACGAGTCCTACTTCGATGTCACTGTCTGACGTACATTGAACTGATCAGGCTACTCAGTCCAAATACATCTACGTAATTAATGGCAACTTGTTATATTATCGTAAAATAACTAACTAAAATAGTTTGGTTTGGGGGTGTTTTTGTTTTATTTTATAACAATACGTTATTTCGGCATTTCCGATATTGGATAGACCGCTGGGATTACATAGGATATTTTTGCAAGCATACAAATCTTGGGCGAGATTTCATAAATGATTTAACGTATGTAATAATTAAAATAATAATAATGACAAGTACTTATATAGCGCCAAAATCTGTCTAAAAAGACGCTCAAGGCGCTTTACAGAAGATAAGATGTAAAACAAGAAGCCAATAAAAACACACCGAAAATTATAAAACGACTGTAATCAGAAACAGGATTGCGTAATCCCCTTAAAAACATGAAACTACTAATAAATGAAAGGAGTCCTAAAAACGAAGAATATAAAACTGATAACCAAACAGCAATACACTTCATGCATGCAGACAAAGCACAATATACAAATAATAAACATCATAAAACAAATTTAAACGGAAAAATTAAAAAAGATAAATTTGCCTAGTCTAAACAAAAGTACTTAAATAAATAAACAGAAAAACAATGACCGAAAAAAAGATCAAATGACAAACAAAATCATCCGATTGTTAGTTTCTTATTGTGTCTATAGAGAGGAGTTGGTGCGAGTAAGATTCACGTGACAATCATGTGACAATCCTTCTTAAAGGCCCTGTACACTATTGTAAAGATCGAAAAACACTAATGTTCACAGATTCACACACAACTTACATGATTAAAAGTAAGTAATGGTTGAAAGGGTTCCTTAAAATATTTCTGCCTAAAATGCTATCGTTTCTGAGAAATGAGTAAAACAATAGTTTTTTCACGCGCGATATTTTGAAAAAACAGAAAACACATAAGGTCTCTTTTCACTATTTTCTCGTGATCTCGATGACCAATTAAGCTCAAACTTTCACAGGTTTGTTTGTTCATGCATATGTTGAATCACACAAAATGTGGACACTGATTTTGAGCTGTTACCAAAAGTGCACAATACCTTTAAACCCTAACGGTCCTAAATCCTCCAAAATTCTATTCAGGAACTTATCTGGTTTTGTGCAAATTGCTTATCACTGGATGTATACCAATCAGAGTCCAATTTATATTTGGCTGGATTTGGTTTCCGTAGAGTGGATATTCAGGGGAGTCTGCAGCAAAAGGGGGTTTTAAAGGAAGGATACACTTTTGGTAATTGTCAAAGACCAGTATCCTCACTTGGTGTCTCCCAACATATGCATAAAATAACAAACCAGTGAACATTTGGGCTCAATTGTCAAATTGGTCATTGAAGTTGCAAGGAAATACCGGTAATGAAAGAAAAAACACGAATGTTGCATAGAACTGTGTGCTTTCAGATGCCTGAGAATGCCTGAAGCCTTTCTCAGATTCAAAATTGTTGGTGAAAAAAATTCCTCTTTCTCTAAAACTACATAACTTCTAAGGGTGTGGTTTCTAACAATGTTTTATAATATCAACAGCTCTCCAGTGCTCTTTAACAAGTAGCCTAAGTTGTTACGGTCATTATTTTTTGGAGCAATTACCCAAAAGTATATATACCATCCCTTTAAAGCACAATGACATCATTGGTAATTATCAAAGACCAGTCTCCACACTATATAAATGAAACCTGTGAAAGTTTAAGCTCAATCGGTCATCGAGTCACGAGAAAATAGTATAAGTAACAAAAACTTGTATGTTTTCACTGTTTTCAAAGATAGGGTTTTGGACTCGCAACAACAAAACTAATTGGTTTACGCATTTCTCTTGTGTCATTTCAAGCAAAAATATTTCAAGGGAAGTATTCCACAATGGCCATTTGTATACAATTATTTTATGATATATGCATAACTGTAGAATCTATTATAATGTATGGCTCAGATACATGGACATCCAGTCACGATGGAACTGGAAGAGAGACTGGAGGGTGCTATAAATATACACAAAACTTCTCTGGTTAAATGTACACTGGAGTCAACATATGAGTAATACTGAACTGTATAGTAATGAACCAAAACTATCCAACAAAATACAACAGCATCGTCTGAGACTATAGCAGGGTACTCATACAGAAACATCAAAGAACCTGTGTCCCAGCTTCTCATCTGGTCACAAAAACATGGAAGGAGAACGGGAAGACAAAAGCTCAGCTATATACAGATGTAGTTGCCAGGGATATCGGGGTGCTTCCAACTGATCTTCCTAACTTAATGAGGAATAGACATGAATGGGAAATCTTAACATGATTCCGACCTCGGTCGACTAGAGAGAGAGAGAGAGATGCGCATTCATGTTTTCCATCTCACCAATGTTGTGCACACCCTTTAACAGTTGAATGCCCCTGGGATATGTTGCAGTTCATGACACACTTGACATTTTAGATAGACACTGAATTTACTTGGAATAGTAGAATCCAACTTGCATATAAGAAAAGGGAATGAAAGTGAGATAACAAACACCACATGAAAATCCCGATCCAGTCCAATATAAACTCAACCACGAAATAAGAGTGATTTTTGTAAAGAATTATAATCTAAAAGTGTAGACGAAGAAGAGATTGATTTGTTTCATTGCTCTTCCATTTCTTGTTTAACTATACAGTTACTCGATGTGCTGGCCTAATAACAACAGATGCAACACCCTCGTGGTAAATCCCATGCTGGCTAGACTATTTCCATCAAGTGAAGACAGATTTTCTTTCAGTAACTTAAATCCCCACAGAAACGGATACACCTCTTTATTCTTGTAACTTTCTATATTTATAACCAAAAATAACTATTGCCGTTTTAAATTTAGCGAACGGATAAACATTGTAAAGACGAGATACTTCCAGTCTCCCACAACATTGGAATGTGTTCCTGCTTAAAGTCAGCAGTCCGATTGTTAACAAGGTGTGTTTAGCAGACAGTGTTTGCAATTTATGATATAAATCCCATTATAGCCCAGTCTCCTGTCCGTCTTCAAGTTGTTGATTTTATAGGTGTTATGGCGGGACCTGATTTTAAGTCCAAACAGTGTTGTATATTTTTAACTTGAGACAAGTTCTATAGGCGAGTGTTGTCTGTAACTTATACGGACTGGGCGCTCGCTATCAGAGCAGCTATAGTCAGTGGTCTATGGGCTTACTGGATAGAGAGTCATCCAATGGGTGTCTAACACACATGAGATGAGGGTATCAGGGAGACATGTTACCACTCTCATCCAATGGGTGTCTAAAGTACTGAGGGTACTTGTTGGTCGATGGGTAACAAAGTAATGGGGGTAGCAGTGAGTGGTCCTTGCTCTATGGGGAGACATTTTGCCACTCTCATCCGATGGGTGTCTAACAAAGTGATGAGAGTATCAGGGAGACATGTTACCACTCTCATCCAATGGGTGTCTAACAAAGTACTGAGGGTACTTGTTCGATGGGTGTCTAACAAAGTTGTAGACCAGCAACGGATTGTCTTCCACTTTGCAACTATTTTGCTGTAGTTTTTAAGCAATATTTTTGATACAGTACCTGTCCAGGTGAGTCCTTAGTACTTCTGACACCATGTGGTAATAGTTACATGTTTGGAGACTTGTTGTTATAAGTTGAAACGCAGTGATTTATTAGCAACTTGAGAACGTTGGTTGTGAGACATACACTAGCTAGTATAATACGAATAAACATGAACTTGTAGACTTGTACCAGTCCTATGTGCAGTATTATCACAGGGGTAGCAGTGAGTGTCTAACAAAGTGCTGAGGGGACCAGGGAGACATGTTGCCACTCTTATTCGAGGGGAACCTAAATTCATAAAGGTACACAAAATGCAACAAGAACGCGCATATACAGTGGAGAGGACCCCCCCACCCCCCGGTCGGCTTCGCAATACGTGGTTCGTTGGCGTAGCAACGTGTCACCCATTGCCTTCAGTGTGAGGAAATTTGTAATACCATTCAGTCATTACAGCAGCGATCAGTGGCTGTACTTAATAACCACGTCCCACAGCATAGACTGTAGAGGGCGCTATAGCATACTTGGAGCATCACGAATTGCCAAAATATATCGAGAAGCATCCGTCCCAATAATAATGCAATTATTGATTCAATAAAAAACCTTGTTTCATAGTTTCAACGTTACTTCAGGCACAACCTACGCTAGGGTGTTCTTACACCTTCATGAGTGTAAGGGGCCATTCAGAATAGTCAATGTTGGGTGGGTTAAAATAAAATATGAAAAATCGAAATTCAGTTTTTAGTTTAAAAAATGTGTATTATTAACAAACGAAAAAGAAGAAAGAAAAAAAATACCCAGCTGTCATTATTCCTGACTTAACTACAAAGTCGTTTAGCCAGGAAAGGCCATTGAAAACTACTGATGCTGGAGACCTTTATCTAAAATATCTGGTTCACTTGAAGCATTACTTTGTTCTTCAGTGTATAGATTATATTATGAAGCCATTCAATATTGAGGTGGGTGGGTGGGTCAAAACAATTTCGATTTTGTGTTTAACATTATTCTGAATGGCCTCTATTAAAGTGGTCCTTGCTCTTTGGTGGCAGTAAGAATCATTTCAAGGTCCATTTCTTTTGCACAGTATCAAAACAAAAATGTCAATATCAATCAAAAGAGATCGATACAAAAATACATTTTTACAGTATAGATTTAAAAAACTAGCTAGGATGCAAACAAAATAATAAGACACTGCAGAGTGGTCCACTTTAGAGGCAGAGCTTGTATGCAATGGTACCCAATGATCTAGCAAGCTACACTAGCTCTAAACTGGTTCCCTGTCTTAAGGATCAAGACAGGGACTAGTCTTACAGGCCCAATTATTTCATTGCATTTCATTTCATTATTTCATTGGATAAACGTGCAGTGACGTAAAGCTTTCAAAATCTGTGTTATGATTGGTCCGAGGTGATGTAGTTTGTATGCAGCAGCATGTGCATAATGTTTGTACACATGCATAATGTTGTTTTATTCACTATGTAATACGTGTACATGTACGGGTGAATTGACAGCGAGTCTCTGGGTGAAATGGATGCAAAGGTACAAACGTACATCTGGCAGGATCCGGACAGGCGCTCAAGGCAGGTATCTGGCGTCATTCACGGGCCTCGAAGTGTGAAGTCAGATGTTCAGGATATGATCTAGCTAGCTACTAGACTGGTTCCCTGTCTTTATCCACGAGGATAAAAGACAGGTACTGGTTTTACAGACCCAATAATTTCATTGGATACAAGGATTTCATTGGATAAACGGGCAGTGACGTAAGCTTTCCATATCTGTGTTATGATTAGTCCGCTCCGAAGTCACGTGTTTGTCAGCTCCACCATACAGCATGAACTTTTCGATTGGCTGCTGCTCTGCGCGCGTGATACACAATGTTTGTATGTCATGTTGTTTATACACAATGTAATGCGTACACGTGTGTGTGACTGCGAATCTCTGCCGTGTGAATGGATGGGAGGTCAAAGGTGCGTTTTCCAGGTATCTGGCGTTTTTTATTCACGAGCCTCGAAGTGAGACGTTAGATGTTTGGGTTAGCTAGTTACTAGCTTCAGAGAGTCCAAAAAATAAACCGTTCAATGAACAAAGGGGGGCGCTCGACTACCGTACCTTCCATTAAACTATTAATTTTTTTCTCTGCGAGATTTGCCTTAATATTCAGCATCAGCAGTATTCCGTTTTATTGCAAAGTCAACATTTTCTCCCAAAAATTGCCAACCACGGATTAAACAACATTAGGGACCTGCTCGACAGTTGCACAAATAATTATTAATACATTCTGAACCTGAATCTGAATGATTTAGTCGGTAAAGCATCCTATGCAAAGATCACATCAACTTTTTCAAAAGACAACGAAGAAATGCCACTTTAGTTTTAGACGTGGCAGGAAAACCCCACAGGGAAAACCACGCAGTCAGATAGGGACTGAAAACCAAAATATGCGAGGCTCCAGCCCGGGAATCGAACCAGGGTCCACAGAGATGAAAGGCAGGGACGAAACCACTATGAGCAAACCTGAATGCCCCATTGTTCTCGAACGAACACAAATTTAAATTTAAAAAAATGTTGGCATCCCTGGACAAGAGAATTAAGGGGGAACAATACTCTATTATTTATTAAGAACAGTTCTTCCTCTTGTTATTCTAACGATAGATTGTACACATTTTTGTAATCGAACCAGGTTGTCAATGCAATACCAATGGCTGCATCTAGGCTTTGAGTACAGGAACACAACTTTGCCTGCCGGTTGTTGTTTGCGTGCTAGAGTCTGTTTATTTTGAGTGACTTTCTTACCTGGTGATTACACGACTTGGCGAGGGAAATGAAGGCTCTAGCAGCAAACAGCTTACTCCAAGCCACACGTAAGCGCATAAATCTATCTATGATCTCCGTAGATGACATCTTGGAGTCATAAATCTGCTCGGAATTTCCTCGCTCACCTTCTCCACACGACGTGACCGTGTGCGCAGAAATCAAATCCAAATTTTCAATATGGCGCCAAGTGTTGGTTGGCTGCTCTAATTCCGCAGGGCAAATTGTAAGGAATCCGAACATGCCCCGAATGCAGTCAGAATGAAATTGGTTCATTTTGTACTTTTGCTATGGGGTTTGTACAAATAATGTCGTGTCTCGGAAAGAAAATGTAAATCCTAATAATGTAACGTGTACGTGATTTGTTTTGGGTTTCTGTAATCATTACTACAACGTTCCTCAGGTACCAGACATAAGAAGGGACATTACCTGACGCTAAGAGACATTAAGTGGCCCTGTGGCCTAATGGATAAGGCGTCAGTCTCCGGAGCTGAAGATTGTGGGTTCGAGTCCCACCAGGGTCGCTCAGTTTGTATTTTTACTAGGGCCTAACTCTGCAATAACAACATGTTTTATTATTATTTTTGTAAGGTTGGGGGCCGAATAGTTATACCATGCCCGAAATAGTGGCAAAGGGCACCCCCACCCCCGAGGGCAACCAATGTTTCCACTATTTTCCCTTGTATACAAATAAATAAATACAAATAAAATACAAATACAAATAAAACAAAAAATAAAAGAAATCCTCTGAAGAACGCCCAAGGGGCCATTCAGAATAGTCAATGTTTAAAAAAAATGCACTAAATTGTATACACTGCAGAACAAAGTAATGCCTCAAATGATTAGCCGGCTGGGTATTTTTTATTCCTCTTCTTTTTCGTTTGTTAATATATATATGTTATTTGTTTAAACAAAGCCTGAATTTCTATACTAAGTTATTTCTTTTAACCCACCCACCCACAATTTCGAACTTGTTTAACATTGACTATTCTGAATGGGCCCTAAGATTCCAAGCACACAAAGAAGACACAATAGAGGGGGTGCCACCATGCCCCATATCGAGCACCAAATAGGAATAGTTGAAGCAACCACCACACTAATAATGTTATGCTTTAGAACTAGGCCACAGTGTATGTACATACCGCTAGTTAATTTAATTAAGTTCATGATATACATTATTGATCTATAGGCAAACCGTATAATGACATTAAGAGGCAAAAATTGTGGTCACATTATAAATAAAACCCGAAATTACATTGATACCTCACGTACATTGCCTCAAAACCCACATATTATAAATGGTCTGAAGGGATACGAAATTCCCAGCTCGTGTCTGTTCGTTGTTTAAAGGCACTGAACACGTTTGGTAATTGTCAAAGACTAGTGTTCTCACTTGGTGTATCCCAACATATGCATAAAATAACAAGCCTGTGAAAATTTGAACTCAATTGGTCATCGAAGTTGCGAGATAATAATGGAAGAAAAAACACCCTTGTCACACGAAGTTGTGTGCTTTCAGATGTGATTTCGGTGAGGTCTCGAAATGAATTCAAATGTTTTACTGAGAAATTACTTTTTTTCTCAAAAACGACGTTACTTCAGATGGAGCCGTTTCTCACAATGTTTTATACTATCAACAGCTCTCCATTGATCGTTACCAAGTAAGTTTTTATGCTAACAATTATTTTGAGTAATTACCAATAGTGTCCAGTGCCTTTAAAGGCCCTGTACACTATTGGTAAGATCGAAAAAGCACAATGTTCACAGATTCACACATAACTTACATGATTTAAAGTAAGTAATGGTTGAAAGGGTTCCTTAAAATATTTCTGCCTAAAATGCTATCGTTTCTGAGAAATGAGTAAAACAATAGTTTTTATCACGCGCAATAATTGAAACAGAAAACACATAAGGTCTCTTTTCACTATTTTCTCGTGACCTCGATGACCAATTAAGCTCAAACTTTCACAGGTTTGTTTGTTTATGCATATGTTGAATACACAAAATGTGGACACTGATTTTGAGCTGTTACCAAAAGTGTACAATACCTTTAAATGCTCCACGCCAAATTGCACACTTGGCTGGAAATCGATTGGTCCTTTTCCAGTCGATTTCTCTAATACAGGTTAACACCTAGATATCTCTATATTTTGCTAGGAAGTGTCAGGCAAACGGTTCCATACTCGGCCATTATTATTCATGTAACATTTATCAAACTCGGTTCATAGCGTTTGCATAGTACGAATGTTTCAGACGCGAATAAATCCCCGGTGGCTATTTCATGTTTCATTTATAGTTTATCACGGATATTATAGTTCTTTTGATTTTTAGATACCTGACGATATACATGCCTATCGAATTTTATGTCAACAATCTTCACTAGTCATCACTTTTAGAAACAAGTCTTTCTTTGTGGGCAATTGTTACATTTAATTAATTTTATTTTATTAAATAACATTGCAGTGTGGGCTACATAACTCACCCAAGCCTATATACCCACACTCCCCCTTAATTTCTATTTTCGCAATTTCTATTTTCGCCACGACAGTATTATTTTAAAACGAACATAAAATACGTTGTTAATAAAATCAACAATAAACCTTAATTTACATGGATTTTTATTAATTAAGTAACACTGCAGTGTGACCTACATAACTCGCCCAAGCCTACCCAAACTCCCCCGCAATTTCTATTTTCGCAATTTCCAATTTTGCAATTTCTCTCTTCGCAACCACGACTGTTTATTATTTCAAAATTAACATAAAATACGTTGTTAATAAAAATCAAGTATAAACCTTAATGACATGGATTCTCACAGGTGTGTTATTTTTATGTTTTATTTATTTTTAAATCACCATTTACCGACGGGAGTGTACTCTGCGAATAGACTGCAATCTGCAAATAGATTAACACCAGCTTCACCACACTGTACCTAATAATGAAACACGCATTGATACGCGATGTGTTGAGGTCACCCTGTTACATCGAAACTATACGTGCGCAGTCAGTGTTGCCTCGGTACACGACGAATGAGCGCCAAGCTCAAGGCCAAGTGACGAGGTTACGGGTATAGCTTGATGGAGAGGATGCTAGTCACATAAGGGGGAAGCGGGTTGATTGCATGCATGTGAGAAACGAGTCCGATCTTATTGATATTCGGTGGTTTAGGCTTCCCGTTTATTTCATGCATCATTAGCTTTAGGGCTGCCCACAATACGGGCCCAAGACTGACAGACGAATGCTATAGTGGCTATAACAGTATAGGAGCGCGTACTCTCTCAAGTTCTTAGGGTTATATTAATTTTTCTTTTAATAATTACCATTTTCAATTGTAATGATATTAATCAAAGTCCCGTATGTATTGCTCGTGGATTAATAAATAACTCCTAACACTTTACGTGTCCCAGTCCCTTATTGCTTCAAAACCCATTTAACTAAAAAAAAACTATTAGCCCTAATTTTTTATCTCTTCAAAAAGGCACTCGATCATTACGCAGACCCACTTTTCTCATCCTTCATTTCTGTGAAATGTATTGATTTCAGCGAGAGCTAAAAAATGAAATCGAATCGTATCCCGCTGTGAAACAATTCATGCGATTCAACCTCGGTCTCATCTCTAGTAATCAAACCTATTGGTGGATCGCGGGGGGTACTCCGAGCGCAACGACTGTTTTCTGAAACATTAGATGTTTAATTCCTGCGGACAATGACCAAAAAAAGCATAACTGACAATGGATCTATGCCCATTAATTAACAATGCATTGTGAAATACTAATGACATTCAAACCTTGCCTGGTTTATTACCGCAAAAGGTCGTTCTCCAGACTTATTGCATCTGTGTCGACGACAGCAAAGAGTCGTCGTGTTATCTATACTAGCGGTTCATATAGCTATACTACACCGACTCGTGGTAGGTGATACGGTTGTAGGCTAATTATTACAGCACCGCGCACCTGCTTCTGCTATTGAATTTTTCCTCCAGATATTTCTTCTCGAGATTGGGAATAATCCGACGGCTAAATAATGTTCCTCACGAATTCTATTCGTCCGCAAGGATCAAGCTGTGTATAGGATGGCGGGGAAAAAAAGTCTTAAAATGATGATAAAATTATTTTACTAGTCAATTTAACTCATGTCGACAACATTACGTCACAGAGTAGTTACAACCTGTCTATCCATAGAGAAAGGACCAGAGATCTCTGGTCCTTTCTCTATGGTCTATCTTATAGAACGAGAGTTGGAAATGATCAGCTTCAAATTTTGGTTGAGAATTGTTTGATTCCTTTTTTTTTTAAATAGCTCCATGCAACAGTAGTCTGGTCAACACTATGACAATCAAAAATTGCAGCTTCAGCCTGAACGTGCAGTTGAGCGGTTGGGGGGTTGACTGTATTGACCTGCCCGAGTCAACTAAATCGGTATGCATGGAGTCTTTACAGGAGATGCGATGTGGCGGTTTACAAATTCTGGAGTCACATTGGATTACATTGTATGAGTTCACTTCATTTTGAACTCCGCTCGGACCGTCAACTTCACAGTCAAGTTAAATTAATACTCCAGTACAAAATTTAAAGGGATTGTATACGTTTGGTAATTTAAAGGGATTGTATACGTTTGGTAATTGGAACCCACTGTTTGTTTCAATCCTATATAGCCTAGTTGTAGATATATACCATAAAACTAACCTGTGAAAATTTCATTTCAAATGGTGGTAGCGTTTTTGAGATAATTGCCGAAAATCTGGAGTGGTTTGTCCATGCAGGAAGAATAATCTGCAATCGGAATACACAACCTGAGAAACGTTACTGTTGGTAACGCTTCTAAGATTCAAATTTTTGGGGATAAAAAGTGATATCTTTTTTCATAACCGCAGTTGTTCAAAGTGAAAAGTTTCTCAAAATGCATTATACTATCCAAAGCTGAATTGTACTTCTTACCAAGTAAGTTTTTATTGCCATTCATTTTCAGAGTCATTGCTAAACGTATACGGAACCTTTAAACTATAACTCTCATTTGAATTTAAAGGACTTGGAATAGATTTGAGTGAGCACGCTTTGAGGGTTATTTGTTTATGAATAATTTAATAAGTTAAAACTAGGAAATTTGAAAATAATAAATACAAAACTAAGAATATAATTCCTTCATATAATGACAAGATTTGTCTGGTCACATTTCAGCTGGTGCTCCGAGTTCACTTCCTTAAAATCGATTTAAAAACACTGTTTGTGATTTTCCAACTGTATTCTTTATTCATTAGAAATGTCTTGAAATCCTCCTGGAAGACGTCTAGATTGTGAACTCTTTCAGAGTAAATTAAAGCCCAGTTACACTTTTGCGAAGAGAAGGGGTGGGTAGTGGCTGCCGAATGCGCCATAGCCCCTTGTAAACCATTAAAAGGTGCTATATAATAAAGGGATCTCATAATTCAAAACATAGCTCTGCTTATCCTGTTGAAAAACAAATAATGAGCGCTTTGATACGCCCCTATTCGCCCTTTGAACGGATCCGCCATGTGCGCGTAGAGCCTCGACTTCATGCTTCATTTGTAATGTATTATGCATCTGTTTGGATGAAAGTGTAATTACATTACCGTGACAATATACAGAGTTGTATTGCTGTCCCCAAGTCGAGGCTCTACACGCCAATGGCTGACCGTGCAAAGGGCGAAAAGGGGTGTGATAAAGCGCTATATAAGAACCCATAGTTCGGATGAGTTCTGGACTTGCCTTTTTGGTCGTTGCGTCTCTAAATCAACTAAATTTTGTAATAAAGGTCGTGTTCATAGAGTTATGCGTTTGGTAATGACTCTGAAAATTAATGGCCGCCTACACTTAAATCGTATGGAGACACCTTAAGTGTTACCGTATATCGCCCCTAAACTAAAAGAATATGACTCTGGTGATCCACATCGTGTCACGTGGTGTTTGGTTCAGAGTCATTCACCTAGAATGGCAACCGAGAAGGAGTAGGCCTATGTGTGAGGACAGCCAATCGAAAAAACTTGTCAGAGAATGTTTTATTTAATTTTACCGATTGGATACTGAACACAGATCCACACGTCTGGATGACAGCACACATAATTGGCTTTTGTCCTCGTTCGGGATATCAGTCTTAACGGGTCTGTATACGTTAGGTAATGACTCTGAAAATTAATGGCAATAAAAACTTATTTGGTTAGAAGTATACAGCAGCTTTGCATAGTATAATGCATTTTGAGTAACTTTTCACTTCGAAGTACTGCGATTATGGAAAAGATATCATTTTTATCTCCCAAAAATTTGAATCTGAGAAGCGTTACTGACAGTAACGTTTCTCAGAATGTGTATTCCAATTGCAGATTATTCTTCCTGCGTATGGACATAACCGCTCCAGATTTTCGGCAATATCTCAAAAACGCTACCACCTTTTAAAATGAAATGTTCACAGGTTAGTTTTATGGTAAATATCTACAACTATATAGGATTGAAACAAGCAGTGGGTTCCAATTACCAAATGTATACAATCCCTTTAAAGGGTGTGTACAACATTGGTAATTGCCAAAGACCTGTATCCAAACTCGATGTGACCCAGCATATACATGAAACAACAAAACTGTGAAAGTTTAAGCTAAATCGGTCTTCGGAGTCATGAGAAAACAGTGGGGAAAAACCTTATGTGTTTTAACTTTTTTTCAAACATCGGAATTTATCCTGCAGGATAAATACTATTATTTGACTCATTTCGTAAAAACTATGGCATTTCAAGCAAAACTATTTCAAGGGAAGTTTTCTACCATGACCATCTTTATACTATGTGAGTTATGTGCAAACCTGTGAGCATTTATATTTTCATTCTTACCAATGTTGTACACACCCTTTAAATGAACTTCATTGCCCGCTCTGCCAATAACATGAGCTATCGAGAGAGTAGAGATGGGCTCTGCACTAAGAAACATAATTCGTGCACAGAACGACTTGCAGTGGGTTAGCAATTTAATACTCAGGTGTTATGCTTGTGCGGGCACGACTTTCCCTGGAAACAATCCTCCGTGTTTGGAAACATATAGGCCTATGCAATTATGGTTTCATTAATTTGTATAATGTCATGCATAACGATTGCACTCCAAATGAGATTGTTGCTGTCATTCACAAAGGCCAAGTAAAATAAATAACATGTTGCTCGTCCCCGCCCGCTCCAATTTTGGACACCGCATCGATTTCTTTTCTTATTTGTTATATAACTACAAAAAATAAAAATAAAATGAAATTAACAACAAAATATTGGAGCCCTAATTCTATTTTCAAGTGTATCCTTCATTTTTATTGAGCATTTCATAATTTTGTTTTGCATCATAGAGCAAGGACGTAGGCCTACAAAAAATACTATTTCCACAACGCAATCGTAAGAAAATCTTCATTTTCGAAACAGTTCTTTGCCCTTTTTGAAAACCTTTTCGAAACCAGATCTCGCTACAATTAGGCTGATGTTTTCTTAATCGTTAGGAAAAACAGAAGATGCTCATAAACCATAAAACCATCTTCAAATATGTTATGGCCGCCATCTTAGACATGGTGACCATCTTGAAAAAATAATTTTAAAAAATTGAAAATAACAAATAATAAGGACCTCCCTCTCCAACTTTTTTTAAAAGTCCGGACGAGAAACATGTTATTTATTTTACTTGGCCTAAAAATGTTTAATTACTATACAGAGAAATTTCATTTTAGAAAACCGCACACTCAGCAGTAAATATTTTGAAACCAAACACTCTTAAAACTCCCTGGTCAGAATTGACCCGGATTCCGCGTTCCAGGAGCCCTGACCCATTTCTGGGTCAGACTGACCCGGAAAACTGGTTTTTAAAAATGGGATTTCAACTCGGATTCTGCGTCAGTTTGACCAATTCTGGGTCATTTTGACACAGATTCCTTGTCAGTGCAGAGCATTGAATGAGGAATGATGCAAAAGGAGGACGTGTACACGAATTTCACCAAGCTTAAAGGTATCGTACACGTTTGGTAATGACTCAAAACAAATATTAACATAAAAACTTACTTGGTAAAAAACATTGTAGGAAACGACTCCCTCTGAAGTAACGTAGTTTTTGAGAAAGAGGGTTAATTTCTCACTAAAATAATAAAAACTTCTTGCAAGAAGTTTTTATTCCTATCTGAAAGCACACACATTTGTACAACAAGGGTGTTTTTTTCTTTCATCATTTTCTTGCAACTTCGATGACCAATTGAGCCCAAATTTTCACAGGCTTGTTATTTTATGCATATGTTGGGATACACCAAGTGAGAACACTGGTCTTTGACAATTTCCAAACGTGTACGATACCTTTAAACGTCATTTCCCTGTCCATGACTACATCAGAAAGAATTATACGCTCAATATTTGGATTTGATTTGTGTAATAATTTTTTTATAATTCATTATTCGTGGAAAAGATAGACCCTATAGTCTATTTTTACTTTCAATCTCTCTTCATGTTTTTGTCCATAATCTAAACAAAGAGCATTTTGACAAGCTCAGATAAACAATACAATTATTTTTGAGTTTTTTTCGTCCAAGCTGCATTTATAAAGAAAATTGCTTGTTATTTCGAATTGATTATCGTGACTATATAGAAGACACTCAATTTGGTGTAGGGAGATTTTTGTTGTTATATAATTGATGAATAACACAACTCAACTGACGTCACGACAACGTAATTCAACCAAAGTATATTATATCATGAATTATTGAACTTAAGACCACAGTCTAAGGCTTCGTTCTTGTAGGGGCAAGCTCGTTTCCTCAAGGGTATACAGAATTGGTGGAGCTGACAAAATAGTCGCAGACAGTGTTCATGTTTTGGGTAATCAACCATATACATGAAATGACAAACCTGTGAAAATTTGGGCTTAATCCGTTGTGTGAGTCAGGAGAAAATAGAGAAAAACCACGCACAATTTTCAGCATGTCATTTTCCCGATTTTGGTTGTATAACAACTGCAATCAGCTGTTGCGTTCATGAAGGTTTTCAGATACAGTTCTCTCGAATAATACTTCCTTTCAGAGGGAAATAACTAGTTTCAGCATGTAAACACATTGTCCTTAATTAGGTTTGTAACAACCACAATCAGCTGGGTTTTCTTTTTAGGTTTTTAGATACAGTTTTGTAAACACATTGTTCTTAATTTGGGTTGTAACAATCACAATCAGGTGGGTTTTCTTTTTAGGTTTTCAGATACAGTTTTCTCGAATAGGCCTATGACTTCTTTTCAGAGGGAAATATTTCACTGACGGAATGGTTCTAGTATGAACTTTATAATCAGTAAGCTTTCAGACTAAAATTTAAACATTGGTGTTTTTTATCCTTACCAATCCTGTGTAATACCTTTAATGAGGGGATTCAGCACGGTCCAATTAAGTTTTGTGATGCACTCATTTTCCAGTAGATAGCGCCCTCGTGAAAGTGGTGGGGAAAATACAAGTATAGAGACTTGTAATTTTCTTACCAGTTACACGTTAAAATTGTGTAAAATATAATGTTATACTCTTTCAAAGCGAAGTTTGAAACATGACGTCATCGGGCAGCAAAAACAAATATGGGTCTGTACATTTCAAAGAGGAATTTCTGCGCCAGTTATAAGATCAACTTCATTGCCGTTTTGATTGATAATCATCAAAATTAACAAATGAATTGAACATTCTCTGCACAAAAATATACAGACCTTGAAATGTCATCGAACGTTTTTGGATTTCGACAAAAAATTGAACTTGAGGGATTCATTCAAACACAGTGGCATTATGCACCATTTTAACGTAAGGTTTTAGAGACTTGTAATTTTTCCCCATTTTCATAAGGATTCTATCTTTTGGAAAATGATTGGATCACAGAACCGTGACCTTAGAGCCCCTCTTTATTGAAAGGGCGCCTCTATGAGGAAATTTAAAATTTCTACTGGAACATTTCGAGGGGCACCGAGGCAATGACCAAGGGGGCATGGGGGCAATTGCCTCCGTTGCCTCCGTGGAGCATTGGGTCTTTGTGAATACAGAACGTACACGGTAGTTAAACAGCTATAGTTTTATTTCACAGGTTTCTGAGCTACAGAAACTTCTCATTGAAGACGCGCTGAAATAAGAGTAAAGCTGTCAATAATTAATGAATGCATCATTAAGTATGAATAGTCTGTTAAATTTCTAATTACATGAGTTAGTGCATATACATGCAAGTGATCAACTTAAGCATGTCGGCACCACCCATTAGTAGTAGCCCGTGTTTTGAAATTACGGGCACACCGTGCAGCTACACAGAGTGAAGTAGGTACGCTAACAACCTTTTCCATCAGCGTGTATTAGTGAATCATTGTACTCTCAAATTAGAAACGGCTGACGTTAGCAACAAATTAAACGATTATAATAAATGACATTGCCAAGATGTTCATTGTTCAATGACACTGCCGCACAAATGAAAAGAGTAAATGAAAATCAGAAGAAGAACAAAAATCACTAAAATAAATAAAATTTCAAAGACGCTGTAGAAAATAAAATGGCATTGTCTAAAAAAGCCATGGGGGCCCAACGATTTCTGAAGATGCTATTTACATCCGAGACTTTTGCTCTGGAGTGGTAGATAGAGTTACCAGCGAATCTTGATTAATTATGCAAGCTGCGGAATTAAAACCAGTGATAAATTTGTGAGTCCAACCGTACGTGCTGCTTGGCGCCAAAAAAAATACTTAAAGGAAGACACGCTCTCTCACACTGCGGTACACAAAGTACTTGATTAAAAATACCTCATGTCTGTGTGTTTGTGTGTGTACACTGAACACGCCCATGTTCCATCACAACACGGACGAATTAGTCATTTGTGAAGTTTTATAATAATACTAATAACAGCAATATGACAACATGGACGCTGCCTTGGTGAGAACAGGGGCTTGGTGAATCGACTGTGATGAATCCTCGAACTATAATTAAATGGGCACCAATTGTTTCCCTTCACCACAATCACCCGTCCGATTCTTTTGTATAGAGTGCGACTCTTGTTGTTGTTGTTGATGTTGATGCAGCGGCGTAACTATGGTAAAATTTTCAGGGGGGCACAAGGGGGTGCACCATTTTTTCTAGGGGGGCACTTCTGGCCAAGTTTCCGTTTGCCTTGTTCTGTGAAACAAGCCCATGCCCGTAATCGGACGGCCCCCTTAAAAAATTAAAAAATAATAAAACAATTATATGAAAAAAATGTTTTTAAAAAAAGTCTGCAAAAAATAATTAATTAAAAAAGTCTGCATCATAACTGTGACTTATTATCGTTAAATTATGACATGTTTAACATAACATAATATACAAAGATGTAAATATTGCATTAAACATGCAGAAATAATATTGATACAAAGCTGTAATTGAGTTGTTTTCAGACATAATAACCAATATCATAGCGCACATCCTCCTCCAACTCCCCCTGGGTCGCTACGTGACGGGCGGCGCTAACGCGCCGATGTACATTTTCTTTCCGGATTGTCCGGAACCTTGACTTGCATGACGAACGTGTATTAGATTTTGTTTAAAACGCATGCATCTTTCTTTGCTACACTATCAAAACTACCGGGTCAGAATTGACCATTCCGGGTCCCGCAGTGGACCTGAACCATTTCTGGATCAGGCTGTTCTGGATACTGGTTTAAAAAGGGGAATTTTCCAGGTCCGGGTCATACTGACCTAGAAATGGGTCAGGCTCCACGGGAACCGGATCAGGGTCAATTCTGAACCGGGAGTTTTCAAAGAGTGGCATCGATTTGTACAATGAAACGATAAGTATGGACTGCGCCTGCAATGCTTCGACGATTGTTGGGGGGGGGGGGGGGTGTGGGTTGTTTTGGGGTTGTTGGGTTTTTTTTGGGGGGGGGGGTTAAAAAAAATAATAACTGCAAAATTTCGCCCACACCGCCACGTTACACGTAAAAGTGTCCATTAACACCTTACAATATTCCTATCCAATTATCCACTTCAGATCTCAAAATAAACTCTCGTTTTACACTTCAGATTATACAATAAAAACAATAGCTCGGGAAAACTGCATTTTAGACCTGATTTTGTTCTCATTATTATTTCTATCCAAAACCTATCGCTGGTTAAATACGATATAAATCTTCATTGACAAGTCTTTACGTGGAATTGGTTGCATATTATATACACGGAGCACACTGCAAGTGCATTTTGAGCTGTCCATGCCTGTGTCACTTATAGTTTGATTTATTCAGAGCAAGCAATGTAATGAGAAAGCTGACACGACACAGCATAGAGCAAAGGGACACAGGATGTAACAAACTCATTCGTCACATACTAATCTCATGTGGGTTTTTGTTATAATATATCAATCCTGACGAAGCAAAACATCGTGTATTGTGATAAACTGTTGTATTTCGTGCAAAAAGAATCGACAAATAAATCAAGCAAAAATGAAGCTGATGGCATGATAATAATTCTCCCAAAACGGGCTGTTAAGTCCACGGTCACGCTTTGTATATTGCTGTATTTGTCCAAAGACGGACGAGAATATGAAATGCAAATTTTAATACGTTCTGCTTTGCGCTTCGTAGAGCGTGGTAACCTAATTTCATTATAGACTACATTTCGTACTCCGTGACCATGTAGTTATTGGTTTGTGGACATGTACCCATTGTCACTTGCTACATCCTTGCTCTAGATACACCTCTGCAGCTGAGAACAATTATGTGGGTCAAAAATCACTCGTGGAGTAACCTCCGAAACTGAACTGCAAGATACATAAGAAGGACAATATTGTGAAGGTATTGTATCACTAGCCAGAAAGATAATATTGCAAACACGTTCGATCTAAACGTGATTATTAACATTGCGGTGATTGCGTTGAGTTTCCCACTCCCCAAGGATATCTGTAAGATGACCGTCCAGTGACGTTTGATGACGTCGTGAAATCAAAGAACATCTTGTTTTCAAAATCAAGACGACAGTTGAAGATCAATGTTATCCTTAATAGAATTTCTATTGATTATAAGAACACGATCGCCTGAGTAGCAAGACGTGTCGGTGACTTTAGCTTTATCGATTGGTGTAGAGTTGTACATATTTCTATTTGTATAATAAAGTGCATGTAAGTCCCGGCAACTGGTGTATATCCGTCCAATCATTGAGGACGTTCGTATTTGTTTTAACAACCTATGATTATTTACACACGGGGTTAAAAGAAGTTAAGAGGATTGGGTCTAAACATTCCCCCACGCCCTCTGAAAACAGAGTTTCACCTGATCTGAATGTGTTAAGTGCGACAGAGATGCCAAATGAAGATGAGTTCCTATATTAGTCGAAATGGAACTACGGTGCAAACTTCGACATGTCTATCAAAACAAGACGAGTTGCCTGTGCTACGGTTGCTGACTTTACACGCTAACACATTTCAACTTGAAGATTTCAATCCAGTACAGCTCGATATCGCCAGAGAAACATCAATAAATAGTCTTCGGAGATAGCGAAAGAGAAAGTGGGGAATTGATAACAAAATACACCCACCACAACATTGACTGATGATGCATTATTCACCGTCACAGTCAACTGCAGAACTCCACTTCTCTTTTCAAACAATTAAGGTGGAAAAGGGATAGCCGTGAACAAATGGCGTAGGTGAATTGGGTAGAATGGGGTTGAATGGGGTGAACTATTATGCAGGGGAGTGATGGATGTCCATGCATTAAAGGCATCGTACACGTTTGGTAATTGGAACCCACTGTTTGTTTCAAACCTATATGGTTGTAGATATAAACCATAAAACTAATCTGTGAAAATTTAATTTCAAAAGGTGGTAGCGTATTTGAGATACTGCCGAAAATCTGGAGCGGTTATGTCAATGCAGGAAGAGTAATCTGCAATTGGAATACACACTTTGAGAAGCGTTACGCGTAACGCTTCTCAGATTCAAATGTTTTTGGGGATAACAAGTGATATCTTTTTCTATAACCGCAGTACTTCGAAGTGAAAAGTTTCTCAAAATGCATTATACTATCCAAAGCTGCTGTACTTCTTACCAAGTAAGTTTTTATTGCTTTTAATTATCAGAGTCACCAAACGTGTACGATGCCTTTAAGGTCAACATCCTAAAGGAATAGAAATTGGTAGGTGGACAGCAATCAAATGAACCAATCAAAGGCAACAAACGTGACTAGGTTGGGAATATAAGCGTGGGCTGACTGCATGGTGATCAATCGACACTATGGAATTGGCCGAGGGGAATATCAAATTTTATTTTTATTGCTAGTAGGTTTTCATGATTTTACCAAAGTAAAATATAGCTACGGGTTTTAAAACATTCACATTCAACTGTGGCTTCAAGGCACTGCACACATTTTGTAGAACGTAGTTCATGTTTCCTATACTTGCCTATTGGGGGGGGGTTCGAGCCTGTGGTGGGCCAAAATGTCATATTATGAAATATGAGTTTTCAAAACTCACGTTTAGGTTTCAGTCCAGTCGTATTGGTTAAAGTCTCGTGGAGTGTCATGGCGAATGATAGGTTAAAAACGACTGAAAGCCTAAAAACGACTGATAGCCTGTACATAAATCGTGTTCTCGCAAATGCCCATAATAGAGTTCTTTTGTAACTGGCTATTGTGGCCGATGATGCAATGATTAATGATAACACTTGGAAATTAAAATGGGAATTTAGTGTGCTATAAGGGAGAGATACTTGATATATTGCAAGGTCAGATTTTTGCATTTCATTTATTTATTCTGGCTGTGAAGCCAAGACTCTCAAAAACGCGAACTTAATCACTATACCAGCCAAGAACCCAATGGAGAGAAGACAAAGAAGGAAGTTTCAGTTTTAGATGTGGGAGGAAAACCCCAAGAGAATTATTCCAGGGAAAACCCCCGAAATCAGGTAGGGACTGAAAACCCAATCCTCATACTAGTGTCCCCTGCGGGATTCGAACCTGGTTCCGAGAGGTGGAAGGCGAGAAAAGATACCACATACGCCCAACCTGACCGCCCAAAAATGTGTACAAGACGTGAATGGTACGGCACCCCACAAAGGGAGAAAACAGAGCGCGGCCTCATTTATATTTTGTAGGCCCTCAAAATATTATAAGTTAGACATATTTGAGAGCCCAATAAAAAGGGGACAGTGTAAAATTGTTGCCTAATTGTGACCTCGGGTTGTTGACTTCCAACTTGAGGTATTTTGGATGACATAGGCCCTGAAAAAATGGTCCTATTTGCCGAGAGGTTTAGGGAAATTTTTCAAGATTGATGCTCGCACGTTTGGAAAAATTACACTACTGTGGGGGTGTTTTTATTTGGAGGGAGAATAACTCGCCGGGTGGGAATCCCCATATCAAATTGAGCAGAGTCTACGGATAACTTTTCCTTTACTGTAAAAAGCTGTGAGACTTCTAAGTTGTTGTTTTTTGTATTTTTTGAATATTTAACATTTTGCACTGTATGCTATGGGAATTTATTTAGTGGGGTGCACCCTGAAGGGTTTGTGCGTAGAGATAAACATCGGTAGCAGGTGAAGTGGCCTGGGGTTTGTAGAGGTCAACAGGAAACGCATCGCAGAGCCACGTTGTTATTACTGGGGGGGGGGGGTATAAGACAAGTGTAGTATTAATCTGTGCAGTGGTGCGTGAAGCAAGTGTGGAAACAAAATAATGAGTAGGAGGATTCGAAGAAGAAACTGCATCATGTTGGAAGATACCATTTGGTTTCAAGGAGAATGCACTTTGACGAATGCAATGACTCTTTGATTTGTCAAAACTAAGAGTTGTTGCACCTTTGCCAAAAGATTCAAAGTCTGTGAGCAAAACCCCGGTGTTTCGGGTTCACATATAGAAAGCACACTAGTTTACAGGTTTCCTCAGGCAGAGGATTGCGAGCTACATTGATTAAGTTCACTTATGAGGCATCCTTGGTTTCATCTAATAATAATAAAACAACAGAGATCCAAACAAATGGATTTTTAAGAGTCCCTTAAACTGTTAAAGAGATGAGGCATTTCGTATGGAAATATAGGGAATTCCAAGTTCGGGACCCACAACTCGGAAAAAAGCACGGTCCCTCTATTCCCGTTAGTGCAAGAGATGACCAAATTGGACACAGAGCGGAGACCCTGTCGTTTGGGGTTGGCTGAGGTCGGGAAAAAAACAATCAATATGCGCAAAGATATACCGGTATAAAACCATCTTCACTACATATGACAGAATAAGAGATCACGTGAACATAGGGCAGGCGATTCTGAAATAAGAGCATGCGCAACGATATACCGGTATGTTTCTAACACCCTTTACTTTAGATAAAACCATCTTCACTACATAAACATGATGCTTTATTCACGCCGTATATTACAGGCCTTGTCGACAATTAGTTGCCATCTGCTTGTTGTGCACAAAAGCACGGAGTTAAAAACTGCGTCAAATCCAATGCCATCCACAATTAGAACATTCACACAAAATGTATTATCATCAAGACACAGTGACATAGGCCTTAACATTATTCGTTCACGGCACAAGTGCCACTTCGCAATTTTATGCAATCATAACTGTGACAGTCGAAATTGCTGTCTCCACAAAACATAACACCATATACAGACCACGTGATAGTTACGGGGGGTCCATCTCAACCTCGTTCCTATCGAGTTGATTTCCTTCCCGCCATTACGAAGCGCTAAGTGTCCTTGAGTGGAAACATGATGTGTATGCTTTCCGCTCCATCTACCAATCAGCAATGGTGTGACGTTATCGCTGCCGCTCTGAGTGGATTTTTTTGCATCTAGACAATTCACGATACATACAAAATGGATCTCGAACTCAATGTCAAATTTTTTGTTTTTTTATGGTGTTTAGGTACAATAAAGACAGACATAATATAACAATAAAGGACGCCAAAGGGGATAAAGCGATAATACATGTCCAATAGCATGAATAGATCAAGGTCTTCATCAATCAATTAACCTGTTTTGCCAGCTTCTGAATTCAGGGCAGCAGATCATGGTGAGAAATGGACGACATGTAAAAGAAAATCATCAAAACTCGGCTGGTTTAGCTCAGAATCTAAATTGATAATTGTCATTATTAAAATCAGTCTTGTTTATCTATTTGATTAAAGGTTTTTTACAGAATAAGGATATGATAAATGACATCATTGTTTAATTTTAGTCTGAAAGCTTACTATGAAGTTCATACTGGAACCAATTTTTATGAAAATGTTTCCCTCTGAAATTAAGAAATATTCGAGAGAACTGTATCTGAAAACTTTTTTTTTAAACCCAGCTGATTTCGGTTGTTAAAAGTAGAATTAAGGACAGTTAATGTGTTTACGTACTTTACGCTAAAAATTGTACATGATTTGTCACTATTTTCTCCTGACTCACACAACGGATTAAGCCCAATTTGTCACAGGATTGTTAAACTCATATAATGGTTGATCACCTAAAACATGAACACTGTCTGCGACCATTTTGTCATGTTCTAACCAATGCTGTATAAAAAAATACATTTTTTAATAAATCACAGCACAATAGGAAACAAACATTTCAAAGAACTGAAATCCACCTTGCCGGTTTCATTCAAGATGGGTTTGGATCTGTCAGTAAATGATGGGCAAATTGTAAACAGTATGTGCACTGCTTTGTATAAGCTCTTTTCTTTACGAGCACACATCACGCAACGCACATTGTAGCGGCGGCTATTTTCAAGCAGTGACTGTTACATTCCGTATCGCGGCTGACTTAATTTGACGGCAACTATACCTTCCTCCTCCCGTGTCTGAGATGAAGAAACAGAAAACTTGCAGTATTGATTGCATCGCCCAGAGAGGGTGACATCTTGTCATTAATTGAGCCAGTTTTCTTCCGTTGTGTCCAACATATTAATGCAGGTTTACAATCTAATATGCATTTACGCACACGATGACATCTGAATTGACAATTGCACATTATTCTAATGCAAGTGGATCAAACTCATACACATGATTCAATCACATTATTCCAACTTAAAGGCACTGAACACGTTTGGTAATTGTCAAAGACCAGTGTTCTCACTTGGTGTATCCCAACATATGCATAAAATAACAAGCCGGTGAAAATTTGGGCTCAATTGGTCATCGAAGTTGCAAGAAAATGATGAAAGAAAAAACACCCTTGTTGTACAAATTTGTGTGCTTTCAGATAGGAATAAAAACTTCTTGCAAGAAGTTTTTATTATTTTAGTGAGAAATTACCTCTTTCTCAAAAACTACGTTACTTCAGAGGGAGTCGTTTCTCACAATGTTTTATACTATCAACAGCTTCCTGTTGCTCGTTACCAAGACAGTTTTTATGCTAATATATATTTTGAGTAATTACCAAACGTGTACGGTGCCTTTAACCTATACATGAGGGGTAAAAATCACACACAATAATGCAAGATTTAACCCTTAGCAAAAATGATGTGCCATCGGGTATAACACAAAAGTATAGTCTTGTAAAAGTACACGTTAGATTTCCATGCAACCTTGCGCTATTCAAACAGTCCCAAGACCGATATTAAAACACTCCCTTATGTATATAAATGATGTTTGTATATTCATTCGAAGAGATTTGTATTCCAATTTGCAACTTATCCGTCAAGGTATTCTTCAAAATAAACAATATTAAGACTTAAAGGCAGGGGATACACTTCCAAAACTGGGGTGTTAAAATTGACACCATGGGTGTTGTCACATATGTTATAGATACCGATATTATATATTTAAATCCTGATGAGAGAATCAAAATTTACACAACAGGGTGTTAAAATAACACTAATTTCTGCCAAAACAATTACATTGGTGTGTTTTTTTAACACCCTGTGATGTTAATTTTGATTCTCTCTTCGGTCAATTTTTTAACACCCCAGTTTTTGCAGTGTACCCTTGGTAATGGTATTCCAAAATTTTATTATCATAACAACTTTAATGGTAGTAAGGAGCACAAGAAAGCTGTTGATATTATAAAAACAATAAGAAACGACACCCTTTGAAGTGATGTAGTTTTAAAGAAAGGGGTAATTTTTCACACACAAAAATTGAATCTGAGAAAGGCTTCAGGCATGAAGCCTTTCTCGGGCATCTGAATGCACACAAATGTAACAAGGGAAAAAAAATTCTTTCATTATTTTCGTGCAACTTCGATGACCAATTGAGCCCAAAAGTTTACAGGTTTATTATTTTATGCATATGTGTGGGGCACACCAAGTGAAGATGATATTTGACAATTACCAAAAGTCTACCCTGCCTTTAACATTTACCAAGCATTACTCGATTTCGTAGTTTGTTTGGGTTTTGGGGGAGGGAGGTTTGGGGTGGGGGGGTTATACGCAAACGTGAGCCGGCCATTATGGACTATTAATATTAAAGTGAAGCAGTTAGCTATACTTTTTGTAATTACTCCAAATGAATGACCACAAAAACTTACTTGGTAAGAATTACTGCAGCTGTTGATAATGTATAACATTTTTAGAAACGATTCCCTTCTAAGGAATGTGGTTTTAGAGAAAGGGATTCAACATAAATTCAATCTGAGAAATGTTTTATGCATTATGAAACGTTTCTCAGATTGTGTATTCCAATTACGGATTATTCTTTCTGCTGTGCGTGGACGTGGCCGCTCCAGATTTTCTGCGATATCTCAAAAACGTTACCACCTTTTGAAATGGAATTCTCACAGGTTAGTTTTATTGTGTATATCTTCATTTGTATAGAATCATAACAACCGAACGGTTCCAAAAAAAAAAACAAAGGTATACTTTGCGTTTAAGTCGGATGTACCTAAATCGGTATGGATTACCTGACGACAATGCGATATAGATAATGATGGGACTGTATATTGGAACCAATGTATGGATTGATACAGTAAATGTCAAATACCCAAGTTTTTATTCCACTGGGATTGTCGTAAGAAACCAATCTTCGGCAAAACGTGTAAAATGAAAACGTCACTTTGACGCACTAGCTGTTCTAATCAATAAAAATGCTGAGATGAGAAACTGGCTCATTGATTCACCAGTACGTTTATTCTCACGACATAAGTTGTTTTAATTCACGTACATCTTGAGTATAATTGATTACGGATTTCGACCTTTGAAATCGCGTCGAAAGCATGTTGATAAAATGTTGTAGGTGTCTGAACGGGTGTCCACTGGTTTCAAGCTCTGGTGTTTCTGTGATCAGCAGAGTGTGGGTTCGAGTCCCGGTTGGTCTTGACACTAACGTCCTTAAGCAAGACACTTAACCATTATTGCTTCGTCCTTTCGGATGGGACGTAAAGCCGTTGGTTCTGTGTGTTGTGTATTTGCACGTAAAGGAACCCAGTTACACTTATCGCTAAGAGAAGGGGTTTGCCCCTGTGTTTCTGGCAGTGGCTGCTGAATATGCTGCAGCACATTGTGAATACTTACAAGATGTTACATAAATGGGTTTCATAACTCATAAACTCCAAAAACCTATCTGGAAATAAATGATGATACGCGCTTTGAGACGCCCGTAGATAAAGCACAATATAAAAAAAAACCTATTGGTTAGCACATTGCACTGAATGAATGCTGGAAATCTGAATGTATTTCACACCCTATACGGTGTATGTCATTGCACCCGGGTAATCTGATATATACAGGTTCAGCAAATTCAATAATATACGCTGGCCATACCGTGACAATTTCATGTTTTATCATGGACGCTCAATTTACAAGCTACTTTTATTAGTTTATGCATGCATCTCTGTATACACGATACGAAGCACTGGAGTAAAAAAAATGCCACTAAGTACAGCACCCGGGTTCAATCTCGCTATATCGTCACCCGATTCGCCACCGTGCATGCATTAAGTGCAGTGGCTGCAGTTTGCGATTAAGATTCCAATTACTGGCCAAATATTTAGGTAATTTAAATACTAATTCCAACAAATACTCATCAGCAGAAGTCGTGTGTTCAGCCTAAAGCAAAACGGTAACCACATTAAGCAGAACAGTAAAGGCCTACAATACATTGCATTATTATGAACGAGGTCTGAGCACAGTCTTTGAATAATACGCAAGACCCGTACAAGACTTTTAACTACATTTTATCAGTCCAATCTACACAGCCCAAGAAGAAGACGAACGTGGGAAAGACAATGCCGGAGGGGGATTCTGGTACACAGGAAATCACATAGTGCGATCCACTGGGGACGAGATTGCGATGCACTGGGTAACCCTATAGGAGTGTTATGCTGTAGGCAGTGGTTTATAGGAGCAACCACTATTATAGATGCAGGGCGAAATCGGTTAGTTGAATTGCTCCGTAGCTCGCAGCGCAATATCTTGCAACACATGTGATGTCCATGAACTACAAAATGAAAATATCAAGTCCTCATGCTGTGCATATTTCCTTTATCACTGTGTGGGAGGCCGGTATGCATTATATTACTGTCAGTGTTTGCTCATTTACATCCATCAAATAACTATAAGACTGAGATGACTGGGGAGTGAACAAAACAAGATATTTAAGCCTACAATTATTAAAACGGTGTTTTCTTTTTGTGCAATAATCATAATAAATTCAATGCGAATCTGTCTTCGTGATGCTGAAAAATTGAGGCCTTGGGGTTTTTTCTTCATATTTTACTAACGCTGTACAAGAAAACCTCCTGTTAATAATTATATCCAAGTGAACCTGCGTAACCTAAAGATGGCTGCTAAATACGACACATGTACCATCAAATATATACGACATTTTTTTAATAAGGTGTTTTATAGGTCAGCAAGTGGGTGGATCCGTGTTGAAGTCTAGCGGTAATTTTGACAACGCCACGCTTACAGAATGTGTGAAAAGGTTTGTACGTAATTACACTGACCTTCGTATTCTACAGTTATATTGGAATACATTAAGACAGCAACAAAAAAGTACATCCGGTGAAGCTATTTGGAGATCAGTCCACCACTTCCCTTATTAAAGGTATTGTACACTTTTGGTAACAGCTCAAAATCAGTGTCCACTATTTGTGTGATTCAACATATGCATGAACAAACAAACCTGTGAAGATTGAGCTCAATGTTGGTCATCGAGGTCACGAGAAAATAGTGAACAGAGACCTGATGTGTTTTCTGCTTTTTCGAACATCGAGTTTTTATCGCGCGTGATAAAAACTATTGTTTTACTCATTTCTCAGAAACGATAGCATTTCAGGCAGAAATATTTTAAGGAACCCTTTCTACCATTACTTACTTTAAAATCATGTAAGTAATGTGTGAATCTGTGAACATTTGTGTTTTTCGATCTTACCAATGGTGTACAGGGCCTTTAAAGCACTATTCATGTTTTTTCACTGAATGGAACATTCGGGAGAAAGAGGTTGGGGTAATTCTATGGGTCACCGGTCCTAAAGAAAGACAGGCTGTGGTGGGAGCGGTACCAGTGATTCCAGCGGGGTACAATATTTGAGGAGGAGGCCACGGGCAAATGCCTATGCCTGCTGTAGAGAGGGAGAGACCGGTATAAATCCCCTGGATTAACGCTTGTGACGGTGATGGCCCCTTAATTTACATACTCTAGTATTCCCATTCTGCGTGTTCTGTTTTGCAATAATAATTTTCTGAATTGAACATCGCTGCATTGTTTGGGCTTATCATCAGTCTCTTGCTACGGTTGAACATGAAGCCAATTAAAGTTCACTTTATAAACCCCCCTTGCACTTCGAATAGGCAACATGTTTCCTGACGACCAGTTCTCTTTGTAAAATAAACGGCGGTTAATTTCCTTCACTGTAACTGAGTTTTTAATTTCCGTTCTGCCTTAATGAAGTCTGTGGCAGTCTGCACGCAGACTCTTTTGTATATCAACGTATTACGTTTAGACGTAACAGTCCAACGTAAAATTGGAAACATGACGCAGCGTGAAATATGACGGCTATTAAAGGTGATTTACAGGAGACGTAAAACCTTGATAACGGGGTTTTCTTAAAGGTATTATACAGGATTGGTAAGGATAAAAAACATCATTGTTTCATTTTAGTCTGAGAGCTTACTGATTATATGAAGTTCATACTATAGAACAAAACAAAATTCTGTGCAATATTTCCCTATGAAATGAAGTCATATTGAGAAAAATGTATCATGAAAACCTACAAACGCTACAGCTGATTTCGGTTGTTACAACCAAAATTAAGAACAGTGTGTTTACAGAATGAAAATTGTGCCTGGTTTATCAATATATTCTCCCGATTCACACAACGGATTAAGCCCAAATTTGCATAGGTTTGTTATTTCATGTATATATGGTTGATCACACAACACATGAACACTGTCTGCGACTGTTTTGTCAGCTCTACCAATCCTGCATAATACCTTTAAAATTAGCGTTTAATGTTAGCGTATTTCACTTTAGTGTCATAACATTTTTGACAGTAAAACATTATTGCCCTCAATGCCTTGAAAAAAACCGTTTCTTTTATATAACGTTTGTGTAATAATTTTTTATTCTGAGTGCGTATATTTTTAGATGGTATGCCACTGATGACATTGGCAACACAAATTCGTTAGAAGCTCAAGTGCGTTAGAAAAAAAAAACATTCTAAAGTGATGTGACACACTCACAACGCATTGCATTATTATTGAAAGGAAAGTCTCTCTAAACTCCGTTACGATTTGACTCTTTGCATCGTGTAGACTCCTCCACAAGGTGTTTAGTGACGTCCCTTTACCACGGGCAAGTACTTGACATGTCTATGGCCTTCAGGGGAATAAGTAGCTGCGACTGGAAAGACGTCAAGATGCGCTACAATGGCCATGGGATTTACTTAAAGACAAGGACAACACATTAAAAGCTCTCTTAACAAAAAAAAATAACATCAGGGGAAAAAATACACTTGTTTTTTTAAATTCAAATGCTATTCACAAAACAGCTATTAATGACATGCGGAGTTAATGGTGGGGTATGCATTTATGTATGGGTCGTTCCATTGGGAACTCGGTCAACGTCAACCAAGGGATATAAGAAACCTCTATCAAGGGATAAAACAACCTTCATCAAGGGTAGAACAACCTCCATCAAGGGATATAAACACCCTCCATAGAGGGAATTAAGCAACCTACATCCAGGGACATAATACAAATTTCATCATGGGATATAAACGACGGCCACCAAGAGACAAAACAACCTCCATCAAGGGTAGATCAAACTCTATCAAAGGATATATACAACCTCCATCGAGGGATATATAAGCCAACTCCATCAAAACAGCATCAATGAAGGGATATAAACTATCTCCGACTATAGGGATAAAAACAACCTCCATCAAGGGATATATACACCAACCTATTATCTATTCTGTACATTATGAACATCGTGAGTCAGAGGTCGAGCTTGGAGTTCGAACCTGTAACCCTGCTAATGTTGGACCTTAAAGACTGACCACGTGACCAGTGAATGTTAAAATTGTGAACTGAATTGAATGAAATCAGAACAATCCAAGCGGGAGGCATAAAAGAAACAATTTCTTTTGAAGAAGGAACAAGGATACCCCGCCCCAACAAAAAAAATCTTTCTGTCTAGCTATCAGAGAGGGGTGGAGGCAATGTTACTACTGTTTCTGACCCGCCCTCCCTCCCCCGAATCTCCCCCACCCCTCCCCGCCCATTATGAGATACAAGTAGTCACGGGAAACACCGGGGCCCAATTTCATAGAGCTGCTATAAAGCAGAAATTAGTGCCTAAAACATTACATTTCTGCTAAGCGAAAATTAGCAGGACACCAGTCATAGATGGTACATGTGAGATGTTATTTTGACAGCTAACCATAGTCTTGTATAAGCATAATTGTTGTGCTTAAGCAGCTCTATGAAATTGGGCCCAGTTTGTCCCTTGTGTCCTTTGTTTTTAATGAAAACAGCGAGTTCTGGGTGATCAAGCTACAAGACGCCCCCACCTCCCACCCTTCTCTATGGAAGCTACAAAAGTACACAGACTCTGAAGTCTCCCACGAAAGGTAATCATTTAAAAACAACTAAAATTGTCAAAAGAGACCCCTTGAGGTAATCATAAAAATAACTGAGGCTAAACAAAAGACCCCTTAAGGTAATCATAAAAATAACTGAGAGTAAAAAAGACACCCCCTGTGGTCTTAAATGCCCTCAAATATGAAAGTGGTTTTACATTATGATAAATATTTCACAAACAAACAACTGCACAATATTAGACGCCACTAACTGTGGGGATGATTGGTAGGGATTTGGTTGAATGGGTGCTCGGGCAGCCTACCTTTTCTCGAGGCTGCCAGACGTCTAAACCAAATTCTTGCTTTGGCGCCATGGGCCTCCTTGGTGCCGTAGAGTTCATTACAGGAGACGGTACAGCAGCTGCTGGTTGATGAGCGGCCATTATGTCATCAAAAACAAGGAGTCGATTTCCGAAAGAGGCACTGCAGGGGCTAGTCGTCCTTATAATAGATTTGCCTGTAAGGGTTATAGGTTGGCTTTCGCTTCGAGATGGCTTACAAGTGTCACCGTACAAGCATGGCGATTGCTAAAGGACTATAGATCGAGGATCGTTCTGGAATTTTAAAGAATAACACAAAAATAATTTTTAAAAATGCTGTAATTGAAGTGTAGAGTTGAATTATCCACCTTTCTGCTATTTACACGGATCTGCTTTTCAATACACGTGTGGGGTGAGGGTTGATCGCGCTGTTTTCCCCCACGGAGTAAGTCGGTAAATGGTGCCTATTCAACTCGGCAACAGTCGTGACCAAGGGGAGTTACATGTTCATACACTCTTTAAGGTGTCGAATATCATACTGACTACTGATTTAAGCACAATAAAATACAGCCCGTGTATATCACTTTTCATCGATACCATTTGGTTTATTATTTCATCATCATAAAGTCACCCCTGGTATTAAACGAACGGTACTTGCCTTTTCAATAAGCACGCTAAGGTTTTCCCACGTAGTTCTTTACAATCACCGGTTTCTCTTGACAATGAAGTCAGTGCTGTTGGATGATGTGTAGTACATGAGTTCTTCTCATGTTACTATTTTAGGTTATCCAGAGGTCTTGCCGTTTTATTAAGCCTCTGTCTCCAATCAAACTCCCGAGTGAGCGTGTGTATAATGCGACTTTCCTCAGATGATCATAAAGTAACACGCGTTTGACACAAGGGATTCCGCCAAGAAATAGTGCAACAACTCAAAGAAAATTCAACATCAGATGTCTTCACCACACACACGATGGTTACTACGTACCTCTCTGGGCACCCAAACACATAAAGCTAAGGGTAACCAATATTCTAATGAATGACAAAATATTACCTATGGTTGAACCCAAATGAATAAGCTAGCCGTGAGTGGATGAATGCGCGGGGGGGATGCAGGCTTGTGATGGTCGTATATATACGGAGCAAGCAGCGAGAGCAGTTTGATGATGTGGATGTGTACTGTGATGATAATAATCGCCAGCGTCTGATGTACGTAGGCATTCAACGGCGCCACTAGTTCTATTGATTCATGGCAGTGGGAATACTAATCAGCTATGCGCCTATGACCCCCAACTGCTTGTGAGTGTTCTCTGTACGGTGTCTTTCTCGCTCTCTCTCCAACCAACGTGCAGAGAAGAGGATGACTTGGGCACACTACCGCATTATCATTTACGCTGATCTCTCGAGGGATTCATTCACCGACACCGGGGCTTAATTAATTCAGGGATTCCCCAATACACACACCGTGTTTATTTTGTAAAGGCATTTTTTAACATTGTACATCGTCTTTAGATTTCCCATTGGTTAACCAACAACAAAAATCAACCGTATAATGAGGAACCATTCAACTTCAAGGTTATTCAGGGAATCTCTCCTGCTCTGAAATTCCGTCAATTGATTCATGAATTATTCACGGAGTCAAACACAGAGAGGTCATTGAAAATGGCCGCATCGACAAAAAATAGAAAACACAAGAGGAAAAATTCAAATGAAACTGAACGCAGATACGTCATTTTAAGCTTGTATGGTTCAATATCCACCATTCTCATTTTCATCACCATTGTGAGATGTGGCTCAGTCGTATCCCCCAATCATAGTCTATCAAAGGTCAACCACAGAGAGGTCATTGAAAATGGCCGCATCGACAAAATAGAAAACACAAGAGGCAAAAAATGAAACCGAACGCAGATACGTCATTTTCAGCTTGAATGGTTCAATATTCACTGTTCTCAATTTCATCACCATTGTGAAAATGTGGATCAGTGGATCGTATCTCCCATCATAGCCTATCAAAGGTCAGCTCCAATTAAATTGCGTAACCTAATTACGACATCCGTTCGCCACTCGTATGGCCGCCTACACTTACATCGTATGGAGACACCTTAAGTGTTACCGTATATCGCCCCTAAACTAAAAGAATATGACTCTGGTGATCCACATCGTGTCACGTGGTGTATATAGTTCAGAGTCATTCACCTAGAATGGCAACCGAGAAGGAGCATGTGTGAGGACAGCCAATCGAAAAAACTTGTCAGAAAATGTTTTATTTAATTTTTACAATTGGATACTGGTTACAGATCCACACGTCGTCTGGATTACAGCACACATTATTGGCTTTTGTCCTCGTTCGGTCGGGATATCATTCTTAAAGGGTCTGTATACGTTTGGTAATGACTCTGAAAATGAATGGCAATAAAAACTTACTTGGTAAGAAGTATACAGCAGCTTTGGTGGATAGTATAATGCATTTTGAGAAACTTTTCACATCGAAGTAGGGCCTACTGCGGTTATGGAAAAATGTATCACTTTTTATCCCAACAAATTTGAATCTGAGAAGCGTTACTGCAGTAGCGTTTCTCAGATTATGTATTCCAATTGCAGATTATTTTTCCTGCGTGCTCCAGATTTTCGGCAATATCTCAAAAACGCTACCACCTTTAGAAATGACATTTTCACAGGTTTGTTTTATGGAAAATATCTACAACTATGTAGGATTGAAACAAACAGAGGGTTCCAATTACCAAACGTATACAATCCCTTTAATCACATGCGTCACTCAGACAGTTATGTATAGGCGACTAAACATTTGTCATTTGTCTTGTTCGGCTACCGACGCCTCTTAGTCCAGCCGACGTTTAACCAAGAAAATCGTTGCAATTGATTGCCAATGTTTCTAAAAGGTTAAAACTTATTCACTTTCAGGGAAACACCCATTAAGCCAAATTAACTCAAATGAAGTCATTAACATAATGACTTCGTTTATGGGGATGGCATTCAGTAAATGAAATTACGACATGCTATGCCCAAAACGAAGCCTCAATTTAGTTGATAGTCTGAACGTTAATTAAAAGGCACTGAACACGTTTGGTAATAGTCAAAGACCAGTGTTCTCACTTGGTGTATCCCAACATATGCATAAAATAACAAGCCTGTGAACATTTGGGCTCAATTGGTTATCGAAGTTGCAAGAAAATGATGAAAGAAAAAACATCCCTGTTGTACAAATTTGTGTGCTTTCAGATAGGAATAAAAACTTCTTGCAAGAAGTTTTTATTATTTTAGTGAGAAACTACCTCTTGCTCAAAAACTACGTTACTTCAGAGGGAGTCGTTTTCTACAATGTTTTATACTATCAACAGCTCTCCGTTGCTTGTTACCAAGTAAGTGTTTATGCTAATATTTGTTTAGAGTCATTACCAAACGTGTACGATACCTTTGATAATCAACTTCGTGAACATTCTCCATTTCATCTAAAAATATTTGACACTGCGCGGTAAAGTCAACATTTCTCGAAAACGAACGTTCGGAAGAGCAAGTTGTGGACAAGGAGTCATCTTTAAGAACATACTTGGGTTGTCATCCTCAAACGGGCAAGATAAAAACGGGATATAACGTTCTATAAGCCATTTTGAGATATGGTGGACATAATATAAACTTTTTTATTACACTGTTTTGTTTGGGTAAGTTTGTCTGTATACAGTCACCCAAACCAAACAGTGCACTCCTGTAGTCTCCACCATATTATCTCAAAAAGCCTATTACCCTTAACGATAATAGATTAAAAACTGGACATAGGTAATCTTCGTAAAATCATGTAATTGCGTATGCATGTACACGGTGTTTGTTAATATCATATCATACGGGGGAACAGCTTCCGATATTAAAGTAGTCCGCTGCTCTGGCTGATGACCGCATCAATAGAAGGAGATAACAATGGAGATAACAATAGAAGGAGATACCAATAGAAGGAGATACCAATAGAAGGAGATACCAATAGAAGGAGATACCAATAGAAGGAGGTACCAATAGAAGGAGATACCAGTAGAAGGAGATACCAATAGAAAGAGATACCAATAGAAGGAGATACCAATAGTAGGAGATACCAGTAGAAGGAGATACCATAGAAGGAGTAGGAGATACCAATAGAAGGAGATACCAATAGAAGGATATACCAATAGAAGGAGATACCAATATAGTAGGCGATACCAATAGAAGGAGATAACAATAGAAAGAGATACCAATAGTAGAAGGAGATACCACCTTGGTAGAGCGACACTAATGGGGGCGTCCGTGGCAGCTGTACCATAATTGCTTCTGGATTCGTGTATACCACATTATTGACCAAAGTTGACCTTGATTGGTTACCTTACAATACACCGGCTTATCTCACCATACATTACAACCGGTGTGTACAACAAATACACAATTTCTCCGCACACGGCCCTTCCTCTGTGGCGTTTTAGTGGCAATCCAACATCACGACGTGCGTGTGTCCTGACATTTTGGACACGACTTGTATAGACATTGTATTGTAATCAAAGCCTCGGAAACAAACGAATAAAGCAAGCGAAAATAAACAGCAGGCGACTAAAATACAGACGGACATGTTTGAAGACAAACATTATACTTGCACATCTGATACATCCAAGTAGTAGACATTGATTTTCAAGCAGTAATGAAACAGAGAGAAGAGCTAACTAAAGGTCAAAAGAAGACGATAACCAAAGACAAAACAAAATTAAAAACATCGACTTTGTGTTAATACTTATAGAGCGAGCTGAGCAAATTGTAATGTCCTTTCTTTTCTTTCTGTGTGTTGTAAGCGTACACTGCAAAAACTGGGGTGTTAAAATTGACACCATGGGTGTTGTCACATACAGATACCGAAGAGAGAATCAAAATTAACATCTTTTAGGGTGTTAAAATAACACCAATGTAATTGTTTTTGCAGAAATTAGTGTTATTTTAACACCATATGGTGTAAATTTTGATTTATTTATTTATTTATTTATTTATTTATTTTATTTATTTATTTATTTATTTATTTATTTTTATTTATTATTATTATTATTTTTTATTTTTTTATTTTTTTATTTTTTTATTTATTTATTTTTTATTTTTTATTTTATTTATTTATTTATTTATTTATTTATTTATTTTTTTTTTTTTTTTTGGGGGGGGGGGTATATAATATGTGACAACACCCATGGTGTCAATTTTAACACCCCCAGTTTTTGCAGTGTATCTTGCCAGAAAGTATATTTGTGCTCCTTGTAGCCAAGTCTTCATATCGATTTTACTTTGGTTGCCTTTTTACAAGTAAATTTAGACCTGCAAGGTATTTTTTGTCATGTGTTAATAATGGTACACTTTAATTCGATTTTTTGGGGGGATAGTATCGACAGTATGCTGGAAAAGTAGATCAAAGGGCACGATTTCTTTATACGTGGAGAAAATAACAGCCACTTTTTACATAAAAATGTCTAAACTCAGCCGACAGAGTGAAAATTGTCACCACTGCAGGTAAACTGTGAACAAATTGACGGCTTAATTCAGGTTGGCTCAAGGGTTTCTTTTCCTGCCTTTCACCTCGGTGGACCCCGGTTCAAATCCCTGACCACATGGCATGTGGATTGGGTTTTTCAGTCCCTACCTGATTGCATAGGTTTTCCCCCATTTGGGGGTATTCCTCCCACATCTAAAACTGAAAATTCTTCATCTTCTTCTTTACACAGGTATCTTCGGGCCTACAGGTTACAGTGCCGGTCACTTTTTTAGGGTCCCTCAGGTATCTATCTTCTAGAAAGATGAAACATGTATTATATAACACAGAAGACGAGAAGAGAATACTGTTTGAAACGTTGAGACCACACCGGCTCTTTTCAGAGCCAACACTCCTCCCAAAGAGATTTTACACATGGTTGTACCCGCAAGTTTACTTCTTAAAGGCACTGAACACGTTTGGAAATTGTCAAAGACCAATGTTCTCACTTGGTGTATCCCAACATATGCATAAAATAACAAGCCTGTGAAAATTTGGGCTCAATATTGGTCATCGAAGTTGCAAGAAAATGATGACAGAAACACCCTTGTTGTACAAATTTGTGTGCTTTCAGATATAGGAATAAAAACTTCTTGCAAGAAAGAAGTTTTTATTATTTTAGTGAGAAATTACCTCTTTCTCAAAAACAACGTTACTTCAGAGGGAGTCGTTTCCTACAATGTTTTATACAATCAACAGCTCTGCGTTGCTTGTTACCAAGTAAGTTTTTATGCTAATATTATTTGTTTTGAGTCATTACCAAACGTGTACGATACCTTTAACACACAGTTTGTCAATTGAGAATATAAAACATACATTTTATATAACACACAGTTTGTTAATCGAGAATATTCCATACTGAGAAAGCAGAAATGAGTAAATAATTGATGTTAAAAAAGGGTATGTATGCAATTCATGGCATCATTGATGATGCTGGAGTGGGGAAACACAGATTAGTAGAACTGGCTGCTCCGTTCTCACACCATACCTCAAGGATGCATCCAGGAGAAACAATCTCAACATAATCGTCTTGTAAATAGAGTGATCACTCGCTAGGTGCCACACTTCTGTAAGGTCGGGATGCATGGATCAGATCAGGAATTTTTAAAGGCTAATTTATGTCACCTTGTCAATTTTGATGGGACACCCAGTGCAATTCACCTTCTGATTAAAATGTGTGGCTAGGATCTCTTTACCATGGCAAAGAACGTGTTGATGTCATGGCGAATAGGACAACAGTCAAACAGTTAACGCTACAGGACAAGTTCGAAGTGACAAACAAGTGGCCATGAACTGATGAGGCAATAGACTATGCAAGTCTAGCGCATATCGAAAACGGGAAAAAAACTCGAACGAAGACTATTTTTTTCTATGAAATCAAATCTTCTTTTTAAACCTACACTTATACCCATAGCAAGTTGTTATAAAATTATTTTAATTTGTTTTGTATAATAAAATAATTTGTTCAAATTAACATTGAAACAAGATTAAAACTTGGGAGGAGGATGCGTATTGATAGAAACCCCATTTGCCAATTATGCCCGAATGTGCGCATCTATTACATAGGTTTAATGACAACATGATCGTCAGTTGGGCAAAATTCTTAATTTTGTACAAGTAAACGGAAACGGAGGTCAAGTTTTATTCTCAGGTTTTCTTCGTTATTTTGTTGCATTGATTTTACTTTTATATTGTTAATCACTTAGGATTACATTCCCAACAACATATATAATTTTCATAGCCATAAACTTTGTTAAACTAAAATAATTGACAAAACAAAACCTAGCCCACGTAAAACTCCATTAATGGTTGAGACCACAATGGTCCCGGAAGTTCAAAATTAATATGCGCGAGACTTGCAGTCTATTGGGCAGCGTCGCAGCTACATCGCATCTCTATGTCATTTGCCGATCGGTGTCTGTTTGGGTGTCTCTGGGCGTACACTCATATTCGGTACCTTATGGAGACCGAGGACAAAACCTAAAAAGGAAAACAAAAGGTCTCCCTAATATGGAAATTCTAAAGACCAGGGTGCTTCGCAAGGAATTTTGTGTACAAAGTCTATGGTAAGATGTTAAGTACAGGGACAAAGGAAAGAACAATAGAAGTCTCCACTGGGATGCATTGTTGAGAATGTCTGTCTCATTCTGGGCTTACGCACGGGCTCCTGTGGGTTTTTTAACACAGTGGAACAATGGACCCCACAAAGTTTGTCTTTGTTCAACTTGGACCAGACAGAGCAATTCTTAAGAAAAGGGAATAATAGAACTACAATAGCAGGACCCCACAAACCCGATCCGTAAGGTTGTGTGTGTACTTGAGGCATTCAAACTGAGGACTTATAGCAAAGGGGACAATAGGTTCACGATTGCTATCACAAAGGGGAAAAAAACTGGGGTACACTTTTTGTCAGGAAAAGTTGAACAAAGGAGGGTCTGCGATTGGCGGCCATTACACACTTGTTGGTGTCTGTATGTAGACACTCCTCTCTGCATTCAAAAACACATGATTAAAAACACACACAAGATTTATTGTCATTTATGATACCTTACTGTTTTATTAATTTACTTAAAATTAGCCTTAACTTAGTGAATAATCTTAGTTAACTTACTTACTTAATCCGATATCCTTTAACTTACTTAGTACATTATTCCTAGTTTAATAATACTTACAAATACATGTGCATAATATCTTAATAGTAGGATATCGTTAATTACCTTGTATAATATAATCCTTAGCCTAAAAAATAGCAGTTTTATTACAATATGGTGGCCCCAGATTAATTTATTCACACAAAATATTTAACTTAGCAAAAAATATCATCAACATCAAAATACAAAAATTTATGCATGAAAAATAAAAAAAGTTTGACAAGACAGAAGACAAGATGGTCATTTTTAATGACCGACATGTTGATGATGACTAAAATTGATGCCACATATTAATACTATTTCATTTCTGGAAGTCCCTTACACTTAAAATTGGACTTTGTTGCATAATAAAATTGGGGGAAACATAGTAACAATAATGTATCCGAAAGCACACTCGATTTAACTGGACATTTTTTCAAGAAAAAAAAAAGTCTACCTATGCGAGTAAATGATGTGAACATTACAAAATGAATTAAAGACTTATTGTCTTTCGTAACTTTGGAATCATTGTTCTTTTTCATCAAAATATTATGTCAAACTGCAGGGAGAAATAATTATTATTAAGAATCCAGTACTTTAATTACAGCTGAGGTAATTAACAAGCTCAACATCCCACCTCACATCTTACCACAATAGAAATCCTAAAATAGGTTATGTGACAGTCGAAATTACATGTAGTAACATAAACTCAATTCAAAATTTGTCCAGAATAAGATATTTGTGTCAACTTAAACAAATAACATTACAAAATATGTATCATTATCAGACTGGATAATCTGTAGTAAAAAACAAAACAAAAAACAAAAAAAAACGATTCATATTCGGTTCATAGCCCAAAATATCAGAAATATCATTCGACAGATTTGATTCGAACGAGTCTGCCGTAGACTGAGCAGTATGTTTAGTACAGGTGTGAAGTGTCACTTTAAAATGCAATTTCGTCACTTTCAAAATTGTCAAAATGGAGAAATCCCCCCGGCTCTTCTATTAACAATTCAGTGACTAACGTTTGGATTGAGGAATTTGAAAAAGAATCACACACAATGTAGATTTTTGTTTTTTAAAGACACCATAGATTCATAAACACACACACGCACAATACAGTTGGACTGTGATCTTAGATGTGACACTGTACCGCAAATCTGACTAATTCAGGATTTGTCGATAATATCTTGGATTTACACATAAACTCAACGACGTGCACAAATAATAAGATTCTCTCGAAAGCCAGTTAGTCCTGAAAATCTAGCGAAATTGATTGAGGGGTTATTAGGAGTTGTGGTTTTTTTCCCCTTGAATACTACAGGGACATTTCAATCAGGGGGGATTGGTTTAAATATTCCACATTAAAACGGTTGGTGAGACTTATATTGAATGCATTAAAAGACTATTCCAAGAACTGTGGATGATGATCTCTGTCAATGCTTGATCCTTGAGGTCAGGGGAAGCATAACTGATCATGTTCGTCTCACAGGGTTAGAAATTAACACCGAGGGCAGTACTCTTAGCGTTGGGCCAGAGCCGTATATTGAGAGAGTTGCGACAACTTGCGATTAGAAGCCATTTTTTCTCCAAAAAATGCATTGGCGAATACAGGGTGCCAGACTAGTCTGCCCATTGAGTTGTACTGCATTTTGGAACAAAATGGCGTCCAGCAACCACGTGACCGGAGAAAGCTGGTCCCTCCATGTCGCAACTCTCTCAATACACAGCTCTGCCTTGGGCCAATAAAATCACGACCGGCCAAGCCCAGTGGTCTTGTGTTTTCCAATTGACCAATAACAGTAAATACCTCATTGTGTAATATCTTCTTTGTGAAGAAATGTTGACAATGAATCTGATATATCTTTCAATTCTGTTGAGCATCGAAGTAACCATGACAAATGAGAAAGATCTTCTCTTAGTGCTTGTTCAACTCATTTTGAATCTCGTCTTGTAAAATAAGTTTTGGTCCAGCAAAATTAAGCTACAAGCCCTGCAGTCTTGTGGATTTCCCCCCTAAATTCGAGCCCTGTCTCACCTCGGTCATTCTCTTCGCAAAACCCATCTTAAAGTATACATTCAGGGTTGTATTGGCACATCATCAACTCTACATTGATAAAACTGTTACTTAAAGGGAAGATTCAGTATTCAAAGAAGAAGAAAAAAGGAAAGTTGGCAAAACAAAACACATCTTCAAACTCCCTTAGTATGAAATTTGTAGGAGTAACCGAAGCTCTAAGACGTTTATCTTTAAAAAAGAAAGAAGATACATTCCATAGATGCCTGTTTACAAACCTAATACTGAATTTTCCCATAGTTCGATGTTTTTCTTAATAATTGGACTTATTATCAAAAAATTAGACAATGGCTAAATCTGGCGACATTAATCGTTATGACATTTCATTATTTAACATCTTTACAATAAACATTTGCACCTGAGATAAGACAAAGACATTGATAATTATATACACACACACACGCTTATCATCCACACACCCATACAGTAAGCACTCCCATACAACAGACAGACACCCTGACGCACACTGACAGACCAACATACACACCCACACACGCACACACAGACAAACCCTGCCATTCACTACTAGTCAACACTCACTACTAGAGGAGACATATTTTTGCAGATCAAGAATTTCACTTGTAAAACATACAGCGCGGGTTGCTTTTTGAGATACGATGGACACGGGCACTATTTGTTTGGGGGTAAATCTGTCTGTATACACCCACACCAAACAGTGTACCCCTCCAGTGTCACCCATACCTCAAAAAGGCTAATTGAAGTGATCAAATAGCTATTTATAGACCTTTATCATGGTGTGGCCATCTTCTTCTTTTTTTCCCAATCAGAACCAATGTAACCAAACCGAGGCTGGGGGAAAAATAGTCTGGTTACTTTTTCAGTGCAATGAATACTGGCATTCATTACTGATATTGGATACAGGGAACATGACCAAGATGGTGTCAGCATGATACACAGGTCTATTGAGTGTTGAGAAGCAGGAAGACAGGATTAACCCCAGACCACCATTTCCTCCCTCCCTTTAAACCTAAGCTGCCCTGATCTTAAACTTACTTTACTTACTTGTTACAATCTTAAGCTTACTTAAAGTTAAACCTACATTACCATTATAGAACCCAGCAATGGCTGATTGTGCGTTCGCTCTTTTAGTGTATCTGCTGCAATGGTTAGCAGTTTATGAACTGCCTCGATCTTTTTACAAGATGGCATATTGCTATGCTCATTTGATTGTACTGACACCTAAATGGGTTGCAGTAAAAGCCACATCACAACCAAACAAAAATTAGACAAGCATTTAAAGCATACAACGGTTACGACCTAACTTATACGACCTTAAAGGTCAAAACTGACAGGTATGACCTTGACATGAATCGAGCCACCAGGGTTCAAAACGGTTAAAACTTACCTCTTTTTTTTATTGTAAATAATTACGGAATATGAATGCTGTTCCGCGTAAATATACGATTTTTTATTCTTGTGTAATAATGCATTGTCTATTATTGCAGTCTTCCCTACTTAAAAAATGCATGCTTCCAACCAAGCTTTCAACGAGCACTCTGTATTAATGTTACATCAGTGACTGCACGCTTTCAAATCATAAGAAAACATCAAGAGAGGGCATCACTGACCACACAATGCATGCTTTGGCTATTGAACTAACATCTTCGATACACCAAGATGACAAGGAAGTGAGTGAGATACAGAAGATATACCTAAAATGGATTCACTACGCACAGCAAACACTTCAAGTGTTTTCACAATCAGCTCCGAATAAAAAGTGTCACATTTTGTGACTCTCTGATAAGGGTTGTTGATACTGAATACTGTTAACACATCACGCCAATTGAGATTTTATGGTAAATACATGCCCGATTAAAAATTTGTTGAGGTTTTTACCATTCTGGCTTGTTGCAACACATGCCCGATTGAGAATTTGTCCAGGTTTTTACCATTCTGGCTTGTTGCAACACATGCCCGATTGAAATTCATTCGGCTTTTTACCATTCCGGCCTTTCACCATTCCGGCCTTTCAACAACGCAAGCCCAATTGAGAATTGATAAGTGTTTTCAACACTCTGACTTGTTGCAACCAAAAGCCCGATTGGGAATTCATTCAGATTTGTTGCATTCAGGCCTTTCCACAACACAAGCCCAATTGATAATTTTAAAATGTTTTTACCATTCCAGCTTGCTGCAACACAAGCGAGATTGAGAATTTATTAGGATTTTGACCATTCCAGCTTTTTCCCCCAACACAAGCCCGTGTGAGATTTTCCAAGTGTTTTCACCATTCTGGCTTGTTAAAACACAAGTCCGATTGAGAATTCCATGCAGATTTTTGCAACGACTCAATCAATGTAACAACCTGTCCGACAATACTCAGTACAACAAACCCCAGGTAGTGATTCGAAGCTGTTAGGTTTCATAAATGGCTTACTTAATACATAACTACTTAATAAACTTAACTTAAACTGAACTTAAACTTAAAATAATATATAAAATCCTCTGCAGGTAATTTTAAAAATAATGAGTTACTGTAGATTAAAGTTAAACTTAACATAAAAGCCGCATAGCATTAACCCTTTACATCACGATTGTATCTCCATCCATCCAATTTGCTTATTGCAAACCAAATTCAGTTGCTTTGTGGTGCCACAATAATTGCTTTAGAAGTAAACTTACTTTGTAATTATGTTGTTAAAAAATTTATCAAATACTGGTGATTTTGTTAAGTCTTGATTATTCGTAAACTCTACACATTTTACATTCACTGCACATTTTAGTACTAAAATCATGACAAATATTTCAAAATCGACCGCGAAGACTGCGCATTTTACCAAACTGCAATGATTAACATGAGTAACAGTGAAAATAAGCTTGTGACTGTGCACACAACGACAGCGTAAACATCATTTGTATCATTCGACTGAGATGAACAACAACATCTTATTGTTTTGGCGGGGTTTTTTTCTCTTCACAATAACCCCAAAGCTTAACATAAAAGAACGTCTCTACAAGCAAGACAAAATGAAGTACACTGTTTCCATTTCATTTCCAACTTAAAAAAAAAATTCACTAAGGTAACAATATCTTGATCACTTTGAATCAAATCATGTTCATTCAACTTCAAACTAGGTTTTGAAAAGCAAAAATTTTGAGGAAAAGTCAGAATTGTGATTGCATATTTATATCTGAATATCCAGACAGGTGGGTGTTCTACAAATGAGAAACCCCAACTGTACAGGCTGTTACATTTTAAAGTGCGTATAGACGATGTGACCTCTGTTTACATTCAAACCGCCCTCTGTTGACAAAGCACTGTCCAAGTCATGTTCCGCCGGGCAAGAAGATGCGTATTCATGGTAAAATTGCATGTACTTTCTAGCTGGCTGTCAAGTACACAAAGGTTTTGCCCGGCGACATGCGCGCGCATCATGTTCGAGTGACGTCAGAGGTCACATCGTCTATACACAGTGGCATAACCAGAGGGAGCCCCGCCCCCTTCCCCTCCAATCCGACCCCTTACCCCCCCCCCCCCCCCAAATGAGATCGAAATGCACAAATGAATGGTTCAATACATTAAATAGCCCTCCCTTCAAATTATGTGTCTTTTGCCCCCCCGCTTGCTCCCCCAACCCCAAAATTAAAACGTCTGGTTACGCCAACGTTTGTACAGACTCTCTCTAACACAGTACAGCTATGTCTTTCTATCCATGACTGCAAGATCAGATTTTTGAAGGCATGGGGGGGGGTGATCTGTCCTACACAAAACCCTGAAAACAGGGAAAAATCTTGACGGAGATCACAGGCCCGAAAAGTAGAAAGATTGTAAACATGACAAGTAATTAGGTGGGATAGAATGTCATTTTACGGAGTACAACATACCTAAATATGTCAATGGGTTTTCAATACTAAATGAGATCATGCAAGTTAGAGTGCTTGTATGCATAATTTAAAAAAGTCTAATTAACTGATTAATTATCAATTACATTGGAATCCTATTAAGTTAAATCAAGTAAAGAAATGTTCCGTCCGAGAGGAAGTCGCTTGTGACCTTGGATTGCCTTACAAGGAAGATACATACAAGGTTTGACTTTTACTTCTTCAGTAACAAGCCAGACAGAGTCGAGATCAATACTTGTTGATCCACTTGCCCACTAGCTTTTTAATAACTGGTCCATAATCCAAAGGTGGTTTTCTTGTAATGTTCTCATTATCATGAGATTTGAATTGAAAGCCGTGTCGACAATCTGTGTACTGCAGTCATGCACCCACAGTTGTGGAACGTGTCGGGTAAAGAAACGACTTTTGAAAGTGTCCATAGCACAGCTGAGAAACTCCAAGAACGAGAACTCAGCTGATAAGCTGGTAAGCTGCATGCCTGGTACTCCTGCCAGTGATTCAAGGGTAGCTTTGGAAAGCAATGGGTCAAATTTCATGGCTCTTGCTTACCAAGGAATTCTGCCCATAAAACAATGCGCCGTAAGCGCAGAATTCCGCGTTAAGCAGAGCCATGAAATTGGACCCTGCTGAAACCACTTTCAGGGGAATTTAAACTGGTCTTCAGGGGATTAAACTAGCCTCTGGCTAGCATTAAGAAACAGTAATTAGTTTTACGAGTCTCACAGCATTTTAAGGTGTAATACACGTAGACCCCCTTGCATGGGCAGCCATCGGCGAGGTCAACCAATGAAAACGCTATGCACAACTCTCAGCCAAATACAGGCCAAGTCCGAATTATGCAACTTCGGCTTACGGCTATGGCTGTAATGACAATGTTGACTTTTTCAAAGTTCCAGCCGTAGCCACTGACGAAGCCATTAATTTCGAACACAGGGGGTTAGGTCTTCCTTTGACCTAAGCGAGGGCGCTGTTTACCCTTGTGATGTCATACGCAAGGGGTCTATGGGAATGCATCTCGAATCTACAATGACGAATCTTTGTCATCTTTAGACACTGAATATCCACTACAATTCTTGAATGCCATTCAAAAGGTTACACCCGATATTTTTTACCGGACATTCAGTAATTGAGACAACTCTAGTTGGGTATGATCAAATCATGTTTCAAGTTGGTACTTCAAAAAAAAAAAAAAAAAAAAATAAGCATGCCTTATATTGCATGTCAAACAGGCAAGGCAGCTCAAAGATAATTCCCGGAATAATTATTCTAAAATATTGCCAAATAAACCCACGAGTTGATTCAAAATAAAAAAAAAACAAGGTCACTTCACCCTGTTGTAAGCAATTTTATCTCAAATTAACTTATCTTAAAACTTGCACTTGATACGTTCATTAGTATTTCACATTAATTATAAACAAAAAAACATGGAAAGTTAATGGCAGCTTTTTTTATGTAAGAATGATCGATACTTTAACTTTAGAACTACTTAATTCATAATCATAACTTAAAAATAGTTTTAAAATTAACTAGGTCCCTATGCTAGAGTTTAGAAATACTTGTACCTTTAGGTCCTTTTTCATAAACTAACTCCTTTAATATAATCCACACGGAATGTAAAAATAAACTTAATATTAAATCTTACTGAAGAAGTTTTTAAAGGCAAATAGACATAATTACAAACAAAATTTAAATTGGCTTTGTTATAGCCAGGAGCAAGCTAGAGGGATTTTGCCGACTGCTTCCAATGCAACTCTGCAAAGTCTACCCCGTCAACATCAACTCTTGAATAATTAAGCCGTGTATTTTTGTTCCTACGAAAATCAGAATTGATTTTTTATGTAGGTTTATTTTTTATTAAGGAAGTAATACTGCAACAGAGTAATACTTTGAATCCTGTGATGTCAATACTTCACTACAGGAAAAAAATAAGACCTACTTTAGCTGTTCTAAATTTTGAGTTATACAGGATATTAAACCCTCATTGATCATGATCGACCCCGACATAGGAAAAGGCCCCCAAACCATGTGGATAGATAATCAACCTACCTGAAAAGATTCACTCCCCACATTGGGCATGATATACCCCCAACCTGGAAAGATTCACCCCCGATGGGGCATGATATACCCCCTACCTGGAAAGATTCACCCCGATGGGGCATGATTTACCCCCAACCTGGAAAGATTCACTCCCCTCATTGGGCATGATATACCCCCTACCTGGAAAGATTCACCCCCGATGGGGCATGATATACCCCCAACCTGGAAAGATTCACCCCCGATGGGGCATGATATACCCCCTACCTGGAAAGATTCACCCCCGATGGGGCATGATATACCCCCAACCTGGAAAGATTCACCCCCGATGGGGCATGATTTACCCCAACCTGGAAAGATTCACCCCCGATGGGGCATGATATACCCCCTACCTGGAAAGATTCACCCCCGATGGGGCATGATATACCCCCTACCTGGAAAGATTCACCCCCGATGGGGCATGATTTACCCCAACCTGGAAAGATTCACCCCCCTTATAGGTCATGACATAACCCCTACATGGAAGGGTACCCGCCTACAGGGAAGTTCCCCCATTAACGATGCACCCCCTACAGGGCAGAGCCCCCCCCCCCCTTCTCCCCATGCGGCATAATGTACCCCCTACAGAGAAGGTCCCCCATTAACGATGCACCCCCCTACAGGGCAGAGCCCGACCCCCTACAGGGGATGTGTTTGCCCTAACAATTCCTATAATCTCTTTTGTTAACATCTAATCCTAATGCCTCCATCTATTGAACGGGGTTAGCTTTTGTACATACATTGACCAGAAAGCTTTTACATTACCAAGTATTAAAGAAATCAATTAGATGACCTCAGGGAATATCCATAACTACGTTCAAAATTTCAGCGCCAAAAAAAAATTAAAGTAACCTATCTACAAAATTAAAAATAAATCCAATAATAGTTGCACTGTCTGCTTGAGAACACACCTTCCGAACTAGAGTTTTGTTTTTCGAGGGGGAAAGTGTGTTGCCCAACACAACGTCCTGTTTCCTTTTCCAATCTACTGCAATCAATATCAAGTAAACAAGTCTTGAAGATGAGGAGTTTGCCAAACGCTCAACATTTAATCCCTTCCAGATGATTTCAATTTTTTTCTGGCTTGACTTTTTAATCGATTGCCTTCGAGGTGCTTCATTTGCCCGTGATTCTAAACGGAAGTTCAGCAGCGAGAGCAAAAAAGCCCCCCCAGGAAAGCTTAGGATATTTTTGAAACTGTTTACCGAAGTGATTTGGGGATTGTCGGAGGCTACATTTGAACGGGGCAATCCTTCCTAAACGACAAAGAAATCAGGCAGGTACGGGGAAGGCCAATTTACTATCGCTAAATCAATTCTCGTTGGATTATACAAATGAGCAATTTACGGAGTGATAGTCTGTGTGAACAAGAGCTGGACATTCTTCTAGGATGAGATAATAACCTAGAGAGATGAAATCTCACTAATGCACTATGAGTCATCATTCCTATTCTAAGAAGAATTTTACATCCATGTGCTCAATGTCTGTTACTGGGATGAGATTTGTGAAAATTCCTTAATCGCAGAGTCCGGTGACCGGGTTTCCCGCTTAAACTAGACACAGAACCTACCGGATGTTACAATTCAGGAGGTTTACAGACTCTGTGCCTCACCAGAAATACAAAACTACAAGGTTTGCTCACATTGTGGACTTTTCCTGGATCGTTGGTGACTGCTTCACTTCTTTTATGAAAATTTGAAGGCTCAAGGGTTTTTTTTGAGAAAATCCTAAAATCAGGAAAATTCCTAAGAAATCTCATGCCTGCTATTAAGGTTATCACAGTATCAATTGCTCAACTTTGCTCCTCCCATACACCACATTTTCATCATGGGAAACTGTTGATACTTCCATTTAAAAACAATCTAAACAAATCAAACACTGTTTTTATGAATCTTAAAACAGTCAAATTAATTATAAAAAAAAAGACTTCAGTATCTGGTAATGTACCGATTCATATCAGATTATGTCTAATTTATGGGCAGAGTTATAAAACTTGCTTTTACACTCAAGAGAAAAATGGAGAAACAAATTGGTTTTTATTTAACTAATTCCTTGCAAAGTAAATAGTAGATATGCAAAACCGTTATTGAGTTTTGTTTAGTTTATGAAACTGAGATACTACGATGAGCGCAATAATGTAAAATGAGGCATTTGGTATCAAGATAACGTGATAACGTTTTTTCCAAGAATAGAGTTGACTTAGTCTGTAACCAGGGCCCAATTGCATGGCTCTGTGTACTGCGGAAGTCCGCGCTTAAGGTCATACTTCACACATACAGGTTTAAGCGCCAAAAATGTCTACGATAGCTGTGTAAGCAAAGATTTCTTTAGAAACGTAAAGTGTGATTGGGCAATTCTTTGTTAGCAGTAAAGTCCGCTAACATTAAACGTTAATTTTAAAGATATTATACAGGATTGGTAGAGCTGACAAAATAGTCACAGACAGTGTTCATGTTTTGTGTGATCAACCATCTACAATAATCCATTGTGTGAGTCACGAGAAATAGTGACAAACCATGCACAATTTTCAGCATGTAAACACATTGTCCTTACTTTCGGTTGTTACAACCGAAATCAGCTGTTGTGTTTTATTTTTCTAGGTTTTCAGATACAGTTATCTTGGAATATGACTTCATTTCAGAGGGAAACATTTCAAAGAAAATATTGTTCTCGTGTGAACTTCATAATCAGTAAGCTTTCAGACAAAAAACTAAACAATCTTTTTTATCCTTTACCAATCTTGTATAAAAACTTTAAGGGGGCCATGCGATTGGGCTCAGCTGCTTTACTTCCTCAGCAAACTCTCAAACCTTGCACGACTCATAATCCCTAATCTAAAATCCAAAACAATTAAACTAACTCACTTAAGAATTTGCATCCCTAATGTATACCAACTCATTATGCGAGATACATGATGAATATTCATTAGACTCATGAGTCTTATAACAGTCTGGTTAACGGTTACCAGTTACATCTGGTACTCCGCAGCTAATTCCGATTTGTACCTAAATCACCCGTTCTATATAAATTCTTGTCTAATAGAAGAGACCGATTTCACAGAGTCCAGATAATACAGAGATGCATATATTAATATAATTAGCATACTTAATCATGCGGTTAGGATAGCAGACACATGCACAAACATACACCATTGAGTTCACATATAAATTCTCACCATCCACACATGCTATTAATAGTACTATATTCAAGCATAACCACATGCAACCTGATAAAATTGAAGGCTGGAAACATTCGCCATAAAAATATGGGTTTTTTAATAATCACCGCAATAAGACTTGTGTACGGGCCGATCAGTACCGGATCAACAATAAGCCCAATACTTTAAGATGTTAAACCCACAAGATAATGCCATGTCATTTGCTTATGAGCTTACTCATTTGCATTTGACCTTTTATCAATTGCCAAATGACCAAGCCGGTAACTTAGGCCGAGCATTCCAAAGCCGTCCGACCCCCCCAAAAACAGTCCATTAGTAACATCAACACTGCACAGACCTTTACAAATAACCCCCAAACATTCATTCCTATCTGAACATTTTGGCCTGAGAAACAGTCCCCCAATATGACGAGTTCCAACCACGGTGACTCGGCAGAGAAGCGGATTATTCGCCTCCGACCGAGACTCTATCTGTGTAATCCAGCTTAAGGTGACAGAAAACCTCAAGAGATTCCCCCGACGTTATTTTTGTACATAGTGAGTGGGGGATACTTCTAGTCCTGTAGGCAGCAGCAGCAAAGTTTAAGATGAACGCAGCAGCAGAGAACGAGATATTTATCTGTGAATGACACTGGAGAGACGAGGGGGCAGCACTCGACGGAATGCTCGAGTGACTTCAGGCCCCGATGCAAACAATAGAATCCGAAATGATTGTAATCTAAACCCAGGGGGGTAAGCGACGCCAATCACAACAAGAGATAAATAATCTCGCTCCATTTACCCTCGACTAGTTTTCAAGCTCTAAAAGCAAATACATCCAAAACCGCCTGCCCGCGACGGGGGTGAAACGTTCTGAAAGTGAACGCTGGAGGGGAACTCTATCAAGTTCTTAATGCGTCAGCTTCAGAACTAAAGTGAGAACATTGAACACATCCCGATACATCATCCCCTACCCTCCCCCCGAGAGGAAAACATTATCGTCATTGTGACTTATATGTGAGCTTTTTTTTTTAAAGGAAAATATAACAGAAATCTTCACACGGCCAAGGTAGCAGTTCTGTACAGGAACCCCTTGCAGCACACGTTCACACTTGACTTGATTTTATATTTTAAAAGCAAAAAGTAATCCCGACTGAATCGTGTGTAGACTCTCGTCACTTACATCACTCTCTATGAGATGACCTTTGACACACGCTGTGACCTTTACCCTCGCAAGTGCTTTCATCTCTGGTGTGCTTATATAGATATTGTTCCCCATTATCAGAAGTCCCTGTCCACAATTGAAGACAGATGTTTGCTGGATACGATTCATTCACAGACAGCTGTAACAATACCATACCCCAAAAACAAATCAATATATATTTGATCATGGCAATGTAACACACAAGAGTAAAAGTCCTCTTCACACGACAGCAATTTAGCAGGGGGGTCCCACTGCTTCACTTCAACACGGTTGTGACATTTGACAAATTGGCACTTCGTGTGAAAGGAAAACAAGGTTTTGGACTGTCCAAGGTCCCCTGTGAGATCCTCTCAAACATTGCTCAATTTTGCTGCTATTATCAGTCGTTCACTGGTTACCAGTGACGTGTGCACTATCATATCACACAATGGTTGTTAGGTATTTTTTTTTGATCAGCTGTGTGAAAGCTCGCTAAATCAGTCACGCATGATGACAACAAAATAAGCAATTGGTTCTAATAAGCAAGGGACATTGGTTAATTTGTCATCGTGTGAAAAGGACTTTAAATGAGTAATAATAAAATTGTGCAATAATTACTAGCGCCCTTCGGACACCCCCCCCCATATCCTCAGACTAAGGGGCCATTCAGAATAGTAAATGTTTACAAAATATATATAAATTAACAATTGAAAAAGAAGAAGAAAAAATACCCAGCAAGCCAAGATCGTCAATTTCAGTCCTGATTAAACTACAAAGTTGTTTGTTTAAGCCAGGAAACGCCATTGAAAACTACTGATGTCGGATACCTTTGATCTAAAATATCTGGTTCATTTGAGGCATTACTTTGTTCTTCAGTGCGTAGATTATATTATGAAGCCATTCAATATTTAAAAGTCAAAATTTTGGTTGGGTGGGTGGTATAAAACAATTTTGATTGTTTTGTTTTTGTTTTTGTTTTGTTTTATATTGACTATTCTGAAATCCCCTAACTGTGTAACGACACCTTATTACTCCACAGACAGGTGTTATGGCATTGAACCCTAACCAATGTTACAGTTGACTGGTTCAGAAACTAGTCTCCATTTCAACACACTCTCTGGAGTCACAGTGATGACACTACTGTGTTTGTTACACCATGTAATTAGCGGTTTGCCTCCCATCTCGGTAGACTACACTGTTTACTTATATAGCTAGTCTCTCTCTCAAGTCGTTTCCATACCTGCTTTATCCTTCAGAGTGCATCGTTGTGTGTTACACCATGTAATTGGCAGCTAGTCTCTCCCTCAAGGGGGCGGGGAACTGATCGGAGAACCTCTTCCAGTTCTCAACTCCAACTTCGTTCTTAAAGCCATGGAGGATCTGCAGAAAGATGAATTAATCAAAAGACACATTTATTTATTTATTTATTTATTTTATTTATTTATCTATTTATAAATATATTTATTAATTCTGGTTGTGAATCCAAGGATTCTTATGAAGTGAACTCAATCACTAAACCAGCCAAGAACCCCATGAACAGAAGACAAGAAAGAAAGTTTCAGTTTTCGATGTGGGAGGAAAACCCCAGAGAATTATTCCAGGAAAAACCCCAGAGAATTATTCCAGGAAAAAAACCCCAGAGAATTATTCCAGGGAAAACCCAGGCAATCAGGTAGGGACTGAAAACCCAATCCACATAATGCCCCCGGCGTGATTCGAACCTGGGTCCCAGAGGTACATGTAGAAGGCGGGGAAAGAAACCACTACGCCAACCTCGACCGTCCATTTACAGTTTTGGTCGAGTAAAGATGACCGTAATATACACGCTGCATGCAGTAGATCCCTAGTCTGCAATTTTTCTCTTTCTAATCACCCTTTTTTTTTTCTTTTTTTTTTTAGCGTCTTTGACATCTGTTAAAGTGAAACCCAATATTCCTACAAGGCATAAGCCCGGATATGAACGGATTATTCAACACCGCTGGAAATTCAAACGATTCTAATTGAAATATTGATAGGACTTTACCGTGTAAAACATCTGTTTGAGATCAGCTTTCGGATTCTGCCAAGATGCGACGGCATCACAGAAAAAGATGAAATCCTGCAAGAAGGTAAAAAAGAAAAAACCTTCTGTAAATAATTGTTAAAAAAAAGCTTTTTGTTTGCGCTTTACACATGTTAAAGGTATTATACAGGACTGGTAGAGCTGACAAAAAAGTCACAGACAGTGTTCATGTTTTGTGTGATCAACCATAATACGAAATAATGAGCATGTGAAAATTTGGGCTTAATCCGTTGTGGGTCAGGATAAAAATTGTGAGAAACTATGCACACTTTTCAGCATGTAAACACACTGTCCTTAATTTTGGTTGTAAACAAACGAAATCAACTGTTGCCGGTTTGTTTAAGGTTTTCGGATAGTTTTCTCGAATATGACTTCATTTCAGAGGGAAATATTTCACAGAAAAATTGGTTATAGTATGAACTTCATAATCAGTGAGCTTTCAGACTAAAATTAAACAATGTTTTTTTTTATAATTTCCTTACCAATCCTGTATAATACCTTTTAAAAAAATAGGGAGAACTGTATAAATTGTATAAAATGATGCCATAAATTTATCAAGAATAAAAAATTAGCACTTATTTTATTTTACCCTTGCATCAATGTAACTCATTGCTTCCCCCCCCCCCAAAAAAAATAATAATAATAATAATTAAATAAAGGAAAAAAAAAAAAAAATCACAAGCACCTTGGGTTGGATTCTAACCCAGTACCTCCACATTGTACACCAAATGTCTTAACCAAGCTCAACCACCGACTAAAGGCAGTTTAAAGGCAGGGTATACCTTTGGTAAATGTCAAAGACCAGTATCCTCACTTAAAGGAACGTTACAGAACTGGTAATTAAAATTTTCTTTAAGATCACAGATTTACATAAAACTTACACAGTCTAATGATGATGATAGTAGAAAACATCCCTAGAAATATTTCTGTCTGAAATGCCATATTTGATGAGAAATAAATAAAACTAATTTTCCGATTGGAGTTTATCGCTCATGAGCGTTTTATTCATGCATTGTATAACACATGCAAATGTGTAATCGGTTTTTCGCTATTTTCTTGTGACCCAGATGGCCGATCGATCTCAAACTTCTACAGGTTTGTCAGTTTATGTACATGGTGGATTATACAGAGTGCTTACACTGTTTTGTGAGCAAAAACCAATTCTGTAATGTTCCTTAAATGTATCCCAACATATGCATATAATAACAGACCTGTGAAAATTTGGGCTCAATTGGTCGTCGAAGTTGCACAAAAATAATGAAAGAAAAAAAACACCCTTGTTGCATAGAAATTTGTGCTTTCAGATGTCTGAGAAAGGCTTCAGGCTCAGATTCAAATGTTTGGGTGAAAAATTACCTCTTTTTCTAAAACTACATTACTTCAAAGGGGGTCGTTTCTAACAATGTTTTATAGTAACAACAGCTTTCCGGTGCTAATTACCAAGTAAGTGTCATTAACTTGTGGAGTAATTACCCAAAGTACACCCTTCCCTTAAATCCTTCAATTCAGTAGGTATAGCAAAAACATTTAGACAGAATTTTCTTAAAACTCAATGCTAACTTACTTTATTTAGCAATAGAAATATATAACATTCACGACAAATACAAATTTATAACACAAGCAGTCCCCCCCCCCCCCAGTGACTGACTTTGATCACAAGAGGGGGCTATAACGTCGGACTCACCTGAACCACACCGGCTGGGTTGACATTTATCATGGCACAGATGCCTCGGAATGCAGAATCTTTCTCTTCATTGTCACGGATATTCCTAAGTGATGTGCACCTGAAAGATTGCATGTACACGAATTTAACGATAGTGGCAGCTATCAAGTCATCCGCACAAACCGCAACATAAGGGCCCACTTTCATGACTCTGCTACTGCTTACCGTAAGCAAAGAATCGGCGCTTACGGAAGCAGGGAATTCCACGCTTACGCATTTCACAGGTAAGCAGGGAATTTCTGCTTGTGCGCGTGCGTAGTCCACGTTACTAGACATTCTTCGCTTACACAGCTAGCGCAGAAATTCGGCGCTTGCCCTGTAAGCGAAGAATGGTGATCGCAAGTGCAGAGTTCGGCGGTAAGCAGAGCCATGAAATTGGACCCTGAAGTGACAAAGGTTCTCGCGGAATAAAAACTTTCACAATAAATAATCCATAAGTTAAAGAAATAGTTTTGTGGCGCCTTTTTTTTTCTTTTCTTTTTTCCCAACAGTTTTTCCCTCCACCAGACATCGCACATTTAACTCAGGCATAAACAGAGCATGCTCAGATGGGTTTCCAATTCAGGGAAAACAACATAAACAAATCTATGATTTCAAATCAATGTTAAAATGGCATCTGATTATTTCGTTCTCAATTGATGAATGAGCCTCTGAAATGATTATGATTGGACAGTTACCAGTCTGAAGGGAGCGGGGGGCAGGGGGCCATGATTAATATTCATTGACAATACTGCCATGATATCATCCACTTGTATGAAACAATATGAAACATAACTAAGAAATACACACCACTGTCGTATAAACTGTGGAAGCACAGGGGCCACAACTTGCGGGCAAACCAGGCCTAGACGACCAATTGTGATTGCTACGGTAACAAACAGAGTGAAGACCAATCACACGTCAACGTTACGTCACATGACAAGGAGTGAAGCAGGCAGGAGGGAGAGAAAGGAAAGAAAAAACAGAAAACAATTCAACTCAAGAAACAACCGCCGTCGTCGGTACACAGACAACAAGGTGTCCAGTCTGGATCTTAAAAAAATTAAGTTTACTGTAAACAAAAAATTGGTACTCAACATCAAAAAAACAAAAAAAATAACATCATATTTTAAAACAGTTTAGATACAAAAATGCAAGAAACAATTCTGTTTATATGATTGAAATGAACAAAAGTGACCACAACATAGCAATCGTAATGAATTGTCAGCTGAATAATGACGGGTGTCATGTCGCATTTGTTGATGACAACACCATGCAGACGACCACAAATACACCATCAGGGTCAAATTGCACTGAAAAAGAAATAACTTAATAATAAATAATAATACGCAGTTCTTATATAGCGCTTTATACTCCCTATGGGTGTCTCAAAGCGCTCAGTATTTTTCCTACAAGGTAAGTGGAGTTACGTGTTGAAGTATGAGACCTTTTCCTTTAATAATAATAATAATAATATTCATAATAAGACTTGTAATGCGCACATATCCACCCTGCTGGGTGTTCAAGGCGCATAGTAACATGTAATGGTTTACAAGGTGCTGTGGCGCAATATGCAGCCAATCAAACCAGGAACACTGGGGCGAACCCCTTCTCTTTACGATAAGTGCACTGGGTTCTTTTGCACTGGGTTCTTATACGTGCATTACACAACACACGACACCTACAGTTAAACTTCCCATCCAAAAGACTTAACCATCAACGCTGTCCAGGGCTCAAATTTAGGGGGAAAATCCACAAGACTACAGGGCTTGTAGCTCAAAACTTTTACCAGTGTTTACTGGACCAGAACTTATTTCACAGGACCAGATCCAAAATGAGTTGAACAAGCACTAACTATAGAAGATCTATCTCTATTAGTGTTATGGATAAGAGTACTTTGATACTCAACAGATATTGAAAGATATTTATCAGATTTATAGTCAACATTTTTTTTCACAAAGGTATTTACACAGTGAGGTATTTTTTCAGTTTACTGGCCCGACACTAAAATCACTGGCTACAAGCCTGCGGTCCAGTGTTAATTTCGAGCCCTGAATCAGAATGGCTTCATTGAATCAGATCTCATGTCCCCAAGTTACATTTCAATTACATTAATACGTCCACCCTTTTGCAATAAAATTATCTTAATAACGGAACAATTTTAACCATGCCAGTTTCAAAATAAGCTTAATCAAAATTTACCATCATGATAAAAATAAAAATAAAAACATTTTTTGATAATATCGCCATCGCCATTTCAATGAATTATACAGAATTAACTCTTTCACCCGCCAACTGGTCGCTAGCGACCGGTTTAAATCCCTTCATAAAAATAGTTGTAAATCGAAAAATAGGAAAGTGGACTCTTGAGGGTGCTATTGTGACCTGTTTTGTTTGGGGGGGGGGTTTCGATTTGCAAAAAACAAGTAAACAATCGATGTGTCCATATGATCAGTATACCACTAAAATAAATGGTGGATAAAAGGGTTAATATTAGCCACCATGATAAAGCAACTGCGCGCGCATGTGACGTAATGACATACCGACAGGATTGGCTGAATTCCTACGCGTAGCGCGTAACACATTTTCCTTTTGGCTGAATTCCTATGTGATTCCTTAAACGAGCGATCCATAACATTGGCAAACCTATGCTCACATACTCCCAGTTTTAGTTTTTTCTCTCTGTTTTTTTTTTTATGTGGGGCCACGAGTTCGCTAACCTTCTGCACAAACACAAAGAAAATAGGCACTGATAATACCGAAAGCCAATTTGAGTTTCACACTCTCAAAATATCATCAGTAAGAATGAATGTTTTGAGTATTGCGATATCTGAATATTCTCAAATCACAGATGATATTTTAATCGGCTGGACAAAATTTGCACTACTCGACAATATTGTCCATCAGCACAAGCTTATATCAAAAGAGTCCACAATAGAAAATATTTGAAGATAACAAAATAAGCTACACAGGGTATTGTATTGGAAATACTGCAGTACAATAAAAAAAGAAGCAGTAAAATAGTATAACTTGTCACACAAACCTTCAAATAAACTGAAACTAAATATCTTTTTGCATTGACTGTATTTTTGATCATCCGATCTGTCATCTAAGCATCGGATATTATTCATCAAACATCACCAACACAACATGACCAGAGAATTTAAACAAACATGCATCGAGCGGAGCCTATTGGGTAATTTGCTGTCAACTCTCATCAATTTGCACCAGTCCCTCTAGACATTCTCGATGAAAGTACAAGACATGGACTCCATGCAATTACACAACACTCATACTATCACGAGACAGAATGCTTTCCACGTGTCGTTTAGATTTTCCGTTTGATGGATGCATCACAAATGGCCGACTTAACTTCAATCTACTTTATGACCCGTGGGGAAAACTCTTCCTTAAAGGCACTGAACATGTTTGGAAATTGTCAAAGACCAGTGTTCTCACTTGGTGTATCCCAACATATGCATAAAATATTAAGCCTGTGAAAATTTGGGCTCAATTGGTCATCGAAGCTGCAAGAAAATGATGAAAGAAAAAACATCCTTGTTGTACAGATTTGTGTGTTTTCAGATAGGAATAAAAGGCTTCTTGCAAGAAGTTTTTATTATTTTAGTGAGAAATTACCTCTTTCTCAAAAACTACGTTACTTCAGAGGGAGTGTTTTATACTATCAATAGCTCTCCGTTGCTTGTTACCAAGTAAGTTTTTATGCTAATATTTGTTTTGAGTCATTACCAAACGTGTACGATACCTTTAAAGGTAGGGTCATAGATTGGTTTTTGTCAACGTAATGCTGATTTATAGGCCAAATTGTCAATGAAGATATGATTATACATTTATCACGTGTGAAAGTTTCAGCTAAATACAGTGTCTACTTGTTGATAAAACAACAAAAAACTGTCACAGTATTTTCATCAAGATTGTCGAACCCACCTACATTAAGCGAGGTGACAGCGGATACCAACCGCATCTCTGGCCGCAGCATTCACAAACGGACACCACGGAAAATTGAATCTCCAAAACTCCCCTTGAGGTGAGTTTTGGAGATTCAAATTTGTCGACATACTTTTATTGATTTCTAATCAACAGGGGGGCATTTCAGAAGAAATCATTTGGCAGGATGCTTACAACCATTACCATCTTTATTACAAGTAAGCTTTCGGATAGAAATTACACGTGTTTTTTTCCAGGGACACTACCAAAGTATCACCCTACCTTTAATATAAGCCTACCTTTAAGAGCAAGTTCAAAGCAAACATAATCCAATTATTTAGCCTTAAATAAATTTGATGGATACGTCTGGACATTTCCCCCTTCATCTCAAAAGGTTATGAGTTTCTTGTAAATATCGGTTCACATCATTCATTCAATAACGAACACCAGTCTCTAATAGAGTTAACTCTTTCATGCGCCGACCAGTCGCTAGCAACCAGTTTAAATCCCTTCAGATAAATAGTTGTAAAACAATAAATAAAGATCACACGACCACACAGTTTTCAGAATGGGAAAGAGGACTCTTGAGGGTGCTATTGTGACCTGGGTTTTTAGGGGGTCGCCATTTGCAAAAAAATGAGTGAACAATTAATGTGTCCATATGATCACTTTATCACTAAAATAAGTGGTGCATGAAAGCGTTAAAGAACCAATAACATAAATAGAATCAAACATGGCTGCACTTCTTTGCTTGATGTTGGACAAGCTGACAATACCAAGATTGACGTCAAGGTATAGTTATCTTCCACAGTATCAGCAGAAATTAGAAGCAAAATTGATCAAACAAATTGTGGCACAGTAGAATAGAAGTGGGTTTAAAGGGACACATTGCCTTTGGACTGGACGCTTTGGACTATAAAAAACATTTGTTACGAAATGAAAATGGTTGGAAAGATGTTTTTAAAATAGAATATAATGCTCCACAAAATTAAAGCCCGTGTTAGTTCACAAAGTAAACAAAAAACATCTTTCCAACTTATATTCATTTCAAAACAAATGCTTTTTATAGCCTAAAGCGTCCAATCGGAAGACAAAGTGTCCCTTAAAATTATGTTTGATAATGCAGATTGTTACACAGGGGACCCATGGGAAGTTTGTAACCATGGGTCCGAAATGACATACAAAATAGATACAATATTTATAATGCATTGTGGTAGAGCCGTTTCAAACGTAAACTTTCTTACAATACCAACACATTCATAACGTAGAGTAATGTCCTAACAGAAGGTCATAGGTCACCCTAGGTCACAAGAGGTCAGAGTTTACTCACCTGTGTTTTCTAGAAGCGTCTTGGGTGTGTTTGCTCTGTTGATGATATCTGTTAATTGAGTCAGTACCAGCTGTATGTATGGCTCCATTTCTTCACCTAATGATCAAATCGATTAACATCAATTAGTCATCTAGACAGGGTTCACCCTTAACACTTGTGGAAGTGTCGTGGCCGAGCGGTTAAGAGCACCGAATTCAAACTCTGGTGTTTCTGATCAGCAGAGTGTGGGTTCGAATCCCCAGCCGTGACACTTGTGTCCTTAAGCAAGACACTTAACCATTGCTTCGTCCTTCGGATGGGACGTAAAGCCGTTGGTCCCGTGTATTGTGTAATGCACGTAAAAAGAACCCAGTGCACTTATCGAAAAGAGAAGGGGTTCGCCCCGGTGTTCCTGGTTGTGGCTGCTGAATGCGCCGTAGCACCTTGTAAAAAACATTATAAGGTGCTACATAATTGGGTCTCATAATTCATAACTTCAATAACCCATCTTTCTGGTTTAAAGTATATATACTGAGCGCCTTGATTACCTTGTTTGGTAGATACGTGCGCTATATAAGACTTTGATATTATTATTATTATTACTAGGCCCGGCGTACATTGACAAGTAAAATAAACTGCTGTGGGCTAGTAAACATCACTTCTCAACTTGCTCCTGGGAGCTACTCAAAAAACTCTGCAACCTACTTGATTAAAAAGCCCATATTCCTTCCTTTTCAGCTATGTGAATACTAAACAAAAAATAAATGTGCTAATTTTTTCCTGAGTGTGTGAATGTAACTTCACTTGACCAATAACGTGTGATTGCTACCATTATAATACATCAGAAAGATACATTGATGACAATACATGTTTAAAATTTTCAACTTTTATATTTATAGTTTTACATAGTACCTGTAAGTGGCGGCTATCCACTGTTGGATATCGATAATAAATAAGTTTTAAAAAAAATTAAAAAATAAAAATCTAGGGTACTAAAACTTCTAGGGCAAGTAAAACGCAGAGTTTCCTAGCCTGGTGGGCTACTTTACAAAAACCTTCAGCGCAAGGTCTGCTAGATGTACTCACAATATTGCGACAGGGAAAAGAAATCATGTTTTTACCAAAAACACAGGATGACAATATACAAACATTGGATGCATGCGAGTGCATTGTCGCAGAATATAATCACGGGGTGAAACCTGGACTGTTCCATTTTATGAGGCGAAAGACGAGTGAAATGGAAAAGCAAGATTTCACCGAGCGAGTATATTCTGCAACAATACACGAACAAAATGCATTTGATATATTTGTTTTTATTTAACTCACACATAGATCTTTGTCATTTGAAAATATTGAACGAAAAACACAAAAAATAGACAAGGAATCCCATCCACCCCACACTCCAAAAATTATTTTAAAAACCTTCTAAATAACAGGGACGACTCCTATGTAGACACAAACCTTGTCCACCGCGACACAACCTTTCCTTGTTTGAACGAACAAGCAAGACCGATTGTTTTGGGAACAACACTGAGAATAAAGCATCGAAAACCGATATACCCATCCTATATTTATTTCCATATAGGACAGCTACGGCAGTCCATTATCGCAGTAATAAATACATGCCAAAATAAAGGATGGCACGTGACGCGTGTTCCACCACTCAAATGACAAGGATCTATGTGTGAGTTGTATAAAATAAAATCTCCAACTTTAATTAGTTATTTGTATAGATGACAGCTGCTATAAATGATTCCCTGTTGAGATTATTTAAGTTTGATCTTGACTATGTCTTGACTTACCCATCTGTATAGACACCTCACCAATGGCCCAGGTAGCATTGTTACATACCGAGATGAACTCAGGGTTTAGGTTTTGACCAAGGACAGGGAGAAAATCAACTGCAAAAACAAAAACAAGAAATTGGTTGGAACTTGTTTTACCCCAGAGAATACAGAACACAGAGCTGAGAGCATTTGCATCTTGCAATCAGGGAGATTGTGTACAATAATCAGGGAGATATTTATAATTACACTCAACATAATAGTGAAAAAGTTTCCACAATCCGGGAGATTTTCAAATTTGTTCATCAGGACATGAAAAGATTGGTTTATTTTCAGGGAACTTTCTGCAGAATCAGGGAGAGTTGGCAGCCCTGAGAACACCTTAAAGCCTATGGCCAACATTGATAAATGTCAACGACCAGCATCCGCACTTTGTGTGACCCAATATCTACATGGAATAACAAACCTGCGCAAAGTTCAGGCCTGGAATTACACGGAGGCCATGGACTCTGTTGACCCTGGTCTTGGCCTTGGTGCCCCTTCAAAAAGTTTCCTAAAGAATTTTAAGATTTTCAAATGGAAGTGCCCTTTGCAAAATGAATTGGCCTTTCGCTCTCAAAGATGAAATTCCAGGCCTGAAAGTTAAAGCTCATTTGGTCATCAGAGTTACGAGAATACAGTGGGAAAAAAACTGTGTGTGTTTTCACTGTTTTTCAAATATCAAATTTAGGACTTGCCAAATCAAAACTAACCGTTTTCTCAACAACTAAAAGGACACATTTTTAACGACAAACATCAGGGCTGATAAATACCTAAATACAATTTGGGTAATTGCAAGCTAAAAGCTCACTGATACATAAATAAAAGTTCATACCAACACCAAAAACCCCCTTCTGTCTGAAACAATGTCAAGTCAAGAAAATAGCATGTTGAATACCTCCAAAATTCACTGTTGCTTATATTGATTGCCACAATTAAAACAAGCCTGAAATGAATGTAAACCAAATTCCGCATAAAACACAAACCATCTTTTGTTGTTTTCACTAAAACAGGAATACAGAATTTGAAGAAATGTTCACAGGTTTGTTCCAAACTATAGATGAGAATGAATTTACTCTTTTTAAGGAATGAGAAAGTAGAATTAGCTGATTGCAAACTGCTTACCAACCAAAAGGACCTATGGTATAAATGCCCCAACAATTTGATAATGGCCTGAAGTTTCAACCCTAGCAGAGTCTTTCTCAAAATTCAAGAAATGGCGTTTCAATAGAACATTTAAAGGCAGGGTGTACTTTGGGTAATTACTCCACAAGTTAATGACCACAAAAGTGACTTGGTAAAAAGCACTGGAGAGCTGTTGATAATATAAAACATTGTTAGAAACTACCCCCTTTGAAGTAATGTAGTTTTAGAGAAAGAGGTAATTTATCACCCAAAATTTTGAACCTGAGAAAGGCTTCAGACATGAAGCCTTTCTCAGTCATCTGAAAGCACACAATTCTATGCAACAAGGGTGTTTTTTTCTTTCATTATTTTCTTACAACTTTGATGACAAATCGAGCCCAATTTTTCCCAGGTTTGTTATAGTTTGTATGCATTTGTTGGGATACACCAAGTGAGGTTACTGGTCTTTGACAATTACCAAAAGTATACCCTGCCTTTAAGATGTTTCCAGCTCATTGAGCACGATTGATAAGACGTTTAATGTCTGAATACACATCTTAAGTAGGAGGTAAGCGTACACGACATAAATTGATCTAGTTTTCCGCTTCATGCCGTCTTCTTACCGATGCAAGGTTTGACGTGCTTGAAGCAGGCTTTTGTTAGATCTCCCAGGAGAGCGAAAGAACTCTGCCGTACCTCGGGCATCTTATCCTGTGGGGAGGAAATCAAAAGTCAATAACAGAGAAATCAATAAAACTGCCGGGCAGATAATTGTTTTAGGCTGGAATCAGAGGGTGGGGGGGTGAAAGTGACGACACATCACAGGGTGTCTAGTGGTGGCTGATTCTTTAAAAGAGTGCAGTGGCATTAATGAGCATGTATTATGCGCATCAATGCAATTGCTTTACTATAACAAAATGTATACAATCAATAAAACAATAATAACACATATAATAATATTAATAACAAAAATAAAAAAATAAAAATTCCCGGAGAAAGTTTTAGAGACCGACCACCAGGTCAAGATCCTGTGGGATTGCAACATTCAGACTGATCATGTTATTGAACACAGACGTCCAGACGTTGTAGTCTTAGATAAGATAAAGAAGTTGTGTCATCTCATTGACTTAGCTGTGCCAGGTGATATCAAGGTAGCTTCGAAGGAGATGGACAAGATCCGGAAGTACCAAGACCTGGCCAGGGAATTTCGTAAGATTTGTTTGGCAGGTGAAAGTGAAAGTAGTCCCTGTGGCGGTTGGAGCACTTGGCACCATTCCGAAAGCATTGGGGAAACATTTAGATCAAATAGGGAACACATGTGAGGGTAGATCTGTTACAGAAGGCCGCGCTTTTGGGAACAGCGAGGATCCTGAGATAAACCATTGAGATCTAAGGCTGCAGGATGTAGCCCGACTAGAGGAGTTACCGGCACAGGAAAATGCGATCTTTCTTTTGCACGCTGTGATCAAATGAAATAATAACAACAATAAGCCCAACAATAAATCTTGGAAAGTAATTTGAAAGTATATTCTTATCTCTTTTCCTTTTTGACACTGAAGAACACACATGGGAGAAGCAATATCACAATCTACAGCAGAGCTGCCAGCATCTTGCAATCAGGGAGATTTCGTACAACAATCAGGGATTCAGGGTTTTCCCCAGGTTTATTCAAAACTGTGGGGCATTCTGGACCCAAATTTTGAGATGTTTGGCCGAAGCACGCTGAATTGAAACAAGGTCTTCGGAATGTTTTCTACTTGTGTTTATCTTGGTTTTAAAAGCCATACTATGCAATCTGGAGCATTCTATATTGTTTTCTCTTGATTTTTTTTGTGAGAAATTATTGTTAAAAAATGTTTGTTTGTTTGAGTATTTGCGTATCGGCACGCAAACGCGCGTATCAGCTCCATACGCTAGCATGTGCATGGGGAGAACCCTGGATGTATTTAGAATTACATTCAAAATAATAGGGAAAACATTTCCATAATCTGGGAGATTTTCGTATTTGTTCATCGGAACATGGACAAGATTGGTTGATTTTCAGAAAACCTTCTGCAGAATCAGGAAGAGTTGGCAGCTCTGCTGCAGCTGTTCAAATATTAATAGTAATATATGGCTTGACATTATATGAAGTCACAGGTACCTGTTATTTGATGTGCATGTTATGAACAAGGAAGGAAACTATAGACGTATTTCAAATAATTTATCCATGATATCACCTGAAGAGTAGACTGTGCAAGTCTTGCGCATATTCGAACATTGTGACCGTTACAGTGCGAGGGTGTGTTTCCTTCATGCGTAAAACAGGGGTGCGAGTCATCGCTTACTAAAATGTTTGAAACCATGCTCCAAATTTTAGGAGGTACGTTGAAATGATGACATTTCCACCTTTTGATAATCCCTGGAGTTAAAGATTTTAATGAGCTTTCGGAAACAGTATCCTCACCACAAAAGAAACTGATAAAAGAGCAGGATTTTTTTTAAATAAGTTTAGAAAATAATGGCTACTTTTTCACAAGGCAGGCATAAAAACAAGTCTGAATTCAAATAAAAGTCTGAAATTTCTCATCCCTGGTTTTAAGCACAAGGACATCATTAGTTATTGTCAAAGAACAGTGTATCCACACTTGATGTGACCCAACATATACATGAAATAACAAACCTGTGAAAGTTTTAGCTCAATCAATGGAGTCACAAGAAAACAGTGAAAAACACAAATGTTTTCACTGTTTTCAAACATCGGGTTTTGGACTCGCGAGATCAAAACTAATTTGTTTTTACTCATTTCCTAAAAACTATAGCATTCCAAGCAAAAATATTTCAAGGGAAGCTTTCCACCATAACCATCTTTACACCATGTAAGTTAAAATGTGCAAATCACTGAACATTTATTTTCACTCTTACCGATGTTGTACACACACTTTAAAGGGTCTGTATACGTTTGGTAATGACTCTGAAAATGAATGGCAATAAAAACTTGCTTGGTAAGAAGTACAGCAGCTTTGGATAGTATAATGCATTTTGAGAAACTTTTCACTTCGAAGTACTGCGGTTATGGAAAAAGATATCACTTTTTATTCCAAAAAATTGGAATCTGAGAAGCGTTACTGACAGTAACATATCTCAGATTGTGTATTCCAATTGCAGATTATTCTTCATGCATGGACATAACTGCTCCAGATTTTCGGCAATATCTCAAAAACACTACCACCTTTTGAAATGAAATTTTCACAGGTTAGTTTTATGGTATTCTACAACTATGTAGGATTGAAACAAACAGTGGGTTCCAATTACCAAACGTATACAATCCCTTTAAGCAATGTACATGGGACCAAAATGTTTGAATACGCCCAATACTTGCACAGTCTATGGAGAGTCTCCCCCCCCCCCCCCCCCCCCCCCGATAAGATAAAGAGAAATCAACTCACCTGCATACATTGGAACAGTAGACTCAATATATTGCTTCTCTCTACAAGCTTCTCAATATGACCTTCTAATCCTTCTGCTAATCCACTCAGTAAATCCAAAGCTACGATCATGAAATCTTTATCTGGAGGTTCCACTTGCTCGGGATGAGCATCAGATGCCTGTGTACAATCATCAGACGGCATGTAGTTATTAATCAAGCATTTTAGATAATCTTTGTTGCAGGTTTATTTCGTCAGATTTGAAGCTTTGGGTGTCGCTTCTCTGTAAAGATTTATTGGGCTTGATTTCATTTCATTTCACTAAGCACTACGATTCATCTTAAGATGAGTTGTCGATATTGCCATAATGATTTGTGTTGTGACATCACACTTTGCTTAGCAATTAAGATGGTACACAGTTAAGATCACTCGTAGCTCTTTGTGAAATTGACCATTTCGTTACCGAATTGTTTGGACATAAACAACCGCTGGTGACCGCATTATTTGACCACACAAGCGTGAAGCACACATTCTTTTGACCAAAGGCTTATTTTACAAACACTATTATTCCCTTGAAGATTGTTTTACAGCAAAATAAGTCATATAACAATTCTTACTAATTGAATTCCCTTTCATATAATCAAAAAACATTGACATCGGCCAATAAATGTCAAAGTTCTTTGTCTTTCTTTCCTCAGTGTGATCTGTAAACTCAAACACTTTTTTGTACACAACCATATTGCGCTTTGTAGTTGTTTGGCATTTCGGATCTTTCCACTCCAATTTGAAGGGATTGCATAATAGCAACCTTATTTCACTTAACCATCATTGGAAAGATCCCATCTTTCTCTTTCCAATGATGGTAAGCTTGGGTATGGAGAGTGAACATGGACAAAACTACAGCTTTTTCACAAATGGCCTGCGTGCTCAGGCTTGAGTGCTTTTTTTGTGTGTGAGCGTGGACGAGTAATGTCGCCAAGGGTAAAGAAGAGGGGATATGAGTGCAGTCGACTTAAGTCGCCTATTAGGGCTCGAATTTGGGGATGGAAATCTACCAGACTGCAGGGCTTGTAGCTTAAATTTTTTACTGGACCAAAATTTATTTTACAAGACCAGAATCAAAATGAGTTGAACAAGCACTAAGAGATGATCTATTGTCTTAGTTGTGTACTTCGACACTCAACAGAATTGAAAGATATTTATCAGATTCATAGCCAACATTTGTTCACAACGATATTGCACCATGAGGTAGCCTATTATTATTCAATTGAAAAACCACAAGACCATGGGCTTGTCTGGTTGTGAGTGTACAGGCCCGATGCTAAAATCATTGGCCTCGGGCCTACGGTCCAGTGTTAATTTCGAGCCCTGCCTACGGTAAAGGAAAGGTTCCAGGCATAAGTCAGAAAGCAAAATCCAATTGGTTTCAAGCCGAGGAATGCTAAAGCTACCTCCCGATACACAATCGTATAAACAGCTTAAAGATATCGCGAGTCTCATGGGAAATCACCGCCGTACCTCAACAAAGTTTCAACAGCACATTCATTTGGTCTAGTTTCCGCACTACCTGGTTATAACTAACATGAAATAACACCACAAGCTCTAAGGCACCGGTTTGTTTTCGGCATGAACCTACTGTTATATCCATAAGCCTGTAAAGTTCGGATCGCCTTTAAATGTCAAAGGATGAAAACCACTGAACAAGTTGGTTTGGGTCAATCTGTGTCCCCAATGTAATTTTATTGCTTGGCATTTCCACAGCGTCTGGCAAGACATTGGCTTATACAGGTATCCACAACATTGATCGTTAACCCTTTTGGTCACTACAGAACACCTACGCGTTTCTCAAGCCTGGCCCTGCAGAACGCCTTCAGCGTTTTCATTATATAGCTCTTTTTCTTTCTTTTTCAGCGTTTTCATTATATAGCTCTTTTTCTGTGTTGTTTACGACTTGTGTAGAAGGCTAGATGACCTAAGACCTTCCCATCATGCAATTAAAAGAATGACCTTTCAATATTGTGATCAAAATACATGTACTGTTCCATTGAAAGTTTCCGAGAAAATAATCCTTCAATCATCGCAGGAATCCTTCGCGTTTTTACAAGATTTTGTATCCATCATGGAAGTTGATTATACAGAACAATGCTATGATTGCCAGATTGTTGGATTCATGCCAGATTGTTGGATTCACGTCATGTTTTTGATGAGATTTTTGGCGATGAAGAAAGCAAAAGAAATTGGCTTATCTGTAAGCGATATGTGAACAATTTTGGAAAGCTTATACTATCCCAAACAACTTTTGTACACAACATTTCCTCATATGTTGACCAAAAAACACACAAATTTTGACTTGAAATTTTTGTCATGTATACTTTATCCACCCTGCTATATAACTCAGTAAAGGCATTGAACTTTGTACAGCAATTCAGTACCGAAAGAGATCAATGTTTTTCATGACTCAATGTTTTGAAAAAATCCATTATTAACAATAACAGATTTCAGGAAAATCATTAGGAAAACATTTCTGCTTTCTGTGGTCAATGTAATGTGAGTCACTACAGAATGGCCTTTTACTCAAGGCTCGAATTTTGGAGGAAAATCCACAAGACCCCAGGGGGCTTGTAGCTCAACTTTTTTACTGTAACAGAAATTGTTTTTACGAAACCAGTCCAGAATCAAAATGAGAAAAAATATCTGTGCAGTATAAACGGTTTTTATTTGAAGCACAAGAGAGAAGATATATATCATGGCTATTAAAATTATATAGTTTGATACAGAATTTAAAGATATTTATCAGACTATAAAGTCATACATTTCAGCATCTTTTTTTGTTTTTAAAGATATTTATTCATTTGAAAAACACAAGACCGCTCGACTTGAGCACTGGGCTAATTGTGGGATGGAGTTCAAGATTCTTGGACCTGCTGCAGAGAGAGCTTTATCTCCTGCTTTGTTTGCAGTCGGGGAATAAGTAGATTCAGAGCTGTGTATTGAGAGAGTTGCGACATAGAGGGACCAGTTTTCTTCGGTCAAGTGGTTGCTGGACGCCATTTTCGGTCCAAATGCAGCACAACCCAATGGGTAGAATAGACTAGTCTGGCACCCTGTGTTCATCCATGCATTTTATTTTGACACAAAATGGCTTCTAATTGCTTCTAATAGATCAAGTGAGCTTTACAAACTTGTTAAATATTAAAGAACAGAAAAAGATAATAGTGAGTACTCACAGCAATTTGAGCCAATGTCTTCTCTGTGAGTGAGACGCATCTCTGATAGACGGGTTCACTGTACGGTAAGAAGCCAGATTGTAACGCTGTAGCTACAGACGATAAACACTCCAGTAAAGGAAATAAGTCTTTGTCTTCGTCCTTCAAGGAGTTCCATTTGTCCAGCAGTGGAGGCATTAACATGTTGATGTATTCCTGTCAACAAACAATAATAGCAGAAACTTCCATTACCATCTGGTACGATTCCCCCAAAATACGCCCTACCCAGAGCTGCCCAACAAATTTACATCTTGCAATCAGCGAGATTTTGTCCAACAATCAGGGAGATGTTTAGAATTACATTCAACATAATAGGGACAAAGTTTCCATGATCAGGGAGATTTTCAAATTTGTTCCACAGAACATGGGAAGAGTTGTTTAATTTCAGGGAACTTTCTGCAGAATCAGGGAGAGTTGTCAGCTCTGCCTACCAGCCTCGGGCAGCACGCCGTGTCGATACCTCTGGCCACTAACCCCTGCATTGGCTCCTGGAAGTGACTGCTTTGGGTTTTGGGTCAAACCTGGTTAAAAATCTTTGAGCGCTCGTAGGGTGCTTATCGGGCGCTTAGTACGCGCATGTCAAAATGCAAGTATTTTGACGCAATCCACTTCAAATGAATCATGTTTTTAAACGGTCACCCTAATCTGCCTACAGTTAAACATGTCACACCAAAGGTCGTGGGTTCGAATCCCACCCGAGTAATATGCCTGTGATTTTTTTCACAGGACTCGGGAAAGTACTGAGTATACAGTGCTTTACACACATCGGTGTACGGGTAACACCAAATATAATATTCTTTATCCCCGATGCAAATTTAACATCTATTAAAATGTCACACCACTTTGAGCGTGCGCGTAGAGTGAATCAACCACAGGACTAATTAAAATATCCAATATATTTGGATATTTCAAAGTCACACGTCCAGGGGTTATGATCGAGCAAGACATTCTGGAGGGAAAAATGGCTCGGCGAGATTGTACACCAAAGGAACGAAGTTGACGCCCTACACACAGGGAAACCGACTCCCAATATAGCGCAACCAAGACTATTGTGGTAATGATGTCGGGTGAATTGGGTCAATATATTGACGAGAGCTCTCACGCTTTGATTTGTAAAGCCTCCTGTACGCAGACATGTTTGAGGCTTGTGCGTGACTGAGGAACAAAATTTATTTTCATGGAACTTCCTGTTGAAACAAACGCACAAGCACGAGGGCTTGCGTTACGCGTGCAAAAGTACACACATACTGAAGTGCGTGTTCAATTTATAAATTCTGTAACGCACAGGAAAGATTAAAAACAAATAGCTGTACAAAATTTCAAGCTTTTAAAAAGTTTTGTATACAAAGAAGGATGTACCCACACGTCTTCAGGGCAAATTAGTGCTCTAGTCAATATATATAGCTCTCTGGACACAATTTTGTCAAATGAGCTACAAATTGCGGCTGCATTTTACTGAATCGATACTTACTGGTTTATTAAGATGATGTCCGACAGAATCAGCCAGAGTGCCTATGGCATCATACAAGATGAGAAGGTTCTTGTGTTGGTATTTACTGAACGCAAAGACTAATGTCTGTAAGATGAAGCCTAAATATGGCACCAGCTCAGTACAAGCCTCTTCTTCTAGTGTGGCAAAGGCGCTGCATGCCGCTTCCTGAACCCTTTTATTTGTGTCAAGAATTCTCTTCAAAAGCTGCAAAATCACAAATCAAGCATTGTTGAAGAAAACATTTATCAAGTTTAAAAAATAAAAAAGGAAGGTCTTCAAAACAATATTACATTTTGTAAGAAAGTTAAATAGTGTGGCATTTTATAATAATAACAATGGACATTGATATATATACTTTTATACTTTTTTTTATATGAGAAATCGCCTAACATCACAAGGCCGGACAGCCACTTCAAGGTGAGGGCTACACTTAACTGATTTGGGCTGTTGACCCAAATCAACTGTCACCAGGGGCCATTGCCACCTACTCCTGGGGCTGAAACAGGGTTACCCCCTTCACAGTGAGTAAGAATGTAGGCATGGGCATCATCCACTAGGGTGGATGCGCTACCTTCCCAACTTTTTTACAAAGCAATTATGGTTAAGTGCCTTGCTCAATGGCACAAGTACCATGACCGGGATTCGAACCCACACTCTGCTGCGCAACACATCGTGCCACATCACTCTGGTAGACCTGGGCTCCGCTAAACTTCAGAAATTTCCCAACAATTTCCAACAATCTCCCTAATATCCCCAACTATCTCCTACAATCCCCAAACAATCCCTAACAACCCCTTTTCGTGGCATGTCGTGGCCGAGCGTTCTAGTTCACCGGACCCAAGCTTTCGTGTTGTCAGCAGCAGAGTGTGGGTTCGAATCCCAGTCATGACACTTGTGCCCTTGAGCAAGGCACTTAACCATAATTGCTTTGTAAAAAGTTGGGAAGGTAGTGCAATCTGCTCTACCAGCCAGGCTCCTAGTGGATGATACCCATGCCTACATCCTTACGGACTGTGAAGGGGGTAACCCTGTTTCAGCCCCAAGAGTAGGTGGCAACGTGCCCCTGGTGACAGTTGATTTGGGTCGAAAGTCCAAATCAGTTATGTGTAGCCCTCACCTTGAAGTGGCCGTCCGGCCTTGTGATGTTAGGCGATATCTCATAAAAATATATATATAAAAACAATTTAAATAAAATCTAACCTCTGACATTAGACGCTGTAGATACATCTCATGAGGTTGATTGACAATCCAATGTGAGTAACGGCTTAGTGTCCAACATGTAATGGATCGGACTAGAGCTTTCTTCTCCGACAGACAGTTGATCAGGAATGGTATTAATTCAGGTAGATGGGCTACCATCCCATTGGCACATCCTGAAACAAAATGTCAAAAATGAAATTCATAAAATGAAATTCATACACAATTTACTTTATGTCCAAAACCAGACAGACATATAATTCAAAGACTCAGGGTTCTACTTCCTTTGATTTCTTTTAACTAAATTTTGAGAGTGACTTAAAGTAGCTCACAAGAGTTAATTAAACCCATTTGGCGATTCCAAACCCATCTGATTGCTCCAAGCCCATCTGAGGGATACGCACCCATCTGATGGCACCAAACCCATCAGAGGTTCTAAACCATATGTGGATTCAAAACCATTTTGGGGGCTTCTCACCAAGCCGAGGAATCCAAACCCAGCTGAGGGTTATAACCCATGTGGGAATTCCAAACCCATCTGAGGGCACCGAACCCATCTGCGGGTTCTCAATCCATCTATGGATTCCAAACCAATTTGAGGGATTCTCACCAAGCCTGGGATCCAATACCAGCTGAGGGTTCTAAACCCATCTGGGAATTCCAAGCCCATCTGAGGGTTCTCAATCCATCTATGGATTCCAAACCAATTTGAAAGGCTTCACACCTAGCTGAGGAATCCAAGCCCATCTGAGGTTTCCAAACCCATCTGAGGTTTCCAAACCCATCTGGGGATTCCAAGCCCATCCGAGATCTCAAAACTGATCTGAGGAGTCCAAACCCATCTGGGAACTCAAAAACCACATTTAACATGACATCTCAGATGAATTAACCTTTGACATTAACCAATCCTCACCTTCAGCAATTGCACCTAAGACGAGGATTCCCGATTCTTTCACTTCCCACTCAGGATGAAACAAAGTCTCTTTTAAGATCGGCAAAAGAACCGGCATCAAATCATCTCGGAATACATTGGCCAACACATCAAGGGCTGCTGCAGAACACTTCCCTGCAAGGTAACATCAATGGGCATTAAGTAATAATACTACGCAGTTCTAATATAACGCTTTGTCTACACACAACAGGCGCCTCAAAGTGCTGAATAATTTCGTCGGTCACGCCACGAAACTGACGTACAGATTTAAAATCACAAAATTTGGCAAATCGATTTTTGTACAAATTATTGATATATTCTTTAGTGTTAACATTTTCAGCAAGCTTTAGGACCTAACACAAAACAGTTTTGTAGTTACACTAATTAGCATGACCGACGTATCACTAGATTCACCATTTTGCGTTCCCTTAGTACTTTCCGAGTTCTGTGAACGAAATCCACAGGCATTTTACTCCGGAGGGGTTCGAACCCACAACCTTTGCCATTCCAAAGCAGATGTCTTAACACTAGCCCACCGAGATTGGCCGATAGCTAGATGCAGTTTGAATCCTATAATTTAGCAGCAGGTACCGCAACATTCTAATAGATGTTAAATTTCCATCGGGCGGATAAAAAATATTAACTGGTTTTATACTTTCCCGAGTCCTGTGAAACAAAAATCTGTGGGTAAAACCAAATATTATTCTTTATCCCCGATGCAAATCTATTAATTTCATATTCTTACAACATTGTGTCAGTGGAAAATTGAACAGAACACTCACGTCAAAATCTGTCATGCAGACTTTGAAGTTTTCTATGAATTATTTTGTTGTAAACATTCACTCCAAAAAATCTGACTTACTTAAGTTCCAATCTGAGAGAGCATCGTCATCGTCCATGCCGTATTCTGAGCCAGAATCCTGTGAAGTACATCAAAAATTAAGATCGGATTAAATAAAAATTACTTCAATTAATTTGTTTAGTTATTTATTTTATTCATTTAGTTTTGTTACATGTTTTATGCAAGTTCGCCCCCAAAAAAGGCTAAAAGCCACACTTGGTAAGGGGCTACAAGAAGAAAAGATTTAAGATGAAAATATCTCAGGGGAGCTGAAGTTAACATATTCATCTTAAAAAAGTCTAGATTGTAGGATGGAGGGAAACATGCACCAGGCAAAGAGTTCCAAAGAGTAGAGTACGTGGAATGAAGCTGTTGGAGGTACGATAACATTTATGTTTGCGGTGAAATCATGTGTTTAATCTGCTTCATGCTTCATCAAGCTAATCCCTACTCCAGAATCCTGGATCATCCTACTTAAGTTTAAGAACGCTACATAAGTTATTATTAAGCTTTACTCCCAAGTGGTATACTGCATTCTCCTGATGACGAACAGTCAGGGCATGCTGTTCCTATAGTAAAGTTAACCTCAAGTTCTTGTCAGAACCACACACTGCAGGGCTCAAATTTCACACTGGACCACAGGCCCGATGCCAGTAGTTTTGGTGTCGGGCCAGTAAACTTATGACCAGACAAGTCTGGCAGTCTTGTGTTTTACAATTGACCTCTGTGAAGTGTCTTCAATAGAAAGAAATCATTTATCAAACGTTGACCTTGAGTCTGGACTATACCTTTCAATTCTGTTGAGTAATGAAGTGTACTTAATACCCCAAAAGACAGAGATCAATCTTCTCTTACATGCCTTTCTTAGTGCTTAATTGTTCAAATAAAAACAGTTCAATGCATGTTAAACTGTGTCAGGACTCAGGAAGTTGTTTTCATTTTGATTCTGGTCTTGTACAACAATTTCTGGTCCAGTAACAATTTTGAGCTACAAGCCCTGTGGTCTTGTGGATTTTTCTCCCAAATTCAAGCCCTGCACAGACTAAGCCATTTCAACACATGGCGTCTCCGCTCTATCTTATGGATGTAGTATACCTTTAAGAAGAAGCATCTTTAAAAAGCCACCTAGGGTTCAATTTGGGTGGGGGGGGGGGCAGGAATCCTCAAGACCGCAGGGCTTGTAGCTCAAAATATTTACCGGACCAAACATTTCTTTTACAAGACCAGATTCAAAATGAGAAGACAAATAACTGCTGACACAGCTTAACATACATTTAACTTTTTTTATTTTGAACTAGCACAAAGACTATGTAATTCGAGCCCTGCCTCCCCACCCTTCGTTTATCTCACCAACTACCCCTACACACATACCTGCTAACACTGAAACCCAGAAATAGGAAAACCAGTTTTAAGAGTCCACAGACAGCGACGCAAAAAGTTGTGCGAGTAAAGCTTATTACGAGTACACATACAAATTAAGTATGTATTTCAATCACTGTACAAAAATCATTGTATCCTGTAAGAAAATGTCTACTGCCGCAAGCAAATGGCACCCTCTTTTGCCAGAACTTTTAAAACTTTGTCATTGCTGTCTCTTGTCAGCAATAGGAATGTTCTGATTGTTTTGCGGCCTGTAATCTCAAAAGTCTGGACAATTCCACTTAAATCTAAACAGTTGGCAGGTATGCCTACAAGGGTTCTCCCCATGCACAAGCTAGCACATTTCGGCCGATACGCAAACAAAATTTTAAAAAAATAATTCACAAAAAACACCTAGACAAAACCATATAGAATGCTCCAGATTGCACAGTAGGGCTTTTAAAACCAAGATAAACACAAAGTAGAAAACATTCCGAAGACCTTGTTTCAATTCAGCGTGTTTCGGCCAAACTTCCAAAATTTGGGTCCAGAATGCCCCACAAACCTGGGGAGAACCCTGCCTACATTTCTAAACCCCAATACCTTTTCTTCAAAATAGTTACTTACATCCCCAGCGTCATCGTCATCTTCCTCTACTGAATGTTGTTGAGCGTGTGTCTTGGATTTATGGAATCTTGGTTTGATGTCTTGCTCGTTGTCCGGTATCATGTCATCCTCTTCAACGTCTCCCTTCAAGAGGATGATGTCAATCTCGGAGTATTTCATGCCGCGTACCAAGACGGGAACAAGCCTGTTGGGAATGGATAGATAGGGTGTTATGGCCGAGTGGTTTAGAGCATCTGATTCAAGTTCTGGTGGTTAAGTCATCAGTCTGTGGGTTCGAATCCCGGTCATGACACTTGTGTCCTTGAGCAAGATGCTTTACTATAATTGCTTCTCTTCACCCAGGGGTATAAATGGGTACCTGCGAGGGTAGAGGTTGATATTGTGTTTGAAAAAGCCTTCGGAGCGCCACGGCAGCCCGGGCTGTATACTCCGCAGGAAGCTGAGAAAGATTACAGGAATGTTATTGGCCCAATGACCAGGGCACTAATGTAAAGTGCATTGATATGTATTGTTATTGTAAAAATGCGCTATACAAGAACTAGTTTTTATTTATATTAGATCCGTCACTGAGTATTGTTTAACCCTTTAGAGACCGTAGCGGCTGCAAGCGGCTTGTACAAAAATGCCCATAGCAGCAGCAAATGGCCGCAAGATTTTACCTCTTAAAAGAAAAGGTATCAGACCAAATTATTATTATTAATATTATTTATTTGACCAAGACAAACCATACAAAAATTACAAAGAAACAAGTACATGAAGAAGAATAAAGAAGTAATCCAAACAAAAAACAAAAATGTAAACAATAATAAACAATAAATCCACTTGTTAAAATAGAATGTAACTCTAAAACAAAACCATGTATTTCTGTTTCTTAATAATTTTCCTGACATTTTTTTCCTGAAAATAACAGTGCAAAAAATCAACAAGATTAGCAATGCCCGGGCGTATGTTGTTGATTTTTTAGAAATGAATGGTCTCCAAAGGGTTAAACAGTGTAATCATAAAGCAGGCCCGATGCTTTGTTCTTGAAAGGGCAAGGGCACCAAGGCGTTTTCTCCTGTGCAAAGGGCACCTCTATGAGGAAATGGTAAATTTCTATTGGAACATTTTATATCATTTTCATTTGATTTATTATTTCTGGTTGTGAAGCCAAAGACTCTCAGAAAAGCGAACTTAATCACTATATTAGCCAAGAACCCCATGGAGAGAAGACAAGGCAGGAAGTTTCAGTTTGAGATGTGGGAGGAAAACCCCAGAGAATTTTTCCGGGGGAAACCCCCGCCCCAAAATGAGGCTAAAAACCCTAGATGGAAAGCTTACCTGTTTAAATGTACAGCCAGGACTTCTCTGCAGATGGGCTGCTCGGCGAGAGTTAACCAAAACTCACACGCCTCTAAAGCTACTGACTCATCAGGATCTTGGGTTCGTAATAAGATGTACTGTGGACAAACAAAATAACGTTAATACTTTATCCAGGCATGATATTTGGCCCTTGGAAAAAAGTAGAAAAGATTTTATGGAGTAAATCGTTTTGATCGGCAGCATATTGCGCCACAGCATCTTGTGAACCATTACATGGTGCTATGTAAAGGACTTGGTCGCATACTTCAAAAACGTAGCTCCACAATACCTTGCAGGAAAATACTGAATGTTGAAGCGCCTTGAGCGTCACTGAGTGACAGATATGTGCGCTATATAAGAAGCCACTATTTAAAATGGGCTAACCTACGATGTACACATAGAGTAGGCTTTAAAAGACTTTTCAGGCTATTTGATCACAATTTTTATGATTTTTCCCAAGGGCAAAAAAAACAGAAATCTGACCAAAGTACATGTAGGAAGAATATCATACCTTTTTAACTGCAGATTGATACAATAATAAAGGGGTTGTGTCGTCATGATCAAAGCATGACAGGTTTTTTTTTTCTGTTTTCTCAGCAAGTAGACACCTTTTTTCAGCTGAAACTTTTTCATGTGACTTTCTTTATAATTTCGCCTAGAAATCAGCATTATGTTGACCAACAAAAACAATCTATGACCCTACCTTTTAGGGAAAACACATTTATCTGAGACTAATATGGAAGCTTACCTCAATGATGTTGGCCATATGAGGCAGTAGTTTATCTATTCTGACTTCAAGTAACATGACCAAAGCTTGACAGACGTTCTTACGCACTTCAGAATCTTCATCGTGTGACAAAGCAAACAGGTTCTGCACAATAGGATATCAAAACAGAGGTCATAGATAGTAAATATTAATCATTGCAGTACAACACATCAGAAGCAGTGTTCTCCCCATGCAAAAGCTAGCGTATCGGGCCGATACGCGCGAATTAAAGCTGATACACCCTCAAGGGAAAAAATAATATATATATTTTTTGTTTTACTTTAGATCAAATTCACAAAAATCTTCACTATACAACCATTTAGAATACTCCAGATTGCGCTGTAAAAACCAAGATGAACTCCCTTTAGAGAACAAAGCAGCTTGTACCAAAATGCCCATAGCGGCTGAGAACGTCTGCAAGATCTGACCTACTTCCACTCAACCAACAAAGGTTGAAGTGAAGGTCATGACCTGAATTGACATTTACCAATGTTTCCCATGTTAACATAGCATCTATGTTTCTGATACAAAATTTCCGTTTTATATTGGGGGGGGGTTTTCAGAAACCTTTACAATAATTTTTCTTTTTTTAAATAACCAATAAAACCCAAGTCTGGACAGATGGTGATGATTATACAAAAAAGAATGGTCTCTACAGGGTTAAGCAAATTTGTCTGCTACAGTTAGCACGAAAATGTACTTAACCTTTAAGCAGCGCTATGAAATTGGCCCCAGATACTGAGCACAAACAAACTTCTTTTTAGTATGATGAATGAAGATTACAATGCAGATTGTATCATATGGCATTACATCACCTATAGAATGTAAGTGGAGTGTGACCCACTATTCCATGCATTTATAAAAACACACCTGAACTAAGTCGCTCTCTCATCTTACATACTCGACTCTTTACATCAGTAAGGGGCCATTCAGAATAGTCAATGTTAAAAAATATTGATTTTTAAATATTGAATGGCTTCTTAATATAATGTTTACACTGAAGAACAAAGTAATGCCTCAAATGAACCAGATATTTTAGACCCAAGGTATCCAACATTAGTAGTTTTCAATGGCTTTACCTGGCTTAAACAAACAACTTTGTAGTTTAATCAGGAATGAAATTGAAGATCTTGGCCAGCTGGGTATTTTTTCTTCTTCTTTTTCGGTTGTTAATATCTATATATTGTTTGTAAACTAATAACTTTGATTGGCTATAATTTTCCCGCTTTTTTCTGGATGCCTTCCCATAATCCTTTGCTCCTCTTTTTGCTATAAATGGATATGTTTGTGTTTGTGCTTGTTTATGCCTCTGACGGAGGTCCGGTTTGGATCAAAAGCTAAGGCAATCTCCCCTACTAGTTTTATATAGGGGAGATGGCCTTAGCTTTCGATCCAAACCGGACTTTTGTCAGAGGCATAAACAAGCACAAACACAATCGTATCCATTTATAGCAAAAAGAGGAGTATTTATTTTATAAAAACTGAATTTCGATTTTCAGTTATTTCCTTTGACCCACCCACCATCAATTTCGAAATGTTTAAACATTGACTATTCTAAAGGTCGTGGGTTTCGAATCCCACCAAAGTAATATACCTGTGGATTTTTTTTCACAGGACTCGGGAAAGTACTGAGCATACAGTGCTTTACACACATCGGCGTACGGGTAAAACCAAATATAAAATTGACTATTCTGAATTTCCCCTAATAGATGAGACCCCCCCCCCCAACATATGCGACAACCCAAGGGGCGTTGAATTGGAGGCAATCATGACGATGGGAAAAATATCAAATCAATGGTTGGAAACAGACGGTGATAAAAGTGAGTGCAGCACAGTGTCTTACCTCAACAAAGGGGTCTATGTGTAGCATGAGCGCTTGGGTCTTGCTGATGATGAATTGGTTCACACACGCAATGGCATGAGACCTGCAAGAAGGACAAAGTATCAGATTAGTAATGTAAAAGAGCAACAACTAGATGACTCTAGAGCAGGCTGGTCGAAACGTTGAGACAAATAAGGAACTCACTCCGCGGCAGTCCCCTCGATCCACTAAGCGAAAGTAGTAGTCCTGGCCGTTTTCCTACCTACTCCCACCCAGGTACATGTAGTAGTTAATAAGCAGGACAGTTCTTTTCAGAACTAAGTAGTCTCCCGAATTCCAAAATCTACTCCGCGGCAGTAAAATAAATTAGGGAGACAAGTTCTCGGAGAACAAATCTACACAGCAAAGGAGATTATTGCTCTCATTGTTCAAATAAAAACAGTTAAATGCATGTGGCCAGGACCTAGGAAGTTTATTCTCATTTTGATTCTGGTCTTGTAAATCAATGTCTGGTCCAGTCAACATTTTTAGCTGCAAGCCAGGGGTCGATTTCACAAAACTCTTCCTAACTTAGGACTAGTCCTAGGCAATTCTAAGAGATAGGACTAGTCTTAAGTACTGGTCCTAACTTAAGACTAGTCCTATCTCTTAGCATACAAGCCTTTCCATGGGACAGAAGCTGCACTAGTCCGTGTGAGCAACGATATTCTTTCTGCAATGGACAATGGTAACCTAACAGCACTAGTCCTGCTAGACTTGAGTGCTGCCTTTGACACTGTTGATCACAACATCCTTCTCTCTCGGCTCCAGAATCACCTTGGCACAGAGGACACAGCCCTAGCATGGTGCAAATCGTATCTCTACAATAGAACTCAGCATGTATGTATTGGCACCGCAATATCAGACCCTGTTGTTTTGAACTACTCTGTGCCACAGACACTTTACCGATTTGTGACATCATCCTGAAATTTAATCTGAATTACCATGTCAGCTATACATCACGTTTAAATCTTCTAATGCATCTATTGCAAGACTTGAGAATTGCATCCAAGAGATTCGACGTTGGACACAACAAAACTTCCTGAAGTTAAATGATGATAAGACAGAGTTCCTTCTATTTGGGTCACGTCAACAGTTAACAAAGGTTTCAGTGCCATACATTTCCATCGGTGATGCTCGGATAGCTCCTCGCTGCAAGCTCGGAACTTAGGGTTATTTTTGATTCATCGATGACACTTCAACCACACATCAACAACATCGTTCGTCTGTCATCATATCACATCAGGAATATTGGTAAGATTCGCAAGTACTTGGACAAAAGTGCCACTGAAAAGGTCATTCATGCATTTGTTAGACAACGGCAATGCTCTTCTCTACAGTCTTCCTAACAACCAGATTTCCAAAATACCGCTGCCCGCATTGTGACACTGTCTAGAAAATCCTGTTCTATCACCCCCATTCTGAAACAACTACATTGGCTCCCTATCTCTCAACGAATCATCTTCAAACTGATGCTCATTGTCCACAAAGCACTTAATGGCAAGGCTCCCCACTATATTTCTGAACTACTTCAAGTTTACACTCCATCAAGATCAAGTTCCATGCTTCTCCTCATTGAACCCAAGTCTCGACACTCATGGGGTGACAGGTCTTTTTCTTCAGCTGCGCCACGCATCTGGAACTCTCTACCGCTTAATCTTTTAGATCTTGTCTTTGTACCACAAAATTCAAATCTCTTCTCAAAACTCATCTTATGTCACAGGTTTTCAAGGACTAATTTTGTTGTGTCTGTTTTGTCTTTGTTTTGTTTTGTTTTTTGGTTTTTTACTGCGCCTTGAACACCCAGCAGGGTGGATATGTGCGCATTACAAGTCTTATTATTATTATTATTATTATTTTATTGCCTAAGACTAGTCCTAAGTTAGGAAGAGTTTTGTGAAATCGACGGCTGCAGTCTTGGCACCATAGCAGCTTTTTGTACTTCAATGTAAAAAATGAGCAATTTGAAGTGTGTACCTTCATGAAAATGCAAATCTGTAAATCTTAAAGTATTTTCATTTTGCTAATTAGTGGAATTATAAAACTGTTACATTTTAAGATGTGTCAATGAAAACATCAAAAATGTGTTTAAAAAAAAAAAAAAACCTGATCAAAACCTACGATTTTTGGTAAAAGTGTCTCTTCGTGAAAATGATGAAATTGGCACAGCCACAACCATGGGCATGTATTTTGTTAAATTCCATGTTATAAACAACCGCTTGAAAACCACTGATGTTACAAAATATCAAAATTTAAAGCAATGATCCATCACTTTGTCAACAAAGTACTTCATTTAATTTTTTCAAATACTGGATTTTCTAGTAGTTTTCTCCGTTGTTCATAATGGTCTCTTTGTATCCAAAAACGTATAACACTGCAGCTGTTAGTATTAAGCATATTAATTTTATCCAATCATGATTCAAATCAATATTGACTTTAAACCCTCCAACTTATTTCCATACAAAGCTTTTAGTTTTAACCATAGATACATCAGTGGAGCATCTGAACAGATGTTGGGGAACAATTTATGAAAAAGGCTGAGTATTGTATTGGCTTCAGGCAACTAAAGTGCTGAGTGAATCTGGTCATGTTCTCTAGATGTGGGAATACAAGGGACATGATGGAAGGATTGCAGGGTTCTCTCCATGCACAAGCTAGCATATCGGGCCGATACGCACGAGCGATTTGCATGCCGATATGCAAATATTTCAGCCGATACGCCAACAAAAATTTAAAATAATTTTTATTAACCATGTAGAATGCAACAGAAGGGCTTTCAAAACCAAGATAAACACCAAGTAGAAAACATTCTGAAGACCTTGTTTCAATTCAGCGTGCTTCGGCCAAACATTCAAAAAAATTGGTAGAGAATCCCCTACAGTTTTGAAAAAACCTGGGGAGAACCCTGCACTACATGTAGGTTTACACACAGTCCTGATGCTTCAATGGGGGCAATGGAGGCATGCCACTATTTATTGTCAAGGGTTTTCCATGCAGAAGCTAGCGTATCCGGCTCATAGGCGCAAAGTGCGTCCGGTGCAATTTTTTTTAACTTCATATCAAATTCACAAAAATCATCAAGATAAAAAACATTTAGAATGCTCCAGATTGCATCGCATTGGGCTTTTAAAACCGAGATAAACATGGACTTCATTTCAATTCAACTTGCTTAAAAGCACTGTACACGTTTGGTAATTACTCAAAATATATATGAGCATAAAAACTGACTTGGTAATGAGCAACGAGAGCTGTTGATAGTATAAAACATTGCGGGAAACGACTCCCTCTGAAGTAACGTAGTTTTTGAGAAAGAGGTAATTTCTCACTAAAATAATAAAAGACTTCTTGCAAGAAGCCTTTTATTCCTATCTGAAAGCACACAAATTTGCACAATGTTGGTGTTTTTTCTTTCATCATTTTCTTGCAACTTCAATGACCAATTGAGCCCAAATTTTCACAGGCTTGTTATTTTATGCATATGTTGGGATACACCAAGTGAGAATACTGGTTTTTTTACAATTACCAAACGTGTTCAGTGCCTTTAAACCAAACTTCCACCAGAATGCCTCACAGTTTTGAACAAAATCCCGGAGAGAAACCCCGACTGCCTTGATGCACCTTGAAATGTTCCAGTAGAAATTTGCATTCCCCTATTGAGGTGTCATTTTACGAAGGAAAATCTGCCCCTTACAAAGTATCACACCTGAACACATTATGTGGGGTTTGTTTCTTCTTGTCTTTTTTTACAACAGGATGTGAGCTGTCAGTGGACTTGATGTGAATGGAATATGCAGCACTCTGTTAAAGGGACACGTTGCCTTGGATCGGGTGAGTTGGTCTATGAAAAGCGTTTGTAACCGTTTGTTATAAAATGCATATGGTTAGAAAGATGATTTAAAAGTAGAATACAATGATCCGCACAAATATCCTTGAAACTTCGTGGTTTTCCTTTAACATCGTGAACTAACACGGCACGCCATTTTGTTGAGCCATGGAGGTAGTTTTTGACTCCACAAAATGGCGGACCGTGGTAGTTCGCAAAGTAAAAGGAAAACCACGCAATTTCGAGGCAAATTTGTGTGGATCATTATATTCTACTTTTCAAACATCTTTCTAACCATAGTGCATTTTATAACAAATGGTTACATATGCTTTATATAGACCAACTCGCCCGATCCCAGGCAACATATCCCTTTAAGCCTAGTCTCAATTCCCATAGGATAGAACGACTCATTGCTTAGCAAGGGGGGGGGAGCGTTGGATAGATCCGGCCATAACATGATCAACTCCACCAATCTTATTAACCTATTTCCATCCCTACAGGAAAAAATTCCTTACAATTAATGAAATCTCATTTTAAAAATGGATCAAACGCTAATGGATTGATAGCGTGTTCTTCAACCGGACTTCACCAATAAAGGTATATATAATAAAATTCCATTTGAGATGGTCAGCCTTGTGTATCTCACTGTATAGCAATGTAACTCCCACACACTCATATAGACTTGGCTTGAACTGCAACTCTTAAAGGCACTGAACACGTTTGGTAATTGTCAAAGACCAGTATTCTCACTTGGTGTATCCCAACATATGCATAAAATAACAAGCCTGTGAAAATTTGGGCTCAATTGGTCATCGAAGTTGCAAGAAAATGATGAAAGAAAAAACACCCTTGTTGTACAAATTTGTGTGCTTTCAGATAGGAATAAAAACTTCTTGCAAGAAGTTTTTATTATTTTAGTGAAAAATTACCTCTTTCTCAAAAACTACGTTACTTCAGAGGGAGTCGTTTCCTACAATGTTTTATACTACATGGTGTATCAACAGCTCTCTGTTGCTTGTTACCAAGTAAGTTTTTATGCTAATATTTGTTTTGAGTCATTACCAAACGTGTACGATACCTTTGATTCAGTTTTTGAAAATGAATAACACCAAAACAAAAAACTGACTCAACTAAAAGTTGTTCTTCAAAAATCCAGGATAGTGTTGATTCTCTAAAGTATGCTTCAATATAAAACATTAGCAACTTATGTAATGAAGAGTGTTCATAGTTTATAAGTGATACACTAAGTTACGCCAACTTGGGGGAAATGTCTGGGCTACCATGCCTGAAATTACTGACATTAACCCCATGAGGCCATGGAGATTGGGCCCTGGGCCCAATTTTATAGAGCTGCTTAAATTTTTCTGCTTTGCAAAATAAGCAGGATACCAGTCACAGATGGTACACGTGACAATGTACTTTGGCTGGTACCCCCATTCTGGTAAGCATAATTTTTGTAGAACACAACTATTTGTTGTGCTTTTAAAAGCAGCCTCTATGAGATTGGGCCCAGGCCAAATTTAATAAAACTTCACAAATTTGCTAAGCACAGAAAAATTGTGCTGGGGAGAAACAGGTTACCAGCCAAAAAGTCACGTAATGTACATTAATTGTGACTGGTATCCCGCTTAATTTAGAGAGCAAATGAATTTATCAAGCAAATTTTTCTGCCTAAAAGCTATGACATTTATATATTTCCTTTATTTACCTAGGGTGAGCCAAATCAGTATGAACTGGTTTCCATTTGGGGCCCTGCATCATTGGGCCCAGGCCAGTGACGTAACCATGACAACTTCATTTGGGGGGGGGGGGACAAGCAGGGGTAAAGACACAATTTAGGGGGGGGCTAGTTAATGTATCGAACCATTCATTTGTGCATTTTTATTTATCTCTCTTTTCTTTTCTTTTTTTGGGGGTCGGGGGGGGGGGGCAAGAGGGGGGGCTAACCCCCTATGTGGTTACATGCCTAGATTACAACTCCATGTATGATTGCATCTGTGCATGTACAGTAATGCTACGTCCATTGCCACTTGATGCTGTTACACGAGATCAGTCAAAACAGTCTGTTTTCCCCTATTCTCAATAACATCCATGAAACCAGGTAACAGCATTATCTTAAATCGACACCTCACCATCTTCTTCACACCCTGAGAATATTGAAGCTACTTAAGTAGCAAGATAAGCCGGATCCCCCCCTCGGGTGTTACTACCCCTCAATATAATATCATTCCCTAATGCATTGCTACTCCTACTACTTGATTACAACATACGGATCCATTACTAAGTAATAATGCACTACCACTGCCTGAAGACCATTACAAACATATTTCATACATTTCTCTCGATGACTGACACATACAAAATGCAATGGGGTTCTAGCTATAATAATCTGCCTATATACCTATATCGTTCTGCCACCAACTCGGTCACGTTCCCTGTATCCAACAGCAGTAATACATGCTAGTATTCATTGCACAAAAAGGAACCAGATTGTTCTCCTTCCAGCCTCGGTTTGGTTACATTGATTTGAATGGGAGAAAAATCAAGATGGCCTCCAACATGATAAAGGTCTATCTGTTAAGAACTGAAATTGAACAAGCTTCGCACTAATTGTCTTTCTCTACCGGGGATTTTCACCGGTACCCTGCATACAATTTGCCAGGCTCAGTTTACAAGTGTGTGATCTTTAAAGGCCTGGAACTTCATCTTTGAGAGGGCAAGGCCATTTTCATTTTGCAAAGGGCACTTTATTCAAACATTTTTACAGATTCAATGGATAACTTTTGAAGGGGCACCAAGGCCAAGACCAGGGCAACGGAGGCCATGGCCTTCATGTAATTCTAGGCCTGTCTTTTCATGTCAAATAAACTTGAGTTTCACAGTGTCGGAGATGAGATTTGACGAACATGAAACCTCCTGGAAAGTGGCTTGCGGGCACGGGCCTAGACCCAGAACCTCCCAGATGTTACAAATCAGGAGGTTTACAGACTCTGTGCATCACCAGAAATACAAAACTACAGGTGAGGTGTGGACACAATGTGGACTATTTCTTTCTCCCTGTGATGACTGCACTATTTCTTTCAAGAAAATTTGAAGGCTTAAAGGAGGCTTTGAAAAAAATCCTGAGAAATCACATGTCCGCAGGTTACTCATTTTTTCGAGCCCGTCAGACTACGTCAGAAATGAGGTTGGCCACCCTGTACAACACTCGTAACTAGTGTTAAGTACGCTGGGCTAGTAACTATTAAAACCAGCACTATTTATAAAACCATATTCAAATTGCTAAATATGGAACAGAGGAAACTTTCAGTTAATTGTACCAACAAAATCTATCCTAACCCTGACGCTTCTCGGAGGCAACGATGGCAATTGCCTCCATGCCCCTAGGCCCGATTTCATAGAGCTGCTTAAGCAGAAGATATTGCTTAACAAATTTCAGCTTAGCAGAAATGAGCAGGATACCAGTCACAGATGGTATATGTGATGTGGTAATTTGGCTGGTAACCTTATTCTGGTAAGCATAATTTTGTTGTGCTGAGCTACTTTTTGTGCTTAAGCAGCTCTATGAAATTGGGCCTTGATGCCCCTCAAAATGTTCCAATAGAAATTTAACATGTCCTCAGTCATAGGGGTGCCCTTTACAAAGGAGAACACGCCTTGGTGCCCTTGCCCTTTAACGACCGAAGCATCAGGCCTGCTCGCCTCAGGTGTTACTTCCCACTGGCCAATATATCAAACGGCCCAATCAAAAACCTTGATTTAATATTCAAACACATCTGCTTCGGGACTGCGGCATTTTACATACAAATTGAGTGCAAGCCCAGATTCTGGCTTAATGACATTGTATACGTTTGGTAATTGGAACCAACTGTTTGTTTCAATCCTATGTAGTTGTAGATATATACCATAAAACAAACCTGTGAACTTTTCATTTCAAAAGGTGGTAGCGTTTTTGAGATATTGCCAAAAATCTGGAGCGGTTTGTCCACGCAGGAAGAATAATCTGCAATTGGAATACACATATCTAAGAAACGTTACTGCAGTAACGCTTCTCAGATTCAAATTTTGGGGGATAAAAAGGTGACATCTTTTTCCATAACCGCAGTACTTCGAAGTGAAAAGTTTCTCAAAATGCATTATACTATCCAAAGCTGCTGTACTTCTTACCGTGTAAGTTTTCATTGCCATTAATGTTCATAGTCATTACCAAACGTATACAGACCCTTTAATAAACCAATGCAGGATTTGCAATGCTAAATACACAGACTGCTAGATTATGCGAAAGACAAACCTGATCTTGGCGTTTGCGTGCTTGAAAAACTGAAGAAACTTAGGAATGAGAGTGTTGAGTGGACGGTCCAAGGCATCACTGTCTAAGATCTCTGTGGAATCTTCACAGATCTTCTGCAATGCACCAAATGCTCCCTGAAAAAAATAAAACATAAGAAGGTGCTGAATGATTTAAAGACATAAAATACACTCAGGGTTCTCCCCATGCACAAGCTAACGTATTGGGCCGATGCGCGCCCCGATGCGCGCCCCGATGCGCGCCCCGATACGCGGACAGTTCGGCCGATCAGTTAAAAAGGAATTATAATTTCATTTTAATTTTTTTCCACAAAACACATCAAGACAAAACCATATTATATAGAATGCGCCGGATTGCACAGTAGGGCTTTTAACACCGAGATAAACACCACGTAGAAAACATTCCAAAGACCTGGTTTCAAATTCAGGGTGCTTCGGCCAAACTTTCAAAATTTGGGTCCAGAATGCCCTACAGTTTTGAAAAAAAACCTGGGGAGTACCCTGAAACTGCATTATTATTATTTTTATTTTTTATTATCATATATTAGTGAACTAAATCACTATAGCTCACAAGCCTGAGGCTGCAAACCTAACAAAAATTAAACTATTTTTCACTGCTTCAGGGTTCTGCCCAGGATTTCTTTAGTGCCGGAAAAATGTTTTTTCCCTAGTACGATCAAGTCAATTTCCTTTCGATCGTATACACACGTGCGCCCTGCAGCTGTGCCTTGAATGTAGGCCTGCATAGTGTGCGCACGCCTTTACCGCCATGGGAAAACAATTTACAGCATAACATCATGGTGCCTTACTCTGTAGTTCATTTTACGTTGTATTCAATGCCGTGGAATATGATACGCAACACGTACACGATGAAACTGGTATCATGTTATATTCCAAGCGTAAAGCTACAGTCAGAGTGACTGGGAACCATTGTAAAATCAATGCAGGTTTCCGTTGGATCGTTGGATACAATGTGCATCGTACAGGCGGGACAGATGCTCGATCCTGGATCATTAAAATAGACTCAAACCAAAGAAGTAGGCTACTCAAAACTTTGGATGAAATTTTTACTGGTAAATAATTTATTTTTACATGTTGTTCAAAATGCTTTGAAGGAAGTGGGCAAAAAAAGGGGGAAATGTGTGGTGGTCGGAAAAAGAGAAAAATCCGCCAGTGGTGGTCGGGGAATCACGAGTGCCGGGCGGGTTTTCCGGCACCGACCACTGTGGGCAGAACCCTGCTGCTTTCAGTTGAATATTATATCCAGGGATGCCAGTGACTGTTTCCTTCAGAGCCTGAAAAAAATTTGCTGCGAAGGAAAGACCGAATAATAAACATAGCAATCATTTCAACTTTCTGAAGCCCATAGATGTAGTTTCGCTTTTAAATTGCCAATCAATGAAGTCGTTATGACCAGGATCTAAGCATCTGGCAGGCAGCCATTTTAAACTAACAAAAGAATTACTGAAGCTGTGCTTACACACAGAGTGGCACCAAAGTATGCATAAATGCAAACAGATATTTATGACAACAATGCCAAACAGAATTTTGTCAATAAGATACACCAGCTGTTCTTTTGACAATCTAAACATTGCAATACCTGCATGTGTACATATACCATTTGGAATATTTTTTCATCATGTCAAAATAAATTGGTCCATGACAGATTGATAAATTCTGAACAGCCCTAGTAAAGACAGATGGCATTTGGAGATTTTTACTCTTCCAAATTAATCAAATAAAGAAGACTGTCTTTCCATCAGAATGTACAAGTAGAGCTGCCAACACTTGCACCTTGCAATCAGGGAGATTTTGTACATCAGGGAGATACTTAGAATTTTGTATGCAACATAATAGGGAAAAAGTTTCCATAATCAGGGAACTTTTTTAATTTGTTCATCAGAAAATGGAAAGATTGGTTTATTTTCAGGGAACTTTCTGCAGAATCAGGGAGAGTTGTCAGCTCTGTGTAATGTATGCAGTATATACAACGTAATGAAAAAACACAAACACAGACACAAAAATGCCATTTCCTTCAACTTTTCAAATTTCTTTTCAGAAATCTTTGAATATATACCAGGACTCAAAATATACACTGGACCGTAGGCCTGAGGCCAGTGATTTTAGCATCGGCCCAGTAAACTTGTGACCGGAAAAGTACGCCGGTCTTGTATTTTTGATTAATAATCACTCGCCTCATCTATAATTTTACAAATTATGTTCAAATGTTGACTTTGAGTCCAATAAATATCTGAAATACAAATCAGATAAATCTTCTCTAGGTACAGTTTAATTGTCACACTGTGTAGATATTTTTTTCTCATTTTGATTCTGGTCCAGTAAAAATGGTGACTTACAAGCCCTGCGGTCTTGTGGATTTTTCCCACCAAATTCAAGCCGTGTTGTCCATGTCAATGCATAATAACAACAGACTCCCAGGCCCAATTTAACGGCTCTGCCTACCGCGGAATTCTGCGCTTACGTCCCATAGATCCCTGTGCTTTACAGGGCGCAGTACGCGCAGATTTCTATGGCAAGCAGAGCCAAGAAATTGGGCCTAGATGGTAATGGTGACGATGAATTTACGTAAATGGCAGCTGTAGGTTTATTAACTGTGACACAACCAATTAAAGGATGGCATGTTAGCCTCTCTGATGATAAAACCAACAGGGCAATGCACTTAAGCTCATTCTCCGTCTTCTCGTGTTATGTACGTTGTCTATTCATGTGTAAAACACCGCGCAGCAATGTCCTTTTTAATTGCCTAACCCTCCTACTAATTGGCAATATTTTCTAGTCTGATGCACAGAGCCAATTACCTCTTATGTCCCCCCCCCCCCCCCCCCCCCGGTAATAGACTGTGCAAGTCTAGCAAGTCCTCAAACTATTTGGGGACCACTTTGGTCCCACGTATGTGCATTGCATACTGCAAACATTTTCTTAGTGGACATCTGTATAACCATGGGGATTCATACCCATGGGGATTCGTGCCCATTGTGGGACAGCACAGTGTGACGTGTTATACAGACTGCTCCCTCTAGTACTATTATAACTCTATGGTTTTGAAAACTAGAGGATGAAAATTAATTTAATGTATTACTCTTCAAAACAACAATCATTTACATTCTCTGCACAGCCAAAAGGCTAATTATTGCTAAATCCTACACAAAAATTACTCAAGCATTTCATCTGCTGAAAACTTCCAGGTAGTGACCCAAATCCTCGACGTCTAAACCTCGTTCCCAGGGGTGATCGATCTCGCCACGTCGTTTTTTTCCCAGCATGCCATGCTCGCTCATAACCCCAGGAATTGGTTCATTATAATGTTCCAGAATCTGGCACATTTTAATTAGGCCTGTGGCCGATCCACTCTACGCGCTGGCTCACGTATGGTAACCCGCAAAAGAGGCATCAAGTCAAAGAGCAACTGGACCCCTCTCATTCTTCTTTGATCTTGTGTTATGTCTAACTGTTTGCAGTTTAGGGTGACCATGAAAAAACAATCAACTCATTTGAAATGGAATCAGGTCAAAATACTTGCATTTTGACACGCGCGTACTAAGCGTCCTACAAGCGCCATACAAGCGCTCGAAAGTTTTTAACAAGCGTGCACGCAAAGTATTCACTTTTAAAGCCAATCAGAATTGTTTTTTCAGTACATCCCTGCAAGGGGTTAGTGACGAGGGGTATCGATACATCGGGCTGCCCATGGTAGCGAGGCTGCCTGACGTCATCATCCTCGATAAATCCTGGTTGCGCCATTTTGGGAGTCACTTTCCCTGTGTTGCTGTGCATTTTAGGCAAACGCAGCTGCGGTCAGACGCGCATCATACATGTATCTCAATGCAAATTTGACTCTCAAAATGTCAGACAATGGGCAGACAGTAGTGTGACAACAGAGCAAGGGGTCTATAGATAGACCTTTATCATGCTGCCACTATCTTGAGCCAGACTGTTTCTCCTTCCAGCCTTGGTTTGGTTGCATTGATTTGAATGGGAGAAAAATCAAGACGGCCTCCACCATGATAAAAGGTCTAGCCTTTATCTCTACACTACTGCCAACACTAAGATTAAGATTTACCACTGGTTACTGGATCTTCAATGAAGAGTGTCAACATTCAGATTTCAAGTAATAAACCACAAGGGAAACTGACTAGTTTTAAGGGTAAGTTTTAAATAATGTGGGGTTGAACAAAGACAAATTGACTAAGAGCAGGATTTGAACCAACGACCTCCGGATTAACGTGCTGTCGCTCTACCAACTGAGCTATAGATCTATATCCCTATGTTGGTGGTCTCTCTATCTTGTAAAATCAGATTTCATCAAATAAATCAATTTGCCGTCGACTCTGTCACTAAGCTCAGAACCATGGTAACTAATACAATAATTGTACTGCATTTGCAAACATATACTTTCATCATTATGAGATAACAAAGGTTTTTATGTTTTGTGCGGTTTGATATTTTAAAGGCACTGCGTTTTTGTAATTGTCAAAGACCAGTGTTCTCACTTGGTGTATCCTAACATATGCATAAAATAACAAGCCTGTGAAAATTTGGACCCAATTGGTCATCGAAGTTGCAAGAAAATGATGAAAGAAAAAACACCCTTGTTGTACAAATTCTTGTGCTTTCAGATAGGAATAAAAACTTCTTGCAAGAAGTTTATATTATGTTAGTGAGAAATTACCTCTTTCCCAAAAACTACGTTACTTCAGAGGGAGTCGTTTCTCACAATGTTTTATACTATCAACATCTCTCTGTTGTATATAAATTTTGGTTTTTACCCATACACCGATGTGTGTTAGCACTGTATACTCAGTACTTTCCCGAGTCCTGTGAAAAAATATCACAGGCTTATTACTCGGGTGGGATTCGAACCCACGACCCTTGCAATTCTAGAGCAGTGTCTTACCAACTAGACTACCGAGATTTCCCGGTAGCTAGAGGCAGTTCGAATCCTATGTTTTGGCAGCGGGTACCGCAACGATTATAATAGATGTTAAATTATATCTCTCTGTTGCTCGTTTACCAAGTAAGTTTTTATGCTAATATATATTTTGAGTAATTACCAAACGTATACACTGCCTTTAAGTACCGTCTATTGTTTTCATGAAAGGGCAAGGGCCCCAAGGCGTTTTCACCTTGTATAGGGCACCTGTATGAGGAAATTCTAAATTTCTATTGTCTACGTTTCAAGGGGCACCAAGGCAATGACCGGGGGAAATTGCCTCTGTTGCCTCCGTGAAGCATCAGGCCTGCTGTAGAGCAGCTATGGTTCAACATGAGACATTGGCGTTCTTACCGAACACTGTAGCTGCATACATTACTATACTGCATGCACCTGTGAACCATAAATGACAAGCTACAAGTACACGCAATAAATTTGGAATTGCTTGAGGGGATGTCCAAATGTACCACTACGCTTCAAGGGGCACCAAGGCAATGACCGGGGGAAATTGCCTCTGTTGCCTCCGTTGCCTCTGTGAAGCATCAGGCCTGCTGTAGAGCAGCTATGGTTCAACATGAGACATGGCGTTCTTACCGAACACTATAGCTGCATACATTACTATACTGCATGCACCTGTGAACCATAAATGACAAGCTACAAGTACACGCAATAAATTTTGAATTGCTTGAGGGGACGTCCAAATGTACCGCACCAGGATTACATTCCATAAGGATACATCACCTAGGGTTGGACTGAACTGAAGTACGGAAACAACTACGCTATATATTACGAGTATTGTAAAACAATATTACAGTATTCCACTACTTCTTACTGCTGTTGGATGTCTGCTTAATTTTTTAGTTCTGATTTTAAAGTGTGTATTGGTTAGCCCCGAATCTTGCTTTTTTTATGGTTTCTGGCTTCTGTCTTAACTTGCTTTAAGATTATCTCAATATTACAGGATTCCACTACTTCTTACTGCTGTTGGATGTCTGTTTAATTTTTTAGTTCTGATTTTAAAGTGTGTATTGGTTAGCCCCGAATCTTGCCTTTTTTTATGGTTTCTGGCTTCTGTTTTAACTTGCTTTAAGGTTATCTCAATATTACAGGATTCCACTACTTCTTACTGCTGTTGGATGTCTGTTTAATTTTTTAGTTCTGATTTTAATGTGTGTATTGGTTAGCCCCGAATCTTGCCTTTTTTATGGTTTCTGGCTTCTGTTTTAACTTGCTTAACCCTTCAACAGAGCTGCCACCATTTGCAGCTTGCAATTTAAACTTGTTGATAATGTGTTTCTTTATCATTTCATTGTAATTTTGTTATTTTTACACATCTAAATTTTGCGTTATTTGCGATCAAAAATAAGGCCCCAACCTCAAGGTTTTGAAAAACTAGCTATTATACTTCTGTCGTTGACGGCAGGAATCAAAATTATAATACTTTGACGTCATTTGTGGGAGGTTGATTTGTTATACCTCCATGTTGCAACAAAGCGGCTATACAAAACAGAGTTCCCACAAATGACATAATAATAATAATAATAATAATAATAATAATAATAAAGACATTTGTAAAGCGCCTAATGCCAAAGCCTCTAAGCGCATAAAGAGAACAAGAAAATAATTATACAATAAGTGAAAGATACATTAAAGTAAGCAGATTACAAGTAAGCAGCTTCAAACAAATGAGTTTTTAACAGAGACTTAAACATTTCCGTAAAAAACTCAAATGTAGAATCACAAACACAGCACAAAAAAGAGTCCAGTAGAATCGTGGCACAGAGCCCTATCCACAGATATGAAATTGAACACAATTGACCTTTATCACACTGCCGCCATCTTGGTCATGTTCCCTGTATTCAATAATAGTAATGAATGCTAATATTCATTGTACAAAAAGGAACCAGACTATTTTTCCATTCCAGCCAAAATTTGTTTACATTGGTTTGAATGGGAGAAAATCAAGATGGCCGCACCGTGATAAAGGTCTATAGGAGCTCAAGTGACATAAATAATTGCAGAAGAGAGAGAGAGAGAGCACACTGGAGTGGTCGCTTGTAAGGCGCACCAAGTAACGTGTGTAATGACGTAACGGGGCTTTTCGTGAATCTTTTCTGAAAAGCACCAGAGGAGGGTATTCAAAATCTGTTTACTCTCATGTGAACTCAATTTCCTTATTGATTGAAAACATTTTAAATGAATTTCAGCAAAGATGGCTGCCCGTTTGCATTTTCACCAAAAAAGCGTGACTTCAAGTTTTGTTTTATTACTGGCCCCACTGCCATGACTGCCGCCGCTGTCGTATCAAACGCCAAAACGAAACACAGTCCTCTAACCACCGCAACACACACTGTACACACATGGAATGTTTTTTAGTTGTTACTAATTTTACTTTAAAGAAGAAATCCTAATGAAGTTCAACTTCAATATCAGCACAATAGTGCATTTACATCAAAATGTAATTGACAACTTCAGTGTCAATATTTAATTGATACATCTTGCGAGTTTGGAAACCATCCTTTGGCGTTTGTACAAAATGTACACCGAGTCGGGCGATATTGCCATCGCACAGCGCATACAGAGTGTCGTTGGATTCTACAAGTTGACACCTAATGATAATTGTGCTTCCGCCGTGCGAAACATTAGAATGAAGGAACACACTTGCATCAAATAATGTCATCCTGCCTCTGACTTGCCTCCAGCACATTTATGAATCTTCTAGGTATATCATTATAAAGGGTGTCTGCACGGGCGTCAGGTAATGCAATCTGTCCAGCCAGATGGGTACTACTTAGGCCACATCAAAAAAAAAATTGTTGATCGTCCCTGCCCAACCCTACGAAACCCTATGTCTTCATAAAAATGGCTTTTTCAATGATCTTTTTGGTCAATTTGGCCGCACACACAGCTGGGTTTGAAAATATATTTGAATAAAGGTTATGCATGTTGGAAAAACAAGGACAATTCTTCAAATATCTACTTAGGCTACACTGCATTTTAGCAAAACAAAAGTTTAACAAAACAATAAAAAACATCAAAATCCCACAAACCCTCTGTTTTATAGTGATTGTGATGATTTCTTTATAGTTTATTTCATATTTTGCTATGTCAACAAAACTCAATAAAAAAAATTAAAAACCAAACGCCCTCCCACCCCCAACCCTAAAGAAAAAAAGGACGCTCAACAATTTGTTTTGTTATGTGGCCTTATATCAACAGAGTTACCCGTTGAATTATAAACCACATTAGTCGAGGAGCAGTGTGCCATTTAATCATAGACACATTATTTGGCAAATTATTTCACCCAATTTATTCCTGAAGTTTCTGTCTCAATACACGTGTGTGTGTGTGTGTGTTAAAGGTAGGCTAATAGATCGGTTAGTACTCCAAAAATGAATGACCATAAAAACCCACTTGGTGAGAAGCACTGCAGCTGTTGATAGTGCATACTATTTTGGGAAAGGATTCCCTTCGAAGTAGTATGGTTTGGATAATTTTTCACCCCAAACATTTGAATCTGAGAACAGTTCATGCGAATGCTGCGGCCAGAGATGCGGTTGGTACCCACTGTCACCTCGCTGAAAGTGGATGGAGTCGACGTTCTTGTGAAGAAAAAAAACGTGACAGTTTTTTGCTGTTTTCTCAGTAAGTAGACACTGTATTCAGCTGAAACGTTCATATGCGACTTTCATTTTATCGTTCTGGATAATTTTGCCCATAAGTCAGTATAACGAATTTCATAGAGCTGATTAAGCAGAACAAAAATTTGCTTATCAATTTTCTGCTTAGCAGAAATGAGCAGGATACCAGTCAGGAATTGTACATGTGACATGGTAGTTTGGCTGCTAACCTTAGACTGGTAAGCATAATTTTGTTGTGCTTAGCTACTTTTTGTGCTTTAAAAGCAACTCTATTAAATCGGGCCCAGGTGGGGTTTTTTTTTTAATGACAAATTTCAAATTTGTCTACCACTTCCTTTCCCACACTCCCTTTGAAAGCTTACCTCACACGTATTGTAATCGCCAGAGTCTAGTAATTGACATAGCGTTGGCAACAAAGCCGGCCAATTCTGAAGCTCTCCTTTGGTTGCTATGGTCGTGATGAGAATACCAACAGTAGCCCGAATCAACGGTGAAGGATCCCCGACGTTCTCCAGACATTCGCTCTTGATGAATTCGGTCACGTTGGGAGGGAAGTTGTGGAAATGTGCCTTGACATTGTTCTTCAGGATCAGGCCACTGAGGGATCTGGTCGGCTCATCTGCGAGAATAAGAATAGATTGAGGCAGTCCAAGTTAGACCGTGACATTTCAAATGATATTTCAATTTCAACTCAAAAAATATCTTTCTTTCAACATAGTACAGTCAGTGAGTTGTCTGCGCTAGCTGACTAGTCTGTACTATAAGTGACAATGTGATGAACATGTATCTGACAAAGAGAACATGAATGCTTTGCAAGATGCCATCTGCAGAATTTTCTTATGGATGTTTTTCTACAAACATGGTTGATAGCCAAGACAAGCGAGAAACCTTCTGGCATGCATTCAAACATTTTCGGGAACCTTCTGGTTCCCACAGACATTGCCTCAACGTGCCAAGAAAATAAAATCACACACGGGTGCGTCCCAATGTTTGACACTTGCACAGTCTACGGTGATGAAACTGAGAATTTGGAGTATCGAGTATGTAAGCTGAAATGAAAATTGCCCAAGCCTGGTGATGATTGAGAGTTTTGAGTATTGAGTATGTAAGAAGAAACGAGACTTGCACAATCAATGGTGATGATACTGAGAATTTTGAGTACTGAGTATTAAGATGAAAACGAGATTTGCCCAGTCTATGGTGATGAAATTGAGAATTTTTATTACTGAGTATTAAGATGAAACAAGACTTGCACAGTCTACGGTGACGATATTGAGAAATTTTTATTACTGAGTATTAAGATGAAACAAGACTTCACAGTCTATAGTGATGATATTGAGAATTTTGAGTGTTGAGTACAGTGTATGTAAGCTGAAATGAGACTTGCCCATTCTATGGTGATGATATTGAGAATTTTGAGTATTGAGTACAGTGTATGTAAGCTGAAATGAGACTTGCCCATTCTATGGTGATGATATTGAGAATTTTGAGTATTGAGTATAAAAAACTGAAAAGAGACTTGCAAAGTCTGCGGTGATGAAATCTTAAGTTCCGAGTATTGAGTATAACTACCATATCACAAAAGCTAAAACTAGACTTACATTGTACACAATCTATTATCAGCAAAAGATAACTTAGAGTCATTATGAAAAGTGAAGTACAAACATTCTGTGAAAACTAAACAACATTCCTCGGACAGCTTTTTGTAAATCTCTTAATTTGTATGATGAACTTGCAAACAGGTGCATGAGCTTTAACTGGAATAGCATACCAAAAAGTACATCCATGTACACAATCTGTGCTTTCAAGCATGAACATACCTCTCAGCATAACAACACACAATATAATTAATGATAAAAAAGATGGCTCTTCGACTATTGATCCAGCATACAATTTACATAATAAATTGTAAAACAAAAAACCTCACGATCACCCAAGCAAAACTACATCCTGAATCACATCACTAACAATACACTTCATGTACAGTACAGTAGGTTACATTGTACTTTGCAGGTACGAACCTCCATGCAGAACTACTTTGGGTTAAAGGTATCATACAGGATTGGTAAGGATAAACAAAACATCATTGTTTAATTGTAGTCTGAAAGCTTACTGATAATGAAATTCATACTAGAACCATTTTTTTTCTGTGAAATATTTCCCTCTGAAATGAAGTCATATTCAAGAAAACTAACTGAAAACCTTAAAAAAAAAAAAAAAACAGTTGATTTTGGTTGTTACAAACAAAATTAAGGACACTGTGTTTACATAGTACATGTACATGCTGAAAATTTTGCATGTTTTTTCACTATTTTCTCTGGACTCACACAACGGATTAAGCACAAATTTTCACAGGTTTGTTATTATAGGTAGGCTATGGTTGATCACACAAAACATGAACACTGTCTGCGACTCTTTTGTCAGCTCTACCAGTTTTGTACAAGGCCACATAAAATTAAAAAATTGTTGATTGCCCCGCCTGACCCTACAAAACCCCCCTAAACCCCATTATTTATTTATTTTTTAAACATAAAAACGGCCTTTTTAATGATCTTTTCAATCAAAATTGGCTCCCAGATTTTTCAGCTGATATTTTTTCAAAAACTATAGGCTGAAAATGATGTTTGAAGAAAGGTTATTCATGTTGGCAAAAACAAGAACAATTCTTCAAATACACTGCGTTTTTGGGTTGTTTTTTTTTAATGTTTACAGAAATTTCATCTAAGAGTCAAATGAGCTTAACAAAACAATTAAAAAACATCAAAATCACACAAACCCTCTGTATTACAGTGATCGTGATGATTTCTTAAATCTTTATTTCAAATTGCCTCGTCAAAAAAACTAGTTTAAAAAAATAAAAATAAAAGCACCCTCCAACCCTTTTCCCACCCAAAAAAGGATGATTAACAGAACTTTTTGTTCTTCTTTTTTATGTTATGTGGCCTTATACCTTTAACCATTGAAATAATGAAAGCTCATAAAAACTGTACTGTGTACGTGCACAGTGTATACTACATGTATACGCAGTCATTAGTACACGTTTGTTTGTTCAAAGTATAATCGCGTTGTGTTAATCATTACACAATGGAATGAACAATCCTCATTAGGTTCTGTAATCCTATCCCTGCCAAATACATGTACAACAAAACAAACCAAATGGTAAAAAATGCTGGTTTTTTGTAACACTTGGCCATCAACTCAAATCCATTAACTCTGTTGCACTGCCTTCAAGCAGGGTTCTACTACAATGGCCTTGGCATGTCCATGTGCAATCCCAGTTCCCAGCAAACGTCAATGCATAATTGGTGCATTTAGCAGGGGTGACTGCCCACTGCCAAGGCTGGTGTACACCAGATCACTTCACAATGCAACAGAATCATCACTTGCATTTTGCTGCATTTGTTTTCATTTCAACTGCACTGCATTTTGATGCATTTAGCAGGGTGCCTACATGTAGACGACAACTGGGCACATTTTCATAGAGCTGCTTATTGCAGAAAATATTGACTTAAAAAATTTCTGCCGAGCAAAAAATAAGCAGGGAACCAGTCACAAAGTGTGCACATAACAAGGTATTTTGGCTGGTAACCCTTTTCCAGTAAGCAAAATTAAGCAGGGAACCAGTCACAAACTGTGCACATCACATGGTATTTTGGCTGGTAACCCTTTTCCAGAAGGTAAAATTAAGCAGGGAACCAGTCAAAAACTGTGCACATCACATGGTATTTTAGCTGGAAACCCTTTTCCAGTAAGCAAAATTGTTTGGTGCTCAGTAAATGTTTGTGCTTAAAGGGGCACACCGGCTCACCATTTACGTAATTTAGTGAAGTAGAGTCACAAACAATAAATAATTTGATGTAAAAAAAAAAAAATCATAAAATTAGCACGCAATTAATGACAAATAGTGAAAAAACCGAAACGCGGTCAAAGGTCAGCGTATACGCTTTTCCAGCCGAGTGTGTGCAGCGCAGTCAATCCAAGACGGGCAGTGCCTAAAACCCCCTTGGAACCAAACGTGATTATGGTCTGGCTCCCAACAATTATCGTTAATAATTGTGTAAAAAAAAGATTTAAATTTGGTTTGGTAAGTTACTTTTAAACGGCTAGAAGTAAAACTATCTCGGAAGGTCACGTGATTATTTGAACCAGTTTGTGGTTCGAACTATCACGTGACCTTCGTTTTTGTTTAAAAATGCTCAAAAACGGCTAAATTTGATGATTTTTTTTATGGACTGTTCTTCTTCATTCCTGGAAGACCGTTGAAGTCATATTTTAGTCTATTTTGTAGCCCAAATAGCCCAATTCAGCCGGTGTGTCCCTTTAAGCAGCTCTATGAATTTGGACCCTGGTATTGGTTATGGCTAAGTACGCATGCATAATACCCAAGTCATGTAAGTACATTTGAAGGGAAAAATATGCATTTCTTTTTGGAAGAGTATTTATTAATTCCCATCCTCTAGTTTCCAATAAACACAATTAGCCCAAATAAACAACCGGTGAAAATTTCATTGGTCACATTTTAGTGAAAACAATAACAAAATGTTGTTCACATTGTCAGAGATTTTCTGCACACTCATACCTGACTTATTTCAATAGTCGTGATTTGCAATACAGTGCGCCCTCTACAGTTTGCCCAGGAGAGCCAATTTTTCGCAGTGTATCCTGGGAAAAGGTTCATCTTTGGTTTTCGTTTGTTGCCTAATCATTGTCAATAAACAGGTCAGAGTCGGAGGAATTTGCTGCTTTTGAATTACGTCAACACTGCCAAAGATTACCAGGTCTCGAAATTTTACACTAGACCACAGGCCCGAGGCCAGTAGTTTTGGTGTCGGGCCAGTAAACTTTTGATCGGACAAGTCCAGCGGTCTTGTGTGTTTTTTATAATGAAGATAATGTCTCGCTATGTAACATCTTGAATAAAAGATGATATGTTCAAATATTGATGAAATACCCTTCAATTCTACTGAGTAATGACATAATGAAGTATACTTAATACCCTAAAGAAAAATGAAATCAATCTTCTCTTACATGTCTTTAGCGCTTGTTCAAATAAAAACAGTTAACATAAAATGCATATTAAACTGGGTCAGGAAGTTTTTTCTTATTTTGATTCTGGTCTTGTAAAACAATTCTGGTCTACATGTAGTAAACATTTTGAGCCACAAGCCCTGTGGTCTTGTGGATTTTTACCCCAAATTCAAGCCCTGACTTTACTTTACATAGCGCTGTATTCAAAAGCCGGCTGGAATCTCAGCCAAAGAGTACTTTGTTGACTTGAAAATCAATTTGAAAGCCGGGGCTCACATTACAAAAATGCCGGTAATTGTTTTTGATGAACGCTGTACTGAAAATGTGCTGAAGCTTCCAGGAAACAACCCAATTTTTGGGGCGAGAAAATAGGTCACTTTTTTTTCTTGACAAATCAGAGGAAACTCTAAGCTACAAATGTCAAGTTTAGGTTGATATCTGCTCTTGAACCACTATGACCTGCATTTATTTATTCATTCTTCACCCTGGAGAATTTGGGGGAAATCCGACTTGGAAATTCAATTTAGAAACATTTCCTGATATCATTTACATGTAGAGTAGGAATGAATCAAGCAACATCTATGTAGGTTTCTCGTACATACTACGTGGTCATGAGTGCTTGTCGGCAGGCCTTGAAATTCAAGCTGGACCATAGGCCCGAGGCCAGTTGATTTTACAGCGTCAGGCCAGTAAACTCACTATCGAACAAGTACAGCAGTCTTATGTATTTTCAATTGAATATACCTCAGTGTTAAAAATAACAAATATGTTCAAGTTTTTACTTAGAGTCTTATACAATATCTTCCAATTTCTGATGAGTATCGGACTATTTATGACTATGTAAAATTGAGCAGCGTAAGACTCAGTTTGTTTGCAATGGCTGGCAGTTGTTTTCAGCTGATGACACCCTGAGAAATTCAGGGGTGCTAGCTGCAGTTAACTTTAGCCTCCATGAAAATATGGAGATTTTGACTGCGTGTTTCCGACACTACAGTCTGTCAAACTTTAAAGGCATCCTACACGTTTGGTAATTGTCAAAGACCAGTGTTCTCACTTGGTGTATCCCAACATATGCATAAAATAACAAGCCTGTGAAAATTTGGGCTCAATTGGTCATCGAAGATGCAAGAAAATGATGAAAGAAAAAACACCCTTGTTGTACAAATTTGTGTGCTTTCAGATGTAGGAATAAAATCTTCTTGCAAGAAGTTTTTATTATTTTAGTGAGAAATTACCTCTTCCTCAAAAACTACGTTACTTCAGAGGGAGTCGTTTCTCACAATGTTTTATACTATCAACAGCTCTCTGTTGCTCGTTACCAAGTCAGCTTTCATGCTAATATGCATTTTGAGTAATTACCAAACGTGTACAGTGACTTTAAGGTGAGTTACTTTATGATGTATTCGAACACAGGTTATTTTTGGAATCGGCAGATCCTAAAAATAACCTGTGTTACAATTTTAAATTTTTGCAGCTTCCTTTTGAGGTATCCAGGGCTCAAAAATTACACTGGATCGCATGCCTGAGACCAGTTTCTTTTAGCGAAGGACCAGTAAACTTAAAACCTGACAAGACTGGCGGTCTTGCGTTTTTGAATAATAATACCTCACCTCATCTTCAAAAAGAAAAATATTGAAATCGAGTTGATAAAGATCTGTCAATTCTGTTCAGTATGAAAGTGTTAACCATGACAGACAATAATTGAGATAAATCTTCTCTTTGTGCTTGTCCAAATAAAGACAGTTTAATTTTGACACTGTGTAGACAGAGCTGCCAACATTTGCATCTTGCAATCAGGTAGATTTTGTACAATAATCAGGGAGATAATTAGTATTACATTCAACATGATAGGGAATAAGTTTCCATAATCAGGGAGATTTTCAAATTTGTTCATCAGAACATGGAAAGATTGGTTTATTTTCAGGGAACTTTCTGCAGAATCAGGGAGAGTTGGCAGCTCATTTGATTCTCACTGGTCTTGTGACACATTTGCTGGTCCAGTTAAAGTTTTGAGCTATTGTGAATTTTTTCCTTGAATCCAAACCCTGGTAGGTGTTCACCAAGTTATCAACATTTTTTTTAAAAAATGCAAATCAGCCCTTTTTCGAAAAACAAGAAAAAAATATTCTCTCAGTACTTTTTCAAATAAAAACAGTTTAATTTGGACACTGTGCAGATAGTCATTTTCTCATTTTGATTATGGTCTTGTGACAAATTTTCTGGTCCACTACAAATCTCGAGCTAAAAGCCCTTCGGTCTTGTGGATTTTTTCCCCCAAATTCGAACCCCGTCATCTGGGGGATTTTCTTTTGATGAGAAATTCCATGCACAATCATCTGAATCTCAGTTTTGTAAGTAGCCCCGATCTGTTGATTCAGAACGGCTGACATGTGCCATTGTAACGTCGGGAAATACCACATGCACTTCCCCCCTATAAAAAGCAGTCACAAGCCCACCACCCTACACAGCCCCATTGTTTGGAGTTGGGCGATTCCATTATTGACAGGTTGGATTAATTTTAGATAGGTTCAATCTCGATCAGTACGTTAGTGCAATCGTTTACAGTGTACCAAACTTTTTTTTTTTAGTAAACATTAATTATTAATTATTAAACTCATCCATTGGAAAAGATTTGTCAAGGTTTGTCATGACTGCGCAATCAAAACAATTTTTTAATTTATTTATTGTATTTATTATTATAATTTGTTTGGCTATTTACGATTTTTTCAAAGTCACCGTTTGATGATTATGGCTCATATGAAATGTCCCAAAGCATTCATTTTAAAGGCACTGTACACATTTGGTAATTACTCAAAATATATATTAGCATACAAACTAACTGGGTAACGAGCAACGGAGAGCTGTTGATAGTATAAAACATTGTGAGAAACGACTCCCTCTGAAGTAACGTAGTTTTTGAGAAAGAGGTAATTTCTCACTAAAATAATAAAAAACTTCTTGCAAGAAGTTTTTATTCCTATCTGAAAGCACACAAATTTGTACAACAAGGGTGTTTTTCTTTCATCATTTTCTTGCAACTTCGATGACCAATTGAGCCCAAATTTTCACAGGTTTGTTATTTTACGCATATGTTGGGATACACCAAGTGAGAACACTGGTCTTTGATAATTTCCAAACGTGTTCAGTGCCTTTAAGCAGTCTTTGCATAATTAGTTAATGTAATTACCTAATTACATTACGAAGTAAAGTTCAACATGTTTAGTAACGTTAATTTCAACGCTGTCATTGATTACAATAATGCACATTAAGTAAATAAATAAACAAATAGTATGCAAATAAGCAATTGCTTGATGACATTCAAACCATTGTCATATGATTCTACTTGAAAATATACAAATGCACCACTCTTCATGATCAGTATGACTTCAGAGTTCTCCCCATGCCCAAGCTAGCGTAAGAATTGCGTGCCGATACGCAAACATTTCGGCCGATACGCCTTTTTCTTTTTTTTTCTTTTTACGGTAGTTTTACAAAAAACATGAAAAAAAAACATTTAAAATGCTCCAAATTGCACAGTAGGGCTTTGAAAACCAAGAAAAACACCAAGTAGAAAACATTCCGGGGACCTTGTTTCAATTCAGGGCGCTTCCGCCAAACCTCAAACAATTTTGGTCCAGAATGCCCCACAGTTTTAAAAAAACCTGGGGAGAACCCTGGTCACTTCAATACTTGCATGTAATTTACCAGACAAATCTAAATAAGTGTCTTTTATATCGATAGGATAAATATATACCAATTGCCAAAAGGGAAAATTCACATTCATTTTGTCCCACGAGAAGGACTGATCAGCATTCTTTTAAATGTTGATAACATGGTATAAACACCTACCAGGGCTTGAATTTGGGGGGGGGGAAATTCCACAAGACTGCAGATCTTGTAGCTCAAACCTTTTACTGGACCAGGAAATTTGTCACAAGACCAGAGGAGAATCAAATGAGAAAAAAACAAAAGTAGCGGCTGATTTCTTCACCAGGCTGACGTAAAAAAGTACAAATTCAGATAAAAGTCTGAAGTTTGTTTATCCCTCCATTAATTAACTTGTTGTCATTCGCATACTTAATAAAAACCATGATAAAAGAGCAAAACGGGATAAATATTTTCTTAGTGCTTGTTCAAATATCAAAACAAACAAATGCCAACTTTGGAGCCCAACGTAGAGAAAAACCTTGTATGTACAGCAAATACATGGAAGTGAGAAGCAATAAATGATCTACGAAATGGATAATTGTAGATTTTTTGGAAGCAAGTACATGTAGTTCCTGCAGCCGATTTCACGAAACGCTAGGATTAATCCTATCTCGAGTTAGGACGAGTAACTCGTCCTAACTTAGGATTAATCTTACAGTTTACATGTTACAGTGCAAGGCTGGGACTCGTCCTAAGTCCTAAAAGATTAATCCTAAGTTAGGAAGAGTTTGGTGAAATCAACGGCTGGACTCCCGAACAGAATTGAAGTCTCTAAAGACAATCAATTTTTGCATGAATCAACTACTGACGGCACTCCAAGTTTATATTATATCATTGGGAAAATGTCACTCTGAATTACTTGATCACTTCAATGTACTCTCTTTAAGGATAAGATTTGTTAAAGGTAGGGTCATAAATTGGCAAAATTTTCAAGAAAGATACAGTGAAAGTCACATGTAAAAGTCTCAGCTGAATAAAGTCTCTACTTGCCGAGAAAACAACAAAAGATCAGCGAATCCATCCACGTTTAGCGAGGTGACAGTGGGTGCCAACCGCATCTCTGGCCGCAGCATTCACGAACGGACACCAACCCTCAGAAATCTGACAAACGATTCACGATGAATCGTTTCTCCGATTCAAATGTTTTTATTGACTTCTAATAAACGGGGCCATTTCAGACGAAATAATTTTGCAGGATGCTTACAACCTTTCATCTTTATAACGAGTACGCTTTTGGATAGAAAAATACAACCTCTCTTGTTTTTTTCCGGGGTCATTACCAAAGTATGACCAGGGCTAGCACAAGCTAGCGTATCGGCCCGATACGCGCGAATTGCGTGCCAATTTGCACATTTCGGCCGATAAGCAAACAAATAATAATAATATTAATAACAGTTTTTTATTTATTTAAAAAAAAAAACATCAAGAGAATACCATATACATGTAGAATGCTCCAGATTGCACAGTAGGGCTTTTAAAACCAAGATAAACACCAAGTAGAAAACGTTCCGAAGACCTTGTTTCAATTCAGCGTGCTTCGGCCAAACTTCAAAAATTTCGGTCCAGATTGCCCCTCAGTTTTGAAAAATCCTGGGGAGAACCCTGATGACCCTACCTTAAAACCCTAATCATGCTAAATGCAACATTATGCACCAAATGGTTAAAGTTGTTGTAATCTGTTGCATTTGGCAGTCAACTCAGATGTCATTCTTTGACTGAATTTGTTGCATTTAGCAGTCAAGTGACTTCATTTTGGTGTTGCATTTTGTTTACACTTACACTTGCATTTAGCAGGGCAAACCCCCTTGCTCAGTCCCAACACAAACAACATGCCTGCACAATGCAACAAAATCCCTTGTTGCATTTTGTTGCATTTGGCATGGTTCTCATTTCAACTGTGTTGCATTCTGACGATTTGGCAGGGTATGTGGAGGGACCCTGATGGGGGTTAGGGTTAAATGATGAAACCTTTCAATGTTTTGTGACTTAAAATTTGTTTCCACAGAGGTGTACCACTGGGACAATTAGTCAATACTTCGTTTCCCTGCAGTAAATTATGACTAAATCATGAGTTTTACTGCAAGTGAATAAAAAACTTTGGACCCCGGTGGGTGGGCGTGTGTGTATTCTGTAAACCTTCAATTCTTCAAGGTTATAAAACTATCATCAGAGGAAACTGGGATCACCTGTTAATTAATGGTAATACTTCATTGAGGTTTTAGCAGGTACTAGTCATTGGTTGGTGTCCCCTGGGACAGCCAGGGTGATCCAATACTTCATTGAGGTTTTAGCCCGTACTAGTCATTTGTTGGTGTCCCCTGTTGGGGGACAGCCAGGATGATCCCACCCGAGGCTACTTCAATGGTTTGTAACCCAGTCTTTACCCATGGGATATGACACGGCCAAGGTTAACAAATCAATCATCGACACACACCATCTTCCTCTCTTTCATAACTTTTCTTCTTTTTCATAAAACTTTCAAGGTTTTTTGCACCACTGATCAACAATTAGGAGAATGCTTCATTCAACAACACTGATCCTTGCTTCCTTAGTAGTCTAGTATTATACATGTAGGATTGGTAAGGATAAAAAACATTGTTTAATTTCAGTCTGAAAGCTTACTAAATATGAAGTTCATACTAGAACCATATTTTTTCTGTGGAATATTTCCCTCTGAAAAAAGTTATATACAAGAAAACTGTATCTGAAAACTTAAACAAAACACGCAAAAGCTGGTTTTGTTGTTACAACCAAAATTAAGGACAATAAGTTTACGTGCTGAAAATTGTGCATGGTTTTTCATTATTTTCTCCTGACTCGCACGACGGATTAAGCCCAAATCTTCAAAGGTTTGTTATTTCATGTTTATGGTTGATCACACAAAACATGAACACTGTCTGGGACTGTTTTGTCAGCTCTACCAATCCTGTATAATACCTTTAAACCAATTACAGTTTGATTCCAACAAGGAAGGTAGTGGTAGCACTTAAAGACTAACTAATTACATAAAAAACTGCATTTATAAGCTTTCGTTGCAACAACTACTTCATCTTTGCATCTGAAGAAGTAGTTGTTGCTACGAAAGCTCATGCAGTTTTTTATGTCATTAGTTAGTCTTTAAGTGCTACCACTATCTTCCTTGTTTTATTTATTAGACTAACACAGCTATTTTGTATTAGTTTGATTCTGTTTTCAAATGTTTCAGAAGTTCAGTTTAGTCTGAAAATGAAACTCCTTTAAGTATTAGTTGTGCAGTCATTTCAATACTGTTTTGGCTTTGTTGAGGAACTGGTCATAACAGTACATGTGTACTTCCTTTAAAGGTACGGTCATATATTGGTAAATACTCCAAAAAATAATGACCATAAAAACTTACTTTGTGAGAAGCACTGCAGCTGTTGATAGTGTAAACCATTTTCAGAAAGTATTCCCTTCAAAGTAATACGGTTTGGATACTTTTCACCCCATAAACATTTCTGAATCTGAGAAACGTTTGATGCATGAAATGTTTCTCAGATTTCTGAGGGTTTGTGTCCGTTTGCGAATGCTGCGGCCAGAGATGCGGTACCCGCTGTTACCTCGCTAAACGTGGATGGATACGACGTTCTTGTGAAAATACCATCACAGCTCTTTTCTCAGCAAGTAGACACTGTATTCATCTGAAACTTTCAAATGTGACTTTTGTTGTATCTTTCAAAAAATTACCTTGACAAAAATCCAATCTATGACCCTACCTTTAAATCAGTTCAAAACGTAGTGTATGACGAGTTGTATTTACACACACATTCTACTATTAGCCAGAAATTGTTACCAACTTACCTTCTGTTTTCAACTTGGTCAACACATAGATCAGAAAATTATTGAAGTCTGGGAATTGATTTAGTTGTTCAAGTTTCTGTGAAAAGAAAATTAAGTTAAGGAAAAGTAGTTTGCATTGTAGCTTTCAAATCCCGGCATATTCATATCATAGCATATTGGATTATTATTGAATTGTACACGACTTACAATAAAAAACAATGCAAACTAAAAAGACACAAGCCTGGATTTACTAGAAGGCCACGGAGGGCATCTTGGCCTTGGTGCCCCTTCGAAAGCTTCCCATGGACTTTCAAATAGAAGTGCCCTTTAGAAATTAACATGGCATTGCCCTCTCAACTTTGAACAAACACAAGACTGTCTTTTTAAAAGGTCAAAGCCAATTAAATGACTCCAAACAAATAAAGAAAACCAAGTACATATGGTGAATAAATATAAAGATTACCAATTTAAACAAAATAAAACATTGATAGTACTAATTAGGTCCAGTAAAGATGCCAAAACCAACCACCACTTTTTAAGTCATTATGACCCCCAAAAACATCATGCATCTGGGTGCAATAAGATACTATTTTGGATCATAATGAATAAAAAAGTGGCGGTCAGATTGGATACTTTTTTCCTTAAGCCCTTGAGGTTCCCAGTTCCCCCTCCCAGACTCGGCCATTTAGGCCAAAGAAACTTTATTGTTAGTTTCTCATCAGCACCTGCATGGAGTTTTGACCTGCAAAAATAATCTTCAATTTTCATGATTTTTTTTAAATACGTCCTCAAAGTCGGCTGACAATAATTGTTTTTCAGTCCTTATTTTCCAGCAAATAGATCTAAACATGGAAAACATGTGTAGCTTCTCTTAAAAGCCATAGAAAAGAAACAGTAACCTTAGCATTTTGAAACGGGTCATACATTTTGACAAGGGCAAAAAAAATAATGAATAATGCAAAGATTTCCCTCATCAATTTCCAGAGACAGGTCGACAAGAAACTAAACAATACATTTCCAATGGCCTAGGTATCATCAATTTTGAATTGACTTGTCAATGATGATGTTGCTAGGTTGGTTCAAAGGAGAATCATGGGTGTTCCTTCCTCCATGGTTACATGGGTGCTGGGTGCTGGGTGCTGGCCCAATTTTTTTGTTTTTTGTGAGGTCAGGCAGTCTTTCGTCAGACTAGTAAAAGGGCACCTCAATAAGGGAAATGTAAATTTGAACTGGTCAAGAGGCACCAAGGCAATGACATGGGGCATGGAGGCAATTGCCTCTGTTGCCTTCGTGAACTTGGAGTATCAAGCCTGCAGTGCAAGTGATGTAGTTGATGTATATTTAAACAAAATCGAAACTAATAATAGCATTTATAAAGAATATGTTGGGCTTTAGACCCAGTAACTGGGGCGCTGTACTCCTTTTTCGAAATTTTGACATCATCGGTCGTACTAGCGCCCCCAGATTACGGTCGTGTTTTACCCGAGGGATCTTCACATCTAACTCTCGGTTGGACTTTAGACGGGTGCTCTGCCTCAACCGTGACGACTACGCGGTTTGAGGTAGGGCACCCGTCGATTAGACGGGTGCCTTGCCTCAAGTTGTGATAACAGCGCGGTTGAGGCAGGACACCTGTCCAATTTTAGTTGGGTGTTCTGCCTCAACCGCCCTGTTATCACGGTTGAGGCAAGGCACCCGTCTAAATTGAAGATCCCTCGGGGAAAATACGACCGTAATCTGGGGCGCTAGTACGACCGATGATGTTAAAATTTAAAAAAAGGAGTACAGCGCAGGAGTTGGGCGCATTCGTTTGATCTGCCCCATCAGTTGATCGCATTGCGCTATCAGTCGATCCGGATGCTATCGATCGATCCTGCTGCTACCACTACCAGCCAAACACCTTTTCGTTATAACTCATATTCATAACTCTGGAAGATTCTTAAGGTCAAGTAAACCGAGGTCAGGTATCCCACAGAATTGACCCATCATGCAACGCAACCGACTGATGCTGCTTATTGGCCATTCCCACCCACCCCTACATGTGTACATTAATTAACAAAAAACACTGACACTGACAGTACACTAGAACTAGGAAGGCCATTTGGGGTCCACCAAACCCTCCCTCATTTTATTATTTTAAAAAATATAATTATAATTTGACAACAAAATCCTTCATTTTGCACTAGCTAGAGCACAAACCGATTTCCAACAAAGGCAGACCAATCATTCCTACAATCTCAAGCATTAACATGACATTTCTATACTACTTTCCATTTCTTCGAAAATAGAAATGAAATGCCTGTTTTCAAGTCACATAGCGGTCGTATTGCCTTGTCATGATGCATACGCTCACGATACAATGTTCAAACCGTCTAAGTCTGTGTCAGTCACTCATGCAATTCCACTATACAACACACGTGCAATGGCGGTCATGTAAATACGGCGACCATTTTTAACCGCACAAAACATCATGTTAAATCTACCTAAACAAAAGCGAACTCGCTACAAATTAATCCCAAGTAATAAAAGGATACTTGTTGAACAGCTCGTTGTATTTCTGTGTCTGGGCTTTGCGACTCTTTCAAGAGTTGTAGAATTTGAGACAGTCCTGCTTGGGAGGGTTGCCACGCCATATCGCCATAAATTTCGTGATCTTCAATGTGTTCTCGTTGGTACCCGGCGGCGCCTTCATGTTACTATCAATCACACTCAAAATGATTACTTGGGACCAGTGTAGCCAACAGTGTGTGTGTGTTTGCTCCCCCCCCCCATGGTCTGAGATACAATAATGTCAAATCAATTTTAATAATTACAATTATTTATGGGGGAACTTTTCGTCAGCTGGATCGACGAGCGAGATTGCTGGAATGTTTTTATACGAACAATTAATTTTAATTCATACCTCCATGGTTTAAGCAGTTGTGGAAGGAAAAGAACATAAGTAATTTTAAAGTTATAAAACTGGTGTATCTTTCTATTCTATATCTTCCTTTTCCCCCTTTGTACCTCTTTATCTTGTAAGGGTAACCTGATGGGTTTATAATTATTTTTACACTTAATATAATTTTTTCGGAGTTCTTGTCCAGGGGTGCGTTTTGTTTCTCTGGCCGCGCTTGGTATGAAATGCATAATAATGAAACGAAATGTGCAGTTATTCTTTGAAATAAAAACAAAATTGAATCACAACCATGGAGGGAGGGAAAAAATATAGAAGTTGGTCAAATTTTTTAGCCGACTTGATCCAAAAATTTAGATTTCTTTTTTGTTGAATAGCTATTTTTATGGATTCGAGAAGGTTAGAAGCCTTCATGTATTGCAAGGTTTTACATAAAACAAAAAATCCGCCCAAGAATAGTTAATGAAAAACCAACAAATTAATTATTGTCGGGTCATTAATTATTGTTATAGGTATTTTGTACATATTATTATTAATGGTGGTTTGTGTCAATTTTTACAATAAAAACATATTTAACAACAAACAAAATCTTAAATTTTACAATAAAGAGAAAATCGTTGAAATATTAGACCCAGTAATAACTGGGGCGATGTACTCCGTTTTTTCGAAATTTTTATTATTTCCGCAGATGTCAAATTTTCGAGAAAATAAAACGGTGTACAGCGCCCACTCACTGCTCGGTCTTTTAAAAAAATAATAGGCCTAATAATACGCAAATAATACACAAAAAGTTAAAACAACTATATACATTGTCTTTGGCATATGTGAACATTTCTGTTTGTTATTCGTTTTGAAACAGTATCAAATATCAAAATTCATTCAGAGAAAAAAATTCTTTAAAAAACCCTATTTTTCGTCGAAATTTGGGCCACAATATACTTTACCACAAGAGGGCAGCAGAATGAATTTTTCAAAAGTAGCGCTTGAGGGCGTTATTTACAATGTCTGTAATTTTGTAGACTTCTAAACGGTAATTGGTATGTGCGACCAAGTTGACCTAGGGGTAATGCGCCAGACGTCGCGTCTAGTGGTTACCGTTTAGAGTCCAACGTTTTTGATTACCATACAATAAACACAGCGACCTCGATCAGCAGTCAGTCATGTCAGTGAGATCTATTTTTAGGTAGTTTGTCATTCATGTCATTGTTGTTTTGCCAGCGTGGAATCTCTTTTTGGCGTACAGTTTATTGCAATTTGGAACAGCTAGCTTAGTTTGGTGCGGTATGGAGTAGAGGAGGTGGTGGGCTGGTGGTGCAGATGGTCTATTAATTCGGGGAATGCTTTTTCAGTTTTTTGTCCCAGTCAGTCGACCCCCGCTAGACCAGAACAAAATCACGAACTGCTTCCTCCATGCTGAGACTGTGCTGAGCTGAGCTGAGTGAAAAGTCCAACCATAGAGAAAGGACCCACATGGTCGAACCTAGGCTAGAGCAATTGCAAGGGTCCAACAACGATCAACGACCTACGCAGTCAAACGGGCAGTGAGGGGTTGTGTACTGTGGTGAGTGAGTGCTACGTACTTTCTTTACTAGCTTGGAACTTTGTTTTGGCTGGGCTGGGGGTAGCCCGCCCCATAATAATAGTGCCAATTATATTAAATCTGGACTTCCTCCGATCCTTGGCCCTACGCCCATGTACCTCCAGGAGTAGCCCCATTAATAGTGCCAAATTCTCTGGACTTCCTCCGATCCTTGGCCCTACGCCCACGTACCTCCAGGAGGTGACATTTGTTTTCGAAAAGAAACTCAAGTTTTTATGCCGAGATTTTTTCCCCAGTTGTTACATTTGTACTTATTGTATTGTAGCTCATTTGTGGACAGCACATCAAGTCGAAAATGTGCGCGCTCGTTTTGGTGTAATTTATGAAGAAAATCGGCGGCGTTACTGACGCGGTTTGACTGCCCAGCATCCGTGATGTATGCTAATGCGCTAGTCTTGGTGCAAGACGTTTCTCGTTTACCTTTCACGCACAGCGCGGCTGACGAACCGCTCATTCAACTCACCATAGCGCCCGCCACGAACACCTGACTATAGGTCACGAACCGCCCTGCACAGTAACCCTCTTTCTATCAGGCCTGGGGAGGATGGAGGGTTTAAGCCTGTGGTGCAGCATGATGACTGATGCACAATCACACTCTACTGTACAGTGGGTGCAAACTGTGCAATATGTTTGTTTTGCTTTTTGGTGAACTCAAAATCTCAAATGGTCTTATCAGATAGATGCCCTCCTCTAGACCCCAGGAAACACTTTCAATCCAAAAAATTAATTTACACATGCCCAAGGGACAATAATATTGTAACAATAATATATATAACGATTAACGATATTTAGATAGGCCTCCTCCTAGCTGCGATAATCTTAGCACTTGAGTCTTGGACACGTCCCTTTCTGCGGTCTTCAACCGTCTAGAGGATACACGGTTATGATTATCGCAACTTATCTAGACCTAGGTTTACTTGGGACTAGGTATTGTAGTTGGGCCATGTATCATGACAAGACTTGCCCGACACTTTTTCGACCATTTGCAAGTCGCACCTCACAAAAAGAGTAACCCATAAAAACACCTCACTCATTCACCTTCTTTTTGTTTAGCTCATCAGTGGGCGACTTTGTTGGTGGTCGACTCTGTCTGGGTGCGACTTTGTAAGGGGTGAGATTGTTCAAATTAGTGGGCAAACTTGCTGGTGGCAACTTCGTAGTGGAGAAATCTTTCAGTTGGGATTTTATATAGTGGCCAACTTTGCTACTAGGGGGCGAGATGACCAGCATTTCTTTAATTCAACCACGATCCAATGAATCATGTAAACATAAACAAACAAACAAAAAGAAGCCAAGAGAATTTATCATAAATAATCAGTTGTTTTAGTTTGTTTGTTCTTTCACAGAGAGTTATAAAATGCCTCCTCCAATACAAGAGAACACCAACTCCCAAACATATCACAGCAACCAAGATACGTCCAGCATCATGAAAGACATCACGACTGATGAGGTAGACGGTGGTGAAGATTGCACTGTACCAGACGGAGAGACGAGTCAACTGACTTTGCTCACTTTACCTCCAGAACTCTTGCTCAATATCATCTCATATCTAAACGCCAGGTTCGTTGTCCATCGGCTGAGTTTGGTCTGCAAGGAGCTCCATCAGTTAATTTCCGATGACGCAACCTGGAAGATCCGGATTGGTAAACGATGGCCAAATCAATATCCAATTATTCCAGGTAAATGTTTTTATCTGTAGATGGGAACAAAGGCCAAATCCAACTGCTACTTTATCACTTGTTATGACCAACAACATCATATAATAGACCACAACAGGCTTGGAATTTCATCTTTGAGAGGGCAAGGCCATTTTCATTTTGAAAAGGGCACTTCCGTTGGAAAATCTTAAAGTTTGTGAGAAACTTTTGAAGGGGCACCAAGGCCAAGACCAGGGGCAACGGAGGCCATGGCCTCTGTGGCCTCCCTGTAAATCCAGGCCTGCCCTGGGTAACTAAGATAAAGATTTTGCTCATGATGAATAAAAACAAGTAGTGGATTTAACGCTAAAGTGAGAATCAATCCCAGCCAGAGATTTTTTACTTTCTTATTTGAAGTTGGAGGTACACAAAACTACATCTAGAACTATGAGGTTTAGGTTACACAAGGGGAGCCGATATCGCAACTTTAACCACATACATTATTATTATATTATTTCTGGTAATGAAACCAAGGATGCCTCGTAAGTGAACTTAATTACAGTAGCTCGCAAGCCTGAGGAAACCTGTAAACAAGGGTGCTTGATATGTGAACCAGGTTGGGGATCAGGTTGGCTCAGAGGTTTCTGTCCCTTCCTTTCACCTCTGTGGACCCCGGTTCGAATCCCACCTCAGACCGGAGCCTTGCGTGTGGATTGTGTTTTCAGTCTCTACCTGGTTTCAGAACTTGATTTCGATGCTCTAGACCGCTTGGCCACGCCACGCTACAATTATTTGAGTAATCGTTTTTATAAAGACCGTCTCCATTAAGCGTTGGTTATTTTGGTGCAATGGCATGAAAAATTAACCGACTTATGGATTTTCTTTTAAATGCAGTTGAAGATGAAGAGTTTAATTGGAAGCTGGCTTGCATGGAAAGAGAGGAACAGTGGCACTTATGGACAGCCAATCAAGACATGGAATATTTCTCGTTGACCAATGGTCATTTTGGTGAGATCGATACTGTGCATTTAATGCAGGTCAGTCAAGTTATGCAATAATAATATGCAATATGTAAATTTAGCCTGCTAAATAACAGTGTATGATTATTATAATGTTTTGTATTTTATCCTTCAGTAATTCATTTTATTATTACTACAGGTTTAATGTGTATTTGAATTTTTACTCCTGCTTGTTATAATTCATTTTCTTAATTTATTTTAATTTGTCCATACAATTGTACCTGTTTAGTTTTTGACTAGTGCCATTTGTTCAGCGCCTTAGAGCATGCCTGCATGATTAACCCTTTCAGCCCCAATGGCGACTTTAGTCGACTGTGCACTTTACCCTGCTTGAGCCCCAATGGCGACTTTAGTCGCCCAAGATAACACACAAAAAGCACTCAAGCCTGAGCAAAAAGGCCATTTGTTAAAAAGTTGTTGTTTTGTCCATGTTCACCTTCCATACCCAAGCTTACCACCATTGGAAAGAGAAAGATGGGATCTTTGCAATGCTAGTAAAATATAATAAGGTTGCTATCATGCAATCACTTCAAATTGGAGTGGAAAGATTCAAAATGCCAAACACCTACGAAGCGCCATATAGTTGTGTGAAAAAAGTGTTTTGGTTTACAGAACACACTGGGGAAACAAAGACCAAGAACTTTGACATTTATTGGCTGATTTCAAGCAAAGAGTGAAAATAAAGAGTTCATTCTACTATGGTTGCCAATGTTTGCAGACTGAGCATTAAGAAGGGAATCAAAGTGCAGTGTACATGTAGTGGTTTTAAACTAGTCTCTGTCAAATTATCAAGAACCAGGCCTTAGCGTGTTTAAACCACGTATTAAAACCAATTTGAAACACTTTAATTCCCACTCATAAATACCTTTCCATTAAAAACATCCCAAAACCCTGTAAAAGTTAAATCTGACAGTTTAGCCTCTCAGCTCACCTCGACTCTGCGTTGAATTTCTATGCAATGTGTTAAACGCTGAGTAGCTCCTCGCACAAGTTTCAAACTTGCACGCTTAAATTTCAAACTATCGCATGCTAAGTTTCAAAATTGCGCGAGCCAAATATTCAACCTAACATCTTAAATTGGGCCGTGAAATTTCTGGGCTTTTCTGCGCCCTATTTTGACCTAATAAGGTCAGGTCATTTAGTGTGTTTATATCGCACTTTTAAACATGGCCACATGATCTCCTCTCGGCCAATCAGAATGGATTAAATTGTCCAAGGTATTTTATGAATAATACAAATATTGATTTTTCTTTGTATTGATTATAATCAGAACGGTGAGCTTTGTATCTCTGGATCAAGAGATCGATCATGCTGCGTCTGGGATCTACGGCGATTGGATCAAAACAATCTGGAAAACTCCATCAAAGCAGCCAAGGTCAAATCAATGGAAGGTCATAAAGTGAGTTATAACAACTTTCAACCTTGGGCAGTCGGGTTGGCATCACTTTGCTTTCTCTGATTGTAACAGCAGGGCCCAATTTCATAGAGCTGCTTAAACACAAAAAGTAGCTAAGCTCAAGATAATTATGCTTACCAGAATAAGGTTACCAGCCAAAATAGCATGTCACATATACAATTTATGACTGGTGTCCTGCTCCTTTTCGCTTAGCAGAAAATTGTTTATAGCAATATTTCCTGCTTATAAGCAGCTCTATGAAGTTGGGCCCAGGCCTTGAACTACACGAAGGCCACGGAGGTCATGGCCTCTGTTGCCCCTTGTTTTAGCCTTGGTGCCCCTTCAAAAGTTTCCCATAGACTTTAACATTTGTCCAATGAGAGTGCCCCTTGCCATATTAAAAGGGACCTTGTCCTCTCAAAGATGAAATTTGTAGGCCCATAAAACATCTTCTGTTGATGAAAGATTCATTGTTGTTGTTGTTGTTGTTGTTGTTGACAGGGCTGGGTGTGGCATGTTACTTCAAGAGACAATGTTGTATGTACTTCTTCCTGGGACCAATGGATCAACCTCTGGGATGCTAATTATGACTTTGAACATATTCAAGGATTCAAGTGAGTAGAATGATTGTGTAATGTGGTGTGTCGTGGCCGAGCGGTCTAGTTCACCGAACCCAAGCTTTGGTGTTGTCAGCAGCAGAGTGTGGGTTTGAATCCCGGTCATGACACTTGTGCCCTTGAGCAAGGCACTTAACCATAATTGCTTCGTAAAAAGTTGGGAAGGTAGTGCATTCTGCTCTACCAGCCAGGCTCCTAGTGGATGATACCCATGCCTACATCCTTACGGACTGTGAAGGGGGTAACCCTGTTTCAGCCCCAGGAGTAGGTGGCAACGTGCCCCTGGTGGCAGTTGATTTGGGTCAACAGAACAAATCAGTTAAGTGTAGCCCTCGAAGCCCTTGAAGTGGCCGTCCGGCCTTGTGAGTAGGGGGGTATCTCATTAAAACATTTTTTAAAAACCACACAAAACACATTGCGCATCAGTACAACAAGGTCCTATGTCACATTTTTTTGTGAAATTGAGTTAGAATATACAAAAGTTGCTTTATTTTTGTATAAGTAAACTGTAAAAGTTTCAATTTTGTCCAAAAAGTAATTTTAAAAAAACCAGGTCATTAAAAATAAATGACGTCATAATTTGTTAACGTGTTCCAAGCAACAATTGATTGTTTAAAACGTCCCCAAACCTTAAAAAGTGATTTACGCAAAACAACCGAAATTGGAGACACAACCTTGTTGTACTGACGGGACGAAATGCTCTGTCTCCAGGGAATGGAACAAACTCCCTGTTCACATCAGAGACTCTTCTTCAATTCAGACATTCAACAAACTTCTCAAAACCTTCCTCTTTTCTATTTCTGTTTAGCGTCGTTTAGCATCTGTTTAATGTTCAAGGTTCACTGTGAAGCACTTTGATCTTGTTAAAGGCGCCATATAAACACTCATTATTATTAACTCTTTTACGCGCCATCTGGTCGCTAGCGACCGGTTTAAATCCTTTCAGAAAAATTTATTAGAAAAAAAATAAATAAAGATCGCACGGCCACACAGTTTTCAGAATGGGAAAGAGGACTCTTGAGGGTGCTATTGTGACCTTTTTTTTGGGGGGGGGGGGGTTGCCATTTGCACACAAAAAAACCGAGTAAACAATTAATGTGTCCAGATGATCAATTTATGACTAAACTAAATGGTGCATGAAAGGGTTTAACAATGATGTGTTTTCGTCCTTACCAATCCTGTAATATTGCCTTTAATTCAGTGTAACTGTTTGTGTTATTTTCAGGGGAAAGTCGGCCTTTCTCTGCTCTGTTCTTCATGACCATGAAGTGATTGCTGGGGCCTATGATAAACATGTCTATGTATTTGACAAAAGAGGTGAGTATAATTTAGTTTACCCTTACACCGGTGTGTAAAGCACTGTATACTTCCAAAGAATGATCATATCGCTTCCAACATTATCACCCTTGGTCACTGGGCCATACATTTCATTCCTTAAACCATCTCAGCTCCCTGGGAGTATACAGCCCATGCTGCCAAATATATAGCGCACCAAGCTAAATCAATCACATGAACCATCTCTGCCCTAACAGGTACCCATTTACCACTGGGTGATGAGAAGCAGTTGTAGTTAAGTTTCTTGCTCAAGGACACAAGTGTCATGACCGGGATTCGAACCCACAACCTGATGACTCAGCAACCAGAACTTGGCCAAGACATGCTAAATTCAATTTAGAAATGAAATTTGATATGATTTGACAGATCCGAACCAAGAACTCAAGCTACCCATGCATAAGAAACCAATTCTAGCCGTTGCATCGGACGAGAACTACATCATATCGGGAAGCGAGGACTCCACGATCAAAGTGTTTGATCGACGAGCAGGGAAGAACTACAAAACTATCAAGGTAAAAAGCTCAGTGCAACAAGGAGTTGATGTTTAAAGAAAAAGAGGCTACTTAGGCGTACGACCCGGGGTCAGGTGGGGGGGGGGCAACTACGCTCACAAATTTGGCAAAACAGTGGAGATAATTTGGGCACTGCAAGAAGCACAATAAATTTGACAGAAAAAGCAACAAAGACTTTTTACCCGGTATTAGAAATTGGTGTTTTTATCTGTGTGAAATTATGGCAAATCAACCCCTCCCCCCATAACCAAAGAGCCCCCCTGACGCCCATGCAGGGCAACCTATTCCACGCAACTCTAACAAGAAAAGACATTTTTTACATCGTTTTTGGGGGGGATACTGTGACATTTTTTTACAAAATGTCTTATGTGCTGCCGAAGTGCCCCTTGATATTCAAAATATGCTTCATGCACACAAGGCTTTTTACATGCAACACATTCCAGACAATCTCCAAGAAACAAACACACTCACATTAATTTAAATGTTATTAAGTAGTTAATCCCAAATTGATTTAAATTGTTTACATAGTTTTCTTTGGGTTAGTAAGATACTCTTTAAAAAAAAATGTATTTAGCATTGCCAAAGTGTTCCTTTTCTGGCATTTTGTTGCCTGTAAGATATGCCTCTTGCACACTCAATTTAAAGGCAAATTGTAAAAGGGAATTTCTAAGAAGAAAACACATTCACATTTAAAGATTTTTTCAATGATTTTAGGTTGAACAAAGAAAAATTGACTAGAGCAGGACTTGAACCTGTGACCTCCGGATTAGTGTGCCGGTGCTCTGCCAATTGAGCTATCTAGCCCTATGTTGGTGGTCTCCCTATTTTGTCAATATCTTAGTTCGGGGTGCTAGTCAGAAGCCATTCAACCTGCAATTGCCGTATAGCCAGGGATCACACGCAAGTTTACGATAAAACCTGGGAAGCGGCAGCAGAAGGATCACCTTGAGGGGATGCAACTTTTTATTTCAAATATCAAAATTTTAAGATTCACTTTTTTTGGGGGGGGGTGGGTATAGTGAGAAACTGTTTATAAGACATCTCTTGTGCTGCCGAAATGATCTTCTAAGTTGCCTGTAAAAAATGTCCACAAGGCCCGGATGCATCTGGTAAGCCGATAAACTGATTATTTTTTACTTTGATGTATCTTTTGTTTCAGCTGGATAAGTTCCCATTGTGTATGTCTTATGATCTCGGTCAGCTTTGGGTCGGGAAGAAAAACGGACAAGTGGATTTGATTGATCCAACCCATGGGGAGTTTGAGGTCGTACAGGTAAGAGTTGAATCCTAACAAAGTGGGGGGTCACTTGTCTCTTTCCCTGATACCACTGTATGACCCAGAGTTGAATCCTAACAAAGTGGGGGGTCACTTGTCTCTTTCCCTGATACCACTGTATGACCCAGAGTTGAATCCTAACAAAGTGGGGGGTCACTTGTCTCTTTCCCTTATACCACTGTATGACCCAGAGTTGAATCCTAACAAAGTGGGGGGTCACTTGTCTCTTTCCCTTATACCACTGTATGACCCAGAGTTGAATCCTAACAAAGTGGGGGGTCACTTGTCTCTTTCCTGATACCACTGTATGACCCAGAGTTGAATCCTAACAAAGTGGGGGGTCACTTGTCTCTTTCCCTTATACCACTGTATGACCCAGAGTTGAATCCTAACAAAGTGGGGGGTCACTTGTCTCTTTCCCTGATACCACTGTATGACCCAGAGTTGAATCCTAACAAAGTGGGGGGTCACTTGTCTCTTTCCCTTATACCACTGTATGACCCAGAATTGAATCCTAACAAAGTGGGGGGTCACTTGTCTCTTTCCCTGATACCACTGTATGACCCAGAGTTGAATCCTAACAAAGTGGGGGGTCACTTGTGTCTTTCCTTATACCACTGTATGACCCAGAGTTGAATCCTAACAAAGTGGGGGGTCACTTGTCTCTTCCCTTATACCACTGTATGACCCAGAGTTGAATCCTAACAAAGTAGGGGGTCACTTGTGTCTTTCCTTATACCACTGTATGACCCAGAGTTGAATCCTAACAAAGTGGGGGTCACTTGTGTCTTTCCTTATACCACTGTATGACCCAGAATTGAATCCTAACAAAGTGGGGGGTCACTTGTCTCTTTCCCTGATACCACTGTATGACCCAGAATTGAATCCTAACAAAGTGGGGGGTCACTTGTCTCTTTCCCTGATACCACTGTATGACCCAGAGTTGAATCCTAACAAAGTGGGGGGTCACTTGTCTCTTCCCTGATACCACTGTATGACCCAGAGTTGAATCCTAACAAAGTGGGGGGTCACTTGTCTCTTTCCCTGATACCACTGTATGACCCAGAGTTGAATCCTAACAAAGTGGGGGGTCACTTGTCTCTTTCCCTGATACCACTGTATGACCCAGAGTTGAATCCTAACAAAGTGGGGGGTCACTTGTCTCTTTCCCTGATACCACTGTATGACCCAGAGTTTAATCCTAACAAAGTGGGGGGTCACTTGTCTCTTCCCTGATACCACTGTATGACCCAGAGTTGAATCCTAACAAAGTGGGGGGTCACTTGTCTCTTTCCCTGATACCACTGTATGACCCAGAGTTGAATCCTAACAAAGTGGGGGGTCACTTGTCTCTTTCTCTGATACCACTGTATGACCCAGAGTTGAATCCTAACAAAGTGGGGGGTCACTTGTCTCTTCCCTGATACCACTGTATGACCCAGAGTTGAATCCTAACAAAGTGGGGGGTCACTTGTGTCTTTCCTTATACCACTGTATGACCCAGAGTTGAATCCTAACAAAGTGGGGGGTCACTTGTCTCTTTCCCTGATACCACTGTATGACCCAGAATTGAATCCTAACAAAGTGGGGGGTCACTTGTCTCTTTCCCTGATACCACTGTATGACCCAGAGTTGAATCCTAACAAAGTGGGGGGTCACTTGTCTCTTTCCCTGATACCACTGTATGACCCAGAATTGAATCCTAACAAAGTGGGGGTCACTTGTCTCTTTCTCTGATACCACTGTATGACCCAGAATTGAATCCTAACAAAGTGGGGGGTCACTTGTCTCTTTCCTGATACCACTGTATGACCCAGAGTTGAATCCTAACAAAGTGGGGGGTCACTTGTCTCTTTCCCTGATACCACTGTATGACCCAGAGTTGAATCCTAACAAAGTGGGGGGTCACTTGTCTCTTTCCCTGATACCACTGTATGACCCAGAGTTGAATCCTAACAAAGTGGGGGGTCACTTGTCTCTTTCTCTGATACCACTGTATGACCCAGAGTTGAATCCTAACAAAGTGGGGGGTCACTTGTCTCTTCCCTGATACCACTGTATGACCCAGAGTTTAATCCTAACAAAGTGGGGGGTCACTTGTCTCTTTCCCTTATACCACTGTATGACCCAGAGTTGAATCCTGACAAAGTGGGGGGTCACTTGTGTCTTTCCCTGATACCACTGTATGACCCAGAGTTAAATCCTAACAAAGTGGGGGGTCACTTGTCTCTTTCCCTGATACCACTGTATGACCCAGAGTTGAATCCTAACAAAGTGGGGGGTCACTTGTCTCTTTCCCTGATACCACTGTATGACCCAGAGTTGAATCCTAACAAAGTGGGGGGTCACTTGTCTCTTCCCTTATACCACTGTATGACCCAGAGTTGAATCCTAACAAAGTGGGGGGTCACTTGTCTCTTCCCTTATACCACTGTATGACCCAGAGTTGAATCCTAACAAAGTGGGGGTCACTTGTCTCTTTCCCTTATACCACTGTATGACCCAGAGTTGAATCCTAACAAAGTGGGGGGTCACTTGTCTCTTCCCTGATACCACTGTATGACCCAGAGTTGAATCCTAACAAAGTGGGGGGTCACTTGTCTCTTTCCTGATACCACTGTATGACCCAGAGTTGAATCCTAACAAAGTAGGGGGTCACTTGTCTCTTTCCCTTATACCACTGTATGACCCAGAATTGAATCCTAACAAAGTGGGGGGTCACTTGTCTCTTTCCTGATACCACTGTATGACCCAGAGTTGAATCCTAACAAAGTGGGGGGTCACTTGTCTCTTTCCCTGATACCACTGTATGACCCAGAGTTGAATCCTAACAAAGTGGGGGGTCACTTGTCTCTTTCCTGATACCACTGTATGACCCAGAGTTGAATCCTAACAAAGTGGGGGGTCACTTGTCTCTTTCTCTGATACCACTGTATGACCCAGAGTTGAATCCTAACAAAGTGGGGGGTCACTTGTCTCTTTCCCTGATACCACTGTATGACCCAGAGTTTAATCCTAACAAAGTGGGGGGTCACTTGTGTCTTTCCTTATACCACTGTATGACCCAGAGTTGAATCCTAACAAAGTGGGGGGTCACTTGTCTCTTTCCCTTATACCACTGTATGACCCAGAGTTAAATCCTAACAAAGTGGGGGGTCACTTGTCTCTTTCCCTGATACCACTGTATGACCCAGAGTTGAATCCTAACAAAGTGGGGGGTCACTTGTCTCTTTCCCTGATACCACTGTATGACCCAGAGTTGAATCCTAACAAAGTGGGGGTCACTTGTCTCTTTCCCTTATACCACTGTATGACCCAGAGTTAAATCCTAACAAAGTGGGGGGTCACTTGTCTCTTTCCCTGATACCACTGTATGACCCAGAGTTGAATCCTAACAAAGTGGGGGTCACTTGTCTCTTTCCCTGATACCACTGTATGACCCAGAGTTGAATCCTAACAAAGTGGGGGGTCACTTGTCTCTTTCCTGATACCACTGTATGACCCAGAGTTGAATCCTAACAAAGTGGGGGTCACTTGTCTCTTTCCCTGATACCACTGTATGACCCAGAGTTGAATCCTAACAAAGTGGGGGGTCACTTGTCTCTTTCCCTGATACCACTGTATGACCCAGAATTGAATCCTAACAAAGTGGGGGGTCACTTGTCTCTTTCCCTGATACCACTGTATGACCCAGAGTTGAATCCTAACAAAGTGGGGGGTCACTTGTCTCTTTCCCTGATACCACTGTATGACCCAGAGTTGAATCCTAACAAAGTGGGGGGTCACTTGTCTCTTTCCCTGATACCACTGTATGACCCAGAGTTGAATCCTAACAAAGTGGGGGGTCACTTGTCTCTTTCCCTGATACCACTGTATGACCCAGAGTTTAATCCTAACAAAGTGGGGGGTCACTTGTCTCTTTCTCTGATACCACTGTATGACCCAGAATTGAATCCTAACAAAGTGGGGGGTCACTTGTCTCTTTCTCTGATACCACTGTATGACCCAGAGTTGAATCCTAACAAAGTGGGGGTCACTTGTCTCTTTCCTGATACCACTGTATGACCCAGAGTTGAATCCTAACAAAGTGGGGGGTCACTTGTCTCTTCCCTTATACCACTGTATGACCCACAATAGACCGTTATGCAAGTTCGCCCCAAACAAGGCCTGAAACCTCAGTCTAGATTGTAGGATGGAGGGAAACATGCATCAGCCAGAGAGTTCCAAAGAAATGCAGTACATGGTCAAAAGCTGTTGGAGTGGCTCTTTGTTGTTGTACATCTCAGCAAAGCAAGAGTGTATGAGTGGGAGAACAAGCAGAAAGCAAGGGCCTAATTTCATAGAGCTGCTTAAGCACAAAAATTAACCAGAAAAAGGTTACCAGCTAATGACCAGGTATTGAACCCACACTCTGCTGCTGACAACACCAGAGCTTGGGTCCGGTGAACTAGACCGCTCGGCCACGACACACCACAATTTGTTCTGATTTGTTGCCGTTTTCTTTTTTTCAGACTTACGACGTTGGACACACAGGTAAAGTCACAGACATCAGTCACAGTCTGGGTTCTATAATCACCTGCTCTACTGACAGTACAATCAGGGTAAGTAATACTTCTTCACGTAGATCGGATGGGAGGGTAATCTCAAAAATTCACCAAGTTATCTCTTATTTTGAGATCGGGCAAGGGTAAGAGGAAAGTTATCAGGGCCTGGCCTTTATATCACATGTTCAAACACTACCATGTGACCAGTCTTCGACCAATCAGAGTGCATAAACTCTCCGAGGTTCTTATTATTGATGATTATTGTTGTGCCCTCTGACATCAACAGAACTGTGACATGTGTAACTCTCTTCTCTTTGGCATTCACCAACAACAATTGAACAAACTCCAACGTTGACAAAATACCGCAGCACGCCTCATTACACGCACCAGGCTTTCTACACACATAACTCCTATAGTGCAACACCTTCACTGGCTTATCCACGCTATTAGCTCTTCATCACACCAGTCGTTCTGGTCTCAGGTCTGCAAATCAACAACTTCTTGCTGTACCGAGATCATACCGATTTTTGGGGGATAGATCTTTTCATATAGCTGCCCCTCGTCTGTGGAACAGTCTCCCCATAAATATTCGATCTAGCACTTCCATCGGCTCTTTCAAAATGGCTCTCAAAACTCACTACTACAATTTAGCCTGCTTTACCAGAGCATAATTCTCCTGCTTGTCAGACTACATAATTATTCATGTAGTGTATTTGTTTTTTGTTAAGTTGTTTCTTTTGTAGCCCCATGAGTGCCTTTGATTTGGTGGATGTGTGCGCTTTATAAGTATTCATTATTATTATTTTTATTTTTAACAGATCCATGAACCAAACCATAATCCTTCCACATTCCGCGTCATAGACTGTCAGAGTTCGCTCGCTTCTCTGCATATGAACGCCAACGTCTTAGCTGCAGCAGGCAGCGATTGCTGCATCAAAATCTGGAGACCAATCCGAGAACTGGAGTCAGAAGGTATGAAGGAACGGAAGTAATGAAGATAACAAAACAGCTTTGGTGTAGTAATATTGCTGATTATTACACAAATGCTTCTTTGTAACACATGCCAGCAAGAATTCTAGCAACATTTTAACATATTCATTCCTAATCCAACCAATTGTGGCATGTCGTGGCCGAGCGGTTAAGAACACCGTACTCAAGCTCTGGTGTTTCTGATCAGCAGAGTGTGGGTTCGAGTACCGGTCATGACACTCGTATCCTTGAGCAAGATGCTTTACCATAATTGCTTTGCACCCTTGTTTACAGGTTTCCTCAGGCTTGCGAGCTACAGTGATTAAGTTCACTTATGAGGCATTCTTGGTTTCATTACCAGAAGTATGTATAATATAATAATAATAATAATAATCATGATTTCTTTACTCAAACAGAAGCTGCAACAGCCAGAGCATTGGAAAGAAAAGAACAGCATATACCTCCAGATCTAGTGTGGGTTCCGCTATAATAACCTAGGTAGTAATTTGTATACAAAAATGAATCGTTGTGTGAGTGCAAAAAGGGCTTAAAAAACAGCTTGACATGGTCTACGCGTTTGTAACTGCAAAAACATTGTATCAAACTCAAACTCGCTCAAACTGTACCAGATGTACACATAAACCCAGTAGCACTGAGATCCAATAGTTTGTACCTGACTTATGATTACACCATACAAGTGGGCGTGCTCATGTAAAGGGCCTAAGAAAAGACCAGAGTTTCTCTGGATTGGATTAAATTTGAACCAATCATACACCTTGGAGTGTAACTTTCTCCATCACGAGGAACAAGGTTCCAACCAACCTTGTTCCCAGTGGTGTACGATCTTTTTCCTTTTCTTTCCAGAATGCCTTGCATGATCGCAACCCTGGAAGTGTGACTTTGAAATATCCAAATATATTGGATATTTTAATTAGTCCTGTGGTTGATCCATTCTGTGTTAGAGACTACGCAGAGCACGCTGTCAAAAGACGCATCAAGTCATAGAGCAACTGGTCCCCTCTTATTCTTTTTTAAGCTTGTGATACGTCTAACTGTATGCAGTTTAGGGTGACCATGTAAAAACGTGATTCATTTGAAGTGTATTGCGTAAAAACATGTGCATTTTTACACGCGCGTACTAAGCGCCTGAAAAGCACCTACAAGCGCTCAAAAGTTTTTAACAAGCGTGCGAGCAGAGCAGTCACTTATGGTTAGCCTATCAGCGTTGATTTTCTGCGTTTCCCTTACAGGGGTTAGTGACGAGAGGTATCGATACGGCGCCCTGCCCATGGTACAAGGCTGGGTTCGAATAAATAAGATAATATTACGTTTACAAATGGCATGTACAAATATCAACACCGGGTCTCAAATTGTTCACTGGACCGCAGGCCCGAGGCCAGTGATTATAGCATCCGGCCAGTAAACTCATGACTGGACAAGTCCGGCGGTCTTGTGTTTTTGTTCAAATGTTTGACTTTCAGTCTGATTAATCTCTTTTAATTCTGTTGAGTATTGAAGAATTCTTACCCATGATACAAATGAGACCAATCTCCTCTTAGCACTTGTTCAAATTCAAACAGTTCAAATGTTAAACTGTGTAGGTATTTTTTCTTCTCATTTCAATTCTGGTCTTGTACACAAAATTCTGGTCCAGTAAATATTTTGAGCTACAAGCCCTGCGGTCTTGTGGGTGTTTTTTGCCCAAAATTTTAGCCCTGCAATATCATCGTGTTTAATTTATCAAATTATATGTAGGCTAATTTAACCCCAGTATTTGTATTAAAATATGCTTTGTGTGTGATTTGCTATGTTTTGTTTATATAAAGTGAGTTTATTATTTTTTATCTGTACATATTTTGGTGTGTAGGTCAACATGAAAGTAAAATTATATTCACAGAAAATGATTTAAATTGTTCCAACTGCCCTTGAGCTTTATTTATTATCAGGCAAGTCCGAGTTTGTTTATAATTTAAAATGATTAACAAATCTGAAAATGAATGAAAACAAAAGGTGATGTAGCTTGAAATTTTCATAATAAAATCATTAAATATCCAATGATGGCCTCGAGTGTCTTTGATTGGTTTATATATGAATAAAAGCGGCTTTTACGTTCACCAGTGGAATTAATTCAAAGCCTGTTATAGTTTTTCATTTCAAATTGTTGTATTTATGTTATACCCACGGTCTGATTTCAAAAAGCTGCTCGAGCACAAAAAAAGTAGCTAAGCCCAACAAGATTATGCTTACCAGAATAAGGTTACCAGCCAAAATACCACATCATTTTCCATGTGACTGGTTTCCTGCTCATTTTTGCTTGGCAGAAAAATTGTTAAGCAGTAATCTCTGCTTAAGCAACACCCCGTGAAACTGTGCCCAGGGCCCAGTTTTAGAGCCGCTTAAGCACAAAAAGTCGCTGAGCATAACAAAATTACGCTTACCAGAATAAGGTTACCAGCCAAACTGCCATTTCACAAGTACAATTTGTGACTGGTATCCTGCTCATTTCTGCTTAGAAGAAAATTGTTAAGCAATATTTTCTGCTTAAGCAGCTCTATGAAAGTGAGCCCAGGGGTGAGAGTCATTGCTGACAAAAAGGTGTGACACTAAGATCCACATTTTAGGAGATATTTTGAAATGATGACACTTCCACCTTTTGATATAACCCATTGGTGTTAATGAGGCCATGTCACACTGGGCAATTTTTCAGGCAACTTAGAGGCAAATAACTGCACTGCATGCAAAAGGAACACTTCGGTGGCACAACGGTCTTCTAGCTGTAACTCACTATCCCCAAGAAAATAATGAGAAAACTGGAATGAGAATGAATTTTCTTATATTGGAGATTGCCTGGAATTGGTTGCCTGTATATTGCCTCGTGTGACATATGGGTCCAAATTCATGGCTCTGCTTACCGCGGAATTCTGCGCTTACAGCACCCTGAATAGCACATCATTCGATGGGACGTAAGCGCAGAATTCCGGGGTAAGCAGAGCCATGAAAATGAGCCTAATTTCATAAAGCACAAAAACTTGCTAAGCACAGAAAACTCTTGCTTAAGAAAAATAGGTTACCAGCCGAAATAACATTAGGTTATCATTGCTGTGACTGGTACCCCACTCATTTCTTGCCTAGCAAAGGAATTTGCTAAGCAGAATTTTCTGCTAAACAGCTTTATGAAATTGGGCCCAGGCCTTTAGATTTCAAGGAGCTTCTAGGAACAGTATCCTCAGCACGAGAGAAGTAGATCAAAGAGCAGAATTTCTTCAGATCTGGTAAAACTACTAGAAATGTTTCCTTTTTTTCATTAGGCAGACAAAAAAGTTAAGCTAAAAGGCTGAAAATTCTCATTCCTGCAGTTGTACTTTGAGAGACGTTTTCACGGACTTTGTGTACAAACTTAAAAAATTGCACAAACAATACACCTAAAACAAATCTTCAAACATTGCACAATATAGCTTTTGCATCATATTTGGGTCAGTGAAATTCTACCAAGAAATAGAAGTTTTAAACATTTTGTGAAGAATATTTTGTCCATTTTAAGTCATTTTTCAAATATAGTTTACAATCTCTAATGAAAAATACAACTATCAATTATGAGCACTCTGTACAATGAATCACTTATATACATGTACATACATAATTAATACATATAACCCTTAATATAATCAACCTGCCTAATAAAACTATACAAAGCTAGAAATTGACAAAAACAAAAGCACACTTTGTTTTCTGGATAAAGCCAGAATTAGGAATCAAAAAGGACTCTGATTGAATTCCCATACAGAGATTCCTTTAGTTACAATGTCAGTTACATAAAATGTCCATAAAGCTAAAGAAGAACCAAGTACAACTCAAAGAGACACATTTACTTTGGATTGGCAATTTGGGCTATAAAAAGCGTTTGTTTTGAAATGAGTATGGTTGGAAGATATTTTAAAAGTAAAATATAGTCATTGAAATCAAGGAGGTAGAATTAGTTCTACCTCCATGTTGAAATCAAGTGAAGTTGCTGTTTCATCTAGAAGCCATGATATTGAAAACAAAATTTAAATTTTGGCGGCCATTTTGAAAAATCCAAAAATGGCTGCCAATACCTCGGAAGGAAATGGAAACATTGGTTTTCTGATTTAGTATGCTGTACAGATTCAGAAAGTGTATAAATTTGCTAATCCCCAAAAAAACTTGAACGAAAATACACGTAAGATCCCTTGAAATTGTGTGTTTTTTGTGTAATTTCATGACACTGAACACGGTCTGCTATTTTGTAGAACCAAATTTTAGACTCCACAAAATAGCGGACCGTATGTTACGCTGGTTTTATTTCAAGAGGCAAATTTATGGGTTTTGTTTAATCACTACTCACTAATTACAAACACTGTAGGTGTTTTTGTGCATGAACAGCTCTTGACAAGGTTAAGGAGCAATTCTAAACAGCAAAATTTTGAGAGATTTGAAGGCGATGTGCCCCTATAATACTTGGATAAATAACAAATTAAATTAGTCTTTGAGATGCATTAATGAAGTAAGGACTTGCCAAGCATCAACCCAAAAAAACAAACATCTATTGTGACAACACAAACCTGATATATTCCTTGTTCCTGTGTAAAGAATTTTAAAAAGCTACCGAGTATTCTAAATCAGCACTAGTTATCCATCAGCGATGCTCTATGAACCATGTCATCTAGCTACATACTGCAAACTTGTTTTTGAGTTTTAAAATGTGATCCGAATAAAATAGAACTTCTGAAACTAATTTTATTTGCAAGTTCTAGAAAGACTTTTCACTGCATTGAAAAGCAAAACCGCTGAGCAAAATGTAGTCAAATACAAACTTTACAGTTAAGTCAGCTTAATTTACTCAGATAACAAGATAAATTCGGACTTGAAAATGAAAAGAAATGGTCCACATTGTGTCCAAACCTGTAGTTTTGTATTTATGATGATGCACAGAGTCTGTAAGCCTCCTGAATCTTGGAGGTTCCGAGTCTAAAATAAGGGGGGGGGATCTAGGGCCTGAGAGCCATTTTCAGGAATTTTCAAAAATAGTCAAATCTCAACCTTGTAATCAGGGGCCAAACTTCATAGAGCTGCTAAGCACAACAATTTGCTTAGCATGAAATTTCTTCTTTGATAAAAACAGGATTACCAACCAAATTTCCACGTGATTTTCAGGATAAGCAAACAACAGCTGAGTACCAGTAACAAGCAATATGCAACACATGGAAATTTGGTTGTTGTGCTTAGCAGCTCTATGAAATTGAGCCCTGTACAAGTTATTTCCCCATTGGTCGACTCAATTTATATTTCTATTTATCATGCATGGCACTCTTTGGTTGAGGTCTAAGTATCTTGATTCAAGTTATCGGTACATGGCGACATTCAGCTGGTGTATTTCACTATGAGTCAAGTCTTGTACATTGAATGGCAGAGGAGTATCATCAGAGCTTAGTGCATCATCCTTCCCTGCCCAAAAAAATCAACAGTTTAAGGTATTTGGTAACAGCTCAAAATCAGTGTCCACATTTTGTGTGATTCAACATATGCATGAACAAACAAACCTGTGAAAGTTTGAGCTCAATTTGTCATCCAGGTCACGAGAAAATAGTGAAAAGAGAAAATAGTGAAAAGAGACCTTATGTGTTTTCTGTTTTTTCAAGCATCAAGTTTTTATCGCGCATGATAAAAACTATTGTTTTACTCATTTCTCAGAAACGATAGCATTTTAGGCAGAAATATTTTAAGGAACCCTTTCTACCATTACTTACTTTAAATCATGTAAGTTATGTGTGAATCTGTGAACAGTGTTTTCCGATCTTACCAATAGTGTACAGGGCCTTTAAAGGATGTGTACAACATTGGTAAGAGTGAAAATATAAATGTTCACAGATTTGCACATAACTTTACAGGGTATAAATATGGTCATGGTGGAAAAACATTCCTTGAAATATTTTTGCTTAGAATGCTACAGTTTTTAGTGAAATGAGTACAACAATTAGTTTTGATCTCGCGAGTCCAAAAACCTGATGTTTGAAAACAGTGAAAACATAATAATTGGGTTGTTCACTGTTTTCTTGTGACTGCAATGACTGGTTGGGCTGAAACTTTCACAGGTTTGTTATTTCATGTACATGTTGGGTCACATCAAGTGTGGATACTGGTCTTTGATGATTACCAATGTTGTCACTGTGCTTTAAAGAAGGACCTCAACAACACACACACAAAAACCTCCTTAAACTTTCATATGTTGTTAACAATTTTCTGCAGTGATTGATAATAAGGAAGTTTTGCACAAAAATATGAGTTTTGAGATCGATTTTAATATGTGCCATGGAAGTGACTTTTTGATGATATTTTGGCAAAGACGCATGCATGCAAATAGACTGTAAGTCAACAATGATTGAAGCAGGTCATAATGCAAGATGTGAAAGTAATGCAATAGAAGAACAACAAAAAAGCGATTTAGTGATTGAACTGCTTGGCAAACCTAACTCACCTGTGGTAAAAATACAAACATTGTCAAAGGCTAATAAACTGTTGCAGTACCGCTGCTAAAATATATAATTCGAACTGCCTCTAGCTACCTGGCAATCTCTGTGGTCTACTAGTGGTAAGACATCTGCTCTAGAGTGGCAAAGATTGTGGGTTCGAATCCCACCTGAGTAATATGTCTGTGGATTATTTATTTTTTCACAGGACTCGGGAAAACACAGAGTGTACAGTGCTTAACACACATTGTTGGAAGGGGCAAAACCAAATAATAATGTACAGGCTGCTAAAATATAGGATTCGAAGAGCCTCTAGCTACCTGGCAATCTCTGTGGTCTATTAGTGGTAAGACGTCTGCTCTAGAATAGTAAAGGTTGTGGGTTCGAATCCCACAAGTAATATGTCTGTGGATTCTTTTTTTTTCCACAGGACTCAGGAAAACACTGAGTATACAATGCTAACACACATTGTTGTAGAGGCAAAGCCAAATAATAATGTTAAAGGTCTCACGTTTGGACCCTGGAAGAGTCTTCCTCAAAGGCTAAAGCAGATTATACATAGATTAATAATAATAAAAATTAAATTAAATGCAGTTATTATATAGCACTTTATCATACCTGAAGGCGTCTCAAACCTCTCATTACTTTTTCCACAAGGTATGCGGAGCTATGTTTAAAATATAAGACCCATTCATTTACATAGCACGCTGTAACATTTTACAAGGTGCTTTGGCGCAATATGCAGCCAACCACGCCCAAAAACACCGTGGAAAACCCCTTCTCTTAACGATACGTGTAATGGGTACCTTTACATGCATTGCACAACACACAGGACCAACGGCTTTACGATCCATCTAAAGGACGAAGCAATAATAGTTAAGTGTCTTTCTTAAGGACACAAGTGTCAAGACCGGGACTCGAACCCACACTCTGCTGATCAGAAACACCAGAGCTTGAGTCCAGTGCGCTTGGCGGCTCGGCCAAGAGAGAATTCTTTTACTTCAAATTGAATAAGCAAGGGAAATGAGTCAAAAGAATGGTGTTTTGGCTTCTTTGTGTTTCAGATTAGGGCTGAATCACACTTTCCGCGTACTTATAACTTAGATTTATTTTGATTTGATTTGAACTTATTCGGATAAAACACAGCAAGAACATACATGGCAAAAAAAAAATACACTGACATCCTAACAGGGCTAGCTTGGTGTTAGTCTTGGTGCATGACGCTCTTAGCGCATTTTACACTGTACAGCTCTTTCAAGATTCACCAAGAGAGGGCGTTCTGTACACATCAACGAACTATTACGTAGTACTTTTGTCGGCAATCGAACCGCCGCCCATCGGAATTTCCAGAGCAGAAATGACAAGATTCACAAGATGTCCTTTTAGGCTGTAGACTACCGCTACCTGTGAATAGCTGTACAGTGTACAGTAACCCAATCGGGCAGCACAATGCGTTATGGGCGTCTTGAGCCAAGACTAGCTTGGTGTATTGACTAGTCCACATGAAAGTATTCAAATCATCAAATTTCTTTTCAACTTAGGACTTGAACTTGAAGCCATTACAAAAAATCTGTGCAGCATGGTGACATGAAGCAATGAACTGGACTACTGTGCAGAGACCCGTTACTGGTCCTCGGGTGTTCTTATCTACCATTTCACCAGCGCACAACTGTTTTAAAGGAGAATATTGAAAAAAGTAAATTATCAATTACCCTATCCCTACCAATAATTAATAAATAATAAATAATACGCAGTTCTTATATAGCGCTTTATACTCCCGATGGGTGTCTCAAAGCGCTCAGTATTTTTCCTACAAGGTAAGTGGAGTTACGTGTTGAAGTATGAGACCTATTCCTTTGCATAGCACCATGTAATGGTTTACAAGGTGCTGTGGCGCAATATGCAGCCAATCAAACCAGGAACACTGGGGAGAACCCCTTCTCTTAACGATAAGTGCACTGGGTTCTTTTACGTGCATTACACAATTGCTTAAAGGGATTGTATACGTTTGGTAATTGGAACCCACTGTTTGTTTCAATCCTATATAGTTGTAGATATATACCATAAAACTACCCTGTGAAAATTTCATTTCAAAAGGTGGTAGCGTTTTTGAGATATTGCCGAAAATCTGGAGCGGTTATGTCCACACAGGAAGAATAATCTGCAATTGGAATACTTATCTGAGAAACGTTACTGCAGTAACGCTTCTCAGATTCAAATTTTTTGAGATAAAAAGTGATATCCAGTACTTCGAAATGAAAAGTTTTTCTCAAAATGCATTATACTATCCAAAGCTGCTGTACTTCTTACCAAATAAGTTTTTATTGCCATTAATTTTCATTACCAAAAAGAAAAATAGACCCGTTAACAAAAATTTATGGAGCTCCTACGACTAGCTACTCAATTGTGTCAAGATGAGGTCATGCAGTGAGACATTGACAGAGGTAAGTGTGACACTAAGAATTAGCATTGAATCAAGCCACGATGATAACTGATGAATATTCAGATGATTACTGATGCGAACATTCAATGAGTGCTGACGAATGTTTCAGAAGCTAACTGATGAATATTCAGAGATTGATTTTGAGAATCAGCATTGAATTCAAGCCACGATGATTACTGATGAATATTCAGATGATTACTGAGGCGAATATTCAATGAGTGCTGGTGAATGTTCAGAAGCTAACTGATAGATATTCAGTGATTGGTGATGAATATTCACGATGATTACTGAGGCGAATATTCAATGAGTGCTGATGAATATTCAGTAATTGGTGATGAATGTTCAGATGATAACTGATGGACAGTCAGTGATTGCTGAAGATTGTTCAGATGACTGATGAATATTCAGAATATCATCATCATCAACACACTGCTCATTCAATATCAGTTTGTAATCACTCTCTGTGTAAATAAACACAAAAACAATCGTTACTCCCGACAGCTCAATAGCGTGAAACGACTCCAAAGTAATTTAAATTATCACACCATTTTCAATATTTTCTTATTATAAATTAAAGTGTCTGTAAAATCAAACTGTTCACTGAAATAATATACACTTTATTCAAATAAACAGTGACAAATTATTTTTACAAATTATTTTATCCTGAGCTATTACCTCAAAATTGAGATTTTAAAAATCTTCTTGCTAAAGAAAATAAAGAGGGGCTCAAAGGTCGAATTCAGTTTTGTGATGCAGTTATTTTCCAATAGATAGAGTCCTCTAAAGGCACTGAACACGTTTGGAAATTGTCAAAGACCAGTGCACTGCAGTGTTCTCACTTGGTGTATCCCAACATATGCATAAAATAATAAGCCTGTGAAAATTTGGGCTCAATTGGTCATCGAAGTTGCAAGAAAATGATGAAAGAAAAAACACCCTTGTTGTACCAATTTGTGTGCTTTCAGATAGGAATAAAAGGCTTCTTGCAAGAAGTCTTTTATTATTTTATTGAGAAATTACCTCTTTCTCAAAAACTACGTTACTTCAGAGGGAGTCGTTTCTCACAATGTTTTATACTATCAACAGCTCTCCGTTGTTCGTTACCAAGTAAGTTTTTATGCTAATATATAGACGATGTGACCTGTGACATCACATGTTTACAAAAGAGCCACAGAGCCTGGACTTCCTGCAGGCACGATTTGTACACAGACTAATGGAATAAAACATAAAATCTTATATTTTATGGAGATTGCACTGTCTAATTCTTATCAACTTTTGATATGATGAAAGGGGGCACATCTCAAAACTTGTCCAGCTTTTACTTTCATAATTCTTGGATTTATGTGGAAATATGACACAAAATGTCAACTTTCCCATAGGACCTGTGTAGTATCTTGCCTGCCAGAATACCCAAAAAATGCACAAGGTCACACTTATTGTAAACAAAGTTCACATGGTCTATACTTTGAGTAATTACCAAACATGTACAGTGCATTTAAAGAAGGGACAAAGTTCAAGTCTGTAACCTCTCATTAAAGCGGTGTAAAAATGTCATTGTATCTGATACTCTTTCAAAGCAGATCAAACTCAATGCTGTTTTTATTGGATATCATGGGAAATTCAGGAATAAACTTAAAGACCCCCCATAAAAATAATATGTACAGACCCATTTACTGTTATGTGACTGGATGTTTTTGGATGTTGCTAACAAATTTCGAACAGGATGGGTACCAAACACGATGGCATTTTACACTGTTTTGATGTGAGGTTAGAGACTTAAGTTTGGGTTAAAACAAAACAAAAAGGACTTGAACCTGCGACCTCCGGAGTAACGTGCCGGCCCTCTACCAACTAAGCTATCATTCCCTAATGTTGGGGGTCTCCCTATTTTGTCAATATGTTTGTTCGGGGGTGCCAATCAGAAGCCATTAAACCTGTAACTGCCGTGTAGCCAGGGATCACGCCCAAGTTAACGATACAACCTGGGAAAGGGCAGCAGAGGGTAGAGCCTTGTATTTTTTTCCCACTTTCATAAGGACTCTACCTATCAGAAAATGAGTGCATCACAAAACTGAATTTTACATTAAACCCCCCTTTTTTAAAAGTTCTCTCCCATCATAAAGCACTTCTATATAAACAAATATCTTGCTACCTGACCATGTACATGTTATAACTACAGCAAACCTAAACCATTAAGCGTAGTGCCCTTTTGCAGGTAAAGATCAAATGCTATGTCAATTTTTTTATCTTGGAAGTGAGAAGGATTTAAAATGTCCCTGATGGATATTCCGTTTCTGAACAGAAGAAGAATGTACCATCAGGAACAAAGTTAGAGGTCTGTGCTACTAAGGCCACATAAAATTGTTAAAATGTTGAGTTTCCTTTCTTTTTTTGGGGGGGGGGGTGGGGGCGGGATATTTTGTTATCCTTTTATATTTGTTTTCATGGCAAAATATGAAAACGAGAATAAAAAAAATCATGACAATCACCACTATATAACAGAGGGTTTGTGTGATTTTGATGTTTTTAATTGTTTTGCCCATTTAACTCCTAGATGACATTTTCTGTCAACATTGTCAAAAAAATAAAACGCAGTATAGCCTAAGTAAATATTTGAACAATTGTTTTTTGTTTTTGCCTACATGAATAACCTTTTCTTCTAACATCTTTTCCAACCTATAGATTTTGAAAAAAATATCAGCTGAACAAATCTAAGAGTTGAAAAGGCTGTTTTCTATGATAAAAAAATTAATTTAAAATTGGGTTGGGGGGTTTTGTAGGGTTGGGCGCGGACGATCAACAATTGTTTTTTTGTTATGTTAGGTTTCAAATCCTACTTACTTGAATAATAAATACTTCACAGTGAAATGTGAAGTGTCTACTGTCTTAATGTTAATGCCTTTTTGACGTAGGGGGGTGAGTCCTGTAGCTGAAAGCATCTTGTGTTTTCATTTTTATAGATTGCGGTATTTCCTAGCTTTTTACCTATTTATTTGTGCTCATTTTGTGATTTTCTTGTTTTTAGCTTTTTTAATCATTGTCTTTTTTGCTGTTGTTGCTTGTTTAACTCTTTCATGCGCCGACCGGTCGCTAGCGACCGGTTTAAATTCCATCAGAAAACTAGATGTAAAAGGAAAAATAAAGATTGCACGGCCACACAGTTTTCAGAATGGGTAAGAGGACTCTTGAATGTGCTATTGTAAACTGGTTTCTTTTGGGGGGTCGCCATTTGCAAAAAAATGTGTCAATATGATCAATTTATCACTAAAATAAATGGTGCATGAAAGGGTTAATTCTTCTTGATTTTTTGTTATGCGCTTCTGTGTATTTTACAGAATGGGCGCAATATAAATCATTAAATTATTATTATTATTGTGTTAAATTGTGCAGAACTTTTTCTTCTTATTTTGCTTCTGGTCTTGTAAAATAAATTCTGGTCCAGTGAACGTTTTTAGTGGCAAGCCCTGTGGTCTTGTGGATCCCCCCCCCCCCCGTAAATTCGAGCCCTGTGAGGCATCAAACCAGTGAATGAAGTCAACTTGAATGAAGATTAAGCTTCATGAAATGCAGTTTGGGCAAGTTGCAAATTTTATGAGCATGTGGTAGACTAGATTCTTAAAAGTAGGGTCATACATTGGTAACTACTCCAAAAATAAATGGCCATAAAAACTTAGTTGGTGAGAAGCACTGCAGCTGTTGATAGTATAAACTATTTTGAGAGAGGATTCCCTTCGAAGTAATAATGGTTTGGATCATTATTCACCCCAAAACATTTGAATTTGAGAAACGATTCATGCATGAATCGTTTCTCAGATTTCTGAGGGTTGGTGTCCGTTCGCGAATGCTGCGGCCAGAGATGCCGTTGATACAAGCTGTCACCTCGCTAAACGTGGATGAACTCGACGTCAGTGTGAAAATACCGTGACAGTTTGTTGCTGTTTTCTCAGCAAGTAGACACTATATTCAGCTGAAACTTGTGACTTTCATTGTATCTTTCTTGATAAAATTTGCCTATAAATCAGCATTACGTTGTCATAAAACAATCTATGACCCAACCTTTAAGCCAGCACAGAGAACAACCCCATGGTAACATAGCTGCATCACTTCCATGCTCTGATTATTAATGAGCTTGGTACAGACCATGTGACCCGTGACATCACATGTTTACAAGAGAGCCACACAGCCTGGACTTCCTGCAGGCACCATTTGAACACAGCCCAATAGAAGAAATCAGTAAATTTTTGGAGATTGCACTGTGTGTTTTTCTTATCAACTTTTGATATGAAGGAAGGGGGCATATCTCAAAAACTTGTTCAGCGGTTATTTTTTATTATTTATGTGGAAATTAAGTCACAAATTGTACGATTTTCCATACAAGAACTGTAAATAAATAGTGAACTTGCGGGTACAACCATGTGTAAAATCTCCTGAAGACGAGCAAAGTATACTGTTCGAAACGTCGAGACCACACCGGCTCTTTTCAGAGCCAACACTCCCACCAACAAGATTTTACACATGGTTGTACCCGCAAGTTCACTATTTATTATTAGTTACTTCTTAATTCTCCACACCATGCAAAGCTTCAAACAACACTCAATTTTCCATATGACCAGTGAAGTATCTTGCCTGCCAGAAAGGCCATGGAATGTACAAGGTCACTCTTCTTGTAAACAAAGGTTACATGGTCTATACACTTCACTTTAAAACACTGACACATAGAAAAGCATGCAGATGGCAAAATAAACATCGACTGAAAGCATTGGCGGCTAGACTGACACTCAAAGCTGTAGCAGGCAACTGACTTGACATAACCACACTGGAACAACGACAGCCTGGCATATATTCATACCAAATTGATTGGGGTGTGATTATCGCGCGAGTAAGACATTCCCATTCCATAGGGTAAAATAATAATTATTTTAAACAAAATGCGTATATAGTCTGATAAAAATTATTCTCAATTATAAAATACAATTTGTGTATATAATATGACTAGAGTCACACACTATGTAATTAATAATGCACATCAAATACATCTTGTACCCAAACCGTATTGACCGCCCCTCAAATGCTGTGTACATCTGGGGTCAAAGTTGAAAAGGTTAATATCCTGGGTCTTCGTGAACTACTAGTTCTGAATTCAGTGTGCTTATGTCAACCAGTTCGGACATGTGATTATAATGTTGTTTATCATTACGTTCTCTCGGTGGCAGTAGGAACAGCACGCCGATCGCCATGGCAACGTGCCAAACACTGTGGACATACTGATAGTTGTCCGTCGTCTCCAGGAACGCGAAGATGCAGAGACCGGTGATGATGACGGCGATACCGGGCAGAATGAAACACAGCCATCTCCATTTCGTCGTGGGGTAACACTGGCGACGTTTACACCAGCGCCTCGACTGTATAACAAAAAGAAAACAATCCAATATAGAGTGTTAATTTGTTCATCCCTTGCTTTTTCTGTGTGCTTTCTGCCTCTCTCTCTTTTAATTTATTTCCACTTGACTGCCTCTGTTAGAACAGCATACCAGTTTATGTGTGTTGTCCCGTCAGTTAGCCTTTGAGAAAGACTCTGCCATGGTGGAAACGTCAGGCCATTAACTATTATTTGAATTTGTTGTGGTAATAAATACCTCGTAGGCGAAGCCTCAGGAAAATAGAATGCTCTGGGGATCACCGAGGGAGATGTAGTTTTAACAATAGCACGTGTGAAAGCAGTCAATATTTGTTTTATAACACCTCAAACTTAATTGTGCCTAGACGTCTAGGTATCAAGAAGCTGCTTTTGCTATGGGTATAGTACATTGGTTGCTATGGGATAGTACGTCAGTTGCTACAGGTAAAGTACCTTGCTAGCTGTGTGTATAGCGCGTCGTGTTCGCACGGTTTCTAGTAAAAATAAGACATCATGTGACGTGCTCTAAACCAATCAAAAGGCAGAATATTTGTAAGGGGCGCTATACATGTCATATGTGCCTATGGTGATCTGTCTCTTGCAATGCTAACAAGAAAATATTTTCACTTTAATGTATACCTGAACTTTTTAACTCCACAAAAAGAGTCAAAATCTCCTAAAACTTCCCCAAATATGAAAAATAAAGAAATATTTCAGGTCTTGTGTAAGAGATTTCTGTTCTGGGACAGTGAAAGATCTGAGTAAGAGGAAATTTTTGTATCGAAGTTTGAGCCTGATCTTATTAAAAAAAAACATTGTTTCAATCTTTTTTCAATCTTAGTACAGTCTGCCTAGCAGGATGCTCAACACTATGATAAAAAAAAAAAAATATCAATGACAAACACAACATACTCTTACCCAAGATATCAGCAGTACGATACCACCTACACCAACTGGAACAGCAACAGCCCATATGCTGAACCGGTTGTAACTGGTTCCTAAGGCCAATCCAAATGCTCCTATAACCATATAAGGACATTATAACCAAATAAGTACAATACAAATACTGATTGTACTAATTGTACTTTAATCAATTAGTAAATATTTGTGCATTGGTTAAATAGGCCTGGCATTTTCAATACAAGATTTATTTCAAATGACTCCAGGGGTGAGAGTCAATGCTGACAAGAAGTTCTGAAACTAGGACCCAAATTTAAGGAGGTACGTTGAAATGATGGCATTACCACCTTTTAGTAACCCCTAGAGTTAAAGATTTCAAGGAGCTTCTGGGAACAGTATATCAAAGAGCAGGATTTCTACATATATGGAGAAGGCAACAGTACCTTTGTTTGAAAAACATTTCAATCATTTGATCGTTAAGAATTTATCTTCAAAGTAATCCTATGACATATGTTGCAGAAACATGGACAAGAACAAAATACCTTGAAAACAAACTACAAACAGCACAAAGGCCAATGGAGAGAAGAATGTCACAAATATCCATATAAAGGAAGAAAATAGGAGTAAAGGACATATTTGTAAAACAACAAGGAAAGCGAAGTGGAGATGGGCTGGACACGCAGCACGCGTAAATGACAACAGATGGACCAGAGAGACAGAGGAAAATGGCGAACGCATGAAGAGGGCTACATCCGACACTGGATAAACACAGCCTAAGCAAGGCAAGGCAATCCTATGAGTGGAATGTACTTACCTAGAATCTCTAGAGTCGCTTTCAGAGGAACTGGTAATCTCGCCATCGTGATGAGTGTCAGGAAAATGGCCATAAACGCAGCGAAGAAATCACAGAATTGTAAGGTGTCATACTTCATGATACACAAACTGCCAGAATCACAGGCATGGTAAAACTACATGTACGAACAAAGCAATAAAAACAACCCAATGATAGTTAAATTATTCCTCAAAATGTAAACGTTAGAAATGAAAGAATTATTTTCAATTCTAATCTTCATAAGAAAATATGGCTCGTCAGGCCGGTGTTTATATCCGGTTTCCTTGGCATTAAACATTTGAGAATATTTCCATTCCCCCTGGACAGGATGCCAGTCCATCAGGGGTTACTCCACAGCTCTCACCGGTACCCATTGTACTCCTGGGTGGAGAGAGGCAATTATGATAAAGTGTCGCGGCTGACCAGGCCAGGATTCAAATTCACATTCTGTAAATTACAGAACTTGTGTCCACCACCCTGACTGCTCGGCCATGATACCCCACCAAGAAAAAAAGAAGGTTACAACTACATAAAATTATCAGTTTTTAAAAGCACTTTACAGAAAACAGTGTACATTACATACATCAAATTCATTCTCACATTTATTTCCATCCCAAATCCAGAATAACAAATATAATGCAAAAAAAGAAATTTAACGATATAAACAAGTCTAATTTTAATCTTATCATTTATCCTTTAAGTGCGCACCACATACAGTTATCTTTTGACCGCATGAGGGTACTTTCAACGCCAAATTTTCTTATCACAATTCGGTTTTATCTTATTTTAACTGGCTGTATGTTGTTTTCTTCTATCAGTGGCAAAATACAAAACAAATAATATTAACAATGGAAAAAAAACCCAGTTCATTTACTTGTTTTGCATCATGTCAATTCGGTTTACATATATGCCCTCACACGGTCATAAATACGGCGAATTTCTTAGAGCTGCTTAAGCACAAAAAGTAGCTAAGCACAACAAAATTATGCTTACCAGAATAAGGTTACCACCCAAATACCATGCCACATGTACAATTTGCGACTGGTATCCTGCTTATTTCCACTTAGCACAAAATTGTTCAGCAATATTTTCTGCTTAAGCAGCTCTATGAAATGGGTCCTGCTTAAGAACTCACCGATGAAAAGACAAGAGTGCAGAAGTAAGACACAGCCAGTACAAAATGGCGTAATTATGCTTACCAGAATAAGGTTACCACCCAAACTACCATGCCACATGTACAATTTGCGACTGGTATCCTGCTTATTTCCGCTTAGCACAAAATTGTTAAGCAATATTTTCTGCCTAAGCAGCTCTATGAAAAGTGGGTCCTGCTTAAGAACTCACCGATGAAAAGACCAGAGTGCAGAAGTAAGACACAGCCGGTACAAAATGGCGGCGCTTCAGGGCAAGACAACACGGGAAAATGAAGAAGATGTTACTGAGCGTGAGAAGAAGGACTCTGCTTAGGAAGTAGCTCTGTGACCAAGCCTCAGAATCGTCAGTGCAGCCCAAACCTGCATAGCCTAGATACAAGAAATAATCCATATTAAAGATTTTTATTTATTAATTTATTCATTCCGGCTTTTAAAGGCACTGTACACGTTTGGTAATTACTCATAATATATATCAGCATAAAAACTTCCTTGGTAACGAGCAATGGAGAGCTGTTGATAGTATAAAACATTGTGAGAAACGACTCCCTCTGAAGTAACAGAGTTTTTTAGAAAGAGGTAATTTTTCACTAAAATAATAAAAGACTTCTTGCAAGAAGCCTTTTATTACTATCTGAAAGCACACACATATTTTGTACAACAAGGGTGTTTTTTCTTTCATCATTTTCTTGCAACTTTGATGACCAATTGAGCCCAAATTTTTACAGGCTTGTTATTTTATGCATATGTTGGGATACAACCAGTGAGAACACTGGTCTTTGACAATTACCAAATGTGTTCAGTGCCTTTAAAGATTTTTATTTATTTATTTATTCATTCAGGCTTTTGAAAAACATTACAATACACACAGAAGACTTTGAAAAAAATCAGACCAAGAATTATGAAAAACAGAGGAATATGTAGAAATACAAAACAAACAGCAGCCTAGGGACTGCCCAAAAGCGAAACTAAATCACTACCACAGGGCCAATGTTGCCCGGCAGGGAAATCTTTTACAGACAGATTGAAAATGGCGGTTGAAGGAATTTGAAAATAATTTGAGGATCATTGGCTGTTGGAAGAGTACACTCACTTACTTCCTCTGGTATTCAATCAAACACACCATCCAAGTGAAGTATACATCTCTCTGATCCAACCAACCTGGCAAGTCAGAACAAATTTGATGATTCCCCCTTTTTTTCATCTCTTATTTTTAAAGAGAGATCGCCTAACAGCACAAGGCTGGACGACCACTTCAAGGCGAGGCCTTAGCTACTTTTTGTGCTTCAGCAGCTCTGAGAAAGTTTGGCCAAGGTTTGTTTCCCCCGAATTCCACCTTGGTTCTTATCTCCTCTCTAAATCTTCTCACCCCTAGCCCCTTGATCCCCAGCACCTATCTTTGTATATTTTTAACCATCTATTCAAGTAAGTTACCTCTTGTACACTTGCAGTAGTAGTACTGGAGACCCATATCTACAGATGTGCGACAATCTCCGTATGGACCGCAACCATCAATACATGCAAACAATCTAATGTCAACATTCACTAACACCGTTGAGTTGCAAGGTCCAATACTGCAGAAACAACAAACAAGCAAACAAAACATTATCCATGTTCAAATTTAAAATCGACAGACTGTGCATCATCATAACTGCACGTTACTTTAAGTTTATCTTTATGTTTGTCTTGAATTTCATATTTAAATATTTAAAAACTGTGGGGCATTCTGGACCTAAATTTTTGAAGTTTGGCCGAAGCACGCTGAATTGAAACAAGGTCTTTGGAATGTTTTCTACTTGGTGTTTATCTTGGTTTTAAAAGCCCTACTGTGCAATCTGGAGCATTCTATATGGTTTTCTCTTGATGTTTTTTGTGATTTTATTTTATTTTGAAGTCTCTTTTTGTTTGCGTATCGGCCAAAATTTGCGAGTATCAGCACGCAAATCGCGCGTATCGGCCCGATACCCTAGCCTGGCTTGGGGAGAAGCCTGTATACTATAAACTACTGCTTGCCTCCAGAGATAAAATACATCCATAATTTATTCAATTTTGTTTTTTAAATGATTGATAACTGCAGACCCTCAGAAGAAAATAACTTCGAGAAGATGGAAACAAAAAATTCTTTTGATTGATGGAAGCAGCATGTTTTCCTCTTTGACTGTCAGCAACAGCTACTATGCATATGATTAGTGTAATTTGAGATCAATATTTTACACAGGGTTTTCGGAGGTTTCGCTGGGGAAAATATATCGAGCCTGTTGAATGTGAACAAGATTTGTCCATTCCATTCATTTCTTAGGGGTGTTCTTGTAAGGTGGAATAAAAACTAATCATCATTTAAAATAACAATAGTTCACTGAAACTTCGCTGAACCTTACCTAGCCTTTAGTCAAGGCGCACCGCGGCATCCCAGCCCAGATATCACGCATGAAAAAAGACCAGCGCGAGCGGCGAAGCCGCGAAGCGCCTTTACCAACTCGTTTAGCTAATCAGTATTCATGATCATGAAATATTTAAATTTGCCATTTTTTTTAACCAATCACCGTCAGCTAGATATTGGACTCTTCTATATTTAGATGGGTAATACTGTCTGGCAAATATTTGTTTTAATTTGACAATCGATAACATAAAATAGGACGATTTTAGGCTATAAAAGATAACGTTGCGAGAAACAAATTCTTACAATGGAAAATGACAAATCATGACAACAAACAACATAGGCCTGGATATGCATGATCACGCATTTGGAGGTAGGAATCGTCCGTGGTGTCCGAGATTTAAAAAACCGCCGCCGTTTCTACAAATATACGTAGCTAGGCCTACCTGTGGGGAGATTTTAAAATTATAAACCTCTACCCCCCGTTTCATTAAATAGCATGACACTGCTGTGGTATGGCTTAAGTTCACCGGAAATTGTCATTTGTTGAGCAGCAAAGCTAATGCTTTGCTCATGCTTTGCTGAAACAATTTGTCGTCAACTGGTGAGAGTGGTAGTCGCCATCTTGCTAATAATTTGCATCAAACGTTCATGTGACGTCATGCAAGTAATTGTATCTTCTTATTGGCCAACACCAAAGCGAGCTTATGCATTATGCATATAATTTCTCCTACCAAAATCGGTAGCAAAAAGTAAAGAAAAACATAAAGCCCCAAAACGAGTTGGTAAAGGCGCTTCGAAGCCGCTCGCGCTAGTCTTTTGTCGTGCGTGATATCCCGGCTGGGGTGCCGCGGTGCGCCTTGACTAAAGGCTAAACCTTACCCAGTGTCCGACTTGCATCTTGACTCCAAGGACAAATACCACACCCCCGCCTGCGGGAATGGTATGTTCCATGGAAGCTTATGGCTGGCATCCTCAGCACTGAATGTAACACTGTAGGCTGGATCACAAGATATAGTTGCGCCAGTTAGGGGTGGTATCCTACCTTTGCGTAGACAGAGGGTGATATAAGTTACGTCATTAAACTCTGGTGGGTCATCCTGTAAAACAATAAATGAAAATTATTGAAAACAACTATAAAAGTGGTAATACATTCATGGCGTGTCGTGGTCGAGCGGTTAAGAGCACCGGACTCAAGCACCGGACTCAAGCTCTGGTGTTTCTGATCAGAAGAGTGTGGGTTCGAGTCCTGGTCGTTGCGCTTGTGACTTTGAACAAGATACTCTTCCATAATTACTTTGTCCTTTGGATGGGACATTAAGCCGTAGGTTCTGTGTACTAGGCATCATTGATTTCATTACCAGAAATATATAATAATGATAACAATAATGTTTTTAGTGTGATTAATTATAACATCTGAAATGATTAGAAATCAATAAAAACATTTGAATCTGAGAAACGATTCATGCCTGATTCGTTTCTCAAATTTCTAAGAGTTGGAGATGCAGTTGGTACCTGCTGTCATGGTGCTAAACATAGATGGATTCTACATTCTTGATCAATTTTGTTTGTTGCTGTTTTCTCAACAAGTAGACACTGTATTCAGCTGAAACTTTCACATGTGACTTTTATTGTATCTTTCTTGATAATTTTGCCAATAAGTCCGCATTATGTTGACAAAAAAAACGATCTATGACCCCTACCTTTAACAAAGGTCAAAACTAGACTCTGTACACAACATACCTCAGTTTCCGTTCCAATATCAGCGTTGATAATAAGAGTCCCTCCGATATCCTGGACTGAATCCAACTCAAACTTCAATATCACTGGCGAATCAGGAAGCACATCGAAGCCGCCCGTTGCATTGATGACATTATGTATGAATATCTTGAACGGGTTAGAGTTACCTAACTGGTACGAGGACAGGTGTACAACAGGGGGGCACCAGCTCGCTGAAACAGGCGCGGTTTGGGCGTCGCGACTGGGTAAGTTGCTTGTTGGAGGGGATAAGATATTGACGAGCGTCCGCGAAGGGAACAAGGGGGTAGATTTAGGGGCGCTCTCTGAGGCTCCATCGTACGTCACGGAGTAGTTATAGAGATGTTCCCATTGGGGTACAGTGTCATTGGAATTGAATTGCCACGAGTCCATCGTTAGGTAAGCAACATCGGGGACATCGTCGTCTGTACATGCTGTAAGAGAAAACATATTCAATCTATGAGTTGATCTGAATAATTGTTCATGATGTACATTTGTTTCTAAAACAACTGAAAATGTTTCACCGCAACTTTTGTTTTAAGCTTAGAATACTTTAATCAGTATAGCAAGATAACTTTCTTATGAAGTCTAGGTATAATGTGTATTTGAGAATAACTTCCCATTTATTAAACTGGAACACCCACGTCAAGAATAAAACCTAGGCCAAATTTCATACAGTTGCTTAAGCACAACACAACTAAGTTGTGCTTACCAGAATAAGATACCAGCAAAAATACCATGTCACTTGTACCAATTGTGACTGGTATCCTACCTACTTTTGCTAAGCAGAAAATTGTTAAGCAACATTTTCTGCTTAAGCAGCTCTATGAATTGGGCCCTGGGGGGCATTTTCCAAACCTAGGCTTGGACTCCAGCTCCGTTTGGACTCTGTCATCAATTTTGGAGTAGTGTGCATTTTGGACGGTGTTCTCGACATCAAACGGAGCCTGGAGCCTGAGCCTAAGTTTGGAAAAGGCCCTTGATTAAAATTCACTAACTTGTAAAATAATTGTTCTGAACGACGTTCGCAAACTCACTTCCCTGTCTGTGGTGTGTTGTGGCCGAGCGGATAAGAACACCGAACTCAAGCTCTGGTGTTTCTGATCAGCAGAGTGTGGGTTCGAATCCCAGTCGTGACACTTGTGTCCTTAAGCAAGACACTTAACCACATGCTTGTCCTTCGGATGGGGCGTTAAGCCGTAGGTCCCGTGTGTTGTGTAATGCACGTAAAAGAACCCAGTGCACTTATCGTAAAGAGAAGGGGTTCGCCCCGGTGTTCCTGGTTTGATTGGCTGCATATTGCGCCACAGCACCTTGTAAACCATTACATGGTGCTATACCGGTAGGTCTCATACTTCAACACGTAACTCCACTTACCTTGTAGGAAAAATACTGAGCGCTTTGAGACACCCATCGGGAGTATAAAGCGCTATATAAGAACTGCGTATTATTATTACTATTATTATTACTTACCGAGTAATTCTACTCCCAAAGTCAAATTCATCCCCATGATTGTACTCGACGTCAGATCAACACGGACGTAGTACCACGTGTTGTCCTCCGGTTGATTGAGCGTAAACGAACATGACGTCAGTGACCGACAGTCAATGGCTTGAGTCACATTACCAGCCAGACGATTTGAACTAACTCGGAATCCAACAGGACAGAGGTCACTGGAGCTGTTGCTATCATTATTCCGTTTGATCTCACAGTCTTCGTAGGTGAAGGTGACGGATTTCGTCAAGGCAGGAATGTTAAATCTGCAAGTACGAACGACGAATTAAGACAAACTGAGGAAACTAATGATGGAAAAATGAGCCGAAGAACGTTGTTGCAAGTTTAAGATGAAGGTTATTTATCTTTGTAAACTCTTTCACGCTTCGTTCAACTGGTGGCTAGCTACAGGTTAAAATCCCTTCATGTCAGAATGGGAAAGAGGACTCTTGAGGGCGCTATTTGGAGGGTCCCGATTTGCAAAAAACCGAGTAAACAATTAATGTAATAATAATAATAATAATAATAATGGCTTCTTATATAGCGCACATATCCGTCACTCAGTGACGCCCAAGCGCTTTTAAGGTTCATTATTTTCCTGCAAGGTATTGTGAAGCTGCGTTTTTGAAGTATGAGACCAAGTCCTTTACATAGCACCATGTAATGGTTCACAAGGTGCTGTGGCGCAATATGCTGCCGATCAAACGAGGAACACCGGGGCGAACCCCTTCTCTTTTCGATAAGTGCACTGGGTTCTTTTACGTGCATTACACAACACACAGGACCTACGGCTTAACGTCCCATCCGAAGGATGAAGCATGTGGTTAAGTGTCTTGCTTAAGGACACAAGTGTCACGACTGGGATTCGAACCCACACTCTGCTGATCAGAAACACCAGAGCTTGAGTTCGGTGTTCTTATCCGCTCGGCAACAACATGCCATATGTGTCCATATAATCAATTTATCACTAAAATAAATGGTGCATGAAAGGGTTAAGACGCGTGATGATCTACATAAGGAAGGAAGGCAAGATTAAACAGGCGGTAACTTGAGGTTAACCTCAAGGTTTTGTGAGGTTTTCCAGGGTTGGTTATCCGGGGTTCGATCTCGAGTTACCGCTTGTTTAATACTGCAATTCTCCCTAACAGACCGATTTTAAGTGATTTACCTATAGACTGCATACATCTGTTGTGGTGTCAGTACAGCAACCGTCTTTGATTGTGTGCTGAGGGAGGGCACGTAGAGAAGTTGCTGATAATACAATCCTAGCTGGATGAAATATTTACACTCCAGACCTCCTAATCCCTGAACACAAACAAAACACACCAAAACGAACTTCAATGTCTCACTTATACCATGGTAGAAGGAAACGAAAGGTAGACGCAGGCTTCACTGTGAGGTTGGGTTATTGCAAACAGCTGAACAATTTTTCGCCAGCCCTCTCAATAACTCTGAGCCCAAGATGCTTTTACTATGATTGCTTTTCTTCACGCAGGGGCATAAATGAGTACCTGCGAAGGTAGAGCTTGAAATTGTGTTTGAAAAAGCTTTCAGAGCGCTACGGCAGCCCGGGGCTGTATACTCCCCAGGGAGCTGAGAAAGATTACAGGAATGTTATTGGTCCAATGACCAGGGCACTAATGTAAAGCGAATTGATACCTTATTGAAAGTGCGCTTTAGTAGAACTAGTTATTATTATTATTATTTTTATTATTGAATCATTTTCTAGGTAAAAAAATATATATATATGAATTTTGTTTTTTTTGTCAAAGCAATTTAAATTTCTCACCTGCTGCGATATCTTGCTGTCATCTCGTTTCTGTAAGAATGCAACAACGTACCAATCTCCAGGCTGGGGGAGGTCAGTTATATGTAGAAGCGATTGATTGGTCATCATGAGAAAGAGCTGAAGGTCATGCTGACTCTGGACGTTTGTATTCGGTGGAAAGCTGGTATTGTATGGATTGACGATAGGGATGCTGCCCTGCTGTTGAGCTCTGAAAGGGAGAACAACCAAAATCACATCACAAGAAGTCACAAACAAACTCAACCTTTAGCTTTTTAAAACATGTTGAGAGCATTCCGGTCCTACTGTTTTCTTTTTGCATGTCCTTAATAAACTTTCTGTATGATGCATATATATATCGAATACCACACTAATAGTCACACTGAGTCTCATCTCATGATTTGCTTGCACACGACTACATAGGACCCTATATATGATTTCACTCTTCCCTCTACAAACATACAGACAATTTCCCTTGTGATTTATTACTTGATATTTGAAATTAAAAGTCGCATCCCCTTAAGGTGATCCCTTGGCTGCCGCTTCCCAGGTTGTGTCGTCGTAAACTTGTTGGATAAGTGCATCATCGTATCAAGGATTACAAAGTATGGAATGCTGGTATATAGAGAACAGTTATCGAACAAGAAAAAGTAACTTTTCACATTGTTTCCCTAAATAGACCCCTTGCATATGACGTCACACTCTCAAAATGCACCATCCCTGAGGCCAAAAAAAGGCAGATCATGATTGGACGATAGCTGTTTTTTTTGCGTAAAAACGTGCGCGTGACCTCGGCGTAACTGTAGCATTTCGCGTTATGCAAGGGGGTCTATTGATTTCTATAGACCCCTTCCCTAACCACCCCAGGCCTGCCAAAATTAAACAGATGGTTTCTTTGGAATTTGGATGGTTTAGTACTGTGAAAAGTACCCACTAAATCATAGTCCAACAGCACAGGACCTGTTGGAGTATGATGGGTTGTGTACTGTTCCAGTACATAAACTGTCTGAGTATGATGGGTTGTGTACTGTTCTAATAAGTAAACTGTTGAGTATGATGGGTTGTGGAAGCTTTTTGGTAGAAATACTTAGGTTTTTTTTTAAGCAACTCGGAACAACCTCAAAACAATGTTCGTCTACCATTTCCATCATTTTGGGAGTCAACTCTTTCGTGCATGTTTGTGCACGATTTTGACACCCAAACTGACTCCCAGGATAGGCGCATGTGAGTGCGCTGCGCGTTGTGCAAGGGGTCTATTCAATGTTTGTTATGATTGTGAAGACCTCACGCTATACTTACACATAGATGGTTGCCTCTGGACAATCAGCATTGTCTTTCAATCCTACAACAATCCAACTTGCTGATTTACATTGTTGAGGTATCACCGTGTGGAATACCGTCACATCGCCGTAGGAGTTGAATTCTGCTAGACGCTTTGTGCTAAATAATTGTTCTCCAGTCTCAAGCTCTGCAATGAAATTTCAAAAATTATATTGAAAACTCATAACCTGGGCCCCAATTTCATAGAGCTGCTTAACGGCCGATTTTGTGCTTACTGCGCAAGTTTCAATTTCATAGCGCTGCTAACCGTAAGCACACGAAAAGGCATGCTTACCTTCTGGTGCTTGCTGTATGAAAAAGAAAGACGTAACAATGCAAATCCATGGTGAACGCGCATGCTGGATGCTGCTAACCGGTGAAATACGCTTATGCTAAAGCAAATTTTTCTGCTATAGTTAGCACGGAAATTTGCGTACCGTTAAGCAGCGCTATGAAATTAGCCCCAGGCCTGCTGCTTCTTTTTTTGAAAGGGCAAGGGCATCATGGTGTTTTCTGCCATGGTGCTTCTTGAAACGCTCCAATACAAATTTACAATGTCCTCAAAGAAGTGCCCTTTTTTACCAAGAAGAAAACGCCTCGGTGCCCTTGCCCTTTTCAAGACTGCAAAGCATCAGGCCTGAAACTATGTGGAAAGAAAACAAGGGTTTGCCCTTAACTTTTGCAGTGACTAGCCAGCAGGACCAGTTAGCCTATCATTTCACTGGTCCGTCAGGTTTGTCACTAGTCCATGTTTCATAGGGATGCTTTTCAACACTGAACTAGCCAGCCAGACCGCTTGGAGAGACTTTGACTGGTCCTCAGGTGTTTTAACTGGCCTTTGGCCAGCAGACCACTGTTAAGGGAGAAGGCTGGAAATACTCCAGCAGCCGATTTCACGAAACTTTACACAACTGCGTAAGTCCACTTGTGCAATATTTCTTGTAGTAAGTGGTGCACAACTTACGCAATAAATGTTGCGCAAGTGGACTTACGCAGTTGCATAAAGTTTTGTGAAATCATCTGCAGGTCTTTCTTCCAGGGGATCACTTGTTGAGAGCATAAGAAACAAGTGATTTAGAAAACACCAAAATTTCCAAAATTGAATTTGTCAATTCCCTTCCTCTGTGAACAACAATAACAATTTTGTGATGTACTCATTTTCCAATAGAAAGAGTCCTCATGTGAGTGGGGAGAAAAATTACGAATCTCTAGCCTCACGTTAAAATGATCTAAAATGCCATTGCATTCGATACCCTTCCAGTGCAAAATTTGTCAACATCCAAAACATCCGATGACATAATTCTGAGAAAAATGGGTCTGTACATTTTTGTACGGGGATGCTTTGGTTCATTCATGACTTTTTCAGAGCGAAATTTGAAACATGACGTCATTGGATTTCAACAACTAATGGGTCTTTACATTCCAAGGAGGATTATTTCGACAGTCAAGGCCGTTTTGATTGAATATCATCGAAAGTCAGGAATGAACCAAAACATCCCCGCACAAAAATGTACAAACCCATTTTTCTCAGAATGATGTCATCGGATGTTTTGAATGTTGACAAATTTTTCCCTGGAAGGTTATCGAATACCATGGCAATTTATCTATCTAATATTTATGGCAATTTTATGAACGAAAGTCAAGCGTCTATCCCTTTTTCAAATGGTATATTATTCCGAGTGGACGGATCAGATTCTGTCATCCAGGAACTTTACACTGATCTGTGGTCAAGTTCCATGCGCTAAGGCCTAAAAAAAAAAAATTATGTTGGCGTAACCCGACCGACCCTAAAAATACAGCCGACCCTGGATATTTTTATTTGTTTTCAACTTTGTTTCCCCCAGCTGTAGTTTTGTCAATGATTAAAAAAACAACTTTCCTACCACCACCACAAACGATTGTTATGTTGGTTATGTTGGCATAACCCGATCGACCCTAAATACGGCCGACCCTGGATATTTTTTTAAAAATTCAACTTTGTTTCCCCAAGCTGAAGTTTTGTCAATGATTAAAAAAACAACTTTCCTAGCGTGACCACAAATGAAGCCGACAGTGAAAATAAACCCTAAAATCCTTTCTCTTTATTTAATGTCAGCCCCAGACACTCTCCAGCCCTGGGAGAATGATTGACACTCCTATTGAGATCCAATTACATCTTATCTCAATCCTCTGCAGTTTGTTATACATTGTTTCAGTTTGTAATACTCTTGCTTCAATCAACCCACAAGCCGCGCGCGCTATGTCTTTGTAGTTTTATGACCTGGTTCTGTGACCCTTAGGAGTGGGTATAGTGTTCTATTAAAACTGGAAAGTGTGTTGATAATGATATCCGCTGGCTTAAAAGTTTTGATTGGAATGGTAGAAACAAATAAACAGTTAACTGGAATTCACAAGTTTCGTTACACTGTTTTTTTACGCCAACAACATTTTTTGTTTAGGCCTAACTGATTAGTATACGCGTTGAATTGGGGACCTGCCTACATGCAACGCTCGCACAAAATTGTTTGCGAAATGTGCATTGGTTGCTTGAAAGTTTGCCAAAAGCTGCAAAATCAAGTGGTTTTACCACTGATAAGGGGAGGATTTCATTTCTTTTTTTCCAATACCTTGCTATCAAGTACAAGTTATTTTTTGTTGTTATTCCTTATGATTTAGGAAGTACTTTTCCGAGATAATTGTAAAATGTGGGGCTGCAATCGAGAAAAAAAAATACACACAATCAATCCAAAACTTGATGTTGTGCACACTGTGACCGTACTTCCGAAAGTTATAACTTGGTGTTTTTGTAAGCCCTGTTTTATTATTTATATTATATGGCAGTGTCAAGCAAAGATTGTCAAAAAATCAGATATGTATGTCAGATAAATTCCGATAAATTTTCACAATTTATACTTTATAACTTAGGGGGTTTTTTTGGGGGGGGGGTCTGCTAGTGCTACTGCTTAAAATTTGACTTTTGTTTTCTTTTTCTTTTTTTCTCCCTTTTTGAATATTATTAACAAAATTTTCAGTTTCCATGGCAACATTTGGAATTCAGTTGATGAACGTTTTATTCAACTGCGAAAATTTGGTGCAAACTTGATAAAATTTTGCGAATATATTCACCATTTTCAAATTTTTGTCTCCTATTCTAACAAAATGGTGCTGTGTCCTTCCATGTATACGATTGGTCGTCCGGGGGAAAAAACCTATTTTTTCATTCTTTAAAATGTTATAAAATATCTCAGTCACTCAAGAAAGGAAAGTTGAATTTTCTTTAAACAAAACAAAATACTCCATATGAAGAAAAGACCTTTCAAATCATAACTCTTTCTGAAAATTGGAATGTTCAACTGAAAATTATTAATTTCAAATTCAAGTTAGAATAATGATTAAAAATGAAATGAAGAAAGAGTAATATTATTAATTATTATAATTTATAAAGAGGGACATCATTTAATTTAAAGGGGGCTTAGCGGGGCTATTTTCTTTATTTTTTAAATCTGGTTTGTTGGGTCATCAATGATGTCAATCAAAAATCGAACGTTGAATTAACAGGAGGAAACTCACAAACAACAATTTATGAAACTGAAAATGGGGGTGGGTGGGTTGTCAAACAAGCATACACACTTGGGGCGAAAAATCTTACTGAACGTACACGTATATACATAGTTCAGTATAGGGCAGTAAGGGGGCGAAATGACAGTGAACAAAACGAGTATGTTGAAGAAATGAAGTTGAACTGTTCATGAAATTTTGCGAAAACTTACCCGCGTTTACATAATAAAAGGACGGCAAAAGCAGCACATGAAGCATACAACACAGACTACCTCTTGTAAACATAATGCAGTAATTCCTAAACACAATTTTTAGTTCCACCTGGCACTCAACTTTCAGAGATTTAACCAGCTCCGTTGTTTTTCTGACTGGTGAACTTTAGAATGTATTTATTATCAATAAGCCTTAAAAGCCGCTTGAGGGCGGTATATATCTTACGCAAGCGCAGTTTTTCATGATTGACTGTGGCTATGGCTAAAGTTATGGGCTGGGTTCGATGAGTCATTGGAATAGTTCATTTTATTTATGGACAATTTATAATTACATAATGGACAAAAAAAGCCTTCAAAAGAAAATACGGACTTTAATAACTGTGTTTTATTACAAATCACTTTGAAAAATATATGTTATGTTTTTTAATAACTTTTATAGGGAATTATAATTTGAATTTAAAACAAGATTTATAAATTACGACTGAAAATCACTAATAAAAAGTGGATCATGCTGAAACCATTCAGTGGCTTTGACTACAAATCTTAGCTCAAACATGCGCGATGATACGGCAACCAAAAGTACATGCAGTGTGTACAAGAGTGTTTGTATTATAGTTTGTACCCGGTCGACTCATAGTCACAGTTCAAAGAACAACCCGGAATTTTGTATTGTAACTTAACGAAACTGGTTCCTCTGGTCTTTTTAGTCAAGTTGATGTTATGAACGACAATATGGAGAGCGTGCTGCCACTACTTACTCCAGAGCCATGGAGCTTTGGGGAACTTTTCGAGGCATTTCGGCAGGTGAGTTTTTCTTTAGTTATAGCGGAATATTGCATGCTTGGCATTGCAAACAAAGTAAATCACGGCATGGACAAAATGATGTAGGAACCATGAACAAACATTGTCATTTATTACTTTTTTCCTCAATTTTCAGTTCAGTCCACCAGGAGTAGTGCATGGCGTAATTAGACATTTGTACTGGGGGCGGGGTATCGTAATGTTTTTCTGTTTTGTTTTCTTCTTTTTCTTTTGGGTGGGGTGGATGGGGGGACCCGACCGGTCGCACTAATTATGGTTCCCTAATTATTACCATAGAGTTTTAACTGACAACGCCTGACAACAACAAGTTTTAAATGCACTGAAAAACCACGTTAGAACATAAATAAACCATTCAATATTATATATAGAACTTAGAAGAGTCGTAAATATCTAAATCACCTTCACAGTCTGTCAAAGAAATTGTATTATATTATTAATGTAGGAAAAACCTACTTAGTGTCATGTTAGTTGGTCACAACCAGTTTGTGAAAGGGGTGTTACAAAACGCATTAATAATAATAATAATAAGACTTGTAATACGCACATATCCACCCTGCTGGGTGTTCAAGGCGCAGTAAAAACCAAAAACAAAACAAAACAAAACAGAGAAAAACAGACACATTGCCTCATTTTATCGCGGTGCCTCTGTTCACCATGCAAAGCGCACAAATATTGATAAAGACAACGCGGTGTGCTCCACTTCCGGAAGAACACTGTTCCGCCCCAGCTTGACAATCCCACCAACTATAGTTGGGACTGGTCCCAACTTGAGTGTTCAAGTTGGGGCGTCCCAACTGTAGTTGGGACAGTAGCCACAGGCACATAAATGACAAATTTCACACTCGTCTACTATCCTAAAGCCAAAACTGGGCCCAATACCCACATAATTAATGAACAAGTTGTTGAGAGAGAGATCAACGCCAGCAGTTTGCAGTCCCAACAATCATGGAGCAATAAACTAGTTTATTGCTCCATGCCACAATCGATCACGGTTCCTTTCGCGGATGCTATATCCTGTACAGCCTGGATCGCCCATAGAACTCTAGTATTTATGCTGAGTTCTATGGGCGACAGTTGGGACGCCCCAACTTGAACACTCAAGTTGGGACCAGTCCCAACTATAGTTGGGACGATTGTCAAGTTGGGACAGAACAACACCCCTTTCACAGAATGGTTGGTCCAAGCATTCGGTTTCAAGCATTGAGTGTGCTTTTTTGACAGTAAAACAGCCATGAGTATTGAGTAAGAAATTTCATTTTTTGAGGAGGTTATTGCATGTAATTCGGATGCGCTAGCAATCATTGTGAATGTATCGATGTGTTGAGAACTAGGTGAGTAGTAATAGTACAAAGGAAACTGAAGTTAGTGCTGGCTGGAAGACCGGACAATTTTGAACTAACAATGACCATTTTTAAAACATATATAGCGTTATGGAGGCCCAAAATGTGTGACTCCTATAAGGCTCACGGGGGAGCCATAGTTCTAGGAAAAAACAATTCTTTTCCACGAAGTAGTGAGATTATGCAGTAACACACACAGAACCAGAACTGTGATGATGAATTTCATAACGAGGCATTGTTCATGATGTTTGTGAGTAAGGTGAAACGACTTACAATACAGGGAACAGAACCAAAGCATCTGAATTTCATTACCAGGCCAGATCACGGAGGCTTGCCTCCTTTGCCCCTGGTGCCTTAGTGCCCCTTGAAATGCAGGGTTCTCCCCAGGTTTTTTCAAAACTGGGGGGCATTCTTGGCCAAAATTTTGGGATGTTTGGCCGAAGTGCGCTGAATTGAAACAAGGTCCTCGGAATGTTTTCTACTCGGTGTTTTTCTTGGTTTTCAAAGCCCTACTGTGCAATTTGGAGCATTCTACATGTACCGCAATTACTTATCGGCCAATTTTGTTTGCGTATCGGCCGAACGTCTCGACTATTGGCACGCAATTCTTAAGTATCGGCCCGATACACTAGCTTGTACATGGGGAGAACCCTGAAATGTTCCCATAGAAATTTACGATTTCCTCATAGCAGTTCCCTTTACCAAGGAGAAAATGCCTCGTGGTGCCCCTGCCCTTTAAAAAAAAGAAGCAACAGTCTTGCATTGCCACCAATGCATAGATCTACTGTTGTGGTAGCACTGTGAGCATTTGTAATTTCTCGTTTCACCAGTGACATCACATGATTTAGGCCTACGTTATGATCCAAACTTGTTTATGTGGGTGTTCCCTGAGAGCGTTAATTTAAATGAAATAAACAGGAAAATATATAATAAAACAACGGGTGTATTTTTAGCTCTTATTTTTTATTCTTTAACCCACCTACCATCTGACCATTCAATATCGTCCACTGCGGCTTTGAATGAATATCCAGCCTACAATATGATATCATCACAAACAATCTAATCAAAAAATGTAACTGGAAAGGTTGTGATGATTTATGGGTGCAACGTAAGCGGGCAATTAGGAATTTAGACCTGTAGCGAGATTAGTTTTGGTTTGTCGTGGCTGAGCGGTCTACTGCATTGATCTCATGTTCTGATGGCTGAATCATCGGAGTGTGGGTTCAACTCCCACTCATGACATTGCTTCTCTTAACCTAAGAGTGCTGAGACAGTCGGGGCTCAAATTTTTTGGGAAAATCCACCAGACCTCGGGGCTTTTGTCTCAAAATGTTTACTGGACCAGAATTCTTTTTACAAGACCAGAATCAACACAAGAAAAAACTTCCTGACCCAGTTTAACATGCACTTATTAAGTTAACTGTTTCTATTTGAACAAGCGCTAAGACATGTAAGATAAGATTGATTTCATTTGGCTTTATGGGTAGTAAGTACAATTCATTATGTCGTTACTCAACAATAGAACTGAAAGGTATTTTTTTAGAAGACTCAAAGTCAACATTTGAACATTGTTCAAGATGTTACACAGTGAGGTATTCTTCTTTATTAAGATAGTTCTATGCGTAGTTGTGCCACCGTATGGTGCAACAAACTGTGCAGTTGAATGGTTTCAATCATCTCGCTGGAAAACTTTTACCAGGGGTAGAAAGGTTTGAACAAACTTTTGAATGGCACGTGGACAAGGCAATATGGCACATGTCCCACCTTTATAACACCTCCTTTTTTCCCTTTGTCTGCAGGCACCAATGTACCATCTCATCTTTGAAGGCGTTCTGATTATCTTTATAGTCCGCTTATTGTTCTCCAAGAGTTACTCAATTCAGTCTAAAATGGAACTCACTAAAAAGGTACAGTACTTACACGCAGTTGATTCATATCAATAAATGTACATGTACAATTCAGGGGCAGATTTCACAAAGATCTAAGATTGATCGTAACTGCAAATCAATCGTAGTTGCTTAGCAAAGTGTGATGTCACAATACAAATCACTATGGTGATACTGAAAATTTGTCCTTCGATGAATTTTATTGCTTTGTGAAATCGGTTCCAGGATGAGAATTACACGGAGGCCATGGCCTCTGTTGTCCTGTTGTTTTTTGCCTAGCAAAGAAATTTGCTAAGCACTATTTTCGGCTTAACAGCTTTATGAAATTGGGCCCAGGGTGTAATTTCATGAAGCCTGTAAGCACAAAAACTTGCTTAGCACAACAAACTCTTGCTTAGCAACAATAGGTTACCAGCCAGAATACCAAGCAGTTACCATTGCTGCGACTGGTACCCCACTCATTTCTTGCTTAGTAAAACAATTTGCTAAGTAGAATTTTCTGCTTAACAGCTTTATGAAATTGGGCCCTGGTTGTTGGATTTGTGCACTTATAATAACAATAATTTTTGAGGCTAATCATCCTAACTGGCAGCTGAGAAGCTGAATTGTGAGGGACGCAGCTACAACGTGGTCGAGCCGCAGGCATGTAAAGGTGCCTTTTGGCAGCCAGCCACATCAACCCATATATGACCACAGAGCACAGCCAGAGATAGAAAGTGTTTGATTCTTCCAGAGGGAGGTAAAACCGGAGGGCCCGGATGAGAAAAACCCTCGTGGCACAGGAGAGAACCAACGCACAACTCTACTCACGTATGGCCCAAGCTGGGAATCGAACCATTACCACAGTGGTGGTGAGAGGCGATCGTTTTACACACTAGCCACCCATGCCACCAAAACTAAAAACTCTGTTATTGTTAATCTTTGTTTTGCCAGGAGAAGGACCAGTTGATTGAGGAGTGGAGTCCAGAGCCTCTTGTACCGAAGCTACCTGCCGATTATGAACCTGTCAAGTACAAACTCATCACACAGTAAGAACAAAATGAATCTCAGGGCGTGTCTGAATTGGCGACTACGGCTACAGCCAGACTGCCGTGTCATTAGCAGCACCCTACAGCCGTAGCCCTAGCCGTAACCACCAATTCAGATGGTCTCACATTCCTTGAGGATCTAGAGAAATTTGTAAAGAATGTAGATAGCTTTGCATTGCAACACTGTAAAGTCAAAGGACTTGAAATTGTGCATGTCTCGGTCAAACCGGCCATCTTAAAAAATTGATGCGATAATTTCACCAGGGATAAAAAATATTATTTTGGTCAACCCTACATCGATCGGTGCTAAGCACTGTATACTCAGTGTGTACGGAGTCTTGCAGAACAAATTTCAATTTTGTCCGATACCCACTGCTAATTACAGAATTCAAACTGGCCTCTTTTCACAGGGCACGCTCAGTGGTATAGCGGTTGAAGCATCTGCTCTGGAATACGGGGGTCATGGGTTCAAATCCCACCTAAGTAGCCCGTGGATTTTTTCCCCCGCAGCACTCTGATAACGGTGCAAGGGTAAAACCAAAGTAACATGTTAAAAAATTCTTTCAATCTTTTCCAAATCTACATTGCACTCAGTTAACATTTTCTTTTACTAGACAGCACATTACCTTCCTATTGTGGTTATTTGTTTTTTACAGACAAGGTGGAAGCATGCTGACAGTTGATGGCAAACAAGGAATCAATCTCGGAACATTTAACTTCCTTGGAATGCTGGGAAGGAAGGAGACAGAGGTACGATAAGATTAATGTTAGCCCGAACGTCTGATGTAACACTTCGTGAATAATGCCTTTAGAACATGCTGGTTTCCTGCCAGATGAACCTTTGACCTTGCATGCCATAGTGTGTGTACATACACACTTGTGGGTAGTATCATTCTGGTAGTTATGCGCCATTGCATGTGTATGTCTATCCAATGAAACCACTGGGTTTGTGAGACCAGTGCCTGTCTGTTTACCTTACGGATAAAGTTAGGGGACTAGTGTACGTTGACGTTTGATTGAAGAAAGACTGATGACCATATTTAACACACACAGGAAACTTTAATAGATATCTTCATTCGTAGATATTTTAATATTAAGGTGGTCAGGTTGGCTCAGTGGCTTCTTTCCCTGTCTTTCACCTCTGTGGACCCCGGATCGAATCCCACCTTAAACCAGAGCCTTGCATGTGGATTGGGTTTTCAGTTCCTACCTGATTGCGTGGGTTTTCCCCATTTGGGGTTTTCCCACATCTAAAAACTGAACATTTTTTCTTGTTTCCGATTTATCCAGTTATTGGTGCTATTTGTGCTGTTGGATTTTTAATAAATAAATAATTAAAAAATTACCGTCTGTTAATTTTTTTGTTTTAATATTACAGGAGGCAGCAGTCAAAAGTCTAAAGAAGTATGGAGTTGGAACGTGTGGCCCTAGGGGATTTTATGGAACAATGGGTAAGAGTTTCAAGACTTCATTTTTTCAAAAGGAAAAGGCTGTATCCATTCACCCTTCGTAATAAATGGGAATTTTTCTATTTTTTGTTTTTTTTAATTTTATATTCCAAAGTTAGTTGGGTAGAGACTCAAGATAATTCTCACATCGAATTGAAAAAAATGTCTTGTCAAAGATTGTCTTAAATTTCTCTTGGGCCTCTTGTTTACGATAGTCTCAGGGAGAGAATTCCAAAGTCAATGTGTTTCAAGACATTTCCAAGATGATAAGTCTTGCTTGTCAAAGATTGTCTTAAATTTCTCAGGCCTCTTGATCCCCACGATAGATAATTCCAAAGTCAATCTGTTTCAAGATGATAAGTCTTGCTTGTCAAAGATTGTCTTAAATTTCTCTAGGGCCTCTTGGTCTTCACGATAGTCTTAGAGAGAGAGAATTCCAAAGCCAATGTGTTTCAAAACATTTCCAAGACGATAAGTCTTGCGTGTCATGTTTTCTTTTGTAGATATACATATGAACTTTGAGCAGCGTATTGCTAGTTTTTTCGGTATGGAGGAAGGCATCCTGTATTCTTATGGGTTCTCCACTGTCGCTAGCTGCATCCCAGCGTACTCTAAGAGAGGAGATATCATATTCTGGTGAGAAAATATTATTATTATTACATAGTATCAAATAATAAAAAAACAAGGGAAACTGACCGGGTAAATTTTAACTAATTTTGGTTTGAACTTAGAAAAATTTAAAGGCACCTGGCAGTGGTATTTTGTCAAAATAAAGCTTTTGTCGTTATTATATACATTTTGATGAGTGGAATGTGAATAAACAATTAACTAAGGTAAAAAAATTGTGTTTTTATTTTAATTAAACATTTAAAAAAAGGCCCCCGTTTACATGGCGCTGTTCGTGACGTCAATCGAGGCACAGGATATTTGAAGAGAAAATGTGTAGTCTGGCCCTGTACATTACGTCTGGGTACCTGATCAGTATGATGCGTTTTCGTATTCGGACGTCACCCAATGCAATCCTAGGAGAGTGTACAGTCGACGTTTATACAAGGTTTTCACCGGTCCCGAACTGTCCCATGCGCGTTTCTTAAAAAACGGAAGATACGAGCACGGTCATAACGAGAACACGGATAATACAAGGTATTCTAGCGGCCCCGATGACAAATCGGATCGGCGTGCCGCGGCGCGGCATACAGCTCAAGTCGATCCGAACACCAGAGACATGTTCGCTGCAGCGCTGAAAACGATGTCGGACCGGACCGTTTTGCCCTCGTTAGCCTGACTTTCGATGCCCGTAACTGTAACTGCCTATATTAGGAATACACCTGGTCGGCATTGCCGGGAAAATGCATGAAAAATCCCTTTTTTGGGATAACCAAACGAAACGTACAAGCTCACTACTTCCACGTAAATGCAGGCAAGTTCGAGGGGGGTCGATGTTCGATCGCGGCGAAGTCTGCCTCGATTGACGTCACAAAAAGGGATGGGCGGAGTCACCTTCAAACAACTTTATCAATTTTTTTAACATATAAATCGTGACAAACAATTACTCAAAAAATTGTTTTATTGTTAATATACATATACTCTTCTGTAAAAAAACCCAAAAAAAACTATTTCCAGGTGACTTTAATTGAATGGTCGTAAGTTCAAATCCCGCTCTAGTCAATTTTTCTTTATTGAACCCAAAATTGATTAAAATTTACCCAGTCAGTTTCCCCTGTGGTTTATTATTTTATTTAAAATAAAAAGTCGCATCCTCTTAAGGTGATCCCTCTGCTGCCGCTTCCCAGGTTGTATCGTAAACTTTGGAGTGATCCCTGGCAATACGACAGTTACAGGTTAAATGGCTTCTTACTGGCACCCCCAAACAAAGATATTGACAAAATAGGGAGACCGCCAATACAGGGCTAGATAGCTCAATTGGTAGAGTGCCGGCACTTACAAGCTGTCTTGTTTTAACATGTTTAACATGTTCCTCAGAGTTCAAACTGCTAGTAAGTTTTAACATTTAAAAATGTTAAAGTAGCTAGTAAGTTTTAACATTTAAAAATGTTAAAACTTACTAGCAGTTTGAACTCTGAGGAACATGCAAATAATTTAAATAAAAGTAATATATTCTTTTAGATGAAGTGGATCTGAACACCAAAATGAAAATGAAAATGAAAATGGCCCGGCCCTCTCGAAGATGAAATACTCTTTTCTTCTTGTACAGAAGAAGCCCCCCCCTAAAATCCTCTAACGAATTCCTGAGATTCCCAGAACACAATGAAGACACAATAAGGAAGGGGGGTACATCATGCCACATATCGAGCACCAAATACTTGTCCCTCTGAATCCTTAACCACTGAAGTCTTTTTGGTTGCTGGTGTAGTATGATTTGATTTGGTTTTGATTTTGCTAAACCATGATTTACACTTTTTACTATTTGATGTAGCGATGAGGGAGTGTGTTTCGCAGTACAGATGGGCCTCCTAGCTTCGCGTAGCCAGATTAAATTCTTCAAACACAATGACATGGAGGATCTTGAAAGATTGTTAGAGGAACAAGAAGTTGAAGACAAGAAGGTACCCTACGCCCCCTCCACCCCCATTCATAGCTTCCCGTACCCCTTAAGGATATCACCGAATGTGAAGGAGTGGTTACAAGACTCAGTTATCCGATTGGCTACCAAATTCGTCCCAAAACCATTATGCTTTATGTAACAGACAGTTGAAGTCAATGAACTGTATGACACCAAGCATTTATCATGAACTGCATGTTTTCTAATTAAACCATTTAAAACGTTATCATGCAAACACACACTTTCTGGTATCACTTGGGGCTACTTTTGCCCCCAAAATTGAAAATAGAATTCCACAGATTATCAGTTGCAGAGATGGGGCCCTACATCATTCGTGGAATGCACTCATGCGAGTTGAATTCAGTCAAGATTGTTTTTTTTTAAATGGCTTCTACCAGTTTGACAAATGAAAAAGTTCCAGACTGCCATTTTTCTACCAGTTTGTAACGGGGCCATGTGATTAATATGCTAAATAGGTCTCCGATGTTTATTAAAACAAAATTAATTAACTGTTAATTATCTGCAACAACTCAGTAAAGTCTTTAGGTACATCCTGATACTTCTTCTTATTTCTTTTTCAAAGGGAAACCATCGGTTAAAATGCTGGTCATTCTTGATGCAACCAATTGAGAATGCAACCAGTTGTGAATGCAGCCAATTGAGAATGTAACCAATTAAGATTGCAACCAATTGAGGATGCAACCAATTGAGGATGCAACCAATTGAGAATGCAACCAATTGAGAATACAACCAATTAAGAATGCAACTGATTGAGAATGCAACCAATTGATAATGCAACCAATTGATGATGCAACCAATTGAAAACGTAACCAAATGAGAATGCAACCGATATGCAAATAAATCAGCATGATCCATTGAATAAATGTTTAACCGCAATTATTAGCCTTAACATTGCTAACATCTTCTTGTGTATATTTATGCAGAATCCTAAAAAGGCTAAGAAGACTCGCAAGTTCATGGTCGTTGAAGGGCTGTACACAAACACAGGCCAAATAACACCCATCAATAAACTGGTAAGAGCTTTAAGAATATGTGCATTAAATGACAACGATAAATAACTGTAATATATCGTGCATGAGCGAAATAAAATACTTTGAAAATCTTATAAGTAAAACTGTCATTTGAAATGTTTCAAGAGTATTTTATGTGCAAGGGATTCCAGATCTTTTTAAAACATGTACAAATTTGGTGACAAGAACCCAGAACATTTATCGTGGATTAGTAAGGGTTAACCCCGGTGTTTCTGGTTCATATAGCAAGCACCCTTGTTAGCAGGTTTTCTCAGACTTGTGAGCTACAGTGATTATACTCCTTATGAGGCATCCTTGGTTTCATTACCAGAAATATATAATAATAATAATAGCTAGAAGTTCAAAATATGTGCTAAACAGGATTTAGAACTGTTGTGATTAGATTTGACATCACCTGTCTGTGTGCAGCACACCTTGCAGTGACTGGCGTCACTGACTTGATGAAAATGTGCATTTTTCTGAAATCTGAATAGTGGGAGCTCTGAGATTCTAGTTCACTGGCACCTAAGCTCTGGTGTTGTCAGCAGCAGAGTGTGGGTTCGAATCCCGTTCATGACACTTGTGCCCTTGAGCAAGGCACTTGACCATAATTGCTTCGTAAAAAGTTGGGAAGGTATTACATTCTGCTCTACCAGCCAGGCTCCTAGTGGATGATACCCATGCCTACATCCTTACGGACTGTGAAGGGGGTAACCTTGTTTCAGCCCCAGGAGTAGGTGGCAACGTGCCCCTGGCGGCCAGTTGTCTTGGGTCGATAGCTCAAATCAGTTAAGTGTAGCCCTCACCTTGAAGTGGCCATCCGGCCTGGTGATTTTAAGGCAAGCTCTCATTAAAAAAAATAAAAAAAAAACCCCTTAGCTAATAGTGATTAGACTTTACAGAGCTGCTTCATTTCATTATTTCCCTTCAGGTTGAGTTCAAGTACAAGTACAAAGTGCGTATATTTTTGGATGAGAGCATGTCATTTGGTGTTCTTGGTAAAACCGGACTTGGTGTCACCCAGCATTTCGGAATTGATGTAAGTTTATTTTGAGTAAAATTTTGTAAGTTATGTGTTGTGGCTTCAAGTTTCTTTAGAAATCATGACGACCGTCAGCTTTTTCACTTTCAATTGGTTTCTAAATTTGGACCAAAACCTGTCCAAGATTATGATTTTTGACTTTTGTTTTGTAGCAATTTTTAAAAAAGGGACCTTGTAAAAATGAGTCCAGGACAACCAGGGGAGATAAGTACTGTCGAGGACAAGATTTTTTACCCTCTGTTAGTTCCACTTGTAAACAAGCGGGGGTCTCTACATGGCTCACTATAATCAACTCCTCTACACATCTCAAATAAATACAATGACCTCCAAACCTTCCAGATCACTCCAAAACCGCAAGTTTGTACTACATTTAATCAGCCAGTCAAACGGCAGAGCGCTCAGCAGGGTGCATTGCATGGGGCATGTCTTTAGTGCAGCGGAGAACTGTGTGCCGTTCAGCAAGTAAAACCATGACTGTCGTAGAAATACAGTCCGAAGGAAATCCAACAAAAATTTGACATCGGAGAATTGTTATCAGGCTACCTGTCCTGGATTAATTTTTGACAAGACCCCTTACGCTAACAATGAAATTTGACGGCAGTATTAATCTTTGCATGGATGTGTTGACTGTGTTACAGGTTACTGATGTTGACCTCATTTCGGCTTCTATGGAAACTGCTCTGGGAACTCTCGGTGGATTCTGCGTTGGCTCCAAGTTTGTTGTCGATCACCAAGTAAGTTATTATCTTCAATTTCTTTGAATCTATTACGAGGAGATAATACTACACCAAATAACTCTGATTTAAAGCTCAACCAATCTCAACGCTTTTGCTTTTTATAACAAATTTCTTCCCATGTATTCCTTCCAACGTACCTTGCCTTAGTACCTGGCGTGTCGTGGCCGATCGGATATGAACACCGAACTCCAGCTCTGGTGTTTCTGTTTGTTTCTGTTCAGCAGAGTGTGGGTTCGAGTCCCGGTCGTGACACTTGTGTCCCTGAGCAAGACACTTAACTATAATTGCTTCTCTCCACCCAGAGGTTAAATGGGAACCTGTGAGGGCAGAGATGGTTCTTGTGATTGATTTAGCTGAGTGGCGCATATTTGTTGCACAGGCTGTATACTCCCCAGGGAGCTGAGATGGTTGACCAGTGACCAGGGGTAATAATGTTGGAAGCGCTTTGAGACGCTCTTCGGGTGTGTAAATTGCTATATAAAAACTGATTATTATTATTGTTATCATTATTAGTAAACCCTAGTAAACCTTGGCGTGTCCGACGGTCAAGAGCACCGGACTCAAGCTCAGGTGTTTCTTGTCAGCAGAGTGTGGGTTCTAGTCCTGGTCATAAAGCAAGACAATTGACCATTATCGCTTCGTCCTTTTTATAAATTGTGTCATAATTCAAACATAGCTCTGCATAATATCTGTCGTAAGATAATGAGCTCTTTTAGAAGCCTGTTCGGTGTGATCAAGTGATACAAATGGAATATTAGAAGTGCAAAATATTATTATCATTATTTTTGTTTATTACTTACAGCGTTTATCCGGCCTTGGGTATTGCTTTTCCGCCTCACTTCCTCCGATGCTTGCATCAGCAGCAATGGCAGCATTGGACTTGATGGATGAAGACCCTACTATGGCAGTCAGGTTACAGAAGAGATCACAGTTTGTCCATGAAGAACTCTCAAAGTAAGACAACGCTTACTTGATTTCCAAAACCCATGATATTTCTGTACTTGTAGATAGAAGTTAAGCATTCGCCTTTCTCATAAAACCCAAGTCATAACTGTAATCTAAATATTATCTTTTGAACCCTCTTTTAGAGACATTTATTTTCACCACATTCCAAGATATGGCTAGTATTGTTAATTTTGGATGCATTTTTGTCAACATGTTTTTCTCGATCCATAGTTAGTATATTTCTTGAATCAAATGTGTATTGAATAAGGAAATCAAGGTGCGTGAAGAGGTTTTAAACTATTTTTTTAAACACGCTGAGGCCTGATTCTTGATAATTTGACCGGGACAAAGTATTCCTAAATACTTTTCCATTAAAAACATCCAAAAACCCTGTAAAAGTTTAGAACAATCTGACAGCTTAGCCTCGGCTCACCTCGACTCTCCGTTGAATTTCTATTCATCTGTTGAGCGATGAGTACCTCCTCGTGCAAGTTTTGAACATACGCGCTCAAGTTTCAAACTATCGCACGCAAGTTTCAAACTTGCGTGAGCAAAATTTGCGACCTACCAACATTGGGCCGTGAAATTTGCTTTCTCCCCGCAATCATCTGATCATCTTTTGACTTAACAAGGTCAAGTCATGTTTAATCACTTCTAACTGTGTTTATAACGCATATTTAAACATGGCCACGTGATCTCCTCTTGACCAATCAGAATTGATAAACTGTCCCAGGTACTTATGAGTAATGTTTTACTTCATATGTTATTTGTCCTGCTTTGAAAACTGGGGAACTCTTATAATAAGTAAGAATTTAATTAGTGATGATTATTCATAACACAACAGGATTGCAGAGTTGAAGTTAGTCGGTGAGCCCGTATCGCCAATCAAGCATCTACAAGTACGTGAGTGTGGGGACAAGACTCGGCCGGAAATAACCAAACTCTTGGAGTCCATCGTAGACAAGGTACATATTGAGTGTAGTCAAACACGGAACATATTTCCCCAATTACTCTTGTGTTAAAGGGTCTGTATATGTTGGGTAATGATTCTGAAAATTAATGGCAACATGGTAAGAAGTACAGCAGCTTTGGATAGTATAAATGCATTTTGAGAAACTTTTCATTTCGAAGTACTGCGGTTATGGAAAAAGATACCACTTTTTATCCCCAAAAATTTGAATCTGAGAAGTAACGTTTCTCAGAATGTGTATTCCAATTGCAGATTATTCTTCCTGCGTGGACAAACCGCTCCACACTTTTGGCAATATCTCAAAAACGCTACCACCTTTTGAAATGCAATTTTCACAGGTTAGTTTTATGGTATTTATCTACAACTATGTATGATTGAAACAAACAGTGGGTTCCAATTACCAAACTTATACAATCCCTTTAAATAGAAGGTACATCATTGTGTTTTGAACATCCTGCCATTTTCAAGAAACACATTATCAATCAACCTATAAAAGTTTCATCAAATTCAGTGGTCAAATTGTTCCACATTTGAGTGAAATCAGTGTAAAACAGGCTTGTTTTTTTACCAGAGAAATTGTACACATTAATATTGTGCTTATTTCTATTGAGGCAACTGAAATAAGTAACATTTTGTGGGTTACTCAAATGCGACTTTCGACAGTGTTTTAGAGCTGGAACTATTTCTCTGGAGTATTAATGGTGAGTGAAGGAAACTAATAAAAATTTGCTCTGAGTAATTACCCATCTTGCACTTTGCCTTGGGATCTTCAGTTGGCTTTAACAATTTCTTTACTATTTCTTATCTATGACATCACAAGCTCAAACAGCGCCCTCATTGAGGTCAAAGGATAACCTATCATTCCCCTGATATCGGTGTGTGGCATGTTTCTATTGTTTGACCTCAGCGATGTGCAAGGAGTGTACAACCGTATCCGAATTGTCGGCTATGACTGTTGCTAAAGGTCTTGCTAAGGACGTCCTATACTTCAACGCATGATGACGTGGTGATCCAGCCATAGCCATAGCCGCCAATGCGGACATGGCTTACTATTTCTGTATGGTGTGTCATGGCCGAGCGGTTTAGAGCATCAAATTCAAGTTCTATTGTCATCAGTGTGTGGGTTCGAATCCCGGCCATGACATTTGTGTCATTGAGCAAGATGCTTTGCTATACTTGCTTCTCTTCACCAAGGGGTATAAATGGGTACCTGCGAGGGTAGAGGTTGATATTGTGTTTGAAAAAGCCTTCGGAGCGCCACAGCAGCCCGGGGCTGTATACTCCCCAGGGAGCCGAGAAAGATTACAGGAATGTTATTGGCCCAATGACCAGGGCACTAATGTAAAGCGCGTTGATATGTTATTGTAAAGTGCACTATATAAGAACTAGTTATTATTATTATTAGATTGAATAAATGTACATATGACTTTATCTCAACAGGCCTTGGACGAAGGTGTGGTTCTAACTACAGCATGTTATTTAGAAGAAGAGGAAGCCTTTCATATTCCTCCGAGGTAAGTCATGTCCGAGGGGTCTGATTCGTAGATCAAGGCATTGGGGTGTGGGTTCGAATCCTGGTCATGACACTTGTGTTGCTTGAGCAAGACACTTCACCATGATAAGCCATTTGTGAGCATTTAAATAATGTCTTAGTCCCAAGTTACCGCTTAAATTTGAATTCATCAGAATTAAGAGACAGTTGCTATGTCAAATAAGTCGGGGCAAGCTTTTGTATAGAAACCTCCATATGGGCAAACCCTTGTACCATTGTGCCAAACACATTCATTCAGAATTGTGTGTGGTTGTTTGCCATCTTTTACGTAAGTACGCAAAAGCTTGCTCAAAATCAAGTGACACAGCAACTGTCTCTATAGTCTGAGGAATTCAAATATAAGCGGTAACTTAATAATAGTTTAATCAAGTGATAACTCGAGAAGGACTTGGAATATCAATCCTAAATTTGGTGTGTGGATTGGTCTTGGGACCCCCCGGAAGCCTATTGTTTTTGGATCCCATAAAACAAATGTCAAGGTCATTATGGCTAAAACAAAAGAACTGTTGTCCGAGTGATAACTCAAGAAAAACTTGGCATATCAACTCCAAAATTGGTGTGTGGATTGGTCTTCGGATCTCCCAGTAGCCATTATTGTTGGACCACCTAGGTCAAATGTCAAGGTCATTATGGCTAAAACAAAAGAAATGTTGTACGAGCAATAGCTCGAGAAGGACTTGGAATATCAATTCCAAACTTGGTGTGTAGATTGGTCTTGGGATCTCCCAGTAGCCATTATTGTTGGACCCCCTAGGTCAAATGTCAAGGTCATTATGGCTAAAACAAAATTAAGTTGTCCGAGCAATAGCTCGAGAAGGACTTGGAATATCAATTTCGAAATTGGTGTGTGGATTGGTCTTGGGATCTCTCAGTAGCCATTATTGTTGGACCCCCTAGGTCAAATGTCAAGGTCATTATGGCTAAAACAAAAGAAATGTTGTCTGAGAAATAACTTGAGAAGGACTTGGCATATCAACTCCAAACTTGGTGTGTGGATTGGTCTTGGGATCCCCCCAGAAGGCTTTTGTGGTTTGGACCACCTAGGTCCAATGTCAAGAAACGAACTGGCTTGCGGGGCATTAGGTTTAATACTGAACACAATTTTTCTTGTTTTTTTACAGTATCCGTATTGCAGTGGGTATAGCTCCAACTGATGACCAAATCGTCATGGCAATGCAAGTTATACAAAACGTAGCCTCTGAAATTCTACAGAATGTTGTTTAATCTACTCTGTATTTACACCAAGTTTTCAAGGTAGGCCTTAGAACATAATGTCCAAGGGTCTGTAATTTTTTTTTTTTTTTGTTATTTATATCTTTTTAAATATTTTTATTGAGTGGAATTCTTTGGAGATGTCTGAGTGCCAGTGTCATGGCATACTGGTATTATGAAAAACAAACGACATGGTTGAAAATTGAACACTTTTATTTTGTCCATATAAAACCTGTTTTGGGGTGGTTTTTTTTGGGGGGGGGATTAATATTTTGTAGAATCTTCCGGAAATGACACCAAGCTAAAAAAGTATTCGCTTCAGTTTTCCTACACTTTTAGTTTGGTTAAAAATTGTTTCTTAAACTTGGGGGCCGTTCAGACTAAATTAATGTTTAAAAATTTCAAATTTTGTACTAAATGAAAATAACTGAATATCAAAATTCAATTGAAATAGTAGACAAAATAATTTATAAAGAAGGGAGGGGGTTATACCCCTGGTCTCTGTTCATAGAGTTATATAATAGAACTAGAGGGAACACTCGTTATAAAACACGGTGCTGTCCCACCGTGGGTTCGAATCCCTATGGGTACATTACATACAGATGCCCACTTACAAAATGTTGACTGTGTGAACTGGGCCCAATTTCATAGAGCTGCTTAAGCAGAAAATATTGCTTAACAATTTTCTGCTAAGCAGAAATGAGCAGGATACCAGTCGAAAATTGTACATGTGACATGGTAGTTTGGCTGGTAACCTTATTCTGGTAAGCAAAATTTTATTTTGCTTAGCTTCTTTTTGTGCTTAAGCAGCTCGATGAAATTGGGCCCTGGTGCGTGTCCTGTGTTATTGGATGGGTCAGCACCATTTTCTCAATGGTTTCTTGTCGGGCCGTGTCACATGGTTTTGTACTCCCTCTAGCTCTATTATATAACTCTATGTTTCTGAATATTATATTTGGTTTTACCCGTACACCAATGTGTGTAAAGCACTGTTTACTCAGTACTTTCCCCCGAGTCCTGTGAAAAACAAATCACAGGCATATTACTCGGGTGGGATTCGAACCCTATGTTTCTGTCTGATCTTCTGTCATGGTGTGCTGATCCATTGTCATCCAGCAACCTTGTTTTCGATAGCCGACCTCTGCACCGAAATATCCTCCACTGTTACAACCACAGGGTCGCATGCTGGAAGCCAGGAAAAACAAATTGAAAACTCCTGAGCTGGGACAACATTGACCTAAAAGATCTGCTTCATTTTGAGGCATGAATTTGTTCTTCAGTGTATAGGGTATAATTGTATAACCTCAAAATTTGGGAAGGGACGATGAATGAGTAAAAAATTGTTTTACAAAAATCAAATTTGTAAAGCATTGAGTATTCTAAATGGCCCTTTACAAAATGGTTGTAGTAGAATATTGAAATCTGCAGGAATTTTTTCAATTTAATGAAATGTATGAGGTACAATTTGTATTTTCCTGAGACACGACAAATCTGTAGTGTAAATACTGGAATCTTTGTATATAAAATTGCACATATACAGTACATGTAGACTTTTGAAACCATTTTACAGAACACTGTAGATAAACACAATTTGCATCTTACTTCACCTTCGTCTTTGTTGTTACCTTTTTTTTTTAAAGATGCAATAACTGAAATTTTGTCAGCTTGTATCTCATCCCCGGCCACGGCACTCAAGTCGTCATCAACATCGCATGCTCATTTTCTAAACGGTGTAGAAATATTTACTGTTGATAGGCCAAGAAATCCCTCTTTTTTTCTTTTTTTTTGAATTTTTGTAAAATAAGGGGGGGGGTACTACACCCCTTGCATTGGCCGCCGACGCACCACTCTCGGCCATTGATCTTCAGTGAGTGAGGGCGCTGTTTGGGATTAGCGTCTTCTGAGTACTAGTGAACGAGCTTGGGTTAACCTATTTACAGCGAGTGCCATGGCTGGGATCTCAACCACCTTTGATTATTTGAAACCATGGCTCAATTTCAAACAGCTGCTCGAGCTGTCAATTTTGCTTACACAATTTCCGCTTAAGCAAAGATAACCGGGATACCAGTCACAGATGGTACGTGTGACATGGTATTTTGGCTGGTTACCTTATTCTGGTAAGCATAATTTTGTTGTGCTTAGATACTTTTTGTGCTTAAGCAGCTCTATGAAATTCATATTTTTGGCCGCTTGAGGGCGTGTGTGAACCAAATTGACATGAAGCAATAGAAGTAAATGAGCCGAGTTTTTTTTTTCCATTGTTATTTTTATTTGTTTTGTATTTTGCCACTGATAGAAGAAAACAACCTACAGCCAGTTAAAATAAGATAAAACTGCAATTGTGTTGAGAAAAATTGCTGTTGGAAGCGCCCTCATGTGGTCAAATAAGTGTGGTCGGTTGGGCCCAGTATTTTTTATGTGTTATCGATAGGTTGATTTGGCTCCTTGTGGGTAATGTATAGGTAGGTAAGGGATTATGTGGTGCTGTAGTTTATCAAGTAGTCAATCGAGTTATCTAAAAATTATTTTGCATTATTATATTAAAATTAATACTGTGGTCATGAATTGCATTTTAATTAAACATTCATGCAATGATATCACAGTTTATTGGTGTGGTATGAATTAATTTTTGGAGGAATTTATCGGTAAGTTATTTATGTTTAGGTATGTGTTGATTTAATTTGATTTTGCAACCGTTAACCCACCTAATGCTTTCTGAGAATTCTTTTTTTAAACAATTTAAATTAGAACAAAATAAGAACTGGTTATTTGAAGATCATTGAGTTGTTGATTAACTGTCGGAATACAAAAATGTTAAATTATGCAAATAATATATTCAAAGGGACATGAAATTTAGTTTTAAGAACTAACAGAAAAGATTTTGGGGATTTTTTACTTTCACTTATTTACATTTTTGAGTGAATAAAGAAGAAAATTTACTAGAGCGGGATTTGAGCCTGCCACCTCCGGATTAACGTGCCGGTGCTCTACCAACTAAGCTACCTAACCATGTTGGCGGTCTCCCTATTTTGTCAATGTCTTTGTTCTTTAAAGGGTGTGCATAACATTGGTAAGAATAAAAATGTTCAAAAATGGTATAAAGATGGTTATGCTGGGAAACTTCCTTTGAAACATTTTTGCTTGAAATGCAATGGATTTTTGAGAAATGAGTAAAACAATTGGTTTTGATCTTGCAAGTCCAAAACTCAATGTTTGAAAACTGAAAACTGAAAACATTTTTAAATGTTTTCAGTTTTAAAAGGTTTCTTTCCCAAGTGACTCCAATAACCGATTGAGCTTAAACTTTCACAGGTTTGTTATTTCAGGTATATGTTGGGTCACATCAAGTGTGGAAGATACTGGTCTTTAACAATTACCAATGGGACTCATGTGTTTTAAACATCAATTGCTTCTCTTCATACAGTAGTGCAAAGATATATATATACAATATCCTGTGTGCATTTGCAAAGAGGTTTTTTTTGTGGCCTACAAAGAAACATTGTGATTCCACAGTGAATGAAGCCTCAATAGAGTGATGATAATACCAGTGCAGTATGTGGTATTGACCCATAGCACAACGCACAGTGCACTTACACGTGCCTATCCTGTCCGCCATTTTTTTTTAGTCAAAATGTACACAAAGGAATTGACTCCCAAAATGGTGGAAATGGTAAATGTTTGTGCGAATGTGCATTCCACATTGTGAAGGGGTCAATAGAAGTAATGTATGATTATGTTATTATTTTAGATTGTATAAAATTGTCATTGGAAAGAAACACAGGAACGGAGGGTCACAAGGATTTTTACCTCTGTTTCAAAATATTTGTAATAAGCATATTTTCAGTAAGAAGTGGTTAATTTATGTCACTCAGGTGTTGGAGGAAAATTCTCTGCATGCTTGGTTCTTGTACTGTTGAAACCATGCTAAGCAATGCAGGTAAAGATTGTTCATGTATGATTAACTGTGGAACAAACATTTGGGGTAAATAACACAATTGTACAGACACTTTTGTATGTGGAACTTGGCTTTTTATTGGTATTATGCGACCTGTGCGACCTATCTTAAAAATGCAGCCGACAAACAAATTTTCAAATTAATTTCAGAGGGGAAAGAAATCAACTGTTCAAACAAAACTACACTGTACAAAGATTTTAAAATGATCCTGACATTTGTCATTACACAAATTAATCATGTGTTTATAATGTCAACCAAGAGATTGCTGTCAATTCATTTTTCAAATACGGTTTGAAATATTTGACTGTCTTTTTGAAGTTGTCTCAGAAACCAGAATCGTTTGAGCAGATTTAATATATCTGACCTTCTTACCCCAAATTGTTTTTGTCTGTTACGCCAAAGATACAACAAAAAATTCAGTCGTAATGTTCTGGTTTTGTGGGTCTAATGTAGTGAGATTTTTGATTTAATCTTGGATCAAAATAACAATGCATCATTTTAGTGTGATAATTTCTTTTTTTAGTAATATTCTGTAAGATAACTAACTTGTACTTTATATCTGTGATGTATTTATTACAATATCATTGGAATAAACAATTCAAACAATTTAATTAATGTTGTGATGTTTATGTCTTTCTATACAGGTCTCCTTTTTTTACAAAGTATATGATTATTTACAGAAAAATTACAGATAATCTTTGCTATTTACAATACTGTATAAAGGTTGTGAAGTATTTCATAAATGTTCAAAACCTAACTTTATTGACAATCTCTATCTGCAAGAATGGACAAAATAATTCCTGATATGGAAAATAATGTGATTTCGGGGCTTGCATTCAGAATCCGCTACTGGGCTGGAGTGGAATCGCACTTGACCAACACGTTTTTGTCACACAACAAACTTGTTTTTCTTTCATATTGTTTTTGCTGTTTAACCCCCCCCCCCTACGAATAAGTGTTTTGCTTACTATACAGGGCCAATTTCATAGAGCTAGCTAAGCACAACAAAATTATGCTTACTAGACTAAGGTTACCAGTCAAAATATCATGTCACACGTACAATTTGTGACTGGTATCTTGCTAATTTTCGCTTAGCAGCATTGTTGAGCAATATTTTCTGCTTAAGCAGCTCTATAAAATTGGGCCCTGGAGTGACTGGTTTTAGTATAGAGCCACATTAACTTAATATCTGATACAAATTGAAATTGCGCTTTTGTATGTTAAGGAAAATCGCTTTGACCCTTTGACCTATTTGGATGTGAGTTTACATAGCTGCTATGTGGCGTGTCGTGGCTGAGCGGATAAGAACACCGAACTCAAGCTCTGGTGTTTCTGCTCAGCAGAGTGTGGGTTCGAATCCCAGTCGTGACACGTGTCCTTAAGCAAGACACTTAACCACATGCTTCGTCCTTCGGATGGGACGTTAAGCCGTAGGTCCCGTGTGTTGTGTAATGCACGTAAAAGAACCCAGTGCACTTATCGTAAAGAGAAGGGGTTCGCCCCGGTGTTCCTGGTTTGATTGGCTGCATATTGCGCCACAGCACCTTGTAAACCATTACATGGTGCTATGCAAAGGAATAGGTCTCATACTTCAACACGTAACTCCACTTACCTTGTAGGAAAAATACTGAGCGCTTTGAGACACCCATAGGGAGTATAAAAGCGCTATATAAGAACTGCATTATTATTATTATTATTATTATTATTATTATTATAAACAGGCATGATATTTGGTCCTTGGAAAAAAAGTAGGAATATTTTATCAAGTACAAGGGCTGAACAAGATGCACACGTGGATTCTGCTTTTTAATATACCTTTTTTCAGACTTATTTTATCACAATTTTTCTGATTTTTCCTAGGGCCAAAAACATTTGGAAATCAGACTAAAGTAGGAAGAATATCATGCCTGTATAAAATATAAAGAAATACAGGGTGTGCCTTGATTTGTAAGATGTCCTCTGATTGGCTGAAAACTACCTCCCTTGTGCACTTCCAACCAACCAGGTAATTGCTTCTACAGCTCCTGACAAGCTATTGACATCAACGTCAAACATCTGTAAATGATAGAAAAAAAGATTATTGGTTAATTCCGCAAAAGTGTTTTAAAAAATATTTTGCTCATAATCATCAATTAATTTAATTAACTTTCAAAACGAACAACCAATGCACATTTAGGTAAGACAGTACAACTCCAAGCGAAGTTACTTTAAAATTAATTTTCCAGCAGAATTAAAATGATACTTGAAATTTGCTAGACTGCAAAAAAACAAATGAGGGGAAAGAAAATGAAGGAATAATGTAACTTTCACAAAAGAATATAAAAATCATGCCAACAATTCAATTAAGGTAGAACAGGGCAATCACTTTCAAAGCCTGTTTTCTCTAAAATGAAAAATCAAAAAACAAATGTTCTCCTTATCATATTGTTTGTATAAAAACTCCAAAAGCTATCATTAAGAGGAAGAAAAGTATACAACTGCAGAAAAACATGATGATTCAATGTGGATTTTCTTTCAGAATAAATTCCCAACCAAAACTTATTTTCATACAACTAAATGATTGACTTTATTTGTATCAATGGGTCATTATTCATCATGTCAGTTGAAAAAAAAATTAATTTCAAAGCAAAAAAGAAACATGATTCTTTGTTTATAAATAATAAAAATAATACAAAAAATAAGAAGTAGAAACCCTCCTTTACAAATGAAATAATGTTTTAATTCCTCAAAGAACAAAAACATCAATGCAAAAAAAATGACTAAACAATTATACTACTAACAACAGTAAAGATTTTGTAGGGCAATTTATTAAGAAGTTCACTTACTTTCCATGTTCTATTGAGTTTATGAAGATCTAATTGTTTAGCCAGAGTTACACATGGTACTTTGCTTGTAGTTGAATCGGGAACACACGACAAAATCACAAGAGGGGACTTTGAGGAGGTCCAGCGTTCATCCATCAGAGCGAAAAGTTCAGGCTTCGCATCCGCTGCTGTTTAGAATGAAAGTTACAAAAATTTATTAGTTTACTATTGCCTCTAATTGACAAATTGTAGGCCTCAGAACTATAAGGTCATTAGTGCATTTTGTATGGATTTCATAAAATTGCTGTTGTACTTTTTGGAGCTCCTGGTAAATGGAGTTTATTGATCAAGAGTGGTCTTCAAAGTATTTGTTTGGCAAAAAGAAACATTCATTGTCTAAGTAAAACATTTATTTGTTGATTTTGATTTTTTTTTAAATATTATTTATACGCATTTTTCATTTAAAGGCACTGAACACTTTTGGAATTTGTCAAAGACCAGTGTTCTCACTTGGTGTATCCCAACATATGCATAAAATAACAAGCCTGTGAAAATTTGGGCTCAATTGGTCATCGAAGTTGCAAGAAAATGACGAATGAAAAAAAAACCCTTGTACAAATTTGTGTGCTTTCAGATAGGAATAAAAACTTCTTGCAAGAAGTTTTTATTATTTCAGTGAGAAATTACCTCTTTCTCAAAAACTACGTTACTTCAGAGGGAGCCGTTTCCTACAATGTTTTATACGATCAACAGCTCATTGTTGCTTGCTACCAAGTAAGTTTTTATGCTAATATTTGTTTTGAGTCATTACCAAACGTGTACGATACCTTTAATGCCCCTATGATCATTACGGATGTGAAATTGCAGTTAATGTCCTTATAGCACTGAGCCAACCCAATGTTATTTCGGTCTTACCCTTTTAAATAATTTTCGTTTGGGAAAAGAAATTGTTTTAAGAGAGCTGCCTGGTACGTCTACGTCTGCAGCCAAATAGCGGATAAAGACGGGGTCCCAGCCTACACAAAATGTTTCTCTCATCTCTATACCATGCCTGACGGGGCAGAGGGTACCCTCCCCCCAAAAAAAATAATAATAATAATAATAATAATAATAATAATAATAATAATAATAATAATAATAATAATAATAATAATTAATTAATACAAAAATTAAGAAAGAAAAACAAAATCCTCTACAGAATTTCTGAGATTCCAAGCACACAATGAAGTATTCTTGGTCCCAAGACCTTCAGAAATTGATCAATTCCTACAACAGAATGCATCACTACCCTTGGTCCGCACCGAAATGGATCAATTCCAACAACAGAGGGCGTCACTCTCATTGGTTCGATTTCTAGCTTTAGTCAGTCCTCAGCCGCGATGAATTCAGATCGAAAAGTGCGCCCTCTGTCGGGTTATCACGTTACGAGTATGAGATAGTAACGTCTTGGACCAAGACTAACAATTAAGACACAATAGAGGGGGTACCACCATGCCCCATATCAAGCACCAAATGTTTTAACTCTTACTTATTTGCAGCTGAAGTGATGCATCCACCACGAAGATGAACGCATCGACATTCCTGCAGAGTTCTTTGATTGTTGAAGTCGGTTCATAGTCTATACCATCCAAACATCCTTCTTCCCCACTCGGAGAAACAGACCTGGTCGGGGCTGATTGTAACAGGCGATTTCTCTGAGCTCTGTTACCAGTAACTGATGTATTTTCTCGATCTTGCCTGGAACAAAATCGAAAACATAAGTTTACAAAAAATACTAGTTTTAATTATGTTATTTGAAAGTTTGATGTAATTATGATTCTTAAAGGTAGGGTTATAGATTGGATTTTTGTCAACGTAATGCTGATTTTCTTCTTCGAGAAAGACTCTGCTAGGGTCAAAACGTCAGGCCATTAACTATTTTTTGCATTTACACCATAGGTCATTTTGGTTGGTAAGCAGTTTGCAACAGCTAATTCTATTTCAGCAAAATTATAAAGAAAGATAAACTTAAAATCACATGTGAAAGTTTCAGCTGAATAAAGTGTCTACTTGCTGAGGAAAGAGCAAAAAAAATGTCACAGTATTTTCACAAGAACGTCGAATCCATCCATGTTTAGAAGGTTACAGTGGGTACCAACTGCATCTCTAGCCGCAGCATTCGCGAACGGACACCAACCCTCAGAAATCTGAGTAAAACCATTCAGGCATTAATTGTTTCTCAGATTCAAATGTTTTGGGGTGAAAAATTATCCAAACCATATTACTTTGAAGGGCATCCTTTTTAAAAATAGTTTATGCTATCAACAGCTGCAGAGCTTCTCACCAAGTAAGTTATTATGGTAATTAACTTTGGGAGTATTTACTAATCTATGACCCTATCTTTAAGTACAAGCAACGAGCATGACAAATATTTGTTTTATTGCGTAGTTGTAAACTACACAAGTTTTAAAATAGTTTTGACCCAAAAAATATACATATAACATATCAAATAGATAAATTACCTTGTTCCAGAATACAACGTTATTAATTTCATGTCCACCTTTCCATTCATCGAAATATTAAAGCCAGTTCCAACACCTGTTGACAAACAAATCATTGAACAATAAACACTTAATATTTTGTTGCTTTAAAGGCCCTGTACACTATTGGTAAGATCGAAAAACACAAATGTTCACAGATTCACACATAACTTACATGATTTAAAGTAAGTAATGGTAGAAAGGGTTCCTTGAAATATTTCTGCCTAAAATGCTATCGTTTCTGAGAAATGAGTAAAACAAAGATCTTTGAAAAAACAGAAAACACATAAGGTCTCTTTTCACTATTTTCTTGTGACCTCGATGACCAATTGAGCTCAAACTTTCACAGGTCTGTTTGTTCATGCATATGTTGAATCACACAAAATTTGGACACTGATTTCGAGCTGTTACCAAAAGTGTACAATACCTTTAAGATTGAAAAAGAAGAATAAAAAAAAACGATTAAGGGTATGTTGAAGAGGGTACATTTATTTATTTTCGTTTATTTATTTAAACCTCCAACAGCACAATTAGTGCCAATAACAGGATGAATAGGACAGGCATTTTTGGGCCTTCAGAAAAATTTGCAAAATTGTTTTTAAGTAGCCTGAAAAGGCTATGAAAGCCTGTACCACATTAGGAGCTTGTACTCAAAAAAGTTGTCCTACTTTTTTTCCAAAAACCCACGCAATCAGGTAGGGGCTGAAAACCCAATCCACATGCAAGGCTGAGGTGGGATTCGAACCAGGGTCCACAGAGGTGAAAAGCCAGGGAAAGAAACCACTGAGCCAACCTGAACATTAAGTAACTAATTACAGTTTGTGTAAAATACTTTGAATTGATTGATTTACAACTACCTGGTAACTCCGCGGGAAAGACTCCACGAACCTTGAAGATATCCGAGTCTTCACCGAGGAACTTTCTGATTAATGTCGATGTGTTGGATTCTAACCCGGGCCCAAATACAACAACTTTTGGAGGTTTATGCGGAATGAAAGACCAGAGAAGCTGAGGCAGCTTGAAAAGGTTAAAGCCTGATGACTCCTGCTGCACTTGAGGACTGCATCTCATATAGCTGTAATAAGAATAAAAATAACAATTAATTTCAATATTATTTGTATTTTTTTACCCATACACCTATGCCTAAAAACAACATTGGTAATTGTCAAAGACCAGTATCCACACCTGATGTGAGCCAACACATACATGAAACACGAACATGTGAAAGTTTAAGTCGGTCTTCGGAGTCATGAGAAAACAGTGAAAAACCCCATTATTTCATGTTTCAAGTGATAAAGACTAATTGTTTTACTCATTTCCTAAAAACTATAGCATTTCAAGCAATTTCAAGGGAAGTTTTCCACCATGACCATCTTTATACCATGGTTATATGCAAATCTGTGAACATTTATATTTTCAACCTTATCAATGTAGTACACACCCTTTTAGCACTGTATTCTCAGTGGTTTCTCCAGTCTTCAAAACATTGTAGGAAACGACTCCCTCTGAAGTAACGTAGTTTTTGAGAAAGAGGTCATTTCTCACTAAAATAATAAAACTTCTTGCAAGAAGTTTTTATTCCTATCTGAAAGCACACAAATTTGTACAACAAGGGTGTTTTTTCTTTCATCATTTTCTTGCAACTTCGATGACCAATTGAGCCCAAATTTTCACAGGCTTGTTATTTTATGCATATGTTGGGATACACCAAGTGAGAACACTGGTCTTTGACAATTTCCAAACGTGTTCAGTGCCTTCAATGCTCAATTAATATACTTGTAAAGAAAGAAACATTCTATATTTAAAATATTGTCGATAAGAATTCTCAGTAAGTGTTAAGCTGCGTTCCAATTGACGGTTACAGCTACGGCTATGACTGGATCTCCATTTCACCATGCGTTGAAGTATAGGAGGTCCTTAGCAACTCCCTTAGCAACAGTCATAGCCGTAGCTGTAGCCGCCATCTCGGATACGGCCTTATTATTCAAATCATCTTACATCTCTCTGTAAGTGAGGTCAGAGTTCACAGCTTCAAAGAGAGCCGGGTTGGAGTGGTGGCTGACTTGTTGCCATAGCAACTTATCTTTCTCTAGGAAATCCCTCCATAGTATTTGATCAGCACAAAGGCTATAGCATTGCCGACAGGTAGATCCAACAGTCCAGATGTCTTTGGCATCCAAGAAGGAGAATATGTGAAGCATGGATTGGATCTGTAAGCAGGTAAGCATATATAAACAATGAAGCTTCAGAATGTTTGTTAGCAACTGGGCCCAATTTCATGGCTCTGCTTACCGCAAAATCTGCGCTTATGGCCCCCAAAAATTATGCGCTTTACAGGCGCTGTAAGCGCAGAATTCTGTGGTAGCAGAGCCATGGGAAATAGACCCTTGTCAACTGCTGCTTGGAACCCTTGCCCCCCTCCTCTACCCCCCCCCATGAGATCGACAAAATGCACAAATGAATGGTGCGATACCAAAAAGCCCCCCAAAAAACAAAAACAAAGAAAGAAAACAAAAATGCCTCTGCCCCCACTCCCCCTCCCCCCCCCCCCCCCCGATGAAAATGTCTTGTTTTACACCACTGCTGAGAAGAATTTAAACTTACAGAAGAAACTAAAATAACAGGGGCCCACCCATGCACATGGAAATCAAGTGAAAAGAACTTACAGGTAGCTGCAGTAAATGAAGTCCACCATTCTGTGTTTTGTCTTGACTACACTGACATTCCTCATCATGTTCTTCGTGTATTGCAACTTGTCCTCCGTCTATTGATGATGTTTCTCCAATTATTGTTCTCATGTCGTTAGTGTTCTGCTCCGGCTGTTCCTGCACTGGTGGTACCATCTCGGACCTGATGAGGAAGTTGTCTTGACTGGTCTCCATCCTCCCTTCATCCTCGATCCCTTCATCCCCAATCCCAGCCTCAACATCACTGCTGTCTCCTCCTTCACATGGAAGCATCTCCCGGGGTGAATTCATCAGGTATCTTAGAGAGTTGATGAGGGTTGATTCCAAACTTTCCAATCCCAGTGAATAATACAAATCAGTAGTGGTGTTCTGCTTGGCTAAGAGACGACGCACGTCAGCAACTGAAGTGGAATCACCAAACATGGTTAGAATGAGCAATCGTTTTAGCTATCTGTTCCTGTTTGGTCACTGACTGACGTGTTTCCTGATTTGATTAATTCGGACCGCGTATTTTACTATTTTAATGGATCTCCAGAAACAGTTTCAACAAACCTGGCAAAATGTTGCTTGTTCCTCAGATCTGTTCTGATTTGAAATGGAATTTCACTTCGACGGCACGCTCTTTTTATACAAAGTTTACAACCACATCGTGTAATCTCAATGTTGTAGCTATTGACGGATTCCCAAATGACACAAGTAGTTAATACGTGTTTCCCTCCACGTGGCCAAGGTTTGGTTTGTGTACTTTCAACTACTGAATATTCATGAATCAAACGTCACTCTCCTGTACCATGACTAAAATCTGCCAACAGATGGCGCCCTCTTCATTGGAAAGCCGTGGCCAAGATGGTAAGAAGGAGGTGTAGTTAGGTTAAAATCCGTTTCATCCTTTACTTTTCAGGATACAAATTGGCCAAAATGTTTCATAAAAATGGAAAGAGATAGTTACTTTATATGTTGAATTAAATTTCACTGCTGTTAAGATCCACTAAGCGATGCAAAATTAAGATAAAATGTACGCGTACAATTTACAGATACGACTATCGTATGTGTGGTGCAGTACATAATGCATGTCGCGTTAACGTTTGCACAAAATGTATCGTGCATCCGGATTCATTGTAGTGTACATTTGTACTCTATTTTAGTTAGTATTTCAGACAGCAGATTTGTGTTTAAATTAAGTTTTAAGGGTTATTCAAGGAAGACTTGCATTAATTTTGTGTTCTTTAATTAATTTCAAATCAATCATCACAATTCAACAACATTGAATTGAACATGTCATGCATGTTGAACATGTTCAATATCAATTCATTCAAAAACAATCCAAAAAAAGAAGAAGGAAATAAACTGGTTGTCGGGTTGTCAAACTGTCGATTTGGTCTAGCGTAGCAGCATTCTTTTCAAAGCTAAACAGTTTAAAACAGTAATGCGTACATGCTGAAAATGTCCCACGAAGTTGTCATTTCAACTCGAGTGTCATGATTGTCAGCTCAGAGATTTTCATAAAATTACACCAAACGAGCATGCACATTTTTGTGTTCATGTGCCATCCACAATTGCACAGTGGGAAGTGACAACTGGGCGGGGAAATTTCAGCAAAAAACACGGGTTTCTTTTTGAAAATCATCTCGCCGCCGCCTCTAGATGCTAATGCTATGTCATGTGGGCGTGCGTAGGGCCAAGATTCAAGAAGCAAAGGAAGTTCAGCTTATTGGCACTATTTATTTCCTATGTTTACGACAAGCCCAACGCCACAGCGGCAACTTGTCATTGGGAACTTGGGACAACAGTTCTGTTTGTAGGGAGTGGCAACAATCATAATGTATAAATATAATTTATAAATTGCGTTCAGAGTCTATGATGACAAACCATGCACCACTCTTAAAGTGTTGTGATGATTCACTTGACCAAACCACACCGGTCATTCTGAGACTCTTTAGTTTACAAAAACCCTCCAATATTATAACAAAGTTCAGACAATTTGTAAAAACATGGCTTATATTAGATAAACCGTGTGGAATGGCATAACAATGTTTTTGTTATAGTTGCCTTGCCTTATTTCACTGGTATCAGGCCTTGAATTTCATCTTTGAGTGGCCATTTTCAATTTGCAAAGGGCTCTAAGAGAACCTTTTGAAGGAGCACAAATCAAGGCCAAGACCAGGGCAACAGAGGCCATGGCCTCCAAGTATTCAACGCCTGTGACGCCTGTGATATACTGTGTTTGAAACTTAACTAGACCCAGTAACTGGGGCGCTGTACTCCTTTTTCGAAATTTTGAAATCATCGGTCGTACTAGTGCCCCAGCGTATTTTCCTCGAGGAATCTTCAATTTAGACGGGTGCCTTGCCTCAACCGTGATATCAGGGCGGTTGAGGCAGGACACCCGTCTAAAATTGGACAGGTGTCCTGCCTCAACCACGCTGTTATCACAGTTGAGGCAAGGCACCCATCTAATCGACGGGTGCCCTACCTCAAACTGCATAGTCCTCACGGTTGAGGCAGAGCACCCGTCTAAAATCCAACCGAGAGTTGGATGAAGATCTCTCGTGCAAAATACTTTGATACGCTGGGGCGCTAGTACGACTGATAATGTCAAATTTTCGAAAAAGGAGTACAGCGCCCCAGTTACTAGGTCTAGTTTCAAAACATGGATTGATAAGAACAGTGCAAGTCTTGTGCAGATTCAAACATCGGGACTCTTTAAAGTGCTCAAAAGCTCCCCAAATCTTTGTTTTGAGACAATTTAACCCAATCAAATCATGCAGTTGTTTTTAATACGATTATTTGTTATTTGTATTTACTTTGACAGACCAAGGGTACATCAAGTTTTGGTAAGCGGCACAACAAGACCCACACCTTCTGTCGTCGGTGTGGGCGCCGTAGCTACCACATTCAGAAGAAAAGATGCGCTAGCTGTGGCTATCCTGCAAAAAAAATCCGCAGTTGTGAGTAGCATTCTAGTTGTATTTTTGTAACGATTGTGTTGTTATTGTACAAAAAAGGTCTCAAGTGTTGTAGTTATAAAAATGAAAAACTGACAAAATGTTATTGTCACAGACATGTGATTTCTCAGGATTTTTCCTGATTTCAGGATTTTCTTTTGCCTTCAAATGTTCTTGAAAGAAGTAAAGCAGACATCAAAGGGAGAAAGAAATAGTCCACATTGTGTCCAAAACTGTAGTTGTGTATTTCTGGCGATGCACAGAGTCTTTAAAACCTACTGAATTGTAATATCTGAGAGGTTCTGTGTCTAGAATAAGCGGGAACCTAGGCCAGAAAGCCATTTTTCGGGAATTTTCACATTCGTCAAATCTCATCCCAGATGTTTGCCTAGCTCTTCAAATCATTTCAAATGAAGAAAAAGAAAAAAATGCTCAGTTGCATCATGTTTGTTGACTGGTTGTTGTCAAACTATCAAATGGACAAGCAGCATTTTTTTGGAAAGTAAAAAATGGCCTGTTCGTGCTGTTTGTTGGTGAAACGGGACAGCAGTTACATTTGTAGGGAGTGATATTACAATAACGGCAGACCAATAATCATAATATATCATTTATAAGCTGCGTTCTGAGTCTATGATGATACTCCATGCACCACTCTTAAATGTTGTGATGATTTACCTGACCAAACCCACACCGGTCTTTCTGAGACTCAACAAAAAACATGCAGCAAAAGTAAAAATTGTAATAACAAATCATGTAAAAATGCAAGCAGATAATGAGGAAAATGAATGACACCCTTCCTTTTTATGGACAGATAACTGGAGTGAGAAGGCAAAGAGAAGAAAGACAACTGGTACCGGGCGTATGCGTTACCTCAAGGTGGTGCACAGGAGGTTCAAGTAAGTTTTTTTATAAACACCGTTCTATTGACCACTTGCGCAATGCGCAGCGCACTTACACGCGCCTATCCTGTCCGCCATTTCGGGAGTCAAAATGTACACAAAGGAATTGACTCCCAAAATGGTGGAAATGGCAGACGCGCATTGTGCAGAGATGTGTTCCGCAAGGGGTCAACACTCAAAAGAAGACTGTTAATGTTGTATAAATGAGGGAAATATCTTGCCTATTTATTATATATTTAAGCAAAAGCGAAGCCATTTTCTTGCTCTGTCTCCAACCAGGGCCACATTTCATAGAGCTACTTAAGCAGAAAATATTGCTTAACAATTTTTCTGCTTTGCAGAAATGAGCAGGTTACCGGTCACAAATTGTACATGTGACATGTTATTTTGGCTGGTAACCCTGTTCTGGTAAGCATCGTTTTGTTGTGCTTAGCTACTTTTTGTGCTGAAGCAGCTCTATGAAATTGGGCCGTGCTCAGGCCGTGCTTATTGAAAATTACAACAAACTAAATCAAGTGTTTTTTTGCAACGGCTTTTGTTATGTTTTATCCCCATTTAAGGAATTCTTGTACAGAATTATCAATGTCCTCAGCTATGTGCATATTGTGAGTCGATGACGATAACCCATGCACCACTCTTAGTGTTGTGATGATATTTGTGACCAAACCCACACCGGTCTTTCCGAGACTCGATAAACCTAAATATTATTAACAAGTAATGCCCAATTCATGTTGGATGTAGATTGTACAATTTCCAATCAAAAAGAAGTCACCTGGGCTCGATTTAACAAAGCACTGAGATTCATCTTAAGATGAGTTGTCGATACTGCCATGGTGATTTGTTTTGTGACATCACACTTTGCTTAGCCATTAAGCAGAGCTGTCAACTCCCTGATTCTGCAGAGAGTTCCCTGAAAATAAACCAATCTTTCCATGTTGATGAACAAATTTGAAAATCTTCTCCGATTATGGAAACTTTCTGTATTATGTTGAATATAATTCTAAATATCTCCCTGATTGCAAGATGCAAACGGTGGCAGCTCTGAAATAAGACCGATTCCCAGTGAAGACCAATCTTAGCTCTTTGTGAAATCGAGCCTATGGGCCGATTTCACACAGAGTGAAGATTGATGTTAACTGTGTGTCAATCTTCATTGCTAAGCAAAGTGTGATGTCACAATACAAATCACTATAGCGATACTGACAACTCTTCTTAAGATGAATGAATCGTAGTGCTTTGTGAAATCGGGCACAGCCTCTCCCATCATTTCTTCCCCTAATTAGTTGACTGTGATACCCGATCGCTGACATTTGATATTTTTATTATTCAGGAATGGCTTCCGTGAGGGAACAAAACCCAAGCCCAAGCAGAGAGGAGGAGCGGCATCCGGCGCTGCCAAATCCTAGACTGGTACCCATCACTTCATAATCATAACAGCCAGATAACAGTTCCCAACAAAGCGGAGTCGTCCAAAACACGCATCATTTTCTGATCAGCACAAAACTTGAGCCAACAGTGTTATTTTGTATACTTGACAGCGCAAATACAGCCAGTGGCGTTTGTTGGACTTGTAGTTTTTATAAGTTGAGATTTGTTGCTGTGACTGGATAGTGACTAAATAACATGCTCATCACAGAGATTTGCAAATAAATAGTTGATGTACACGGTTAACTCGAGTCTAAATGTTTCATTCCTTTTGTCTATCTACCAGGGCTCTTTGAATTTGGGAAAAAAATCCACAAGACCGCAGGGCTTGTTCAAAAAATTTACTGGACCAGAATCAAAATGAGAAGGAAATTAAAACTATCCACATATAGTGTCGCAATTAAAACTGTTTTAATTTGGACATGCAGCACTATTAAGAGAAGATTTATCTCTTTTGTCTTATGGGTAATACTTTCGCACTCAACAGAATTGAATACAAATTTATTGGACTTGAGGTAAACATTTGAACGCATTAAAATTAAAGATGGTGAGAGGTTATTGTTCAAATACACAAGGCCGCCGGACTTGTGCGGTCGTAAGTTTACTGGCCCGACGCTAAAAACACTGGCCTTTAGTCCAGTGTAAATTTTGAGCCCTATCTACAGAGATTTAACTTCAACTCAACGTTCATTTGACTGAAAATAACTTGATGTTATGAATTTCTTTGTGCCAGGCATAATGCTGGGTCCTATGGGAAGAAAAAGTAGTAACATTTTATTAAGTCAAGGTTTGACCTACATGTACACATGGTGTAGGCTTTAATGGCACTGAACACGTTTGGAAATTGTCAAAGACCAGTGTTCTCACTTCGTGTATCCCAACATATGCATAACATAACAAGCCTGTGAAAATTTGGACTCAATTGGTCATCGAAGTTGCAAGAAAATGATGAAAGAAAAAACGCCCTTGTTGTACAAATTTGTGTGCTTTCAGATAGGAATACAAACTTCTTGCAAGAAGTTTTTATTATTTTAGTGAGAAATTACCCCTTTCTCAAAAACTACGTTACTTCAGAGGGAGTCGTTTCCTACAATGTTTTATACTATCAACAGCTCTCCGTTGCTTTTTACCAAGTAAGTTTTTATGCTAATATTTGTTTTGAGTCATTACCAAACGTGTACGATACCTTCAATAGACGTTTCAGGCCTTACTAATAACAATTTTTCCAAGGGCCAACAAATCAGAAAACAGACTAAAGTAGGAAGAATACCATGCCTGTTGTACACACACATTCATTATCATGTGAAGAGATGCTTTGTTGCTTGAAAACTGTTCATGATAGCATGGGGTGGATGGAAACAAGCTTTAAAAAAAAGACAAGCTTTGAGCACAATCTGGTTTATTGAATATTAAGTTTATTCCAGAAGCACTGAAGAATATTGCTAAAGACAAATCTTAATAAGCTTGTAAAGCAAGCAAAACTTGCCTAATGAGAAAAATCACTCCCCTGCCCCATTATTTAAATACATAAAACAAAACGTGCATGGCTTGGCTAAAATTAGGGTACAGGACCAGCTTAGCTACACCTTCCGACCCCCCCCCCCCCCCACATAAATCTTCCCTTAATTATGGACTGAAGCAGCAGCAGGATATGCAAGCATATTGGGCTTTGGGGTTGATCAGACAAACAAAGCACCGGTTCCTTGAACTCGATCTGCATTAAGGAAGTTCAAACGTATCCAAATGTTTAGTAAAAATCCTGTTAATCCAAACTTCAGACTCCAGAAGACAGTGGTTGATCTGGCAGAGGTATGCCCAATACTTGCAAAGTACTGCATTCTTCAGTCTGCGCTTGGAGTCGCTGATGGTCGGAACAATAATCCTAGCATCAGAATAAATAAAAAGGAAACAATTCAATTGTCATGCAAATGTCAATCCCGTCCCCCACGCACACAATCGTGTTTGTCGACCTGTGATCGGTTTTAAGAAAGCACTAAAATTCATTGTAAGATGAATTGTCAGTTTTACCACAGTGATTTGTATTGTGCCTAATTGTGACATCACACTTTGGTCAGCAATTAAGATTGATTTGCAGTTAAGATCAATCTTAGCTCTTTCTGAGATCGGCCCCTGGTAATCGAAAACTTCTCTTTGCTAATTATTTGGACTCCAGTGTTATTTTAAAACGTCTCCATTGGTTTGGGTACATGAAAGCAAAGTGAGAACGGCGGAGTCGGTCTGTCACAGCACCTGGGCCCAATTTCATAGAGCTGCTTAAGCACAAAAAGTAGTTAAGCAAAAAAAAAATTTGGGTTGGCAGAAACATTACCAGCCAAAATACAATTTTCACATGGAATTTGTGACTGGTTTCCTGCTAAATGGTGCTTAGCAGAAATTCGTTAAGCAATATTTTCTGCTTGAGCAGCTCTATGAAGTTGGGCACTGGATCTATTTTGTTTAAGTACTTGGTTTCAGTGGGTAGACACACTCACATACATACACATATTGCACTTGAGATTCTGCTTATTGTACCTGTTCAGTGAATATTTCTGGAAAAACTTGCTAGTATTACCTGTAGAAAGACATTTGCGAGGTTGCTTAATCTTGTGTCAGTTGCCTGGGAAAACCTTTGCATGCACTGAACGACAGAGGGCGCTGTGATCTCTGAAAATAAGTGACACAAATTGTAATTCACAGTCTTCAGCATGTTAGCTAAATCAATTATGGGGGCAATGAGATTTCAAATACATCTGGGCCCAATTTCATAGCAGAAAATAATGCTTTAAAAAAAAACCTTCATTACAAGAGATTGTAATTAAGAGCACAATAAAGAGAGGTTTACATTGACAAAAACAATTGGATAAACACAATAAGTCGGTCATAATCAATTGCTGAAGAAATATGTTAAAGAGATAAATACATCTACAACCAAATTGACATTGAAGCTAAACCACTGTTCACAACCATGCACAGATGAATATGTGGTTGAATGTCACACTACAAGTATGTAGCCACAACCATGAATATGGGAGGGGCAAACGGGTAGGGATTAGGTTTGAAGGTTGGCCCTGGGCTGGTTGTGAGGGGTAGAGTTGACTGTGGGGCAGGGAATGGGTGTGAGGGTAGGGTGTGGGGTAGGGGATGGGTGTGGGGTAGGGAATGGGTTTGAGGGTAGGGGGTTGTTGGTGTGAATGTTGGGTTAGGGGATGGGTGTGGGGTAGTGGATGGGTGTGAGGGTAGGGGATGGGTGTGAGGGTTGTGGGTGAGAATTTGACGATAGGGGTTGGGGTGGGGTTGGGAACGACCCCATGGTTCAGCTTTATCTGTTGTGATGCATATATGACTCATATTAGTCACCTGCTTTAGATTGTGGTGTCATCAGAAACATGAGAGTGGTGATTGCTGAGACTAGTATTTCCTCTTCAGTTCTGAAAGCAACAAGAGAGCAGGATATAAACAGATGGGAAAACTTGTCATAATTACACAACAATTAAAAAAGAAAGCTCTGATTTGTCTTAAACCTTTTAGGGGCCATTCCGAATAACCAATGTTACAAAGTTTAGACTTATTTTCGAATTTGTTTTGAAACACCCGCCCCAATTTTTTATTTAAAAAAATGTTGACTGACTATGCAATATATCCCTAAAAATTATGAACAAAGTGAAACCTCAAATGAAACAAATGTTATTTGAGATCACTTCTCTCTTCTAGCTTGGGGCAGAAATGCAATAGACCTTTATCATGCTGCTGCCATCTTGGTCATGTTCCCTGTATCCAATGACATTAATGGATGCTGATATTAATAGTACAAAACAGAACCAGACTATTTTTTCTCCTTCCAGTCTAGATCTTTCTATTGCAATGTCACAGCCCGAGTTTTTGCCAACAGAGGTTGGAAAACTATGGGAAGCCATGAATGCAAAGCAAATACAGATAGCCACAGTTTGTAACAATGTTACACAAATATTCAAAAATAGTGTTGATTTTTTTTTGGAAACAAAGCAACCAATCATGGGAGTTATTTTCTTCAATTGAAAGTTTGCAGAAATGTTGCTTTGGTTAACACGATTGAACATTTGGCCAACATTCAACCGTCCATGCCAAGCGCGGTTTGTTTATCAACAATAGACAGGTCTCTTGGTTTGTTTACAATTTATTTAATGTGATAAAATCAAGATGGACGCACCATGATAAAGGTTTATATTTTTCCATCTACTGTTCGAGGAGTATTTTTTTTCCTTTCCCTCCCCTTTTTTTTTAAAACTAGAAATTTAATTTTGATTTCAGTGTTATTCCTTTTTGACCCACCACCTACAATTTTGGAAAGAAGTCAAAATATTCAAACTCTTGTCATTCTGAATGAACTTTTTACCTTGATAATACATCAATAACGAGTTTGACACCACCACAACTGACAATGTAGTCCTTAATACCTCTATCTGAAAATACAAAAACAAAAATTATTACTAGTAGTGGGTTAAAGGGTCTGTATATGTTTGGTAATGACTCTGAAAGTTAATGGCAAGAAAAATTAACTTTGTAAGAACATGGAGGTAGGATTAGTAAGAAGTACAGCAGCTTTGGGTTTTTACTTTGAAGTACTGCGGTTATGGAAAAATATATCACTTTTTAACCCCAAAAATTTGAATTTGAGAAGCAATCCAATTGCAGATTATTCTTCCTGCGTGGACATAACCGCTCCAGACTTTCGGCGATATCTCAAAAACGCTACTACCTTTTGAAACGAAATTTTCACAATTGTGGTATTTATCTACAACTATATAGGATTGAAACAAACAGTGGGTTCCAATTACCAAACGTATACAATCCCTTTAATATTTTTAGTATCTTGTGTAAACTGTGACAGACGAACTACCAAGACTGGACGTACCGAGGGCAACATTGCAAAGTCCGCCCATCCCAAACTCAACTTGCTTCTCATCAGGCTCAGTCAAAGTATCTATAAAATGAAAAATGTAAAATTAAAATAACATTAAATTATGAACTTATGAATGATAACTGAGATTAAGATATTTATGAAAAATGGAGATGGATTTAAAAATAAAATCAAAGGTGGGTGGATATAAAAGGAAAAATGTAAATGAAAATAAGGGAAATGCCTATTCAGAGAATTTTATATCTTTGGTCACGGTCCTGAATTGAAATGGACACATTTAATCATTTTGGTTTAGGCGAAGTAATTTTTTACATGTCTAGCGTCCCCGACCACTTCCTTTTGGGGGGCCGCACTGATTTTTTTTTTTTTTTACCAATTCAAAAAGAGATTTAAAAACCATAAAATGTCAACTGATACATCAGAAAATAAAATACTTGCAAGTCAGAACTTATCGCCTGTGCCTGTTACACGGTTAAAAACAGATCGTTTAGTTACACATTTACATTTACAGCAGGGTTTTTAATACTGAACAAATTATTAAATAAAACCACTGCAAACATGTTCAATGTCTGGTCAAAGATGTTTCTTTCATTATTGTGTGTTGAACAGTGGAAAAACCAATGGTTGTATGAAATTTTAAAAAGGAATGGCGAAAGTCTTGAAAAAAAAAAAGCGCCCCTCCTACTTTCTTTTTTCAGGAACCCAGACACTAAACATGTTTTTGATTTACTTGGCCTTACATGTAGATGGATAATCATTCGCAAACACAAATTCAGAAGGTGTAAACACTATATTTACACTTACAAGTTAAAGTACAACTGCGATAATCATAGCTCTTGGTCAGGTACGACAATCGGGAGGATTGAGGGTTACAATTTATTACAGCACTATTTTTTTACAGCAGCAATATCTTACCTAAAAATAAATCTACAACGTTGAGTTTGCGAAGATATTCATAATTGATAGGATCATATGCAAAGTTTGCCAGATTGGCCAGAACTTGTTCCTTTCCACCTACACAAAAAAAGAACAATGAGAGAGAAGTTGTAAGTCATTATATAACCAACCTGATGTAGTTGGCCTATTGACCAATTGAATTGCTGGACGGCCATTTCAAGGTGAGGGTTACCCTTAACTGATTTGGGCTATCGACCCAAATCAACTGCCACCAGGGGCACGTTGCCACCTACTCCTGGGGCTGAAACAGGGTTACCCCCTTCACAGTCCGTAAGGATGTAGGCATGGGTATCATCTATTAGGAGCCTGGCTGGTAGAGCAGAATGCACTACCTTCCCAACTTTTTACGAAGCAATTATAATGGTTACGAAGCAATTATGGTTAAGTGTAGACCCAGTAACTGGGGCTCTGTACTCCTTTTAATTATTGTTTTACTTCTTTGGTTGTACTAGCGAAGAATTTAAACATTTTTTAAAAGGAGTACAGCGCCCAAGTTACTGGGTCTAGGTGAAGTGCCTTGCACAAAGGCACAAGTGTCATGATCGGGTATCGAACCCACACTCTGCTGCCGACAACACCGGAGCTTGGGTCTGGTGAACTTGACCACTCGGCCACGACACGCCACCATGGCCACCAATACACGCACCCATCCTGTCCCCCCTTTTGAGAGTCAACATGTCATGCTGATGCATGTACACAAAGGAATTGACCCCCCAAAATGGTTGCAGAGGTGCGTTCCGTATCAGCAAGGGGTCAATACAAAGGCCAATAACTGTTTTTGTTAAGTAAACAAAATTAATTACTATTAATTTATATTCTTCATTTTATGAGAATTTAAAGAAAAAGAAAATTTAAATGTTAGCAATCAACATGATAATAAAATCTAGTTTTAACATCAAGTTTAACAATATCAATCTGTCTACACATCTTCTCAGAAATGAAAATATTTTAAGTTAATCGCAAACGCAATTTGACAATAAGAATAAGATAAAGAATACGCCAAGAATACGAGCCATTGTCATCTGAAGTCTGGAATTCGGTCACAAGCTGTTGCAAAAATTCCAATCTCCCCACCCCGTCAGCGGGAGTTTTTGTCACCAAATGCCTCTTCGATGAAAACATCTCCACACAACAAAAGGACAAGTCACTTATTGTCCGAAGCCCCAGGGAACATTCTTGGCCCGTTGTGGTTGACCTAGAATTACATAAACACACAAAAAGAAACTGCTTTCCGATTGTAAACAAGTCTGCCAAAAGCTGCAACAAATTAGGACATGTGCGCGCGCCTCGTGCAATGTACGAGAAAAGAGTTGTAAACAGAACGTGTGGGGGCGTTTTCACAGGACAACCTCGAACGATTTTGATACTTTCCATTATAAATATTCAATACATTTTGAAACACTGTTGCTTTTAATAAACTTCGTCGTGTAACATATTTTATATAGAATCATTGCGGGGTATAGATAATTTAAAATTATATACATTGTAGCAAAATTGAAGACGAGACAACACAGTTCACCTTGACCTATTTAAGGTCAGATTATTATTTCCCAGGCAAAACGAAGTCAACATCGCAAATAACTTTACAATGTCGTCCACTCCGCAGGTTAAAATTGGCCATTATATCCTGGGGGAAACCCTGGGTATGGGTACATTCGGAAAAGTGAAAAGTAAGTTACAATTTCGTATGTTATTTATACAATTTCAGCCTCAGAAACTGTACTAATTATAGCATATTGTAAAACTGGGTCTGGCTGGCTTAAAAATTCTCCATGACCTGTGTGTAAGCTGACCTCATTAATGTATTTTCTATGTACAGGAACAGTACGTGTAGTTTTAGGGTGTTGTAAGCTCAATGTTGGTTGTGTATCAAACTGTATATTATCAGCGCATAGATTTGGTTATTCAACCATTTAAACATTTAAAGAAGCTGAATTTGACCACCACTTTTTTACTTATTTTGACCAAAAAATGGTATATTGTTAACCCTAAAAATATTAACAAAATAACAAGATAATGTTTTGGGCATTACAGCATTCTTAACCCCATTTCCATTTGACATAGAATATGTGTTGTACAGATGAAATAGTTAATTAACATGTTAGCAGAATATATTGAATCAAAATTTGATAATTAATTTATTTATCTTGGCCTACCAACAGTTTTTGTGAGAATATGCTTGACAAAAATAAGGTTAATAATTAATCGATAAAATATCTCATCATCACATACAAGCCTAATTAAAATGTTGTCTTTAAATCCTGATATTTTGCATTTTATGATTTTTGGTCGATCTATCAAAGTCCATTTATCGGATTCGGACATGGGCCTGTTTGTTTTTCCTTTCCTATGAATTTAGGCTTTTCTTTCTACAGCCGAGTGCATGTCATCAATGCTTTTAATAGCAGGGATTGCCCCTTAACTTCTCCATTGGACATTGACTGGCCAGTAGGACCAGTTCACGTCCTTCACCTTTTTCACTAGTCCGTATTTCATAGGAAATAAGGATAATTTTGACACTGAACTTGCCAGCTGGACCACTTGTAGAGAATTTCAACTGGTCTTCAGCTGTCTTAACTAGCATGTGACCAGCAGACCACCAGGGCTCAATTTTGGGTTTAAAATAAGAAATGGGGGGGGGGATCCACCAGACTGCAGGTCTTGTAGTTCAACATTTGTTCTGGACCAGAATTTATTTTACAAGACCAGATTCAAAATGAGTGGAACAAGCACTCAGAGAATGTGTTTCTCATTTGTCTTACTACTCTAATACTCAACAGAATTGAAAGATATATCAGATTCATTGTCCCATTTCTTCACAAAGATACTACACAGTGAGCTATTACTGTTATTAGTCAATTGAAAAACACAAGACCACCAGGCTTGTCCGGTCGTGATTTTACTGGCGCAACGTTAAAAGTACTGGCCTCGGCCTGCGGTCCAGTGTTAATTTCGAGCCCTGACATTGGTGCATGAAACCGCAAACATCATGTTTATAGTAATGAAGAAAATGTATCTGTTTTGTTTTCCTAGTGGGTGAACATCTCCTTACAAAGCACAAAGTAGCCGTGAAAATTCTGAATCGACAGAAGATTAAGAGCTTAGATGTCGTGAGCAAAATCAGACGAGAAATTCAGAATCTGAAACTCTTCAGACATCCACACATCATCAAACTGTAAGTTCAATCATCAAAACTACCGTCTAAGGGCTATTTATTACTGATTTTCTTATTTATTTATCTATTTGTCTTATTTAACCAGGGTAGCCCCATCAGTTTTCAATGAATTGTTCTCCCTGGGAGCCCTGGATACATACAATAACAAATACGCAAGAAGCAAAATACAAAAGCAGCATTATTACTCACACAACCCAGGCCTGATGCTTCACCGAGGCAACAGAGGCAATTGCCTCCATACCCCTGGTCATTGCCATGGTGCCCATTGAAAAATTCTAATAGAAATTTACAATTTCCTCATAGAGGCAGGCCTGGAATTTCATCTTTGAGAGGGCAAGGCCATTTTCATTTTGCAAAGGGCACTTCCATTGTAAAATATGAAGTCTATGGGACACTTTAGAAGGGGCACCAAGGCCAAATCCAGGCCTCTAGAGGTGCCCTTTTCAAAAGAGAAAACGCCTTGGTGCCCTTTCCCTTATAAGAATGAAGTATTATCAGGCCTGCAATCCAGGTCTATATAGATCTAAAGTTTTGCGTTGGTGTGGGAAGTAAGAATTGAATAGTTCTGTGGTTCACGAATTACAGTCATGCGGTGAATTAAATCTACTTTGGGAGAATTGTTGTACAAGGGGTACACCTGACTTTATATAGCTAACATAAGCGGCATGATATGTAATTTCCTAGATGTATTGGAATCTGACTTCAAATATTTTAATTTTTTTGCCCTCCCGAAAATCAGTAAATTGTTATTAACAGGCATGGAATTTCATCTTTGAGAGGGCGAGGCCATTTTTATTTAGCAAAGGGCACTTCCACTGGAAAATCTTAAAGTCTATAGGAAACTTTTGAAGGGGCTCTGGTACAACGAAGGCCATGGCCTCTGTGTAATTCTAGGCCTGATTAAAAAGCCTATCAGAGCCTAAACAATATATTTTAGGTCAGCCCTTGTACTCAATTAAATTTACTTGTTCTTTTTAAGGGTCAAATATTTACCAATGCCACTGCTAAGCATAGATAAGTGTAGTTTGGTTGGAATCATTTCAAGTGAATCAAACCAAACTTGTTTTGCGGATTTTGATCAGTTTAGGATCATTATGATGATTGCATTTCATTTGTTTACAGGATTCTGAATCCTATTAATCATTTAACTGTGTACTGTGTAGATCTGCATTCACTATAATGGTGTCATGTTGTAGGCTGACATAGTTTACCTGTCACTTACAACCACAGTTAAAGATATTGAATGGTCGGACAGTAGGAGGGTTAGCCCTCCTACTGTCCGACCATTCAATATCTTTACTGTGGTTTTAAGTGACAGATAAACTATGTCAGCCTACAACAAAAGAACATGTGGTGCATGCATCTACACAGTACACAGTTAACCCTCCTACTGTCTGACCATTCAGTCTTTACTGTGATTGTAAATCATGACAGATGTCAGCCTGCAACATGATATCATGTGGTGAATGCACACAGTACACAGCTAACTGTGTACTGTGTAAATGCATTAAGCACATGTTGCAGGCTGGCATAGTTTATCTGTCAATTAAAACCACAGTTGAAGACATTGAATGGTCAGACAGTAGGAGGGTTAACCCTCCTTCTGTTTGACCATTCAAAATGTTCAAGTGCAGTTTTAAGACATAAACTATGCCAGCCTGCAACATGGTATCATGTGGTGACTGCATCTAAACAGTACACAGTTAACCCTCCTATTGTCAGACCATTTAATATCTTTAACTGTGGTTTTAAATGACAAACTATGCCAGCCTGCAACATACCATGCTGTGAATGCATCGACACAATAGTTAAATGTGTGCTGTGTATCACCATATGTGTGTCAGTAGGATGGTTAATTGTATACTGTGTAGATGTATTCACCATATGGTATCATATTGCACGTCATGTTGAAGGATTGAGGCTGTTACATACAGGGAGTATCAAGTGTTTTTTTGTGTATATGTAGTCATACAGCTTTTAAATGAAGACTATCCATGCCAAATTCAGGATGCAGAGCATTAATGACTTTGGTTTATTTGAATCTTTGTACAGATATCAAGTGATCAGTACGCCCACAGACATATTCATGGTGATGGAATACGTAGCTGGAGGAGAATTGTTTGATTATATCGTCAAAAACGGAAAGGTATTGTATGGCCTTCATTGTTACTTCCTTCATCCACTTATTCTCATGATTTGAAATTCAATCTAACCTGCATTGAACCATGTCTGAGCCAATCAGTCTGTTAACGAGTCACAGTAAATGTCAAGTTAATGCCCTCAGTAACCCAAAACGAAGATTCACATACACTTCTTGAGAAAACGTGACACTAGGAATAGTTTCAAATTCATGTTTTCAAATGTTCCCCCACCGGGCTTGAATTTTACACTGGACCGCAGGCCTGAGGCCAGTGATTTTTAGCATCAGGCCAGTAAACTTAAGAACGGAACAAGCCGGGTGGTCTTCTGCTTTTCAATTCAATATCTTTGTTTAAAAAATGATGTTCAAATGTTGAGTTTGAGTCGATATACATTTTCCATTGCTGCTGAGTAATTAGGTTTAATTACCCATAAGACAAAAAGATCAATCTTAAGTGTAATAAATTGCATCAGAGATTGATCCAGCAAGATAGAGATTATCGTGAGATTATATTGAGATTACCGTGGGGTGTCGTGGCCCAATGGTCTACGGCGGTGGACTCAAGTTCTGTAATTTACAGAATGTTTCAAATCCTGGCCTTGTCAGCTTCGACACTTGTGTCCATGAGCAAGGCACTTTATCATAATTGCTTCTCTCCACCCGGGAGTAAAAATTGGTACCGGTGAGAGCTGAGTAGCGATGGACTAGCATCCTGTCTATGGGGAGTACAAATATTCTCAGTTGTTTGAAACCGAATATAAACACCGGCCTGATGAGCCATATTGGCTCGGGACAGACTTTACTTTGGTACTGTACTGAAAACACAAATTACTACGTATCCCCCACCATGAAAAGCACTACATGTTCCAGTATGGTGAAGTCGCTATTTTCTCTTGGTTTTTCCCACAGCTAAAAGATTTTGAAGCTCGGCGGTTCTTCCAGCAGATTATCTCAGGGGTAGATTATTGCCATCGACATATGATTGTCCATCGAGACCTTAAGCCAGAAAACCTGCTGCTTGATAACAATATGCATGTGAAGATCGCAGACTTTGGTAAGTCTAATGTTTTGATAGATTAAAAGTTATTCTCACTACCATGGGTAGCGCGCTGGATGGATACCTCTCGTCACTTACCCCTGGAAAGGAAGCACTGAAAATGAACGCTGATTGGCTACCAGAAATGAGTGCTCTGCGTGCACGCTTATTAAAAACTTTCAAGCGCTTGTGGGGTGCTGTCAAAAATGGGCGTGTCAAAATGCAATTTTTTTTTAATGCAATCCACTTCAAATGAATCATGTTTTTACATGGTCACCCTAAACTGCATACAGTTAGACATGTCACAAGATCAAAAAAGAATGAGAGGGGACCAGTTACTCTATGACTTGATGCCTCTTTTGATCGCACGCTCTGCGTAGTCTCTAAATGCAGAATAGATCAACCACAGGACTAATTAGAATATCCAATATATTTGGATATTTCGAAGTCACACTTCCAGGGGTTATGATTGAGCAAGGCATTCCGGGAAAAGATGGCACGGCGAGATCGTACACCACTGGGAACGAGGTTGACTGAAAGTAAAGCCCGGTTCATACTTCCTGTGAATGCAAATTCGCAACAAACAATTCGCAGGAGTTGAGCTGTGGGCAACTCCTGCGAACAATCGCGTCGAAAACAGCTGTGATGTCAAAGTGACGTCCAAATTCGCTTCGCATTCCCATTCGCAGGAAGTATGAACCGGGCTTTAGTCAGTATCCTCTTCTGTTGTATGTAGTCTGGTGATGATCCGACCTTTGCTGACCTGTATTTTGTCTGTTTCTAGGTCTTTCTAATATGATGACAGATGGAGAGTTTCTAAGGACAAGTTGTGGCTCACCAAACTACGCAGCACCAGAAGTCATCTCTGGAAAGTAAGACTGAAATAAGCTACAAGTACTTGCTTCCGATAAATGGGACTAGTGCTTTTAAAGAAGCTGTTTGGTTTCCTTCCTCTATCCATCAGGTAGTAGGAGGGTTAACTGTTGACGCATTCACCACATGATATCATACTGCAGAGTGTATTTATCATTCAAAACCATATCGATGATATTGAATGGTCAGACTGTGGGAGGGTTAACTGTGTACTGTGTATGCATTCACCACATGATAGCATGTTGCAGGCTGGCATAGTGTATGTATCATTTAAAACCACAATGTATGATATTGAATGGTCGGACAGTAGGAGGGTTAACTGTGTACTGTGTAGATGCATTCACCACATGATGCCATATTGCACGCTGGCATAGTTTATCTATCATTCACAACGACAGTGGATGATACTGAATGATCAGACAGTAAGAGGGTTGACTGTGTACTATGTAAATGTTACATAGTACACAGTCAACCCGCCTACTGTCTTACCATTCAATTCAGGTTGGCATTATGACTATAGACTACCATTCAAAACCATAATAGATAGTATTGAACAGTTAAGTGTGTACTGTGTAGATGCATTCACCACATGATATCATACTGCAGGCTGGCATAGTGTATGTATCATTAAAAACCACAGTGTATGATATTGAATGGTCAGGCAGTTGGATGGTTAACTGTGTACTGTGTAGATGCATTCACCACACGGTTTTAAACTGCAGGCTAGCTTGGTGTATCTTTCATTCAAAACCACAATGGATGATATTGAATGGTCAGACAGTAGGAGGGTTGGCTGTGTACATGTACTGTGTAAATGCACATTACACAGTCAACCCTCCTACTGTCTGACCATTCAATTCAGGTTGGTTCCAAACCATAATAGATAATATTGAACAGTCGGACAGTAAGAGGGTTTATTACTGAGCTGTGTTAATTTCAATTGGGACAAAAGATGTTAAGGATGTAATAACTGCACTGGGATTTTGGTTTGACACATTAAATAATGTAAGAGTAAAAATTAATTTTAAAAAAAAAGTTATGGTGTGACATCTTTGGTATCTTTGACATCATCTTCACTGATTGAATATTTGAAATTATTTGTCAGGTTGTACGCTGGTCCCGAGGTTGACATCTGGAGTTGTGGGGTCATCCTCTACGCTCTTCTATGTGGAACTGTAAGTAAAAAATGCTTAAATAGCTATTTATGAAACATGGTGTGTTTGTCACAAGTTCTCTGTCAGAGCATTCTGGAGTGCCCCATTCACAACCTAGCGTATCGTGCATGCCGATGTGTGCGAATTGCGGCCGATATGTTTGGAAAAAGGAGGAACAAACATATTTTGTTATTTATTAAAATAAAATTTAAAAAAAATTTTTTTGGGGGGGACTTCAGATTAAATTCACAAATTCAAGGTAAAACCATTATGCCCCAGATTGCACAGTAGGACTTTTTAAATCAAAGATATGAACACCAAGTAGTAAACATTCTGCGGACCCCGTTTCAATTCATCGTGCTTAGGGCAAACTTCCAAAATTTGTGTTCCAGAATAATGACCCACGGTTTTGAAAAATCCGGGGGAGAACCCTGGAGACTTAAGTCTTCATCTGTTTTTCCTAGTGGTTGATAATGTGGACATTTCTTGTAAGCTGCATACTAACTATCAAACTGTGCTTACATGTCTTATGAATTTATTTAGTGGGTTGTGTATGTATGATAATGTGTAACATTGCTGTGCATTATATTTTTTTGCAAACAGCTTCCATTTGATGACGAACATGTTCCGACACTCTTCCGCAAAATCAAAGGTAAGGGAAGCACAGAACCTTAAAAATATATTGTCATGTGCCCCGAGCACAACCGGGGACTTTTTTCACTTTCACCGACCAAAACCATTTCCGCTTTTTTTTTCTTTCTTTTTTTCGTTTTTTTTTTTACCCCGTTCTTTTTTTTTCTTTTCGTTTTTTCACTTTTTGGCCTTATTTATGCTTGACAACAGTAATGTACAACTACAATAATGTGAAATAAGCCTAGTTATTGGATCAATGGGGTGCCCCAATTCGACCAGTGTAAATGCGTGATGCGCGCTCACTTGACATTTCACGATCATTCTTACATCATGTAGTGTTTCAGCTCTTTTTTTAAGGGTCCACTCACAGGCCTGAATTAGTTAAAGTGCTATTTGAAAATTAGTTAAAGTGCTATATTAAAATTGGTTAAAGGTATCGTACACGTTTGGTAATGACTCAACACAAATATTAGCATAAAAACTTACTTGGTTACAAGCAACGGAGAGCTGTTGATAGTGTAAAACATTGTAGGAAACGACTCCCTCTATAAGTAATGTAGTTTTTGAGAAAGAGGTAATTTCTCACTAAAATAATAAAAACTTCTTGCAAGAAGTTTTTATTCCTATCTGAAAGCACACAAATTTGTACAACAAGGGTGTTTTTTCTTTCATCATTTTCTTGCAACTTCAATGACCAATTGAGCCCAAATTTTCACCGGCTTGTTATTTTATGCATATGTTGGGATACACCAAGTGAGAACACTGGTCTTTGACAATTTCCAAACGTGTTCAGTGCCTTTAAAGAGCTATATAAAAAATTAGTTAAAGTGCTATATAAAAATGAGTTATTATTATTAGTAGTAGTATTGTTATTATTTTTCTTATTCTACCTATAGGTGGTGTGTTTGTCATACCAGACCATATCAGCAAATCATCGGTGAAACAGCTCATAACACATATGCTGCAAGTTGATCCGCTTAAACGAGCCGACATCAAAAACATACGGTAATACATTCACTGAAAGGTCTGAACCCTCAAGCGAGGAACCTGTTTGGTTGCAACACTCAGAGCCGTATATTGAGAGAGTTACGACAACTTGCGATTAGAAGCCATTTTGTGTCCCAAAAAAACGAATTAGCAAATACAGGGTGCCAGACTAGTCTGCCCATTGGGTTGTGCTGCATTTGGACCGAAAATGGGGTCCAGCAACCACGTGACCGACAAAAAATGGTCCCACTATGTCGCAACTCTCTCGATACACAGCTCTGGTAATGCCCCCATGGTACGTTCTCAGCACACGCTTCCAGGCATTTTCCCATAGGTTAAGAGGATTTGTTTTGCATTTTTGTCAATTATTATTTTGTTATCTAAGTGTGTTGTTTACATGTCCAGATATTGGTCTGGGTTAACTTAAAGGAACGCTACAGAACTGGTAATTAAAATTTTCTTTAAGATCACAGATTTACATAAAACTTACACGGTCTAATGATGATGATAGTAGAAAACATCCCTAGAAATATTTCTGTCTGAAATGCCATATTTTATGAGAAATAAATAAAACTAATTTCCGACTGGAGTTTATCGCTCATGAGCGTTTTATTCATGCATTGTATAACACATGCAAATGTGTAATCGGTTTTTCACTATTTTCTCGTGACCCAGATGGCCTATCGATCTCAAACTTCTACAGGTTTGTCAGTTTATGTATATGGTGGATTATATAGGGTGCTTTCACTGTTTTGTTAGCAAAAACCAATTCTGTAATGTTCCTTTAAGCTTAATATTTGTTTGCTTAATTAAGTAATTTGTATAACTTGGTTTCATCTACCATTGACAATTGACGTTCCGATTTTGTACGTAAAGGATGCTGGCAGAATTTTGTCCTGCCCCCTCCTAACCAAATAATAATAATAATAAAACAGCATTTATATAACACATTATGGATCGTAGATCAACGATGCACTAGAGACCATAAATACCAGACCAGCTGTATACAATGATTAGAGATATCAAACACTTTCACTGACTTGGAAAAACTCAACGGCTGGTAACACAAACAAGGCAACATTATTAAAATACATGACACAATACATTATGCGACCAGGAAAAGTTACAAATAAAAAAATAAAAATGCAAGACACTGAACAATTTATATATGTTTACGTACACACATAATCAATACACTAGAAACTAAGTAAATAAACACACCAGGGGTCGATTTCACATAACTCTTCCTAACTTAGGACTAGTCCTAGGCAATGCTGAGAGATAGGACTAGTCTTAAGTACTGGTCCTAACTTAGGACTAGTCCTATCTCTTAGCATTGCCTAGGACTAGTCCTAAGTTAGGAAGAGTTTTGTGAAATCGACCCCAGGAATATCTTAAAACACAATACCAGCTGTATACAATGTTTTAACATAGTTTTACTTTTTAAATATATATATATAAATAAATGTAAATCACTGACCCCCTGTTGATAGACGAGGGTTCTATTGGTCCCTGCTTACATTGTTAAGGAATTGACCATGGTCACATTATGAAAATTGATATTACAATTTTAACATGGTTGTATAATTTTTGTTAATCTCTTCACATACAGAGAGCATGAATGGTTTAAGGTAGAGCTTCCAGAGTATCTGTTCCCTAGGCATAATTTTGATGATTCTATCATTGATAATGAAGCTGTCAGGGAAGTTTGTGAGGTAAGTGCAGATTGTCAACATAGGCCGTGTCCGAATTAGCGGCTACGGCTACGGCTAGATTTCCGCTTCATCGTGTGTTGAAGCATAGGACGTCCTTAGCAACAATCGTAGCTTTAGCTGTAGCCGCAAGGTCGGATACGGTCTCAGTTTACTGTAATTCATTGTACAATCCATTTTGAATTAAAGGGTCTGTATTCGTTTGGTAATGGTAAAAAACAGGCAGAAAAATGCAGTTCAAAGGTTACAGCCTTACAATAATGCTAACTCCCCCGAGTGGTTGACTAGGATCATTGCTCACTCTAACAAAATTCAACACATAAGAAGTAACTCAAAATAAATAGTAAACTTGCGGGTGCAGCCATGTGTAAAAACTCTTTGTGGGAGTGTTGGCTCTGAAAAGAGCCGGTGGGGTCTCGATGTTTCAAACAGTATACTCTGCTCGTCTTCAGGAGAATGAAGACTAGCAGAGTATACTGTTTGAAACGTCTAGACCGGCTCTTTTCAGAGCCAACACTCCCACAAAAGAGTTTTTACACATGGTTGTACCCGCAAGTTTACTATTTATTTTTAGTTACTTCTTATTTGTCCACATCATGCAAAGCTTCAAACAACACTTAAAATCCAACACCATATGGTAACTCAGCACCCAAACGGTTGGACTCTGATTATGGCAGTATGCCTGATCCCATGTGAAGCATGATCAGTTTATTACTGCAGTCCTCAGTCCAACTCCATTCAGTAACTCAACACCCAAACTAGTGCAGTCCTCAGTCCAACAGAATCAAACAAACAATGCAGTTAGATTTTGGAGGGTTTGGGGTTGTAAGGTTCAGTTCCAATTCTCAAATTCTAGATCAACCACCAACCACATTTTGCATGTCCCCTGGAGTCGGGTTGAGGTGACCAATCATGGCTTTGTTTTAAGAATCTTGTCTGCCTACAACCGGCTCCATGGAAAGTGTGATGTGTTTGGTGCTTCTTCTATAAATTCTTTTCATAGTGATATTTACTTCCTTCCCTTCTACATGTTTTATATATGTTTTATATTTTGTTATGTTCTCCTGTCTGGTTATTGATGTGGATTTTCTTCATTTCCATGTATTTTTGGTCATTTTAATGGTTGATTTGCATATTGTTGTATTATTAACATGTGTATTTCTATACACTGTATATATTTTTTTGTTATTTTCTATATCATTTTTACGTCATTATAAATTTTGAAATTTTATGGTTTTCTTAAATATTTAAATATTTAATTTATTGCATGTTTTTATGCTTTCATATTTCTTATTTGATGATATCTGTGGCGGTTAACTACTGTTGGTTATCAATAGATAATAAATATAAAAAATAAATGAGACATACAGTACAATATTGGGGCCCAATTTCATAAAGCCGCTTAAGAAAGAAAACATTGGGGGGGGTTTCTGCTTAGCAGAAATGAGCAGGATACCGGTCACATGTTGTACATGTTACATAGTAGTTTGGCTGGTAACCTTATTCTGGTAAGCATAATTTTGTTATGCTTTAAGCTTCTTTTTTTGTGCTTAAGCAGCTCTATGAAATTTGGCCCAGGTTCTAATAATGAAGTTGCTATTTGTGTTTTTGACAATGTGATATAAAGTCTGTCTTTTTGGGCTTGGATTTTGTTAACCCATATTTACATTTTTCAACTAGTCACCATTTTGTATATCATTATAACAAAATGTCTTCTCAGGACTGTTTTCATAATTTTCACCTTTTGACCTATAGCATTGACCCATGACCTTTATGATTTCAGAAATTCAATGTGAAGGAGCAGGAGGTCCACAGTGCGTTGTTAGCCGGAGACCCTCATGATCAGCTACGCATAGCATACTATCTTATCATTGATAATAAACGCATTATGGACGAGAGTAAGTACCAACACATCTAAACATTCTCTGTTTCATCCGATATTCAAAATCGCATTGTGGCCGAGTGGATAAGAACACCGGACTCAAGCTCTGTTGTTTCTCAGCAGAGAGTGGGTTCGAGTCCTGGTCGTGACGCTTGTGTCCATAAGCAAGACACTTGACCATTATTGCTTCGTCCTTCGGATGGGACGTATAAGCCATAGGTCCTGTGTGTTGTGTAATGCACGTTAAAGTACCCAGTGCACTTTTCGTAAAAGAAGGGGTTCGCCCCGGTGTTCCTGGTTTGACCGGCTGCATATTGCGCCATAGCACCTTGTAAACCGTTATATAGTGCTCTAAAGGAAAAAGGTCTCATACTTCAAAAAAGGAAGCTCCACATACCTCGCAGGAAAAATACTGAATGTTGGATGACGGATTTGAGCGCTATATAAGAAGCCACTATTATTTTTATTAAAAGTATAATACAGGATTGGTAGAACTGACAAAATAGTCGCAGACGGTGTTTCATGTTTTGTGTGATCAATCATATACATGAAATAACAAACCTGTGAAAGTTTTGGCTTAATCCGTTGTGTGAGTCAGGAGAAAATACTGGAAAAACATGCACAATTTTCAGCATGTAAACATGTTGTCGTTAATTTTGGTTGTAACAACAAAAATTAGCTGATGTGGTTTTTTATAGGTTTTCAGATACAGTTTTCTCGAATATGACTTCATTTCAGTGGGAAATATTTCAACTGAAAGATGTTTCTAGTATAAACTTCATAATCAGTAAGCTTTTAGACAAAAAATAAACGATGATGTTTTTTTTATCCGTACCAATCCTGTATAATAACTTTTACTATTTGATTTTTTTCTTTCTTTTTCTGCTTAGCTTCCAAGACACAACTGAAAGACTTTTACCTTGCATCAAGTCCACCGCCCAGAGAGTCGTACCTTGAAGTTGGGGTAAGTTGCCTCTTGTAAAATAAAGACGGGGACATATTTATCTAGTTCACAAGTTTTCCGTCTTTAGAATTGTTTGATGTTGAGAAGTCACACTGTGTAACACTTATCCCATTGTATCTGGCTTTAACTCTTTAGAGACCATAGCGGCCGCAAGCGGCTTGTACCAAAATGCCCATAGCGGCCGCAAGTGGCTTGTACCAAAATGCCCATAGCAGCTGCGAACGGATGCAAGGTTTGACCTATTTCCTCTCAAACAAGAGGGTCAAAGAAAAGGAATCGGATTGAATTGAAATTTTCCAATGTTTCCCATGTTAACGTAGAATGTACAACTCTAAAACAAAACCATGTATTTCTGTTTCTTAATAGTTTTCCTGAAATTTGTCCTGAAAATAACGGGGCAAAAAATAAACAGAATTAGCAATGCCTGGGCGTATGGTGATGACTATATAGAAATGAACAGTCTCTAAAGGGTTAATAAAAATAATAATAATAATTAAATCTTATATAGCGCAAAACTTAACTGGGAGAAACCTCGAGGCACTTTGCAGAAACTGAAAATTACAAAGATTGAGAGAAGGCAAGTTGAAATCGGTGGGATTTGAGGTTGGATTTGAAATTGTCAAGGGTAGTAGCTGTTACTAAGTGAAGATGGTAGGGCATTCCACGACTTGGGTGAGGTGTGTGAAAAAGCCTTGGAGCCATAAGATTTAGTCCTTGGCGTGGTGGTGGGGGGAGGAAGTTTTGGGTAGAAGTTAGACATCAAAATAAACAAATATACAAGTTCCTTCAAACTTGACAAATCAATTTAGTAATGAAGTAGGTACATTTTTGTTACATTACTATTTCTGAAACTAAGGCCACATAAATAAGTAAAAATTGTTGATCGACCCCGCCCGACACTACAAAACCCCAGGACCTCATTTTTGTTTTTTGGTTTTTTTTTTCAAATTATAAAAACAGTCTTTTCAATAATCTTTTCAGTCAAATTTGGCTCCCAGATTTTTCAGCTGATTTTTCTTTTTTAAATCCATAGGTTGGAAATAGATGTTTGAAGAAAGGTTATTCATGTTGGCACAAAAAAAAGAACAATTCTTCAAATATTTACAGAAATTGTCATCTAGGAGTGAAATGGGTTTAACAAAACAATTAAAAACATCAAAATCACACAAACCCTCAGTTCAATAGTGATTGTGAAGATTTTTTTATTCTTAATATCATATTTTGCCATGTCAAAAAAAAAAAAAAAACCTCCCACCCCCATTTCCTACCAAAAAAGGACGATCAACAATTTGGGTTTTTTATGTGGCCTAAAAACAACATTTTATTTTTACAGGAAGGCTCTGGTCCCCCTACAATCAAAGCTCACCCGGAAAAAATGCCTCGTAAGTTCATTTAAAGTTACTGTTTTTTGGTAAACCATGAGCACCCCTGTTCCTTTAACCAGCGTGTTGTGGCCCGGCAGGCTGGCGCATCAAACTTGAGTTCTGGTGGCTTAGTCATAAGAGTGTGGGGTTCGAATCCCAGTCATGACACTTGTGTCCTTGAGCAGGACACTTAACTTTAATTGCATCTCATCACCCAGGAGTAAATAGGTGCTTGCGAGGGTAGAGATTGTTGATGTGATTGATTAAATGACTCGTTCGTTCATTTGGCTGTCGGAGCTGCATACTCCTAAGGAGTTGCGATGGTTTCTGGAATGCTTAGGGCCCAATGAGTTCAGGTACCTCTGGATCTTTTCCTTCTCTTTGGAGGACACCATCACATCACCCTTCTTCGCTTATCCAAGACCACAACATCCAGAGTCTATGTTCTAAAACATGATCATGGTGGCGTGTCGTGGCCGAGCGGAACCCAAGCTCTGGTGTTGTCAGCAGCAGAGTGTGGGTTCGAATCCCGGTCATGACACTATGTCCGTGAGCAAGGCACTTAACCATAATTGCTTTATAAAAAGTTAGGAAGGTAGTGCATGCTGCTGTACCAGCCAGGCTTCTAGTGGACGATACCCATGCCTACATCCTTACGGAAGGGGGTAACCTTGTTTCAGCCCCAGGAGTAGGTGGCAATGTGCCTCTGGTGATAGTTGATTTGGTTCGATAGCCCAATTTGGTTAAGGACAGCCCTCACCTTGAAGTGGCTGTCCAGCCTTGTGATGTTAGGCGATCTCTCATAATTTTGTTTTTTTTAATGATCAGTCGGGATGATGTTGTTATCTTTAAACCCTTGCAATTGCTTATAAAATAATTGAGAATGATACTGCACCGATCTACCTCACTGAGCTGGTTGGTCTCCGTGTTCCATGGAGATCAACAAGGCAGAGTAGTCAGATTCGTCTGGAGCCACCACCTGTGAATTCTATAATGACTAAGTATTATGGTAACTGTGCATTCTCTGTTGTTGCTCCCATGTTATGGAATGATCTTCCATCAGACATTCGTGCAGCCCGTAGCTATGAATCTTTTAAGTCATTGGTGAAAACTCATTTATCACAGGGTGTCATGGCTGAGTGGTCTAGAGCATCGAATACAAGTTCTGGTGGTTAAGTCATCGGTGTGTGGGTTCGAATCCCGGCCATGACATTTGTGTCCTTGAGCAAGATGCTTTACTATAATTGCTTCTCTTCACCCAGGGGTATAAATGGGTACCTGCGAGGGTACTGGTTAATATTGTGTTTAAAAAAGCCTTTGGAGCGCCACGGCAGCTCTGGGCTGTATACTCCCCAGGTAGCTGAGAAAGATTAAAGGAATGTTATTGGCACAATGACCAGGGCACTAATGTAAAGTGCATTGATATGTTATTGTAAAATGTGCTTCACAAGAACTAGTTATTACTTTAATTGTAACTCTTACCTTTGTACAATTTTTACCGTTATAACTTTTTGCTGGCACTGTTTTTAAAAAGGGCCCTTGTATGTGGTGCACTTCAAACAATAATTGATTAGATTAGATTAGATTAATATAGGAGTTACTGTAAACAAAAATTGTGTCATTCATTCTGAAAAGTTATGTTTTTTTCTTTTCCCAGCGTTGTCAATTAATGTTAACGATCATCTTGACATGAAGTCGACAGTATCCGAGTTATCACGGAGGAACACGCCCTTGAAACGATCGAAGTGGCATCTAGGTATCCGATCACAAAGCAGACCTCTAGATATCATGGGGGAAGTCTACCGTGCTATGAAGACACTCACATATGTAAGTCAAACATCGTCTGCCACGCTCGCTAGTTTGGGAGTCAAACTTTATGTAAAAACTATTATTATTATTATTATTATATATTTTTGGTAATGAAACCAAGGATGCCTCATTAGTGAACTTAATCACTGTAGCTCGCAAGCCTGAGTAAACCTGTAAACAAGGGTGCTTGCTATGTGAACCAGAAACACCGGGGTTAACCCCTACTCTTCCATGATAAGTGTTCTGGGTTCTTTTACAGGCACTACCAATCCTAGTTAACGGGGCCTACGACTTAATGTCCCATCCGAAGGACAAAGCAATTATGGTAAAGCATCTTGCTCAAGGATACGAGTGTCATGACCGGGACTTGAACCCACACTCTGCTGATCAGAAACACCAGAGCTTGAGTCCGGTGCTCTTAACAACTCGGCCACGACACGCCACTATGGTATGTGTGTAAACGTTGCGTCACTACATTGTGTAACACACATGGACATTGACTCCCAAAATGGCACAACCAAGATTATCATTTGGTGCTCGATATGTGGCATGGTGTACCCAAATCCCCCCTCCTATTGTGTCTTCATTATGTTCTGGGAATCTCAGGAATTCGTTAGAGGATTTTAGGGGGGGGTACTTCTGTACAAGAGGGAGAGGGCAGGGGAGGGTTAAGGGTTCTAAGCTCCGCCCTCCACCCCACTGGTTACCCTACTGTATGCCTCATTATCCATCATCATTTAGCTCTCCTGACATCTATGTCCAATTGCTCTCTTTTCCATCCATCATGCAGAATTGGAAGGTTGTCAACCCTTATCACGTTTACGTTCAGAGGCGTAACTCGGTAACCGGCAGCATCTTTAAGATGAGTTTGCAGCTGTATCAAGTGGACAATAAGAGCTATCTCTTGGACTTCAAGAGTCTTAGTAATACAAGGAATAGCTTCGGTCAGTACTCGTCATCTTCAATGGGTAAGTGACGAGAAGGAACTATCTTCTTGTTTCCTGCAGGACCCAATTTCATAGAGCTGCTTAAGCACAAAAAGTAGCTCAGCTCAACACATTTCTGCTTACCAGAATAAGGTTACCAGCCAGAATACCATTCCACATGTACCATCTTTGACTGGTATCCTGCTTATTTTCGCAATAGCAGAAAACTGTTGGGCAATATTTTCTGTTTAAGCAGCTCTATGATTTAATTGGGCCCAGGACCCAATGTCATAGAGCTGCTTAAGCACAAAAAGTGGCTTAGCACAACAAAATTATGCTTACCAGAATAAGGTAGCCAGCCAAAATACCATCCCACATGTACCATCTGTGACTGGTATCCTGCTTATTTTTGCTTAGCAGAAAGCTGTTGGGCAATATTTGCTGTTTAAGCAGCTCTATGAAATTGGGCCCCTGACAGTAGGATGAGTCCGTTCTTATCACAGCTTTGTGTTCAATCGGTGTTCATTGACTTTATGTGGCACATCCGGGTTATTTTAAGCGAGATACACATCTTTTGACATTCTTGAACCCGCATTTGATGTGAACACTCTTTCAGGACGCCTTTTTGGACGCTTTGTACTTATCTTTGTACTCCTGTATGAAGAGAAGCAATTGATGTTTGAAGGATGTGTACAACTTTGGTATGACTGAAAATATAAACGTTCATAGATTTGCACATAAGTTATGTGTGATAATGTTGGTCATAGTAGAGAACTTCACCTGAAATATTTTTGTTTCAAATGCTGTAGTTATAGAGAAATTGGTGAAACAGTTAGTTTTGGTTTCGTGAGTCCAGAACCCATTGTTTGAAAACGGGAATGAACAGTTTCACTATTTTGTTGTGACTAAGAGATGAACGATTGACCTTTTACTTTCACTGGTTTGTTATTTCATGTATAGAAAGTTCCCAATAGATGCCATCTTTACCGGCAACTTGGGTTTTTGCTTTGGGCTGTGTCAAGTCTTCTAACTTTTCTACACAGCCAGACTGTTTTAAGAGGAATATCAATTCCTACCTTCAGCTCCCCTGAGTTATTTTCATATGAAATATATTTTCTTCTTGTAGCCCCTTACCAAGAGTGGCTTTTTAACCTTGTTTTGGGCGAACATACACAAACAAATTAAAATGTTGGAGAATCAATCTTGAAACTCAGATTTGCGGTTCATGATGAATGGCAGTTCTGAAAAGAACCAAAGAGTGAAGCTAGGAATGGTTCATTAACCCTTTAGAGACCATAGCGGCCGCAAACGGCTTGTACCAAAATGTCCACAGTGGCGGCAAGATTTGACCTACTTCTTCTCAGACCTAGAGGGTGAAGGAAAAGGTATCGGATCGAACTGACATTTTCCAATGTTTCCAATGTTAACATAGACTGTACAACTGTAAAACAAAACCATGCATTTCTGTTTCTTAGTAACTTTCCAGAAATTTTTCCTGAAAATAACGGGGTGAAAAATCAACAAAATTAGCAATGCCTGGGCGTATGGTGATGATTATACAGAAATGAACAGTCTCTAAAGTGGCGTGTTGTGGCCGAGCGGATAAGAACACCGAACTCAAGCTCTGGTGTTTCTGATCAGCAGAGTGTGGGTTCGAATCCCAGTCGTGACACTTGTGTCCTTAAACAAGACACTTAACCACATGCTTCGTCCTTCGGATGGGACGTAAAGCCGTTGGTCCAGTGTGTTGTGTAATGCATGTAAAATAACCCAGTGCACTTATCGACAAGAGAAGGGGTTCGCCCCGGTGTTCCTGGTTTGATTGGCTGCATATTGCACCACAGCACCTTGTAAACCATTACATGGTGCTATGTAAAGGAATAGCTCTCATACTTCAACACGTAACTCCACTTACCTGTAGGAAAAATACTGAGCGCTTTGAGACACCCATCGGGAATATAAAGCGCTATATGAGAACGGCCTATTATTATTATTATTATTAAAAGACTTCATGTTTCTGTGATTTTCAATTTATTTTCCAGATGAAAAGATGGATACCAGTGAATCCAAAGCTTCCTCAACCTTGACCCCACGACTGCCATCAACCCCTGAGACTCCCCAATCACCCACGCCCCCGGCGTCTCCGACCACCATGAATCATGACACTATGGAATTCTTTGAAATCTGTGCCAGCCTCATAGCAACGTTAGCACGGTAGGTCCGTCAACAGCGCCACCTAGGGACAGAAAGTTGCAGTGCGCAGTGCGCAACAGGGCATTACAGAAGGTCATTGTTAAGGTTGCTTTTTCTGCATATTAAGCAACGCTCGGCATCACGAGTGAAAAAGTGTACAATGACTCGAGTCGCCAGTTGACGTTTCTAATTTGTGATTGTGTACACAAATCTTGAAATCAGACTGGGTTTTGTAATTGGAATTTTGTCTAGTTGGGTTGGTACAACCATGGTGCATTTTAGTAGGGGATTTGTTAGGAAATAGACCAAAGTGTCATCAGTCAGTGGGGAACGAAAACACCTGGTGTCAATCATGTTGAATAAGTCTTGAATTATTTGAAGATCTCAGGTTTCTGTGTGTGCTCGGCACATTTCTGAGCTTGAAAAGTTCACACTGCATGAAATGCAGACGAGATGGAATTGAAAAATCGATCATTATTTCGGAGAAATTTGACGAAAAAACTGGATGTCCATCCTATTTGCTCGCTGACATCTTGCATATGAAATAAATATATATATAGATATATAGACATATATATATTTACTGTTTGTTGACTTCTGAAATGAGCAGCCAAATTTAAGTGCATTGATTAAGACCTTTATTTTGTTAACAATCCTACTACAGTAAATGAAAAAGAAAACAACTCTGTATATATGTAATAAAACTAGTATGTTCCAATTTTTGTTTTGTTTTTTTAGGTGTAGATATTTTTTGAAAAAATAGCCGTGTAAAAGGCTTTAAAAAATCCTTGTATAAATATCTAGGCAAATGTTAACCCTATCAAAAGGCAAATGCAAAATGTACAACAAGAAGATATTTTTTGCCCAAACTACTTTTTTTGTGGACGTGGTCGAGTAACTTGAAAACTAAAATTGGCAAAGGAAGAAAAGTTGCCGATGTGTAAATGCATTGGTGGAGTATTTTGTAGCTTTTGATTAACAATCATTGAGCTAAACTCTACGCCCGTTCACACAGGCGTGTGTAACTGTTTATGAATAAAGTTGTGACATTTTAAACATTAATGATAAAAATAATAAGGGTTTTTAATACTTGATTATGAGTGAGAAATATTTAGATCCACAGCATTTGATGCTTAATGGTGCTGTATACGTTTTGTAAATGGAACCCACTGTTTGTTTCAATCCTATATAGGTGTAGATATATACCATAAAACTAACCTGTGAAAATTTCATTTCAAAAGGTGGTAGCGTTTTTGAGATATTGCCGAAAATCTGGAGCGGTTTTGTCCACGCAGGAAGAATAATCTGCATTGGAATACACACTCTGAGAAGCGTTACTTCTCAGATTCAAGTTTGTGGGGATAAAAAGTGATATCTTTTTCCATAACCGCAGTACTTTGAAGTGAAAAGTTTCCCAAAATGCATTATACTATCCAAAGCTTCTGTACTTCTAACCAAGTAAGTTTTTATTGCCATTCATTTTCAGAGTCATTACCAAACGTGTACGATACCTTTAAAGGAATGTGCATAACATTGGTAAGATTGAAAATATAAATGTCCACAGATTAACAGATAACTTTCACTGTATAAAAGATGGTCATGGTGGGAACTTTCCCTTGAAATATTTTTGCTTGAAAAGCTATAGTTTTGAAAAAATGAGTAAAACAATTAGTTTTGAACTCGTTGTCCGAAACCCAGTGTTTGAAAACAGTGAAAACATAGAAGTTTTTTTGTGTGTATCAAGTAGTAAACCACAAGGGAAACGGACTCGGTAAATTTTACAATATGTTTGGGGTTGAACAAAGAAAAATTTACTAGAGCGGGACTTGAACCTGCAACCTCCGGATTATCGTGCCAGTGCTCTACCAACTGAGCTCTGCAGCACCTATGTTGGTGGTCTCCCTATTTTGTCAATATCTTTGGCCAACCAACATGGGGCTAGATAGCTTAGTTGGATTAAGTTTGTGAATGCTGCGGCTGGAAATGAGGTCGGTACCTGCGTCACCTCGTTAAACGTGGATTGGTGAAAGTACTGTTAGTGTTACAGTTTTTTTGCTGTTTTTTCAACAAAGAGACATTGTATTCTGCTGAAACATTCACAGGTGAATTTTATTGTGTCTTCATTGACAATTTGGCCCATAAATCAGCATTAAGTTGCCAATTTCATAGCTCTGCTTACAGTACGCACATTTTCGTGCTAACTATGGCAGAACTATTTCCTTAAGCGTAAGCGTATTTCACAGGTTAGCAAGAAAATTAGGCGGACAGCTTGCGTGTTTGCTATGGATTTGCATCGTTACGTCATTCATTTTCATACAGTAAGCAACGGAAGGTTAGCATGCCTTTTTGTGTACTAAGCTGCTAATTTGTCAATCTTGAAAAATAGGTACTGCGAAAAAAATACTAGTCTGCCGGATTTGTTCACTTGTTGGGTTACTCAACTTCGTTCCAGTGGTGTATGATCTCGTCGCGTCATTTTTTATTTATTTTTTCCCAGAATGCCTTGCTCGATCATAACCCCTGTAAGTGTGACTTTGAAATAAATATATTGGATATTTTAATTAGTCCTGTGGTTGATCCATTCTGTGTTAGAGACTACGCAGAGCACGCTGTCAAAAGACGCATCAAGTCATAGAGCAACTGGTCCCCTCTCATTCTTGTTTGAACTTGTGATATGTCTAACTGTATGCAGTTTAGGGTGGTGACCACATAAAATCATGTTTCATTTGAAGTGTATTGCTTCAAAATACATGCATTTTGACTTGTGGTACTAAGCACCATACAAGCGCTCGAAATGCTTTTCAAAAGCGTGTGCGCAGAGCAGTCACTTTTCTGGTAAGCCAATCAGCATTGATTTTCAGTGCTTCCCTACCAGGGGTTTAACGAGAGGTATCTATACGGCGCGCTGCCCATGGTTGCGAGGCTGTGGGTTACTGGCCTTGTATGAACATGACTGGGCCCAATTTCATAGCGCTGCTTAACGGTAAGCAAATTTTCATGCTTACTGTAGTAGAAAAATTTGCTTGTTCATAAGCGTATTTCACAGGTTAGCAAGAAAATTAGGCGGCCATCTTGCGCGTTCACCATGGATTTGCATTGTTACGTCATTCATTTTCATACAGTCAGCACCGGAAGGTTAGCATGCCTTTTCGTGTGCTTACGGTTATCAGCGCTATGAAATGGAAACTCGCTCAGTAAGCACAAAATCGGCCGTTAAGCAGCTCTATGAAATTGGGCCCTGGACTGTGGTTGGTGGTTGATTGGGTATTTTGAGCCCTAGGTCATGTCGGAATTAATGGCTTCCACAGTGGCTTTGGCTGGGACTTCCAAAAGTCCTATTCTGCAATGTTGTCGATGCAGGCAACGGCTGTAGCTGTAGCCATAGCCAAAGTCCCTTGATTCGGACGCAGCATTAGATCATCAGGAGACTGAAATAATTATATGTTAAGCAGAAGCAGGTAGCCTGCCATTGCCATTTACTGTTACTTGGTTTTGCCTGGTTCCCTATTGATTATTGCTTTAGTTATATGGCAGTTTGGGCTCAACGGCTCTATGTCAGGGATGGGATTTCTCAGGATTTGTTTTCCTGATTTCAGGATTTTTTCAAAATCTCTTTGGGCCTTCATATAATCCTTGACAAAATTAAAGCATTCACCAAAGAAAGAAACAGCCCACTGTGTGTTCAAACCTGTAAGTTCTGTATTTCTGGTGATGCATAGAGTCTGTAAACCTCCTGAATTGTAACATCTGGAAGGTTCTGGGTCTAGAATAAGGGGGAACCCCAACCTCGTCCCCATGGTTTACTTTATTTCCAACCATGTTTACAATTGACAATAGTAAACCCTGGGAGGGAAACTCCTTACTTGGACCCTGATTGGACAACGACTGGCATACAAAAGTCTAACGTAAACATGTTAAGTTGTACTCATTCAGTATTCACCATGTTCACAGCCAGACTATTCTAATTTGCATACGTATCCAAACATTTTGGATATGCAAATGATCCAATACCAGGTTGAGAGAGCGGTCAACCTCGTACTGCTCGACACACCTTGGGGACGAGGTTGGGGGAACCCAGGCCAGAAAGCCATATTTTCAGGAATGTTCACATTCATCAATTCTTATCCTTGGTATGTAGGCAGGACTTAGATGGAGGAAAGTCATCACTGACTTAATCCAAGTCTTTTTCTGTTATTTCCGTCATCTATCACTGTGTGCTGTGGCCATTTCATTGGGTTTTTTGGCGTGTCTTATAAGTTTCATTTAAAAAACTGACCATGTTATCATGACAGGTTAACTTAAAGAAAATGAAAACCATTCCTAAAATCGTAGATTTGAAAAAAAAATATTACGGTGCAAATTGCATTTATCCCAAGATACTGTGTACTTGTCGTGTAAATTCTGTGTAATTAAAAATGTACATTAAAATAAATAAAACATATATCATTATTTTTTTGACTAGTAACTTTGTGAATTTTTTTTTTATTATTGATAAAATGTTTGGGTCTTTAGAAAGACCTGTATGGTGCGGATTGTTTATTGTTAAGTGTTCCATGTGATAACATGGTATGCAATTGAAATGGTTATCGGATAAAATACAATAAGTGTATTCATTTACTTGTAACATGCTGTTTGGTGATGAGGACAAACAAAATATGAAATCAAATTAACTCAAAGATGAAACAAACGTACATTTCTTTGTTGGTGTGAACGTTTTGTTCGGGTACGACCGAGCGATTTTGACAGCAAAGTAGCTTAGCGGTATGTACTGTATGCATTTTAAGGTTTATGCTAAGGTTTATCTTAAGGGTATTGTACAGGATTGGCAGGGATAAAAAACATCAATGTTTAATTTTAGTCTGAAAGCTTACTGATTATGAAGTTCATACTAGAACCATTTTTTTTCTGGGAAATATTTCCCTTTGAAATGAAGTCATATTCAAGAAAACTGTATCTGAAACCAAAACAAAAATGCAACAGCTGATTTCAGATGTTACAACCAAAATTAAAGATACAACCAAAATTCAGGACAATGTGTTTACATGCTGAAAATTGTGTATGGTTTTTCACAGTTTTCTCCTGACTCACACAACGGGTTAAGCCCAAATTTTCACAGGTTTATTATCTCATGGATATGGTTGATCACACAAAACATGAACACTGTCTGCAACTATTTTGTCAGCTTCTACCAATCCTGTATAATAATACCTTTAAAGGGACACGTTGCATTGGATTGGTCAAGTTGGTCTATAAAAAGCATTTTTAACCGTTTGTTATAAAATGCATATGGTTAGAAAAATGCTATAAAAGTAGAATACAATGATCCACACAAATATGCCTCGAAATTGCGTGGTTTTCCTTTTACATTGTGAACAAACACGGTCGGCCATTTTGAAGAGTAAAATTTTTGACTCCACAAAATGGCCGACCGTGTGAGTTCGCAAAGTAAAAGGAAAACCACGGAATTTCAAGGCATATTTGTGTGGATCATTGTATTCTACTTTTATAACGTCTTTCTAACCATATGCATTTTATAACAAATGGTTATAAACGCTTTTTTTAAGACCAACTCGTCCAATCCAAGGCAACGTGTCCCTTTAAGGTTGAGCTGGTCTTAAGCCAGCTTGAGATGTTGAGATGAAAGCACTCCTGAGCAGGAAGTCATGAAGTTGAAATCTGCCTGGTTTGCCTGCAGGGATTTCATCCACAATGCGTCAAGTGTTAAGCTACTTTGGGTCAAGGGAACAAAATCTTGTCTTCTTAGGGCTGTAACTGTCGTCACTAAACAAGTTCAACCCTCCACAGTGTATCATTGTTTATTTCTGCATTTACTTGTTTCTTTTTGCTTTTGATGTGTTTCCTTGTTTTGTTGCTCCAAAAAAAATTGCCAGAAATAATTATGTTTACAAAAAAAATCCGTATGCAGTAATGCATTACCCGAAATTGATTTGTATATTAAAAACCGATTTGTAAAAACAAACCATACTGTACAATAAAAACCATAACAACCTATACAATTATAACTGTGTTTGGTGCATAGCTTTGATTCCATGCATGGAACGTTTTGTATGATCCAAGCAAACGATGTCAAACCATAAATCCATAAAACAGAAACTGATGTGATATTAAAAAGACTAATCTAAAAGAAGTTTATCATTTTTAGTTTTACTGTTTTTTATTCATTTCTGTGATGGTGCTTTTTATAAATCATAAATACATAAAAAATTTTGACCACTTTTAACTATTTACATAAAAACCCTGAGGGTGGTTAGAGCGGTGCCATGGCTTTAAAAATTGTCACCTGGGCCCAATTTCATGGCTCTGCTTACTGCGGAATTCTGTGCTTACACGCTTTACAGGGCACTGTAGGCGCAGTGGTAATAGACTGTGCGAGTCCTGTGTGTATTTGAACATTGGGACCCGTTAAAGCGTGTGAGTTAGTTTCCTTCACGCATTAAAGCAATGTGCGCGGGACCAAAGTGGTCCCAAAAATGTTTGAATAAGCGCGAGACTTGCACGGTCTATTAGTGCCATGAAATTAGCCACAGTCCATCTTTGTCCAGATTTTGGTACCCTGTTTATTTCTATATTTACAGGATGCACAGAAAATTAACCAGTACATAATGCAACGTTACCGTGACTCTAAAAACAAACAATTTAACATAAATTCCTTTGATCAGTTAAAATACACTATCACACTTTTAAAGTTTTATTTTTTAATAAATCAACTCAACAGCTTTGGTCTGAAGTTTAAATATGAGGTATCAATTTACCCTATAAATTATGAGTAGCTAGAGAGTCAGTTGCTGGGAGTTAACAAAGCAACCATTGGTGTGAACAAAGAAATCCACAAAGATTGGGAGTAGCAAAATGGCAGTTGGAATGGCTTCACTTAATGGTTTTCAGTTATCACTGCAATGCAAGTGTGTAAAAGATAAACAGTATGGTTGATGTTGGCTTCAATTGATTGGATGACCCCTCAGCCAAGTCTATATTGTACTCTGAGGGCGCTATTTGGGGGGGGGTTGCATGATTACTGAACATCCAAAGAGGACTTCATACACCCATGATACACCCAAGAAGCACACAAGAAGCACCCAACCAGCTGAGTAAATTCATGCATGCCACAACTGCAGAAATGTCTAAGGTAAGTAGACATCATTTACTGCTTTCTGACAAAACACTAAATGACACTTTCCATGTAGCGAATGTAGGAGGCAGATAAAAAGCATTTTTGTACCAAACCAAAGATTGTATTTACTGCCTCAATTGCACTTCAAGTAACATGGGCATAATGGATTTCATGGGATCCAAGCATACATTTTAATCTTCATAACTTTTTTCTTCTGAATAATCTACTGTACACTTGTGTTATAAATCTATTTTCTTATAATATTTACAAAACAAATATTACATTTACAAGTTATTAAAATAACAATCTATTAATTTATAATCTTTCTTAGCATAACATTATCCATTCTATACACACATCTTAATTTTATGTAGACAAATTAAGTGTTGGTTGTTCAAAAAAATAATATACAGAATTTGTACTGTGCAGTCCACACATTTTTACAAACCAGACACCAGGGGTCGATTTCACAAAACTCTTCCTAACTTAGGACTAGTCCTAGGCAATGCTAAGAGATAGGACTAGTCTTAAGTTAAGACCAGTGTCTTAAGTTAAGACCAGTTACTGGTCCTAACTTCAGATAAGACTAGTCTTATCTCTTTGTGAAATCAGCCCCAGGCATGCTACATCCTCTCTTATATGCAGCCTCAGCCAGGGTGTGGCATTGGGGCGTGGCATGGGGCGTGGCCCACCCACACTAACCCTGTGGGTGGACAAAGCTTTATCTCTTATGAGAAGTCAGTGGTACCTCTGTTGTTCAGAAAAATAAGGCAACCTGTCTACTCTCATGGCAATGTAAGTGCTGGAAGTTAAGTTTTGTTTGAATAAGGGAATAAAAGAGGAGAGGGCAACAGGGTCTTAAACGGCCGTTTAAAACCGGCAGGGACGTGACCCTGCAAGGTTTTAAACAGCTGTTAAAGACCCAGTCACTACTCCTTTATTCCCATTCATAAATGCCCTTTTGGGTTGCTTGTTTGTTTGTTTGTTGGTTTGTTGGGGTGTTTGTTTTGATGATCTTCTGGTCAAGGGAAACTTGGCAAACTCCCACAAGGGGATTTAAACACCAAGCTGGCAACAGCCAATCTATCTAATACAAACATTGGTTTAACGTTCATGATTATGAATTGCACAAATCAAGAAATATTGTGATTCAGTAACTAGACGACAATACCTATTTTAGTCGTTGTGAAAACAGTGGTTAGCTTGGTAGGATTTTTGTAAAAAAAAGCGTAATAATGTAGGAAAATCTGTAAAACCTCTTATTTGTAAATTTTAAATCCCTGTCATGTCCTCAGGCTCCAGGGCCCAATTTCATATAGCTGCTAAGCACAAAAATTTGCTTAGCATGAAATTTCTTCCTTGATAAAAACAGGATTATCAACCACATTTCCATGTGATTTTCAGGATAAGCAAACAACAGCTGAATACCAGTAACAAGCAATATGCAACACATGGAAATTTGATTGATAATCCTGTTTTTTATCAAGGAAGAAATTTCATGCTAAGCAAATTTTTGTGCTTAGCAGCTCTATGAAATTGGCTCCAGTTCACCAAGGGTTAAAATTGCAAGCAACACTCAATGGTTGTACGAACGTGTGTGTGCTAATAGATTTTACATTGAGTACCTGTATGTACTGATTGCGTTACGAGTAACATAGGCCCCTATTGATTGCGTTACGCCAACACGCATAATGTTTCAACACTTTTTTACCACGTCTATTCTACATGTTTTAAACATTGCCTCGTGATCTCTCGACCAATCAGAATTGATCAACTGTCCGAGGTATTTACAGATAAATAATCATACATTCTAAGCCTCATTTCAAAGCTGTGAAGAGCACCTTCATTATTATAAAAATTTACATAATAATTTCTATGCATCTCTCACTCCCTCTTAACCCTTTAGAGAATATTTATTTATGTAGAATCATCACCATACGCCCAGACACAGTTTTATTTTTGATTTTTTTTTTAACATTTTTTTCTTGTAAAAGTGTCTGAAAAAAATTATATAAAACTATTTTTTAATTTTTTTTTAAACATAGATACCATGATAACATAGGAAACATTGGGAAAAAAAGTCAATTCATGTCATGACCTTTACTTTGACCTTTGTGGTTGAGTGGAAGTAGGTCAGAACCTGCAGCCGTTTGTGGCTGCTATGGGCATTTTGGTACAAGCCGTTTCTGGCCGCTATAAAGGATTAATAATAGACCTTTCTTTTACAAACTTTGACCACCATTTTGTATGGGCGGACTTGAGTAACACAAAATAGATATATCTGGGTTGGCACTAATCTGCCCTGTTGAAATAAAAACGTTTAAAACTCTTTTTTATGACGATTATGTGTACTTTTTTGTTTAGGGTAGCACGGCTGATCCATCAGTGATATGGGTAATTGGATAGCATTATTGTATTATTTGGTTTTTGACCTTACACCAATGTCTATTAAGCACTGTATACTCGGTACTTTCCCCGAGCCCTGTGAGAAAAAAAAAAAACACAGACATATCACACGGGTGGGATTCGAACCTTTGCCATGGCAGCCCAAATGTCTTACCACTAGACCACCAAGCTAGCCCAGTAGCTAGAGGCAGTTAGAATCCTATTTTGTTTAGCAGGGAGTACCGCAATTATTTAATAGATGTTTCAAATGTAGAATTAACATCTATTTAAGCACTATTGAATTAAATGATAAATGATCGTATTCATTTGCAGTAAATGCCGCCCGTACTTTTGCAAATCACAAAACTTGTGGCTGTCTCAAGTCGAAAGAACAATATATACCCCCCCCCATAAAGTGCATACTATCTGTAACACATTATTGCACTGCAAACAAAACTAAAGTTAGAAACATTAAAACAGGGAATTTTCATAGTAGAGAAAGTTCCCTTGTATATACAAGTAAGAACCACTTCAGCCTGGCTACCATGGGCAGTGCGCCGTATCGATACCTCTCGTCACTAACCCCTGGTAGGGAAGCACTGAAAATCAACGCTGATTGGCTCACCAAAAGTGACTGCTCTGAGCGCACGCTTGTTCAAAACTTTCGAGCGTGTCAAAACGCACATATTTTGACGCAATACACTTCAAATGAATCACGTTTTTATATGGTCACCCTGAACTGAATACGCTTAGACTTAGACGCTTAGTGTGTATAGCGCGTTGCATTTGCATGGTTTCTAGTACAAATAAGACATATCATGTGACGCGCTCTAAACCAATCGAAAGGCAGAACATTTGTAAGGGGTGTTATAATAATATTAATGTCAGTCTCTTCCCATTTTCCAAGATTGGATTACAGTTATGATGAGACTTTCAATACGCCATTTCTTAGTTTGATTCTGTGGTCCCTTTAGATTAAATCAACTAAATATTGAATTAAACAGGTGTAACTGAACATAAATGTATCACATGCGTAACTTACTCGTCACTTAACGACGGACATAAATTCAGCACATTTCTCTAGAAAAATAACGATCCTAAATTACCGAATTACTTACTCTAATATTTTACTCTAAATGCAGCAACATTTTAAAAAAAGGAGTTGACAATCTCTAAAGAAGAAATATCAATAAATGAGTTAATTATCAATAAATAATTGTTTAAATAATTGTTTCGTTTTTTGATGTTATTGCATTAGATCAGCATATTATGACATTGAAAAACTTATTACACATAACTTGACCCTTGTGTGTTATATTTTATAAACTACAGTACAGTGTTCTTATTTTGAGGTTTAACTTAATCACAAATGTCTCTGGAAACAAACTCCAGTTCAGAAAGACGATTTTGTATGCTTGACTTAACTTCATCAATAACTTCATAACTCTGATTTTTCAACCATAATACACACCCTCGATACTAATTTTAAAATGAAGGTTAATTCGGATCCCTCTCTCCCCATGCCAGCCCAGACAAAGCTACATTGTCTTTTTCTGTGAATTCGTCCTTGTTGTAAGTCCTTCCATGTTTTTTTGTTGTGTTTATGTAATTTGTTTCTAACATTACCCTGTATATGCCAATGGTTGAGTGGGGGTCGTCGGCCTAGTGCTCTTCTTGTTCATCCCATGTACCCTTTTCACTGTTTTCTTTTCGCTTTCTTCGAAAAACATTCAACAAAATACATAAATTATTCAAAATTCCACATTCATTTCTAGTCTTGCATGAATACACCCACTTTCCCATTGGCACCTACATAGGGTCATTGATACAAGCCCTATGTGTTTCTAGATGGCCCTCTGCTCAATATGTATTATTTTCTTCAAAGCCGTTGATTTATGACTTGTTGTTTACTTGAGTGGAAATTAATAAACAAACAAACAAACAAACCTGTGAATATCTGACACATACCAACCCGTGTAAATGTCTAGAGTTACCAACTTAAATTATTAATAATTTGGGAGCGAATAAAGAAAAATTGACTAGAATGGGATTTGAACCTGCGACCTCCTGTCTGCCGGTGCTCTAACCGAATGAGTTATCTAGCTCTGATGTTGGCGATGTCTCTATTTTGTCAATATCTTTGTTTTGGGGTGCCAAGTCCTGAGAAGCCATTCAATCGTTAACTGCCGCGTAGCCAGGGATCACACCGAAATTCACGATACAACCTGGGAAGCGGCAGTGCAGGGATCACCTCATAAGGGGATGCACCATTTTATTTCAGACATCAAGTAATAAATCATGATGGAAACTGACTTGGTAACTTAAATTCAATTTTTGGGGGTGATATTTGGCAAATTGAGGCTTCGTTTCTTTGCCAACCAGGTCACTGCAACAGCGCCCCCAAGCATAATTCTTTCCACATACGTATACCCACTGGTACATCAATGTAAACATTCGTAGTTGTAGCCACAAACAATGTTCAGCTCTTTGTAATGTTATCCTCTGTTGCACCATCTTGTCCGTTGACCGTCTCGACGGGGTCGTCGTCGATGGAGTCTAGTCCTTCTTGTGAGGTGACGTTGTTGTTGCCAACCAACGCTAGTTTGCAGCGTAGGTTATTAATGGCAGAGTGAACCTTGAAATGAAGTTTGTTCTCCAACATAAACTTCTTCTTGGTCCTGTTAATAACAAAAAATATTTATATAAAAGTATAAACCTAGTTCTTATATTGCACATTTTAGATTATTAATGGCAGAGTGAACCTTGAAATGAAGTTTGTTCTCCAACATAAACTTCTTCTTCGTATAAACCTAGTTCTTATATTGCACATTTTACAATAACGTATCGTTGCGCTTTACATTAGTGCCCCGGTCAATGGGCCAAAAGCATTCCTTTAATCTTTCTCAGCTCCTGGGGAGTATAAAAGCCCGGTCTGTCGTAGCACTCTGAAAGGCTTTTCAAACACAATATCAACCTCTATACTCCTCCCCCCACAAAAAAAAGGGTTACCCCCAAAAAGCAAAATATATAATACCAAAAAAAAGTCCACAAAAATAAAGAATGAAGAAGAAAAAGTCCATCCACAATTTTAAAAAATAGTGCGCACAAAAAATATAAGGGCAAAAATGGACCAAATGGCTTGAAATGGGCCTTCATTTTCAATTTTTTTTCAACTCCCCCCTGCGTCTCTGTGCATCGGATAGCCCCAACGTGCCGATGTACATTCTCTTTCATATTTGCACCCCCCAAATTCATATTGCACCCCCCCAAATTCATATTCGCCCCCCCAAAAAAAATATCCTAGTTACAGGCCTGAATGTCTGCAGCACATGTGTAAAAGGCGCCTGACTACTTTTCAGAGTAGCCTCACTTTGGCTCCCATGTACTTGCTTTGTAACCTTTCGACAGAGAGACGGCTTCATATGGGACTACACAAATCACAAGTGGCATGACGTAACAATATCATTTCATTAGATAAGGATATACATGATAAAATACAATTAGCTGTTGCAAACTGCGACTACCACCCAAGAGGACCTATGGGATACTATGTAAAAAATAGCCTCAAGTTTCAATCCTAGCAGTCTTTCTTGAAGGTTAAATGACAAGTAGGAGCTTGCATGCCTAAGGTTCGGCACGTTTATAGCCCAGTGAAGGGGGTTCATGCAGAGTATTGACAAGAGTTTGGCCTTTAAGAAAGACTCGGCTGAGGTTGGAACATGAGGCCATTAAATTTTGTTTTGCGTAGATGGCACGGTTCTCCCCATGCACAAGCTAGCATATTGGGCCAATACGCACAATTTGCGTGCCGATATGCGCAAATTTCAGCCAATACGCAAAAACAGTTTGGTTTTGGGTTGGGGTTTTTCACAAGAAACATAAAATACATCAAGAGAAAACCATATAGAATGCTCCAGATTGCAAAGTAGGGCTTTTTAAACCAAGTAGAAAACATTCCGAAGACCTTGTTTCAATTCAGCGTGCTTCAGCCACACATCCAAAAATTTGAGTCCAGAATGCCTCACACTTTTGAAAAAACCAGGGGAGAACCCTGAAAGGGATATAGTGAACAACATACCTTGAGCGTAGAAGGAAGAGTTTGGCTTCCTCTAGTCTATTGTGTTCCAGATAGAGCAAACCCAGTTCCATTGTTGCATACGGCACTAGATAATTGTTGTACACAATCTTCTCCTCTCTGAAAGCAATTGTAAATATCCAGCAGATATTAAAACTCATTATTCTTTTAACTCTTTCACGTGCCGACCGGTAGCCAGCGACCGGTTTAAATCCCTCCAGAAAAATAGATGTACAACAAACAAGAATGGTGTGTTAACAAACACAAATGCCCCGCTGAGATTACGTCATTCTTGAGTTATCGCTTAGACAACATTTCTTTTGTTTTAGCCATAATGACCTTGAAATTTGTTGTAGGGGGTCCAAAAACAATAGGCTTCTGGAGGATCTCGAGACCAATCCACACACCAAGTTTGAAGTTGATATGCCAAGGCTTTCTTGAGTTATCACTCAGACAACATTTCTTTTGTTTTAGCCATAATGACCTTGACATTTTTTGTATGGGATCCAAAAACAATAGGCTTCTGGGGGGTCCCAAGACCAATCCACCCACCAAGTTTGGAGTTGATAAGATCAAAGCGCTATAAAGTGAGCAAACCAATGGAACTATACTTCAACATATTACATTTGATACAGATAAGTTTTAAGAGATTTCTTGAAAATTAGCAAAGAGTTACAATTTCTAATGGATACTGGGAGGTTGTTCCACATCTGGGGAGCAACATAGGTGAAAGTTTGGTTGTGAGCAGATGAGAGTGTTCTGATGGTTGAGTGGTTCAGTTAGGCGTGTGGTGTCGAAAGCTGATCGCAAGCTTGCGCGTGGCGGTTGGTAGAGAGCAAGGCAAGATGATAAGTAGCCCGGTGCTATTCCTAGGAGACATTTAAACACAGTAACTAAAACTTTGAAAGTTACCACTTACTGTTCCATGACTTCCTGAAAGCACATCTCAGCCTGGGATGGTCTCTTAAGACACCTCAGACAAACTCCTTTGAGAAGCATCGCTAAGCCGTAATCATCAGCATAGCATACATTGGTGTCTAGAAATCAGAACGGTATACACAAGACAAAGTCACTTAGGATAGTAGTAGTATTATTATTATTATAGGTTTAGCAAGGTTTAGATGCTCAGCACATAAGCTACAAGTTGAGGTTGGGAGATATACAGGTGTAGAATTTAAGAGTTTAATGAGTTTTACCTTTTGTTTTATTGAGTCTGAATGAGTTTTACCTTTTGTTTTATTGAGTTCTCTAATTGTCTTTTCAATTATGTCAATCACGGGCACCACCAACTCATCCTTCTTGCCAATGATGATAAAACCATTCCAGGAATAAATCAACTCCTGTATTGAAAAATAGAAGAGAACAACTATTAGAAAACAGAGTATGAAAATTATACATCTTTATAATACAATACTGGTCACCATAGCTGGGTTAATTGATCCATAGGTCCTAGGCACCAGTGCTCCTTAGGCCCTATACACCAGTGCTCCATAGGTCCTAGGCACCAGTAATCCGTAGGCCCTATACACCAGTGCTCCATAGGCCCTAGGCGGCAGTGCTCTGTAGGCCCTAGGCACTAGTGTAAGTGTTCCGTAGGCCCAAGGCACCAGTGTTCCGTAGGCCCAAGGCACCAGTGTTCCGTAGGCCCAAGGCACCAGTGCTCCATAGGCCCTAGTGCTCTGTAGGCCCTAGGCACCAGTGCTCTATAGGCCCACGGCACCAGTGTTCCGTAGGCCCAAGGCACCAGTGCTCCATAGGCCCTAGGCACCAGTGCTCTGTAGGCCCTAGGCACCAGTGCTCTATAGGCCCACAGCACCAGTGTTCCATAGGCCCTAGGCACCAGTATTCCATAGGCCCTAGTGCTCTGTAGGCCCTAGGCACCAGTGCTCTATAGGCCCTAGTGCTCTGTAAGCTCTAGGCACCAGTGTTCCATAGGCCCCAGGCACCAGTGTTCCATAGGCCCCAGGCACCAGTGCTCCATATGGCCCTAGGCACCAGTGTTCTGTAAGCTCTAAGGCTCCAGTGTTCCACAGGCCCTAGGCACCAGTATTCCGTAGGCCCTAGGCACCAATCTCATGTAGGCCCTAGTTACCAGTGTTCCCGTCACAAATATTATTGTGTGAGAGTGTAAGTACTTTCTCCTTTGTATTTTCATACTTTCAAAATGTTCAGAGTCCCCCAAATTTTTAGTGGGCCCCAAGCACAATGCCTGCTGTGCCTATTGGATAATCCCTCAAATAGTCTTCTCTGGCCGAGCGGTTAAGAGCTCCGGTGTTTCTGATCAGCAGAGTATAGGTTTGAGTCCCGGCAGTGGCACTTGTGTCCTTGAGCAAGATACTTTACCATTATTGCTTTGTCCTCCGAATGGGACATTACGCCGTAGGTCCTGTGCACTAGGGTTGATAGTGCAGGTAAAAGAACCCAGAACACTTGTCGTGGAAGAGTAGGGGTTAACCCCGGTGTTTCTGGTTCACATAGCAAGCACCCTTTTTTTTACAGGTTTCCTCTGGCTTGCGAGCTACAGTGATTTAGTTCACTTATGAGGCATCCTTGGTTTTTACTACCAGAAATATATAATAATAATAATAATATACTTAGAATACATACCAATCCAGCGAGGGTGTTGACCGTCCCATGCTCTAGAAACTTCTTACTCTTCTGGATGGCAAACTTCTCAAAGGGAATGGATTTGCCTGCCACACGTTGTTTATACTCTGGTACTTTGCGGAACATCTCGGCGAGCTTCTCTTTAGTTTTTTGCGTTTGGTCTGGACACATAGACATGAAGCAGGCTTGCTGGTAGTAATACGTGGCCTAGAGAAAGGGAAAGCGCAGACACTGACTAACTCCACCTTTTTTTTTAATTTGCAGTATTTTTGACCGCCTAATGAGGGTGTATGTGAACCAAATTTACATGATGCGAAACAAGTAAAACGAACTGGGTGGTGGGTTTTTTATTGTTATTATTATTATTATTTATTTGGCCATTGATACAAGAACAAAACAAGAATGGTGTGTTGACAAACAAAAATGCCCATCTGAGATTAACCTCATTCTTGAGTTATCGCTTAGACAACATTTCTCTTGTTTTAGCCATAATGACCTTGACATTTGACAAGAGGGTTCAAAAAAATTGGTTTCTGGGGGATCCCAAGACCAATTCACACACCACGTTTGGAGTTAATATGCCAAGTCCTTCTTGAATAATCACTCATACAATGATTGCACACACACACACGAAAGGACAAGGCAAACACTATATGCCCCTTCGGCTTGCTTCGCCGGCGGGGCATAAGAATAAAGGCAGTCAAAATAATATGAAACTGTAATGGTGACGCGAGGAAGTTCTGCGGTTTAGTGCTCGAGACATCTGCAAGGGGTCATGGGTTCGAATCCAACCTGGGTAGTATGCCTGTGGATTTTGCTTTTTGCAGGACCCGGGAAAGCATCGAATAAACATTTCTCATCCCACATCAGTTTATGGGTGAAACCAAAAACAAATCGAGTCTAATAACAATCTCTGTGATGAAACAACAGCTTAGAAATCTTTAAGAACTAAAATTATTTTTTTTTCAATTTGAATATGGTTTAAAATCAATTCTATTAACCACCAACCTTGATATTGTAACTGTTTGCCGAAAAAGAAAATCCTTACTTCTTAATATTCAAATTAGTTTAAACATACCAGTTGACACATAGGATTCGAACTGCCTCTAGCCACCGGGCTAGCTTGGTGGTCTAGTGGTAAGACATCTGCTCTAGCAATGCAAAGGTCGTGGGTTCGAATCCCACCGGAGTGATTTGCCTGTGGATTTTGTTCACAGAACTCGGGGAAAGTACTGAGTATACAGTGTTTAAAACTCATCGTGTAAGGGTAAAAAACAAAATATACACCAGTTGAAAGACTGGCTTCCCAGAGCATGCTCACTGACCTTTGACCAGCGGCTCTCTTTGCATAACTTATCCGCATATCTGCAAGCCATTAACCAATCTAATTTGAAGGCGTGACACCACATGAGCTCCCAGTAGCAGATATGGTGGAATTGTCTCCATTGTTGCTGTGAAGCAATGCACTCAGTGAACTTATCTATAGCCTAAAAACAAATAATCACAATAGACAAACAAAAATAAATCACAGCTTGATGTTTATCCTCTTAACATTGCATTCATAATTTCCTCTGTATCTATGTGGAGCGTTGTAAGTTAAAGACCAGCATGAACGAAAATGCAGTAGGTGATCTGTGCTGAAATTCATTAAAGATGTTTACAATCAATAAGGAAATCGACTTCTCATGGGATTAAACATATTTTAATATTGAAAGAAAAACAATCACTTTAAACACCCTTATCCGGTGCTTTTCAGAAGGATTCGCAAAAAGTGCACTCATGTTACGTCATTTGTTGGAGCTCCGTTTTGTATAGCCATTTAGTTGCAGCATGGAGGTATAACAAAGCATCACCTCCCACAAATGACGTCAAAGTATTGTCATTTTGACGCAAGCCGTCAATGGCAGAAGTGTAGCTAGTTTTCAAAACCTTTATATTCAGGCCTAATTTTTTTATTGATAAGTACGAAAAATTCAGACGTGTCAAATTATCAAAATTTCAATTAAATGATAAACAAACACATTATAAACAAGTTAAAATAGTATTCCTGTTAAAAAAATTTCGCTCAAGTAGCTGTTTAACTAAACCAAATCCCATGTAAAGCATTTATAATCAGTTTACTAGTGCAGTCCTCACTCCAACAGAATTAAACAAAACATGCAGTTTGATTTAAAAGGGTTGGTGTGGTAGTAGGGCTTTAACCTATGAAGTCTGTGATAGCAGAATATAATAGTATGTTGTGAGAGTATGGTGTGACTTAATAAGTTTTTCCGCCCGTACTTACCGATGTAAAGTTCCCCATGATTTCTTCTATCCGTCCATCAAAGTATAAAAAGGTCACCCCAGTAGGATACTTCTTAAGACATGGGGCTAAGACCTCGCGAGAATGATCTACGTCACCATCTGCTGTGCCTGTTTGTCGTTGAACAATACAAGAGTTACAAAATAACACAAGTCAAACACAATCAGAGAAAGTACTGGACTCAAGTTTTACTGGTTAAGTCATTCGAGGTCTGGGTTTGAATCCTAGTCTTAAGAACTGTGTCCTTGGGCAAGATACTTTACTACAATTGCTTCTCTTCACCTAAGGGTATATTATTAATGGGTACCTGCGGGGGTAGAGGTTGATATTGTTTTTGAAAAAGCCTTCGGAGCGCCACGGCAGCCATGGGCCGTTTACTCCCCCGGGAGCTGAGAAAGATTACAGGAATCTTACTGGCTCGATGATCAGGGCACTAACGTAAAAAGTACTGATACATTACTGTAAAATGTGCTTTATAAGTACTAAATATTATTATTATTATTATTATTATCAAGAACTGGATGCAACTCTTTTATACAATTCAAAACAAACCACCGATAGTTGAAGGCAAGTTGCCTTTCAAACAGACGTATAAACAGTCTGGTACACATAATGAGCATTGTACGTTAATACAACTTTTGTATTCGGGAAGTACGATAACAAGATGGTAGAATTTGAGGCTTTGCATGGTGGAGACAAGCAAACATTATTTCAGCTACACCATGATGTATTAAACCTCTTCTGTAAAAAGCCGGTTGGTTTGTTCTCAACATTTCGTCTGGTGTCTTCATCAGGAGATTGCCATTCCTATCAGACAGCCGACTCATGAATGAGACAAATTATGCTTCTCGTAATTGAGCAGGGAATGTTGATTTTTTGTCGGTGTGTGCACAGGGGCAAACAGTGGGACTCAGCTAAGTAAAATACTCAATCAAGTACAGTACAGTGTGACACAGGTTTTCTCCTCTCACTATTTGCTTAGGCCTTTTAACCATCAACCATATTTACTTATCAAACGTCTGCCTTTACCAGCTGCAACATGATTTGCCCATTTTCTGTGTTAATTGAACAGGGGGGTTCCAAGGCACGTGTTTGTTTAAAGCAAATGTACAACATTGGTAATTGTCAAAGACCAGTATCCACACTTGATGTGACCCAACATATACATGAAATAACAAACCTGTGAAAGTTTAAGCTAAATCGGTCTTCGGAGTCATGAGAAAACAGTGAAAAAAAAACATTATATATTTTCACTGTTCTCAAACATCGGATTTTATCACCAGCGATAAAGACTAGTTGTTTCACTCATTTCCTAAAAACTATAGCATTTCCAGCAAAACTGTTTCAAGGGAAGTTTTCCACCATGACCATCTTTATACCATGTAAGTTATGTGCAAATCTGTGAACATTTATATTTTCAACCTTACCAATGTTGTACACACCCTTTAACGCCAGCCAATATTTTAAACAAATCAAAGTGCTATAGCACGAATGTTTTCCAGGTCACTGCGATGAACAGACCCCCGGTGTTGCATGATTATTTTTTATTTAAAGGCACTGAACACGCTTGGAAATTGTCAAAGACCAGTGTTCTCACTTGGTGTATCCCAACATATGCATAAAATATCAAGCCTGTGAAAATTTGGGCTCAATTGGTCATCGAAGTTGCAAGAAAATGATGAAAGAAAAAACACCCTTGTTGTACAAATTTGTGTGCTTTCAGATAGGAATAAAAACTTCTTGCAAGAAGTTTTTATTATTTTAGTGAGAAATTACCTCTTTCTCAGAAACTACGTTACTTCAGAGGGAGTTGTTTCCTACAATGTTTTATACTATCAACAGCTCTCCGTTGCTTGTTACCAAGTCAGTTTTTATGCTAATATTTTGAGTCATTACCAAACGTGTACGATACCTTTAAGCAAGGGTAGAAATCCATATTATTTACCGAATGCGTACGTTGCCACTGTATGAAACGCGATGAGTACCGATGAACACAACGGTGCCCTGAGGCTCGGTAACTTACTGCCGATTTCCAACTCAGTAAGACCGTAGTCCTGAATAAAAAGGAAGACAAAAAAATCGAAAACTTATATGATCCAGCTTTGGTCATGCTGAGTTGGGTGTGACCCCTGGCTATTCGGCAGTTACAGGTTGTATGGCTTTCCGACTGGCACCCCCCGAACAAAGATTTTAGACAAAACAGGGAGACCGCCAACATAAGGGATAGATAGCTCAGTTGGTAGAGTGCGGCAACGCTAGCCACAGAGGTCGCAGGTTCAAATCCCGTCTACTCAATTTTTCTTTGGTGAACCCAAAGTTTATTAATTCCAATAAACTAATTCTTAATAAATACAACAAACAACCGACCTGTGAAATTTCACTTAAATTCTGTCACGTTTTAGTGGGAGGAAAAAGACCTTTAAAAAATGGTTTACGTTTTGTCAGGGACTATGTGGGAAAATCCTTTCAGGCTTATTAGTGCATCAGACTCAAGTTCTGGTTGCTGAGTCATCAGGGTGTGGGTTCGAACCCCGGTCATGACACTTGTGTCCTTGAGCAAGACACTCAACAATAATGGTTTCTCATCACCAAGGGGTAAAATGGTTACCTGTGAGGGCAGAGATGGTTCTTGTGATTGATTTAGCTTAGTGCGCTTTATACTTGGCAGCACAGGCTGTATACTCCCAAGGGAGCTGAGATGGTTTAAGGAATAGAATATATGGCCCAGTGACCATGGGCAATAATGTTCGAAGCGCAATGATCATTCTTTGGAATTGCGCTATATTAGAGTCAATATTTGAAATAAGCCAAATCTGCAGTTTGCCTTTAATTCGCTCGCTAACAAACAACAAGTAAAACTATAATCAGATCTGACGACGCTATTTAAAATTCAGAATGAATAGCCCCTAATTATTATATTCCACACCCCGCAGTGCCCCAGTGATAAATTCATATCTTGGGCCGGGCTCCATCCAGACCTATATTGATCTACTGTAATTGAAGCTAGTCAAACAAGCAGAGAATGTGCACTGAATCACAGTCAGTCGCTCCTCAAGATACATGCATTAAATCTCTGTTAGTCACTGGCTCCACACTCGGCAAACAATGTTAGGGGAAGGGCTGCCGGTTTTGCAACCACTTAGCTCCCTCCCTGTTGCTCTTCGCTATTTAAATAGTTTAGCACAGTTCTTAGTTCCCGATGCCTTTAGACTTACTGCTAAGAACTGCCTTTAAGTCCATATTTAACCTACATGCCAGGAGGTGAAGTGCATTCAGTATTGGAGGGGCCTTCAATGATCATTCCTTCTACTATCGACACAGTAACTCTGTATGTCAAAGCAAAATGCAAGTATCTCACCGCCACGGGCTCCGCTTCAAGAAGATGCCTTCTATACTTGTTTTCCCCCGTTTCTAATATATTTTTAGTGTTGACTTTGTTTCGATTTGAGAGTTTATTCTTGCATGGTTTACTTTTCTTCAATTGGTATGGACATAAATGTGAGATTTAATGTGTAGTATCTATGACACTCTGGCAGCCTCATGTGTTATCAATGGTCAAGATGTTTGAGGTTACGGGTTCAACCTCCATCAACACCGGATAATTTACAAATCATACCAGGGCTCAAAATTAACACTGGACCGCAGGACCAAGGGTAGTGTTTTTAGCTTCGGGCCAGTAAACTTACGACCTGACAAGTCCGGCGGTCTTGTGTCTGTGAAGAACAACACTTCACCTCATCTTTAATTTTAAAAATTTTGTTCAACTGTTGACTTTGAGTCCGATAAATATCTTTCAATTCTGCTGAGTATGAAAGTATTACCCAAAAGACAAATGAGATCAATCTTCCCTTAGCTCTTGTTCAAATAAAAACAGTTTAATTTTGACACTGTGTGGATAATTTTTGTTTGTCATTTTGACTCTGGTCTTGTGTCAAATTTTCTGGTCCAGTAAAAGTTTTGAGCTACAAGCCCCGCAGTCTTGTAGATTTTTTCCCCTCAAATTCAAGTCCTGTCGTACAAAAACAAAACAAAGCATAACTCAGTCTTTTGTTATGTAAATGATTATCTGGGATCAGACAAATTTTGGAGTTGGTAGAAATGAAGAAAAATTTCTTACCCTGTCTCCTGAGAATCCAACAAATTCCAGCAGTTTCATGACTTTCCTTGGAAGCATGGAAATCATCTAGTGAGAAGAGGAGAGAAGAATGAGGACGAAACTTTACTGACATGCAGGAAGAGATTTAAAATAAGTTCTCAGTCTTTGAACTGGCCTCTCGCCACCAGGCTAGCTCGGTGCGGGTTTAGTGGGTGAAAATGCAGGGGGTTGGGGGGTTCGAATCCCACCTGAGTAGTCTGTGGATTTTATTCCACAGGACAGGTAGGTGATGGAATTGTGCTGTCGATGATACAATCATGAAACTTGGCACACAGTCAGTGTATGTCATATAATTTCCTTTTCAGTCGGCCTATCTGCAATAATTCTTGTCTTCATTCGTACCTTGTGCACATTTTACTGGTTTTTGTCTGCTTTTTTGTCTGCTTTTATGTCTAGTTTACCTTTTATCGTTTTGACTTGATGCCCAAAATGTCTGCAATTCAGCCCTTGGCTGCCATGTGATATTTTTAATGAATAAACCAACAATGAATGAATAAATAAATGGATGAATTACAAAGTTGTTTGGCTATAGGGCCATCACAGATTTGTCCTTTGAAAAAGTATCAGGTAGAATAACAAGCGACGGCAGCCATTTTGACACTTTTGAAAAACTGCTTGTTATTATACCTATAATTTTTCAAAACTCAAATCTGCGATTGCCCTTTATAGCCAAATATCTTTCTCATGACACACTTTGACTGTGTGCCAAATTCCTTGCTTGTATCATCAAAGGCACAATTCCCGTAAATCTATCCCCTATGTGCCCCTACTAAAAGCACTGAGTATACAGAGGTTATCCCACATCAGTCTACAGGATAAACCAAAATAATATTCTCAGTCTGTGCTGGAGAACATTCTGTTGTAGAGCTCTTTAATGCACACTACTTGTAGTCCTCGCTTGAGGCCATGACTACAATCATTCACTCATGTAGAATACATGAAGATTTTCAAAGTATCGCAAGACATCAATAACAAACATACACTGGTGCACTTACAGCTTACAGCACGATGACTGAGGCAAGAGGAGGGGGAAGTAGGGAGGGGCAAGCACTCGTGCCGAATACATGAGTCTCTCACAGTATCGCATGACATCAATAACAAACATACCTTGGTGCACTTACAGCTTACAGCACGATGACCGAGGCAAGAGGAGGGGGGAGTAGGGAGGGGGAGTAGGGAGGAGGAGAGGCAAGTAGGGAGGGGGAGGGGCAAGCACTCATGCCGTATACATGAGACTCTCGGTCTCACAGTATCGCAAGACATCAATAACAAACATACACTGGTGCACTTACAGCTTACAGCACGATGACTGAGGCAAGAGGAGGGGGAAGTAGGGAGGGGCAAGCACTCGTGCCGAATACATGAGTCTCTCACAGTATCGCATGACATCAATAACAAACATACCTTGGTGCACTTACAGCTTACAGCACGATGACTGAGGCAAGAGGAGGGGGAAGTAGGGAGGGGCAAGCACTCGTGCCGAATACATGAGTCTCTCACAGTATCGCATGACATCAATAACAAACATACCTTGGTGCACTTACAGCTTACAGCACGATGACTGAGGCAAGAGGAGGGGGAAGTAGGGAGGGGCAAGCACTCGTGCCGAATACATGAGTCTCTCACAGTGTCGCATGACATCAATAACAAACATACCTTGGTGCACTTACAGCTTACAGCACGATGACCGAGGCAAGAGGAGGAGGGGGTAGGGAGGGAGGAGAGGCAAGTAGGGAGGGGGGAGGGGCAAACACTCATGCCGAGTACATGAGACTCTCACAGTATCGCAAGACATCATTAACAATCACAAGAGGGCCGCATTTCATAAAGCTGTTAGACAAAAAATGCAGGGCTCAAAATTTAAACTGGACCGCAGGTCAAAGATTTCAGCACTGGGCCAGTAAGCTCATGACTCGACAAGTCCGGCGGTCTTGTGGGTTTTTTTCTTCAAATGTTGACTTTCTGTCTGATAATAATCTTTCAATTCTGTTGAATATTGAAGAATACTTGCCCATAATACAATCGAGATAAATCTTCTCTCAGTGCTTGTTCAAATTAAGCAGTTCAAATCTTTTCTTATGACTGGTCTTGTTAAAATAAAAACATCGGGTCAAGTAAACATTTTGAGCTACAAGCCCTGTAGTCTTGTGGAATTTTTCCCAAAATTCGAGCCCTGAAATGGTACTTAACAAATTTTTTCTGCTCAGCAAAATTTAGCAGGGACCCAGTGACACACAATGTACATTACTTGGTATTTTGGCTGGTAACCTGTTTCTGCTAAGCAGGACTTTTCTGTGCCAAGTAATGTTTTGTACTTTGCAGCATTGTAGCATTGGGCCTGGTGACTCACAGCTTACAATGACCAATGCATAGAGTACGGAGGGGCTTGGGAGTGGGGGGAGGGAGGGGTAGGAGCGGGGAGGGGCTTGGGAGTAGGGAGGGGTTGGGCAAATATCTTATATATACCTACCAGATTGAATGTGCCGATTCCGAACCGAACCCCACTTTCAAAATTGATTTTAGATGATTCATTCTTCCACGTCCTGAGAGACAACATTTGAGAGCAGCTCCTACAACAGAAAACAAAATGCACAGATTTTACTGATCTTTAGTCTATACACTTTCTTACTTACATGACTTATCCACTCCTTTACCTTAACCACTTCATGTCAGTATTAAACAAATCTTTACTGTGCCTATCTGAGCAGTATTATTTTTTCGGAACTTTTCTGAGCTTCCAGAGTAATTTTTGTGGAGAACATCACCGTCACAAGGAAACCCCAATTAAATACAGTAAAGACAAACAACGCTCTCATGAATTGCACCGGGAATTGTTGTTGCTCTTTCAAGAAATTATGGAATGTCTGACCGTGAATCGGCCTAAACCTCGGCCGTAAGCCACGGCCGGTAATCAGCCATGGTATGCTGGAATCTCGGACTTGCCTCCCATATGCCGAATACAATGAAAAACAATGGTGGCAGCCTATCGATCTCTCGTAATTTTGATTGTACAACAAAAGGACAAACGTCTGGAATCAGGAATGACAGAATAACCCCTGGAAAAAGGGAGATTTCGAGCATGAATTCCAGTAGCCTTTGTTACTCTTTGTACGATGGAAATGAAGCATATTATGGTACAATGTAGGTGCTTACCTGTGCATGCTACACAAGGGAATTGTCCGGGGGCGTGAATGACTTATGTTTTGTTGGGATTTTCTGCAAGTTTATATACCTGATTATTTCAGTTGAGGCAATCAAAATAAGAAATGGTCGTTTGTAGGGTCTTCAACTATTTTCTTGCCATTGACAGTGTTTCAGATGGAAATATTTCTCTGGAGGATTGGTACTGGTGTCAGTTTTATAATCAGTGAGCTTTCAGATGGAAATATTTCTCTGGAGGATTGGTACTGGTGTCAGCTTTAGAATGAGTGAGCTTTCAGATGGAAATATTTCTCTGGAGGATTGGTACTGGTGTCAGTTTTATTATCAGTGAGCTTTCAGATGGAAATATTTCTCTGGAGGATTGGTACTGGTGTCAGCTTTAGAATGAGTGAGCTTTCAGATGGAAATATTTTTCTGGGGGATTGGTACTGGTGTCAGCTTTAGAATGAGTGAGCTTTCAGATGGAAGTATTTCTCTGGAGGGTTGGTACTGGTGTCAGCTTTAGAATGAGTGAGCTTTCAGATTGAAACTGATCTGGTTTTTTTGTAATTAGCAATCATGTTTTTGTCTCTTAGTCTTACTTGTATGATTGATAACCACTCCTGATCTTCAGTCCACCTTTGATGAAGCTGATGAGATTGTCGTCCTGAATGAAAGTGATTAGCGCCCTCTCTAGGATGGATTCTGCGTAACACAACTCGCCATGTACCTCCACTGAGCAAAAATAAAACATACTTGTGTTCAACTGTATGAAGGATCTTAACTAACCGTACAAAGGATAAGACAGTCAATTCTGATGTTAAATTGACAATCATTAAATGTGATGCAACACACCAAAATCAGGCATTTTTATTTATTTATTTTATTTTATTTTATTTTATTTTATTTTACATCCAACAGCACAATTAGTGCCAATAACAGCATGAATGGGAACCGAGAAAAAGAATGTTCAGTTTTAGATGTGGGAGGAAAACCCCAAATGGGGGAAAAACCCACGCAATCAGGTAGGGACTGAAAACCCATTTCACATTTAAGGCTCCGGTCTGAAGTGGGTTTCGAACCGGGGTTCCACAGAGGTGAAAGGCAGGGAAAGAAACCACTGAGCCAACCTGATCGCTCAAAACTTTTAATTTGTAAATAGTGAAATGGCATTTCAAGTTTGGATTAGCAGACTTTCGAGTCACAGTGTTTGAGTACAATTTTGATAATCCTGGCCAACTTGATAAGAGGCACCTATTAATTTTTTTTTTTTTCTTTCCCAAAAAGAATATTAAATTTTGTATACTGTATGTTTGTTTTCTGAGAAATGGCCGAATAAATAATAATAATAATAATAAATAATAATTCAACGTGAAGACAACCAACACATCAGCCAGCCTTGATATCAATGTGATGTGATGTTTGAAACATTCTCAGCCTCGCTACCATGGGCAGCGCGCCATATTGATACCTCTCGTCACTAACCCCTGGTAGGGATGTACTCAAAAACAAAGCTGATTGGCTCCCAAAAGTAACTACTTTGCGTGCACACTTGTTAAAAACTTTCGAGCGCTTGTATGGCACTTGAAGGACCCTTAGTACGCGCGTGTCAAAGTATTTTGACACAATTCCATTTCAAATAAATCATGTTTTTACAGGGTCACCCTAAACTGCATACAGTTAGACATATCACAAGATTAAAGAAGAACGAGAGGGGACCAGTTGCTCTTTGACTTGATGCCTCTTCTGCAGGTTACCATACTTGAGCAGGCGCATAGAGTGGATCGGCCACAGGTCAAATGTGCAAGATTCTGGCACACTTTAATGAACCAATTCCAGGGATTATGAGCGAGTAAGGCATGCTGGAAAAAAATGGCGCAGCAAGTCGATCACCCCTGGGAACGAGGTTGAAACATTCTATATTAGAAATACTTCCCATGCTGGCCCTAATTAGGTGTTATTTGAAAGCTCTCTTATTCTCACTATTAGCGAATAAACCCAGTTTTGAGTTTGGGCAGAAATGCCTGGCACAGAGCATCACATACTCTTTAGTAAATACTTGAACATAGTCCACTTAGATGTTTTCAGCGTGTACTTCAAGAAATCTCCTCATCGTCTCTACTAATGTTTCTATTTTGAACGGAAGTGATCCACTCAAATACCATTCAATACTCCAAGTAGTCAGGGCGTTCGTAATATGTGACTTTGCATTATGTTAAAGGTATAATATAGGTACAAAATAGTCGCAGACAGTGTTCATGTACATGAAATAACAAAACCTGTGAAAATTTGGGCTTAATAAGTTTTGTGAGTCAGGAGAAATTAGTGAAAAACCATGGAGAATTTCCACTGAACACATCGTCGTTAATTTTGGTTGTAACAACCAATAAATGAAAACGTTTAACTTAAATGCATGTTAAACTGGGTCAGTAAGTTTTTTTCTTATTTCGATTCTGGTCTTGTAAAAAGAATTCCGGTCCAGTAAACATTTTGAGCCACAAGCCCTGTGGTCTTGTGGATTATTTCCCCAAATTCAAGCCCTGACTGAAAAAAGACTGCCGCATTTCATCTAGTGGGGAAAGGTAAAACTCTGGCAAACAACGAGGGAAAGACTGGCGCCACTGAAAAGGTCAATTTAGTCAGGACTCCGTTTAGAGTCGTCTGTAATTGCTTTTAGTGCTGAATCCTGATACAAGGAGTCATTATAATGTTTCCACTCGCCATTTTCATTTAGAAACCAGTATTTACAGACAAACCCCTTTCAAATATACATGCAGGGCGTTGCTATAGAAACAACCTCTTTATATCACTCAAAATAATCTGTTATCACATTATAATGCTTAATTCGTTTTATATCAATCAGTATTTTTATGTCAGTTTGTGTATCTGTGGGTTTGATAACATTTCTCTACATCGTGACTGAGTGCAGGTACTATTTTTGTTGTCAATACGACTCCAAACAAAATCATAACAACACATACACTCTGCAGTGAACGATTTCCCTTGTAATGCAGAGCAAAATGCTACACAAAAGGGTTCTCCCCATGCACAAGCTAGCGTATCGGGCTGATACGCGTAATTTGCGTGCCGATATGTGCAAATTTTGGCCGATACGCAAAACAATATTTATTTATTTTTAATTTCACAAAAATCATCAAGAGAAAAACATATAGAATGCTCCAGATTGCACAGTGGGGATTTTAAAACCAAGATAAACTTCAAGTAGAAAACATTCCGAAGACCTTGTTTCAATTGAGCGTGCTTCGGCCAAATAAAAAATTTTGGTCCAGAATGCCCCACAGATTTGAAAAAACCTGGGGAGAACCCCGAGTTGCTACTCAAAAATCAGGATTTGCTACTCAATAGTAGCTTTCAGTGTGCACAAAACTTGTTCAGTCTAAATATTTTGCTATTTGAAATTGCTGGACGAAAAATCGTTCCCTGCTCCTTCATGGCATTTGCGCTCAAGCACACAGTCACAACTTATTGAGCCATGAACTACACACACTTTGAGGTGATAGGTAAATTTCAATCACTGCAATATGGAATGCACTCCCACATAACCTTAGAATCCTGCCAGACCAGAATTGTCTTAAAACACACCTCATGTCAATACGACTCCCAACAAAATCTTAACAACACATACACTCTTTAGTGTTTGTACGCTCAAGCACACAATCAACCATACACTCTATCCTACAATCTAGACTGTTTAAGGAAGAATATCAATTCCTACCTTCAGCTCCCCAGAGTTATTTTCATCTTTAATATTTCTCTGCTTGTAGCCCCTTATCAAGAGTGGCTTTTAGCCTTGTTTGGGGCAAAGTCGTGCATAAATAATAATACAACAAATTGAGGTGATAGGTACCCCAACCGCTGCACCACATCTAAGGAATGCACCCTCCCACATTACATTATAAATCCTGCCACACCATCAACTCTTATCAGGAATTGTCTTAAAACACATCTCATGTCAAATGCTTCCTGAACAATGTGATGTGTAGCTTTATACAGTACCTGCTGGACTGTATGCTTGTACTTTGTAGGATTTACTGTTAAAGGCACTGGACACTATTGGTGATTACTCAAAATAATTGTTAGCATAAAAACTTACTTTGTAACGATCAATGGAGAGCTGTTGATAGTATAAAACATTGTGAGAAACGGCTCCCTCTGAAGTAACGTCGTTTTTGAGAAAAAAGTAATTTCTCAGTAAAATATTTGAATTCATTTCGAGACCTCACGCATGAGGTCTCGAAATCACATCTGAAAGCACACAACTTTGTGTGACAAGGGTGTGTTTTTTTCCATTATTATCTCGCAACTTCGATGACCAATTGAGTTAAAATTTTCACAGGTTTGTTATTTTGTGCATATGTTGAGATACACCAAGACTGGTCTTTGACAATTACCAAACGTGTCCAGTGTCTTTAAGTTTCTTTGTTCTTTTTGAACACTTTTTTGGTGGAAATGTGCACATTATAAATTCTCATTATCACCAGGGCTCAAATTTTACACTGGACCACAGGCCCACTAAACTCATGACCAGACAAGTCCGGCGGTCTTGTGTTTGTGTTCAAATGTTGACCTTCAGTCTGATAAATAAAAGATCTGTTGATTATTGAAGAATACTTTTCCATAATACAAAATGAGATAAATCTTCTCTTGGTGCTTTTTTCAAATTCAAACAGTTCAATTGTTAAACTGAGTTTAAAGGCATTTTTTTCTTCTCATTTCTATTCTGGTCTTGTACACAAAATTCTGGTCCAGTAAATATTTTGAGCTAAAAGCCCTGCGGTCTTGTGAGGTTTTCCCCCAAATTGGAGCCTTGATTTTTATTGTTATTTTATTTGTTATAACTGGCATTAATTGACTTACATTATCAACATACTGTTTTATCATTTAAAGAAGAGAATTTATACTTCACGACTTTGCGAATAGATCATTGAATTCATGACCATGGGGAAATCTAAAGGCTAATTTGATACTACCTGTTCAGACACATTATCATTAGGCCTAAAAAAAAATTGTTATGTTGGCGTAACCCGAACCGACCCTAAAAGGCCGACCCTGGATATTTTTATTTGTTTTCAACTTTTTTCCCCCAAGCTGAAGTTTTGCCAATGATTAAAAAAACAACTTTCCTACCACAAAACGAAGCCGAAAGTGAAAAAAAAAAACTGACATCCTTTTCTTTATTTAATGTCAGCCCCAGACACTCTCCAGCCCTGGGAGAATGATTGACACTCCTATTGAGATCCAGTAATCCTCTCTAGTTTGTTATACATTGTTTCAGTTTGTAATACTCTTGCTTCAATCAAAAGACAAGCGGCGCGCGCTATGTCTTTGTGGTTTTATGACCTGGTTCTGTGACCCTTAGGAGTGGGTATAGACCCATTGCACAACGCGCAGCGTACTCACTGCGCCTATCCTGGATGTCATTTTGGGTGTCAAAATCATATACAAACATGCACAAAAGAGAGTTTTGACACCCAAAATGACGCGCATTGTCGGAGGCGCGTTCCGGGTCTATAGAAATCAATAGGTCCCCCTTGCATAACGCGAAACGCTACAGACACGCTGAGGTCACGCGCACGTTTTTACGCACAGAGAACAGCTATCGTCCAATGATCTACCTCCTTTTTGAGAGAGTGACGTCATATGCAATGGGTCTATAGTGTTTTATTAAACCTGAAAAGTGTGTTGACATCCGCTGGCTTAAAGTTTTGACTTGAACGGTAGAAACAGGTAAACAGTTCACTGGAATTCACAAGTTTCGTTCAACTGTTTTTGAAAAAAATAAAATAAATAAAATAAAAAAAATTCCCAACCTACCTACCCTATTTTTTCTGGCCCGTTATGCCAACATAACATTCTTTTTTTTAGGCCTTACTGATGAATCAATGTGGATCAGAGTACCTAGGGAATGATATTTATGATTGTGTTTTCCAATTAGTTTAGAATCCACTAATCACATAAGCTACATGTACCTGGACGACGTCATTCTTTAATGTGTAGCAGACCGTGACACACACAGTGAACCATCACATGCCTAATTTGCATAATTGATTATGTGCCGTGTTTGCAAAGATTATGTGCAAAGTTTGCCTGCACTGGTAGTTAATAATAAGGGGGCCGTTCATAATTTCAACATTTTTACAAGCGTACAAACTGTACGCTGGGAGGGAGGGGGTTAATGCCCGCCGTACGCTACGCGGGAGGGGGTTATGCTGGGAGGGAGGGGGTTATGCCCGCCGTACGCTGGGAGGGAGGGGGTTAATGCCCGCCGTACGCTGGGAGGGAGGGGGTTAATGCCCGCCGTATGCTGGGAGGGAGGGGGTTAATGCCCGCCGTACGCTGGGAGGGAGGGGGTTAATGCCCGCCGTACGCTGGGAGGGAGGGGGTTATGCTGGGAGGGAGGGGTTAATGCCCACTGTACGCTACGCGGGAGGGGGTTATGCTGGGAGGGAGGGGGTTAATGCCCGCCGTACACTGGGAGGGAGGGGGTTAATGCCCGCCGTATGCTGGGAGGGAGGGGGTTAATGCCCACTGTACGCTGGGAGGGAGGGGGTTAATGCCCGCCGTATGCTGGGAGGGAGGGGGTTAATGCCCGCCGTACGCTGGGAGGGAGGGGGTTAATGCCCGCCGTACGCTGGAAGGGAGGGGGTTAATGCCCACCGTATGCTGGGAGGGAGGGGGTTAATGCCCACCGTATGCTGGGAGGGAGGGGGTTAATGCCCGCCGTACGCTGGGAGGGAGGGGGTTAATGCCCGCCGTACGCTGGGAGGGAGGGGGTTAATGCCCGCCGTACGCTGGGAGGGAGGGGGTTAATGCCCACCGTACACTGGGAGGGAGGGGGTTAATGCCCACCGTATGCTGGGAGGGAGGGGGTTAATGCCCGCCGTATGCTGGGAGGGAGGGGATTAATGCCCGCCGTACACTGGGAGGGAGGGGGTTAATGCCCGCCGTATGCTGGGAGGGAGGGGGTTAATGCCCGCCGTACACTGGGAGGGAGGGGGTTAATGCCCGCCGTACACTGGGAGGGAGGGGGTTAATGCCCGCCGTATGCTGGGAGGGAGGGGGTTAATGCCCGCCGTATGCTGGGAGGGAGGGGGTTAATGCCCGCCGTACGCTACGCGGGAGGGGGTTATGCTGGGAGGGAGGGGGTTAATGCCCGCCGTACGCTGGGAGGGAGGGGGTTAATGCCCACCGTACGCTGGGAGGGAGGGGGTTAATGCCCGCCGTACGCTACGCGGGAGGGGGTTATGCTGGGAGGGAGGGGGTTATGCTGGGAGGGAGGGGGTTATGCCCGCCGTACGCTGGGAGGGAGGGGGTTAATGCCCGCCGTACGCTTCCGTTTTCTGAAAAACATAGCTTCATGGTCCTTTTTGCACCGTAAGATAAGACGCAGTGGTTTGGTTTTGGGGGTTTTTTTTTACCTTTTAAAAGTCAGATAAGCCACGTCTTGTATCTGTTTAAGATGTGTACGTTCGTTATATATTTCTTATATCTGTGCTCATAATAAACAGGGTTTGCATGTAATTCACATACAAGTATCTCTATGTAGAATAGTGTGGAAAAAAACAAATGTTTTCTTCTTACACTGTTAGGGGGGGGGGAATGACCCCTAAAATATCGGAGTCTAATGTAGCGTGCGTATCCACCAATAAGGTGCTCAAGGCACTTGAACAAAGACAAACACTTTTTAAGACAGGTTTTGAAGTTTTTATGAATTATGAGACCGACTTATGTAGCACCCTTTAAAGGTGCACTTAGCAGTCAGTGCCAGAAACAACAGGGCAAACTCCTTCTCTTAGCGATTAGTGTGACTGGGTTCTTTTACTTGCACTCATGCATTACACAACACGCGAGACCTACGGCTTTACGTCTCATCCGAAGGCCGAAGCAATAACGGTTAAAGTGCTTGCTTAAGAACACAAGTGTCATGACCGGGAATTATATCTCAAGTTTTGTTGGCTTTTGCAGCCCAAAAGGTTGCAAAAAGTGTATGCTAGGATTTTTGTTTTATGTGGTTCAATTAACAAACGGATTTGTGGAAAAACCTACCTAGCTACCAACCCTCTTCGTTCCTGGAGGGAAGGCCGAAGTAGTGTAAAATGGTAATTCTTACACTGAGAAATAAATCCATCTAAAATACTGCTTAGTTTTGAGAAAGATGTCCTTAAAAATTCTCTTTACAATTCAGTTTATTGTTTGTGTTTTACCCATACACCGAGCCTGTGGATTTATTTCACAAGAATTGGGAAAGCACTGATTATACAATAATTTAACGCACATCTGTGCATGGGTAAAACACGTACATTATTCTTTATTCTGGATCTAAATTTAACATCTATTAACATCATTGCGGTACCCGCTGCTAGGGTAGATTTTTAGGCTTGTCGCTAGCCACCGGGATAGCTCGATGGTCTAGTCGTAAGACATCTGCTCTCGAATGGCAAAGGTCACGCAGTTTGAATAACACCATGGAGGTACCATGATAACACCAAGTAATACGCCTGCGGATTTTTTTTCACAGGACTCGGGGAAAGTATACTGATCATACAGTGCTTGACACACATCAGTGTATGGGTAAAAACACAAATAATATTCTTTATCCATGATGCAAATTAAACATCCATTCAAATAATTCAGTTTTGTCAAATTGAAAAAAGGCCACATCAACTGAATACATGACCTTGACCTCCTTATTTGTTGGTACTTATAACAAATTGGTTGTTTGATGTGTTTCTTGAAAACTACAGTAAGGGAATGAAATTCTTCTTCCTGTAAGTCACAAGGGCCCGATTTCATGGCTCTACTTTACCGTAAGCAAAGAATCAGCGCTTATGGAAGCAGGGAATTCCACGCTTACGTCAAGCGTATTTCACAGCCTGGTTAGCAGGGAATTTCTGCTTGTGCGCATGCATAGTCGCGTTACTCGGCATTCTTGGCTTACACAGCTAGTACATAAATTCGGCGCTTGCCTTGTAAGCAAAATGTGATCGCAAGCGCTGTAAGCAGAGCCATGAAATTTGGCCCTGTACAATCACCAGATAATTCATTTTATCGCATACACGATAAAATACATTATTCGCCGCAGAAGACCCCTGCAGTGTACCAGAGCCGTACTGCAATACACGGTGCTGACAGTTTGGTTATTGGCGTCCTCTGCTGCATGGTTGTTGGGCAATAATTTTGTTTAACTTGCCTTGGTGACGTCCCTTGTGGGGCTTTGGACGTAAGCCATAAAAGTAACTTAACTTTTTCCCGGGGTAGCAAGGCAGACCTTTATGCATAGTGTGTGTGTGGTCAAATTGACCTTTATTTTAGGTTGCGTAACAAAAGCATGGTACATCTGGGCAGAGGGGAAGCTTATCACTTCGGCTCAGCTTTCACTGAGAGTAACACTCACTTCGTAATTGTCTTACGTTTAGAATCTTTAAATCTTCAGTTTTACTCGTAAGGATTGTGTAATTTTCAACAATAATTTGGCGGAGCAAATTTTCTGGTGCGGAAATCTATTGGATATTTGTAATTTACAAGTTGCCTACTGCAAAGCCTTGCGAACTTTTTTATTCGCGGGTTCTACTGGAGAGATAATGCCTCGTCCAGTACGGCAGAAGAAGCGTCCGGGGCACTTTGACCTGCCGGTGCTGCCAATGCGGGGCCGTGGCCGTGGCCGGGGCCGTGGATCGAGGGATGTTTTTGCTATTATATTATTTTGGGGTGTCGTCTGAGAATAAATGAACACATTCTTACCGTCACTGTAATTATCGTAGTTTGGCCTGCGCACCATATTAGACATAGATTCCATCATGTTACCACGGCGACGGAAACGATTAGCGACCTCGATGGAATTCTTGACACACTTGATGGCCTCGGTGATGTCATCCGGGTCAAAGGTCATGATAGCTTGGATATAGCTGATGGTGCCGTAGCCTAGAGCGTGGTACATACTTGATGAAACCCTGTAGAAATAAAACATTACACAGCTCTCAAATAAAACAACCTGGGGTGCATATTTCACATGCACGACATCACAATATCTGCAGCGCCAACGGTGCCAAATGTTAGAACAAATTTTGAAATGTTTTTTTTTCTTTTCTTGTTTTCTTTTATCTTTGTTCAACATACAATTGAAAGCGAAATTGCGAACATATTTCTAAGGTGTTTTCGTGGGTGTCTTAAAATTGCCTTAGGCCTATACTTTTCAGATGGCACAAAGGTAACAATTGCATCTTTGTGCTTTTGTAAGCATAAAGATCAGACCAAACCAACTACTCGCCTAGTCTGACATTCTGATTCCTGTAACATCCATGAGTTTATTTATTTATAAATAAGCACGCCATGATTACAATATCATGCCATGGACATAAAACAACAAACCATTCTAGATTGAACGTCTGTCCGAATTACAATCACTCCTTCTGCTTAATTACAAACAAGACACATCTTCAACCTGGGCCCAATTTCATAGAGCTGCTTAAGCAGAAAATATTGCTTAACAATTTTCTGCTTAGCAGAAATGAGCAGGATACCAGTCACAAATAGTACATGTGACATGGTATTTTGGCTGGTAACCCTGTTCTGGTAAGCATAATTATGTTGTGCTTAGCTACTTTCTGTGCTTAAGCAGCTCTATAAAATTGGGCCCTGTTCTAAGTGTAGGAGAAAACTCACCATGGCTTGAGGCGAGATCTAGCTTCGTTGAAGTTGTTATTTAAGAAGAGATCTAAGGAGACTTTGGTATCTTGGATGGAGGCCGCCAAGTCCATTCCTTCAGCCCTGTAGAGAGAGGAAATTAAACAGTTCAGCTCAATTTATATTCAATTTAGGACTTGATTTAAAATGAATGAAGGCAGGAACTCTGCGGTCACACATTATCTGCAGGAATCTTAATCTGTGATTTGTGTGAACCGAGACCCAGACAGTGGAAGATGAACTCTGACTGCAAAGTCACATTGCAAATAGTGTTATCAATGTTACTGTTAGTGAACAGCCATTTTGTTTTCTATTATGTAAAACTCTGTTAACTCTTTCATGCGCCGACCGGTCGCTGGCGACCGGTTAAAGTCCCTCAAAACAACCAAGTTGTAAAACAAAAAATAAAGATAGAATGGCCACACAGTTTTCAGAATTGGAAAGAGGACTCTTGAGGGTGCTATTGTGACCTGTTTTTTTGAGGGGGTCACCATTTGCAAAAAAAAAACGAGAAAATAATTAATGTGTCCATATGATCAATTTATCACTAGAATAAATGGTGCATGAAAGGGTTTTAAATACACATGACTGAAGTATCGTAAAACATAGCACACATTGAAGGTATTATACAGGATTGGTAGGGAAACAAAAAACCATCTTTGTAATATTAGTCTGAAAGCTTGAAGTTCATACCTTTTTTTTCCTATGAAATATTTCCCTCTGAAATGAAGTCATATTCAAGAAAAATGTATCTGAAAACCTTAATAAAAATGCAACGGCTGATTTCGGTTATTGCAACCAAAATTAAGGATAGAGTGTTTACATGCTGAAAATTGTGCATGGTTTTTTACTATTTTCTCCTGACTCACACAATGGATTTTTTAAGCCCAAATTTTCACAGGTTTACAAAACATGAACACTGTCTGCGACAATTATTGTCAGCTTCTACCAATCTAGTATTTCTACCTTTAACCATGAGAAACGATCCCTTCAAATTTTATAATTAACTTAAATTAAAAAAAACTGCATTCTTAAACTTAGATATACATGGACAGGAAGCCGAACAGATTTTACATATGAAAAGATTCATCTTTTTATCAAAATATTGATATCACAACCTAAAGCAGAACAAACTTCTCTCCTTTATCAATCCAATCAATAAAACACCTGCTATTCATCATAATATTAATAATAATAATTTATTTATTTCTATAGCACACATCTCCTGTGCTCATGGCGCTTTACAAATATACCAATAGGCCTAAATTAGAAATATAATGATCTAAACAATTTACAATATATAGATTCTTACAAAAAAATTAAATAAGTACTATATAAAAGATAAAGATAAACAATTGGCACTAGACAAAAGAAGAAAAAAAATTAACTACGAATGAAAAAACAAATGAAAAACAGAAATTGTTTTTACAAGGAAATCAAAAAGCAATAAGAAATTACTTAAATAGGTGGGTCTTAAAGGTATTGTACACTTTTGGTAACAGCTCAAAATCAGTGTCCACATTTTGTGTGATTCAACATATGCATGAACAAACAAACCTGTGAAAGTTTGAGCTCAATTGGTCATCGAGATCACGAGAAAATAGTGAAAAAAGACCTTTTTCTGTTTTTTCAAAATATCGCGCGTGATAAAAACTATTGTTTAACTCATTTCTCAGAAACGATAGCATTTTAGGCAGAAATATTTTAAGGAACCCTTTCAACCATTACTTACTTTTAATCATGTAAGTTGTGTGTGAATCTGTGAACGATTGTGTTTTTCAATCTTACCAATGGTGTACAGGGCCTTTAAGACCCCGTTTAAAAACTGACCGTGGAGCTTGATTTTCAAAAATTCAATGTTTCATGTTTCACACTGTTGTGAACTTGGCAATACCTGCATAAAATCTACATACTTCAGTCAGTGTAAACACCTGGCTTCGTTGTCATAGAAATTAATCCATTTTTTAATTCATTCCATGACTGACTGAGAAAGTAGAATTAGCTGCTCTGCATACAGCTTATCAACCAAAAGGACTTATATGGTATAAATGCAAAAAAAAAAAGATTTTGTCTCTTTTGTTTCCAACCTCTTGTGGTTAAACCAACCCCTTCCCTCTACCCCCCCCCCTTGTCACCCTCTCCATTGTTTATTTATTTATTTATTTAATTATTCCTTTATTTATTTATTTATTTACTAAATTATTTATTCATGTATTTATTTATTTATTTACTTATTTATTTATTTCTTTAATTAATTCTTTCTTTCTCTCCCCCGTCTCCCCCTCCCTCCCTCCCTCCTTCCTTCCTTCCTTCCTTTCTTTCTTTCTTTATCTACCTATCTATCTATCTATCTATCTATTCATTCATTCATGTATTAATGTAATTGTTTATTATTTATCTATTCTGTTTTTCTTTTTAAATAACTTGTTTTTAAAATAGCATCAATTGTTGTCGAGTTTGTTAGCAGCTCCTAATCTATCAAATATCTATCTAGTGCTTCAAATTTTCTATTAGTTTTACTCAAAGTATATTTTTATATTTGTTTATTTTATAGTATTTATAGTATCTAAGTGTTTATTATAGTGATTGTTTTATTTATACTCTATTCGAGGATTGGATAAGCAGGCTTTTGAGTCATAGTGTAGTAGTACGCTTTTGTTTATCCTGGCCGTCTTAGAATGGATTGTTGTCCCTTCCTCTTCCTTCCCCCACACCCCGTACTTGTCCTGTACCCTTTTGTCTAATCCCGCTCCTGTATTTAAGTCTTATTATTCTTTGTTCTACTTGTATGTATTTGTTTTTGACACTGGCCGAATAAATAATAATAATAATAATAATGATCCCTTGCTTCTTCTGTGTGCTTTCTGCCTCTCTCTCTCTCTCTTTTCATTTCTTTCTACTTGACTGCTTCTGTTACCAGTATACCTGTTTATGCGCGTTGTGTTGTCATTTTAGCCTTCCAGAAAGACACTGCTAGGGTCGAAACCTCAGACCATTAACTGTTTTTTTCATTGAATGACTCTTTAATCAATTCATGTTTCATGTTGTTTATCATTCAGTGAACATACCTGCATAAAAGCTTCAAATGAATAAACCTTCAAACACCACTTAAACCTGTTATGGCTATCTGTGGGGGTTTAGTTCACGAGAACCCATACACAAATATACAGCAGTATTCTACTCAGGGTTTTAAAATCTTAATAGTGGATACACTGTGGTATATGTTATGATTCTACAGCTTAAGCCGACCGTCGCAGTCGACCTGTGAGTATTTGGCACATCGTGCGTGCGCAAGAAAATCGTAGGTCGACCTGATAACAAATCTCTTCAAACCAAAGGACAATATATATCTGATGAGAAGTTCATTTTTGATGTCACGCTTAGAGGTAGACGCTGCAGTCTGAAGTGTTTGTGTATGATTCACATTGTCACCGTAGCCTTTGACTTTTAACGGATGAGAATGGAACCCTTTTTTTACTCGCAGTGTTGTTAACAATCCCTTTCATGTTTAAATTCCATCACAGATGAAGAATTGTTCATCGGAACATCTGCAAAGTTGATTTTATTGTGTTCTTAGTAACTGCCCTGGAAGACAGTGCATAGTTAGTTTCAATCCGAAAATAATGCACTTCTCGGAAATAGTGAAAAAGCGGACACAAGCGACTTGTACCAAAATGCCCATAGTGGCTGCAAACAGCCGCAAGGTTTGACCTACTTCCATTCACATGAAGAGGTTCATCGGAACATCTGCAAAGTTGATTTTATTGTGTTCTTAGTAACTGCCCTGGAAGACAGTGCATAGTTAGTTTCAATCCGAAAATAATGCACTTCTCGGAAATAGTGAAAAAGCGGTCAAAGTAAAGGTCATGTCGGGATATGAAATTTTCCAATGTAGTATGTTAGAACATAGTATCCCAATTTCTAAACTCAAAACAAAATTTTCCGTTTCGTGTTATTTCTGTTGACATTTTTACTGACAAAATTTGATTAAAGAAAATAACAATTTTAGCAAGCTCCCTCGTTTACAGGTTTCCTCAGGCTTGCGAGCTACAGTAATTAAGTTCACTTATGAGGCCTCCTTGGTTTCATTACCAGAAATATATCATAATAATATTAATAATAATATATGATACAAAAATTAAATCAATCAAAATCCCTTGAGGGTACTTCTTTTTGAGTCTATCCATTCTGAAACAACTGTCTGTCTACAAAACACCTCAACTTCATTTTCCACTCGATTTGTACATCACACCTTGCTCGGGTTTTTTTTCATACCTTGTGGTCTATCACATTGGTAAATGACAAACGGGCAATACGGTAAATAATTAACCTGCTTGAATTTAATCCATCATTAGTCAATGAATAATTAATTAACCATAACGGTGTTGTACATGTATTATAATAGAATGCACTTTATCCAGGTGGGTTATGAAGGATTAGTTTGTGTGTTACGTAATGACAAAAATTCATATAATTCCAAAAATGTTATCATTATCAAAATCCACTTCTTCTGTTTAGGGCTGCTGTGAGCACAAAACTTGTCAAAGCACAAATCTGCTTACTAGAAAAAGGTTACCAGCCAAAACACCATGTCACGTGTGCCATTTTGCAACTGGTTTCCTGCGTATTTGTACTTAGCAGAAATGTTTTAAGCACTGTCTGCTTAAGCAGCTCTACGAAATCAAGCCCTGGTCTAGACCCCTTGCATTTGCCGCCATCTTTGATGACAAACAATGAAAACGTGCACGCAGGGCTCGAAATTAACACTGGACCGCAGGCCTGAGGCCAGTGATTTTAGCCTCGGGCAAGTAAACTCAAGACCGGACAAGTCCGGTGGTCTTGTGTTTTTCAATTGACTAAAAGTACCTCACTGTGTAATAATATCTTGAAATATCTTTAAATTGAGTTGAGTATTGAAGCATACTTATAATACCACAAGACAAAATTAATGAGATATTTTCTCAGTGCTTGTTCAAATAAAAACAGTTAACAATTAACATGTACATTTTAAACAATGTAGAAAGTTCTCTCTCATTACATTGAGGGCCCAATTTCTTAGAGCTGCTTAACGGTCGATTTTGTGCTTACTGCGTGAGTTTCCATTTCATAGCACCGCTAACTATAAGCACACGAAAAGGCATGCGAACCTTCCGGTGCTTACTGTATAAAAATGAATGACGTAGCAATGCAAATCCATGGTGAACGCGCAAGCTGTCAGCCTAATTTTCTTGCTAACCTGTGAAATACGATTACTCTTGTTCTGCTAAAGTTAGCACGAAAATTTACTTACCGTTAAGCAGCACTAATGACATTGTCCCCTTGGCTCGATTTCACAAAGAGTTAAGATTGATCTTAAGTGCAAATCCATCTTAATTGCTAAGCAAAGTGTGATGTCACAATACAAATTACTATGGTAAGACGGACCATCTTAAGATAAATCTTCGTGCTTTGTGAAACCGACCCCTGGTCTTGTAAAATAAATGCTGGTCCAGTAAATATTGTAACCTACAAGTGGTCTTGTGGATTTTGTCCCCTAAATTCGAGCCCTGGCACGCATGTACACACTGCGCACGACTCTCAGCCAATCATAGCTCTTCAAGCGTGCACGTTTCACCAGCAATGGCGGCCAATGCAAGGAGTCTATCCTGCATATATTGGTCTATTCAGATGAGAGCAGTTATACACCAAACTCATACCAAGTCTAAAGGACCTACCATACGAGACCTGACTGACCCGACTAAACCTCACAACACTCTAAGACAGAAGGACGAGGGAAGATCTCATAGAAACATACCACATCATGACACAAATGGATAAGATCGACCCGAACACAATGTTTAAAACAGCAGAGTATCAGGGGACCAGAGGTCACACTCATAAACTCGCCAAATCAAAAACCAAACTTCGATATGCGGACAAATCTCTATAGCCAGAGAGTGGTAAACCCATGGAACCAGCACACATGGGTTTATAATGGGCTACAAAGCCCCCTAACCCTGCCACACTCTCATCAATGAAGATGGAGATGTGGCGCTTCAAGGTATGTTCAAGGTATGTTCAAGGTATGTTCAAGGTATGTTCAAGGTATGTATACATGCACACAGATAAATATACACTAAGTGAACACCATCATACATGTATCTAATTATGACTAATGCATCCATTAACAACATATTCCAAATATTACTTCAAATTCCAATCAAACCACACAAAGTCGCCTCGATTATAACAATCAAATATTTCATTCACTCACCTACAAACCTTCTAAAAAAATTGTGTTAATAATGTTTGCTCCGAGCAGAAAACCGCTGTTGAAATTGAATTCCGAAAACAGTACAGTGATAAAATGTTACGACTTATTAGAAAATCCCTGGTACAAACAAAGTGCATATTTGTACAATGATAATTGCTGATTATTTATGCACAGCCAGTGTTTCATCTACATTTGTACGACTGTGTTTTTGAGAGCTGTATTTAGATTCATGTAAGTAGCACATTCACAATAATATTGTACATGTTTTGCCTTTTGTAAAAATAACAACAACCTTGGATGTAGACTCATAAAACAAATCAACATATTGCGGCTTCGTCTCGAAACCACTTGGAATGCAACATGCAACTAAGATATCACTGAAATGTATTCCAATGTCATCCTTGTAGTGATTAGTAATGCATGATACATACATGAGTGCCGCTTCTCCAGGATCTTCTCCGCTAGGAGGATCGGATGCTGCCATTGACGACGAACAGGAGGGTGCATCTTGGGATGATGTCATCATCAATTGAACAGGTGCTTAATCAAAAAAAATTACTGGACTGGTGTCGAAACAATACAGTCATTGTTTCGATGTCATAGTAATGCAGTCTATAGTCTTGCCACTGGACCCTAAAAAGAAGTCGATGGATTTGCTACCATCATCTACGCGGTGTTTAATCATCCGTGGTTATACCTCACACTGCTTGGGTTTTTAATGGTGAATGGTGGCTGCCTACTTATGAGAATTCCCATCAGTGGCGTATACTTAGAGAGATACACACAGTAGACATCACTGAGTCTGAAAGGGCTGTGTACAAAAAAAACGAGGGCGGGGCTACATTCAAGGGTAATAAATATTTCATAGCTTTAGCGCTTCTAATTAATTGGGTGATATGCTTCTGTGGTAAAAGTGCATGTTGTTGCTATTAGATGTAGGTGTTATTTAATTATTGGTACAATGTGTTATGATTTAAATAATTTTCTCATTTAGTGATATTTTCTTGTAATTTCGTAGTGGTTTTTTCCCCTGTGTATAAATTTGTTTCCATCTACCATATTTGGACTGTTGAGAATATTTCATATAAAATACAAAGACTGTCTCTTAGAAAATTGTTTATTCTAGTGGGATGAAATTTTAATTTTCAACATTTATAAAGGACTTTTCGGGAATCAGCTGCAAAATACTTGCCCTGCACACAAATTTGTTTTTATTCACCAAGACTTTGGACTGTTTCAACAATCCAAATTAGTGTAAAAAAAAACTTTTTATATTTCGTATAACAAAACTATCTGTTAGAAATTTTACTATTAGAATGGAATGCAATTTAATTTGAACAATTCTTGCCCTGCACACAAATTTGTGTTTAGGGGCCATTCAGAATAATCAAGGTTTAATATATATATATTTTTGTTTTTCAAAATTGTTTTGACCCACCTACCCACCCAACAAAAATTTTGATTTCTAAATATTTAAAGGTATCGTACACGTTTGGTATTTACTCAAAATGTATATTAGCATAAAAACTGACTTGGTAACAAGCAACAGAGAGCTGTTGATAGTATAAAACATTGTGAGAAACGACTCCCTCTGAAGTAACGTAGTTTTTGAGAAAGAGGTAATTTCTCACTAAAATAATAAAAGACTTCTAGCTAGAAGCCTTTTATTCCTATCTGAAAGCACACAAATTTGTACAACAAGGGTGTTTTTTCTTTCATCATTTTCTTGCAACTTCGATGACCAATTGAGCCCAAATTTTCACAGGCTTGTTGTTTTATGCATATGTTGGGATACACCAAATGAGAACACTGGTCTTTGACAATTACCAAACGTGTACGATGCCTTTAATGGCTTCATAATATAACCCATACACTGAAGAACAAACTAATACCTCAAATGAACCAGATATTTTAAATCAAAGGTCTCAAACATCAGTAGTTTTCAATGGCTTTTCCTGGCTTAAACAAACAACTTTGTAGATTAATCAGGAATGAAATTGGCGATCTTGGCCAGCTGGGTATTTTGTCTTCTTTTTTTGTTTTTATAATATATATATGTTTTTTATAAAAACTGAATTTTCGATTTCAGTTATTTCTTTTGACCCACCCACTCGCAATTTCGAAATTGTTAAACATTGACAGTTCTGAATGGCCCCTTATTTACAAACGTTCTGGACTCTTAAGTTCTTATATGCATAAAATATTAAACTGTCTGTTAGTGTTAGTGGGATGCAATTTAATCGAAAACATTTCTGAAGGGCTTGTCGGTAATCAGCCACAAAATACACACTACAAAATACCAAAGACTGTCTCTTCAAAAATGTATTATTATAGAGGGAGGCAATTTAATTTGAAAAATTTCTGAAGGATTTGTCAGTATTAGGCTGCTAAATACACACCACAGATAGTGGTAGCAAAGGAACACGTGAAGGAATTGTGTAGTACGCTAACTTAAATATTTCAAATGATAAATGTCATCATGTGAAACAGGTCTCATACTTCAAAATGTAGCTCCGCATACCCTTGCAGGAAAAATACTGAGCGCTTGATAAAGCACCATATAAGAACCCAGTGTTATTATTATTAAAACAATGGCTACAGAAACGCTTTTAATGATACAAATTATGAGGCTATGGACATTAAGAAATGAAAATAAGGGTAAACAGTACATTAGTTTGTTGACCTTGACAGAGCATAAATAATTATGAGAATATTCAAATGAGGAGTCATTTCCTGTCCAATCAATGGAGCATTACATGTGAATGAGATTAATTGATTCTGCAGCTGAAGAGGGTATACACACATTAGTTTGTTGACCTTGACAGAGCGTGAATATTTATGAGAATATTCAAATGAGGAGAAATTTCCTGTCCAATCAATGAAGCATTACATGCGAATGAGATTAATTGATTCTGCAGCTGAAGAGAGTGCCATCAAGGATTATAATGCAGGAAGAGTAGTTCATTCTTATTCACTCATATTGGGCTCCAAACAACACAAGACAGATTTCTACAAAATCAGCTTGTGGTCTGTATACTTCAATTTTTAATGTTTAAAGAGGGGCTCAATAGCGGAAGTATAATCTTTCCATGTATCTGTCTGTTTGTTCTCATGTCTTTCTTTTTTTTACGGGGATTGCTCTTTTAGATAGTGATTTAGTTTGCTTCTGGACAATCCCTACAATCCTGGCCATATCTCGTTGGGCCCCCAACCCCGGCCCTCGTTCAATTTTGGTCTCATTGCGCGGTCTCCGCTCCTAACAACATTGAGCGGTTGAACGGGGTGAGGGTATATTTATTGTCACATGGCCCAAGCATTTTAGCCGGGTTGTAGGCTGCTGTTTGGGTTTTTTATTTCTACATATTCCTCTTGTTTTCGTAATTCTTGTTCGGATTGATTTTCTAAAAGTCTTCTGTTTATTGTATTGTAATGTTTTTTAAAAGCCTTAATGAATAAATAAATAAATAAATAAATAAATAAATAAATAAACTCACACCTTGAAATGATGTAAAATGCCTTTGTATTTGATACCCTTCCGGTGCGAAATCTGTCAAGATTCAAAAGGCATCCAATGACGTCGCATTTCAAGGAAAATATGGGTCTATACATTTATGTACAGGGAAATTTTATTTCATCCCTGAATTTCGATGAATCAAAACGATATTGAATGTGTCCTTTTGACTGACACAGACAAAAAAATCTTGCGTGAACTACACAGACCCATTTATCGTTGACACCCAATGACGTCATGTTTCAAATTTCGCTCTGAATGAGTATCAAATAAAATGACATTTCATGCCGTTTTAACATGAGGTTGGAGACTATTAATATTTTGTCCACTTTCATAGGGACTCTACCTATTGGAAAATGAGTGCATCACAAAACTGAATTTGACCTTGGAGCCCCTCTTCAAAGGTGGGGTTATAGATTGGTTTTTGTCAACATAATGCTGATTTATAGGCTAACTTATCAATAAAGATACAATAAAAGTCACCTGTGAAAGTTTTAGTTGAATACAGTGTCTACTCATTGAGAAAACAGCAAAAAAATGGCTTGGTATTTTCATCAAGAACGTCAATTCCATGCACGTTTGAATTTGAATTAGAATTGTCAGTAAAATTTACCAATTTATTACCCCTACCTTAAAATAACATTTGTATAGCAATCAGGGTTCTCCCGATGCACAAGCTAGTGTATCGGCTGATACGCGCGATTTGCGTTTTGCGTGCCGATACACGCAAATTTCGGTCGATACGCCCCAAATAAAACATCAAGAAAAAAAACAGATATAGAATGCTCCAGATTGCACAGTAGGGCTTTCAAAACCAAGATAAACACCACTAAGAAAACATTCCGAAGGCCTTGTTTCAATTCAGCGTGCTTCGGCCGAACATCCAAATATTTGGATCCAAAATGCCCCCCAGTTTTGAAAAAAACCTGGGGAGAACCCTGGCAATAGCACTGTACTAAATTAAAAACGGACAAATTATTATATCATGTTGATCTTATAATATAAACAGTCCAGTTTTTAATTAAGTTTTTTTTTTATGAAGTCAAAACATTTCAAGAAAAGATTTACTCACGTGACAGGAAGCTTCTCATACGCATCATGGAACTAAAACAGAAAGAAAAAAATGGGTGCCGTTAATTTTAAAATAACATTCAAGTAAATCATAACATTTATGAGTAAGGTAATCTAAAATACAATTAACCCTAGCATTGCACTGTATTAAAGACACTGGACACCTTTGGTAATTGTCAAAGACCAGTCTTCTCACTTGGTGTATCTCAACATATGCACAAAATAACAAACCTGTGAAAATTTGAACTCAATTGGTCATCGAAGTTGCGAGATAATAATGGAAGAAAAAACACCCTTGTCACACGAAGTTGTGTGCTTTCAGATGCTTGATTTCGAGACCTCACGCGTGAGGTCTCGAAATGAATTCAAATGTTTTACTGAGAAATTACTTTTTTTCTCAAAAACGACGTTACTTCAGAGGGAGCCGTTTCTCACAATGTTTTATACTATCAACAGCTCTCCATTGATCGTTACCAAGTAAGTTTTTATGCTAACAATTATTTTGAGTAATTACCAATAGTGTCCAGTGCCTTTAAATATACAAGGTGTTACATAAATGGGTCTCATAATAAAAAAAACTTCAAAACCTGTCTTGAAATAAATGATAAGTGCTTTGAAATGTCTGTAGAATAAAGCGCTATATATCAACTAGTTATTATTATCATTATTATTATAAATATCGTCACCGTTTTCACGAAGAGCCACAGATGTCAAAACTCCAAAAGGCGTGATTGAGATTTACATCTTACACTTTTATTTGAGCTTACAACTGCAAATCTGCAATAAACTAAAGCCACGGTTTGCAATTTAAGACCTCTCATATGATTCTGTTAAAAGTTTAACCTCTCCACTGACTCTCTACTGAGTCAATTTGAGAGGTGAAACTTTTCTAATTTCTTTTTAAAATATTGGCGAATTGCCAAAGTAATTCAGGTCTTGAATTTAGGGAAAAAATCCAGAGACCGCAGGGCTTGTAGCTCAAAAGTTTTACAGGACCAACAATTTTATCACAAAGACCAGAATCAAAATTACAAAAAAGTATTATCTACACAGTGTCAAAATTAAACTGTTTTTATTTGAACAAGCACTGAGAGAAGATTTATCTCATTTGTCTTATCGGTAATACTTTCATACTCAGCAGAATTGAAAGATATTTATCGGACTCAAAGCCAACAGCTGAACATACGTTTTCAAATTAAAGATTAGTTGAGGTATTATTATTCAAAAACACAAGACCACCAGACTTGTCCGGTCATAAGTTTACTGGCCCGACACTAAAAACACTGGCCTCGGGCCTGCCGTCCAGCTGTGCTCCATTGACTCACTAATTTCTTTTTAAAATATTGGCGAATTGCCGTAGTAATTAGGTCAAAGATACATGTATGTGTCTCTTCGTGAAACCACAAAAGTGAGATGACCCATGTATGCACCCATCTGATTTTGTATGTGTTTTTAATTAGGAAAGGGACGCGCATGTCACTTGATCAGGCACATTGACGTTGTGGCTTTTCGTGAAACCGTCAAAAACGCTTTGACCTACAGGGAGGGGGGGTGGGGTCTGTCAGTGAGAGAGAAATTATGTCAAAAGATATGTAGGAATTCAAATCATTAACTTCTTCACACATACCTGATCCTCCTCATCACTTCCATTACACTCTGCCATTGTAGGTCACTTAAATAGTAAAAAAATAGATCTATGTAAAATGTAGTTAATGATGGATACTCTGCATTGATGTGTGCACGTTTACATCTTACAGAAATTTCACAGCTCCTTCATCTGAAAAAAGAAAAAAGAAAAAATGTATTCATATGATTTAGAAGTGATAAGAGAAACTCAACGGTAAGGCCTAATAAAAATAATTGTCTGTTTCCGGTAACCCGATCATCCGTGCAAAAACCTTGCGACCGTAAAATTTTTATCAATATTTGTAGCAAAATCTATTTAGAGAATAAAACATTTTGAATGCACATTTTGTGGAGATCAATATTCGTATCCACAATTCCGAGAATTCTGACAAGTTCGTACTATGATTTCTATATTTTGCCGGCGCAGCTCTGCAACAGGCATCAGCACATTTTATTTCTTAAGCTTATGACATGAATGATCACATAATACCTACCTCCAACATTTTGATGTAATTTTGGAAAAATTGGGATACTAAGACCCTGAAAAAAAGACATGCAGTTGAGTTAGGGGCCTGATATACTTTATGATATAAAAACTGAATATTTTGTTTTTCCAAAATAATTTTTTTTTGTCAAATAAAATGTTTTCCCACCCAAAATTTTCAGAGCATGTTACCGGAAACAAACAATTATTTGAATGGGATCGTCCAGTGTGGACCAACTCTCTGCATCTTTATTATTACAAAGAACTTTAAATACATCTCACCAAGACAACCATTATCACTTGAACCTTTTCCCTTAAAGGAAACAGGGAAACAGGGATCGAAATTTACACTGGACCACAGGCCCGAGGCCAGTGATCATAGCATCGGATCAGTAAACTCATGACTGGAAAAGTCTGGCGGTCTTGTGTTTTTGTTCAAATGTTGACATTTCAGTCCGATAATATTATCTATTCAATTCTGTCGAGTATTGCAGAACACTTACCCATGATACAAATGAGATCAATCTTCGCTCTTAGTGCTTGTTCAAATTCAAACAGTTCAAATGTTAGACTGTGTAGGCATTTTTCTTTCTCATTTCAATTCTGGTCTTGTAAAAAAATATTCTGGTCCAAGAAACATTTTGAGCTACAAGTCTTGAGGAAGTCCACCGGAGCAATGGTTTAAGTATACTGGATACCATGTCTTATCACTCGTTGAGAAGATGTAAAAGAAACCCATGTATTAACGAGCGCAATGTGCATTCTCTATTTGCATACCTCGTGCATGTAGGATGACCATTGACCAGGTTTGGTTCATGACTGAGAATATTAAACTGTCACCTCAAACTTGATGTTGCTAGGCTGTTGCTAAGCAATGCTTAGTGTTGCCGTTCAATATATTAGCGTTCAATCAATGTGCTGTATTCTTTGCTGACAACACTCGTGATTGGACGTTAGAACAAAGCCATTTTTTAGACATTATTAAACCATACAATAACAAATAATAGTTAAGTACCAGCATTTAGTTTAGTGCATTATGGATCACAGATCCCTCCATGTCTAAGCTACATGTATTTCTTAGACATATTAACCCCTTAGAGACCATACCGGCTGCAGGCGGCATATTGTATCAAAATGCCCATAGCGGCCGTAAACGGCTGCAAGATCTGACCTATTTCCACTCAAACAAAGAGGTCAAAGTAAAGGACATGTCCTGAATTGGTTATGGGTCAACTCGGTCCGTAGTCAACTCGGTCCGAGTCAACTCGGTCCGAAGTCAACTCGGTCCGAAGTCAACTCGGTCCGAAGTCATCTCGGTCCGAGGTTAACTCGGTCCGAGGTTAACTCGGTCCGAAGCCAACTCGGTCCAAAATTGTTTATAAGCACTATGCTTACTATGTATTCTAAAAAAGTACGTATCTTAAACACATAAAATAAATAATGTAGGACAATTAAGGAGAATGTTTGATTGAAAGTTATATTATAAACAAAACTTTCTAATAATAAATAATACAAAATAAAGAATACCAAATCTATTCTAATGATAAATATTTCATAAAAATTTAGAACCACAACTGAACTTAATTAGGCCTATCATTTTATAATAAAAAAAGGTATAATGTAAAAAATACAAGTAAAATTCCCTTACATAATAATAATAGAAATTTTCCATACAAAAGAAAAAAAATGTCTTACACAAACTGCAAAGGAAAGTTCATTGTCTACCATTTTCTTTCATTTTAGTTTACTTAAATTATGCTTTAGAAAGTGGTCTTTTTGAACGGTGATTATTATTAATTTCTGAGTTACAGCGTTGAGATAAATCTGTCCCGCCACTTCCCCGTCAACCACACTTTATTTAATGTTTCGGACCGAGTTGACTTCGGACCGAGATGACTTCGGACCGACTTGACTTCGGACCGAGATGACTTCGGACCGAGATGACTTCAGACCGAGTTGACTTCGGACCGAGTTGACTCGGACCGAGTTGACCTCGGACCGAGTTGACCGGTACCCCCTGAATTGACATATTGCCAATGTTTTCCATGTTTGCTATGACATTTCTAAAACATAACAAAATTTATGTTTCTTAATATTTGTTTTCTTTCTTTCCCACAGTGCCTTTCGGTCATTGTGCATAAACAACCAGGCGGTATTTGCGATAGACCTTGTTATAGCTAGATGTGTGTGTGGATTTCTGCAAGATTCGGAAAGCACCGAGTTCACAGAGCTTACCACACATTAGTTGCGATAATCGTAACCCTCCAGGTTATGATTATCGCATCTAAGCACACATCGGCAAAGGGAAAAAACAAAAATAGTAGACTTAAAATATGGTTGGATTTAATGTCTTTGCCCCATAGTAAGTTATACTTCTGCAAGTGCTAGGTGATCTTCTGAATAATGTCATATTCGTAACCCACCGTTCCCCACCGAGACCATCAGGAGAGTTACAATCATACATGGAGGTGAATCATCTAATCCAAACCTACCCAAGAATATGCCTGCGGACAGTCGGCGCACATATATAGTAGTGTGGGGCAGTAGCCAGCAGCAGTACTACTGTTTTGTTCATTTATTTCCACAGTGTTATTTATACCATGTTCATCCTCCAGTGTCCGGTTTTCGATGTACTATGCCTTTTTCTTTGAATTGAAAAAAAAATAATGATGCCATATATCAACTGATGCCCTAATTACCTTCCTTTGTTTATAAGAAGTAAGTAAAAATATATTAAAACTTGATAAACATTGAAACTTTCACACCACGCACCGATCTTCGATGACTTCAATAGCGTCCCCGTGTTTTGAGTTTGACCTGTTTTCGAGGCAAACAAGAAAGTATGGTGTCCTGGTGAAGCCATACGCAGAAGAAACATCTGCAGTGACTTCAAGTGTTCTGTGAGACGTTGTGTATGACTCTATAGCCAGCAGTTGTCTTCATTTATTCAAAATATTTTTTATTTAATTTTAAAAATTACGATGGTAATTTGCAAAAACTAAAAAAAAAAAAATTAAAAAAAAAGTGTCAATAAGTCTTGGCTTTCAAATCTGATTTTTAAAAAAGTTTTGAATCTTTTTATGTTTCTTAACATTTATAATAAAGCATATCAATAAACAGTACTATTTGAATCACCAAGCCAATGTTTAAATTTTAATGTTATTAATAATAAATGATATGAGGGTTTAAAAAAAGATTCTCCAGACTGTTAGAAAATGATATATGGCACATGGCTTCTTTAAGCCTCTGTATTTTTTTCCCCAGAATGCTCAGCAGAATTTTAAGTCACATGATTTTATCATCGTGAATTGTGAATTGAAAAATTGTTCGATGAAACTTTTTCGGCGGGCAAATTTTTTTTTATGGCCCCGACAGTATGACATATTTTTGTACCTTGTAGAAATGCCTAAAATACCACACATTTTTGCAATACAAGTGCAACTTGCCAGTGGAGCCTCACATAATTCTAAGTCAAAGGAGAGGAGACTCTTTGCTTGGCAAGTCAAACCACAAAAATTGTATCTAGGGACTGTTTACATCGCGCGCAGAGAGGTAAAAGATTTGCATCGATTTCAGGGACGCCCTGAAAACAGGACCTCCTACGGTATACCAAATAAGTATTTTATTTTATTTTATTAAATTATAAATGTGCAACCAAATGAAAACTATTTTGAAGGAACCTTCAATTCATAAGACAGCATTAGTATTATCCATATGTCAAGAATAGAATGGACAGACAAATAACAGGACAGACGGTTATCTGAGCAGTATTAATATTATCTTCTTCCACGTCAGCACAGTTTAGAAATTGACAGTAATTGACTTATCATGCATGGCGGAACAAACAACACAAAACAAATTTGATCACTTTCATTTTCAAGAACATGAACTGAGGATCGGACTGTGTCCAAGGGTTCTACCCAATTTATTTTAAGTATGATTGATGGTATATCGATTATGAGGCCGATGCTATATACACTTTGGGTAATCTAATCTTGTTTGTTAACTTCTTGTCTTTTATCTAAAAAGTATAAACAACACAAAACAAATTTGATCACTTTCATTTTCAAGAACATGAAGAGGGTCGGATTGTGTCCCAGATGATTGGTGGCAGATCGATTATGAGGCTGAGGCTATATAAACTTTGGGTAATCTAATCGTGTTTGTTAACTTCTTATCTGTTATCTAAAAAGTATATTTATATAACAACAAACGGACTAACCAAGTTCCAGCAATCAGCTCAACACACGGAATCCCAGCAACAACGCACACAAAAAGTGAGCTACCATAAAATGTGTATAGCGCCCTCAATATGTGAGCAGAATCAATGCTCTTTATAAAAGTGTGTAGTACAAAAGTGGACAAATTAATAAATTGATAAACTTCTATGTAATAAACGAAATTTATTTAAAATGTCCAAATAGTCGTGTTAAATTAATACAAATTATACGTGAAGAATAATTTGATCGTCTTGATGGATTTATTTTGAAATGTGGGTTTAATTATAGAGTATTAGTATATTTTTTTTAAAGACAATTCATTTTGGTACATTATCGAGCTGAGACGAAGTGAAATATAGTCGGGTGCTGTCAATGAGGAAAAAATAGATTCCCAAATGTTCGTATGGGAGACAGGACACCTTTGCAGTGTTATCGCATTCACATAGAGCTCACCATAACTCGTTGGTAGTCATGTGCTACTTTGTCGCGCACATAAATGATTGATAAATACCTCTTGTTTTACATTTTCCCATCATAAATCATACAAAATGAATGACGAAGCAGAGACATATAAGTTATGGCGAATCAGGAAAACATTAATGCAGGTAATGATGAAGTATTCGTTTAAAAAAATACATATTCAAAACCAAATTGAATTGTTTTTTTGTAATTTACTAATTGTATTTTGTGTTTCTGAACTTAAGTTAATAATATTGTCATCCCGTCATCTCTCTGGGCCCAATTTCAAAGAGCTGCTTAAGCACAAAAGGTAGCAATATTTTCTGCTAAAGCAGCTCTATGAAATTGGGCCCAGGTCATGTGTGTAGCTATGTTAGAGGTCGCGCGATATTGACATTTCCTATTCTGGCCGCACACAAAAAAGAGGTTTTTCAAATTAATGTTACTTCGACCTAACATGCTGTCTGAGCTTCAAATTACTCCTGTAGGTCAATAAAACTCTCTTCTTTCATAATCCTTTTGAAAAAAGGCACAAATTTACCTCACTTTTTCAAGCATCAAAAAGATTCAGAGCATGGTCACCGACGCAACTACTGCGAGCGCAGCCATTTTTGAACTTTTTTGATAGAAAAATTTGGTCACCGTTTTTCAATAAATACCGCCCTCTCTTGACTTCTACCCCCAAAATAACGCCATCTATTGATAGAAAGAGGATTAGGAAGGTTACGGTGCTTTTTTCCCCATCTCAATCGGTGAAGAAATAAGGGTTTTATGAAATTTTTTACCATTTTGGGCCAAATTTTGACTAAATTTCACATTTTAAAGGAATGTCTACATTCAGCGACGGTGGGGTATGCTGTCAAACCTATATCAGTTTAATCCTTGTCCATTTTTTAGTATGAAAAGTTGGATTTTGTTCCAGCGCGAGGTCGCGCATGCAATTTACGGAGGTTTTAATTAAACCAAGTACTCGGTAAAATCTCATTTTTGAACCTTTGAGTGCGCGTTAGGGATAGGGCAGGTAAGCTTTAGTAGTGTGGGTGGTCTTAATTTAACAATCTCTGTACCTCAGTCGGCGGCCAGAAGGGTGCCGCGTGTTTGTTGTCTTTTGGAAGGCATAACTCATTAACGAAAGCACCCATGACAGTGGGGTTTGCACCATTGAATTTCTCCTGAGGAGACCTTTAATTTGATGTAAAATTTTAATATATTTGATAAAAAGAAATTTTTACTATAACATAGCTAATGTGTGTGTTTTTACACCCGAACTGAAGCTGCATGCTAAGACAAGTGAAGGAGCCCCATAAATCATGTAAAAAGGGCCAATCCACTTCGTATCGTATCCTTGGCCAAGCACCAATGCAATCTTATTTCTTTGCCCACGGTGCTGTAATTTTTGATCCGCAACGTTCTCGATCATGAAACTCACCATCTTTCTAATGCGACTGAACTGTACTTGTTGTAGATAGTCCGACTGCTGGAAATTTTTTGTAAAACATCACACATTTTGGGGGAAAATGAAATGCTTTTCGAGTCGCGAGTGTCAATTTTTGTTCACATCTTAACAACTTGCTCAAAAACCTTACTTTGTCGAGTTCCCTTCTGCCTTCTGCCTTAGGCTTAAACAACTTTACAACAAGGATACGATCATGGAGGTAGAAATGATACGATCAACTGCTACAATTTAATGGGGACCAGACTGATTTACTCAGCGCGCAGGGCACAATCTTTGCGCAGACGGGCGTGAGATGCGCGATCCATTGCCCGCTGCCGCACAGCATTAAATTTACATAAATGATTTCACAAAACTTTGATTGCGCTTGGTGCGCTGAGTAAATCAGTCTGGTCTGCATTAAATTGTAGTAGTTCATCGTATCCATGGATAACCCCCCCAAAACAATAACTGAGGCTTGTATGCTTAATTTACTCACCTGGGAGGCTACTTTCTAAAAAGCATAAACCCCATAAGCCCCATTTATATATTTAACAAGAAATTAATTCCTTTCGTTTCAGCTTTGTCATGACAGAGGCTACCTCGTAACTCAAGATGAGTTGGATCAGACGTTGGATCAATTTAAGGAACAGTTTGGTGACAAACCTAGGTAAGGTCATCAGGGTCAAAGGTCAAATTATTGATTGAACCATACCCAACCCTGTAGAAAGTGTTTATTTGGTTTTTCATAGATACAACATAATTTATGATCAAAGCTATCATAATTGTTTTAAAATAACACTTGTTTAATTTGTGGCGTGTCGTGGCCGTGCGGTCTAGTTCACCGGACCCAAGCTCTGACGTTGTCAGCAGCAGAGTGTGGGTTCGAATCCCGGTCATGACACTTGTGCCCTTGAACAAGGCACTTAACCATATTACTCTGAACAAGTTGGGTAGGTAGTGAATTTTGCTCTACCAGCCAGGCTCCTCATGGACTGTGAAGGGGTAATCCTGTTCAGCCCCAGGAGTAGGTTGCAAAGTGCCCATGGTGACAGTTGATTTGGGTCGATAAGCCCAAATCAGTTAAGTGTAGCCCTCACCTTGAAGTGGCCGTCCGGCCTTGTGATGTTAGGCGATATCTTATAAATAAATAAATAAACATTTCTTGACGTTGCATATCTCAGTGAAGACAGGCCAGGAAGGAAAGATTTGACGATTCTCGTTGCTCACAATGACGATCCCACAGACCAACTCTTTGTCTTCTACCCAGAGGAACCCAAAGTCGGAATAAAGACAATAAAAGCGTAAGTCATTTAGAGGTAGGGTCATACTTTGGTAATGACCCGAACAAAAAATGGTGTCTATCCAAAACACTCCTTGTTCATATAAAGATGGTAATGGTAATATTTTGTCAATATCTTTGTTTGGGGGTGCCAGTCAGAAGCCATTCAACCTGTAACTGCGGTATAGCCAGGGATCACACCCAAGTTCACAATACAACCTGGGAAGTGGCAGTACTGGGTTTATTACTTGATATAGTTAAAGGCATCGTACACATTTGGTAATTGGAGCCTATTGTTTGTTTCAATCCCTATTTTACTTACCCTATTTTACTTACTTAGTTGTTAATGCAATTTGATGATTAAAAATGTTTAGAGTCCGATTTTAATGTGTGTATTGGTCAGCCTGAATCTTGCCATTTTAACGGTTACTGGCTTCTGTTTATTCTATCTTGTTTTAAAGTTATCTTAGCTCTTATATATTTGCTTCTCTTTTAGTTTACTTAACGTGTCGTGGCCGAGCGGTTAAGAGCACCGGACTCAAGCTCTGTTGTTTCTGATCAGCAGAGTGTGGGTTCGAGTCCCAGTCATGACACTTGTATCCTTGAGCAAGATACTTCGCCATAATTGCTTTGTCCTTCAGATGGGACATTAAGCCGTAGGTCCCGTGTACTAGGATTGGTAGTGCACGTAAAAGAACCCAGAACACTTGTCGTGGAAGAGTAGGGGTTAACCCCGGTGTTTCTGGTTTACATAGCAAGCACCCTTGTTTGCAGGTTTCCTCAGGCTTGCGAGCTACAGTGATTAAGTTCACTTGTGAGGCATCCTTGGTTTCATTACCAGAAATATATAATGATATTCATGGATTTTCTTATTGCTCTGTATTTTACTATTTTACGTTTTACTGTTTGTACACAGGGCCCTTAGGGATAGCAGTTGTAATACTGATAAGGCTACCCTGTCTAAATAAATCAATAACTTTGTTACTTCAGCTACTGCCAAAGAATGCAAGAAGAGAACATCAGCCGAGCCATCATTATCGTGCAGATGGGAATGACTCCTTCAGCTAAACAGTCTCTGGGTGATATGGCTCAGTGCAAATACGTCCTGGAGCAGTTCCTTGAAGCAGAACTTCTTATCAACATCACAGAGCATGAGGTAAGACTTATTAAAGGGTCTGTATACATAGTGTTAGCCAGAGGGGTGTCTGGGTGTCTTTTGGACACGCTGTTTTAAATTTGGACACCCTGTTTTATCTGTCATTTACATGTAAATGTATTGTAAGTGAACAATTTGGACACCCGGCTTTTATGTTTCCAGCAAATTTAGACAGCCTTGTACCAAATTCTGGCTAAAACCTTGTCTGTATACGTTTTGTAATGACTCTGAAAATTAATGGCATTAAAAACTTACTTGGTAAGAAGTACGGCAGCTTTGGATAGTATAATGCATTTTGAGAAACTTTTCACTTCGAAGTACTGCGGTTATGGAAAAAAATTGCACTTTTTATCCCCAAAAATTTGAATCTGAGAAGCGTTACGGACTGTAAAATTTCTCAGATTGTGTATTCCAATTGAAGATTATTCTTCCTGCATGGAATTTTTGTCCAAATTTTTGTCAATATCTCAAAAATGCTACCACCTTTTGAAATGAAATTTTCACAGGTTAGTTTTATGGTATAGTAGGTTCCAATTACCGAGCGTATACAATTCCTTTAAGGATGAGTATCTGTGCAGAGCTGCCAACTCTCCCTGATTCTGCAGAAAGTTCCCTGAAAATAAACCTATCTTTCCATGTTCTGATGAACAAATTTGAAAACCTCCCTGATTATGGAAACTTTTCCCCTATTATCTTGGATGCAGTTCTAAATATATCCCTGCTTGTTGTACAAAATCTCCCTGATTGCAAGATGCAAATGTTGGCAGCTCTGATCTGTGGATGGCTGATGGGTACGCCAGTAGAGTTGGTTACCTTCAAGTGGTTCTGTATTAACCCTATCCTACCCAAACTCCTTTAAAATCAGACAGAGGATTTGGGTGATTAAGGGCTGAGGCACGATTGACATTTGCCTATGGTTAGAGGCAGTGGGATCCTACGTAACTCATATTGATTGATTTGTAAGGATTGAGGCAGCAGGGATCCCACATAAACTCAAACTGGTTGATTTTGGAGGATTAAGGCAGTAGGGATCCTACATAAACTCATATCGGTTGATTTTGGAGGATTGAGCCAGTAGGGACAGCTAAACTCATATTGGTTGATTTTGAAGGATTGAGACAGAAAAGGGATCCTACTAAACTCATATCGGTGGATTTTGAAGGATTGAGGCAGAAGGGATCCTACACAACTCATATAGGTTGGTTTTGGAAGTTTGAGGCAGCAGGCATCCTACATTAACTCAAATCAGTTCATTTTGAAAGATTGAGGCAGTAGGGATCCTACAAAACTCATATCAGTTCATTTTGAAGGATTGAGGCAGCAGGGATCCTACAAAACTCATATCGGTTGTTTTGTCAAATTGAGGCAGTAGGGATCCTACAAAACTCGTATCGGTTGTATTTGTCAGATTGAGGCAGTGGGATCCTACACAAACTCATATCAGTTGATTTTGTTGGATTGAGGCAGTAGGGATCCTACACAAACTCATATCTGTTGTTTTTGTCAAATTGAGGCAGTAGGGATCCTACAAAACTCGTATCGGTTGTATTTGTCGGATTGAGGCAGTGGGATCCTACACAAACTCATATCAGTTGTTTTTGTTGGATTGAGACAACTGCCCGTAGGGATCATAACATAAACTCCTTTCAGTTGCTTTTGTTGGATTGAGACTGTTTCTACCGCAGGGAGTATCTGATGAGTCGGGAATAAAGTAATTCTGCATTTAATCTGTCAAATATTGTTCATCAGATGATTTACTTTAATATTGACTAAATGTATTTATTTGTTTGTATGCAGTTTGTTCCAGAGCATGTCGTGATGACCTCCGAAGAGAAAGCAGAACTACTGTCGAGATAGTATCCTTTAACATATTACAGGGGAGTAGGCTTTATAAAAAGCCTAATCAATACAGAGACAATCAATATGACAAGTAGTCCGTACAGAGGCTACTAAAAGTGAAGGGTAGTCAATATCCGGAGAGTTGTCTAGACCCTGCTAAGTAGAGACTACACTTTAATGGCCTTACAGCAAAATACAAATCCATGTTGTCAAAAAAAAACAGTTTAGAGTGTTGTTAAAGGTACTATCGGGCCCAATTTTTAAGAAAAGCCCGTAAGCACAAAAACTTGCTAAGCACAGAATAGCAGTAACAGGTTACCAGACAAAATTGCATGAAGTTTGCATTGTTGTTCCTGGTGCCCCACTCAATGTTTTGCTCAGCAAAGAAAATTTTTGTCAAGCAGTATATTCTGCTTAACGGCTTTTTATGAAATTGGGTCCAGCTGAAGATGACTGTTTACTTCGGGTAGATTAATTAAAACTAGCTAAGTAAATACCATCTGTTATTTTGTTAGTTTTAAAGGTGTTTTTTTCTTCTTCACCAAATGGGATCTTTTTCACCATCCTGATGACAGAATAAATTAATGAGATGATAATAATGACAGGCATTTATGGGGCACCGGTGAATATTGTATCAAAGCTCTTTACTCTGTTACTACCCTTGTTCATCGGGCCTTAAGCATTCCTGAAACCATTCTCAACTCCTTTGGAGTGTGCAGCACCGGCAGCCAAGTTGGCGCGCAGGATGCTACTTATATTCACATCTACAATCTTTACCCTCGCATGGACCCATATACTCCTTGGCGATAAGAAGCAATTATGGTTAAGTGCCTTGCCCAAGGAGACAAGTGTCACAACCGGGAATCGAACCCATATTCCGATGACTCAGCCATCAAGAACTTGAGTTTGATGCTCTAGACCGAGCTCGGCAGTGAAAATGAGACGATATCATGTACCCTGTAGTCAATTTGATGAATCAATCCATCCTTAACTTCTCTTCTCAGCAAACTGAAAGAGCATCAGTTACCCAGAATCCAGCAAGGAGATCCAGTTGCAAGATATTTTGGATTGAAGCGAGGACAGGTAAGTAGAATCAAGCAGGGAATTTTACTCGCAAATAATCTATCAATTCAACTGTAAACATTTCCAATAGACTGTGCAAGTCTCGTGCGGATGGAATAATGAGAAAACAACTTGAGCAAAGGCTCTATTTTTCTTTCTTTTTTTGTCTTTCTTTTTTTAGCTCATTTTTTCCCCTTTTTTCTGTTCTCTTTATGTTTTTGTGTATGTTATTGCTTTTTGGGGCTCAAAATTAACACTGGACCGCAGGCCCGAGGCCAGTGATTTTAGCATCGGGCCAGTAAACTCATGACCGGGCCAGTAAACTCATGACCGGACAAGTCCAGCCGTCTTCTTATATTTCAATTCAATGTTTTGGGGTGGTTTTTTTTAAAGATGTTCAAATATTGAGTTTGAGCCTGGTAAATATCTTTCAATTCTGCCGAGTATCAAAGTTCTACTTACCCACAAGACAAAAAGAGAACTCTCTTCTCTTAGTGTTTGTTTGAATAAAAACAGTTCATATGTTTAAACTGTCTTCTCCTTTTGGTCATGGTCATTTCTGAATTTGATTTTGGTCTTGTAAACAAAATTCTGGTCCAGTAAAAACCTGCGATCTTGTGGATTTTTCCCCCAAGTTCGAGCCCTGCTTTCAATGTTTTATTTCATAATTTGTTTCACCGTTGAACCGCAATGGAAACAAGAACATGACTCTATCGTGCTATCCGCTGCATTTATATTTTTGTCTTTTTCTGTTGTTGTATTGTCTTGTGTGTATTCCATTGTTGATGGATACCGAATCTAATCTAATCTAATCTAATCTAGTCTAGTCTAATCTAATCTAATCTAATCTAATCTAAACGAAACAATGAACGTTCTAATCTTCTCATTGTAGGTAGTGAAGATTATCAGGCTCAGTGAGACAGCAGGAAGATATATTTCGTATCGTCTCGTTCAATGAGGAAGAATGTGATGAAGAATCAGCATCTTCTCTTTCTCCTTGCAAGAAATTCTTGGAATGCCATTATTTCTGTAGACCGATCCATACGCGCAAGTGCTGCACGCCGCCCCGCCATTGCTTGGACTCTGGCAGCACAAGATTTTGTACACAAAGACATGAGGAAACTCTTTTCCTTTTTACTTTTATGTGAATTGGGCGTCTTGCTCAAAGATCGGTCTATAAAGCCTCCATTCAACCGTGACCTGTAAATTTACTGGTTATTTTGTAAACTAGCTTGATCTTCTTTGTATTATAAAATTTGGACCCCCAAACTTTACTCAAAGGTAATATACAGGATTGGTAAGGATAAAAAACATAATTGTTTAATTTTGGTCTGCAAGATTACTGATTATGTTTGAAGTTCATACGAGAACCATTTTTTCTGCAAAATATTTCCCTCTGAAATGAAGTAATATTCAAGAAAACTGTTTCTGAAAACATTACAATAGCGCAACAGCTGATTTCGTTTGTTACAACCAAAATTAAGAACAGTGTGTTGACATGCTGAAAATTGTGCATGGTTTTTCACTTTTTTTCTCCTGACTCGCACAACAGATTGAGCCCAAGTTTTCATAGGTTTGTTATTTCGTGTATATGGTTGATCACACAAAACATGAACACTGTCAGCGACTATTTTGTCAGCTCCACCAATTCTGTATAATACCATTTATTTTTAGTCTAGTTTGTTCAAATCTACTTTCCATTTATTGTCGGTCTTAAAAAGTAGGGCTTTTTTATGAATGGTGAAGATTCAGTGTTTACCTTCAATTTTGTTGTCAACCCTCCTGCTGTTGTGGTTTTTAATCAGTGTACAGTTTTTTTGTTATAAGAATCTTGGCCTTTTGATGATGTGAGTGTTGGCCTGCTGTGGAGGATGTTGAAGAGGTGTTGCCTTCTTGAAGATAAACAGAATCATTGATTTAAAAGGGTTTGGGTACTTTTTGTATGACACAAAACACAATGTCCACAGATTTACATTAAACTTACACGGTTGGAAGATAAAGATGGTAAAAAGCTTCCCTTAAAATATTACTTGCTGAGGTGCTGTAGTTTTTGCGAAATGAGTAAAACAATGTCACAAAAATAATTTTCGTCTCGGGAGACGAACATTATTTTAGCATGTACAACGTATTTACCAGTACTGGTATTTACGCGACTCACCTGAAAACATCGCTCTGTGATTTTCACCTTTTTTTCTCAAAAACTTGACGACTAATGAAGCTGAAACTTCTACAGGTATATTATATTACATACATCTTCATTCACAGTGAGTAGGGATTCAGGTCATGGCCAAAAAATTGATCTACAAAAGGTACCCAAACCTCATGTTAAAATGATACTCTTTCAGAGCGAAAACAACTTCAAACGAGAACTCATTGGATGTAAACAAGAAAATAGGTCTGTACTAAGAGACTAAATTCAACAAACAAATTTGTTGGTAGCCAATGAGAGAAAGTTTGATTTAATATCATGGACATTCAGGAATAAACTATAGAATCCTGGTTAAAAGAATACAAATTAATATTTTTGAAATGTGACATCTTCGGATGTTTTTGGATGTTAACAAATTTTGCAATGGAAGAATATTAAAAACAATGGCATTGTATAACATTTTAACGTGAAGTTAGGACTTTTTTCCCCACTTGTATTAGGGCTCTATCTGTTGTAAACTGAGTGCATCACAAAACTGAATTTGACCTCGTAGCCCCTCTTTAATTACCAACAAAACTAAGTGAGGTTTGAGTTGCTGGTTGTGTTCTTCAACCCTCCTCTTTACTTGTAATTGATTATTCACCCAAACATAATCTTAAAATAATTGTTTGTAATATAATATTAAAACACCCCCAGGCCATACCTGTGACAGCAGTAGCGGGGGGGGAGCCGTTTTACGTGGCTGTACACAGACTAAATACAGGGGGACTGTTAAATAAACGGATTGCAAGCAAAGGAGAATTTGCATTTTTTCAAATGATTGCAAATCTTTAAAGGGCAAATTCCTTCATATCCAGCTGCAACCTGCAAGATCTTTTTGTTTATATCATGTCACTTTGTAAGGAAAAGAAAGAGAGTTGACAAAATTGTAAATTTATATTGTAATACAAACTCTGGGTTGACGTTTCACCTTTCTCCGTTTTTATGATGATGTATGGATCCAAAACACAGCTGCTTGTACACATCATTGTAATACATTATTGAATTTCCAACTGGAAATATAAAATAAAACATTTAACGTAACTGAAAGGAAGTTTGTCTTTCATTTTATTATTTTGATAAAATAGAATTAGCTGTTGCAAACTACTTACCAACCAAAAGGAGCTATGGTATAAATGCAAAAAAATAGTTAATGGCCTGACGTTTCGACCCTAGCAGAGTCTTTCTCGAAGGCTAAATGACAACAACATGAACAGGTTTTATTTATTTTTATTAACAAACTTCTTTTGTGGTAATTGCTTGTTTGAAATGTTGCGTGCATAAAAAATTATTGCATCAAATAATCGTAATGACAAAGGAAGTACTGGTACCTACCTAAGCGATAAAATTAAAATGTTTTTATGTATATTTTGTCTTCATTGTAAGCTTGATTATTTAAAGAAACATACTTCCCCCATTGAAGTGAGCTCTTAAAATAATTGCAAGAACTCCTTCCCCTTTTGTGTGAATTTATAGACGGGGTTAAAAGAAATTGATCTTATTTCCTTCCGCCATGATTAATTATGGAGGAAGGAAAATAACATAAAAATATATCAGATGTACATTTGCAAGTGGGTTATCATCTTCCAACCCCTCGGGTTTTGGCGGGACAGAGACTGGACACCACGTAAATTGGCGGCTGTTTATTTTCCGGAGGGTATTTATTTTTTTCGAAGGAAGCCACAATAATTGGGAATGGCCTGTGCTTGTATAGCGTTCCATTATTTGGGTTCTATTTTTAAAGCATACAAAAGTCGAGCACCCGAGCAAAAAATATACACGTTTGTCAGAAATTGCAGGTGAATCTAGTATACAGTTTCAATTGTTCTTTTTGTCGAGGTCTACAAGCCGGAAATGTTTGTCAACCATCTGCCTTTGTTTAAATTTCATGTTTGACTCGTCTAAAACAAACAGCCCAATTAATTATGAATATGGTTCAACATCGTGAAATATTTTCCAAGTGAAGGACCTTGATTATAGTTCCAATGATTACATTTCCAAATGTTTACATTTCCTTCGTCTAAAATAATATACAGATGTACTTCGTGATAAATTATGCCATATTTGTTTCATAGTGGAGCCATGCATTGTGTTTTGTTGATTGTTTCTTTGTACAATAGACAAATACAACAATGAACGTGGAAGTGACCTCGTCACTGCTCTTGAATTTCTTTATTCTCCCAAATTACGCGGGAAATTTTATATCACAAATATTGCAAAGGCTGTTTGCATTGTCCAACGCCAGTCTGATGTCGGGCGCTGGTCAATTTGCCCGCAATTACGCATGTCCATTATTACCCGTACACGCGCGCTACGTGGAGTGACCCTTACAGTATGGACAAAAGGTTTTATGTTAAATTTACGCCATCGGTCAATCACCAACGGTCGATTATAATGCTTTTTAATAATCAAATACTATGTCGGATAATTGATCGATTTATTAACAGACCATCTACTGTATAATGTAGGCAGCCTTTACGGCATCACGGGAGCAGCGGGTGACCCCGGCACAGTCTCTGCCGGGTATAAGTGCTCATATCCACCCCTCTAGGGATGCAGCCGTGGCGGCGCCCTGCTTATCAACCCTTTCTCTATGATCAACCTACGCTTTCTTCTGACTAAAGCGAGGGCCCATTGGCCCGTGAAATCTGTACGTTTATGAAATAATTCAACTTATTTCGTTAGTATGCAAATAGCAGACGACTGTGTTTTCTGCGCGTGTGGGTATATGTCCCAATATAAATAACCTTGAATGAACATCGTCGATGACCTTTGAACCTTGTAATTAGTTAATTGGCGGGTATCTTCAGTGATTGAGTTTCAATATTATATTATTTCAGTTTTCATGCTAGAATATTAATTTTTTGAACGGACCCAGTTTCAGTAATCACACAATGATCGGTTTGATATATCAGTTATATAATTGTGTCTACCCTCTTGTTTGTTTATTTATCATTATAAATATTTTTAACAAGAAGTTCAACCGGCAAAAGGAGGAAATTACAAGAGAGCCAAAGCCCACGTCGCCCACAGAGGGCGTGTGACAAATTATTATAATGAGGCGTCCTCATTTTATCTCACTTATTATTGCGTAATAATCCTTCTACCGCCACTGATAATATCAATCAAAAAGTGTTGCCCTCCCACAGAGGGCGTGTGACAAATTATTATAATGAGGCGTCCTCATTATCTCACTTATTATTGCGTAATAATCCTTCTACCGCCACTGATAATAGTAATCAAAAAGTGTTGTATTTAACATTGACTGTTATCCTCACATTTTGGTCTGATTACAGACATTAATGACATCACCATGTACGTAAGAACAGTAGCGTAACTAACGGGGGGCACGGGGGCACGTGCCACCCCACCCCCAATTGATGTCCGTGCCCCGTGGGTGCCCCTCCCCTTGATATTTTGAACTTTTGGGATTGGACATTTCCATAGTAAAATGTTTTATTTTATACGCTCTTAAATAATGTCAATGTTTTTAAAATTATGTTTCCATTCCCTTGCAGAAAATGTATTTGTTTTTACACTCACGCCAGATTATCTTATAAAAAAACCGTAAATAAAATTTTAAAAGGTCATGAAAAGAGGGCTTGTTTAAGAAAAAGGCAAACGGAAACTTGGCTAGAAGTGCCCCCCTAGAAAAAATGGTGCACCCCCTTGTGTCCCCCTAAAATGTTACCCTAGTTACGGCGATGCGTATGGATGCCCTGGAATTACTTTGACATGGGAAACCAGTAGCGATAAACATTTAATTTTCGAGCGGGAAACTTTATATATAGTATCTTTTTGCAGCGTTCCCTGATTGTCTTTGATAACGCGATAAAAACATCAACATGTTATTATTTCGAAAGGCAAATGGTTCGTGTATTCCTTTTTTTAGGGTGAACAATAATTCTACATTTGGGTAAATCATGGAGGTCTATTTCTACCTCCATGTGTAAAGGTTTTCCCTCATGAGGATTGATGGAAACGTGGGTGTTTTAATAGAAGTAACGAGCGTCTAAAATGATTGAATTTGAGTGAACGAGTAAACATCCATTAACATAATATATTGTTGCAGGAGGAGCAATTATTAAAGATGATATAAAAAAAAAATTGTTTGCATTTTGTTATCATTCATATATTTTGTTCATGTCAAATTGTTTTTTGTTGTTCTATACCTTCTACCTCCATGTTCTCACCAGCCCCCACCCTTCCGTGCCGCCAGCCGTCCAAACATATCCCGCAGTCATGATCAATGGAACAAGGAAGATGCATTGGATGGAAATTTTAAAAAAAAATGTACCCCACTGATTGTAATTAATCCTAATGCAAACTCCTGTCCGTTGAGTCGTCGAGTAAACAACTCTGTTATCAAGTCATAAACAGTTACAAAATAACAAGAGGGACTCCATTCCGTGTTTATTCGACTCATTTCACGGTCAGTTTAATCACCGGAGAGAAGCAAAAGTTTCACAATCCCACAGACCCCGTCATCAATGCAAGCTTTTTCCTCGGAGCAATCGATGTTCAAATACCAAGGCTCACGATAATCATAAAACCACAAAAGGCAAAGCCCTGAAATAACTGACCAACATTGAAAGAAGGGATTTATAAAGGATTGCATTCGAGTATACTGAGGTTTGGGTTTTAGAGTGGGGGGAGGCGTCACCATGCTATTATCAGTATAGACCAGGCAAACATGCTTGCCGTTCTATCCGGAGAAGGGAGGCCCAAAGGCCCACAGTACCTCTATAGCTGCACAAATAAAACCCGCACGGCAAAAATGACGATCGAAAGAAGGAATTAAAATGCGGGTTCTTTCTTAGTGAATTCCTCCATTGAAGCAGCGGCGCGAGGGTCTTGAATGGAAGCTGAGTCCCACAAGCTTTGCTCCCAGCTGTACATGGGTCGTTCTTCGTGTGAAGAAGTCCATCAGTGCCAAACCACGTATACGTGTTCACACATTCTAATCGAAGCCGTCCATTATTTCAGTCCAGATGAGCAAGCCTTGGGATCTTTTCCATTTTCCCTTATCTAGACCCTCCATCCTTCCTCGCCACAACGCTAGAAAAAACCTTCACATCCGTTCCTACCAGCATCAATAAACATTCCCATTTCGTAAGAACCTTTTTACTTTCCACTGGTAGTTTGGCCAGATTGGAAAAAATCAGGAAGACAAAAAAGGCCCTGCTGTCAATAATCATCGTCGGTAAAAAAAAAGAAACCTGCAGAAATAAATTGATGATCTTTGAACGGATGGCCTTTCGCGAACCCCTATAAGCTCAAAAGACACCCACAACAAAAGTTCCAATTGTCAACACAAGGTGTGAGGACTGCACACGACCACATTGACATCTAAGGAAAGCCGACAGCGGCTTTGATTGTTATTTATATATGCTAATAAGCTTAATTGATCTGCGCCTGCGCGTTGTGTGTTTAAAGTACGGAAGACATGCGCACAGGGATTTCCGCAAAGTTCAATTTCCCAAATGGCGGCGGCCAAGAGACACTGTGCTGGTCTTTCTCTCGAAAAAGGCCACCGTTTTTCCCATCAAAACAGTACAAGACATCGAGAAAATGGACACAAACATCACCCGGAATCTCTCCTGGACATTAGCGCCAAAGTTGTGGCCCTAAATATTCCTTTTCAGCAAGTAGAAGAGAGATTTTCGCGCATTCCGGAGCCGGTGCAAATGCGGATTGTGTTCTGGTCATTTCCTCGCAATGAAAAGGATATCTGTATGTACTCTTCGCTTCACCATTCCACGGTTAGTGAAAGCGAATATCAAAAGTTGCCTTTTCAACGAGGAGTGAGATTATTGGACAACAATGCAGTGGACCATGTACTTCAAGTTGGTAGGTGGAATCATTTTAAAATTTATTGTAAAACGTATTTTATTCATTTTATTTGACAACCCCACCGATTCCCTGTGTGTGCGTAGCTAGTACGGCGCGCATGTATTGCGCACAGCAAGACTGTACGGGCGAATGTGAACGAGTGATCCCCCCATCAATTTATTTTGTGGCGGCCTGGCCGATGCGTAAACCAACACCGCCGTACGGCTAACCCGGTTTGGCCTTTTACCGCCGCGCCCTGCCTGTCTGACCGACACAACTAACACCAGATATTTTTTAATAAACCCAAATCCACTGATGGAGAAAACATTGGTTTTATTTGGGATGTGAATACACAAGATTAGCGCAATGGCGTCGCATGTTTTTTTAATTTTTTATTCAGGGTTGGTTGTATTGCCTGCATGTAGCTCTGCTGAATAGGCAGTGAGCCGTGGTACTGAGTCGGTATTGTGAGCTATCGATTCAACGGTAGGCCCCGGCGCTGCGGTGTGCGGGCCCTGCATTATTTCTGCCGAAGAGTAAGGCCTATGCTGTTTGTTTCCATTATGTGGGGCATACCCGCAGGCCCAACTGTTTATTTTCCACTCGAGAATAGAACTGCACCGTCGCCATTTAACATCTGTTTTATCTACTTATTTTCCAAGCCTTTATGGTTGTAAGATCTCATGGTGCATGTTCTTTTGGGGGGGACTTTGAAGTTAGCGGAATAATCGGGGGCAGTTCATGGGCATTTTGTTCAGGGGGGATTCTTGACTTCCTGTCGGCGCCGTCCAGTGCGTACGAATACCGGGGCTTTGTTATCGCTTCGGCCAGGTTGGATTCGTGGACAGGAAGTGAAGTGACTTCCCCGAAAGGAGAAGTCTCCCGTCCTCCCTTACCCCCAATCTGCGGTGTCCTGTTATTTCATGGACTGTTTTCTCGATAACGGTGTTGATTATGGAGGTCAGTTCGGAGGGCTGTGTCATTCCACCGGACATTGGACTCTCTCAATAGGATCACCATACACATTGTCATTGACATATATATTGAAACGATCTGGCATAAGCTTCTCAATATCACAGCCTAGCAGTGTGAGCTTGCATTTTTATTCAGGGTTTTGTTGACTTGAAAAAAGGTTAATTGTATTTATCAAGGGAGAATCCAGTCATAACTAAGTTGTAATCAGGTCTGTGTTGGAAGGTATTTACTAATTAGAAACAGTCACAGTTAAGATCCAATTTCCTTCTGATTCTGGTGTAATATTCAAGACACAAAACAGTATGTGTTCTGTTTATTATTGGGTTGGGTCAGTTTTGGCTTCGCTTTGTCATGTTTCCTTTCCTTGCCCCATCTAAAATTTCAGAGATTTGGGAGTGTTTTTCTTAAATTAGAAACTACAGGAACGACTACAAAATATATTCTTAGTTAGAAATGTGAAGATGATAAATTATAATTTTACCTCATAAAAAAAACGTGAAAACATAAAGGTTGACAAAAACAACAGTCCATGATCTAGTCTATGTTTAATGTGATAAGAATTTCATGATTCTGGTATGTTTTACATGTATAATCATACAAATCTATCAATGGAGTGTTTGTTTGATTTATATTAATAATAATGAAACCTACAGTCATGCATGCTGCATTTCTAATTTCATTCAAGTCCCAGTGACACTATGGCATTGTCAACCAACTCTCATGTTAATGACTGTGTTTCTGCTGGGTTTTTTTTATAGCATGCAGTGTGGCACTTTATGATTAAGCTTTGTGTATTTTTCTCCTTTTTTTGTTATAGTTTCACCCTGGCTTTTACGCAGTACACACTTTGGCAATATGATTATCACTTGGGGATCTGACCTGGTGCGTGTAGTTTGCATGGGTCATAATGCCTGTGGTGTACACACACACACCATATAGCGTGACATCCTTGTATTTCCTACTCAGTCTAGCATACCCTCCATCTCAACACTCATTTCCCCTTGCATGTGTAGGGACGTATTAGGTGTAAGATTTGGCCTGAGCCTGCCCTACTGGGCATCTCAACCCTCAAACGCTAAGCCTGACATAAGAATTCCTTGGATGTGGCCTGTAAGGGAGGAAATGGAAATTTATTAGTAACTCAGCAGGTAGTATAATCCATGGTGACTGACAAGATTCAGGCATTAATCATGAGGTGTTAATTAACCAGTTTGCAGTGCATTATTCATGAGGTTTACTGCTGCATTGCAAAACTGTCATGTGGACATTCTACTCACCATGCACCAGTCCATCAACTTTACAGTACTGTTTATTCTTCGCACAAAACAATCGAGCAATAAACAACATTCGAGTGTACAACCACCTAGCACTGAAGATTTTGTTTTTAATATATACATGGTAATACAATCTTTGCATTTTCATTTGCTAAACCTTTAGGTCAATAAATCAGCCCCCTCCCCCCAAAAAAACCTAAAAACAAAAACGTAAATAAATGAAATGAATAAAACGATAATAAAGTTATAAAATAATACTAATATTGTAAAAAATAACATGAAGATAAATAAACAAACTATTGTTGAGTATTCTCACACTCACAGTCATGTTTTGATATATGAATGTGTTGAATCTATTCTAAAGTTCTGCATAAATTGGGTTTTTGATTGTGTGTGTAACATTCATTCATGTACTATGGTTGGTCTCCTTGCATCTCATTAAACAACACTGCAATCTTATCGGAATGTTCGCCGATTCTAGTGTGATAAATGTGCGTGCTCACGTAACCTGAACAATGCATATTTCTGGTGGAAAAAAAATTTGCTTGTAAAACAGATTGCCAGAGGTGATTTAGTGGGGCCTGGATGTAATGCATACATGAGTACACACAGCGGGTTTAGTTTCCAAAAAATTCTTGACTTATGTGCAAATTGATAAGAAGTAAGGCCATATTTGCTGTATCGCATGTCAGATTAAGCATTCAAATACACCCATCAAACAGAATACTAGCGGGACATCTTGAGGCTACTAGGGCAGCATTGGAGGAGGAGGAAGTACCGACGCAGTTTGCCGAGATGATTTCCAAGGATTCTCTTCTTGTCCAACATTTCTTTAAAATGTGTGTCTTGGTTAAAGGTTAAATGACATATATTTCAGATCAAGATTCAAAGTTGTAACAGTATACATTTTTGTATTCTATAATGTGAAAAAAGTTTGCAGTTTTTATTTTTGATAATAGACATTTTTAATTGTCTCTTGTTATAAATGTAAATACAGTTCTTGATAGAAAACATGTAGACCTCCTTCATGAATTTAATTGACGTGGACTTTAATCTAAGCACCGTGGCTCTTGCCTACGTGCACATATCCTGTAAATTAGTATTTATTAACCTGTAATTTTAGGAGGATTTACGCCTGGATGTAGTTTCGTTATTAATCATCATCCTTGCCTTCTCACATGTGCTCGTTGGTCAGTTTGTAGCGGGTTTGAAGGAAACGCTTGAATTCATCACAGCTGCACTGGAAAACACAGTTTCGTCTTTGAGCTAGCTCAGGTCAGAGTCTTCCCTACAGTCATGTTCATGCTGGCTCTATCGACTGCTTCATATCACTCACTAGATGTCATCTTGACCAAGGAATCCAACTGACAAACCCTATGGCATTTTCATCATCACTCAATACACAAATCTTGGTATTAGGTTCAAAAAGATTTACTTTGTTTCTGTCTAAATATGGGTTTTTTTTGGCAACTGAAGCTTGTTTTAAAGAACCCAAAAAATTGTCCTTTTGATGGGGGGCTACAACAGGGTATTTCAACTTGCTTTTGTGAAGCCCCTTTTCAGTCAAAATTCTGCTGTACTTTTGACTGGGTTCATCTAACTGGAATCCCACTACGCGGTGGACTCTTTCCTTACCTTTTTATCTCACCCCCTGCTGAAGAAACCAGAGAAGCCGCAGGCATAAAGAGACCATCAACAACAAGCTTAGGAAAGCAATCTCAGACTTTGGATGTTTGATATGGTGGATGGATTTTCGTTTCAAGTGACAAGGAACTTGAATAAGATGCTGGTTTTGAGACCCTCTTGTAATTTCTCTTAACGTAACTCTGCACACCTAGTGGGTAGGCCTATTGTTTATACATCTACCCAGGTGCTGGTCGGAAATTTTTTGTCGTTGGTTAAGATCATTTTATTCCGTGGTAGGAAAGCTTGCCTTTTGTGGCCTGTGTCCTGTCACAGTGGAAGGAATTACCCATGACATATTGCACAGGAAGTGCGTGTGCAATACGTCTGTAAATAATACAAACCATTTTTATAAGTAGATAAACATCGTAGTATATGCACGAAAGACTTCATCGCTGCAAAGCTTGTTGTGTGGTCTACCATGTCCTTTCTCAAACAACAGCACTCCGGCAGTTTTACATACGTACGATAATTATTTAATTGTTCTTATTCTGTCCCAGTCTTAAATGTTTATTCTTTCGCTACTTTTGCTTTTTTACATTTATTGTTAAGTGGAAATAGGAAGCCAATGCATGGCACATATCCTGAATCTGACAGCACAGGAGATTGTAAGTACAGAGAACACCTTAGCAAAACTAACCTCAACACAGTAAGTGTAGAGACAGCAGCGTTGTGGTCTCAGTGAAACTTTCCCAGCATATATAATTACAGGAAAAGCCAGATAATGTCATCACTTTGTGCGTTAATTTGATACATTTTGTAAGCACAACATCTGAATGTTTCAAGGCTGTTTTTATAGACAACTTCCCACATTTTTTGACTCAGCAATACTCCAAACCAAGAAGATTAAATCATAACACTGGACAAGTTTTAACAAGTGAGGTATACGCATTACTTGAGAGTTACTGAAGGTTTCGCTTATTGGGAGAACAAGATTGGTCAGTTGTGTCATGCAAAGTTTGTTAGTTCATACCAGTCACTTCCTGTGGGCAGTGGGGAGAAATTAACAAACCACACGCAAGTAAGAAGGTATCCTGTTCACCGTGTAGCAATACTTGATCCTTTTGCTTTGATGATCCATTCGTTGGATTTCATCCCATGATAAACTGATCCATTAAGCTCCTCCCCCCTTATTATTACATTGACCAATCACAACTGCGACGTAAGAATCCCATTGCTTAATGTGACAATTGCATGCGATGTGTCTTTTGTGTGTGTGGTGCAGTGGAGATCAAGGCGTAATGTGTTATGTTCGGATGCGCTTCCCACATGGCAACCATTGATACACGGTTGCCATGGTGGGTGGGACTTAATGGATCCGTCTATTTGGGGACGCAATCAAATAATTTATTTGATAATTTGCCAAGGACTTTGGCTCGATGAATCTAAGAATTATTTTTAAATTCTTTTTGTGCTGTTTCATGAAGGCATCAAAGTCTTGAAATAAAATTTGACTGATGTGTGGTTTACAACACCTGACACTCACAGGACAGTCAGCGATTGCTTCAACAGAAGAATATTTGTTTCTGTCAGAACTAAATCCTCACTCATAGAGTGCAATCTCTCTTGCTCTTTTTTGTTCATCTTCAGTTGATTGACAGAAAGTCAATTTCGGCCTTTCCTTGTAATAATGGGTTTACATCCAATTCAAGTGGCTGTGATTGAACATGGGTTCACTGACAAGAACATATAAAGAACTTGGTTGAGACAAGTGGGTAAAACAAATTCCAGAGTCGGCAAAGGCTGATGATTTGTGACAATTGTTGGTGGTAGGGGCTGTCACAAAAAATTGGAGAGAATGGGTCATCAAACTATTGCAGAAATTATGATAAACAATCCATGGGTTGAAAATTGCTGCCTTTGAACAAAACTTGTGGTACTTAAAGCATGATCCTCATGCAAAGTAGTGTTAAAAGTACTACTTCAAATAGTTTTGTTGAACTACTTCCCTGTAGTTCAACAAAACTATTTTAATACAAATTGTGATTCTAAGATTTGTAATATAATCACCCCATTGAAAATGTCTCCCTCAATTTGGAATAAACTAGAGTAATGTTGAGTAAGAATGTGGTTGTTTCAGTTCTCCAGACATACAATGCAATGTGAATCCACCAGGGAGTAAATTGATTCCAGTTGAATGGATAAATGTTATGTGACTCACTAATTCTCTGTAAAATAACATATCCTCTCTCCCCCCAACATGTAGTGCAGCCCCAGGGGTCATTGCACTCTCCCTCTCTCCCCCATGTGACCTAGTTACTAGAATGGGGATATGTGACATTACTGTTCACTTCTTTATATTGTCTCGATACATTGGTATTTTTCTTTGTTTTGCAAGATGATAATGTCATTAAGATACACTTTATAGCAGGCCTGGAATTTCATCTTTGAGAGGGCAAGGCCATTTTCATTTTGCAAAGGGCAGTGCCATTGGAAAATCTATGGGGAACTTTTGAAGGGGCACTAAGGCCAAGGCCAGGGGCAACAGAGGCCATGACCTCCATGGCCTTGGTGTAATTTCAGGCATTACTTAAGGGCACTGAACACGTTTTGAAATAGTCAAAGACCAGTGTTCTCACTTGGTGTAATCCCAACATATGCATAAATTAATAACAAGCCTGTGAAAATTTGGGCTCAAATGGTCATCGAAGTTGCAAGAAAATGATGAAAGATAAAACACCCTTGTTGTACAAATTTGTGTGCTTTCAGATAGGAATAAAAACTTCTTGCAAGAAGTTTTTATTATTTTAGTGAGAAATGACCTCTTTCTCAAAAACTACGTTACTTCAGTTTTATACTGTCAACAGCTCTCCGTTGCTTGTTACCAAGTAAGTTTTTATGCTAATATTTGTTTTGAGTCATTACCAAACGTGCACGATACCTTTAAACTGTTGGATGGACCTAAGGGTAACACTACAGTACTTTTTTTCACCCCATCCCCTATTGATTAACAAATGAATAAATACAAGAAATAATGGGTTGATCAACCCAAATTTATTTAAAGTTTACCCAGTCAGTTTCCCTTGTGGTTTATTATGTGATATTTGTAATAAAAAGTCTCCTACTCCTGGGGCTTCCCAGGTTGCATCGTAAACTTGGATGTGATCCCTGGCTATGTGGCAGTAGCAGGTTGAATGGCTTTTGACATGGAACCAAAGATATTGACAAAATAGGGAGACTGCTAACAATTAGAGCTAGATGTAGCTCAGTTGGTAGAGCACAGGCACGCTAATCTGGAGGTCGCAGGTTCAAGTCCCGCTCTAGTCAATTTTTCTTCATTCAACCCAAAATTGTGTAAAATTTTACCTAGTCAGTTTCCCGTGTGGTTTATTACTTAATAGAAAAACAAAATAAAAAAGTTCCAGATCTTTATGAGTTGATCCCAGCCCACGTTTTCATTATTTCTTTTATTACCGAATGTAAAGAACGGGTTGAAAATTAACCCCTGCATTGAAGCTAACTCTCTGGTTGCCAATTAATAAACATGATGGAATATTTCACTGTAGATTATCAAAGGATTGCTGGACTTAATGACATGAGCAAACATTTGTTTTTGGTAAAAGCTTTTTGTTGTTGTTTGGCCGATGAATCAATTTCTATTAATTTTTGAAACTTAACACAAACTATGCCTCGAGTTTGATGTAAAGCTTGAATACTTTTTTGTATAATTTCCTCCCACGGGTACAGGTCAACTAAATAAGGATCTTGTCATTAAACCGAGTGTCTTTGGATAATAATTACATACAAGAAGTTGAATTATCTGATAAGACTTCTTAACTAATCATTTCCATTGGTCGGGGAGGGGGGGGGGGAGAAAATTCAGAATCAGATTGACTACTACATGTAGTTGCCATTAGTAGGTGTGTCAAGAAGGTCACTAACAACAAAACTCATTAACTTTTACATTTGTTATTATTAGTGACAGAGGCCACTGTCAAAACAGAGGTAGAAATGAAAGAAACAAAGAAAAGTGTCATGACTTATGGCAGTAGTGAGAATTAAATGCAACACATCTACATGCAGTGGCAGAACCAGAGGTGGGGCAGGGTGGCGTGAGCCCCCGCTCAGAACCCTTGCCCCTCCCCTCTTGCCCCCAAAATGAGATCAAAAAAATGCACAATTAAATGATTCGATACATTAAATACGCCCCCGCTTGCCGCCCCCCTCCCCCCAAATGAAAATGTTACGCCACTGCAAGGGTTAGTTATTCTTGAAGGCTGTGCTTCGTTGAGTTTTGTTTCTCCTAGCACAGATTTGATAACCAAATCTTTCCATATGCTGGTTATTGATATTGACTCTCATAGGTCAAATGTTGTCTTGACAATCGCAATTTCATGGTTGTCCCGATTGGAACATCCAGTTCAATCTCAAGAAACTGTGTCAGTATGTGACTTTACACACGGTCTTGGAGGCTGGTATTTTTGGGTGTTGCACTTTGACGTCCTTGGATACAGGGTGTGTTGTGCCAGGTTTTTGACACTGATAAACCCATTCAGGTGGCTGCTAGCATGATCCCCCCTAAAACAGTCATTTATGATTCAGGCTTTTTTTTTTAAAGCAAAGGGAGAGGGGTTCTTTTGGGTTGGATAACGGCACAGGGGCTTTTGTATCACAAGCCAAGACTTTACATCCTTCAGAGGGAAATCTGAGGCACAGCACGGGCCTGAGTCATATAGTATGACACATTGTAATAGGGATATCCCATAGCTACTGCCATATGGGAAAGGGTGTGTGTGGACTCCATGGACAGCCCACCAATTAAAACTACGGATTCACATTTTAAAAACAAATCAATAACAAAAATCAGTCCTGGAATTAAACGGAGACCGTGGCCTCTGTTGCCCTGGTCTTGGCCCTGGTGCCCCTTCAAAAGTTTCCCTTAGAACTTAGGATTTTTTAATGGAAGTGCCCTTTGCAAAATGAAAATGACCTTGCCCTCTCAAAGATGAAACTCCAAGCATGAAAATTGTATTAATGTGATTCAGGGTTATTCAAAAATACTCACAGAAATTTAAAATGGTTTGTTTGAAAGCTTGACAATCTCTTTCATATTTGCGGTGAAAATGGCAAGATTTCAAGTAGTGAGTGTACAAAATTTACTTTGTAATTTACAAAAACAATAAGCATGGTCCTACTTTCCGTATCGTTTAGGCCTTTGCGCTTAAGCTTTTTGTAAAGTAGTCCACCAGGCTAGTAAACTGCATTTTACTTGCCCCCAGGAAGTTTTAGTAGCCCAGATTTTAAACATGTATTGTATCAAAGTACATAAGCATGTTTTTTTCTGATTAATGGTAGTGATCGCTATCAGTTTATTGGTCAATGACAATCACACATTCAAAAGCAACGTTACACTTTAAAAATAATTTGTTACTAACAAGTAGGTTGCACAGTTTTTAGCAGCCCACCGGGCAAGTTGAGAAGTGGTGCTTACTAGCCCAGTAGGGTGGACAATGGGCTAGTGTTAAGGGTGAGCTCTGTTGCACAAAGAATTTATTGAATATACGTAAGTATATAAATAATCCCAAGACAGGTTTTTTTATTTAGTAACTTTTAGATAATTGTTTATTTGTTATTTATTTCTTTTATTTCTTTATTTCTTCTTCTCTTTTTGTGTGAGGGATTCCTTAAAATGTCAATATTCTGATAGAACATGTCAGCGTGAAGTTGATAAGGTTGAACGTGACACTGTGCGGAGTAATTGGTTGGAAAAACTGTTACTGATTTACATGAAAGCTTCAATTGTCTCATCATGGTCTCTGGCATGCTAGAAAAGTACTTTGACCTCTCTGTCTGTCTATGTGGTGTAAAGGCCAGATTTTTAATGGGACTTTTCTTTTCTTTTCTTTTTTAACAAAAAAAAGCTTAAAGCGTCTTTACAGTTTCTGTGATTGGTATGAGATACAATTGTTGATGCATTAATAGACACAAAATGGTACAAAAAAGGTTTTGTACATTTAGCAAACACTATTTAGATTTTGGCATTTAGATGACAAACAGTTCTACAGATGTGTGCTGAATGTATTATTATTTCATTTACAAAGAATGTTTGCTATTACTACTTCATGGACATGTAGTCCTCCATCATAATCAGTATAGTGGTGTGTGTTTTACAGCATCCGATATATCTTCATTTCATCTGTGAAAGAGTATTTACAGACGTGTAGTTGTTGTTGGACTGACCTGTAAGCCAGCGGAGCCATGGGTGGGTACCGCTACACAGTGCTGCCTTAACTCAGCGGTCACATGTTGATTACACAAAGCTGCATGGGTACATATGTATGTGTTTGTCTAAGCCCTAGACTTTGAGAATGCATAATTGTGTGCTATTCTGACGTCCATTTTAAGTGGCCACACCTGCGCTCCATCATTCTACGTGTATGGTTTTCATTTATTTGCAATGTCCTGCACACCACCAGTGCCACACTGACCCTACAACCAAAGGCCTTTCTCTGTGTCTTTTGAGCAACCTTCAATGCGTCTTACATGTACTATAGTCTCATTCTAGCTCCTTGCGGTCAGTGGTCACCCCAATGGTCACCCCTATGGTCACAAGAAAGCAGGGGGGTTGGACTATGGCTGGACACACAATGATGTACAATGATGTGCCAGTGGGATTTGCGTGAATGAGCTATTGTGTTGGGGTAATGGTAAAGATTGATGAAGCATACACAGGGATCCCGGTGGTCTACAAAAATACCGTTGGTTCACTCTTCCTGCCGGGTGCCATGACTGAATGTACACACTGTTTGTATTGTGACCCCTTCTTCCTGTGACTAGGTCAAGTCTAGTTGTACCGTAACTGAATTAAGGAAAATATCACTCGGCACTTCCTATTCAATTTAAATCATTCATGGTAGAGCCATACTGCTATTATATCCCTTCCACCTTCAACCATGGATTCAACCAAACTGAGGGCAAAAATTAAAATAGTCTGACTCTTTTTTTTGGGTGTATACATGAGAATCAGGGCCTAATTTCATAGTGTCGTTCAGCAGAAAATTCTGCTCAGCAAATTTCTTTGCTAAGCAAGAAATGAGTTGGGTACCAGTCACAGCAATGGTAACTATATATAATGGTATTTTGGCTGGTAACCTTTTTTTCTTAAGCAAGAGTTTTCTGTGCTTGGCAAGTTTTTGTGCTTACACGCTTTATGAAATTATGGCCATGACACCTGATATTTAAAGGGATTGTATACGATTGGTAAATGGAACCCACTGTTTGTTTCAATTCTATAGTTGTAGATATACCATAAAACTAACCTGTGAAAATTTCATTTCAAAAGGTGGTAGCGTTTTTGAGATATTGTCAAAAATCTGGAGCGGTTATGCCCACGCAGGAAGAATAATCTGCGATTGGAATACACAATCTGAGAAACAAGTTAGGACTGTCTCAGATGCAAATTTTTGGGGGATAAAAAGTGATGTCTTTTTCTATAACCGCAGTACTTTGAAGTGAAAAGTTTCTCGAAATGCATTATAGTATCCAAAGCTGCTGTACTTCTTATCAAGTAAGTTTTTATTGCCATTCATTTTCAGAGTCATTACCAAATGTATACAAAACCTTTAAAGATACTATTGTGTTAAATATAGCACCTTTTCTGTTTGTAGAATATGACTTGTTTCTACAGTTAAAGAAAGAAAAAAACATGTTGAAGATTAGAGAAATTGGTAAACAAAGACTACAAACTCACAAAAAAATAACAATTTAGTATTATGATAATAATGTATTCTTCATCACACCTTCTATTGTCTATCAAGCTATACGTTGCGGCACATGTGACGATGAATAACTACCCTGTGAATTGACAATTTTTCAATTTTTCACACAGGTGCCTTTTTGATAGTATGTCAATAAAAAGCAATGATCATAACATGTTTATTTTAGTGCATGTCATTTAGATAGAAACGCATAGAAATAAATAATAATCCGATGATTTCATGCAGTAAAAGGTCAGAGACTGTTTTCTTTGAAGCAAAATTTAATCTGTTGCACAGCGGGAGAGCAATTACATTTTTTCATGCTTCGGGATTCCAGTAACTACTCAATTATGATCTTAAAAGACAGTAGTGTTTGCATCGCCTCATTGTATTTTGTGTGGCTCTTTTGTCATCAGCTGGATTGAATCGTAAGTAACTGTCCTTCGTCCATGGTTAACTCTCGCTTTATTTCAAGACTTGAGTAAAATTGCATATATATCTGAGCTGTCACTCTGATGGCTCTCTAAGAATTTAGCGATACAGGCGGTAAGAGATGACGGAGAGTGTCCACTCGTGATAACGTTTGGAGAAAGTGAACATTCATGCACCAAGAATCCATCAAGTTGCCCAACTGTAGTGAGTGGGTTTGGCCCACATTCTCAGGTGACCTACATCGCAGCCATGAGTACCACTTAAGTCAGCCTGATCTGGATTCAGGTATTTTCTGGAGCAAGTTTCCATGGTAACTGTTGCAGGAGGAGGTTGCAAAGGGGGTGTGTTGTGGGGAAAGGGTGAGTGTTCTCGTGAGATTTCAGCCTACGAAATGGGAAGTGGCTGTCACATGCCCCGCTGAGATGGATATAGAATTTCTAGTGCTTTGTTTTGTCGCAGGGTTGGTTTTTTCTGGATGGTTTGGTTTATTCCTGGGTGCTTTCACTTCTGACTTTGGTTTGGGCATTTACATGTATGTCCACTGAGTCTTGATGGGGGGCTCATGTTTCACTGGAAACTCATTCAGGGTTGTTATGAAATGCTTGTGTCTATTCTTTCTTCATGCTGATTTTTGTGGGTTGTTGTGGAGTATTTCTGGGGACATAGATCACGCAGAATGCAGAGTGTGATCATATGTAAATTTGGAAGGAATGATACTGTGGCAGTCTTGGAGTGTCATGAAGGGTGTGGATATTTGATCAAGATGACCCACAACAGGTCAACTCCTGCATCTGTCAACTTGAAAGGAAGTTATATACCACTTGAAATGATACAGTTTACATGATGTACACGTAGGGGCTCGGCCGGCCGGGGCTGTGCAGTTATTCTATTCATCAGTGAATAGCGCCTGCATGATTCAGTGAGACGAAACTGATCTCTTATCAGTGTGCTTGCACTTTGCCTGAGAACAAAACCTCCCTTGAATGCATAAAGCCACGACTGCAGGAATAGTTTTGGCAAAGGATTTGAAACTAATGACATTATAAACAAGTTGGGTCGCTTCCTTCGATGTCCTTACTGAACATTGTTGATCCCCAAATGTTTCCCCATTGTCCTGATTCGTGAAGAAGATGGCATCTCGAGCTGAAATGTTACATATATATATATATAAACAGTTTGTTCTTTAGTGTGTCCTTTGCTTACAATCAATACAGCAGCATTACAGAAAGGATTTCTGAAATAAATAGGAATGAAAACTGATTCTCTGGGCCTATTCAGTACACTAGCGCAGTCTGGCAAGCTCGTGACATATGTACGTGTTCCCTGTATGCTAAAGCTGTGAGAGAAACAAAAAGGCATTCGTTATACATCTAGATGCTGACTCATATTGCATACAGTTTGTTTATTGTGTCTGTAGTCACCACTAGAATTGGTTCTTTTATGTAAGATTATCAAACCCACTGCTGTAAATTTGTATAAGAGACGAGCCAGTAGTTTTTATGAATAAAAAAGAGCATTCATCTGCGAGTATTGGCAATAAAATGATTGGAAAACAAGGCAAGCCTTGCGTGCCGACTGCAGCTTTTTCAGAGTTTTATCAGCATAGAATATCATCCTTTCATGTGAAGAGCCAATGGTTTTGGCCTTGCCATTGGCGTATCGTACATAGACTGACTGCACTCGGAGCTCAACTCAATGAGCTTAGCATGTTCACTGAGCGAGAAAGCTCCCCAGGCGGACAGGCATGCGGCTTGCTGCCACTGAAAGCCCTGGTGCGTGAGAGATGTGTGGAGGTAGGATGCTTCAATTCAGGAACCCTTAACCTTACCACATGCTGGCTTATGCATTGGATCGACAGACTACTGAAGGCAAACTTTCATATGCAGAGTGGTTAAAAAAAAAAAAAAAAATGCTCCAGTGGCGACATGCCTCGTGTTCCATAGAAACAAATTTCAAATGTCATAATGATGTCACTTGCTTGCAGCTTTCAGTGGTTTAATTTCTTCCCCCCCCCCACAAAAAAAAGGGACCCAGTTGTCATAAAGCCTTTGTCTTTAATGATAGTTGAAATGCATTGTTCTTGAGTGAAAATCATTGTCAAAGTAATTGTCCAGAATAGACAATAACTTCTCTTTGTTGTCGGAGCATACAATAGCAAACAACAAATAGGTAATACGGTAGTTGAAGCCAGCTGTATTTACTTTCTGCCTGCCCCCCACCCCCCATGACAATGTAGTGCATTGAATTCTTGTTGAGAATATTTTTACAGAGTAGAATGTTACTTTGAATTTTCCATTCCCATTGATTCACAGTGTAAAGATGGAGCTATAATTAGCAAGTAATCTTGGAATTTATCAACCCCCCCCTGTTCTGATGCTTAAAATTCAGCCAGCTCAGTATACTAATTGACATAAGATATCTTGCTTGCATGGTAATAGGGGATTGTATGAAATCTGAACTCACCGTGGTCCTAAGTATTTGATTAAATCAATATCCGCTAATGAATTCATCACAAATTTTACACGGCAAATACATTTATGCATCTGAGTTGGGGGTACGGAGAATATTTTAGCGCTGAAGTGATTTACAAATTTCCATCCGTTGTTTTTGATTTTTATTCTGATATCATTTGATATTTCTCGTCTCGACAGCAAACAAAGCAAGAGTAGACAACACTGTACATTTTTTTGTGTCTTCTTCTTCATATTTTCAATTTACTATAATTTATACATTTTGTTAAATTTGAAGGTTAGAAGGAGAAAATTGAATGGCATTGCTATGGTAACAGAAGCCACCCATAATGCCCCATTACTGTGGTGTAATTCACTTAGAGCAATGATTCGTAATTCTATTTATCCCGTATCCATGAGTGACAGTGTCTGCATACACTGTGTGTGGACCTAGCATAATGTGATTTACTGTTACCGATAATCACAGCGTCGGAACCAGTCTAGAAGGTCTCTCATTGGTTCAGAGAAGATCTGTTTAGTTAATTTTCTAGCCAAGAATTTGGATGTCCATGGTATATATATATATGCAAGCTTCCTACTGAGCTTTTAGCATTCATCCTGTCCTGACGGGAGAACACTCACTGACCGTAAGGACCCCTCAACCGTTGTCAATTTCCCTCAGTAGTATGTCCTAAAGATTCCCAGCATCCTTTGCACATTGATGAGATAGATTACGTCCCAGCGAATAAGGCGCCCCCTGGATTTGATCACTCCCTGTAATGTGAAATCCCAGGCGGAGGCCATAATGTGTCTCCTTGTGAAAAAGTCTCAAGCCACAAGGGAGATGATGCTTCTTGTGACTTGTGCTCGCTCTCTTGTCCCTGTCTCCCCAATCTGGTTTGAAATGGTTGCCTCTCGTCCGCTGCTTGGCTGAGCTCTTTACGGATCGCATCCTTCAGGTCTTGATTGTGTTTCCATTGCGCATGGTTGGCGTGTAGACTCTGCTAACAAGAAAGCATCTGATGTCGTTGCTAGCTGCCCGTGGGTGACTGTCAGTGGGTCTTGGTATTCCAGCAAGGACAGGGATGGATTAGTTGTCGATAATGGACGGCGAATCTCCCCCTTCCATTTTAGCCATGGCACAGCAACTATCTGATCAGTTGACGTGTTTCTCATTTATAAGAGATAATTTACTGGCCTTGAGAGGGCTCAGTATTGCTAAGTCTTGCATACATGAGGCATAATATGGTAACCATCGACCGACAACGACCAGCCAACATAATAAACCCTGCAGAGCATCACTGCTTTTTTTTCATGGGGAAACTGGAGTGACTAGACCCGAAGGCAAATGTATGGCCAACCTTATAGTGCCCGCTGATTAATATTACCATGTGAGTAAGTGTTGCACCTCAGTGCGTTCGCACAATACACCCAATCGCTTGTGAAAATGGCTTTGTACTGGCTATTCAACAGACCTCCATTCTCATCCGAAACCTCACATACTCGCCGCCCACCTCCTACTTACCTGACACACATCAAAACGGAGTGGAGGTGATCCTAACACAAAGACATTTTTCCCCCTTTTTTTTGTTCAGTTTGCGGCAGAGGCGCCGCACACACACACAAAGCCATACCTTAACTCATAAAAATAAGTCAAACAAGATATGTTTTTGTTTATTCGGGTGGCAAAGTTCAAATGATGGTTGTTAACTGTGTACAATTCTTCGGGATGTAAACTGGGTCACAGTTTTTTAGGATGTACTTGAATGTGTGTACTGTAGAGAGACCCTGTCAGTGTGTGAATACTGGGGTGACTGACCTGGTGGTCGTGCCTGGGTGTCTAGCTTACAATCACTAAAGGGTTCATCCCTGGGCCATGACTGAATCACCTTACTATGCTATGACTCTGGCTCATGTATACACGCCACTGCATTTCCTCTTCTCCATGGGTTTACTCTTTTTTGCTACATGAACCTAATATCTCGCTTGTTCATAATTTTAGAAAAGACTATGTGTACGTTTGTTGGAACATGTTTTAAAAACGACAACTGGGTTTTTGCTGTCATCAAATGTCATCTTTGGAATTCCACATGTGTAGTACATGTACCTCTTGCTACATGAACCTAATATCTCGCTTGTTCATAATTTTAGAAAAGACTATGTGTACATTTGTTGGAACATGTTTTAAAAACGACAACTGGGTTTTTGCTGTCATCAAATGTCATCTTTGGACTTCCACATGTGTAGTACATGTACCTCTTGCTACATGAACCTAATATTTAGCTTGTTCATAATTTTAGAAAAGACTTCATGTGTACGCTGTTGGAACATGTTTTAAACGACATCTGGGTTTTTGCCGTCATCAAATGTCATCTTTGGACTTCCACATGTGTAGTAACTCTTGCTACATGAACCTAATATCTCGCTTGTTCATAATTTTAGAAAAGACTAAAAGTGTACGTTGGAACAAGTTTTAAAAATGACAACTGGGTTTTTGCCTTCATCAAATATCATCTTTGCACTTGCATGTGTACATCCCATGTAACGTGGCATGTGAAATACTAAAACAGAGTAAACTTGTCATACATTCCTTTTGAGTTTCATTTGATTCCTTTATTTATCATGACAACATTTCTGTAATTAGTAGCAACCAACAGAAAAAATTGAAATGACTAAATCAGTGCTGATTTTATTACAAACACTTAATAAATCAAGTGTAAATGTTTTTTGGTGAAAACCTCAAACCGAACAAAAAGCTTGTGTCACCATGATTAAGAATCTCACTCATTTAATGGATAAATATAATCCTGCAGATAATTTCTAATGTAAGAAGACAAAATATTATACCTGTCTTGCATGTAGCATTGCTACATGCAAGACAGGTACATGTAAGACAGGTATAATATTTTGCTAAGCAGGGATGAGAAATTTTAGACTATTATCTGAATTCAGACTTTTTGTTATGCCTGCCTCCCTTTTGTTATGTAGCCATTATTTTCTCCATGTAAAAAAACCTCCTGCTCTTTCATGTGGTGAGGATACTGTTTCCAAAAGCTCATTAAAATCTTTAACTCCAGGGATTATCAAAAGGTGGAAATGTCATCATTTCAACGTACCTCCTAAAATTTGTGGCATGGTTTCAGACATTTTAGCCTCTCACCCCCCCCCCCCCCGGTGTATGTCTGCTTATCCATCAGTTACTTGGTTTGAGGGGGGTACTGACAGATTTGGGTTTCCATGGAGTTCATTGACTATATGAAAATTGATACCCTGCAATAACATTTACAGGTATCAGCTTGAAATCATGGCCTTGAGATGTTATTTGCTGGTCCGTCATCGGCCCGATACATTTAATGAAATAGTCATCTGTACATTATCTGCTGATCCTCGTCAATGGTCTTGAATAATTCTTTCAAAAGAATGTGAAGCGGCGTCAAACACTTTTTGACAACGAATTTTATGTTCGCTTACCTTCATTGTACATACTTCTTTCTTCCTTGGGGGGGGGGGGGCTTTGTTTCGTAAAAACCATAAAGAATAAAACCATTAATGAATGAATGAATTTGAAAACATATTTGTAATGTTTTCCTTTAAATCTCAGAAGTTTTACAAATGTGAAAATTATTATAACCTCATGCTTTCATTTTGAAGTTACTGGACTTTAAATTTGACTGCAGCAAAATAATTTTTCTGCCCATTTTTTGAGGTACGTTTGGGAATAGAGCTCTATTGTTTGGGTAATCAAAAACTCTTTTGGGGTTGGCCAACATACTCATAAAAAAATGCATGTAGCTCGAACACATACTTCATTATTCCTTCGGGGGAGGGGGTCCATATTTTGTTCAAATAAAATTTAAACATTAAACTATTTCTAATTGTCTTTTTTTTTTGGATGAAATTATGAAGTTAACAGTTTTTTTCCAAAGGCAGATATCATTTGGTTCCATTTTATGTTTTGTTTGTTCCGAGTCATTTTCCTTGTTGTTTATTACTTGATATATATGTTTTTTTAGATTACAAAAAAATTAAACCTTTTATCGAGGCTTAAATCCAGGACAAACAATCTGAACTGTTGCTTTCTACTTATCATAAAGTAGATAACTCTGAATTTTTATTTATTATTTTTTTCTTCTCATACACCAATGGAGAACATAGATCTTGGTGTGATTAATTTTTTGGTATTTAGTGCACGTGCTGTGTTCACAGAACTCTTTTGTTGTTGATTGCGTGACAGCAGTACCAGCAAACTCTAGCATTTTCCCAAAAGTAAACAACGTATTCGAATTTCTGTAAAAAGATTTCTGTAAAAGTTAAGCGTGGTGACTTTTTACAGGTACATCATTGTGTGTGGGTTGTTATTGTCTAGTGAAGACTTTTTGTCCTGTTTTATTTGACTGCTGTTTGGTCTAGCGAAAGGGTTTCTGGAGGCAATAACGGTATTGTACCTGTGTAAAAAGTAATAAATTCACAAGAACAGCCAATCATATCTGACAAATTGTGGATTATGCTGATGTTTGTGTGAATATCAGCGGGCTTTTCCAAAGATTAATAATTGAAAATAGTACAGATGCATTTGTCCCATATGGTTGTTGGACATGATAAATTGGCCCATACAATACACAAACTACCCCATACTGTCAGTCATTGTGTTTTTTTACCTTGTAACTTCGCTGATGGCAATTCTGATCCATAATTCATGAACAAAAAAACCAAATTGCAATTTACATGCATACGTTATTGCAGGAGGTTTCTCACTGGATATCCTGTGTGTTCATTAAGTGAATTTGGGGGTTTGGGAGGCAGTCGGATGGTCTAGACAAAGACAAGATGAATGTCTCAACATGGAGGAAAGATGGTCTTAATGAAAAGTAAATGTCCTCATTAAGGGGAGTACATTCTCTTGCTATTGGTCAACGGACGTAGCACACAATACATCGTCATAATGATATCATCATCATAGGCAAGTCACGTAATATGTGCCGTTGAAACACCCAATAGCAGCAGCTACCAGGACAAATTTGCCAGCACAGGCTATATACATGTACATCAATGCATTATGTAAATTATAAACTATATATTATGCATGCAGATGATGCAGGCAGTTATTCTAAGTTATGATTGATTGTTTGTGATGCTTCATAGTATCGTTTTTGTGTGTGTTCCGAATTTCAGCCATAAAATAATACACATGGTTGCGTTTTTTCGTTGTGGTTCTTTTTTTTATTCACGTTAATTTGTTAGCATTGTTAGACATAAAATAATCACACATGTTTTTATGGGTTTTTGTTGTTGTTGTGTGTGATGGTTTTTCTATTTAGGTTAATTTTTTAGCTTTGAAAACACAAAGGGTTCTCTAGTAAAACACCCATACTATAGAAAGTGGAAATTCCAAAGCCTTGTTCACATGTTTTCTCTTGTTTACACCTCGTAACGCACAACCTTTTTCCAGATGTTGGTGACGGTGGCTCCTGTATTTTGAACAAAGATTATCAATCAACCGGTTATGTTGACGGCTTTAACGATGCTTTGATCTATAGAGAAATATTGCGGTGGGTGCACATTAACATTCATAAACGACAATATTTGCACGCTGATGTAGATAAATTGCAGGGAAAAACACCAAATTTTCCAAGGAGATCCACGCAATGTTTAGGGAGATACCATTATCAGCTTCAAAGACGAAACAAAATTTCACCTATCACAAATTCAACATTTATCGGTTTATTATGAAACAGAAATAAATGCATTCAAATTAACATGTTTTGTTGAAATTTCCTCAGCTAAAACATAAGGTTTGATTCCTTCTTTTAAGTAAGCAATCATAAACTGACATCAGGGTCCAGTCTCATAGAGCTGCTTAAGCACGAAAAGCAGCTAAGAACAAACAAAATTATGCTTACCACAATAAGGTTACTAGTTTATAAGGTTAGTGTGCCCTGCTTAGTTTTGCTAAGCAGAGATTTGTTTGTACAGTTCTATGAAATTTGGCCCAGGTTTAGGTTTATGAATCGTGTTACTTAATAATTAACAATTCTAATAGTTTTCTAATGGTCATAACGTTTTAGTGTTATTGCAAAGGAGTTCAGGCATTGCATGCATTGAATCACAATTTTGAAACACACAGCTGGTGTTTTTTTGGCAAGAACAATTATTGTGCCCCCATCTTCTTGTTGCGGCCAATACAAAAACTAAGTAATGGAACCGGATCAACGATGGTGAAATGTCAGGTCTAAAGTGAATCGTGCAGCGTGACTTAACCCCTGTTCATCTAAATGAATTATCGTTCCTTGCTTGGCATCACAAAGGAACTAGTTTATTCAGATACACAGTGCAGATCTCTGCATGTGCAACCCCCATACCTACACTTTCAATTGATAGTGAAATGTTTCACCATATTGGTTGCTCATTTCCCTGCTGAGCGATTCAGAAAAAGCCCTCTTCCTCACCTCACCCGCCTTCTGAACAATTCAAATTGAATCTTTTTATGCGGCTTTTAAGTCTGTTTTATCATTCTTACGATGGGCTCAAGGTTTTGCTGGGCTGCATCTGTTATCTGTTGTTTTAATTTGTAATTTTGGTCGCCTTTAAACACATTTTGCTAATTGTTTTTTTCATCTTTGTAATTGTGTAATTCTATCGCCTTTTTATATTTTGTATTCCCTGTATAATTTCCTGTAATTGGAACTTTGATCGCCATGGAAAATTTGTTTTATAAAGAATAAACCATTAATGAATCAATGAATTCAAAGACATATATTTGTAATGTTTTCCTGTAAATCTCCGCAGTGTTACAAGTGGAAATTATTATAACCGCATGCTTTCATTTTGAAGTTACTGGACTTTAAACTCGACTGCAGCAAAATTCTTTTTTTTCTGCCCATTCTATAAAGTGTACGTTCGGCCATAGAGCTCTATGGTTCGGGTAATCAAAAACTCATTTGGGGTTGGCCAACCTACTCATTAAAAAAATTGCAAGTAGCTTGAAAACACATCTTTCCGTTGGTAGCATGGCCTGTCATAAAATTATATGAAGACAAACTAAAGTTAATCAAGTGTAACTGCTACCAGCTTCAGATTACATTGTGCCATACGCCTCCATACTAAGTTTGAGAAGTTGTGTTTTTAAACAATTGCTTACAGCGGACGTGCACCCCTGTACTAAGGAAAAATGATTCTGCTTATAAATTGGTTAAATAGGTTGTGTCAGGTGTTATGTATACTACATATATACACAGTTAATGGGTTTCACAGTAAGCTAAATGCCTGTTTGTTTTTGTCATTGGTTCAGTTCGACACAAGCTTGTGATTTCTCAGGATTTTTTCCCTGATTTCAGGATTTTTCTGAAAACCTCCTAGAGCCGTCAAATTTTCTTGAAAGAAGTGAAGCAGCCGCGAAAGGGAGAGAGAACTAGTCCACATTGTGTTCAAACCTGTTTTTGTTTGGTGTATTTCTGGTGATGCACAGAGTCTTTAAACCTCCTGAATTCTAACATCTGAGAGGTTCTGGATCTAGAATAAGGGGGAACCCAGGCCAGGAAGCCATTTTCAGGAATTTTCACGTTTGTCAAATGTCATCCCTAGTCAGGAAACGATTTTGACCAGTAATTTTGCAGAGCAAAATATTTACACTGAAACATTGACACTGAATGCTAATGTTGAGTATCAAATGGTGATGTATGGTATGAGTAGCAACTGGTACATTTTGTGTAGCATTATGCTCTGCTTGACAAGGAAAAATCGTTCACTGCTGGTGATAGAAATGCATTATATAAAGTGCTGATAAGAATTCAGTCTACTGTTACCCATCATAATGAGGGTTAACATATAGCCGCGTCCATCTATGGTCAACAGACCAATATGGAATCCAGTAAGGCGCCTATTTGTATGAGATGACCATAATAGTCACGACGTCCATCTATGGTCAACAGACCATTATGGAATCCAGAAGGCGCCTATTGTAGGAGATGACCGCCATCGCCTGGAGTGATTTAGGAGCCAGTATGTGATAGCACAACCATCTTTTATAGGATACCTGGTGGGGTTATTGGAGGACATATTCCATTCATACCATTCATTACCAGGGCCCAATTTCATAGAGGTGCTTAAGCAGAAAATATTGCTTCAAAAATCTCTGCTCAGCAGAAATGAGCAGGATACCAGTCACAAGTTGTACATGTGACATGGTAGTTTGGCCGGTAACCTTATTTTGGTAAGCATAATTTTGGTGTGCTTAGCTGGTTTTTGTGCTTAAGCAGCTCCATGAAATTGGGCCCAGAATAATCAAGGTCTGCTGTTTATAGATAGCACGGATAGGACAGCTAAATTTTAAACTTAAGTCTAAAAACAATGTAATGCTTAATTGTGAATTGTAAACATATTGTAATTATGCACAACAAGTTTTCCTTTGTTCTTCACCAAAGTCCTGGTTACATCCCACAGCCTAGCTTGAAACCAGGTCCCAATTTCATGGCTCTGCTTACTGCGGAGTTGAGTGCTTACGGTGCCCTGTAATGCACATAATTCTGTGGGCCATAAGCGCAGAATTCTGTGGTAAGCAGAGCCATGAAATTTGGCCAAGGTTTCTGGTTTCAACCAAGAAGAGCTGAGATCACTGAAAGTGAAGAGACCAGTTATTAAAAAAATTAACGCTGAAAATGTCATACATGGTGTAGAGATGTAACACAGTGGCAATTCAATGTGCTACAGTTATGAAAATTATTACTGTATTTCTCTCTACAAAATTAAATACATTACACACTAAAATTTGAAGAAAAATCGCAAAGTGGAAAGAAAACACAACGATGTATATAGCTTTCAGTAATATTCATACAAAAATGTGCCCCATTGTTCTACCTTACATGGTGAGATTTGTACCTTGTTTTATGGCATATGTAATCAACATATGGTCATCCTACTTCTTGCAAACAACATCACAATTGATTAGCATTTCTTTTCTAATGAGTACATCTCCATACACACATGTATTCATTTCACCTCAGCCATAAAATATAAGCCGAGCCCCTGAAGGTAGGTATTAAAATTTAACCCCGGGTAAAGTAGAATTTCCACCGGCGTGAAGCGTGCAGCCAGCATATTACTGAAACAATAATAAAAGTGTGCATATTTCACAGCCTTCTGCTCCCAATGTAAATTTCAACCTTTCAAATATTAAAACTAAAGTGTTGCCAAAGTACTCAGCAAGGTTACACTGACCTTCTGTGTATGCATAGACCATACTGTTGTGGATATAGGTGATACTAATTGATTGGTTTTGGGAGTTTAGACTCAATGAAGTTTATTAACCCTTTAGAGATTGCTCAGTTCTGTATAATCACCACCAACCACCCTGGCATGGCTAATATTATTGAGTTTTTTTCCTTGAAAAAGCGTCTGAAAAAAATAACATGAAACAGAAATTTGGTTTTGTTATAGCAACATAGTAACAATGGAAAACATTGGAAAACGTCAATTCAGGTTATAACCTTTACTTTGACCATTTTAGTTGAGTGGAAGTATGTCAGATATTCCAGCTGTTTGTGGCCGCTATGGGCAAAACTGACGCACACCTACCATACTAGTAAAAACTAGCAATCAAAGAAAATGGCATCTGAAGTTGAATGCTTTTTAAAAACATCACCTTCCTTCAAAATGTCCAGAGTGTTTACAACTAGTTTTCTCATAGTGAACACTGGATACTTGATGCTTTGAACTTAATATGTTTGTGAATGTTTTACATCCTGAATTAATGTAAAGTGAGGAAGGCTCATGTTAGTTTGTGAAACTGAAATAAAAGCAAAACAGACGTTTTCCGTTTTCACGGAGTGACACATTCCAATGTGTGTGTGTCACTTTGTAAAATTTAACGAAGGTCTGTGTGCCTGCGCCACTCACAAGGTTTGCGTTAGAAAACGGTTTTTTTCACATGTGAGCTTGATGCGCGCCATGCATTACAATAGTAAATGGAACCTGTGTGTCAATTCGTCAAACGGAAAATTGTCACTTTCTTGCAAAGGTTGCAATGAATAATTATCGTTACTAAAAAAGTAAAGCTCTTGAAGCTATGAAACTTCATGAAATTGTAGGCCTTGATGAGTATTGTTTAAACATGTACAAAACTGGGGGGGAAATGTGTCAGATTGTGGCATCAGTGAACGAATTATTCAGCTCTGGGACAATTTCATAGAGCTGCTTAAGCACAAAAAGTAGCTAAGCATAACGAAATGATGCTTACTAGACTAAGGTTACCAGCCAAAATATCATGTCACATGTAAAATTTGTGACTGGTATCCTGCTCATTTTATGCTTATCAACAAATTGTTAAGCAATATTTTCTGCATAAGCAGCTCTATAGAACTTGGCCCTAGTTAATAGTTACACATCATTTCCCTGACTCTGTGTCAGTTTTTCACAGACACTTCTTGTCAACAAGTACATGTATTTGGAAAAAAAAGTCTATATATTTAGAAATCCGATCACAATTAAATCCAGGAGAGATCTCCATTTAGCCAAGTTCCCTTTTCCTGCCATTCTGTAGACAGTTTTAAATGTCAGAACCCCCTTGTATGTTTTTTTTAGATGAACATTAATTTCCAATTGATGTCTGATTTCATCGTGCTTACTGCATCTGTTTTGTTTTTACAATTACATCACTGTCTGAACTTGGTTGTTGTGATGATCTTCTAGGTTGACAAACTTGTGGTCAAAAAGAATTTTGTTGGTTTTTTCATTTTTTGTATACCATCCCTTACGAAGGTGCTTGAATGGCTTGAGCCAAAGGTTAGCCATTGCAAGGTTTATGTGAAGACACTGCCATGGTCCGACATCATGCATAACATCTCTCAGGTTGAAATCTAATGAATCACGGAAACCCTAGCGAAACCTTGGCAACAAACAGTGATTGTCAAGTATCCCTTTAGGTTCGGCCAGCCATAACAATGTTCCGTCTTGCCAAAGGGCGAGGAAGTTCCTGCTATGAGCTTGAAGGGTTCTCACGTGAACCTTGAAAAGTCTTAATTACTAAGGTTGGGAAAAGCCAGGAGCCTGCTGGGTCTTCGCTGCTCCAAATGATTAGAATGTAACGTGCTGTGAAACACTTTTATGTAATTAGAAGTGAATGTACCAGTAGAAAGAACAGTAATTAAAATAGAATGGCTCACAAAGAAGCAAAGAATGGCTCAAGGAAAACGTGGAGACACTCAACTGTTGTAAATCCATTGCAACAGTCATAAAGTACGATCAAACATTTTCCACAATTTTTTGTTTAGCTTGTTAAAGGGTCTGTATACGCTTTGTACTTTCAATCCTATAGGTGTACCCATAAATCTAACATGTGAAAATTTCATTTCAAAAGGTGGTAGCGGTTTTGAGATATTGCCGAAAAATCTGGAGCGGTTATGTCCACAAAGGAAGAATAATCTGCATTGGAATACACAATCTGAGAAACGTTACTGCACTAACGCTTCTCAGATTCAAATATTTGGGGATAAAAAGTGAAGTCTTTTTCCATATCGGCAGTACTTTGAAGTGAAAAGTTTCTCAAAATGCATTTTATTATCCAAAGCTGCTGTACTTCTTACCAAGTAAGTTTCTATTGCCATTAATTTTAAAGAGTCATTACCAAAGCGTATACAGACCCTTTAAAGCTGAACACCAAACCATTCTTTTGCTTGATTTTGATTTCTCTTTTGTTGACTTTTTCTTTTTTAGGATTCCATTTAAGTGGGACAGTCACGGAACCCGGTAACCAACTCTACAATGAACCGGAGCAAGTGCACCGAGTCTCAATCAGCTTTGATCGCTGTAAGATCACCGCCGTCACCTGTACCTGCGGCAACAGAGATATATTCTGGTGCCAACATGTGGTGGCGCTTTCCCTTTACCGAATTCGCAAAGCGGGTAGTGTGCAATTGCGACTGCCGATCTCAGAAACTTTACTTCAAATGGACAGGGAACAGTTACAGAAGTTTGCTCAGTATTTGATAACCGCCCACCATACTAATGTCTTGCCAACTGCTCAACAGCTCGCTGATGAGATTTTGCAATCTAAATCCAGGATCAACCAATTACCAGGTAAATATCAGATGCTTTGTTCTTCAGTTTTTTTCTTTTTTCGATATATTTATTTTAAATGTCTACATTTTTGCTTGTGCATAAAGGAAGGGAATATAAGGGAGGCGACGAGGTCTTACACAGCCGTTTTGTGGCCTTTATCACATGGCCACGATCCTGCAAGGTTTTAAAAGGGCCATTTAAGACCAAGTCACCACTCTTTATTTCCAATTTTAAAGGGGAATGTTGCCTTGGATTGGGCAATTTGGGCTATAAAAAGTGCTGAAAGCGTTCGGTATGAAATGAGGAGTCAAAAATCTGGTTCTACAGAATGGCGGACCGTGTTAGTTCACAAAGCAAAAGGAAAACCACACAATTTCAAGGCATATTTGTGTAAATCATTATATTCTACTTTTAAAACATCTCTCCAACCATATTCAATTGCTTTCAAATGCTTTTTAAAGCCAAAATCGCCAATATGCGTATGGCTCTGAACGGCCGAATGCGCTTTAGCCAACCGGTCTTAAACAGCTCCAGCTATGTCTTTATCAGCTGTTTAATTACCAGGTAAACACGGTTATATGACCACCTTGCAACCAATAGGACTGCCTAAACTGTTTGGGTGTATTTATGAATTGTGGATCTTGTTTTATTAGGGTAGAGAAACCAATTATGTTTTAGATTTCTCTCTGGTGTGATGATGTGATTGAATTATCCTTCGGCAACGTGAAAATATATTTGGTAAAAAAAAAGTGTTTAAAAGGTTGGATTGGAGAAATTTGGTGACAGTATTTCATATGGATCCATTTTAATGTTAACTCTTTCAGTGCCAACTGCCAATGCCATACATGTACGATCTATTTTATGTAATCCGAAAGCGCCATTATCGTACATGTACGATCTTTTTATGTACTCAAAAAGTATCATCAATCGTACATGTGTGAACCATAGTATAGGCTACATGTTATCACAAGAGGGAGTATTATCACCCAAGAAATACTATTGACTTTGGGATGTACCAAGGCAACACAAATCAGCAAAATACATTTTGTTTGGTGAGAAAGACTTATTAATTTTTTCTAATACAGAATTTTGAAAAAGCTAAAAAAGCTGTGCAATTTAAGTTCAAAATGCCAAAAGAAAAGTAGGCACTGAAAGAGTTAAAACACTGCAAAGATTTATGTCATGGAAAAAGTACCTTTTGTACATTGTGCAATTAAGCACATGGAGGCCCACATTGATCACCAGTATTTAAGTTGGTGACAAATTATACACAGCCATAGCCACAGTACAACAATGTGACCCTTGAATATCCCCAATGCAAATTGACACTTTATTATTCTGGAACTACTCATTCTTCACATGTATGTATCAGAAACAATTTAACCTAAGCCTGAACCTATGGTCAACGGTACCCAGTGTGTATGATGTGTACATGCTCTTGGGTCCCCACAATGAGTGGTCACTGCATAAAAAATGTTTGTGGTCTCTCTCTGTTCATGCCTTTTATACCCGGTTCTTGGAAAATGCATGAGTAGGACAAAATCTTGGGTATTTATTAGATTTTAGAGGATGGTTTCCAAGTAATGAACGCTCACCATGGGGCATTTACACTGATATTGGGCCGGTTTTGGATGGATCAGTTTACTGTCTGAACGAACGTCTACTCAGTAAAAGCCAGCTATAGAAACTGCTTTATAATGCAAGGTCATTGGTCCCTCTTTCGTTTGTGTAGGATGTAAAGGCTTAGGACTTGGGGGGCGGTACAGAGGTTTCAGATGGGTGTCAGTAGAATCAGTCACTCAAAAATGTGCGTGGTCTCATCAAAACTTTAAAAGGTTTTTTTTTATCACATCTTTGATGATATATAGTGCATGGACTTCTGTGCGAGAGTTTGATAGAATTGGTCCCCCGAGTGACTGTGGACTGTCACACCCAACACTGTACCCAAGACCCCACTAATCCTCGGCGCTTTACGCTCGCCATGTGCTAAAGTCACCAGAGTCTGCCTTTCCACTGGTTCCGATCTTCTGAACTTTTGACTTGCCTGCAGGGTGCGTAAGCTACACAGCCAGTGTGCTCCAGTTAGGCAGCTTCAGATGAACTAAATTCAGAAAGATTCTGTTGAAAATATATGTGGGTTTGAAACCTCCTTACTAGCAAGCTCAAGTGTGGCTAGAAGTCACACTAATGCACTGTGTGAGGCTCTGGAACCTTACAGAGAGAACACTCATGTTTTGTTCTCCCGATGTGACAATCTTAAATCCCAGTCATGACAGCTGCTGCATAGCAATAGCACACACAAACACACACCCAGTCTTTGTCTTTCATTTCGACAGGTTGAATTACCTTTTATTTATTTTGTTCTTGCTGGCAGGAGCATGATTAATGTACTGGTACAATGTGCATTAATTAAAACTATTTTATGTGCAGGTATAGCAGTAAACTTACGCTCAACAATGTAATCAAGGTCGTTGTTTAATGGCGAAGTGGTTTTTTACGATCGGGGGCTTTGTCACAATTTGTTGTTGTCAATGTTCGTTTGTATTATGTTTGTAAGATATGCATGAGGTACAGGGGCATTCTGGGCCAAAAGTTTGGGATGTTTGGTCGAAGTGCGCTGAATTGAAACAAGGTCTTCGGAATGTTTTCTTGGTTTTCAAAGCCCTACTGTGCAGTCTGGAGCATTCTATATGGTTTTGTCATTTTTGTGAAACTACGGTATTTGTGCCAGCTTGTGCATGGGGAGAACCCTGAGGTATACACACTAGCCTAATACACACATTCAGTGTCTGTTCATTCTAGGTTATCAAGTTCTATTTCTCACCTAGCTTTTGTCATAATGGACCTTTTACTTTGACATCTCAAGGTTTGTAGCAAACACCCCCTGTTGAAGAACCCGGAGCCTTTATTGAGCATGCTCTCGCCACAAACAGTCCCTTTTAGGGGACACAGCAAACAGATTCTAAATCACCCTTTCTATCTAATGTGGATAGAGGCTGTCTCCGCTCACACTCGGCCAAATGCTTTTTTCCTTCAAGCCGATTGGTTAATTTCAATGCGTAATGCCAGTCATCTGCCAAATTACTGTCTTTATCTATATAAAATATTAACCTGTCAACTTATGAGGATACACTCAAGTAGGGACGCTCTTCAATTTCTTCAGTTGGAGAAATTTTGAACAGTTGGAAAATGCAAAGGAATGGAATTGATTGAATTCCCACCTTAAAAATTCAGTAGCCATGTTCTTTTCTCCGTAGAAAGCTTCTTTAAATGAAGATGGACCCTAAGAGCATCGAGCCATGGGCTAAGATTTCCTGAAGCTAAACTCATGTCAAATTCATAAACAGACAAAAAACAAATTAAATCAAGCTGCCGAGATGGCTGAATTTATTGTAAAATTATACCACTGAGCAAAGTGCATCCACTGTTGCATTGCTGTTTAAATTCCGTCAGCGTTAACGCGGCGGCGGGGTAGCGGCGACGACCGCCAAGCACTAGGCAGCTGCGTAGCCTCTTCAGCCCCATGCATAATGGAGGGACGTGTCAGGGACTGAAACGGCAGGAAGTTTGGTGACTTATTCACGCTGCCCGAAATCCAATATCTTTCCCCCGATGACAAATGTACGCCGAATAAACCCTCAGCTGCGTTGTGTATGCTGTTGAAAATGCTTACCATATGCATACTGCTTAGAATTACCATTCCCTGTAGTGTAAAGATCTCGTGGAAGGGCACACAGGAAGCACTGGTCTCCCATCTATAATGGCTGCCACTAGCTATTTAAACTCGATGCCTGGCCCTGTATGGAATGACAAATGTCTACCCAGCATTCCTCTCACCTGCTTCTGCCGACCGGTGGTCTCTTTAAACTTGTGACAGTCACCGCAGCGTTTTCAGCCACTTTGTTTGACCTTTGCTCCGTAAAGGCCCCTCTCTAGTTTGCTGCTTATTAATCGTGCGGTTGTTTTGATAACAGCGTGTATCTTCAAATGCTCAACCACCGCTGAAGTAACACATTGTGTAATATTAACACAGTTCTAATTAAAAGGGAGGGTACCAGTATAAAGGCTGCATGTACAATGACGTAAATAAAGAGCCATGTAGTTCAGATTCTGTGGGGTTTGGTACCCCCAACCCCCCTTTCTCGGATCCTGTACCCCTCACCCTAATATTTGTGTGCCCACTTTCCCTTACAGGTGCACCTGACCCTACGGCAGGTGCAAGCATCGATGACGATAGCTGTTGGCATCTTGATACAGAGCAAGTCCAGGAGCAAGTTAAGTTGTACCTCCAACAGGGTGGATACTACGATTCAGAGAAACAGCTCAACTCACTCTTTGCCAAGGTGAGAATTTCGGCGAATCTATTATGTGTCATTCAGAAATTACCCTTTTTTTTAAATGGAATTCTGGAAGGAGTTGCACTGTCAATTTTTTCATCCAGGGATGTTTATTTTTTATTTTTTTACTTCAATGCTACAAATTTGTACGCATGGTTTATACTGTTGATATTGTGTCTAGGGTTCAAACCAGAATTTCTTTCAGGAAAAAGCAGATGTGAAACTGTGTCTACAGTGTGTATGTTTCACTTTCGTTGAGTGCAGTATGGTTTGGAAAATATATGACACCAATCACACCATAAAGTGAAGATAGCATAACACAGTCAAAACAATCGGCTTTATTTATTTATCACTTTAATAGTAACCTACAATGTTTTCAAGAAGAGAGAGTTTTGGCCGTTTGGTAGTTGTTGAAAACATGTCCCCCCTTAAGATATACATGTAATTGAAACTGAACAATGTAATTTTTTTGTTTATTCCACGCAGGTTCGGGAAATGCTGCGAGTACGAGATTCTAATGGTGCTAGGATGTTAACGTTAATCACAGAACAATTTATGGTGGACCCTCGGTTGCAGCTTTGGAAACAACAAGGGACCCCGATGACAGATAAACCAAGACAACTCTGGGATCAACTGGGTAAGAATCCTTATTTATTGTATCCATATTTATTCAAACTTTGTGGGCTTGCGTACTGTGGCTTGGACGATAGGGCTGTTTGGAGGAAAGCATTTTGTCAACATTTTAAATGCCAACAGTGTTGCCTCTTACCAGAATAATAATAATAATAATAAAAATAAAATATAGTCAGGAGTATTATTATTATTTGTTTGCCATTACATTGATGAGTATTTAATTTAGCACCACTCGAGTGGTATCCCTGTGGATATTTTTTTCAAAGAACTCGGGAAAGTACTGGCTTAAAGGCATCGTACACGTTTGGTAATTGTCAAAGACCAGTGTTCTCACTTGGTGTATCCCAACATATGCATAAAATAACAAGCCTGTGAAAATTTGGGCTCAATTGGTCATGAAAGTTGCAAGAAAATGAAGAAAGAAAAAACACCCTTGTTGTACAAATTTGTGTGCTTTCAGATAGGAATAAAAACTTCTTGCAAGAAGTTTTTATTATTTTAGTGAGAAATTACTTCTTTCTCAAAAACTACGTTACTTCAGAGGGAGCCGTTTCCTACAATGTGTTATACTATCAACAGCTCTCTGTTGCTCGTTACCAAGTAAGTTTTTATGCTAATATTTGTCATTACCAAACGTGTACGATACCTTTAATACACATCGGTGTAAGGGCAAAAATCCCACAATATAACATTCTTTATCCCGATAAAAAATCAACTTTAGTTGGGAGCATAGTTTTTTTTTATCTGCTTAAAGCTTTGAAGACGCTGAGTGGAGTGGAGCGAGTCTCAAGGTCACCTGTTTCAGTTGTTTTGAAGCAAAATGTTAATCCAGGACATCAAACGCTTCTTCTTGGATCTACATGTATTCAGCAATTTAATTGATTCTTTGAAAACTTACAGAATCACCATAATTTAAGCACAATCGCTACAAATATAATAATTTAGTCTATTTGCTAAACGACTAAGGCGAAAGGCCCTACATAATGTAAAAAAGTGATATCCGTTTTGTCTTCAGAGTTGTGCATGAATCTATCAATAGTAATATTCCAGTAAGCTTTCAGTCTGGCCACCAGCCATATATTAGAACTGCTCATTAAAACTAGGCTCTGCAGGAAGCCATTTCCAGCCACGTCTGCAAAATTTCAAACCCACAGAAAAGTTTGAAGGAAATGCATGAGTTTTTTTTTAGTATCTGCGTCTTGGGGGAGTAGCAATTACTGAAAGGAATGTTAACATAAATTGAGTTGTCAATTGGGACTCATCTGTCCTGGAAACTGCATTAAAGTCCATGTTTATTAACTTGTTGTTTTCAAGAAGAAGCAGGAAAACAAAAAAGTTAATAACAAGACGAGAAACAAAAACCTGGACAACCTTTTAGTTTGTAATGTTTCTTCAAGTCAGTATAAAGACTTTGCTCATAACGGAAATAGAATTAGTCTCCTGAAAACATGTTTTTCATCATCAAAGAATGATTCTCAAAAAGATTGTTTTCTTATCAGTCTGAATAATGTTTAAATATTCCGTTCAAATTCTCTGGATAATTCAACGTGGCACCGTCCACCAACATACAATCTCCCTTTTAATTTTTTAATTTTTAAAATGTACATTGTTGAGGCCATCCCCAGTCTCTTTCAGTTCTTTTGATCCAAAAGTGGGCACTTGGATGGAATAAATCGCTCAGTGTGAGTGCAGTTTATTGAAGCCCTGGTTAATAAGTACCATTCCACCAGGAACCAACACCCTAATAATATTTACCCCCAGTCATAGAGGGAAAGAGAGAGTGCGGACGGCTCACTGTATGGTAACCGAGTTGCCTCGTAAAGTGGCGTGCTTATTATTGCCGTAAGTATTCCTCTGGAATGAGCTAGCACAGTCATTACTGAATTGCGTCGGTTTGCAGATTATTTTGAATAAGGATATTAATTGTAGCACTACATTCATGGACTTGGGTTGTGTTTGTGGCCTTGTTCTCTGTAAAGTATACAGAAGAGTTTGAAGAGAAAACAAAAATGGGTTATTTATAAATGTTTTTCTAGTATCATATGGCATTATGACGGTGAATATTTTTTCTGGATCAACAACAAAACTAACTGTTACATTTGAACGCACAATTTAATGGCCACAGTGAAGTAGAATTGATTTCGTAAACACACCGCTCCTCTTTGTTCCATTATTCAACCAGGTGCCGAGATCTCTATTATATAGCTTTAATTACTAAAGAAGAAAAACTCGATACACTGGGGGTCGCTTTATAGAATGTTGGCATGGCGATACATACATGTAGGGCTACCACTGACCCAACCTTGAGGTAAAAGAATTGAAAATCAATCTCTTGAAAGGTTTGCAATATTGAGGATAGGTTTACTGTCAATATTACAAAATCCTGTGCTGGTAGCCAGGCTACTTATTGTCATCTGTCAACTTGGCTATGGCTGTCACGGGATTGAAGCCGTTTGTTTGTGTAATGATCATGGCCTAGTTTCGTAGAGCTGCTTAAGCACAGCAAAATTATGTTTACTAGAGTAAGGTTACCAGCCAAAATACTATGTCACATGTACAATTTGTGACTGGTATCCTGCTTGTATTTGCTCAGCAGAAAATATTTAAGCACTGTTTGCTGCTTAAGCAGCTCTATGAAATTGGGGCATGTCTTTTGTTTTTCCATTGGCTATGACTGTAACAAGGGCTCTTTAATTGTTTAAATAGGCAGTCTTCTCTAGACCTTTGTTATTCGGAATGAGGTGCACACACTGTCATTAATGACAGTGGTTCGGTGTTTATCATCAGCTCTTTCATTGGAGATGTATGTAGAGCCCTTTTGTGATCATGAGAGTGTTCAGATTATTAGACTTGCCAAAGTTGTATCGTAGCTAATGTTGGTTGATAGACTGGTGCCATTCTCATGGTGCTGAGGGTGTGCACAACATTGGAAAGTTTAAAACATATTCACAGATTTGCACCAAAGTTACATGGTGTAAAGATGGTCATTGTGGAAAACCTCCCTTGGAATATGTTTGCCCAAGAAGGTGTTTTTGAGAATTGAGTAAAATAGTTAGTTAGATCTTGCAATTGTCCATAACCTGATGTGAGAAAATATGCATTGAAAATATATATTGGAGTTGTCTTTCACTTTTTCTTTTGACTCCGATGACTGATTGAAAAAAACCATGCATATGTTGGGTTACACAAAGTGCAGATACCGATCTGTGTAAACATAACCTATGTCGGCTGCATGCTATAAAATGTGAAGTGGTTTTAATGTTTAAATGCAATATTCCGATCCAACAGTAAAGGAAACCAGCGATAAAATGTGTTTTGTATCCAGTATAGGCAGTTTGAATTGTTTGGTTTCGAGTGCCAGCCGCCAATTTGCTTATCACAAAGTAACACATTGTCTACAACTGATAGTACAAATGTGGCTGGTTTAGTATTGAATTGCTTTCATGTGTATTTTTGATATGAATGGTTCATTACCTTGTACACTTGCAGTGAATCTGTCAGACACAAATGTTCCGAGCAGCTTTTCAGCTCTGCCGCGAATGAAATGTGCTAAGCTATTAGACGGTACAAAGAGATAAACCCTCCCCCCCTAAATAAAAACATTCCTCTCTCACCTTCACAATTCAGACTTATGCCCAAACTATGTACGTGGTGTGTATTTTGCCTGAAGATCTACTTTTTTTTCGGAAGGAAAAGAACTAAGAGTTGCAATGAATTTTGGTTCCAGTTTTGTTCCAGCATCGGGGAGTTACTCCGAAACATGGAGCTCAAAATAACCTTGAGGCATACTTGAGGCATAGTCAGCCCGGTCTGTGGTTTACCACAGACTGAAAGCTTATTCTCAGTAAACCAAATCTCATTTTCTTAGTTCACTTTCCTCACTCCCAATAATACCCCAAATTGCCCACTATCACTAAATCCTATATACACCCTGTGGTTACCGTGGTAATACCCATATAAAAGATATGAAACAAAAAGCTGTTCCATTATCCCTAGAGGGGTGGTGATTCATGGACACCATGCTGTTTATTATGGACTAATCCAGATGCTGCCGAGATCACTCACTGGAGTAATGAATCACAAACGGTTCTCAATCTAATGTATTGAAGTGCGATTGATTTTGTTCCAAAAGTTACATAACGATGAATCATTCACATTTTCAGGTGATGTTGCAGATTCGGATTGTCAATTTCAATTCAGTACATTTGTTCAATTCTACCTTGTGTAATAGTCCCAGTGTATGAGTCAAACTCCCCTTCCTGTAATTATGTAGATGAGAAAAAGAATTTGTAATTGATTCTTGTGATGTGATAGCCGAGGTTTAAGATTCTGTTGATCTTATCAGGAACATTACGAAATGCAGTAAATGAGACGCCCGGCTTCAGTGCTCATTTCAGGGTTCCAGTTCGGCACTGTTTGTCCTGTGTTTCGTTTGCATCAATAGTGTACAGCATGTTGGAGATATTGTTAATTTACCGACAGACATAAATCAGGCCTGTTATAATTGTATACTTGAGCCGAGATCCTCCCTCTGCACTGACTTGTGATGAAGTTTTGGTGTGGAAACCTCAAGTGAAACTGAAGGTCTGAGGGAATTATGTTACTGAAAGGGCAGTAGCCAGAAAGACCTATTTATGAAGGATGCACACGCCTAAAACCAGTCATCTGTTTCATGATACGAACAGTATTGGGAGTAAACAAGCTAGGAGTGACTGAAGTCGAAGCTGCTATTTAGGTCACTTGGAGGCTGGTGAAACTGACATGTGACCTACATTAAATGAGGTGTTTGAAGAGGTCTATATTGTCTGTGTCCTATGCACGATCATAAAGAGCTGTCAATCAAAAGATAGAGAGAAAAATTAGAAGACCAAAAAGGCTTACAGATTGGTTTGCTGAGAATACGCTATACGTGTTGGATCTGGATCAGAGAAATTGAGCTGGATGGGTGTAGAATATTCACCATTGAATTTTGGTGAAAAATGAAATGCTGAGATGAACAACATGGTTTCTACATTTCCTGAATGTTATGGTGGATTGATATCAAACGTGTCTTAATAATAACAATAATGATATTTATTCGGGCAAAAACTTCACAAGTACAATCATGGTATGCCCAGGAGAGAGGGATGCCCAGGAGAGCATAAAAGTTAGAAAAAAAATAACTGTCGCCAAAAGGCGTATGTCTCCCAATTCCCAGGAAAAGCAAGGAAGATTAAGGCAAGACAGTGCGTTGTCTTGGCTGATGTAAGCCTTTCTTGGTTCCTGGTGGAACACTTTTTTTTTTTTTTTTTTTTTTTTTGGGGGGGGGGGGGGTCTCGTTAGTGTAAGTCCAAGTATCACACTGTGTCGGGTGACCCATTAGGAGATGACCAATTTCAAGTACAATGTGCGTCATGTTACACCAAGACGGACGGAGATAGGGCTGAACGATCGCAGCATCCTCCCTCCTCCTCCCCAAACAAAGGACTTCATTATTGCCAACAGTTCTCTATTCAACCACAAATAATTGTATTTGTGATTATCAGATCATACCCGGAGCACCATGGACACATGAATATGTATGCCGCCCTAATCAAGTCATACCATTCAGTGGGTTGTAGGGGAGGGAATTAAATATCCAACCAAGTCTCTTAAGGCAATTATGCTGATGAAGTTCAGGCCTTATTGAAAAATCTGAATTCATAGATGTATCAGATGATAGTATCAGAGATCTAGCTTTACACGGCAACAAGCATCTTGGATGGATCCGTTGTTGGAGGATTTTCCTCAAAACCAAAGTCTAGTGAATACCGACTTTATAATCTACATTCATATTGTTTTCTCCATCGGAGTGAATTTTTATGTTTTGTGTTTTTGTTCTTAACAATGGATTAAGGATGAGGGGGGGATTTGGTTTCAATTATCCCTGTCTGATCCACGCCAAATGAAAGTATAAGACACAAACGATGTGGAACGGGATAATGGCTCTACTGGCATTGTTGCTTCCCCCTCCATGTTTTGAATGTCAGTGATTTCCCATGTTGATAGTGAGTTCATCTAGCTTCATTCAACATTGTTAGCTTTGTAGTACATTATGCATCCAGTAGCGGGGGCCGCCAAACTCACCCTGATTCTGCAGAAAAGTTTCCTGAAAATAAACCGATCTGTCCATGTTCTGATGAACAAATTTGAAAATCTCCCTGATTATGGAAACTTTGTCCCTGTTGAATGTAATTCTTAAAGGTATCGTACACGTTTGGTAATGACTTACAACAAATATTAGCATAAAATTTATACTTGGTAACAAGGAACGGAGAGCTGTTGATAGTATAAAACATTGTAGGAAACGACTCCCTCTGAAGTAACATAGTTTTTGAGAAAGAGGTAATTTCTCACTAAAATAATAAAAGACTTCTTGCAAGAAGTTTTTATTCCTATCTGAAAGCACACAAATTTGTACAACAAGGGTGTTTTTTCTTTCATCATTTTCTTGCAACTTCGATGACCAATTGAGCCCAAACTTTCACAGGCTTGTTATTTTATGCATATGTTGGGATGCACCAAGTGAGAACACTGGTCTTTGACAATTTCCAAACGTGTTCAGTGCCTTTAATATCTCCCTGATTGTTGTACTCAATTGCAAGCTGCACATGTTGGCTGCTCTGCAGTTTAGTTCATTTGCAAAGCATACCTCAAATCGCCTGAATTTGTTTATTTATTGGGATGGTATGCTGAGATGTACCTCAAGTTTCCAAGACAGGTTTCTTGAAATATTTCAATTGTTGTGTCAGTGCAAACATGTTGTATCTCCTAAAACACAGGCATGTGATTTCTCAGGATTTTTTTCCTGATTTCAGGATTTTCTCAAAATCTCCTTGAGCCTTCCAATTTTTTGAAGGAAGTAAAGCAGTTGCCAAAGGGAGAAAGAGATAGTCCACATTGTTTCCAAACCTGTAGTTTTGTATCTCCGGTGGTGCACAGAGTCTGTAAATCTCCTGAATTGTAACATCTGAGAGGTTTTGGGTCTAGAATAAGGGGGACTCCACGCCCGCAAGCCATTTTCAGAAATTTTTATTCCTCAAATCTCATCCCTGTAAAATAGCACTTACATTACGTGCGAGTTTGAATTTGTCAAAATGTTGTGTCTCGCTTAAAATAGCCCGGATGTAGACACAAAACAAGTAAAGGTGAGATATGACGTTTTTGCACGGAATATTTTCGTGCGAGATAAGACATTTGTTGCAAAATCGAGATGCAACATTTTTTGTAATATCGAGATGCAACATTTTTGAATTGACGTGACAAAATAAAGGTTTGCTGCAATGAAGGAATTGAGTATACACTGGTAGTCAGACACACCAAGACCCAATTTCTGGAGCTGCTTAAGCGCAAACAGTAGCTAAGCACAACAAAATTATGCTTACTGGAATAAGGTTACCAGCCAAAATACTAGTCCATGTACCAGTTTGTGACTGGTATCCTGCTCATTTCTGCTAAGCAGAAAATTGTCAAGCAATATCTTCTGCTTCAGCAGCTCAATGAAATTGGGCCCAGTTGATTTTCTTATTGTTTGCGTCGTTCTTGGTATGCTCATATCAGGCCTGAAATTTCATCTTTGAGAGGGCAAAGCCATTTTTTTTTTTGCAAAGGGCACTTCCATTGGAAAATCTTAAAGTCTATGGGAAACTTTTGAAGGGGCACCAAGACCAAGACCTGGGCCCAATTTCATAGAGTTGCTTAAGCACAAAAAGTAGCTAAGCACAACAAATTATGCTTACCAGCCAAACTACCATGTCACGTGTACATTTTGTGACTGGTATCCTGCTCATTTCTGCTAAGCAGAAAATTGTTAAGCAATATTTTCTGCTTAAGCAGCTCTATGAAATTTGGCCCAGGGGCAACAGAAGCCATGGCCTCAGTGGCCTACATGTGTAATTCCAGGCCTACCACATTCCCCAGAACAATGTATTTTATGTGGAAGTCTGGTCCTGTTGGTTATTGTGACCATCGGGGAAGTTGAGACAGAGTTACGAATGTTGGCTAGCAGTAACAACTTAACACTCGATACAAAGTCATGGGTGAACCATGGGTGAATCAAGTACGTCCATAACTCAGTTAACACATCCATGGTTTTGTTTGACACACAATGTCTTTATTTTGCTACCTCCTCATTCATTTCCTTTTCAACTGAATTTGTTTCCCTCCATTTTCTCTCAGCGTGAAAAGTGCGAAATAAACATGATGTAAACAGGACCCTTTTCTAAGCAGCAATTTTCCAACTCACAATCATCCCTTGTAAATTTAGTCAATCTACCGTGTTTCAGATGTCGTAAATTGCTTGAATGAAATAAAGGAAAAAGTGCATGCATTCACATTTCCCATAGAAAAGCCCAATCAGAGTTCTCTTTTCATTTTGGTTATTTATTGAAAATAATAGCGTCTATGTCTGTCAGGACAAGCTGGAAACAGATGGAAACTGAACATAATCAGAAATGGAGACTGATTAACAAAAGCATGCTTGTACATTGTCTCCCCCCCCCCAACCTAATGGTAGCTAACACCAGCAGTGCTGCGCTGAATTGTTAGCGGCACATTGGTACAATATTGACAGTACTACAGGAACACAACAGTGGACAAGCGTACGGTGTATGCTGCTACTGACAAGTGTATGCTATGCATAAACACTGAATGCATTGAAGTGATGTACAATGTAGCATTAAGCATAGTGCTTGTACGCCATCTGTTTTGCTGTGGGTTTCGATCTATCCCCACACTGTGTGATGCTATCAACTTCAAACCGTTGTACTGTGAGAGAAACCTCGTCATTCTCATCTAGATATTTAGTCTGGCTACATAGTGTGGAGTTGACATAGCTGCTATATTGCCTAAGAAGGACAAAAATGAAATGAAATTTTTTTGTCTGCTTTTTTTTTTTTTTTTTTTTTTTTTTTTTGGAAAGCTAAGATGTTTACAATAGCTGGCCTTGTCTTTGGGCGGCCACAGCTGTATAAAGTCAATCCATTATAAAATCAATGGAACCTAACAATGCATGTTAATGTTAGGCTTTCTAATGGGGGGGATGCTGTAATTTGATATGCATGTTTTTAGGATAAAATTTCCTCTGCGTAATTTCTGTTTTATTCTGGTGAAGAACACGGGCGAGATTGTGAGAGTAAAGCGCGAGTTTACCTTGGGAGCGGAGACAGTGATTTAATGAAGGATTTAATTCTTCTGGATGGGATGGGATTGTATTGTTTTGTTGTCTGCGCTGAATGGAGGATGAAATGTTTGTTTTGAGGACAGTGGAAGTGAGGGAAATACTAGTTTCCTGTAGAGAGAGGGGGGAAAAAAAGAAAATTTTATTTATAACCTCACCTTATTTTTGTGATTTAAAAGCTTTGAAGCTAGCAGGTAGGGCGTCAGTGGCTGTTTGTATGCAACGGTGGAGTCTAACTTGGGCGAGCATTGAAGCTGTTCTCCAAGTAGCGTTGAACAAAATTAACCATCGGGGAAAATTTAGCTTAAATAAAAGGCAAATTTGCTGCGAAAAGAGCCGAGTCTGTGGTGATTAATTAATGAGCGGAATGCTAATGAGGAATTTATGACTAGTTAACGAGAATTTATGACTAGCTAATGAGAAGTCAATGAACGTTAGCAGGGATTCTGTTGAACTTGACAGTGCAAGACTTTGATCTAAGGCCAAACAAAATAAAAATTGTTTGTTTGTCCATAGAGGGTCATCAAAAGGTATAGGGTCGGTCGATTTTTTTGTAATTTGTTTTTGTTTTTGAATATGGATATTGTATTTGGGAATACAAACTCTTTGGTAGTAAAATATTTGTTATCCAAACACAAAACACAACACTTTCACAACATTGAACACTTTTATTAAATGTCTTTGAGTAGTAATTTAATACAAAAAATAGTTAATGGCCTGACGTTTCGACCCTACAATGTAGCAGAGTCTTTCTCAAAGGCTAAATGACAACACAACACAACACACATGAACAGGTATATAAGTGTAACAAAAGCAGTCAAGTGGAAATACATAAATAGAGGAAGAGAGCAAACAGACAAGGCAAGGGGTAAACAATAAATATGGAGACAGAGGGGTGAGGGAGGGGGCTGGTTTGACCACAAGAAGTTGGAAACACAAAGGACAAGATCAAAGGTGGGAAGAGGGAGAACAAGTAATTAATTAGTATTTTAATACTAACAACTGTTCAACCAAACAAGATATTATGTTGTTGATGTTGAGATGAATGCTTTACCGGAGCTACCAGCTGATAAGTGCATACATGTAGCACTATTGCAGTACTAAAATTTCACCAGAATAAAAAGTCAGGAATGTATAAATACGGTGTGTTGGTAAACTGCTTTGTATTATATAGTTTCTTCCTGTTTCAACATTTGTTGACCATTTTTGGGGGAGAATTTTATTGAAAATGTTGAAATAAAAGAAAATTAAAAAATTAAAAGTCGGTCAAACGCAAATGACGGTCGGTCAGACGAGGACAAACAAACAATTTTCGTCTTGGCCTAACCAACGTACTCTCAGCTACATGTATCTCGGACGCTTCTACATATGTACATGTGCAGTACTTATATGTGAAAAGATGACACTACATGTCACATAAACATGACATTAGCTTCACTACCAGTATTCAGTAAGGAGCAGATCTCCTGTCTCCAACGCTAAGAAAATAAATCATCTTGCTTGGTTTTAATTAAGAAGATGCCAAACACATACTTTCTTGTCAATCTGTCGGTGATATTCCCTGCTTTTAAAACAGTGGAAGTGCTGTGGCTTATGTGTTGTAGCTGGGATTCTTGGAATCCATTATTGTATATCTAGACTGTATACAAACAGTCACTACAGCGTTTTGAATTGTTAAGACTGACAGACTTATATCATGTGATCTGAATAAGTCAATTCATGAAATCAGAGGGAAGGTACAAAACGCAGGGATGTGATTTTTTCCTGATTTCGGATTTTCTTCCTTGAGCCTTCACATTTTCTTGAAAGAAGTGAAAGCAATCACCAAAGGGAGAAAGAAATAGTCCACATTGTGTCCAAATCTGTAGTTTTGTATTTCTGGTGATGAACAGAGTCTGTTGTACCCCCTTGAATTGCAATATCTGGGAGGTTCCGCGTCTAGCATAAAAGGTAGAGCCCAGCGTCGCGAGCCATTTTCAGGAATTCCCACATTCGTCAAATATCATCCCTGAAAAGGTTTCATTGTAAAGTATAAAGTTCCCGCTCGTATCAGGGGGACAAACGCTCTCATGAGTTTACATTTTGTCCTTTTGGTTATTTTCCTGCCCCACGTTTCATTCATAGATGACGAGGTACCTTTTGGGAAACCCTTCTTTTCAGTCTTACGCTCCGCCAACCCACCCCCTCCGACCCCTCCCCATGCCCGAATCAGAATCCGACAATTATTAGTGCACATCTGTGCAAGGAATTTCCACGATCTGTGTGAAGTCATTTGTTACTTATTCTTTTCTTTGTGTGTCCCTCCCTCCCTCCGCTTGACAGGTCTGCTATGGATGGTCGTGGTGATGAATCCCGGCTATTCCCAGAGGGAGAAGATGACATGGAAGGAACAGCTGGTACAGTGGGGATCCAATGACCTTTGCCCTCTGGAAGACGCGGATGCAAGGAACAATTTGACCAATCCCTCTCTTGTTGGCGTGCTGAACAACCCACCAGGTGAACATAGCATTCATTAATCCATCACTCACTTACTGTCATTTTTTACGGAAACATATTTGTCATTGACATGGTAATGTAGGTATGCCGCTAATCTGATAAACACATTATCTAATGAGCAATTAAAGCAAGAAGTGAAGTTATAAACAGTAAACTTGGCGGGGAACAGCCATGTGTAAAATCTCTTTTGGGAGGAGTGTTGGCTCTGAAAAGAGCCGGTGTGGTCTTGGAGCTAACACTCCTCCCAAAAATGATTTAACATGTGGTGTTACCCGAAAGTTTACTATTTTATAGTTCTTATTTTCCACACCATGCAAAGCTTCAAGCATCACTTAGAGATTAAAGGATTACACTCCATTTGAATTTTCGGATATCGAAATGAAATCTTTTTAAAGGCATTTACACGATTGGTAATTGTCAAAGTGTTCTCATTTGGTGTATCCCAACATATGCATAAAATAACAAGCCTGTGAAAATTTGGGCTCAATTGGTCATCGAAGTTGCAAGAAAATGATGAAAGAAAATACACCCTTGTTGTACAAATTTGTGTGCTTTCAGTCAGGAATAAAAACTTCTTGCAAGAAGTTTTTATTATTTTAGTGAGAATATACCTCTTTCTCAAAAACTACGTTACTTCAGAGGGAGTCATTTCTCACAGTGTTTTATACTATCAACAGCTCTCTGTTGCTCGTTACCAAGTCAGTTTTTATGCTAATATATATTTCGAGTAATTACCAAACGTGTACAGTGCCTTTAATATAGAATGTTACAGCATTTCTTATTAAAGCCTTCATTTTTAAAACATAAAAAATCAAAGGATTAATGCTACTTGGTATCGTATCCACACTATAATGTTTTAAAATGCTTCCTGGCTCGATGCACATGCATGCTTAGGGCTGCCATACCCTTACCATACAAGCTATGCTTCTTTATGGGCCCCTCTACATGTATAGCATCATCCATTTAAGTGGCTGTCCGGCCTTGTGATGTAAGGCGATTTCTCATTCAAAAAACCTTATAAAAAACTATTCTTTGCTTCATTGCTTGATTATTATACCTCTATCTGTTATTCTCCCATTGATAATTGATACTGTAGAATGATAAACTGAAGTTGAAGTTTGTAAAACACAAGGGCGTTTAACTTTTCCCAAAAATCAATTTTCAAATTTTCACGTGTTCTTTACGCTCCCGTTATTATTTTAAACATCATTTTGTGTATAGTTACTGTGGTGGATTCCAAGAAACAATGTGCACAATGCAGGCCACTAGTAAATATTCACTAGTCGCCCTGGCCTACATGTACTTTCAGTCTCATATTATATTATAGTCAACATTCCTTTGTTCACTCGAACAATTGCTGACTATATACTAGGTCAATTTTCCTCTGGGTTCAAATGATTTTAAAAAAAAGATGAAAACAAATCAGAGAAAAAAAAGTGAAAAGTTGTTGAAATAACTCCCTGTTCAAATGTCATGTTATTTTCTTGAATGTCAGCTGCTGCAGACGCGGACAGGCCTCGTACTATCTTCACTCGAGCCATCGAAGCCTGCGACTTGCAGTGGATCGACTCTCATCTACAAGGCATCCTCAATAATAAATTATACCACAGTATACATCACTCGGATACAGAGGTCGGCGGTTTGGACTCCGACGGTCATCAGCTATGGTCCGGTGAGTATTTTTGTAAGATAATTCAAAAATTTGAACCATGGCAACACCTTTTTATGTTGCTCTCCCTATTCAGCGAAAGAAATAATTCAGTCCGTTGGTACCACTTTGCATAATGTTTTATCGATACTACCCCCCCTCCCCCCTCTGTTGGAAGGTTGAAGTTTCACCGTGGTTCAGTCTGTCCGCCAGATAGTTACAACTGAACAGCGTGTACATGATACTAGATCCTCCATCGTTTACATTTCTGTAATAGTAATTTATTGTGTGCAAGAAACCTTATACACTGAGACACAATGTGATTAATTAACTATGACACCGTGAAAACTGCCGAGTACCAGCCGTTCTGACCCTCATGGAACGTGTGGTATTACTTTTAGTCCACTATGACAAATCTGCACTCCTGACACACGCGTGTGTGTGTGTGTGTGTGTACGCACGTACTGATGGTCGGCGTTCATTAGTTAATTGCAGTCCCTTATCACCAGGGTAGACCCATCACCACACACCACAGATGCGCCAAACTGCTCGCAGGGCTTTAAGACAGAAACACATGTGTGTGTGTGTGTGGCTTTACTATCTGCATTTAACTTTGATGAAGCGTTGTGGTTCTGCTCGGGTCATCTCCGAAAGCCACCAACCATATCTCAACATCCAGCCATCCAAGCCTGGGGATGTGTACTTTCCCATATTGGCCTTGTGCTTATAACGCAACTAAAGCGCATTTACATTTTATGATTAGTGTGCGTGTAGAGACCCTAATTTTATGTTTTTAAAGTTGAATTTAAAAAAAAGTGCATTTTCTCATTTTTTTGTCCTTGATGCTGCCGAACAAAAAAAGGCACGTTTTCAATAAATTCCAGGTTGCATAAAATCTGTTAATGTATAAGGTGGGATTGGCAAGAACTCGAATTACTTTCTGTTCATTTATTCTGGTGATTGTTGTGTATATTTTTACATTGACACTTAAGCAGACTTCATTTTGTTGTTACATGTAACTAAAGAAGAAAATTCTGCTGATTCTATACAATGTTCTTTTAGAGTAATCCATGGGCTGTTTTGTTCCACGAAACGGCATCTGAATTCAATAGATTCACTGTAATAATAACTAGAATCGGAAAGGCCTTTTGAAAGTTGTTTTGGTTTTCTTATTGAAATGTTACACATCTAAAGCCTCGTCTGTCTTATCGAGTGAACTTCTAAATGAAGAAGAAAATTCTGCTAATTCTATACAATGTTCTTTAGAGTAATCCATGAGCTGTTTTGTTCCACGAAAACGGGAACTGAATTCAATAGTTTCACTGTAACAATAACTAGAATAGGAAAGACCTTTTGAAAGTTGTTTTGGTTTTGTTATTGAAATGATACACGTCTTAAGACTCGTCTGTCTTATCGTGTGAACTTTAAAATGAAGAAGAAAATTCTGCTAATTCTATACAATGTTCTTTTAGAGTAACCCATGAGCTGTTATGTTCCATGAAAAACAGTAACTGATTTCAATAGCTTGACTGTAACAATAACTATAGAGGAAAGGCCTTTTGTTTTGGTTTTGTTATTGAAATGGTACACGTCTTAAGCCTCGCCTGTCTTAATATCGAGTGAACTTCCAAATGAAATGAAAAACGAGCAGAAAAGTGAGACTGTTGTCCCATTGAGTTGACCTGCATAGCAGAGGCACAGTTCAGTGTACTATGTCAGAGCCAACCGAGGTTCCTGTGCAAGACCCTGCTAGGCCTATGGGGGTAGCCACGGTATGATGCAGCAACGAACACCGCTGGTTGAATTAGCCGCTGCCGTTAAGCCACTTTACCCAATATGCATTGCATTTGGGGGCTGCACATTCCCTGCAGGCGTTGTTGCACTAGCTAGCCCCCGCGCCATGGTATCCCACATACCGTGTGTGTGTGTGTGTGTGTGTGTTAGTGCAGTGCACTATGGCATATCACTCCCAGGCATGTATATGAAAATGTCCAAGGTATCGCTTCGGTTGGGTGTTTAGTAACCGAAAGACATCTTGGCTGGAGCAGCGACGGTGTCACCTTCTCTTGTTTACCGAAACAAAAAATTCCTCGAAGATAAAAAAACAAAACCTGTGGTATGAGAGCTGACGACGACGTCGCCGCCGCAGAGCTTCATTCCACCAATCAAAGTCATGTATAAAATATGCAGTTTGAGTAGAAGAGAAAAGTTTGGAATATTCATTTTGATAATGAAGTTTATCATTCTATAATCTGGACTGGATTAAATTTGGGGCACAACTGAGTTCGGGATCCTTCTGTGAAACGACCCATGTGTGTAATGCTATGCAAATCCCACACACAGGCCATGCCTACATCCTTAGGGTACGTCCAACACTGCCTCTACCACGATGGCAGGCATCGTGTTTAGCAGGGAGCCGGCTACAATCCCTATGCTGTTTAGTGGTGCAGCTAACGGGATCAACTAGAACCTGGCTCCATGGTTTTTTGTGTGATTCCACTCATGTGAATTACAGGGTTATACACGCAACGCAGGGTGTTGATATGAACTAGATATATAAATAAGTGACTCATAGATTGCCAAAGACTTTAGTTCTGAACATGGACAAAGACTCGATCGGGCTGCTCTGTTTTTAAATTGTGTAAATAAAGTCAAGCATAAAATTAATTTATGTCCAACTGACCTTTTTAATATAAACATACATGTATACTTGGTGATTAGAGATTGGGTGTTTCGTAGTCTGAAAACATAAAGCTAGTATCAAGTTTCCTGCAGTGTGACTCGACTGATTTTTCTTTTCCCCCACCACCCACAGTTACAAGAAAAAGTGATTACTGTTATTTTCTTATAAAGGACTTAAGTTTAAACAAGCATCAGTAATACCTTTATTGATATTATCGTCCGACAGTTATTGTATACACCGCTGTGTTCTACAATTCTGATCAGTAATTTTGTTATTTTTTAATCAGTGTGACGGAACTAAAATATTTGCTTGAGATTAACTACAATAACTTTAATATTCTTTTGTGAATACTTTCCTGTAAAGTTTGTATTTTCTGTTACTTTCTTTCCCCCCTGTGGTATCAGAACATCTACCGACAGCCTGTGCCAGAGTAGATGCATTAAGATCACATGGCTACCCAAGAAAAGCCCTACGACTAGCCGTTAGTATCGTCAGGAATCTTAAGAAATATCAACGAGACAGCCTAAAGCAACTCAAACCAAGTAAGGTTTTTTTCTTTCTTTTTTTTCTTTTTGCTTTTTTTTTGCCATGGAGAGGGAAAGTCAGTTTTGTATTAAAAAAAATCTGCAATTAGAAATTATCAGGGTTCGGCTGGGTGTAGTGGAATCTGCCCCAGCCTGAGAAAAGCCTTACGATTAGCCGTTTGTATCGTTAAAATCTTAAGAAATTAAGCCTAAAGCAACTCAAATCAAGTAAGTTGTTTTTTCTTTTTTCTTTTTATTGCCCTGGAGAGGGAAAGTCAGTTTTGTATTAAAAAAAAATCTGCAATTAGAAATGATTAGGGTTCGGCTGGGTGTAGTGGAATCTCCCCCAGCCCGAGTAATTAGAGCGGTAGTCTGTCATGTCATGTATGAATGTAGAAATTTCATCACATGTAGTAAGTGGTGTTTGAAACTTTGCATGATGTGGAAAAATAAGAAGTTACTATAAATAGTAAACTTGCGGGTACAACCATGTGTAAAATCTCTTTGGGAGGAGTGTTGGCTCTGAAAAGAGCCGGTGTTGTCTCGACGTTGCGAACAGTATACTCTGCTCATCTTCAGGAGAATGTAGTAACTTATGAATGGGAGCCTCATCATGTAGAGTTACTCAAAACATTTCTGTCGGAATCAATTTTGACAGGTTCTTGTTAGACCTCAAATTAAAAAAACTCTCAGTTTGTTTTTCTCATCCGAAAAGGAAACACCTCAGACAGATAATTGTCCCCCTGGAAAAAGTTGTAACATCGTTTTTCCTGGTTGGTTTAAAAAGTTTCTGGCGTAATTTACCTGTTGTGAATACGGCCCTTAAATGGTTAATTACTCTTAGAGATTATGCACGTCCACTATTAAATTGAATACTAACTTTGTGTCGGTTCGGTGGAACAAGACCTAAGATGTTATCACGGTGACAGATATTGAGTTTAATTTCTTAAGTATCCTTCCGTAGTTGTCAGAAAGCGGCCATGTAACGCTGGTGACGATTCACAGACTATATTCTCCTAATAAACCCACCTTCCCCTTTGTCATTTGTCATCTTGAAGACCGGGTTCCTGGTTTCGAGTCTGGTTCCTTCCTCACGCTGTCAACACCTGTAATACCTGCTAATTATCTGTCATGTTTAAATCATTTTGAGGGGCAGAGGATGATACAGCAAAATTTTGTAGTTCGTTATAGCCAGGTGAAGTTGTATTATACACAAACAAACACTAAGCTTTAAAAAGAGGATCTTATATGTGGTATCTCAATGGAAGATTCCCAGCGGAACATTCTTACGGAAGCAGGGAATTCCGCGCTTACTTCAAGCGTATTTCACGGGTTAGCAGGGAATTTTTGCTTGTGCGCATGCGTACTCCACGTTACTAGACATTCTTCTCTTACACAGCTATCGCAGAAATTCGGGGCTTGCACAGTAAGCGGAGAATGGTGATCGTAAGTGCAGAATGCGGCGGTAAGCAGAGCCATGAAAATTGGCCCCAGCTTGTCCATATGAACACAAAATCCGCTTGGGAAATTATCAAAACGGAATGAAAAAGGAAATCATAGTATCAGACTCTCGGTTTCCGAAAGGGTGTGTTAAATCTTGAGGATTATTGGAGGAGCCTGAGACAGACTTTTTGGGTTTTTTTCCCACATGGAACCTATCACACAAACGCACACACATAAAAAAGAGAGAGAGGCTGCTGTGCACGTGCAGGTAGTCAGTGTATAGCTTAAAATCTTACGAGTTGAATAGGGTGGCCTGTAGGTAGTAATCTACGTCTACTGCAATGATACCCCATAGTGGGGTGTGTAGTATGGAAGGAAGGATAACCAGTCATTAGAGCTGGGTGGGGGAGTTAACTCTAGACTGTCTGTACTCTGTGGACACCCTTGATAAAATACCATAAGACCTTGAGAGCAATGAACCAAGCCCTTGTGAATTGAATCACTGCACAGTAAGGGGGTTATGTCAACCAGGTTGGATGCTACAGCGGGGTTTTTTTTCTTGGGATGTGTTGGGGGTCATATCTTCTTTATAAAACATACTGCCATCTGGGTGTGATGCAGCAATATAAATGCACGTTCACATTATGGGGATTTTTGTCCTATTTCTTTATTTATTTCTTATGTGTAGAGTTCATGCGAACTCAGAGTGAGTAAACAATGCCTGATGTGGGGGCAGAGGGTACCCCCCCCCATGCTTCCATATTTTAACACACTATTTTCCTCTTGTACAGAAGTACCCCCCTAAAATCCTCTAAAGAATTCCTGAGATTCCAAGCACACAATGGGGGGGGGGGGGTACACCATACCCCATATCGAACACCAAATGAAAGTGAGGCTTGTGTCTATCATAGTCTGGTCCCCTTTTCACTGTTATCATCATCTCATGTTGGTTAGTATGTACAGCCGGGGTACCATGCAAGCTTAGCGTGAGAAAGTTCTTCAGAGGTCATCTCAATCCACCTGTTCCATACCTGATGATGTAGAAAGTGCTGATGTGCAGAGGCAGGTGCAGGCCCCTACTCAATGACTCTCTCTCTCGATATAATCCCGATGGCCGAAGTCAAAGTCTACTCTATAAAACGACTCCGACGACATTGTCAGACACCGGTCATCCTAGTGGTGAAGTAATTATCATGACATTCAGTACAGTGGTGACCAAATCCATGCAAAATGTCTATCACAGTCCTCTAAATATAGCCCTACTAGTAATGAGAGTGGGATAAGTCAGCTAGAATTTGTTGGTGAGCAGGAGTTGTCGTTGAATATTGAAACAGCAGGGGGGAATATCCTTCAGTATTTTTGTCATGTCATGTGTTTGACCAAACCGTGTCTTTCCTATTCCGATTCATTTTATTATAGAGTCATCCAATGCGCTGTGCATTTATTTACTATTTATGTGTCAGGTGGAGCATAATCAGAGGATAAATGTCCTTGTGTCTGTTAACGGTACCCTGACTCCAGAGACTTATTTCTATCAGCGTCTCACTAACCAGAGGAAATAGACTGTTTAGCGATCAGACTCCAAAAGTTTGGTGGAGACACAGGCTAGCTTGTTACCCAGCTGAGGAAACTACGGTTTCGCTCCGTCATTCGGCCATGACCAGATAACACTAGGCAAATCAGAAAACACATCCAATGTAATAAATTCCATATGGGTCAGATTCCCAGTCGGGGCATTAGTTCAAAATATATACATTGCAATGCTATACAGAACACCATGAAAACAAACCGTATGAGATTTTGTCCCAGTGTTATGATTTGTAATTGGGTCCCAAGTACTTATTGTTGTATACTGTTGTATACTATGTACATCTTCACTGCTGCAGTTCTCATTTTGGCATCAAATAGAAGTTTTTTTCAATCTGATGTCAAATCTTTGATTATAAATTTGTAAATATTTGAATTGTACTGTAGTCCTGTACGACTAATCAGTACAGAGTTAAAAGAACCAAAATCATTCAAATACTACATCAGCCTCGCTACCATGGTCAGTGCGCCGTATCGATACCTCTCGGCACTAACCCCCTGGTAGGGAAGCACTGAAAAACAACGCTGATGGGCTCATCAAACATGACTGCTCTGCGCGCACGCTTGTTAAAAACCTTCAAGCGCTTGTTAGGGCGCTTAGCATGCACGTGTCAAAATGCAAGTATTTTGACGCAATCCACTTCAAATGAATCATTCACCCTAAACTGCACACAGTTACAGACATGTCACAAGATCAAAGAAGAATGAGAGGGGACCTATTGCTGTATGACTTGATGCCTCTTTTGATGGATGGATCACACAGGATGGATCAAACACAGGACTAATTAAAATATCCAATACATTTGGATTTCAAAGTCACACTTTCCGGGGTTATGATCGAGCAAGGCATTCTAGGAAAACAATTGTGCGGCAAGATCATACACCGCTGGGAACGAGGTTGATGCTACATGCACGCATGTGGATCTACGATACAAATATAGGGACAAAGTGGAGGATAGTCCCATGTATGCATGCAAGGCCATTGTCAGGGGTTTGACTTGGGGCGTGGGTGGAATACAGTACCACACTTGGCTACTGCAGGCCTCAAATTTCACAATTTGTAGGGCAAGGCCACTTTGGCCTTGGAGCAGTCCAAATTTTGGAGGGCACCAAGGCCATTAGAAAGGGCACCAAGGCCAAAATGTGAAAACAAAAAAGGCAGGAAGGTCATTAAATTATGAGAGTTGAAAAACAAAATAAAACCATAATGCACACGACTTTGTTACATTTTTCTTCGTTGTATTTACCCTTCAACAAAATTAAAAAATTGGCCAGAGGTTCCCTTATGGGTGGTGAACCCAGTGAAACAATTTACATGAGTACGATATTAATAATTCATATCTTATTCATGAAACTGTTAAGGATTTCTAAGTCAAAATAAAAATAATAAAAAATGTCACAAAAATTACCACCAAAAGAAGTTTAGTTTCTTGCATTCAGCAGCAGAGTTTTCAAACTGATCCTTCACTGATCACTTCAAGCGCTGTATTATTGGCGAATTACCCCGAAAAGTTTTCCCAGGAGACGTTCCATTCACTGAGTTTTCGGTCCGTCCATTCACAAACTGCTGTTACAGAGCGACAATTCAAATGAAAGAGGGCGCTCATGACAACAGCGCCCTCTGTTGTTCAAGGGATCGTATTAGACTAGGCCCTTGTTAAAGCGGGACGTCAGCAGTTTGGGCTATTGGTTTGTGTGCAGTGTTTGCGGCATAGCGTCGCGGTGATGAACAACAAGTTGCGTTGAATCTCCGTTGCGCCATCCGTTATTGTACCGCGACTCATCATCCCCTCATGAATATATTTCGCTGGATAATAATTATTTTACCACCCCACATCGTCGGCCGAAAAACAAAAAAATATGTAAAAAGGGCACGACGGCCATCGGGGGAAAAGGGCACGACAATTACGGCCGTGAAGAAGGTATTTTTTCGAGGGGCACCACGGCCAGTTGCAAGGGCACCGACGGCCATGGCCGTCGTGGCCGCCGTGAAATTTGAGGCCTGCTACTGTTGGGTGTCATAAAATTGCAACCAAAGAGAGTTGTGTAATGCATGCATACCTTGGCCCGATTTCATAGAGCTGCTTAAGTACAAAAAGTAGTTAAGCACAAATAACTTATGCTTACCAGCTAAACTAAGGTTACCAGCCAAACTACCATGTCACAAGTACAATTTGTGACTGGTATCCTGCTCATTTTTGCTCAGCAGAAAATTGCTAATTAGCAACATTTTCTGCTTAAGCAGCTCTATGAAAACGAGCCCTGCTGATCAGCACTGGTGGGAAAAGTCTTAACATACTTTGAAGTACAGTAGCTGGTATCATTTGAAAACACCTGCTCTCCTGCTTATCATAATTTGACTAATGCTCAAGGATGGTACTTGGTGTTATGACACCCACATACAACGCATGTCACTGTCGGATCAAGGTACACTTAAACCAACTCAATTACCAAGAGGGGCTGGGCTGGATTGTAGTCACTTTCTGTTAGATCCACGGTGTCAAGAGAGAGAAAAAGTACACGGGGACCGAGAGGAGAGGTAGCGGAGTGTTCGACTTGAGAAATGAGAGAGGGGGGTAGAGTAAGGGGGGCCAGGAAACGCGTTGTTAAGCTTTGGGAATGAGGCACTTAGTCAGTCGGCAAATTAACTGTGGCTGTTCTGTATTGGTGATTTCCTGTACATAAATTGATATTGATTGGTGACAAGCCGAACATGTTATGGAGAATGTACGATGGATTGGACTTCATTAGACTAGACAAGGACTGGAAACCAACCGAGACCCCTTTCACACTTACGCAAAACTTGCCCCAAGGCTATCAAGACGAAAAATCTGCACCCAAGTTCACACATTACTTATACAATAGTTTTGGAAGTGACTGGTTTGAAGCCTCTGGGTCCCTTCCTCCTCATGTAAACAAGTATTCAGCAGAATGAGAACCCTACTTAAAGAGTTTCCATATTGGCTTGTTCACAGTGACTCTGGCTTGAATTGACTTTAGTAAACTTTCTTTACCTCCCGTTGTAATCGGTGTCAAAATACTGGAACTTGTTAAGTCACGGAATGACACGTGTTTGGACTACGCTTCAAAAAAAGTCAAGCAACAAATATATACATCTGTATAAGTTTCCTGACCTCCTAATGCTTCGATGAGTGGTTAAGCCTCACACTAATTGCATTTGTTACTTTCTTTTCTCAAACAGGCCGGAAGGGTAAACATAGGAAGGCTTCCCAGAATGCATCATCAATGAATGAGACATCTCACAATAATGCACGGAGCTCAGCCGAGGCTTGGGTCGGTCATCCCTTGGACCCCATCGGCTGTCTGATGGATACGTTACTGGATGCGTCCTTGACCATCGATGGTAGTCCGTCAAGTTCAGGTAATTCAAATCAGATTGTTTTCCCCTTTTTATTACTGTCGAGTTTTGATCGAAGACGTTCCCAGCCTGACTCACTGGAAGAAGACCTCTGGGAGAAAGAGAGAGTCACCGTCAGTGGGGTTTGATCTCATCAGGGTGGGGTTAGTCGATCGTCGATGATGAATCAATCCTGAATCAATCCAATAATCACCTTGATCTAATCTCGTATCTCTCACTAAACCACTTAGAACCCGGGGTAAGATAAGCAGCATGGCCATTAATAGCAAGATTGCTAATCATTGTTATCACATGGTTCTAATCAATCTGACCTTGCCCCCTTGGCCCAATCAGAGGAAAGAACATTTTATAAACACTTGCGCCAAAACTTAACCTTGTTTGAGCTGAGTAATAGCTGAGCTGAGACAGTTACATCATTGACCTTTTCATGTCAGTTTCAAAATATCAAAAGTTCAGTTTCAAGCTGTCGGGGTAATGGGAACTGGTGAAGCATCTTTGGTTCCTCTACTTTTAAGCTTTTTTTAACCTGATACCTATATCTTCTGTTTTTGTACATACTCAATATTGCAGTTTTCTTTAATGACAGTTTCATAAAGACCATTTAAGAACTTGCTCCGCGGCAGTGAAGTTAATAACGAGAAGTCCAACCCGATCCACTAAGCGAAAGTAGTAGTCCGACCGATTTCCTACCTTCCTCTCAGGTAGTAGTTAAGAAGCAGGACAGTTCTTTTTAGAACTTGGTTGTCTCCCGAATTCTGAAAATCTACTCTGCCGCAGTAGAATTGTCTCCCGCGTTCCAAAACCTACTCCGCGGCAGCAGAATACGTAGCAAGACAAGTTCTCAAAGAACAAAAATCTACACAGCAAAGTAGATATACACATGGTGTGACCGCAAGCCATATAGACATTGATACCCAACCAATGCCTCAAAACCTATAGCGATGTTTCTTCTTCTTCTTCTTCTTCAGATGCAAGTAATGCAGACATTCCAGGGAGCAGCTCCACGCTGCGTCAGTATCGACACGTAGCAATACCTGGATCCCATAACCAACAAGAAACATACCTTACCTTAGCGTACGAGGTGGTTCTGATCGGGTTAGGTCAGCAGCGAATTATGCCGATGGGTCTCTACGCTCAAGATAAAGCGTGCCACGCCGAAGAGGAGTTAATCGCCAGACATCGAGAGATTGCAATGGATCCTATGTTGGTGGCTGTACTACAGCGGCAAGCATCAACGCTCATGGAAGGTAAGTCTTTTGACTTTATTCCCTTGGCAGAAAAGTGAATTGTATTAGTTAGCTTTCAGTACTATTGACTGCCACAGATTAATAAAAATAATAATAGTAAATAATAATAAAGACTTGTAATGCGCACATATCCACCCTGCTGGGTGTTCAAGGCGCAGTAAACCAAAAACAAACGAAAGAAAACAGACACAACTAAATTAGTCCTTGAAAACCGGTGACATAAGATAAGTTTCGAAAAGTGATTTGAATTTTGTGGTACAAAGACAAGATCTCAGATTAAGTGGCAGAGAGTTCCAGATGCATGGTGCAGCTGCAGAAGTGTCGAGACTTGGGTTCCTTGAGGAGAAGCATGGTACTGGATCGAAGATTCCTTGACGGAGTGTAAACTTGAAATAGTTCTGAGATATAGTGGGGAGCCTTGCCGTTAAGTGCTTTGTGGACAATGAGCTTGAAGATGATTCGTTGAGAGATAGGGAGCCAGTGAAGTTGTTTCAGGATGGGGGTGATAGAACATGATTTTCTAGTTAACGTTTTACAGAATGTATAAACTGATGAAATATTTGCTTGATTTAAAGCACTGTTTGGCTTGATACCAGACCTGGAATTACATGAAGGCAACGGCCTCTGGTTTTGGCCTTTGTGTCCCTTTAAAAAGTTTCCCATAGCTTTTATAAGATTTTCCAATGGAAGTGCTCTTTGCAAAATGAAAATGGCCTTTCCCTCTCGAAGATGAAATTCCGGGCCTGTGATACACTCGAAACGCTATATTTAAAGAGGGACGTTTGCAATGCTCTTTCTTCAAGACGGACAAACGAAAGACTTACGGACATCGGTCATTCAAGCATTCATCACCTTCTCTTTGGAACTCGCTTCCACATCACTTCGAAAAACTGCAATAACTCAAACTGTATTTAAATCTCTCCTAAAAAAGTTACCTGCTTGTATAATTGCCTGTATGTTTGTTTAACTGCCTTTATTGTTGTAAAGCACATTGAGACTTTTGTGTGATGCGCTACATAAGAACTTCGTTATAAATATTATTATTATTAAGTAACGGTTTGAAAAAAGAATTTCAGTGAGCAAAACGGTCCACAATTGTCAAGAATCTCAACTGTAATTTACCATGGTGATGAATGCATCTTTATTACGGTTGTTCTTTCAGGAGGGTTGTCGAGCGGTCTCGGTTACCATGTGCCACCAGAGAGTGTTCCAATGCACACGTTTGGCCGTTACTTGTTCCAGACCTTACTGCCTTACGATGAGGATCTGGCGTACAAAGTGGGGCTCCGTGCCATGAGGTAAGCGTCAAAACTTGCTGTCAAATGTAGCAATTGTCTGTTTGCCACCAAAATCGTTACCAAATCTTACGCATAATTTTTGCTTATTATGGAATTATGTGCTTACTAGGCTTGGGATGTTTAACCGGTTACCCGATGAAATCAGTTTCCAAGTTTCCTTAAACGGTTAAAGGGTGTGTACAACATTGGTAATTGCCCAAGACCTGTATCCAAACACGATGTGACCCAACATATACATGAAATAACAAACCTGGGGAAGTTTAAGCTAAATCGGTCTTTGGAGTCATGAGAAAACAGTGGAAAACCCCCTTAGGTGTTTTAACTTTTTTTCAAACATCGGAATTTATAAATACTATTTTTTTCTCATTTCGTAAAAACTATGGCATTTCAAGAAAAACTCTTTCAAGGGAAGTTTTCTACCATGACCATCTTTGTACCATGTAAGTTATGTGCAAATCTGTGAGCATTTATATTTTCATTCCTACCAATGTTGTACACACCCTTTAAATGAAGCCAAAACATGAGATCTTCCTTTTCTTTAGAATGTTAGCCTCAGACACCATCCAGGGGGAATGATTGACATCCCTTTTGTTGGTGGAATGTGTCTTTATCTTAATCTCTTCAAATGTCATAGATTATTTCCAATCCTCTACAATTAGTTATACAACTTGCTTTGTATGCTGCCCCACTTTGGTTTGTGGTTTTGTGACTGTAAAGACTGGGTTACAGTGTTCTATTTTTTAATCCTTTAAAGTGTGTTGACATGTGCTCCTTTTACAGGTTGGCTCATAGTTCCGATTGGTAGAAACGGTTAAACGGAAGTCACAAGTTCCGTTTAACCGTTGAGGAAAATAAATGTAGCTGCACAACTCTAGTGCGTACGGCCCATAGAATCACATGTTTTACAGGGCGCTGTAAGCGCAGAATGCTGTGGTTAGCAGTGCAATGAAATTGGGCTCTTGTTGTTGAAATCTTGGCTAGATTGTTTGTGTAGCAAAATTGCCACCACAGAATATTAACTCTTTCAGTGTGCACTTTTTTTTGCGTTTTGGGGTTTTTCAAATGTATTATTATTTGTTTTATCTGCTAATGACTTTTGTCTTTTTTATCTAGCTTTTGTTTTTGTACATTGTGCTTTGAGGCCGTTTTGCAGCAATACTGTGCTTTATAAGTTTCTTTTATTATTATTATTGTTATTTATTTGAAAAACAAGTTGCAATCTCACATCTTTTCTTCCGCCACCGACCAAAATATTTGAATAAATCAAAATCATAAAACATTGTTTACTATGTATATACTTCCATGTTTTCTATAGTTGTTTTCGCATTTTTGCTGTTGTTTTTGTTTCTTCGTTTTTTTCTGATGTGTGAACAGAGTCCCATTTAGTGGGCCTGCATGCCTGTTCGGAGTTTCCCTTTCGCACCACGTTGTATTTTGATGTTTGTGCATTAAAGGTAATAAACTAAACTAATTGATAGTTCTGAATGGCCCCCTTACTGCCGCTCAGAGTTTTTTTTCGCCGTAATAAAGCAAATTATTTGATGGTGTTCGTGTTTATCTCCTCAGACTGCCAATTCTGGAGGAGGTATCCACTAACCCTAGTAGTGCTGCAAATAGCGTGTTGATGGGGCGGTACCCACGCTGGTTTGTACTGGGTCATATCGAATCTCAACAATGTGAGTTAGCGGGCTGCATGATGACAGCTGCCAAAGGTACGTAACAACAATTTTAAAAAGACCTTAAAAACATTGCTTAGAAATGAAACATTATTTCATCGGCTCAGTGCTATAAGGTCATAAACTGCAATTTCATATTCGTAATGATCAAAAGGTCATTAAATGAAAAATTTGTATAAATTTGAAAAAATAAATCATAATCAACAAATAAATTTACTGAAAAAATTAATGGTTCTTTTTGCCAATCAAATACTTTGAAGACCACTCTTGATCAATAAACCCCATTTAGCAGGAGCTCCAAAATATGCAAAAGCAATTTTATGAAATCCATACAAATTGCACTAATGATCTTATAGTCCTGAGCAGAGGATTTGTAACAGTGCAAACATGTTAGTTAAGGGAGAATTGCAGAACTAAACAAGTGGTAACTCAAGGTAAGTTAGAGGTTGAACCCCGGATAATCGTGGAAAACCTCAAGAAACATCGAGGGTAATCCTCGTGTTAATGCTTGTTTAATTTTGCAATCTTCCAAAAGAGTAGCTGGTGGTGTTAGCCTATGTAAAATTAGGACTCCCCCCCACCAAATGTTCCCCCAACAGTCCCCTATGGGTCATGTGCATTGAAAGACATGTACTTGTGTGTTTGTATAATTCTATAATCCTTTGCTTCCAGAGAGCGGTCTTTGCCAAAAAGGCCACAATTTTATTTTATTTTTTGAAGACAAAAACGGATCTCTGACTAAAAACAAAATCTTCATGTATTTATCTCTAGACAGCGTTCTTCCTTAATAGTTGTCCACTGGCCAAACTAAAACACCTGAGGACCAGTCTAACTAACTTCACTCTAAGTAGTCCGGCTGGCTAGTTCAGTGTTGAAAAGCATCCCTATTTAATATTAAGTATGGACTAGTGAAAAAAGCCAAATTACAAGCTAACTGGTCATACTGCTGGCTAGTCACTGAAAAAAGTTGCAGGCAAACCCTGCTGAATCTTCTGTTATATGTTCATTTTTTCTTGTGATTTGTTTTTTTAGATGACGTACGTCGCCTAAGGACAGTCCTTGAAGCTGCCCAGCATCATATCCATAGTGCCTCACAGCTCTTCAAGCTCGCACAAGAAGCATTCAAAGTAGCAACTCCAGTGGACGGTCTGACTCATTACACTCTCCTCAAAGCCACATTTGATTTAGGACTTCACATCATGAGGATGACTCTGTCCAACATGAACTGGCGCCGGCGGGAAATGGTCCGTTGGATGGTCACATGTGCAACCGAGATCGGCGTGAGCGCCCTCGTAACAATCATGCAATCGTGGTATTCGTTGTTCTCGCCGACGGAGGCGACGACAATGGTCGCCACGACGGTCATGTCGCCCAACACGGCGCTACGGTTGAATTTGAACTTGACGCAGCAAGAGGAGTTGGCCCGCTGTGCCCGCAGCGTCGCCCTACAGTGTGCTACTAAAGATCCACCATCCTGTGCATTATGTGCATTGACACTATGTGAGAAGAACCCGGTGGCGTTCAAAGCGGCGTATCAGATCGTCGTCGATGCCGCGTCGGGGCCCATGAACTCCTCGCAACTGTTTACGATCGCCAGATATATGGAGCATCGAGGGTACGCTAGTCACGCGTACAACCTGGCGGTGTTAGCCATGAGGAACTTAACATTGGGGTACAATCAAGATACCCATCCTGCAATCAATGATGTGTACTGGGCATGTGCATTGAGTCACTCGTTAGGAAGAGAGCAACTGAGTAGTATGATTCCTCTAGTGGTGAAGAGTGTGCAATGTGCGTCCGTCCTCGCTGATGTCCTACACAGGTAAACAACAACAATAATAATAATAAATAATAAGAAGAATCAACATTTTGGGCTAGCTCGGTGGTCTAGTGGTAAGACATCTGCTCTAGCAATGCAAAGGTCGTGGGTTCGAATCCCACCCGAGTGATTTGCCTGTGGATTTTTTTCACAGAACTCGGGAAAGTACTGAGTATACAGTGCTTAATACACATCGGTGTGCAAAAAAAGTAACACAAAATAAACAATTAGCAATTAACATCAAAGAAAGAGCATATGGCTTTATGAAGGCTGAATGAAGCAATAATGGTTAAGTGTCTTGCTTAAGGACACAAATGTCAAGACTGGGACTCGAACCCACACTCTGATGATCAGAAACTCCAGAGCTTGAGTCCGGTGCTCTTAACCGCTCGGCCACGACCTTTTACTCTTTGTTTTGTTTGTTTGTTTTTTTGATATATTTTTTTTCTTCATATAATGAAGCATGTCATGTAAGAAATCTTATAAGATTGAAAATAAAAGTGCACAAAGATTAAGAAATTGAATTTGCTGTTGCAAACTGCTTACCAACCAAAATGACCTATGGCATAAATGCACATTTTTTTTAACGGGTCTCATGTTCCGACCCTTGAATAAAGATTCAACTGATTTGCATATATAGGACTTTTTCAAAACCTCAGCTTTAGGACTCGTCTCCTGCTCCAGGCTTCGTTTGATGTTGGAAAAAATACACACTGCTCCAAAATTTATGTCAGAACCAGAGCCAGACCCCAAGCCTTGGTTTGGAAAAAGGCCCTAATATTTAAGAAATTCAGGCTTGTCTGTGAAACAGATCGGTACTTTCCAAGCCTGATAATTTTGTTCATGGTAATGTTTGATTGGCAGTCGAGGAACAAGATGATTGATTAGGGTTTCCAAGTAAAAAGATGACTCACATCATTCTGTTAGCAATTTACTAAAAGTAGTATTGTCAGTTACATGTAGGGCACAACTTCAGGGCGCTGCTTACCGCGGAAATCAGCGCTTACGGCACCATGTATAAAGCACGCGGTAAGCATGAGCTATGAAATTGTGCCCCTGTCAGCTGTGATTGTTAATGTGAACCACTACTTACTTTGTGATTGTCTCTCTTTCCTCCTACCAGGTGTACATTAACTGCACCAGGTGTCGGTTGTTTACCCGACGGGAAGCGCCGTTGTATCAAGCTGTTACCGTACGACAAAGATCCGATGCGTCAACTCTTAGATGCTGCCATTGCTGCTTACATTAACACAGCTCACTCGAGACTGACTCATATTAGTCCGAGGCACTACGGAGACTTCATCGAGTTTCTGAGTAAAGCGCGAGAGACATTCCTCCTGGCTCCGGACGGCCACATACGATTCGCGAAACTCATTGAGGACCTTAAAGTCATGTATCGAGGCAAGAAGAAACTGATGCATCTTGTACGGGAGCGTTTCGGATGATGCTGTCAACCGATAACAGAGGGACACTATTTTCTTTTGTGTGGATTAAAAAAACATACCTGCCTATTTTGATTGGTCACTTTTATGAACTGATCAAATCATTTTCTTAAGAAAAAAAATTGTACCCAAAGTTGTGGTCACATAAATGGCTTTGTGTATTAACGCATTTCCTATATATAGCACCCTCTCTCCATGCCTAAGTGTGCGCAATCTCACCGGCTCCCTGTGCGAGTGGTGAGCGGCATGCGTGGACTTTTACAGTGCAATGTTTTCCTAGTATTTGTTGTCATGGTTGTGGCGTTCTGTAGGATGGAGTATCAACGTCCTTACGCAACAAAATACCATTACAGTATTGTAGATATTTACGGTTGAGAAATATCCGTGAAAAAAAAGAAAGAAAGAAAAAAATAGATTGAGAGTGAACGAATTTGTCAAAGAGTTTTGTTAAAAAAACAATCATATGTTTATGATTTTATAACAACCCCCCACCAAATACGTTAGGGTTGAAAAAGAGTTATTTATTATTTGACTGAAACAAATTTTCAGCGGAAATCCTTTCAGACTGAGACGAGAACTGCAAAGTTTACTTGGGTAGATTTCAGTCACAATCTCTTTATATTGCCAAAGAATATATCGAAGGGGTGTTTCACCAGTAGGCTAATTGGGAACACACCTTTACTCCTCTGGGTCGTTAAACCTAGCTATGACCAACCAACTCAACGCCAATCAGACTAAAAAGATTTGCTCCTAAGGTGACGCCAGATCTAATAGGATTGGCTTTCCTGACTCCAAAGAATGGGACATTATCTTATATCCACTTCACTTCCTCCACAAAACGCTGGACAGCGGCCTCTTTATTAACGTTGATTATTCACAGTAGGAACCATTTAAGTTGGTTCCTCCGTCACGTACAGATGCACAAGGGAAAAGCTCAAAGGTTTCCTTGTGTACATGTCAATAGTAGGGGACGAACTTCACCATTTAGGGTGACAGGTTGGTGTAACGCACCCTGCTTCTAAAAATGTGCTTCACCATTTAGGGTGATTGGTTGTATTAACGTGCCCACCTGTGTTATACTGTCTTAACTTCAAAGAACTTAAAAAACGTAATGGTATTGCTTATATCAAACCGTGGTGAATAACTGAAGCCCCTTAAGGAAGTCATCTTTGTAGATTTTCGCTATCTTTAATTCTGAATCATGTTGAAGCGCCCTCTATTGATTTGTCATGGAGCTGGAGTGACTCCGTGTAGTCGCCTAGACTGATAGTCATCATGACTTGTCGTCAAGGTTGCGGTAACGCCAGGAAATCTGGCGAGGTACCAGTTTTCAGAATCAGGAACTTAAAGATGGTTCTCTCTCGCTGCTTCACTCAACATTAAACCCGAGACTTGCTGGGTACTGTAACAAAAGCTCGGCTGTATGTGTCACGTCGGCTACCAGCATGGGGAAAGGTCACCGATGATTGATTGACACAGAGTCATTGCAGGAAAGGAACACCTACCAATAATAAATGCAGACCAAAAGTCTAGCTATTTCTGAAGTCTCTCTTCTCAACAGAAAAAATTATCCTTTGTTCGCTTTCCTATGGCTTCTTTTTAAATTCTATAAATAAATGTGAAGTTGAAATCTTGGCAGGCATGATATTCTTCCTACTTGAATCTGATTTGATAGTCTGAAAAGTCTATTAAAGCCTACACCATGTGAACATGTAGGTCGTCAGCCCATGTACTCAATAAAATGTTCCTACTTTTTTCCCAAGGACCAAATATCATGCCTGCTTAGTGATTTCTTTTCCCCGAATCGTTTTTGTTTTAAACAGCCGTATATTTACCTCATTAAATATTCCAGCCCCCAGCATTAAGCGGCCAGCAATGACATATATAACACACTGGCATATAGCTTGAATCCATGGATGAATACTTCCTTTTTTTTGATTGAAATTCTTCAGTTTAAATTCTTCAGTTTAAAGTCTTTTTTAGTAACGGGTTTTGAATCACCTAAAATTCGCAAAAATAGAAACTATGAAAACAAAAAAATGAAAAGGGGTATTTGACTCCCCCCCTCCTCCCAGGGGACTGAGCTTACCCAACTTAATAGAATGTACTACATCACAGATGAATTTAAAAAATCACGTTAAAGAACTATATATTTTGTGTTGCTTTTCTCTTGTGGGTGAAGAATGTTTCTTTACGACTTCTATATTAAGTAAGTTTCTGTTTTTCATAGAAACCGGTGTAAAGTGGCCAAAGAAGAGACTTTTTTCGGACAATGACCACCACGGAGAGGTGGCCACTATTTACAGGTTGACATGTATGTTATAAATAATGTATTTTGTCAGGACCCACAATGACTGGCCACAGTACACAGGCATCCATCAGGGAGCATTGATTGGCTGTATAGACCGTGCAAGTCTCGCGCGTATTTGGGAAAATTTTTGGAACCACTTGCATACTTTAATGGGTCCCGCTGTTCAAATACGCGCAAGACTTTCGCAGTCTATTATCAACGATGAATCTGCTGCCCTCATGTGTTTCCAAAGTTTCATTTTGACGATAGAATTATGCGTGAAAGTTATAACTTCTGTTCAACAATGAAGTCATCGTCAAGTTATCTCACAATCCAAGATATTTTCCATACAATTTTAGAATCTCTGAGGATATTATTTTTATGAGTTATTTTCTCTCTATAGATTTAAGAGTTTAAGTTTCCTTGGTCGTTGTATAGAATTGTATCTACCTCAGTTTATTATTACAAACTCGTGGACATGATAAAACATTATTGCATGTACAAGTGTACTCTCCTAAAATAATGAATATTTATAAGTTGACAGAGGGTACTTCTGCATTAAGCCAATCAAGTATCATATTCATAAGATGTTAATTACATGTAGCCAATCCTGTTAACGTTATTTGCATATTATTGCATAAAGTCTAGGTAACCAAGATAAGCATTGACATATTGACCTGCTATGGGAGTGAAATGAATTTAACGACAGACGGAATGGAGGAGGGAAAGGAATATTTTCCAGATTTGGTGCTGCAGATAAATGGGAACATGATGCTGCATATTATTTGGGAAAGAGGTTTACAGAATGAATGAAATAATTTGAGAAGTTTTTGGAGCGTTTTGATTGCTAGATCCGAGTTGAAACTGGATGGATTACAACTTGTAGAGAGTACTGTCGGTATAGACAGCTATGAACTGCCACAATGGTGCTGTTACATTGATGATTTAGTGTAAGAATAGACAAGTTATACAAATGTGAGAAAAAAAAGTCACTAAATGTTGTAGAAATAGTACAAAAATTAAAATGGAAAAAAAAAATTCAAATAAAAAAAAGATATCATCATAATGGATAGACATAGGTGCAATGTAGTGATAATCTTTGTAAACCATCTTCAAGTTTTGTTTTTTGGGTTGGTTTTGTTTTGTGGCTATCGGATGGTTCTGGATACCCACACCAAAACAGAAAAAGCATTTTTTTGTTGGTTAATGTCATGGAATTATTTAAGATTTATTCGAGGAGGAAGAAAGAAGAGTAAAAAAAAACTAGAAACGCGTTGGGAATTTTGAGGACACCTGCATGAAACTGTGCCATGTGTAGATGTCAATAAAATCCTGGAAGTAAAATGTAAATAGAAAGAGTAGGTATTTATTTATGATGTTATTAGAGCCCTCATACACTGGATTGTAAAGGCAGTTCAACATTGCCATTTGTTATATATTTAGTGGAGATGTTTCTTGTCATTAATTCCATATTTTCTGATGTTGTCCATTACTTTCTCTCATTTTAAAAAGTGTTTTTGTCATCGGTGCAGATCGGGGGGCACGTGGTAGATCACATCAGAAACAGTATATTATGTAATCCAGTATTTTTTGTTTTTCTTCTTTTTTCGTATGGTTGCAATTTTATTCTTTTCAATTTGTTACTGTTCAATTAAATGGTGTTATATTATCTCAGGCGAGCTAACCTGACATGTGGCACCACACATTGATTCTAGAGCTTGGACATTCAAAAGCTGGATCCGTCATCATCAACATTGCCATTTTTTAAAGTGCTGCAGTTTACGTTTTATACAATTTGAACTGCTGAGTTTGCGTTCAGATGAATATTTAAACAACTGGCCAAAAGTCACATAAAATTGATGTGTATGACTTATAACCCTTACAGTTTGATCTCGGATATCCTGCAGGGTCCAATTTCATAGAGCTGCTTAAAGGCATCGTACATGTTTGGTAATTACTCAAAATATATATTAGCATGAAAACTGACTTGGTAACAAGTAACGGAGAGCTGTTGATAGTATAAAACATTGTGAGAAACGACTCCCTCTGAAGTAACGTAGTTTTTGAGAAAGAGGTAATTTCTCACTAAAATAATAAAAGACTTCTAGCTAGAAGCCTTTTATTCCTATCTGAAAGCACACAAATTTGTACAACAAGGGTGTTTTTTCTTTCATCATTTTCTTGCAACTTCGATGACCAATTGAGCCCAAATTTTCACAGGCTTGTTATATTATGCATATGTTGGGATACACCAAGTGAGAACACTGGTCTTTGACAATTACCAAACGTGTACGATGCCTTTAAGCACAAAAAGTAGTTAAGCACAACAAAATCATGCTTACCAGGATAAGGTTACCAGCCAACATAACATTCCTCATGTGTCATCTGTGACTGGTATCCTGCTCAGTTTTGCTGAGCAGAAAAACGTTCAGCACTATTTGCTGCTTAAGCCCTGGTCAAGATGTTTATAGTTCCGGCTACCAACGCCCAATTTCATAGTATTGCTTAAGTGGAAAAAGATTGCTTGAAAATGTTCTACTAAGCAACAATAAGCAGGATACCAGTCACAGATTGTACATGTTACTTGGTATTTTAGCTGGTAACCTTATTATGGTAAGCATAATTTTGTTGTGCTTAGCTATTTGTTGTGCTTATTAGGAAGCTCTATGAAATTGGGTTCTGTTCAATGCAGATCTATGGTTGATCCTCACCAGTGTAGGTGAAATGCATTAGTCAAGGGCTCGATTTCACAAAGAGCTATTTAAATATTTATCTTAAGTGCAAATCAATCTTAACTGCTAAGCAAAGTGTAACGTCACAATACAAATCACTAATAATAATAATAATAGTGGCTTCTTATATAGCGCACATATCCGTCACTCAGTGACGCTCAAGGCGCTTCAACATTCAGTATTTTCCTGCAAGGTATTGTTGAGCTACGTTTCTGAAGTATGAGACCTACTCCTTTACATAGCACCATGTAATGGTTTACAAGGTGCTGTGGCGCAATATGCTGCCGATCAAACCAGGAACACCGGGGCGAACAACTCATCTTAAGAGTAATCTTAGCTCTTTGTGAAATCGAGCCCAGCGATATCTCATCAAACATATCCCTTCCAAAACAATTTGTTTTAAATAAAACAAAATAAAACTACAGTGACACCTTTTCATGCTGTGACGTTTAGTTTAAAACTCGGCCTTTTGTTTGTTTCCATGGCAATGGAATAGTGTGTGTTGCTTGTTACCATGCTACATAATTGACTTGACATTTATGTATTGTTCTGTACTGTAACCTATTGTACTTTATATATCACATGACGTACAGGTCGAATGCACACCTGTATGGACTCTTGTGGTTATTTTCTGTAACTTCACCAGAGGAAGTTTTTCTAGTAGATTTATGGTAGTCTTTGTAGATGAGAACGAACTAGCCGTGTTTAGTGTTACACGTGTTTAGAGCCATTTCGCTCAGGGTAACAGTTGGAAGGCCGCTATGTTCCCGTGTCGGTCGCCATTTCAACTAATTCCAATTATGGTTCACAAGAGAATGCAGTTATTGGTTAAGAAATCACTATGAAACATGTTAGGAGAGAGTGTATAAGAGAAAATAAGTAAAACAAAAAAATATAAAAAAAAAGTGATTGAGAAAATTGAGAAATTTTCCAATTTTATAATAAATTATTTGGATCAAGTAAAACATTGAGTCTTTTGTGTATTTTTTTAAAGTAACAATGAACGTCAGTAATAACAGTAGAGGAGCAATCATTCAAATATCACATACAAATTTTATTTTGACCGCAATAAAAATTAAAAAAACGTGTAGTAATTAACTTTTTGTTAATTTCAAACAATCAACTCAGAAAGGCACTTTTGAAGCAATGTTGAAAAAGTGTTTGAAATAAAATCTAAAAATGAAACATGACTTCATGTCATAATTACCAACAATTGGAGAAAAAAATCTTAGTTGAAAACACAAGTGTTAATTATTAAACACAAATTAAACCAATAGTCTATTGATATTCAAACTATACAAATATTCAAATTAAACCATAATTACAATAAAATCTGAAACATTTTTTAGACCTCTGCAATTTAGAATCATAAACTAAAACAACTGATTTGATAAAAATTATTTAGAGTTGTCTTCAATATTAAGAAACACTTTAATATGTTTGAATTCTTGTCACATTGCAGATTTGTTCTGCAAAAAAATAGTTAATGGCCTGACGTTTCTACCCTAACAGGGTCTTTCTCAAAGGCTAAAATGACAACACGAGTATACTGGTCAGAGCCGTATATTGAGAGAGTTGCGACAACTTACGATTAGAAGCCATTTTGTCTCCAAAAAATGCATTGGCGAATACAGGGTGCCAGACTAGTCTGCCCATTGGGTTGTACTGCATTTTGGAACAAAATGGCGTCCAGCAACCACGTGACTGGAGAAAGCTGGTCCCTCCATGTCGCAACTCTCTCAATACACAGCTCTGATACTGGTGTAACAGAAGCAGTCAAGTTGTCATTTAGCCTTTAAAGGCACTGAACACGTAATTGTCAAAGACCAGTGTTCTCATTTGGTGTATCCCAACATATGCATAAAATAACAAGCCTGTGGAAATTTGGGCTCAATTGGTCATCGAAGTTGCAAGAAAATGATGAAAGAAAAAACACCCTTGTTGTACATTTGTGTGCTTTCAGCTAGGAATAAAAACTTCTTGCAAGAAGTTTTTATTATTTTAGTGAAAAATTACCTCTTTCTCAAAAACTACGTTACTTCAGAGGGAGTCATTTCCTACAATGTTTTATACTATCAACAGCTCTCCGTTGCTCGTTACCAAGTCAGTTTTTATGTTAATATATATTTTGAGTAATTACCAAACGTGTACAGTGCCTTTAAGAAAGACTCTGCTCGGGTCGAAACGTCAGGCTATAACTATTTGTTTGCATTTATACCATAGGCCCTTTTGGTTGGTAAGCAGTCTGCAACAGCTAATTCTTTTTTCTCAGATTTGTTCTGCTGATAAAAAAAGTAACATTGATGAAAATTCAACTGAATCTTTTTGGAAATGAATACAAGAAAGTAAAACTTTTTGAGTTGACATGTTTAAACGTGATGACACGTCTAAGATGCCTGTTGGTTTGGGGCAGATAGACTTTTCGGCATGGGACATGTAAAAGGGATCCTCCTCTTGCTGTTCAAGTATGCAGAAATTTTAGGTCTTTGTCTGAACTGGTTATAAAAAGACTGCAGCTTGGGGTAGCGGTCAAGGATGGCCACTAGAGGGCGCCCCATATCAACCTTAGCGAACTCTATATTCAAGTCCAGAAGGTCAAAGATGAGAAAGTCGACCCAGGTTATATGTTTCCCTCCGAAGTAGCCGACGTCCTGAAAGACAAAGGTACACCATTAGCCAATCTAAAGACCAGGGACTAATTTCATAAAGCTGTGTAACAGAAAATTCTGCTAAACAAGTTTCTTTGCTAAGCAAGAAATGGTTGGGGTATCAGTCACAACAATTGTAACCGAATGGTATTTTGGCTGGTAACCATTTTTTCCTAAGCAAGAGTTTTCTGTGCTTAGCAATATTTTGTGCTTACCTGCTTTATATAGCGCTGCTTAAGAGCAAGCAAATTTTCATGCTCACTACAGCAGAACAATTTGCTCAAGCGTCATTCATTTTCATGCAGTAAGCACCGGAAGGTTAGCATGCCTTTTTGTGTGCTTACAGTCAGCACCGCTATGAATTGCACAGTAAGCACAAAATCAGCCGTTAAGCAGCTCTATGAAATTGGGCTCTGATAGAGCTGCTTGAGCATAAAAATTAAAAAGCACAAAACAATTTTGCTTACCAGAATACAGTTACCTAGCCAAGTACTATGTCACATGTACAATTTCTGACTGATATCCAGCTCCTTTTTACTTAGCAGAAAATTGCTGCCTGCTTAAGCAGCTTTTTGAAATTGAACCTTGAGCTCAATTTCATATAGACTTGACTCAAGTCCCAATCCCGTGCCATCGCCAGAAAACTATTGTTTTGTGATGGTCTGCATTCCTGATATGTTAATGTATTCACTTATGAATATGTAACCCAGACTTATGAATATGTAAACATGCTGCATTATACGTGTTGTCCAATCAAACGCATTCAAAAGAAGACTCGTTCATTTGTTATTTGTGGGGGTTAAGTACTTGGATGAGGACTGAAATACATTTTTGAATAACCAATTAATTATAAAAAGAAAGCACTGAATGTTCATTAAAATTTAAGTTAATACGTTGTAACATAGATTTGGGTCGGTTTTGTTTGCAAAATTTGAACTTTGGGAAGTGCAATTTAACGACCTTGGTACAGACACCCACTTGCCTGCTGATGAGTTTGCTTGCCCTCCACGTGTCACCGCGTTTAGACGCGTGCACTTACAATGTCTTGCACTGTGATGACAGAGTCCCAATGAATATTTTACCGGCGGGGCAGCACTTCCACGCTCCCATTGGTTTTGTTGATCTCCCCATTTGGGGAGATTTTCCAATAACAACGTGCAGTGTAAGAAATGACCTCGTCAAGTCCCATTCTCGGGACCACATTTTGACGGCGAGCGCGCACTGTACGGCTTGTTTGCTAGTTGGCGATATGCTTGGGGATCTCGCATGAGAACGGGACTTGAATCAAGTCTAAATTTCATAGAGCTGCTCGAGCACAAAAATTAACCAAGCACAAAACATTTTCGCTTACCAGAATACAGTTACCAGCCAAAATACCATGTCACATGTACCAATTCTGACTGGTCCCCTGCTTATTGTTGCTCAGCAGAAAATTGTTAAGCAGTACTGTCTGTTAAAGCAGCTCCATGAAATTGGGCGGCAAGACAGTTCCTCTTTGTGGTGAAATTTATTATTTTTAACCCTATAGAGACCATTCATTTCTGTATAATGATCACAATACGCCCAGACATGGTTAATTTTGTTAATATTTTGACGCAAGTTTTCCAGTAAATAATTCTGAAAAACAATACAAAATGGAACTTTGGTTTTGTTTTAGGAATGTATATGTTAACATGGGAAGCACTGGAAAAGGTGCATTCATGACATGACCTTAACTTTGACCTTTTAAGTTGAGTGGAAGTAGGTCAAATCTTGTGGACATTTGCAGTTGCTATGAGCATTTTGGTACAAGCCGCTTGCAAACAGACGCGATGGTCTCAAAAGGGTTAATGATAATGTAATGATAATTATGACTGGGAATGAAAAAGACAAGTTCAAGTATATGTGGTGGGCTCTGTGAAATTGAGTCACATAGGGAAAAATAAACTTTTTGGCTGAAAAGAGCATACAATAAGCGTCATTTTGACATATCTTACACACGTGTGTCACTTTTTATTTTAAAGTTATGACCTTTTGAAAAATAAATTATGTAATTATCTGAAAATGACCCGTAATGGATAAAATTTGAGAAATATGAAAATATAGACCCTTAAGAAGCAAGAAAGGACATATCACAAAAATTCATTTTAACTTTTTTTTCACCCTCCCAACACTCAATAGCCCTTTACTTGAAAGTGGGCTGTGCGACAAGCGACTCATTAATTTTCGTAGAGCCGGTCACATATTTCACTACCCCCCCCCCAACAAACAACAGGGTCATAAAAGCCCCTTCCTCTAAACTGAAGACATACCTTTACTTGAAAATTGGGAGTGATCTTCTCGAAGTGTTGCAGCCACATCGGGGCAGTGGTCTGAATATATTCATCTCTCATCTCGACTGAAAAGTTTGGGTCGTAGAGGATCTTACTCAACTTGGCACGGAAATCATCTTCAAAAAGGAAAACAAGAGAGCAGGATTATGAAAAATGAAGCGGTAGTTTGGAAAAAAGCAAATAGGCTGATCAACTAACCAGCTGGTCGGACCAGAAGATCAAATCGCACTAAAGAAGTCAGGTTTCGTCAGCTCAGAGCAGAAAGAACTTGTACCCCAATGTGAGTGTATGTCTTAAAAGTTCTTTCTGCTCTGAGCCAACTGGGTCTTTCTAGGTCTTATAAGTCCTTTCTGCTCTGAGCCGACTGGTTCTATCTAGATCTTAAAAGTCCTTTCTGCTCTGAGCTGACTGGGTCTTTCTGGGTCTTATAAGTCCTTTCTGCTCTGAGCTGACTGGGTCTTTCTAGGTCTCATAAGTCCTTTCTCATCTGAGCTGACTGGGTCTTTCTAGGTCTTATAAGTCCTTTCTGCTCTGAGCCGACTGGGTCTTTCTAAGCCGTATAAGTCCTTTCTGCTCTGAGCCGACTGGGTCTTTCTAGGTCTTATAAGTCCTTTCTCATCTGAGCCGACTGGGTCTTTCTGGGTCTTATAAGTCCTTTCTGCTCTAAGCCAACTGGGTCTTTCTAGGTCTTATAAGTCCTTTCTCATCTGAGCTGACTGGGTCTTTCTAGGTCTTATAAGTCCTTTCTGCTCTGAGCCAACTGGGTCTTTCTAGGTCTTATAAGTCCTTTCTGCTCTGAGCCGACTGGGTCTTTCTAGGTCTTATAAGTCCTTTCTGCTCTGAGCCGACTGGTTCTATCTAGATCTTAAAAGTCCTTTCTGCTCTGAGCCGACTGGGTCTTTCTAGGTCTTATAAGTCCTTTCTCATCTGAGCCGACTGGGTCTTTCTAGGTCTTATAAGTCCTTTCTGCTCTGAGCCGACTGGGTCTTTCTAAGCCGTATAAGTCCTTTCTGCTCTGAGCCGACTGGGTCTTTCTAGGTCTTATAAGTCCTTTCTCATCTAGATCTTAAAAGTTTCTTCTCTGAGCCGACAGGGTCTCTCCTTTCTTATATATATCCTTTCTGCTCTGAGCCGACTGGGTCTTTCTAGGTCTTATAAGTCCTTTCTGCTCTGAGCAGACTTGGTCTTTAGGTCTTATAAGTCCTTTCTGCTCTGAGCCGACTGGGTCTTTCTAAGCCGTATAAGTCCTTTCTGCTCTGAGCCGACTGGGTCTTTCTAGGTCTTATAAGTCCTTTCTCATCTGAGCCGACTGGGTCTTTCTAGGTCTCATAAGTCCATTCTGCTTTGAGCCGACTGGGTCATTATAGGTCTTTATAAGTCCTTTCTGCCCTGAACCGATGAAATACAGACAAACAGCAACAAGAACTAACAGACAATCTCTTACCTACTCCTAGCGCTATGACCTCACAGTAATGAAGCTGGTCACAGTCGCATTCCATTCCTGTAGCTCTACCAATGTAATGAGCTATAGCATTACTCTGCACCATATTCACACCAGAAGATGTTGTTATTGCTGGAACTGTAGGGAACAATGATATGAACAAACAAATTTGCATAAAATTAAGTATAACACTTCGGGATTGTCAACAGTTTTAAGGACGTACCATGACTTCTTGGCCTACTTTTTAAGGCCTCACCTCCCTCCACCCAAAGTAGTACTTAGCAACACAGCATAATGCCTTAAATTTTATAAATTTTGTTTTTTAAAATTTATTACACATCCAACACCGCAATTAGCGCCAATAAAAGAATGAATAGGAAACAAGAAGAAATGTTCAGTTTTACCTTTAGATGTGGGAGGACAACCCAATGGGGAAAACCCACGCAATCAGGTAGGGACTGAAAACCCAATCCACATGCAAGGCTCCGGTCTGAAGTGGGAAAACACTGAGCCAACCTGATCCTCAAATTATCAACATGATTGATTGCTAGATTTGGTGTAGCCCTGGTAGGACGTCAGTCAGTGCCACTGCACTGACGTCCTGGGTATAAAGATCCTTTACAATGCGAACAAAATTTTGAGTAACATTTTAAAATATTTTTACCTAATTTGAGAAGCTGAAACTCCATTCACTTATTCTTGGTGCCTTTAATTACACTTTTGCTGAGTTCAAAACCTATCAAATACATCCGTGAATGACATTATTTCCAAAAATAAGTCAAAGTTGTGCACTGGCGCTGCGACTCCGTCGTGTTGCCGCCCGGAAGAAAAAGCGTTCAGTGTTACGGGTTAGACAGCGCCCTCTTTTGTGGACTTGGTTCCATGTCAGTTGAGGTTGTCGCAACGAATGCGTCAATTTCCATTTTATTTTCACAATAATGTCATCCAAGGGTAAAATTGGCAATTCTGAATAGAGCAGGCGTAAGGTTCAGGACACAACGAACATGTGAGTCACGTTTCAGCTTCCTCAAAAAGGTAAAAATATGATAAAAAATGGTTATAAATTTTGTCGCAATGCCTGAGGACCTTTATACCCTGGACTCCGTCGCGTTGTATGCAACGGAGGAGTCCAACCTGGGCTAGATTTGGTGATGTATTTTGTAAGTTTTAATGTATTTTTTTATAACGAATCCAACCGTATGTGGTTGCTAATAAAAATATATATAAAATAAATGAAGATTTGAAAGTTTTTCCCCAAATCCCAATTTTGGGGGTTCACTGATCGTCCCCACCCTCATCCTTTTTTTGAAGCCACCTCGTAAAAAAAAATATATATATTTATGAAAATCTATATTACCTTGACCAAAAATGTATAGTCCAGATTCCATTCCTTCCTTCTTTGCCTTCGGCCAAGTTTCTTTAGTGAAGCCAGTTTGGTTGTAAGGAATCTCTGCCTCTTCAAGAAGCAAACGGATGACTTCTCCTCGGCCACGTGCAGCGAAATAATGAAGTGTGACAAAGTCAATGTCGTCAACTGGTGAGCAGCCCTTCTTACCAGTTACTAACTCGTTGGCTTTCCTAGGGAGAATATTAACAAGTCCTACGAGTTGATAACATGTCATCTAAATGATGCAATCATGATGTTGTGGTTTTTTTTGGTTTTTTTAAATGATGAAGATGATGATAATGAAGAATGATGAAGAGGACCATACATCATGGATAGGGCGTATCATGGCCGAGTAGTTTATTGCATCGGACTTAAGTTCTGGTGGCTAAAAGTCATTTGGGTGTGGGTTCGAATCCCGGTCATCACACTTGTGTAATAATTGCTTACTCTTCAGTAACCCAGTGGTAAATAGGTTCCTTTGAGGGCAGATATGGTTCTTGTGATTGATTTAACTTGGGGCTACCATGGAGGAAGGAAACCTTTCTCCATGGGGCTACATACTCGGCAGCACAGGCCGTATACTCCCCCAGGGAGCTGAGATGGTTTAAGGAATGAAATAAATGGCTCAGTGACCAGCTGGAGTAATGTTGGAGTGCCACGAGTGTCCCACAGCAGAGCGACAGATTTGAGCACTACAGAAGCCACTAATATTATTATTATTATAAATTATAAAATAGCAGAATTGTAATATAAGTACCATTGTTTGGCTTTATGAAATCAGGTAATATTGGGTCCGCCCCTCACCTCGTACAAATTATTTTTATATTTTGCTATTAATTTTTGTCATCACCTATGCAATATCAATCACATGCAGATCGCTGAAGAGACAAGTTACAACCATCAGAACCACAGAGAGGTTTACCTCCATGATTCATAGAGCAAGGGCGGTCCTTGCAGTGCAATAATGGGAAACGCAGGCCGGTTTTGGGCCCTTTTTTCACGCCTTTCCAATTTTTCCAACGGCCTATTCATACTTAGGATATTTTTCTCCACTCCTTCCGGACAGGTAAGACCCAAAATTTTCTTAATTCGGGGGGATTAAAGTGGCAGCCGCCTCCGGAATTTTACCCCAATAATGCATGATACAAATGTTAACAATATTTTTTTTAATGTTTGACTAAATACAATTTTAAATGCTAACCTCATTAGATGTGGTCCTTTACCGCTGTAAATAATGGCGACAACGCCTGCCACAAGAACGAATGCAAACTGAATAATCTCCATTATTCCAGAATAAAAATAATGTTTCCAAATATTTTAATGATAACACCATGCACTAACTAATGTAATAAATAAACAGCCCAACTACATAGATAGATCTAGCCCAAGCATCAGACGTCACACATCTGGTTTGTGAATTAAGGCTACAAAAAACTTCATGCACCTGTCGTCCCTGCCGCATACAAAAATGTTATTCTTTTAATTGATAGAATAAACAGGTCATACTCACAGGCAACAGAGGGCGCTATTCACAATAAATGGGACGGGCAATTTTTTGGCTGCAAGATGGCTGCTCTACCATCGGCAACTCAGGTAAGGGTGTTTCCTCTGTGGTTACCTCCGTTATTTTATCCTTCCTACATCCTTTTGCCCATGGTGGTAACACATTCAACAGTAGGTACATCTTTTGGATCATGTTACAAGTCTTTGGGGGAAATACAATTGTTGTTTAATTGAAGGGAAGTGGTGGTTCCCTAATGCTATCGAAAAATCTGACCCACATGGATGTAAACCACACGTAAGCTACCGTGCTGTGCTAGTAGTGCTACCTCACGGTACCTGGCTTGGCTACTGGACCTCTGTGCTGGGCATCGAATGGGCGGTGTAACTTGTAAGGCAGCGGGCGTGATTTATGATCGTGGCTTTAGTTTTATAATTTGCTGCAGGCAGAAACTTTCAAATCATTCAAACAAAACGTGCATTATTATGTGGTAAAACTAAAAGTAAAAGGGGAGTTACAGACATTTTTTTTTTTTTTGTAAACTAAAAGAAATTTAATTCCGGTTTTAAAAATCCTATCCCCAACTCCAACAATAACATACAAATTTAAATGACAAGTTTCCATAAACAGCATTTTTATTTTGTAATTTAATAATTTTTGTATAACCTGTGCAAATTTAACCTATTTTATGGTGGTCCACTTGAAAAGTGGTCATCTCACCCCCTTGCAAAGTCGAAAACCCCCCCCCCCCCCCCCCCGGCCCCTAGCCCCTACTCCTACTCTAGAACTGCATGTAATGAGGTTTGTTATAGCGGAACAAACCTCAGTTCTAGGAGTACCCAGCCCCGAGCATGCTTACCCCCTTACAAACTCACCCCCACACACGACACACAGTCATCCACCAACAAGGTCAACCTGTCAAATGTGATCTGAAAACTGGCGTCAAAAGCTCAAGAATTAGTATAGATTTGTGTGAAAAAGGTTGATAAATATTTAAAAACCATCAACAAACAAATCAACAAAGAATTCAAATTTGTTTGTAATCGTAGCTTTGCTCACAAATGAATTCATAAATTTGCCTTTGGCAGTGCAATTTGATTTACGATGTAATCCAACCTAGGGCGTAGACGAAGCTAAGCGCTGGACTCTCTACTCAGGTGGAATAATATGCGCATGATATCTAAACATGGTAAAACATTTTTAGGCTACGTTCTTTGACTTTGGTCGATTCACAGTTAACAAAAGCCACATTTTCTCGAAAGAGAAAAAGAAATCCCTGAACATTTTTTGCGAACATTTGTTGTCTTTACTTGGTTAAGTCAGGATTTCATTGTGGCATCGACTTTCACCCCCCAAAATATATATATTCTAGAAATTTCATCCCTTGGGTGAGCATGGCAAAGATTGTGTAATTCCTGGCTGTAAGTGGTTAACTTGTGAAACCAATAGCGTAACCTCAACCTTATTGTTGTAGGAGTATGTGAAGGAGTTTCAGATATATGCCAAAGCTAACACGGTATCAGTTTGTCAGTCACGTGCTGTACATGTATGTAGTCTACACACAAGACTGTAATGAAATGAAACGGGAAGTTTCCATTTAGATGAATCTGAATGCAATTTGTACACAATGTGAACTCCCTGTTTTGCTAACCAGTTGGTAACTGATCAAGTGTGACAAATGTCCTATTTTTCCTCGAAAAAGGGTTGCATTTGTTCCTCATCAGACCCTTTCCCTGCCAAACACACCACACGCACCAAACTGTAAACATTGTTGTATTTTTTTGGCAATTATTACTTGTCAGTCAAATCAAATTCCATCTGATAGCTTCAGTGCTGCATTTAGCAGAGCTTTGACATGTTAATGTGAATTGTATGTGCATAGAATGTGAGTTCCCGGCAAACTTGAAGCCATTTTGAGATATGGCGGACACATTACTATAACACTGTTTGGTTTGGGTAAATTTGTCTGTATTCACCCAAATCCTACAGTGCACTCCTATAGTGTCCACCATATCTCAAAAAGGCTAATTGTATATTGGTGCACTTACTGTACTAGGGTAAATGCCCAGTGATGAAGCTGGCGTTAGCCTGGGCCCAATCTCATAGAGCTGCTTTAAAAGCAGAAAATATTGCTTGGCAATTGTCTGCTAAGCAGATATGAGCAGGATACCAGTCATAAATTGTACATGTGACATGGTAGTTTGGCTGGTAACCTTATTCTGGTAAGCGACATTTTGTTGCGCTTGGTTACTTTTTTGTGCTTAAAAGCAGCTCTATGAAATTGGGTCCTGCGCATTTCATAATACAACAGAATTCTCTGTTGCATTTTGCTGCTGTTTAGCATGGTGTCCAGAAAGAACTAAGAGGTGGTTACTGGTTAGAGTTAAAAGGTTACACAAAATACAAGAAGATGCCATGTTTTCTTCTTTAAAAAAAATACCCCCCAAACCACATTCCTTCATCATACTCTACTTATTGTGTGTCCAGTAGAGCAAGAATAAATAAAGATTACCGAAGTTTACTTGAACATTCCTGCATTGATTCAGAAGAAAATGAGAAACAAACTGGACTAAAAAAAACCCCAATACCCATATGGACTGAAAAACGTTGTAAAGAGCTGGATGACTTCCAATCAATAATACATTGTGTAAAGTGTAACGTACACCATCATGTCACAATACTAAACTGATCTTTTGATAGTGAGTAGCGGCTCTTCTCTGAACCACACATATTCAAAATAGAAATTTCACAACGATGTCAACGCAAACCTTTATTCCTTATTGTACTTGACGGCCGATGTGCTTGCTTTCTATTCTCGTTTCACAAGCAAGTCCAGGGATCGATTTCCTCAAGCAATTTTTGCATAGCAAAATATTTTGACTGAGCATTTTTTTTTGTACACACTGAATGCTAATATTGAGTAGCAGGGTTCTCCCCATGCACAAGCTAGTTTATCAGGCCAATACTTGCGATTTGTGTGCTGATACGCAAACATTTCGGCCGATATGCAAAAAAAAGAAAAACAAAGAAAAAGATACAATATTTTTTTCACAAAAAACATCATGAGAAAACCATATATGGAATATTCAAGATTGCACAGTTGGGCTTCTAAAACGAAGATAAACACCAAGTAGGAAACATTCCGAGGACCTTGTTTCAATTAAGCGTGTTTCAGCCAAACTTCAAAAATTTTGGTCCAGAATGTCCCACTGTTTTGAAAAAACCTGGGGAGAACCCTGCAAATGATGATTTTTGAGTAGCAACTGATAAATTTTCTGCAGCATTTTTGCTATGCTGTTCTGGGAAATCGCTCGCTGAAGTCAATCTACAGCGTTCCTTCTTAACAGTTGGTCCGCTGGCCAAATGCCAGGGTAAAACACGTGAGGACCAGTCAAAATTCACTCCAAGTGCTCTGGCTGTCTAATTCAGTGTTGGAAAGCATCCTTAATTAATTTGAAATATTGGCCAGTGAAAAAGCTGCAGACTAGTAAAAATGGCAAGCTAACTGTGGTCCTGCTGGCTAGGCACTGAAAAAGTTACAGGCAAACCCTGATGTAGTACAGGGTTCTCCCCAGGTTTTTTCAAAACTGTAGCGGCATTCTGGACCCAAATTTTGGAAGTTTGGCCAAAGCACGCTGAATTGAAACAAGGTCTTCGGAATGTCTTCTAATTGGTGTTTATCTTGGCTTTAAAAGCTCTACTGTGCAATCTGGAGCATTCTATGCATGGTTTTCTTTTTTGTGAAAAAAAGGAAAAAAGAAAAGCAAAAATTGTGTTCTTTGGGCGTATCGGCCGAAATTTGCGCTTATCGGCACGCAAATCGCGCATATCGGCTTGATACACTTGCTTGTGCATGGGGAGAACGTTGTAGTAGACGAATCAATGCATACTAATGTCTGCTGGATAAATCACGGCAGCGAGCTGCTTTAACGTGGCATGGGAAGCCATCCTATTTTCATTAGGGACTGCAACAGTTGTAATATCAACACACATCCTCTCTTGACTTCACTTCCTTTTGAACTTGGAGTACTTTGTGATCGTACGGGTTTATATTGCATGGGAAATGAGGCATATGAGTAGGGATTAGGGAGTGATAACCTCTTTATTAATATCGGCTGATGGAGAGAGGGGGGACGGAACGGGTCAGTTATGGGTGTTGGCTATTCCCCAAATAGGCTCGGGGTTTGGATGATGTCACCCCTCCCTCAACTCCCTCAACCCAACCTGCATGCGTTAGTGACTAGAAGATGGATCAGTCTGGTTCCCTGTCACTTCTCTCAATCATTAAGCTGTCTGCTTCTTATCCCCCAGACTAATTACAAAGTGAGTGTACGGTAGTCGTTGTATTGACCACTAAGCTCCGCCCACTTAATAGATCGTTAATAGTGCCAACATAACAGATACTTCCTGTTCATAACTACAATGTAGGAAGTGACATGAACCTATACTTATGAGGTTCATCATTTTGACCTTAGCGTCTGGGGTTAAAACAATGTAATGGGATTTTGTTATCAATTGAATTTAGGTTGATTTCAAATTGGTATCAATATAAAACTGCTTGTTGAGTTGTAAAATGATTTTCTTAAATGGTAGGGTCATAGATTGGTAAGTACTCCAACAATTAATGGCCATAAAAACTTACTTGGTCAGAAAGCACTGCAGCTGTTGATAGTATAAACTATTTTGAGAAAGGATTCCCTTCGAAGTAATACGGTTTGGATAGTTTTCACCTCAAAACATTTGAATCTAAAAAAAGGATTCATCTCAAATTTCTGAGGGTTAGTGTCCAATTGCAAATGCTGCGGCCAGAGATGCGGTTGGTACCCGCTGTCACTTCGCTAAACATGGATGGATCAACATTCGTGTGAAAATACCAAGACAGTTTTTTGTTGGTTTTTCAGCAAGTAGACACTGCATTCAGCTGATAGTTTCACATGTGACTTTTATTGTATAGACCTTTCTTTATAATTTTGCCTATAAATCAACAACCATTATGTTGTCAAAAACCAATCTATTACCCTACCTTTAAAGGAATCGCTTACGTTTGGTAATCGAAGCCCACTGTTTGTTTCAATGCTATATATAGTTGTAGATATATACCATGAAACTAACCTGTGAAAATTTCATTTCAATAGGTGGTAGCGTTTTTGAGATATTGCTGAAAATTTGGAGCGGTTATGTCCACGCAGTAAGAATAATCTGCAATTGGAATACCAGATTCAAATTTTGGGGGATAAAAAGTAATATATATTTTTCTACAACCGCAGTACTTCGAAGTAAAAGTTTCTCAAAATGCATTATTATACCATCCAAATCTGATGTACTGCTTACTAAGTAACTTTTTATTGCGATTAATTTTCAGAGTCATTACCAAACGTATACAGACCCTTAGACAAACATTGACATCCATCACTTGGTAAAAGATTAAAGAGATTGAGCCTTCCTTTAATTTTGTTTTACGGAACACTTCTTTGCTTCGCCCCAAAAAGAAATACACGATGACAAATCTGTTGGTTCAAAGCATGTGATTCTGATTCTTCTTGCGTCAATGTTTATATTGTGTGGTTCACCAATTATGTAAATTACCTACAAATAAATCACTCTGAAAAGCCTCAATCTATTTGTAATGCTATTACTAGAAAGCTACTTTGATACTTTCTATTACAGACTAAAAACGAAATGAAAAGTAGTAAAGTAAATATAACCTGGGAAGTCCCCAAGTCTTTTTGAGTAAAAAAGAAAAAAAAGAAGTTGGGATTATGGAGAGAATAAATACAGCGGAAGTTAACCTTTGCATGGTTGTGGTCAGAATTGATTAGTAGGGATAATTCAGTTACCGTTATTGCCAACAAACTTAACCCCAGAAAATTGACTTATTCCTTACTTATTCAAAACAGGGAAGCAAGATTCTGATCGTTTTGTAAACAAATCAGGCAACAAGGTATTGCAATACTTTGTTGCCTGATTTGTTCAGGGTCACTCAAAAGGCAATACGAACACACAATATATTGTGGGTAGGTATCCACATTCAAAGTGTGGACCTATAACAAACGGGATAATAGGTCCACGCTTGCTATCACAAAGAAAATCATTGTGGTCCACGGTTGCTATCACAAAGAGTTGAACAAAGGAGGGTCCACGATTGCCGGTGTTTACACACGTGTGTGTGTTCGTATGCCTTTTGAATTCAAAAGGCAATACAAACACACAATATATTGTGTGTTCGTGTGCCTTTTGAATGATTCTAAAAACATCCAAACGAAGGCACTTTGTCTTAGAGTAATGCTAGTATTTATTATGTATAAATGTGGATGCAAAGAAAACATTAATAATTTTGAAAATACAACATAGTCAATTTGCAGTAATCAATGGTTTGAAGGTGATGTTGCCATGTACAATACCTCCCTCTATAGCTTTATTTATTTATTTATTTGGTCGTGTTTAACCAGGGTAGCCCATCAGTTATCAAAGAACTGTTCTCCCTGGGGGGCCTGGGGGTCACATCTAAAAAATACATAATTGCAGAGTACAATCAAACAAAAATAAGTAACAGTATGCACAAAAAGGACACCAAACCTTAAAAAATAACCATCCATAAAAAACCCATTTAAAGACATTTAAATATTTTAGCCGACATGCCACATGTGTACATATCGGTGAAAATTACCAATAAATTGTGTTGTGATAGTTTAAGCATAACATTGGTAAGATTGAAAAAAACATATGTTCACAGATTTTTTCACACGATATAAAGATGGTCATGGTGGAAAAACTTCCATTGAAATATCTTTGTCTGAAATGCTGTACTATGTATGTAGTTTTTGAAAATTTGAGTAGGCAATTATCGTGAATCGCAAACTCTCAGACTTACCTCCCATTGAGCCGAATACAATGATAAACAATGGTGGCAGCCTGTCCATTCTTGTATGCAACATTTGTACAACAACAGGACACTGGTCTGAAATCGGAGATTGCACAATAACCCCCAGATAAAGGGATATTACGAGGCATGATTGCCAGTACTTTCCGTTCCTTTTTGTATGGGTGAAACGAAGCATAGCATGGTAGGTGCATGCCTGTGCATGCTACACAATAGAATGTCCAGGTGGATATTCACGCCAGCCGTCCCGCTGCCAGCAAAAAAAATTAGGGTGCTCCAGAGTTGTTCCGGTCAAAATAAACCATCGACCGCAGGCCTGGAATTTCATCTTTGAGAGGGCAAGACCATTTTCATTTTGCAAAGGGCACTTCCATTGGAAAAAACTTTAAGTGTATGGGAAAGTTTTGATGGGGGCACCAAGGCCAAGACCAGGGGCAACAGAGGCCATGGCCTCTGTGTAATTTCAGGGCTGCAGCAGTAGGCCAGTGCAGAAAAACTGGCGGATACATGTTATCCAACTTGATGTAGTTAAATGGCAAACTTCCCCCCCAAAAAACAAAAAAAACCAAACAAACAAACAAAACAAAGAAAAAAAAACCCAAAACCAAACAAACAAACATTGGAATTGAACTAATTTGCTAATTAACTTCAAACCAAATAAAAAAATTGTCTCTAAAGAGCTGACACAACAATAAAAGAAAAACAAATATCGTTATGAATTGGATGCAACACCCGCTAAGTTCAAGCTAAACTGCTACATCCCTTAGCTTCCCACACAAACTAAAATAATATATATAGTTGGCAAGACTCCATCCCATACACTAACTAAGCACATTGAATGACGTCCATGAAGGAATTAGGATTACTTATCTTCAGTTTTCACATTCCAAGTAACGTCAGAATGGGTGAAGAGTACCTTCAAAGACTGGTGAGTTTTTTTGTAAACGGTAGATAATGACATGGAACTAGTGTGTACATGTACTTGGAGTTGAAAGTGGCAGTCGAAAGCATCTATAAACCTTGCTGTTTTGACGTTAATGTCGTTCGAAATAGTTATATGTTCACGTATGTTGTTCGATGGAAAGTGGAAACGAGGAAGTACATTTACCACAGCTAAACATTATCTCTGCCCTTGAAATGGCAGATATTGTCACTATGCGGCATAGAGTCCTCTTCTTTTCTAGTGACCTGCTTCGTCACGGCAAAAACAAACAAATCACGACAAGAATGGCAGCAATCTCCCAACAGCGGCCCCCTGGCCAAACGCCAGTTTAAAATACCCGAGGACCCTTCAAAATTCTCTCCAAGTGGTCCGGCTGGCTTAGTTTAGTTTTGAAAAGCATTCATATTTAATATGAACCATGGACTTCATGTAGTCAGAAAGGTTGGGGGACTTAGTGATAAAACAAGGTACACTGGTCCCGCTGGCTCGTCACTGGAAAAGTTTAGGGCAAATCCTGAATGGGGCTTAAAGGGATTGTATTTGTTTGTTAATTGGAATCTACTGTTTGTTTCACTCCTACATAATTGTAGATATATACCATAAGACTAACCTGTGAAAATTTCATTTCAAAAGGTGTAGGGGTTTTTGAGATATTGTCGAAAATCTGGAGCGGTTATGTCCACGCTGGAAGAATAATCTGCAATTGGAATACACAATCTGAGAAACGTTACTGTCGGTAATGCTTTTCAGATTCAAATTTTTTGTGGATTAAAAGTGATATCTTTTTTCCATAACCGCAGTACTTCGAAGTGAAAAGTTTCTCAAAATGCATTATACTATCCAAAGCTGCTGTGCTTCTAACCAAGTAAGTTTTTATTGCCATTAATTTTCAGTGTCATTACCGAACATATACAGACCCTTTAAACTTGGTGCCTACACATGTCTGTTCTCCTTGACCTAAGGTTTCGTCTTTTAGTCGTCTTGATCACAGTAGACAAAGGTAAAAGCACACACAGGGCTGATACTTTACGAAGGCAATTGCCTCCATTGCCCCTGGTCATTGCCTTTCTGCCCCTTTAAATATTCCAATTAGAAGTTGACAATTTCCTCATAGAGGTGCCCTTTACCAAGAAGAAAGAATGCCTTGGTTCCCTTGCCCTTTCAAAAACTTTGCATCAGGCCCGCTCACAGTGTCCGAAATAAATTTGATAAACCAGAACATATTTTGTAATGGATTTACTGGAGGCTAAGGTGGTAATTCCCAGATGCCGTCATGCATTCCATGTGCATTGCAAAGAGCCAGGCGAGTCATTGGTACCTTGTATAATCGGTTAAGTGGTCGGACTTCCTGGGGTTGTTCTAAAATCAGCAAAATGTTGTGTATGGAGGATAGGTTGCTGCTCCCCGGACTCTGCCTTGTCTAGTACATGTGTGTGTGTGTGTTCCGATGCACCAGACTACCAATAGACATGTGCCAACCGCTTTGAGCAAAATCTGCTGAAACGTGTACACATTTTAACGGCAATGAAGCAGGGTTTGTTGTGGCATTACTTGAAGGGGACTCAATTTAGCAATCACTGTCTTTTTAGTCTGGGGAATCCAATTTGAGTGTTCACTTGCAACCAATCAAGTCAATGTATAGTGAACCAGACATTATTAAAAGAACTAACTTGCAAATTGCTTATTCTAATCTAGTTAACACTTCAATAAGGGAATAAATATATAATCTAAGGAGGCAAATAATTATTAAACAAATCACAGCTTTTAAAAAATTTGAATTTCTTTAGGTTATCCCTGTCATAAGAAATCTTCCTCATTATATTAATTTATGTTTCATGGTAATAAATACTGGAACAATTCAAGGTTCTCACCAGGTTTTTTCAAAACTGTTGGGGCATTCTGGACCCAAATTTTTTGAAGATTGGCTGAAGCACGCTGAATCGAAGTCCTCGGATTGTTTTTAACTTGGTGTTAATATTTGATTTTAAAAGCCACATGGGGCATTCATAAGCCTTTTTCACACTGCGTCTCTTATCCCTGTGGAATACAGCCCTGGGGAGGCCCCAGGAGTTTTTTTACCCCACGGTTACCCCGGCGCACTTTCACACTGTCCCCGCCTAGGTCCCTATTCTACGGGGTTCCGGTTGCACGTTTCAAGAATACCCCAGGGTTTCAGCGCTTACCCCTCCTCCAGAGCAGGGGTGGCTATTCCTTGGTGTATGCCCATTTGCCGGGGTAGATCAGGGGTAAAGCGATCCAAGTGTGAAAGGGCAGGCCGTCATTCCCTGGGGTTGCTCCCGGGGAATAGAGTAGTGTGAAAGGGGCTTAAGTGGTGTTATCTTTATGATTTATGTGAACTTGATCTGTAGTATACAACAAAAAGTTAAAAAAATTATGGTTTTTTTTTTTAAGGTTGTTTTTTTTTTTGTGGGGGGGGGGGTTGGTTGTATTGGCCGCAATTCCCTCGTATCAGCCTGATACTGGTGCATGGGGAGAGTCCTGTCCGTGAATGTCTGTCAAGAAGGTCAGGAGATGTCTACTTGTAGTTACTCATCCTTTGGATTGATTACATTATTTTCATTGCTACATATTTAAGTATTTTCTTTTAACCCTCAAAGGGGGTTCGAGGGCCTTCAATTGTAACTTCCTGAGGGCCCCTAAGACTGTGGGTTCCTCTCTCTCTAGCCACGTCAGGATGTCGTGGCTAAATTTATCCTCTGAGTTTCTATAATAAACCCTATTGACGGAGTCTGCATTGTGAGGGACACGCACAGTGACGCTAGCTTCAAAGTCTTGTGCCACCTTGTACTAGTCCCAAGAAAGTCACCCAGTTCTTGGAATTAGATCTCTACCTGCTCATGTCAAGTTTGCGGTCTTGATCGAGTCAACGAGAAATCCTTTATAAACAATGCAGATGTACAACGTGTGCGACGCTCAGTTTGGAGGGTGGGCGGAGCCAGAGCCATGTTGGGGACTGACAGGAGGGGGCTTATCTTATGTGCAGAATGCATGCATGGAGATATACCAACCGTTGTTGGTGCAGTCGTCCGTAAGGCATTGTTTTTACATTTTGGCATGAATTGCTGGGCATGCCAATTGACTTCTTGTTTTTTTAACGACTACTTGTTTAAGTTGTTGCTAGAAGTTGTCGCTATGGTCGGCATGCCTTTGCCAATGCTGCACCTGCCATTTGGAACTTGTAAACTCCCTGCCACACTCTGTCAAACAACATCTTTGAACATCTTCGAGAGGGAATTGAAGTCCCATTTGTTTCACTCAAAGTTCTTTTTTTTGCGCCTTGATCAGTTTCCGGAGATGTGCGCATTATAAGTCCATATTATTATTATTATTATTAAGTTTGGCTTTGTGAAGGTGGAAGGAAGGTCCCCAGTCTTCATAAATTCAATGTTCCTTTCAAACATTTAGAAATGTATTGTGTGGCTTATTTATGATAACATTTGTGTTTGCATTTGACTGTTTGATGTGTTGAGAAAAAAAAAGAGTCAAATATGTGCTTTTACATGTACATAATGAATTAAAGGCATCGTACACGTTTGGTAATGACTCTGAAAATTTATGGCAATAAAAACTTACTTGGTGAGGAGTACAGCAGCTTTGGAAAGTATAATGCATTTTGAGAGACTTTTTACTTCGAAGGACTGCGGTTATGGAAAAATATATTACTTTTCATCCCCAAAATATTTTGAATATTGAGAGAGTGTGTATTCCAATTCAGATTATTCTTCCTGCGTGGACATTACCGCTCCAGATTTTTGGCAATATCTCAAAAACGCTACCACCTATTGAAATGAAATTTTCACAGGTTAGTTTTATGGTATATATCTACGGCTTTATAGGATATAGGATTGAAACAAACAATAGGCTCCAATTACCAAATGTGTACGATGCCTTTAAACACTGATTAACCATTTTGTTGTGAAAACATGCTTTTTAACAATTTGACAGTGACCTGTTTTGTTCTAATTTCCAGGTTGCCGGTAGCAACCAAGCTGCATACGAAGCAATCTTCAGACAGGTATGTTTTATCTTTTCAAACAGGGTGGGGGGGGGTCGTTTTATTTTCAAATACGATTGAAAAACAATACATGTTTTCTCTGTTGAGTATGGTATCTGACAAGAATGTAGAAATATGCTACAAACAGTCTCTGTCAGGAGACCTAGTTATTCATTCAACAGGCAAGAAAGCAGGTCATGGCAGGCAACCTTTGGCTGTTTTAAAGTAAACATCCCCGGCATAAGACAGTCGGATGGCTTCCTACTTGAGTACTGTTCTTGACCCCGAAGATCGTATGAGAGCTAGAGGAATATTAAATGATATTAAAAATATCTGGAGGAACGGACAGTGAGACTGTGTCTGAGTTTAAAGGTATCGTACACGTTTGGTAATGACTCAAAAAAAAAAATAGAATAAAAACTTACTTGGTAACAAGCAACGGAGAGCTGTTGATATTATAAAACATTGTAGGAAATGACTCCCTCTGAAGTAACGTAGTTTTTGAGAAAGAGGTAATTTCTCACTAAAATAATAAAAACTTCTTGCAAGAATTTTTTTATTCCTATCTGAAAGCACACAAATTTGTACAACAAGGGTGTTTTTTCTTTCATCATTTTCTTGCAACTTCGATGACCAATTGAGCCCCAATTTTCACAGGCTTGTTATATTATGCATATGTTGGGATACACCAAGTAAGAACACTGGTCTTTGACAATTTCTAAACGTGTTCAGTGCCTTTCAGTAATAGTTCCTCCTCTGTGGCTGTAATGAATACTCCTGTAGACAAGCTGCTAACGGAGAAATTCAAGACATGTCCAGGGCTCCAATTTGGGGGAAAAATCCACAAGACCGCAGGGCTTGTTGCTTAAAATTGTTTACTGGACCAGAATTGTTTTTTACAAGACCAGAATCAAAATGAGAAAAATACTTCCTGACACGACTTAGCATAAATTTTACTATTTTTATTTGAACACGTACTAACACGTAAGAGAAAATTTATCTCTTTTTACGAGTATTAAATGTACTTCAGAACTGAATAGAATTGAAAGGTAGTTTATCACACTCAAAGTCAACATTTGAACATGATATTACGCATAGTGAGGTATTATTATTCAATTGAAAAACTCAAGACCGCCAGACTTGTCCAGTCATGAGTTTACTGGCCCGACACTAAAATCACTGGCCTCGGGCCTGCGGTCCAGTGTGAAATTTGAGCACTGACGTCTCACCTGCTTCATCTCTTCTACATAAATTGCAATATTATAATTTATAAAAGGAGACCGCATTCCCCTCGTAATCTAGGATTATACTCTTTCAATGTCGAGTCCAAGCACTGAGGAAATGTGCTTTTTTTTTAAAATGTGGAGTTCGGATATATGAATTCATGGAATGTCATTGACGATTTGAATGACATGATTAATGAGAACTCCGTGAAGGCAGTCCCATACCTCGAGGCAAGAAGTGTGTCTGTGTCCGGCAGCGTTTGATCAAGACGGACTATCTTAGGTTCGTCTGCCAACCTCCTGAATATTCTGGCACTCATTGCCAAGTAACGTTTAAAATGCATAAATGTACATGTACATCATAAATAATCAGCTCCTAAATTGATTTGCAATATCTCTCGGAAGCTGTCGGCCCCCCCAACTACAAGATGATGATTCATTTTTAAAGGTGTTAAATACAGGATTGGTGGAGGTGACAAAATAGTTGCAGACAGTGTTCATGTTTTGTGTGATCAACCATATACATGAAATAATGAACATGTGAAATTGTGATATTAATCCGTTGTGTGAATCAGGAGACAATAGTGAAAAAACGTGCACAATATACAGCATGTAAACACATGGTCCTTAATTTTGGTTTTAACAACCGAAATCAGCTGTTGCTTTTTAAAAAAATATACACACAGTTACATATACATACATACCAGCCAAAATGCCATACAGTTTTCATTGCTGTGACTGGTACCCCACTCATTTCTTGCTTAGCAAAGATATTTTCAGAATTTGCTGCTTAAGCACAAAAAGTAGCTAAAATCATAAAAATTATGCTTACCAGAATAAGGTTACCAGCCAAACTAGCATTCCATACATAAGATTTGTGGCTGGTATCCTGCTCATTTATGCTTAGCAGAAATTTGTTAAGCAATATTTGCTGCTTAAGCAGCTCTATGAAACTGGGCCCTGGAATGTACAAGGTCACTTTTTTTCTAAACAAAGGTGACATGGACTAATTATTGTTAGTAATTGAAAACAAAGGAAGAAAGATCACTGATTAAAAAGTCCATACCAGCACTAATACTCACAATCAAAATAAGCTTTTATTTGGTATATTTTCTTCATCCCCGATGCAAATTTAACATCATATTAAATTGTCGCGATACCCGCTGCTAGCCTACCCGCTGCTAAAATATAGGATTCGAACTGCCTTTAGCTACCGGGCAATCTCGTTGGTCTAGTTGGTAATACATCTGCTCTAGAATGGCAAAGGTCGTGGGTTCGAATCCCACCTGAGTAATATGCCTGTGGATTTTTTTCACAGGACTCGGGAAAGTACTGAGTATACAGTGCTTTACACACATCGGTGTACGGGTAAAACCAAATATAATATTCTTTATCCCTGATGCAAATTTAACATATTGTCGCGGTACCCGTTGCTAAAATATAGGATTCGAACTACCTCTAGCTACGGGGCAATCTCGGTGGTCTAGTTGGTAAGACATCTGCTCTAGTGGGTTCGAATCCCACCTGAGTATGCCCGTGGATTTTTTTTTCACAGGACTCGGGAAAGTATTGAGTATACAGTACTTTACACGCATCAGTGTTAGGGTAAAACCAAATAAAATATACTTTATCCCCGATGCAAATTTAACATCTATTAAATTGTTGCGGTACCCGCTGCTAAAATATAGGATTCGAACTGCCTCTAGCTACCGGGCAATCTCGGTGGTCTAGTTGGTAAGACATCTGCTCTAGAATTGCAAAGGTCATGGGTTCGAATCCCATCTGAGTAATATGCATTTTTTTCACAGGACTCGGGAAAGTACTGAGTATACAGTGCTTTACACACATCGGTGTACGGATAAAACCAAATATAATATTCTTTATCCCGATGCAAATTTAACATCTATTAAAAACACTATTATTTGAGCAGGTGACTCAGTTACATGTAGTGCAATACAAGGTAAATGTACACCAAACTCTAATGAGACAAAGCACAGTGTGTGTAAATTTCACAAACAAAATCTAATACATGCAAAACATATTGTAAAACAGCAAAAACAAATTGTTTGTGTTGATGGAAAGAAAACACATACCAACGAGATCAAGAAAACATAAACAGTGACAAGTGACAAACCAGAACTGGGTGGCAGTTGCCTAGCAACAGAACTAGAGGTAGTCCGTGTCTAGTTGTTGTATAAATAGCGGGAGGCAAAATGCAGCGTGGATAACTGGCTTTATTTCGATCACAGAGTCCTCACTTCCGGGGCAGAATTGAATTTTTTTTTAACAAACAACGAGAATGTTTTATGTACCGGTACACCAACAAAAGAATCATGGAAAAAGCTTTGTGATCATAGAATCTTGCCATCATTACGTTCCGTGCATTTTTAAATAAGTGAATATATTTTCAAGAATTAATGTTGGGGTTCTCTCCAGGATTTTTTCAAAACTGTGGGGGCATTCTGGACCCAAATATTTTGAATGTTTGGCCGAAGCACGCTGAATTGAAACAATGTCTTCAGAATGTTTTCTACTTGGTGTTTATCTTCGTTTTGAAAGCCCTACTGTGCAATCTGGAGCATTCTATATGGTTTTCTCTTTATGTTTTTTGTGAAAAAAAAGAAGAAATTTTTTAAAACAATTTTTGCATATTGGCCAAAATTTGTGCGTATCGGCACTCAAATCGCGCGTATCGGCCCGATACACTAGCTTGTGCATTGGGAGAACCCTGAATGTAATCTTATTTGCAATATACATTGTATTTCTTTGTTGCACAAAATTTACTCGCCAAAATATTCACGCTCTAATAGCTCCTGTATGGTGTGGGCAGAATTTTAATTAAATTAATATAAACTACTTATAAGCTATTGTGTCTAGGATATGTGTGTTTATAAGGCGAAGTCACTCCTAGTTGATTAAATATTAACATGATAGTAAATATTAACATAAAAGCCATTATGATCAGTCGGAAACATGATTACAACACCCGTATCTGTTTTTTTTGTGTTCCTGGATATTTTGTTACATACATAATGGATTATTAAATTCCAAGTAACAAACCACAAATCATATGCGGCAGAACAGGTGTTGCTTTCTTTCATTTACGCTAATGTATACTTTCAATTTCCAGACGAAAATTAAATTGTAAATGCTGATTGCACTGTGGCATGCATTTTTTTTCCACTGACAAGATTTTCGATGATGATTTAATACATAATGTTATCTACTGCATTATGCTTTCGAAAATGATAGTTTGTTTTAATCTCATGTGCACAATTCCGGGTGCAGTTGATTTGCAGTTGACACAAGTTCATTCATCGCGGTGATCAATGTCAAAATGAAAAAGCCCTTTTTACAAATCTCAAACAAGTACCTTTATTTTTTACATTGACTTGAGAAAACAAATTTGATGGCTTCTTGGTGGAATTGATCTGGTTTTTATCGTTGTTATTTATTTTGCCTTTTCCTGCTCGTCTTCGCTGCAGTCTGCCTGTCCCTTCATTTTTCAGTTTGATTGTCCATCAGATCAGGGGTCCGATATCATAGAGCTGATTAAGCACAACAAATTTAGCTAAGCACAATTATGCTTACCCCGAATGAGGTTACAAGCCAAAAGACCATGTCATGTGTACCATACATGTATATGCCTGGTATCCTGCTAATTGTTGCTTAGCAGAACTTTCTGTAAGCAGTATTTTCTGCTTTTAAAGCATCTCTATGGAATTGGAGCCCAGGTCAGTCTCATCTCATCAGCCTCCTCTCCTCTCCTCTCCTCTCTTAGGTTGATAAGACAGGTATTGGTAAGATCGGCGCCATAGATGCAGCTGCCTTCTTGAAGAGATCGGGATTACGAGAGACGGCACTTCATAAGATATGGGAACTATCTGACCCCCAGGGCAAGGGATATTTGGATAAACAGGTAAGATGTGCGGGCTGGAAAGTCGGCCATCAAGACGGCCCATCAAGAAGGCCATCAAGAAGGCCATCAAGACTCAAAGGCATCAAGATTAAGGCTTCAAGATTCCCGCCTCTTAAACTATTTAAAGGGTCTGTATACTTTTGGTAATGACTCTGAAAATTAATGGCAATAAAAACTTACTTGGTTAGCAGTACAGCAGCTTTGGATAGTATAATGGATTTTGAGAAACTTTTCACTTTGAAGTACTGCGGTTATAGAAAAAGATATCACTTTTTATCCCCCAAAAATTTGAATCTGAGAAGTGTATTTAATTGCAGCTGATTCTGTCTGCGTGGACATTAAACCGCTCCAGATTTACGGCAATATCTCAAAAAAGTTACCACCTTTTGAAATGAAATTTTCACAGGTTAGTTTTATGGTATATATCTACAACTATATAGGATTGAAAGAAACAGTCGGTTCCAATTACCAAACGTATACAATCCCTATAAGATATACATGTACATGTATTATTCTCAAGTATAATTGTTTGGAATTGTTTTCTTACATGTATGTTCTGTGCTGAGGCATTTTGATTTATAGATGCATCAAAAGTTTCTAGCTTCTCGATAGTGTACATGTAGGACCAGTTTGAGTTTTTTAAAAATTAGGAAATTTGTTCTTTACAAAGATGTTCATCAATGTTTCAGGTATGTCATACTTTGGTAAATGATCGTGTAATTTCTATCCGAAAGCTTACTCTATCCGAAATAAAAAAGTTGCATCCCCTTAAGGTGATCCCCTGGCTGCCGCTTCCCAGGTTGTTTTGTAAACTTGGGTGTAATCCCTGGCTACACGGCAGCTAGCGGTTGTATGGCTTCCGAGTGGCAACCCCCCGAACAAAGATATTGACAAAATAGGGAGACCACCATCATAGGGCTAGATAGCTCTGTTGGTAGAGCGCCGGCACGTTAAACCAGAGGTCGTTGGTTCAAAATTATTTCGTCTAAAATATCCCCGTTGATTAGAAATCAATTAAGGTATGTCGAAAATTTGGATCTCCAAATTTCACCTCTTTTGGAGATTCAAATGTTCGTGATGTCCGTTAGTCACCTTACTGAAACGTGGATGGGTTCAACATTCTTGATGAAAATACTGTGCAATTTGTTTTTGCTGTTTTCTCAGCAAGTAGACACTGTATTTAGCTGAACCTTTCACCGGTGACTTTTCTTGTATCTTTATTGACAAATTGGCCTATAAATCAGTATTATGTTGACAAAAAATTGATCTGTGACCCTACCTTTAATCAGATTATTTTGTTGTATCCACAGGGCTTCTTTGTTTCTCTGAAGTTAATTGCCTTAGCCCAGAGTGGACGAGACGTTGTAATGTCCAATCTAACCATACCTGCTCCTATTCCGAACATGGTAAGCTTACTGAGTGACTTATTCATATTGCAGCCATCTTGTTTATGAAATCATTGTTATCTTAATAACAATAATAATAATAGTATTGGAGTCTTATACAGCACAGGTATCAAGGGCTCGAAATTTACACTGAACCGCTGGCCCGTGGCCAGTACTACTACTAGCGTTGGTCCAGTAAAATCACGACTGGACAAGCCCGGTGGTCTTGTGTTTTTTCATTTGACTAATAACAGTTATCGTCATTGTGTAATATCTTCTTTGTGAAAAATGTTGACAATAAATCTGATATACACGTATCTTTCAATTCTGTTTAGTATCGAAGTAGCATGACAAATGAGATAGATCTTCTCTTTTTGAATCTGGTCTTGTAAAATAAATTTTGGTCCAGTAAAAATGTTGAGCTACAAGCCCTGCAGTCTTGTGGATTTTCCCCCCAAATTCGAGCCCCGAACTGTAGGATGTTTCTACTACTACAGTGGCAGAACACAGTAAACATACATAGTACATGTGTACATTAAAAGGGATTACAAGGTGCTGCGGTGCACCTGTCAGCCACTGCCAGAAACACCGGGCGAACCCCTTCTCTTAGCGATAAATGTAACTGGGTTCTTTTACGTGCATTACACAACGCACGGGACCTACGGCTTCACATCCCATCCCAAAGAACGAAGCAATAATGGTTAAGTGTCTTGCTTTAAAAGGACACAAGTGTCAAGACTGGGACTCAAACCCACACTCTGCTGATCAGAAACACCAGAGCTTGAGTCTGGTGCGCTTGACTGCTCGGCCACGACACCCCATGAGACTGGGAAGAGACTGGGAAGTAATTGATCTCATGTTTGATCCACTGCAAAGTAAAAGTGGTAGTGCACGTAAAAGAACCCAGAACACTTATCGTTGAAGAGTAGGAGTTAACCCCTGTGTTTCTGGTTCACATAGCAAGCACCCTTGCTTACAGGTTTCCTCAGGCTTGCGAGCTACAGTGATTAAGTTCACTTATAAGGCATCCTTGGTTTCATTACCAGAAATATATAATAATACTAATAATAAAAAGCGTCACGCTGGAGAAATGGTTTCCTACACTGTGTGCTTGAGCTTCTCTATGATGTCGGGCCAGCTGTTCTCCGCGTATTTATTATAAATATGTATTCTTACCCGACAGCAAGGAACAGCAGCTGCTTCATCCCATTCCATCACCCCTCCAATGACTGGTGGCTCACCAGAAACATCATGGTCTGTCTCGGTAAGTTAAACCTTAACCCTTCGAGCGCCGCCAACGTTCTGAAACGCCATGCTGAATATCCATCCACAGGCCGCCAACGGTCTCATACGTCCAGACTGACTTTAGACTGGTCCCCTGTTTTAATCCGCAATGAATGATCACTTTATTCACGAGCCTCAAAGTGTGACGTCAGGTGTCCAGGCTACCTTACCTCTACCCTCCGAGTGCCACCGACGCTCTGGAATGTCACATCCATCCACAGGCCGCCAACGTTCCCATACGTTCTAAAGAAATGGCCGGCCTTTGGATACAGAATTACCAAAACGAGGCCGGCACTGTAAGGGTTAACCGAAACCCTTCCACATCCATCCTAGACTTGTGGACAAGTCGTTAAAGGCATCGTACACGTTTGGTAATTGTCAAAGACCAGTGTTCTCACTTGGTGTATTCCAACATATGCATAAAATAACAAGCCTGTGAAAATTTGGGCTCAATTGGTCATCGAAGTTGCAAGAAAATTATGAAAGAAAAAACACCCTTGTTGTACATCTGTGTGCTTTCAGATAGGAATAGAAACTTCTTGCAAGAAGTTTTTATTATTTTAGTGAGAAATTACCTCTTTCTCAAAAACTACATTACTTCAGAGGGAGTCGTTTCCTACAATGTTTTATACTAACAACAGCTCTCCGTTGCTTGTTACCAAGTCAGTTTTGATGATAATATTTGTTTTGAGTCATTACCAAACATGTACGATACCTTTAAAAATGTTTGTCTCGGTGATAGCAGAATAACACTCAGCTCTCCGCGATTGAAGACTGCTCTCGCGCGAGGCTGCTGGCTCCCGACTACTCCCCATTTAAATTGGACCGTAGTGGTGAGAGCAGTAGTCTCGCCAGAGCAGCAGTCTCGCGAGATAATTGCGAAAGAGCTTCGCTATCACCGCGATTGAAATTTAACGACTTGTCCACAAGTCTTCATCCATCCCAATTCTTCAACTTGTCTGAATCATGTACTTAAAGGCAGGGTATACTTTTGGTAATTGTCAAAGATAAGTATTCTTACTTGGTGTATCCCAACATGTGCATAAAATAACAAACCTGTGAAGATTTGGGCTCAATTGGTCATCAAAGTCGCAAGAAAAAAATGAAAGAAAAAACACCCTCGTTGCATAGAATTGTGTGCTTTCAGATGCCTGAGAAAGGCTTTATGCCTGAAGCCTTTCTCAGATTCAAGTTTTGATTGAATTTCATCAAAATTCAGGAATGAACTGAACATTTTCTGTACACAAATTTATAGATTACATATATGTGAAAATCTGACGTCATCGAGCGTTTTGAATGTTGACAAAAATTACACTTGAATGGTATCAAACACAATGGCATTTTACACCATTTTAACCTGAGGTTAGACACTTGTAATTTGTATTTCCATTGTCATAAGGACTCTATCTATTGAAAAATGAGTGAATCAAAAAACTAAATTTGACCTTGGAGTCCCTCTTTAACAGCTATTTTCAATATGTCATCATTTTCTGTAAACTTCACTTTCTCAGCACTTAAAATTGTTATTGGCAAGAACAGTTTGTACTTGTTTCAAATGCTAGACTTTGATCTTTGATCTTTTTATTTTTTTTATATTTTTTTTATATATTTGATGTGGTGCCTTCAGCCGGAGGAGAAGTCGAAATATGATACAATCTTCGAAGGGTTGAACCCAATCGAGCAGAAATTGTCTGGAGATAAAGTCCGGACTGTCTTTATGAATTCCAACTTGCCTGTGGATGTACTCAGTAGGGTGAGTTATAACTTGCTAAATGTGAAGCTTTATAATAATAATGCTCTGGTGTTTCTGATCAGCAGAGTGTGGGTTCGAATCCCAGTCGTGACACTTGTGTCCTTAAGCAAGACACTTAACCACATGCTTCGTCCTTCGGATGGGACGTTAAGCCGTAGGTCCCGTGTGTTGTGTAATGCACGTAAAAGAACCCAGTGCACTTATCGTAAGGAGAAGGGGTTCGCCCCTGTGTTCCTGGTTTGATCGGCAGCATATTACGCCACAGCACCTTGTAAACCATTACATGGTGCTATGCAAAGGAATTAGTCTCATAATCCAACGCGTAATTCCACTTACCTTGTAGGAAAAATACTGAGCGCTTTGAGACACCCATCGGGAGTATAAAAGCGCTATATAAGAACTGCGTATTCTTATTAATAATGGAGTACTGTTGTCACATTTGGGTTTGGATCAATGTTACAACCTCCTTCCCACCATAGGTCTGTAGACAGCCTCTGTCTTTTCTACAGATATTTTCATGGTAAATGTGCCACAAGTGTGTCCGACTGTTTTAAGATGAATATCAATTCCTACCTTCAGCTCCCTGAGTTATTTTCATCTTAAATATTTTCTTCTTGTAGCCCCTTACCAAGAGTGGCTTTTAGCCTCGTTTGGGGCGGACTTGCATAACAAAAACAAATTAAAAAAATTAATAAAATCTTTACTCGCACAAAGTCGAGTTTGCTTAGTGGTATCTTTCCTCGCCTTCCACCTCTAGGACCCCGGTTCAAAATCACGCGGGGGCACTATGTGGATTAGTTTTCAGTCCCTACCTGACTGCATGGGTTTTCCCTGGAATAATTCTCTGGGGTTTTTCCTCCCACATCTAAAACTGAAACTTCCTTCCTTGTCTTCTCTCCATGGGGTTCTTGGCTAGTATAGTGATCAAGTTCGCTTTTCTGCGAATCTTTAGCTTTAAAACTAGAATGAATAGTAAATAACAATGTCACGGCACTATGATCCATGTCTACACTATTGCGTTTTCATGAGTTTCAATTTATATCTTTATCGCCATTACCGCTGTTCAGTTTTTCTACCTGCATAACTTGTATGTTATTGTAGCCTTGTCCTATTCTTTTCTGTACGTAGCTTGGGGCAAAAGTTCTTGAACCAAATTTTTTTCCTTTATATTGTAGTGAACTGTTCATGCATAATCTACTTTAATTACATGCAAAGAATATATTGGCCGTCATTGAATTAAAGGTGCTGAATAATCTTAAGATAGTAGGTCCAAATCTTTCGTCCCTCTCAGAGTTTTGTTACCGACAAAGAAATAAATCAAGTCTGTAAAACTATAATTTGACGAAAGTTGTGTTGTTGTGTTTTTATCCTTTACATGTAGATATGGGATCTGAGTGATATTGATAAAGATGGCTTGTTAGACAAGGACGAGTTCGCTGTGGTAAGACAGTTTTCAATATTAAAAGCCACACTTAGTGGCGAGTCTTGGCCGAGTGGTCGAGCGCACTGAACTCAAGCTTTGGTTGGGGGTTCGAGTTCCAGTCTTGACACCTGCAGTGGCATAACCCTTTCCCCCCATCTTGGCCCCCCAAATGAGTTTGAAAAAATGCTCAAATGAATGGGTAGATTTGTTAACTAGCCCCCCAAATTATGTCTTTTCCCCCGCTAACCCACCACCCCCCCCCCCCCAGCCAAATGAAAATGTCCGGTTATGCCACCGGACACTTGTGTCCTTAAGCAAGACACTTAACCATTATTGCTTTAGTGCTACAGATGGGTAGTAAAGCCATAGGTTCTGTGTGTTGTGTAATGCACCTTAAAGAACCCAGTTACACTTATCACTCGGGAGGCTCCCAAAAATAAGCACTCTTGACCCAATTCACTTGATGTCATCATCACAATAATCTTAGTTGCGCCATTTTTAGAGTCAACGTCCCTGTGTTTTATACAGTATTGTGCGACGTTTACGCGCTAACCTGTTGATTCCCAAAATGGTGAGTGTGGCACAGGCGCCGCGTGTGACGTACAAGCGAAGGGTCGATAGAAGAACTAGGGTTTTTTATTAAAGCTAAGAATACTTCAAGTATATTTTCAAGTTCTTACATGTACTTCATGATACTTTGTATAAATTGTGTTTTGATTTTGTACATTGTGTCTGGATTTTGTACATTGTGTCTGGATTTTGTACATTGTGTCTTGGTTTTGTACTTTGTGTCTTAATTTTGTACATTGTGTTTTGATTTTGTACATTGTGACTTGATTTTATACATTGTGTCTTGATTTTGTAAATTTTTTCATAATTTTTATTATTATTTAGAAATAATGTTTTTATAAGAGTGTAGATTATCATTTTATGTATTTGATGTTTTATTGTATGTTCTGTTTTCTTTTTTACGGGGATTGCTCTTTAAGATAGTGATTTAGTTCGCTTTTTAGTTCGCAATCCCTAGGCTGCTGTCTGTTTTTTTGTATTTCCACACAATTATTCCTCTGCTTTGTCATAATTCTTGGTATGATTGTTATTCTAAGTCTTCTTTATAATGCATTGTAATATTTGTTAAAGGCATCGTACACGTTTTGAAATGAAATTTTCACAGGTTAGTTTTATGGTATATATCTACAACTATATAGGTTTGAAACAAACAGTGGGCTCCAATTACCAAACTTGTACGATGCCTTTGAAGCCTGAATGAATAAATGAACAAATTTTGCCATCTCTGTTTTTCAGGCAATGCATTTAGTCTACAAAGCATTGGAGAAAGAGCCAACACCGATGGCTCTACCACCTCAACTCATGCCCCCAGCCAAGCGCAAGAAGCCCCCCATGCCAGGAGCTGTAGGGGTGCTACCCCCTGGTGCTATCCCATCCAAGAGGGCCACACCTCCGATACCCATGGATGGCTCTCCAAAAGGTTCCCCAGTACTAGCGACAAAGCAGGTTGGCTCACAGGGAACGAGAAATGTCAGAAATCTTAAATAGTCTGGGTTTTTTGTCTGTCTCATAATAATAATAATATTAGTGGCTTCTTGTATAGCACTCAAATCAGTCACTCAGTGACGCTCATGACGCTCCAACATTATTACCCCTGATTACTGGGCCTTTTATTTCATTCCTTAAACCATTTCAGCTCCCTGGGGAGTATACAGCCTGTGCTGCCAAGTATGTAGCGCACCAAGCTAAATCAATCACATGAACCATCTCTGCCCTCACAGGTACCCATTTACCCCTGGGTGATGAGAAGCAATTATAGTTAAGTGTCTTGCTCAAGGACACAAGTGTCATGACCGGGGTTCGAACCCACACCCTGATGACTCAGCCGAGAGGAGTTGAGTCCGATGCTCTAAACTGCTCAGCCACCATTCACTTATAAATTTTTGTTTTCTCCGTCTTGCGTGGGTTCTCCCAAGTAAATTTGGGTTTTCTTCCCACTTCTAAAAACCGAACATGTCGTCATTGTCTTCTGCTTTTCATAAATGTTATTCATCCAGTTATTGGCACCTGCTCTGCTGGTATTGAAATGAAATAAAATTGGGGTTGAACAAAGAAAAATTGACTAGAGAAGGTCTTGAACCTGTGACCTATGGATTAACGTGCCGGCACTCTACTAACTGAGCTATCTAGCCCTAAATGTTGGTTTTTCCTATTTTGTAAATATCTTTGTTCGGGGGTGCCAGTCAGAAGCTACTCAACCTTTTACTGCACTGAAGCCAGGGATTACTTTTACGATACAACTTGGGAAGTGGCAGAAGAGGGATCACCTTAAGTTTGACAAGCTGGTTACATTCACTTCCAATTTTGTGTCTTCTAAGTGATTCCATCGTTAACCTGTTTTTTTGTTTTTTCTTTTGTGTCCTTAAGGAGCAGAGTAAATGGGTAGTTACTTCTCAAGACAAGACGAACTCGGATGCCATCTTCCAGCAGATTGATACGGATAAAGACGGATTAGTCAGCGGTGAAGAGATTAGACCCGTGCTGATAAATTCAGGATTACCACAAGCTATATTGGCTCAGATATGGTAGGTTTAGATTGAACAGGGCGATATTTTACACTGGACCGCAGGCTCGAGGCCAGTGGTTTTAGTGTCGGACCGGTAAACTTGTACTCGGACAAGTCCGGCAGTCAATGACATAACAATACATGTACCTCACTGTGTAATATCTTGAGCAGAAACAAATTTTGTTCAAATGTTGACTTTGAGTCTGATAAGTACCTTTCAGCCCTATTGAGTAATAAAGTATACATTAATACCCAAAAAGGCAGATGAGATCAATTATCTCTTACATGTCTTAGTGCTTAATTGTTCAAATAAAAACAGTTGAATGCATGTTGTCGGGACTCGGGAATTTTTTTGTCTCATTTTGATTCTGGTCTTGTACAACAATTTCTGGTCCAGTAAATATTTTTTGCCAAAAGCCCTGTAGTCTTGTGGATTTTTCTCTCAAAATTTGAGCCTTGTCTTTGACTAATTTGTCACTACTCCTGCTCCGTTAGAACGGTGGTCATCCATCCCTCTCAGAACGTCTAGGAATGATTTGAAAATACTGTGATAGGATTAAGAAATGACTTGAATCACATTGTGGTGTGTCGTGGCCGAGCGGATAAGAACACCGGACTCGAGCTCTGTGTTTCTGTTCAGCAGAGTGTGGGTTCTAGTCTTGGTCGTGACACTTGTGTCCTTAAGCAAGACACTTAACCATTATTGCTTTGTCCTTCTGATGGGACGTAAAGCCGTTGGTCCCGTGTGTTGTGTAATGCACGTAAAAGAACCCAGTGCACTTATCGTAAAGAGAAGGGGTTTGCCCCGGTGTTCCTGGTTTGATCGGCAGCATATTGCGCCATAGCACCTTGTAAACCATTACATGGTGCTATAAAGGAATACGTCTCATACTTCAACGTAGCTCCGCATACCTTGCAGGAAAAAATACTGAGCGCATTGATACGCCCCTATGGGTGTGATAAAGCGCTATATAAGAACCCAGAAAGACATTGTGATGTTTAATGTTTTACTGTGGACATTCTCAATAGTAGGTATAAGAAGTTTAGAATATTTCAATTTGTGAATGTTAAATTCATTCTTAATTTGCTTTCAAATCATGATAATAATAACATGCAGTTCTTATATAGGCTTTATCACACCCGACGGACGTCTCAAAGTGCCCATTTTCTTTACGACAGGTATGCGGAGCAGGGTTCACCCCAGGTTTTTTCAAAACTGTTGGGCATTCTGGGACAAAATTTTGGGATGATTGGCCGAAGCGCACTGAATTGAAACAAGGTCTTCAGAATGTTTTTTTTTTGTGTGTGTGTCGGCTGAAATTTGTGCGTATCGGCACGCAATTCGCGCGTCTCGGCCCGATACGCTAGGTTGTACATGGGGAGAACCCTATAGAGCTATGTTTGATTAAGAGACCCATCTATATACATAGCAAGGGGTACATGTAACAAGGCACAATCAGCAGCCGTCCGTGCTAGAAAAACAAGGGCAAACCCCTTCCCTTAACGATTTGTGTATACTGGGTTCTTTTACATGCATTACACAGGTCCTGTCTGACCAGGGGTCGATTTCACAAAGTGCTAAGATTCATCTTAAGATGCCTTGTCAGTATCACCAGAGTGGTTTGTATTGTGACATCACACTTTGCTTAGCAATTAAGAGTGATTTGCAGTTAAGATCAATCTTAGCCCTTTGTGAAATCGAGCCCTGGACCCGAACCCACACTCTGACCAATTTACGCTCTCAAAAATTATGACTGGAACTCTTTTAAACTGGAGTAATGTACTACTTGGATCTGTGAGAGGAACTCAGGCAAATTCTCAAACATTTATGTTTTTTTCTTTGATGACAGGAATTTATGTGATACAAAGCAAACGGGACAGTTGAATGCAGAACAGTTTGCGTTAGCAATGTACCTAGTAACCCAAGCTCAGTCAGGTACCAACCCACCACAGACATTAACACCAGAGATGGTACCACCGACACTAAGACCCAAACCAGGCAAAACTGCTGCCGGCGGATTACAGGTAAGGCTGGTAACGGTGGTTTTTCAATTTCAATTTATATCAATTTTATTTATCCATAAAAACGATAAGTGTTTTGGCAGCTCCATATAAAACAATAACAGCAAATGTGACAAATGAACCAATTTAAGAAGAATAGAATTACCTAGAAAAGGTAGTAAAATTTCAGAAAAGTGAACAAAAAGAAAAAGTGTTCCACACTTTTGGAATCTGCAGGGCCCAGTTTCATAGAGCTGCTTAAGCATAATTTCAATTCAAAGCAATATTTATTACCACATTTCATCATCAAAAAGTACAGTCAATTATACATGAATGTGGAGGCACGTTCCAAAAAGCGGGGCTTGTCAAGGAACAGCCTACAAAACGAAACAAAACAACAGCTTCACAATAGACGAGTGAACAAAATAACACCTACAACAAGTACAACAAGAAATTAAAAATAGCTAAGCACAACAAAATTATGCCTACCAGAATATGGTTACCAGTCATGTACCATCTATGACTGGTAACCTGCTAATTTTTGCTTGGCAGAAATGTTTTAAGCACTAATTTCTGCTTAGGCAGCTCTATGACATTAGGCCCAGCTCTTCCCTGTTTGCCTTCTCTGGGGCCAAATTTGTTAAGCATAAAAATCAAGCTTCCCGAATCTTAGTTAACGATTTATTTTGTTGCCGGGCAAACTCGTTGTCTAGTGGTGAAGATATCTGCTTTAGAATGCGGGGGTCGTGGGTTCAAATCCCACCGAGTAGTATCCCTGTGCAGACTTAGCAGGTAAATCCATTATTCTCGTAAATGTGTGTATAGACTTTTTCGCAAATACTCAGTACGCGCTCATTTGCCCTAGAATGAGGTGCATGCTGGTCTAGTTAGCGATACATTTGATCGCTAACTAGACAAGCATGCACCTCATTCCACGGCTAACGCATGCGCACGGAGTATTTGCGAAGTAGTCTATGGAAATATACCTGGTGTGTTTGCTGCCACCTAGTGTTTAAAAAAAGATAATCAATAAATGTACTTCTGTGCTGTTTTGTAGGATCTAAGTAAGATCTGAAGCTTTGCATGGTGTGGGAAGTGAGTTTTGGGGGGGTTTTTTCTCAGAAAAAACAGTTGGTTTTTAGAAGAACTGGGGTTGAGATAATGTTTGTCTCATTTGTCTGTCATTTTTCTTCTTCTTTTAAGGATCTAGCTGCTGGCGATTTCTCAGCAATTAAAGAATTAGATGCAATCAGTAAAGAAATAGAAAGTCTTAGCAAAGAGAAAGGGCAGCTACAGATTGATATCAGAACCAAAGAGGAACATGTCAAGATGAAGACGCTTGAAGTACAGGTAAGGAGTCATCACAAGAGGGCACTGTTGATGCGCTTTTTTGCGCAATCTTAAAATATGTCAGGATGTCACAAATTTGTCTTGTTTTGTTTTATCAAATGTCAATTTTTAACAAATATCAAGTAATATCGTCGACCATCGAGCTGTTCAAGTCTCGCCTTAACACTCATCTTTTTAAACAGTATTTGTTATCGTAACTTATTTAGGTTTTTGCTATTATTCACTATAACTATTTTTAAATTGGTTATTTTTTAGGTAACTGTGTAACTTTTGGCTGGTCCAGACGTAATTTTCGTAACCTTACAATTCTCTTTGTATGTAATTTTTTATTATTTTGTATCCATTTGCTTATCGCCAGCACCTTGAGGCGGAGCTGATCTGCAACTGTTTTGCGCTTTTTATAAATTTCTCTTTATTATTATTATTTATTATTTTTATTATTAATAATAAACCACAAGGGAAACAAAATTTTAACTAATTTTGAATTGAACAAAGAATTTCACCCAGTCAGTTTCCCTTGTGGTTTATTACTTGCTATTTGAATTAAGAAGTCGCATCCCCTTAATGTGATCCTCTGCTGCCCTTGCCCAGGTTGTATCGTAAACTTGGGTGTGATCCCTGGCTATACGACAGTTACAGGTTGAATGGCTTCTTACTGGCACCTCCGAACAAAGATATTGACAAAGTAGGGAGACTGCCAATATAGGACTAGAAAGGATAGCTCAGTTGGTAGGGCGCCGGCACATTATTTTTGAGGTCGCATGTTCAAGTCCCGCTCTAGTCAATTTGTCTTTGTTTAACCCAAAATTGTTTTAACATAGTGACAACAGGACACTCTAGTTATGGTTGGGTAATATTTATGTGTTTGCTGATAATAGTTTTTCTCTTTAATATTCAAGGGACTTCAAAGTGAGCTGGAAAAGTCCACATTGCAAACCAGGCAACTAGAAACGCAAAAAGCAGACGCCGAGAAGAGATTAGGGGAGTTAGATCAACAACGCACCAAGCTGGAAGCATTATTAGCTGAGGTTAAACAACAGTGCCAAGAAACACAACAAGATGTAGATAATCTCAAGAATCAGATTAGCTCGCAGGAGACTAGCCTAAAGGTAGGGGATTAATGTAGAAGATTAAAAGATTAATTGCGATCGGAGTATAAACAACAGTACCAAGAATTACAAGATGTGGATAAAAATCAATAATTATATTAGCTCACAGAAGACTAGCTTGATGGTAGGGGATTAGGTATGGGATTAATGTGGAGATTAACAGATTAGGCAACCATGATGTAGCCAGGGGTTGCAGGTCATAGTGAGTCTGTAGGCCTGAAAAGTGCGATAAATTGTTCCATTTGGGGACTGGGGGAAAGAAACTTCAGGCATTCAACTTTTCATCTGATCAGCTGTTTTCCTCGTTCCTGGTTTCGCAGTTGCGGGCCGATACACGCAAATTGCGTCGATACGCAAAAACAAAACAATAATTTTGTTTATCTATTTTTGTTTTTGACACAAGATCAAATTCACAAAAATTGTGAAAATAAAACCGTTTAGAACGCCCCAGATTGCACAGTAGGGCTTTTAAAAACCAAAGATAAACCTTAAGTAAACAACATTCCGAGGATCTCGTTTCAATTCAGCGTACTTAGGCCAAACTTCCAAAACTTGGGTCCAGAATGCCCCCACAGTTTTGAAAAAAATCCTACGGAGAACCATGGTTCTTAAAAAAGAATATTTGTGTTTGATTTAATAGATGTTAATTTTGCATCGGGGATAAAGAGTATAATTTGTTTTTACCGTTACACCGATGTGTATTAAGAATGTATAGTACTTTCCTGAGTTCTGTGAAAAAAAATCCGCAGGCAAATCACTCAGGATTCGAACTCACGATATTTGCATTGCTAGAGCATATGTCTTACCACTAGACCACCGAGCTAGCCTGGTGGCTGAATCCTATGTATTAGTAGCGGGTACCGCAAAGATTTAATAGATGTTAATTTTGCATTGTGTTTGTTTGTCTTACAGGCTCAGGAAGAGGAGTTAAATTCCGCCCGTGTGGAGCTGAATACTCTGAGACAAGAAGAGGTTCAGTTAGAGCAACAGTTAGAATCAGGGAAGACGCACCTGGATCTAGTGGTACAGTCTACCAAAGGAGTGGAACAAGAACTGCTACAGGTACTCAAAAACTATTGTTATACCACGGTAATAGATTGTGAATTGGTATTGGTCGAGAACCATATCACGTGATGTGCTACAAAGCCGCATCTCCCTGATTATGGAAACCTTTTCCCTATTATGTTGACTGTAATTCTAAATATCTCCCTGATTGTTGTACAAAATCTCCCTGATTGCAAGTTGCAATTGTTGGCAGCTCTGAAATACCACTTTAATGCTTGTGACCTTCTGCTTGAGCAAAAAGTTGTACTTTGTGTGCCTGAAAAAAATGTTGTACAGCCTTCAGACCTCCTTCGAGGCACAAACTTTACTGGGACTACTGCATAACATCATCATTGCATTATTTTGTTTTGTAATACAGGGAACGATTTCGTCCAGCAGTTTTGCATAGCAAAATAATAATAATAGATTTAAAAAATATTTAGACTAAACTTGTTTTGTGCCCTCTGAATACTGATATTGAGTAGCAACTTCGTGATTTTTGAGTAGCAACTGGTACATTTTGTGTAGCATTTCGCTACGCTATACAAGGGAAATCAGTCACTGTAATCTCTTGTTTAAATTTTCCTTTTGACACGTATAGCTGCAAACCAAACTGAAGAATCTGGTGGAGAGTAAGAACAAACTAAACGGTCAGATCTTACAGTTTGAGCAGCAGCCCTTAACCGGCCTGACACCTCATGCTAATAACAACCAGGGCGGTGTACCACTGGGACATGAAGATCTTGGCATGCTTCATCATAATAGAATACTGTCCACAGACACAGATGCATTCAGTAACAGAGCAACGGTAAGTCGGAATCAGCATTGTGTCTATTAACCCTAACCCTCATCAGGGTCCCTCCACATACCCTGCCAAATACAACAGAATGCAACACAGTTGAAATAAGAACCATGCCAAATGCAACAAAATGCAACAAGGGATTTTGTTCCATTATGCAGGCATGTTGTTTGTGTTAGGACTGAGCAAGGGGGTTTGCCCTGCTAAATGCAACAGTATGCACATAAGTGTAGTGGTGACTACAACAAAATGCAACACCAAAATGAAGTCACTTGACTGCTAAATGCAACAAATTCAGTCAAAGAATGACGTCTGAGTTGACTGCCAAATGCAACAGATTACAACAACTTTTACCATTTGGTGCATATTGTTGCATTTAGCATGGTTAGGGTTAACACTCATAATAGATGCTCTCTATAGCGATTCGTGGCTGAGCGGTTTAGTGGCACCGAACCCAAGCTCTGGTGTTGCCAGCAGCAGAGTGTGGGTTCGAATCCCGGTCATGACACTTGTGCCCTTGAGCAAGGCACTTAACCATAACTGCTTCGTAAAAAGTTGGGTTCCGTCCGCTTGTTTGAATCCCCGTAAGAAAGCACATGTTTTCTATAATAATTTTTGGGGTTAAAAACAAAAAATTGCCAACACAACCAACTATATTGACAAGTTCAACAATCTGAATCCAACCAAACAGAAAAAATAAATAAAAATGGCATGCTTGAAGAACTAGCTTTGCAAATAACTTGCTAACAATGCAAAGGTACAATAGATGTAATAATTATTATTATTTTTATTTTGTTTTTCCATCGGGGATAAGATAAAGAGTATAGTTTGGTTTTTACCCTTACAACAATGCGTATGAAGCACTGTTTACTCAGTGTGCTCATGCAAATGTAGCTAGGTTTAACAAACTCAAAACATGGAAGGACCGTTTGAATCGGGAACATAATCACATATAAATTTCCATCCCTTTCTCAGCAATTTAATTTCCCAATTCGCTCTTATCATTTGGATTTTTCCAAAAGCTTATGTTCTTGCTTTGGCTTTAAGCTGAGGTTCCTTCAGCCATGAATTAACCCTTTAGAGAAATTTCATTTCTGTATAATCATCATCACCATAGGCCCAGCATCATCACCGTACGCCAGCAATAGAACGTGCAAGTCTTGCGCGTATTCAAACATTGTTTGGGACCACTTTGTTCCCACGTTCATTGCTTTAATGCGGGAAGGAAACAAACTCACACTTTAACGGGTCCAAATGTTTGAATCTGCGCGAGACTTGCACAGTCTATTCTAATCTTGTTGATTTTCTGACTCGGTATTTTCAGGAAAACAATTTCTGGGAAAAGTATTTTTTAAAAACTCAGAAATATATGGTTTTGTTTTAGAATTGTAGATTCCATGTTAACGTGGGAAACACTTGAAAATGGTCATTTCGGGAGTCACATGAACTTTTGTTTTACCCTTTTTGTTTGAGTGAAATTAGGTCACACCTTTCGGCTTTTTGTGGTCGCTATGGTCTCTAGAAAGGATTCTAGGCAAAGACATTTGGCATGCAGCATGAAGACAGCGGACAATCCAATTTTTTTTTCTTTTAAACATCATTAAGGTGGCTTCTTTGACCATATCATCCTCTTGTAAAAATTTGGGGTTGAACAAAGAAAAATTTACCATTGGGATTTGAACCAACGATCTCCGGTTTAACGTGCCGGCGCTCTACCAACTGAGCTTTCTAGCCCTATGTTGGTGGACTCCCTTTACCCAGTCAGTTTCCCTTGTGGTTTATAACTTGATATTTGAAATAAAAAAAAGTTGCATCCCCTTAAGGTGATCCACTGGCTGCCGCTTCCCAGGTTGTATCGTAAACTTGGGTGTGATCCCTGGCTACACAGCTAACGGTTGTATGGCTTCTGACTGGCACCCCCGAACAAAGATATTGCCAAAATAGGGAGACCACCAACATAGGGCTAGATAGCTCAGGTGGTAGAGCGCCGGCACTTTAAACCGGAGGTTGTTGGTTCAAATCCCGCTTTAGTAAATTTTTCTTTGTTCAACTCCAAATTATTTCAAATTTACCCAGTCAGTTTCCCTTGTGGTTTATAACTTGACATATCCTCTTGGTTCACAAACTGCATGTAGACCATTGTAGCAAATAACCCATGCTGTAGTGATGCTATGATTATTATTTTGTCTCCATTTCGATCAGGCTGGTAATAGTCCCGTGAGTAGTGTTAGTGGATTTAGTGTCAGCTCAGAGCTGAGACAAACTGATGAAGAGTTTAAGGTAGGTCAGGGGGATGGCCCCCCCTTAAGGAACAGGTGGTTTTTGGATTGGCCCATTCATTGTGGAATTAGAAAGGGCATAGGAAGGATATGAGATGTGAACAGCTGCATTTATAGTTTCATTGCGAGGGGCTCACCGGCTGCTTTCGTTTTAGAGCTGAATGACCTAAGCCCAGTTTCATAATGCCTGTAAGCACAAACACTTGCTAAGCACAGAAAAGTCTTGCTTGGCAGAAATGATTACCAGCCAAATTTTCATCAAGTTTATACTATTGCCACCGGTGCCGCACTTATTTTTTGCTTAGCAAAGAAATTTGCTAAGCAGCATTTTCTGCTAAACAGCTTTATGAAATTAGGCCCTGGGCCCGATTTTCATAGAGCTGCTTAAGCACAAAAAGTAGCTAAGCAAAACAAATTATGCTTACCAGAATAAGGTTACCAGCCAAACTACCATGTCACATGTACAATTTGTGACTGGTATTCTACTCATTTCTGCTTAGCAGACAATTGTTAAGCAATATTGTCTGCTTAAGCAGCTCTATGAAATTGGGCCCAGCTGGGTATATTTTCTTAAAGCCTGTAAGCACAAGTTTTCTGCTTATGGATGAACCCTCAGCACAGTTTCTATTTCATAAACACTGCAAACAGTAAGCATGAAGCAAAAGGTATGCTAGTTTGCTGGTTGTTCTTGTAAGCAGGGACACAGTAATGCAAATACATTGTGAATGCACACCGCAAATCTTCTTGATCGTGTGTGAAAGACACTTTTGGACAAGAACTTGCTTAGTGGGAAAAAGCTTTGTGAAATAGACCCAGGGGCCAGTTTCATAGCGCTGCTTAACGGTAAGCAAATTTGTGTGCTTACTATAGCAACAATTTTTGCTTAAGCATAAGCGTATTTCACAGGTTAGCAATTAGGCAGCCAGCTTGCATGTTCACCATGGATTTGCATTGTTACGTCATTCATTTTCATACATTAAGCACCGATAGGTTAGCATGCCTTTTCGTGTGCTTACGGTTAGCAGCGCTATGAAATGGAAACTCGCAAAGTAAGCACAATATCGCCGTTAAGCAGCTCTATGAAATTGGGCCCAGAACTGCTACCTGCCTTTAAAGATATTACACAGGTTTGGTAAGGATAAAAAACATTATTGTTTAATTTTAGTCTGAAAGCTTACTGATTAAGAAGTTCATACTAGAACCATTTTTTTCTGTTAAATATTTCGTTCAGAAATGAAGTCATATTCGAGAAAACTGTATCTGAAAACCTAAAAAAAACCCGCAACAGCTGATTTTGGTTGTGACAACCAAAATGTGTTTACATGCTGAAAATTGTGCATGTTTTTTCACTATTTTCTCCTGACTCACACAATTTTTTCCAGCCTAAATGTTCACAGTTTTTTTAATTTCATGTATATGGTTGATCACACAAAACATGAACACTGTCTGTGACTTATTTTGTCAGCTCTACCAATCCTGTATAATACCTTTATAAGTAGAGTACAGCAAAATTCAACGGGAATCCGAGATGACCGCTACTGACACCGAGCCCATAATGCACCACCACTAATTGAAAATCGGCACTGATGTGTGACTAATGGCTTTTGGACTAATCATAGTTTTGCTTCATACATCATTTGACACGGCCATAAATATTGTAAACCTCTCTTGTACATTAGGTTTCTTTACTGATTGCTTTTGACAGCCCTCACCTCACACGCGATAGCAGTCATTGCACCATTTCATCAGACTACTCTCTTAAAGGGATTGTAAACGTTTGGTAATTGGAACCCACTGTTTGTTTCAACCCTTCATGGTTGTAGATATATATACCATAAAACTAACCTGTGAAAACTTCATTTCAAAAGGTGGTGTTGTTTTTGGGGTATTGACAAAAAACTGGAGCGGTTATGTCCACGCAGGAAGAATAATCTGCAATTGGAATACACAATCTGAGAAACGTTACTGTATTCTCAGATTAAAATTTTGGGGGATAAAAAGTGATATCTTTTTCCATAACCGCAGTACTTCGAAGTGAAAAGTTTCATTATACTATCCAAAGCTGCTGTACTTCTTACCAAGTAGGTTTTTATTGCCATTAATTTTCAGAGTCATTACCAAATGTATACAGACCATTTAACTCCGTAACAAACCAAATTAACAATTTATGAGTAAACACTGTGTATTAAATAAAAAGACTAGTTTTTGTTTGAGATTTGATTCTGAATGTTTTTGTTCATCCGTCTAGGAGGACCCATTCAAAGGCCGAGACCCGTTTGCTAATTTTGCTGATGCATCATCATCGAATGACCCGTTCCAGTCTCAAGATCCTTTTAAAGACGGTAAGCAGTAAGCAACAGACTGACTAATTCCTGGTCCCAATTTCATACAGCTGCTTAAAGCAGAAAATATTGCTTAATAATTTTCTGCTAAGCAGAAATTAGCAGGATACCAGTTACAAATTGTACATGTGACATGGTAGTTTAGCTGGTAAGCATAATATTGTTGTGCTTAACATATTTTTGTGCTTAAGCAGCTCTATGAAATTAGCCCCCTGGGCCCACTTTCATAGAGCTGATTAAGCAGAAAATATTGCTTAATGATGTTCTGCTAAGCAGAAATGAGCAGGACACTAGTCACAAATGGTACATGCGACATGGTAGTTTGGCTGGTAACCTTATTCTGGTAAGCATAATTTTGTTTTGCTCGGCATCATATGTAGGATGATACAGGGATGGAAGTTTCAGACTTTTATCTGAATTTAGACTTTTTAAAGGCTGCCTGGTAAATAAACAAAAAATGCTGTATTTTTCTCAAAATGAAACAAGTCATCTTCTTTTATCAACATCTCTATCGCTTAAGATAGTGTTCCCAAAAGCTCCTTGGAATCTATAACTCCAGGGGTTACCAAAAGGTGGAAATGCCATCATTTCAAAGTACCTCCTAAGATCTGGATCCCAGTTTCAGACTTTTTTTGTCAGCAAGGACTGTCGCCCCTTGATGATAGGGTTGGGCCAGCATGTCTAATGGCTCTGATATGTGTTCTTTTTGTTGAATTCGGTAACTTTTGACCCCGCGTCTTGGATGGCCACTCCACTGAGCTTTTGACTAGAAAGTGTTTTCTTCAACAAGTCATCTGTGTTTTACAGGGTTGAGAAATTTCAGTCTTTTATCTGAATTCAGACTTTTTTTTGTCTGCCTGATCAAACAAAATGTTGTAATTGTTGTCAGATAGAAATAAGTCATGCTCTGTGATCTACTTCTCTAGCACTGGTGATGCTGTTTCTTTGTTTTCTATAACTCCAGGGGTTATCAAAAGGTGGACATTACACCATTTCAATACACCTCCCAAGATCCGAATCCAAGTTTCATACTTTTTTTTAAATCCCAATGTTTGTTCCACTCACAGATCCGTTTAAGACTGATGGCTTCTCCTCAGATCCGTTCGGTGCTGACCCCTTTAGAAACTCAACAACCCCTGACCCCTTTAAGGATTCAACAACCCCCGACCCCTTCATAAAATCAACAACCCCTGACCCCTTCAAGGATTCAACGACCCCTGACCCCTTCATAAAACCAACAACCCCTGACCCCTTCAAAAACTCGACGACGCCTGACCCCTTCAAGGATTCAACGACCCCCGACCCCTTCACAAATTCAACCTCGTCTGACCCCTTTCCAAGTACATCTTCCGATCCGTTCAACTCAAAAGTGACCGCTGACCCTTTCAGTGATGTGAACTCTGACCCCTTCAAGAGTGGTGACCCATTTGCTTCAAAGACATCCACTGATGATCCGTTCGCATCTTCAACAACACCTGGAGTTGGAGCTGAGAATCTGTTCAAGAGCGATGATCCTTTTAAGGCAGGAGGAAGTACAAAGACTGACGGTGAGATTTTTAGTTCCTAGTTTACCTAACCCTCCTCTAGGTGCATACTCTAAGATAATAATAATAATAACAGTGGCTTCTTATATAGCGCTCATATCTGTCACTAAGTGACGCTCAAGGCGCTTCAATATTCATTATTTTCTTGCAAGGTATTGTGGAGCTACGTTTTTGAAGTATGATACCAATTCCTTTTCATAGCACCATGTAATGGTTTACAAGGTGCTGTGGCGCAATATGCTGCCAATCAAACCAGGAACACTGGGGCGAACCCCTTCTCTTTTCTATAAGTGCACTGGGTTCTTTTACGTGCATTACACAACACATGGGACCAACAGCTTTACTTCCCATCTGAAGGACGAAGCAATAATGGTTGAGTGTCTTGCTTAAGGACACAAGTTTCACCACCGGGACTCGAACCCACACTCTGCTGATCAGAAACACCAGAGCTTGAGTCCGGTGCTCTTACCCGCTAGGCCTCAAAATCTCCGCTATGCTATGTACACAACGGTGAACTAATCCATGCTACACTGTTCTTTCATAGTATTGGTGTGTGTGATCAATCAGTGCCACAGATTGCTACTGCTGGTACTGACCCGGTGTGAGAATTTTATCTCCACCAAAAGTAGCCCTATCTACATTGCACTTATGCACAGCTGGTGGCTTCTCCAGTTTACCACTCTCATTGAAGCACCTTGGGCATTGGCTCTACTCACTACATCGGTGTGTCGTGGCCGAGTGATAAGAGCACCAGACTCAAGCTCTGTTGTTTCTGATCAGCAGAGTGTGGGTTCGAGTCCTGGTTGTGACACTTGTGTCCTTAAGCTAGACACTTCACCATGATTGCTTCGTCCTTCGGATGGGACGTTAAGCTGTAGGTCCCGTGTGTTGTGTAATGCACGTAAAAGAACCCAGTGCACTTATCGAAAAGAGAAGGGGTTCGCCCAAGTTTTCCTGGTTTGATTGGCTGCATAGTGCGCCGCAGCACCTTGTAGACCATTACTTGGTGCTATGTAAAGGAAAAAGGTCTCATACTTCAACACATAGCTCCACACACCTTGCATGATAAATTATAAAAATGTTGGAGCTCCTTGAGCGTCACTGAGTGACAGATTTGAGCGCTATATAAGAAGCCACTATTATTACATTAGCATGTGTGTGGCTCAAAATGCCACTGTTGTAACACAGTTTGGTATGGGGTTGGTTGTCTTGAGAAACACACTGATAGTAGGAGGGTCTATAAGACTTATCGATGATAAGTGTTGTTTGAAGCTTTGCACGGTGTTGAGAAATAAGAAATAACTATAAATAAACAGTAAACTTGCGGGTACAACCATGTGTAAATCTCTTTGGGAGGAGTGTCGGCTCTGAAAAGAGCCGGTGTGGTCTTGACGTTTCGAACGGTATACTCTGCTCGTCTTCAGAGAGATTTACACATTTGTACCCGCAAGTTTACTATTTATTTTTAGTTATTTCTTATTGTTATCGATGATGTTGTGTAGCCGTGAATTGAACATGTGTAATGTTGGTGTTCCTTCTCAAGTGGAGAATGGTACAAAAAACAAGATGGCAACCAAACTACATGAGCCAGGGTCTTGAATGTAGAATCTCCCTTAAGCTGTTTTGGGGGGCAAGACGGTAAGCAGTTTAATAGTATTGATAGATACAATGTAACCTTTGACCTGTGTTGTTTGTGATTGCAGGGTTCGGTGCGATCGATCCTTTTGGAGGGGGAGGGGAGTCCTTTCCGGCAGATGCTTTTATGACGGTAAGACTTTGTGTCAAATAGCTTTGACAATTTTCTTTGAGGTTCTCTCATGGTACCAATGTCTGTTGAAAATGGGTTTTTTGTAGAATTACACAAAAGTTGGGTTTATTTAGATTTAAGGGTAGGGTCATCAGTGGGTTTTTGTCAACTGATTTATAGGCAAAATTAGAAGGAAAGATACAATAAAAGTCACATGTGAAAGTTTCAGCTGAATACAGTGTCTACTTGCTGAGAAAACACAAAATACTGTCAGGGTATTTTCACCACGTGTAATAGCGAAGTGACAGCAGGTACCAACCGCATCTCTGGCCGCAGCATTCACGAACATACACCAACCCTCAGAAATCTGTGAGAAGATTCATGCATGAATCGTTTCTCAGATTCAATTTTTTGGGGGTGGAACAATTATCCAAACAAAATTAATTCAAAGGGTATCCTTTCTCCAGATGGTTTACACTATCAACAGCTGCAGTGCTTCTTACCAAGTACAGTTTTTGTGGTCATTCAATTTTGGAGTATTTACCAATCTATGAACCCTACCTTTAATAACTAATATTTACAAATGTTATTTCTCGATCAGACCTCTGGTAATGAAGGATTTGCAGGTGACACATTTAACTTCAAAGAGGAGACGCCGGCCTTACCCCCAAAGAAGAGTAAAACCATCACGTCCAAATCTTCCACTGCTTCATCAGCATCCAGTACTACATCTGCCTCCGTCAATAACCCTGATGCTTTCGCTGCGTTTGGTGGGGATTCGAAGCCCGATCCATTTGCTTCCAAGACCTCGACAAGCGACCCATTCGGTGGGGATCCATTCGCTGGTTTTGCCGCTCCTACTTCCACTACTGCCAAGGAGGGAGGAGGTGCGTCTGATCCGTTTGCAAGTTTTGCTGATTTCGGCTCGGCGAAGGTAAATTAATCTTGATTATCTTTTGCCAACCTCGTTCCAAGTGGTGTACGATCTCGCCGCGCCGTGTTTGTTTCTTTCCCAGAATGCCTTAAAATCATAACCCCTGGAAGTGTGACTTTGAAATATCAAAATTTATTGGCTATTTTAATTAGTCCTGTGGTTGATCCATTCTGTGTTAGAGACTACGCAGAGTGCGCTGTCAAAAGACGCATCATGTCATAGAGCAACTGGCCCCCTCTCATTCTTTTCAATCTTGTGATACGTCTAACTGTATGTAGTTCAGAGGTGTGTTTTCGCAGTTGTAACCAATAACTGTTTGGGTTGACTTAGCTGTTGGTTAATCACTGGCCAGTGACCGAAACAGTTATTGGTAACAGCCGCGAAAACGCACCCCAGGGTGACCATATAAAAACATTTGAAAGGTATTGCGTCAAAATATTTGGCATTTTTACACGCGCGTACTAGGCGCCCGACAAGCGCCCTGCAAGTGTTTGAAAGTTTTTCACCAGCGTTCACGCAGAGCAGTCACTTTTGGTAGCCAATCAGCGTTGTTTTTCAGTGCTTCCCTTCCAGGGGTTAGTGTAGAGAGGTATCGAAACGGTGCGCTGCCCATGGTAGCGAAGCTGCTCTTTTGCTCTTTCATTTTAATTTTTTAAAAATCTTTCCTACTCTGGCTTCTTGCTGTCAACATAAATCTTCAATATTCTCTTTCTTCTCTGAGGGTCTCGGTTGTTCAAAGATGTCTCCTTTGTAAACAGCTACTTGGGCAAAAATTGTTAACAGGAATGCTATTTAAACTTGTTTATTATTGGGTTTAATATATATTTGGTCTGCGGTAACACCATGTGTATATCTACTTGCTAGGTAGATTTTGTTCTTTGAGAACTTGTCTTGCTTTCTATTCTAGACAAGTTCTCAAAGAACAAAATCTGCCTAGCAAGTAGATATACACATGGTGTTACCGCAAACCAAATATATATTGATACCTCAACATGCAATGCCTCAAATCCTATATAATGTGTTTGTTTATTTTTTTTGTTTTTTGTTTTTTTCTGAATTTTTTTTGTAATTATTGATAAAAAAAACGAGGCCCCAAATTCAAGGTTTTGAAAAACTAGGTACACTTTTGCTGTTGACGGCATGTGTCAAAATTACAATACTTTGACACCATTTGTTGGATGTTGCTTTGTTGTATCTCCATGTTGCAACAAAGTGGCTATACAAAACGGAGCTCCCACAAATGACGTAACATAAGGGATGACGTAACAGGGCTTTTCACGAGCATTTCTGAAAAGCAGCGGAGAAGGGTATTCAAAACGATTGTTTTTTGTATAATCGAAATATGTTTAATCTCATGTGAACTCAATTTCCTTATAGATTGAAAACATTTTAAATGAATTTCAGCAAAGGTCACTTGCCAATTTCGTTCCAGCTGGTCTTTAAAGATCTCATTTATTTGAATTTATATTTATTTTTTGTTATATTTAAATCTTTGTGTACTCCACATTCCTGTTGCAATTTTCTTCTTTGAATTGGAAGATTCTTCATTTTTTTTGTAAAATCCTCATTTGAAACGATCAGATTTGTTTCTCGGAAGAGTCTTGTTGTAGGAAGTAAAGTGATTTAAAACTTTCTACAGAATAGCTCAAAAAAAGCGAGCGGTGATGCGTTTTCCTGGCTAATTGACGACTTCTTCTCAAGCAAAACCAAGAAGCAATCAGATCAAGGCGCTGGCAATAAACCCGAAGAGAACACATCGTCTTGTCCGGAGGAAGACATGTTTGCAGGGGACATGAAAAATGTTTCTTTAGAGATCGCTTCTAAGGGTGCTTTGTCTTGGCCTGAAGAAGACATTTTCTCCAGCAGTAATGAGAAAATGTCTTCCCAAGATGACTCGAGTAAGTCCAGTCAAGGAGCGTTGTTTTCGATGGACGAAGACTTCTCAAGCAGAGTGAAGGAAACTGAAGATGACTCAAATGAACCGAGTGAAGAGGCATGTCTTGGCGGGATGGCGACATCTTCAAGAGTGAAAGTAAGATAACTCACAACGGAAGGATCTTTATCGTCACTCATCGACACAGTAACCCATCTAACCAAGCACCGGTTTTCTTAGTGTTGCACAGGAGAAATAGCCGTTTCAAAGTTGACGTGGAATCCAAAAATGTTCATTTTAAATTGTCACTCTGGTTTCTAATTGTTTCCTTTTTTTGCTTTTCTCTTGTCTCAGTTTGAGGTTGGGGATAGTGCCTGGCCACCACAAGAGGGCGCCAAACTAGACGAGAGTAAATCAACACCACAGGACCAAGACAAGAGTCAATCAGACGGGGTTGCGGTGAAAACCGAAGCTGGCTCATCGGACGCATAGCGCCCTCGTTTGATGGTAACTTATAATTGTACCAACAGAGGGCACTTTTTGATTTGCTGTTGATCAGCCCTCCGAAAGGGTGTCAATTCAACCACTTCACGTCGGATGACTTGTATACATGCCAAATATTTCTGGACCGGCCTACAGCGGACATTTTGTAATCCCCGGAATGTGAAGTGGTCAAATGAGTCAAAGAGGAATGACAAGCCAAAAGCTAAGGTGCCTCATTAACAAGGTTTTTACCTTCAGAAGACCCCTTGCACATGACGTCACACAAGCCCAAACAGCGCCCTCACTGAGGTAATTGAAGACCTATCATTGGCTGAGAGTTGTGTGCGTGGCGCGTACATGCACGTACGTTTCCATTGTTTGACCTCAGCAATGGTGGCCAATGTAAGGGGCTATACATCACATAGTGGGCAACCTTATCTTCTACCTGTCCTATTTTAGTTGTACATAACCAAAACTAATTGCCATTTTGACCAATATGAATCCAATAAAAAAGACCAAGCCTTCAAATTCAGTCTTGGATATGTTTGGATATATCTTGATCACTGACCAATGTTACACCTTTCCTTCATGAGCCATTTTAGCGCTGGCGTGGGCTCAGTATGCTCAGAGCAGGGATGAGAATTTTCAGACTTTTTATCTGAATTCAGAGGGTTTTTTTTGGTCTGCCTGTTGAAAGAAGTAGCTGTTATTTTGTTCAGATGTAAAGAAACCCTGCTCTTTGATCGACTTCTCTAGTTCTTAGGATTCTGTTCCCAAAAACTCCTTGGACTCTAAAACTCCAGGGGTTACCAAAAGGTAGAAATACTGTTGTTTCAACATACCTTCCTAAAATTTAGATCCTTGTTTTAGACCTTTTACGTTAGGAATGACTCCCACCCCCTGTGATAACTATATTAGTTAAATCTTAACAAATAAAGCAGTCTCATAACAGATTGTGAGAATATTGTCGCTTTTGAGCCCTGGTTGGCTCATTGCAAGTAGCAAGGTGTAACTAGTAAGGCCTAATAAAAATAACTGTTTGTTTCTGGTAACATACTCTGACAAATTTGGGAGGGTAGATAGGGACAAAATTTTATTTTACAAAAAAAAATTATTCTGGAAAACAAAATATTTAGTTTTAAAATGCAGTATCATAAAGTATATCAGGCCCCTAACTCAACTGCATGCTTTTTTTCTGGGTCTTAGTATCCAAATATTTCCAAAATTACATCAAAATGTTGGAGGTAGGTATTTTATGTGATGCGATAAGGCTAAATGAGTCGTTTGTCGGAAATATCAGTATGGAGAAACAAACCAAAACAGGCCAACGGGTGAAATTTTCAAAAATATTTTTGTTTTGTAAATTTAAATGCCAAAATGTATCTTATTTTATATTGGCAACTTCCTTCCTTCCTGATAAATAACATCAAAAAGGGGTTCATTGAAAGAAAATGTGCCGATGTAGTTTCAATTAACAACACTACTTTAAACCCCCTTTTCTCAGTTTCAATCCTCGCATCTCTTGGTGTTTCTACTTTCACAACTTTTGAACCAAAGGTGGTATCAACATGGGGTTTTAACAGTGTTAAAGCATAGATTATGCTCTTTTCAAATATATAAAAAAATGAAAAATTACTGGGTATGTGAATATTCATGTTGTAAGCTTAATAATTAAAATGCGCTAATGCCTGTTGCAGAGCCGTGCCGGCAAAATATAGAAATCATAGTTCGAACTTGTTGCCAGAATCCTCGGAATTGCAGATTCGAATATTGATCTCCACAAAATGTGCATTCAAAAATGTTTATTCTCTAAGTAGATTTCCGTATGTTTAGACTGGAAGCTTACGAACGGTGGGTAGAAAATATGTTTTATTTGGCCACAAATGTTGATAAAACGGTCGCAAGGTTTTTGCACGGACGGTCGGGTTACCGGAAACAAACAATTATTGTTATTAGCCTAATGGAGGAATGCAAAATTAAACTGACAGTAACTCGAGGTTAAACTCAAGGTTTTTTTTTAGGTTATCCGGGGTTCAACCTCGCGTTACCTCAAGTTACCACTTGATTAATTCTGCATCTCTATCTAACACCAACCCACTAGTTTTCCAGTCAATCTTTCTGTTGCTCTAAGAAGAAAAAAAATTGGTCGGTTATTATTTCCTATATATATGTGTACCTGTAAACACGATTGTTGTATCTTTTATCTGACAGTAATTTTTGTTTCGTCATTGTATTTGGAATTAATTTCTTTGATACATATTATTCAATTCAAAATATGTGTACAATTAGCACTCAAATTATTCAAATAGGTGTAAATTTATGATTGTCCATATTTATTTGGAAGTTGATGTGTAACCATGGTGAGGGAATTCAGCATCATAAAACTAAGTCATATTGGATTACACACTTGTGATGCGATCAAGCTAAATGAGTCGTTTGTCGAAAATATCAGTATGGAGAAAATACCAAAACAGGCCAACGGGTGAAATTTTCAACAATATTTTTTTTGTAAAATTTAAATGCCAAAATATATCTTATTTTATTTTGGCAACTTTCTTCCTGATAAGTAACATCAACAAGGGGTTTAAATTAGCATTGAGAGAAAATGTACCGATGTAGTTTCAATAAACAACTCGACTTTAAACACCCTCTTCTCGGTTTTATTCTCTCGCATCTCTTGGTGTCTGTACTTTCACAACTTTCGAACCAAAGGTGGTATCAACATGGGGTTTTAACAGTATTAAAGCATAGATTATGCTCTTTTCAAATGTATAAAAAAAAAAAAAAAATGACCTGGGTTGACAAACGACTCATTTTGCTTGATCGCATCACACTTGTAATGATACATTTATTTACTTAGCCATTTTTGAAAGGTGCTTATTTCTCCCAGTACATTGTACTACTTATAGCTGCTAAAAATCCTTAAAGAATTTTGCTGGGTCAATATAAATTGTTGTGTATGTCGTGCCTGTCAAATTATTTTTTTGGTGATTTTGTGGTCGACGGAGAAAAGTTTCATCAAAGACAGTCAGTTACATCCACGTTGGTTATACTCGTCACTAACGGGTGTAATTTTAAAGAGTTGTCTTAGCCCTCAAAAGGTGTTATTGTATAATGAGGCAACATGTATGGCCTACATGTAAATATATTTACTGAGGTGAAGGTCATATTAAACAGTAGTTCAATTGTGGGAAACTTTCCCACGATGTAGATGATTGTAGATGATGTACATGTTAAGAACTTGTTTTAACTCTAAATGCAAAATGAGTTTCCGTGAAATTCCTTTCACGCTCCGTTGAAACTACCCCTGTGAAACTACTTTCACGTTGCACTTTCCCTTGAATATTGCAACACATTGTTGTCTTTGATTCACTCTACTAGAGCTAGCTGCATAGATACGACATCTTCAAACCCATCACATGTACCCACGTCAAGCACAGACAGCATTTGTCTTCTCACATTTTCCGGCTGGTGCACCAACCATTTGAAACCATCCAACTGCACAGGGGCCAATTTCATAGCGCTGCTTAACAGTAAGCAAATTTTTGTGCTAACTATAGCAGGAAAATTTGCTTAAGCGTAAGCGTATTTCACAGGTTAGCAAGAAAATTAGGCTGGCAGCTTGCGCGTTCACCATGGATTTGCAGTGTTACATCATTCATTTTCATACAGTAAACACCGGAAGGTTAGCATGGCTTTTCGTGTGCTAACGATTAGCAGCGCTATGAAATGGAAACTCGCGCAGTAAGCACAAAACCGGCTGTTAAGCAGCTTTATGAAATTGGGCACAGATCTATGCATTCACCAAATAGCACTCCGCACTCATGACGTCACTTTTGCTCAAAATATCCGGATGTCAGATAAACATTCCACCACTCACGCGATCACCGCATCGGCGCGCCAGACCACAGTAGTACAGTACTCACGAGGAAACATAAAACACTGAACAATGGCTTGAACGTATTCGCGCGCGTATGTCAGTGAAATTGGACACATTATCTGGGATCCGAGTACTTGCACGATGTCACCACATTGAGCTTCTATTTGTAGCATTTGTGCGGAGTGCTATTAAATTGCAGGCTGACATAGTTTTATCTTTATGGTTCAAAACCACAGTAGATGATTGACACTGAATAGTCAGAAAAGATGGAGGAGTGACTGTGTAGATACATTCACTAAATGACATAATTTATCTATCATTCGGTGGGATAATGTTGAATGGTCAGAGAGTAGGAGGGTTGACTGTGTACTTCTATTTCTATGGGGGTTCTCATCAAAGCCTGTTCAGCATCTAGATGAGGTACTGGCGTCTGGTGCTTCCAGCAGTGGACACTTGGTGTGCTCTGGTTGTGCTATATTACATGTATATTTTTACATATATGTGTGAACTGTGTAGATGCACTCACCACATGATATCATACTGTAGTCTGGTATAGTTTTATCTGTCATTCAAAACCACATTGGATGATATTGACAGGTCAGACTGTAGGAGGGTCGACTGTGTAATGTGTATCCACCAAATAATATCATTTAGCAAACTGGCATAGTTTTTATCCATTGTTCAGATCTACAGTGGATGATACTGAATGGTCAGAAAGTAGGAGGGTTGACTGTGTACTGTGTTGATACATTCACCCTATGATATGATATAGTAGGCCGACAGTTGATCTGTCGTTCAAAACCTCAGTGAGTGATGTTAAATGGTCAAGCAGTGGGAGGGTTAAGCTACAATTAAGTCCAAGCTGAGAGTTCTTATTTCATACAAAACTTCATGTACATATTATATACCAAAGTGCAAGCCTGTCTTTAAGAGAATGTTTAATTTACCAAGATGTTGTTGCATGCTTTCAAAAAACACTTTGGTTCTCAATATCAGAGGAAATACTTCCAGAAACCCACTTTTGGTTTCAACATTCTTGCCCAAAAGCGCCTTTAGTGATTTCTTATTTACTTATTTCAGCGCGACAATGAGGTCTTGCAGATAACAGTGAGCTCTCTGTTTCATTGTTTACAATTGTCTTTCTGAGAATGGAAGCTCAAACATAACGTACTGTCACACAAAAAAAAACATTCTCAAAAAGGTGTTATATATTATTTGGCTGCAATTATTTTTTAATCAATTTGGTAACCAATTTTCCAAAACAATGTAGCTATGTACAAAGATGTTAAATGTAAAGAACTATACTTATAATTGAAATAATTACCATTGGCATGTACAAGTAACATCTTATTTTATTACACTGGCCTTTGATTAGTCTAGTTACCTGTTAAATGGATGGTAAAGATTATTGTGAAACGTGTTCACTTCAGTGGTACCAGACTGGTCAAAGCCTCATCCTTGTGGAAAATCCAGGGGTCTTTTCCAAACCTTTGGCTCCAGGCTCCGTTTGATGTTGGAAACACAGTGCAAAATGCACACTGCTCCAAAATTTATGACAGAGTCCAAACGGAGCTGAAGTCCAAGCCGAGGTTTGGAAAAGGCCCCAGGATGGTTGTGTCATAATATTATTCCACAAACAATAAACAGTTCAACAAGAACTTAAAATAACAACCCAACTTTCTGAAATCTTAAAAAAAAAAAATGAAAAAAAAAAATCATGTTACCACCTGAGTGAACATTAAATACTCAACATTAAATTTAACATAATCGCATTATCGACTAACCCCCACCCCACCCAAATATTGTATGAATATCAAATCTAGTATTTATGTTTTCTGAAAAAATGTTATGTAACGGCTGCTAATATACAGTATGTAAATTCAGCAATATTGTTATGTGAGGAAAAAAATACTGAAAAATAAAGTTACTGCTGGTAATTAAAAAAAGGTAGAATTTCCCCCAGAAAATGTATTTGTTTTGAGTTATCTTGATGTTGTTTACTTCTGAACTTTTCTTCCACTTTCTTGCAATCCTTGTTAGTAAACAATAGACTGTGCAAGTCTCATGCGTATTTGAACTTCCGGGACCAAGTTGGTCTAAACCAGGTCGAGTTTTATATGTGCAGTGTTCTGTCTCTTCAAATACTATAGTTTTTTATATAACTAGTTCTTACAATAACATATCAATGGGCTTAACATTAGTGTCCTGGTCATTGGGCCAATAACATTTCTTTAATCTTGTTCAGCTTCCTGGGTAGTATACAGCCCGAGCTGCCGTGGCGCTCCGAAGGCTTTTTCAAACACAATATCAACCTCTACCCTTGCAGGTACCCATTTATACCCTTGGGTGAAGAGAAGCAATCATAGTAAAGCGTTTTGCTGAAGGACACAAGTGTCATGGCCGGGATTCGAACCCACACACCAATGACTTAACCACCAGAACTTGAATTCGACGCTCGGTCTGCAGCCGATTTCACGAAACGCTACAATTAATCCTATCTAGGATTAATCTTAAGGTTTACATGTTACAGTGCAAGGCTGGGACTCGTCCTAAGTCCTAAGATTAATCCTAAGTTAGGAAGAGTTTGGTGAAATCGACGGCTGCATACCTTTGGTAATGCCTCTGAAAATTAATTGTAATAAAAACTTACTTAATAAGAAGTACAGCAGCTTTGGATAGCATAATGCATTTCAAGAAACTTTTCACTTTAAGTACTGTGGTTATGGAAAAAGATATCAGTTTTTATCCCAACAAATTTGAATCTGAGAAGCCAACTGCAGATTGTTTTTGAAGAAAAAAGAATCCCTCTTTTCAACCATCCTTACAACGCTAAGCATGGTTTATAGCGTTAATTCAGCTGACAACAAGTCTCCTTGTCAATTTAAAAAAAAAAAAATTCAAGCGAGTATTTTTTATTTTCAATAATTTGTATAAATAGAATTTAAAAAGAAAAATTTGATTTTAAGAAGAACGTCTTTTTCGACTCGTGTTTTCATTTTTGATGCGCGTGAGACTTGCACTGTCTATTGGCAATCTCCAAAACAATCTTTTTTAGAAGAGATGCTCGGATGACTTCTTCTTAATCACTGATTGACAGAGATTCCAACAATTGATCTAAACACTTGGCCATGATGCTATGCCTGGACATCAATAAAGCATACAGGCCTGGAATTACACGGAAGCCATTGCCTCTGTTGCCCCTGGTCGTGGCCTTGGTGCCCAATCAAAAGTTTCCCATAGACCTTAAGATTTTCCAGTGGAAGTGCCCTTTGCAAAATGAAAACGGCTATGCCCTCTCAAAGATGAAATTCCAGGCCTTAGCATCGCCACACTCTTTTCTCATTTCTTTTAGTTCAACTTCATCTTTTGTTCGATTGTAGATATGCTACGTCGTTTGAGATGCTCTGGCAATCTCCATGCGGCGTAGACTCTCACTTTCTTCTTGTTTTTGCTTCAAAGCTTTCCTTTCTTCCATCCTTGCTCTGAGGTCGTCAAACTCCTTCCGCTGTATTGAAGAAAAAAATATTTAATTTTTTTTCAATTAATCCTAAATTACAAGATTCAAGCTTTGTTTGGTACCGATGGTGGACATAAAAGGAATATGATTCACTGGACAGGGCTCAAATTTGGGAGAAAAATCCACAAGACTGCAGGTCTTGTAGCTCAAAATGTTTAGTGGACCTGCAGCCGATTTCATGAAACTTTACGCGACTGCGAAAGTCCACTTGTGCACGATTTCTTGTAGTAGTGGTGCGCAACTTACGCAATAAATGTTGCGCAAGTGGACTTACGCAGTTGCGTACAGTTTCATGAAATCAGTCTGCAGAAAAGTTTGTACAAGACCAGAATCAAAATGAGAAAAAAAACTTCCCACTTGAATCCTGACAACATGCATTTAACTTTTTTTTTATTTGAACAATTAAGCAGAAGATTGATCTCATCTGTCTTTTTGGGAATTAATGTATACTCTGTTACTCAATAGAACTGAAAGGTATTTATCAGACTCAAAGTCAACATTTGAACATAGTTTGTTTCTGTTCAAGATATTACACAGTGAGGTACATGTATTGTTATTTCATTGGAAAACACAAGATCACCGGGTATAAGTGAATCAGTCCGACACTAAAACAACTGGCCTCGGCCTGCCGTCCAGTGTAACATTCGAGCCCTGCTGGATAGGTGGTGGACTTGTGGAAAGTCTTTAAATGTTTGTCACGATTATAGCGAACAGCTCTCCTGCTACTCTCGCGATACTGTCTGAGGAGACTGCTCTCACGCAAGGCTGCTGGCTCCCGACTACTGCCCAATGCTCAGTACGAGCAACAGAGAGCTGTTGATAGTATATAACAATGTAGGAAACGACTCCCTCTGTAGTAACGTAGTTTTTGAGAAAGAGGTAATTTCCCACTAAAATAATAAAAACTTCTTTCAAGAAGTTTTTATTCCTACATCTGAAAGCACACAAATTTGTACAACAAGGGTGTTTTTTCTTTTATCATTTTCTTGCAACTTCGATGACCAATTGAGCCCAAATTTTCACAGGCTTGTTATTTTATGCATATGTTGGGATACACCAAGTGAGAACACTGGTCTTTGACAATTACCAAACGTGTTCAGTGCCTTTGAAGACTATTTAGCATGATTTAAAATCAAGTAAGGAAAATAAACTTACATGCATTTGATCTTCCGTAGGATACATTGTTTTCTGCAGAAATGAACAAATAATACATGAATTAAAGAATACGTCAACATTAGGAAAAGGAACCGAATCCAACCGCAACTTTTTCACCCCTTATGACCAAGGATATTAATCATTTGCCAGGGTAAATAAGATGCTAACGTTATTGTTGGTTGGCAAATAAATGAATATAGTGGCAATCAGGTTGGGTATCTTTTCCGAATATTATGAAGTGTATGATTTAGTAGATATTTAAGTGTTATACATATAATAAATAGGATAGTTTTATTTAGTATGTGGGGTAGCTAGCCCTGGTAGGACGTCAGTCAGTGTACACTGACGTCCTGGGTATAAAGCGCCTCTACAATGCGAACATATTTTGAAGTAATGTTTTTTCAAAATTTTACCTGATTTAAGAAGCTGAAATTCCGTTCATATATTCTTTATGTCCGTAACTCACTATTGATGGGTCCAACAATAACAATTTCTTCCACGAATGACATTATTCTAGCAAATAAGTTTGAGTTGTGCACTACCGTTTTATCATCGTGTACCAATTGACTGTGTAGGCTCAGGCGCACATGAGCGACATGCATAGCAACCTGACCGACTTCCGCGTTAAATTTGTGGGCGTGTCTGTGCACATGCGCTAAAGCATTCACGTCTTGTCAGTTTCGGCCTGTCGCCAAGAATGCATAAATTTCCATTTTATTTTCACAATAATGTCATCCAAGGATAAAATTGGCAATTCTGAATAGAGCAGGTGTAAGGTTCAGGACACAAGGAACATGTGAGTCAAGTTTCAGCTTCCTCAAAAAGGTAAAAATATGATAAAAAATGGTTATAAATTTTTTCGCAATGGTACGGGACCTTTATACCCTGGACTCGGTCGCGTTGTATGCAACGGAAGAGTCCAACCTTGGGCTAGTGGGGTAGCCAAACTTGCTTAGTTTTTTTTTTAAGGGCAAATAAAAAATAAATAAAAAAGGTAGGATATATTGCCGGTACTGGCTTACTTTTAGTAAACATTATTAACCCTGTTTACAGTATAGCGCCCTCTTTCTTGCGTACACAAGTAGCCAGGGCCCGACATAAGATTTTATTAACTGCTTCAAAATGTCAAATTTCTGACCATTGCCGCATAGCTCATTGGGCAGCGTTTCTCTATGTCCCAAAAAACAGTCACTGCACACGTTCAGTGCCGGCATGAATTCCGGCTTTATAATGTTTACTGAAGTTAAAAATAGTTGGTGCTGGCAAACTATATAATAAACAGCCTACTTTGAAAAAATGCAATAAAAATATTTGCTCACCACTTTCTGAGTGACATATTTCTCAAAAAGTTCTGTTCTGTTGAAACAGTAGAACATTGCAACAGGAAAGAAGACATAGATGCCCATCTGAAACAATAAAAAAAGATAAAAAATACACATTAATGAAGTCCATTTAACAATGCTCATCATTCATCATCATTGCCAGTGAGTAAATTCACAATCACATATCACAACTGGTCAAGCCACATTTCATCATAATAATCGCAATCATCGTGATCATTGGGGTTTTCAAATGAACATAACTTTGATTGACTTACTCGGACAGTCTCCAGTTTCCAGCCACCCATATTTTATGTGTATTCTTCTTTCACTGCATCTTTTTTAAACATAAATTGTCCTTGGTGCGTTATTTCCATAGAAGAAAACAAAGCACATAAAAGTGACCCAGTTACGAAACTCTACCTACACCACAATTTCTCACTCGCCACCAACGAACTCGACCGTACAAACGAGTCCAAAGTCCTAGAGATCAGCTGTTATGTCGAGTTGGTTAACTAAGTGCAAGTTTCTTTTAGGGCGAGTTGGTACGTCGCCGCGGCGGTGTGTGTTTTGCGCATTCTGCTGGGATGCTGCGACAGAGCTAGAGTAGTTGTACGAGTCGATGTCAAATCGGGAGGCGGACGCAGACTTGCTGTTTGGCATTGCAGTTTTATCGTCAATTTATGCGAACAACGGGACAAGGAACAGGGTGAAAATTGTAGATATGTTAAAAGGATATGTAAGTATAAAGTAGTATATGTTCATGATAGATACAGTTCAAACTAAAAAGTGGTTTTGAGATGACGTTCTTCTTTGTGTTGAATGGGAATTCGGGCCGTAGGAGATGATGATTGGTTGATAAAGCGTATGTGCCGACCTCGCGGTACATTGTTGTATGGATGCCCTGCCTGCGCAACTTTTAACTTTGAACCAATGAAAGTTGTTTTTAAGATTTTGTAATCTTCACTTTTTAAGTGTTTCCACAACCAACATAATTATTTCTTTCTCCATGTTTGCTTTTACCCCTGATATTCCAAAAGGTATCTATGCCTTTTTCTTTGAATTGAAAAAATGAATTGAAAAAAAATAATAATTACCTATGCCTTTTTATAAGAAGTAGTAAAAATAAAGTATGCAAAATATATTACAACTTGATAGACATACAAGAAGTCTTCACAATAATATGATTAACTTTAGATAGACATGTTTGTCCCCTTTGAGTTGAGTTTGACCTGTTTTGGAGGCAACAAGAAAGTATTGAGTGAAGAAAGAAACATCTGCAGTGACTTCAAGTGTTCTGTGAGACATTGTGTATAACTCATAGTGCAGCAGTTGTCTTCATTTATGTGAAATAATTTTTTTTTATTTTTTTTATTTAATTTTAAAAATTTGCAAAAACTTTTAAAAAATAAAAAAAAAAAAGTGTCAAAAAGTCTTGGCTTTAAAAAATTTCAAATCTGATTTTTAAAATGTTTTTATTATTTTTTACATTTATAATAAAGCATATCAATAAACAGTGATATTTGAATCACCAAGCCAATGTTTAAATTTTTAATGTATTAATAAATAAATGATAATAAATTTTAAAAAAATTGAAAAAAATCTAAAAAATGATATAAGAAACATGGCTTCAAGTTTTTTCTGTTTTCTGTATTTTTCTGCTCAGCAGAATTTTTTTAAGTCACACGATTTTATCATCGTGAATTGTGAATGAAAAATGAATTGAAAAATTTTTTTTGGGCAATTTTTTTTTTATTATTTTTTTATGACGACATTTTGTAGTATTTTACATTTGATAAAAATTACAAATTTTGCAAATAATACAAGTACTTGCCAGTGGAGAGCCTCACATAATTAAGTTTTGGTCAAAGGAGAGAGGGCTTGCAAGTCAAGTCACAAAAATTGTATCTGTAGACTGACTGTACATCATCGCGCGCAGAGAGGTAAAAGATTTGCATCGATTTCAGGGACGCCCTGAAAACAGGACCTCCTACGATATACACATACTGACTGGTGTTTTTCTTCTTCATGACTTTTTGTAACTTCATTTTTAAGTTTGTAAACTTTTATGAATGCCTGGCGTATTGTCATAATGTAATGTAGCTATTTTTAGTATTAATTACAGGCATAATGTTGTTGTGTGCAAGGCTCTAATTTGGGAGGAAAATCCACAAGACTGCAGGGCTTGTGTGGCTCAACATTTTTACTGGACCAACATTTATTTTACAAGACCAGAATAAAAATGAGTTGTACAAGCACTAAAGAGAAGATCTATCTCATTTGTCATGCTACTTCGATGCTCAACAGAATTGAAAGTATCGTAGGAGGTCCTGTATTCGGGGTACCCCTGAAATCGGGGCAAATCTTTTACCTCTCTGCGCGCGATGTAAACAGTCCCTAGATACAATTTTTGTGGTTTAACTTGCCAAGCAAAGAGCCTCCTCTCCTTCGACCAAGACTTAGAAACATGTAAGGCTCCACTGGTTAGTTGCACTTGTAAATGCAAAAAGTTGTGGTATTTTAGGCATTTCTACAAGGTACAAAAATATGTCATACTGTCGGGGCATAAAAAAAAATTGCCCACTGAAAAAGTTTCATCAAACACTTTTTCAATTCACAATTCACGATGATCAAATCATGTGACTGAACATTCTGCTGAGCATTCTGGAGGAAAAATACAGAGGCTTAAAGAAGCCATATATGGGCAATTCCACGGTAACGGAAGGACATTCAGACAGCATTTTCATGTTTCAAACACAAATGTAATGAAGACTTTAGGCTATTTGTTAAAATCAAGTTAACACCATAATTATGGGATGACACCTAAAACCTTTTAATTCCACTGAAAATTTGATCAGAGTTATTTGTCGTTTACATATTATGCATATTAATGAGGTCGGTAACGGAAGGACATCAAAACGGACATGGGTATTTCAAGTATGACACATTTTCTCAAAACTCTGTGAAGTTTCTTTGCCAATGTTATTTCAAAGCTACTAAATACAATCTATGATGCTTTGTGAACATTCAGCCTTATTTAAAATGACAGATTTATGTTTGGAAATCCCATAACAATGGAAAAAATTAATTATGATTCGGTAACGGAAGGACGGTAACGGAAGGACAATTGAAATGCTCAATCTACTACATGTACACAGTGAGAGTTATAGATCATATTTTTTGTGTTGGAAAATACAATCTAATAAAAATGTAACTGTATTGCAATATAACATGACTAAAAACTAATCTTTTTGAAGTTCAAACTATCCCAATTAGCAACCAATGAAGCAATTAAACACTAATTAAGCCAGTGACTGATTACCAGCTAGTAACGAATAAAAAAATGTCATTTTGTTTCAGATTGATTTCAAAATGAATTTTACCTGTTATAAAACTTGTCCATAACACAAATTCAACACGCTACATGTGAGGCCAGTGATAGCTAGTTAATACAATTGATTACACTCAACCAGTGTCGGTACCAAAATCACAAATTTCAATTTTAAAAACTTGACAAACTTTGACTCTTTGATCTCAAACTTCATCTGAACAATATAAGACTTATTAAGAATTTGTCTAATTATGTGATCAGCAACAAATTAACACTCACTTTGTCATTTTTGTGCACCATGTACATGGAATCTTTAATATTTAGAACTTGGTGGTGAATTTAAAATGTCCCCTGTTGTTGGCAATTACTGGGTCCTCTAACAGCATTACTATTTTGTCCCTGAAATAAAATGTCTGATCATCCAAGGGACTTGGCCATTTCCAATTTGAATCTGACCGATACATGACTGACACTCTACAATCTCCATGATCTCCAATCTCTTTCACTTCTCCTGCAAACTGTTCTTCATCATACTTAAAACTACACACCACTGGCCTACACGAATATTGTTACCAATACCATCAGCGTCTGCACAAGATGTGCTCTCTGATGTGCTTGGTGTTTCCAGTACCTCTGATTCATCAGTGACAGGGCTATGGACAGGGTCATTAGCTTTGACCAGTTGAAATTGATGATAGTCATCAGACTGAGCATAAATGGCATATTCTACGATGTGTTTATCTATCACGATAACTATGTAATGCATTTCCTATGAAACTAGGGGGTTACATACATGTACCGTACTGTGCACACACAGTTGTACATTGTAAGTAAGACTGGTCAGCTTGTTAAAAATTTGCTGAAAATTCCATTACCTGTCAAATGCGCATTGTCTCTACTGGGTTACATGCAATGGAGTATGGGATCTAATTAGCATAACAATAGATACCTGAAGTGAGCAGTCCACTCTTCAGAATAACACTGAAAAGCGTATTAACACTTTTAGTTGTGATCTGATGTCATAATATCAGTCATAACAAAATTCAGTAGCCTTTTCTGTCCTTCCGTTACCAATTTTTGTCCTTCCGTTACCACCTTATCGGAAGGACAAGTGTTAATAAGCTATAATTAAAAGAGTAAGGGGCAAAAAATTACTTTAATGGTATGATGTTGTAGGTCTACCCAACTTGCTTTGCATTGGTATTTTTAATTATTTTTTCCTTCAAGTTTTGAAAATATAATAAAAACATGTACTTTTACGGTAACGGAAGGACATTGGGGGACGCAAAATGTTCGAAACCACTGAAGTGGAACAAATGCTGCAAATGTCAAAAAATTATAACAGATATCCTTTAAACAATCTAAACACTTAATGTAACTACAAATACAGCCAATTTTGCATTGTTATTAGACACAGGGTGTGATCAATAATTTTCTATCAGTTTTCCTCATTTTTGGGAAAAAAATATAGTGTTTACATAATCATTGATTTTCACAACCAAATGATGAAAAAATTACATTCCGACATTGAAACAGTAAAATATAGACTTTCAACATTCATTTGAGACCAAAGTTGTTTGATTGTGATGAATTTTAAATTTTTACCCATATGTCCACCTGTGCATGGAATTGCCCACGTGCCTTATATCATTTTCTAATAGTCTGGAGAATTTTTTTTGTAACCCTCATGTCATTATTATTATTAATGTCAAAATTTAAACATTGGATTGTTGATTCAATTATCACTGTTTTTATTTGTATGCTTTTTATAAATGTTAAGAAACATAAAACGACACAAAACTAAATAAAAATCAGATTTGAAAGCCAAGAATTATTTACACTTTTTTTTTTTTTTAAAGTTTTTGCAAATTACCATGGTAATTTTTAAAATCAAATAAAATATATTTTTAATAAAATGAAGACAACTGCTGGCTATAGAGTCATACACAAAGTCTCACAGAACACTTGTAGTCACTGCAGATGTTTCTTCTGCGTATGGCTTCACCGGGACACCATACTTTCTTGTTTGCCTTGAAAACAGGTAAAACTCAAAACAAATGGGACGCTATTGAAGTCATCGAAGATCGGTGCGTGGTGTGAAAGTTTCAATGTCTATCAAGTTTTAATGTATGTTTGCATACTTCTTATAAACAAAGGAAGCCAATTAGGGCTTTAGTTGATATATGGCATCTTTTTTCTTTTTTTAATTCAAAGAAAAAGCTATAGTACCCCGAAAACCGGTCACTGTAGGATATATCAGATTAATTGTCAACATTTTTCATAAAGATATTATTTACTGTTTTTAGTCAACTGAAAAACACAAGACCACCGGGCTTGTCCGGTCATGATTTTACTGCCCCAACGCTAAAAGTACTGGCCTCGGCCTGCAGTGCAGTGTTGATTTCGAGCCCTGGTACAGTGATGGTTCATTAATTTTCATGTAGGCCTGCAACGACCAAGACTTTAGTTTGTAATTCATATTATGTTTCATTGTTAAAGGCAGGTACCATAATTTAAATGTATTTATAGGTTAGCTGTCAACTTGCCAACCTTATTTTTTTTAAGCATAAATTTTGTAAAATGTATCGGTTGAACAGAAATAGATTCCAGATGCATTCAGTGTGTTCAGGCCCGTAACCATGAATTATTTTTTTAAGTAGGGAATATAAATTGGGGGAGGGGCGGTGAATATGAAAGAAAATGTACATCGGCACGTTTTGTCGACCGTTGTGCAGCGACGCAGGGGGGAGATGGAAAAAAAATTAAATTTAAGGCCCAATTCAAGCCATTTGGTCCATTGTTGCGCTTATTTTTTTGGGGGGGGGGGGCGTCCGCTTTTTGGGGACTTTTTATGTTTTGGGGGGGATTTGGGCCTAAGTGTGTTGTAGTATACATTCAAAGTGTGTTACTTTAGTTTAGATACACTGACACTACTGAACACACTATGTGGTGTGTCATGGCCGAGCAGATAAGAGCACCGGACTCAAGCTCTGGTGTTTCTGTTTTAGCAGAGTGTGGGTTTGAGTCCCTGTTGGGACACTTGTGTCCTTAAGCAAGACACTTAACCATTATTGCTGCGTCCTTCGGATGGGACGTAAAGCCGAAGGTCCCGTGTGTTGTGTAATGCACGTAAAAGAACCCAGTGCACTTATCGAAAAAGAGAAGGGGTTCGCCCCGGTGTTCCTGGTTTGATCGGCAGCATATTGCGCCACAGCACCTGGTAAACCATTGCATGGAGCTATGTAAAGGAATTGGTCTCATACTTCAAAAACGTAGCTCCACAATACCTTGCAGGAAAATAATGAAAGTTGAAGCGCCTTGGCCCAGACTGCCCCACAGCTTTGAAAAAACTTGGGGAGAACCCTGTGACCACCGACCAGTGGAATGTAGTTATTGTCAAAGTGAAAACTAATAGTTTTGCGCTGGATATCTCACAATGGTTGGTGAACAGTGACACCTTTTTAAATTGATTTAGAAATGTGCTAAATGCACATTGGGAGCATATGGGGTGTAGTCTTGGTACATACATGTAAGACGTTGTTGTTTCTTTTTACTCGACTATCGCAATTCCCCCATCTGCATATTTTGTAGCTTTCGGTGAAATTGTCGCGCCGTGTATGCAGTGTAGAGTCGATCACTAAACTAAACAATAATGTAAGAATGCCTTGCACCATGACTACATAAGGTGTGGTTTACTTTAGGTGTATTGACTTACCAACTTGTTTGGCATTTGTTTTAATGACACATTTCAGCAACTTAAAACCTCACCTGATTTTGTTTGTTGGTCTTGTACTACAATAACTTTTACTGTATCAGGGCTCGAAATTAACACTGGACCACAGGCTCCAGGCGTGTGATTTTAGTGTGGGGCCAGTGAACACACAATGGGACACACCCGGTGGTCTTGTGTTTTTCAACTGAATAAATTTCCTCATTGTGTAATTTCTTTGTGAAAAAATGTTGACTGTGAGTGTGATAATTATCTTTCAATTCTCTTTCAAGAGTATCGCAGTACACTTACACATAAACACAAATGAGATTTATCTTCTCTGAGTGCTTGTTCAACTCATTTTGGTTCTGGTCTTGTAAAATAAATTCTGGTCCAGTAAAGATTTTGAGCTACAAGCCCTGCGGTCTTGTGGATTTTTTCTTCAAATTCGAGTCCTGAAGAGGCTCAGTTAAAACACTAGTCTATTTTCAAGTCACCTGTTTGGAATTTACAAGATTAGGAGTCAGAAGTTACTCTCTCCCAAAAACTTTTAAAAATAGTTTAATTTTTGTTTGAGGAAGTTACCCAGATAACATTCATACATTGGGCCAACGCTGTTTTTTGGTCGGCAACGTCGGAATTGGTATTGTGTCAGCTTTTGAAGTCGGCCCCACGCTGGCACTACGTCGCAATGATCGGCATTGGCATTATGTTTGTTTTTGGCATTTGGCCAATGTGGCTGTGTGGTTTTTAGTAAAAAGAAAACAATAGTTGGCATTGTGTTGGGGTTCTGGTGTTGGGCCAATGTTGTCTCTAGGTCGGCAATATGATATTGGTTTTACTTTGGTGTCAGATCAATGTTGAGCTAACATTGGTTATTAGTGGTAAAGCAATATCTGCATTGTGTTGGTAGGCGACGCACATTGTGTAGGACCAATTGGCTTTAGGTTGGCATTACCACATTGGTTTTACATTGGCAGTCAATGTTGAGCCAGCGTTGTTTATTAGTGGGAAATGAAAATTGGCATTGTGTTGGTTTTCGACATAGGACCAATGTTGGCTTTAGGTCGGCATCATCACATTAATTTCACGTCGACACATTAGCGGGAATGTATTATTGTCATTGTGTTGGTAGGTGACGTAATGTCAATAAATACAATTTTCTCAGTATTTGAACTCCTTGTCAATCAAGCTTTTTAGGATTTATCTTTAAACTTCCTGAATATAACATAATATATGAATGTATTGTACATAGTTGAACTTCATTGTAAGTGGCTTTTATTGATTCGTATTTTTTAAACCTACATTTACCAAACTAACAAAGGAGAAAGACCTTCCAGGTTTTTGTTAAGGCCGATAGCTACCAATAGTTCTCGAAAGCATATGGGCTTGCAGAAAATGAAGATCATTTTTTGAACAAACAGGGTTCTCCCCGTGCAAGCTACCATACCGGGCATAGGTGCGAATTGCAGGCCGATTCGCCCAATTTTGTTAATTATTTTTTTATTGGGGGTTTCGGCTGTCCGCCGAAACCACCATTGTTTTCGTACTGATTTTTCTTTTTTTTCTTATACTTCTTTCCGAGAAGTCTCATAGCCTTTACACGTGAAATTTTGTTATCGTTCGATCTCAGGAATTACAGTGTTTAAAAGACACAAACAATACATCAAATGAAAGCCTGTGCTCTAACTTAGATGGAGCAGCAGTTGCTTTGAGAGATTTTTATTCCTTTCTTGACGATATTACCGATTTAAAAACGCCCGTAAATGTATCGCGATCGCCGTGTCTGTGTACATGACACGTATTACTCACTGGAAACTGGATACGTCCGTACCTACACAGACAGCCGTGTCACACGCACGGCATCGTTCCGACCTTTCGACCTTCCATTCATGCATGGTTTATCTAACGATGGCGCAAGCTAAGGATGATGACGTCACCAGTTCGATCACCTCTTCTGCCCTCCACAGAGAGGGTGCTAGATAGAATATTGGTCTGCACGAACTATTAATATGGAACCGTTTAAATCTAAGGGCTATGAAGATAAGTAAAGATAATTAAATACGGAAGCTTCAAAGGGATAGTTATTGGTTTTGGTCCATCATAAAAGCGATAGGTTCCATTTTCGTTAACTCTTTCAAGTCTGGTGGACAATCGATCGCCATCATCGGGACTATTAACAAACTACATAACGTCACCAAGACATTATTCAATTCTTAAAAGTTCGCCTTGTTTAAGCCGAAACCCCAGTATTTGTTCTTAACAAATTCAGTTCCAGTTATTATTATTTTTGTTTACTTCAGATCAATCAGTTTACAAAAATCATAAAGATAAAACCAAAAGCACAAAATAGTTAGTGGCCTGATGTTTCAACCCTTGCAGAGTCTTTCTTAAAGGCCTTTTTTTGGGGGGGGGGGGTGTAGCCTTCGAGAAAGACTCTGGTAGGGTCGAAACATCAGGCCACTTACTATTTTTTGCATAAATACCATGGGTCTTTTTGGTTGGTAAGCAGTTTGCAACAGCTAAATTCTATTTTCTGACAGATAAAACCATTTAGAATACCCCAATTGCACAGTAGGGCTTTTAAAGGCACTGCACACGTTTGGTAATTACTCAAAAATATATATTAGCATAAAAAGTAACATAGTTTTTGAGAAAGAGATAATTTCTCACTAAAATAATAAAAACTTCTTGCAAGAAGTTTTTATTCCTACATCTGAAAGCACACAAATTTGTACAACAAGGGTGTTTTTTCTTTCATAATTTTCTTGCAACTTCGATGACCAATTGAGCCCAAATTTTCACAGGCTTGTTATTTTATGCATATGTTGGGATACACCAAGTGAGAACACTGGTCTGTGACAATTACCAAATGTGTACGTACGATGCCTTTAAAACCAAAGATAAACACCAAGTAAAAAAAAACATTCAGAGGACCTTGTTTCAGTTCAGCGTGCTTTGGCCAAACTTCCAAAATGTGGGTCCAGAATGCCCTTGGCAGTTCTGACAAATCATGGGGAGAATCCTGCATACAACATGTATGTATAATAAGCATTGTGGAAAATCAACCCCATTATTGTACATGTGGTGGAAAACTGCCACATACATTAGGCCTATTTTTAGCAGGGCTTGAACTTTGGAAAATAATCCACAAGACCACAGGGCTTGTGGCTCAAAATGTTTACTGGACCAGAATTCTCAAGACCAGAATCAAAACAAGAAAACAAACTTCCTGACCCAGTTTAACCATGGTTTAACATGCATTTAAGTTATAAACTGTTTTTATTTGAACAAGAGCTAAAGGTGTACATGTAAGGGAAGATTTATTTCATTTGTATATTTAGTAGCGCTAGTATTTAGTATACTTCATTATGTCATTACTCAGTAGAATTGAAAGGTATTTTATCAGACATTTGAACATAATGAACATTTTGAACATACTATTTTTTGTTCAAGATATTTCACAGTGGGTTATTACTATTATTCTTCATTAATATTCTGTTAAGAAACACAAGACCGCCGGACTTATCTTGTCTTGAGTTTACTGGCTCGACACCAAAACTACTGGTCTCGGGCCTGTGTTCCAGTGTAAAATTTGAGCCCTGTGTATTAGCCTTATTCTCAATTTGAATTTAGAAAACCTATAACAACACCCCCCCCCCCCCCTTGTTGATAATAAATCATCTCTATAAAGCAATTTTCATTTGTCACACAATATGTCTTTATGTACACCAATGCCTACCCATTGACACACCTGACCTTGTGTACAGTTACCATAGGGATAGACATATGTGAGGGAGTTCCCCTTCTGAGTACCACAGACACTCAATCAATGGGCGGGCTGTATTGTCTGCACAGCCATGATTGGTCAAAGTCCCGTCCAATGCATATTTTGTTTGTAGTATTATAATGTACAAAAGTGTGCATATTTTATGTTGATTGATGCACTGTGCAGTATATCCAGAACCGTGTTGTAATGCCTGAGCCTGTGATGACGTGATTGCTTGGTTGTTGTTTGGAGCGAGGTACATTGTGTGTTGTACAGTACTGTAGAGTTGAACTCTTTAGGACAAAATGATAGCGATATTTTTCGTTTGCAGTGATGTTAACCTGTTGGCTTAGTATTCCGAGAAATGCTCTGACGAATTTACCGACCTTCAAACCAGCCATGTACATGTATGTGTTTAAGATTTTGCAACAGTTTTGCATGGACAGCAAAGTCTTAAGGTTTTGTGCACACTGAATGTTAATATTGAGTCGCATAAAATGATGATTTTTGAGTAGCAAAATTGTACATTTTGTATAGCATTTTGCTTTGTTGCTATAAAAGAGAAATCAGCGACTGATGTATTTTGTGTAATTTTTGTTTTAATGGCAAACTCAAATTTTGGGTTTTTATCCTCAATGGAATAGTGGAGAATTGTTTCGGAGAAAAAAAGAAAGTTTGCAAAAAACCCTACTTATTAATCTTGTAGGAATTACGGATTCAGACTTCAAAAATGTAAAAAATTGATACAGATGGAAAAACATGTTGGACTTATTCCAGTTGAATTGAAATCCTGTTTTCATGTTACACGTACATGCATGCGTTTCTGGTTTTAAATAGTAACTCCTGACAATAATTTTAAGTCACTCTGTTTTTCTTCCTTACCTGCAGTAAATGAAACTTCTGTGAATCATTCTGCTACATGAAGAGAAAGAGGCAGAAAGTGTCTCACAATCAACCATCAATTCCTTCAAGAGATCCACGTGTAGGCTCTGTGTCTCCATCTCGCCATCTTGCCAAGCAACCTCTCTCTTTGTCTAACCTGGCTTCCGTCATCTCTAAGATGCTGCCTCTTTGAATATTGGTGATTGACTTTAATGGCTGACACTCCAAGCTCTCATCCAAGAGTCATCATGCCACAAATGATCCTGTGAAGACTAACTGTGTCAGTTTTTACATGTAGTACGTTGATGTAAAACCACATGGTGCACCGACCATCGTTTGGGCTATAAACATCATGGCTTCATACTGGTATTGGAATCAGTTTTACCTTCTTTGTGCTGTGTTCGTTGCCTGTTTGGTCCCAACGAGGGCAACAGAATACTGTTCACTGACTGGAAGTTTGAACTGTTCACTGGACAGTGTTACATGTAACACTACTGGTCTTATTGCAAAGTTACCAAGTTTGCCAGATTTCCCATGTAAGTTTTATTTTTCTAAACAATTTAAAGGAAAAGTACCTCATATAACAAAAACTGGTAAATATGCTTTGGAATTTTGTGCACGTTCGGATTTGCCTTATGTTGTTTGGGTTGTCGGGTTGGCGTAGTGATTTCTTTCCTCACATTCCACCTCTCGGACCCAGGTTCGAATCCGTCCGGAGGCACCATGTGGATTGGGTTTTCAGTCCCTACCTGATGGCGTGAGTTTCCCCTAGAATAATTCTCTGGGGTTTCCCTCCAAAATCTATAACTGAAACTTCCTTCCTTCTTGTCTTCTCTCCATGGGGTTCTTGGCTAGTATTGTGAGTAGGTTCACTAATCTGAGAATCCTTGGCTTCAAAACCAGAGTTAATAAATGAAAATTAAATGAAATGAAACTGTTTTTCCAGTAATTGAAATAGCATTTATTTGGTGGTGTTCAATTGCTATTTCCTTTGCATTTGACAGTTTGCAGGGCTCAAATTTGGGAGAAAAATCCTCAAGTCCTGTTTACTGGACCAGAAATTGTTGTACAAAACCAGAATCAAAATGAGCAAAAAACTTCCCTAGTGTGTAGTCCTGACACAGTTTAACATACATGTTTTTATTTGAATAATTAAGCACTAAGAAAGACACAAAAGAGAAGATTGATCTCGTCTGTCTTTTGGGGGTATTTAAGTTTGCTTTATTACTCTTCAAAATTGAATGGTATTTTATCCGACTCAAAGTCAACATTTGAACGTAATATTTGCTTCTGTTCAAGATATTAAATTGTGAGGTATTATTATTCAATTTAAAAAAACACAAGACCGTCGGACTTGTCCAGTCATAAGTTTACTCACCCGACACCAAATCCATTGGCATCAGGCTTGCGGTCCTCTGTGAAGTTCAAGCCCTGGTATGTCAGATACAAATATTTCTCTGGAGTATTGGTGCGGGTATGAGTCAGTGTTATAATCAGTGATATTTCAGATTAAATCATATTTTAGTTTGATAAGTACCAAATACATGTAGTTTGATGTTTCCCATCATCATTCATCATCCGAAATGAATTTTAATAAAAAGGCATAAAGGCAGTATCCGGCCTGCACTATTTCGGCAGAGGCTTGGCCTGCAGCACTTGTTTAAACCTTTTTTGCATGTACGGCCTAAAAAGAAAAATTGGTCTGTAGGTTATACATACTCTTACCAGGGTTGAGTTTTTGCCGCTGTAACCAATAACTGTTTCGGTCACTAGCCAGTGATTAACCAATGGCCAAGTCAACCGAAATAGTTATTGGTTACAAGCGCAAAAACGCACTCCTGCATCTTTTGACATGAGAGTTATGAACAGACACTTTGAATTGTTACAAAGTATAAAAATCACAAAAACTTAGCGATTTTCGGGAGTGTGGTGGTCTCACAGCACTCAGGGTTCAATTTGCGCGTATCGGCACGTAATTCGTGTGCATATTGGCCCGATACGCTAGCTTTTGCTTGAGGAGAACCCTGGCACTACTTGCTGATGGCCATTTTAGTTGCTCTGTATGTGTATACCAGAGTTCCAGTCTTATTATGGAATATCCGCTTACACTCATATGTTTAAAGGTATCGTACACATTTGGTAATGACTCAAAACAAATATTAGCATAAAAACTTACTTGGTAACAAGCAACGGAGAGCTGTTGATAGTATAAAACATTGTAGGAAACGACTCCCTCTGAAGTAACATAGTTTTTGAGAAAGAGGTAATTTCTCACTAAATTAATAAAACTTCTTGCAGGAAGTTTTTATTCCTATCTTAAAGTACACAAATTTGTACAACAAGGGTGTTTTTTCTTTCATCATTTTCTTGCAACTTCGATGACCAATTGAGCCCAAATTTTCACGGGCTTGTTATTTTATGCATATGTTGGGATACACCAAGCGAGAACACTGGTCTTTGACAATTATCAAACGTGTTCAGTGCCTTTAAAGTAGTGTATTTTTTGCCAATTTCTTAACAGTTTTTTTTCCCAAGGGGAACTAAATCCCAACATGCCTAAACAAAACCACAAAAACTTGTAGAAAGTATATAGTCTGTTCTTAGACCGGTTAGTTTAGTATTTTGATATTTTAATAATTTTGAATTTATTCTTCACAAAATTAGTTAGTGGCCTGACGTTTCGAACTTAGCAGAGTCTTTTTCGAAGGCTAAATTGAGAAAAGAAAAAGAAAACTTTTCACGAGATATTTTACTTGAACAAATCAAGTAAATCCAACTGTCCAATTACTAGATTGTCAGGATAATCGTTACAAACTTGAAGTTTGCACTAATCAAAAGAGAAACAAACTTCATTCCACGTACACGCATTCATGGGGAACCCGATCCTTCTCACACTCTGGACCAACACTATGGAACGAACTTCCCCCAAATATCAGACAAGTCACCACTTATACCAGCTTCAAAACCCATTTGAAAACTTGTTATTGTGCTTAACATTTCATATATTTACTCATTGTAGGCCCACTTGCTTCTGCATCTCTCCTGCGCCAGGAGTGTCTTTTTAGACAGACATTGCGCATTATAAATGGCCACTTTTATTATTATTATTAAGACACATCTGACAGAAATTTTGTTATTTATAAGAGAGGAAAATGTCACAACTTTTCCCCTAAATTTTGTTTCCTTTTCCTAATAGGTATCAAAAATAGTACTGCTAATCTGACGAAATGCTGTCCAGAAGGTAAGCTTTTCAATTTGTGCTTGTTGGTTTAGTTTTTGCAGTGGTTATATTTTGAGAGTTGGTTGAATGCATGCGATCATTGCAAAATGGAGTTCATGATGATGCCAATATAAAAAGCTTTCCACACTTTCAGTAAGACTTCACACAATATAAAGGAAAACATTGCTTCAAATTTGATTTTGTTGGAGAAAAAGACCAAACAAAATTATTTTGGAGTTAAAGTGTTCATCCAAAAACCAAGTTTGAGGAAGGAATTTCAATTTCAATTAAAAAATTCCATTCGCCATTCTGTCTTGAATTATAAGTTATTTAAATTGGCAGTAATTGAACTTAATTTTTGCAGTGACCAGGTTTTACTGCATGGCCCAGTTTTGTTCCTGTTGAATATTTATCAGTTTGACTGCATGACCCAGTTTGATCACTACCCATTTCCGTTAATTCCAGGTATTCTTGAATACCACCATATTATCATGATTATGGAAACATACACATTTTGCCAGCGCTGTGTACCATCATTATACCAAAAAAGAGTGTTTCATTTCATTCACTTTCAAGTAAGAAACAACCAGGGAAACTGATTGGGTAAATTTTAAACTAGCAATTTGGGGTTAAACACAAAAAATTGCTAGAGTTGGACTCGAACCTATGACCTCCTGATTAATGTGACTGGCACCCCGAACAAAGATACTTACAAAACAGGGAGACTGCCAACAGTAGGGCCAGATAGCTCAGTTGGTAGAGCGCTGGCACGTTAATCCAGAGGTCGCAGGTTCAAGTTCCGCTGTAGTAATTTTTTTTCCACCCAAAATTATAAATCACTTTCATTCGGTCTTTCATTAGAATTCCAAGTGAGCTCTTAGAAGGTGACTCTTGTGAATTGCCAATCATGGTGTGAAGGGATCATTTCCAGAAATGAAAAATGGGATTCGTTCCAGAAATAATGATGCAAATGTTTAGCAATGTTTGCCATTTGATAGGATTGTTATGTATTCCTGGAAAAAAAAAAAAAAAAAACCCCAATGCAGAATTGCTGATTTATTTATAGAGACAGTGATGTCAGAAAGAACATACAGATCCCTTGTTACCATGGCAATATAGAGTAGTAATAGTGTTGGTTAATTTAGCTTGATCATGGTAGCCATGGAGAATTGCTTTTGCTACATGTATTTCCACAACATGTGCATAAACATCTTTTTAAGGAGACACTTATTACATGTATCTGGTGACCATTTTGTCAAAATGAACCAAATATGCTGGGGGTAATCATTATAGTTACCCATAAAGGTACCCAGAGGTACACATTTACCCAGAGGTACCCAGAAGTTTAATTAGTAAACGCAGGTACCCAAGATTGAAGAGGTAGACATAATGTTTACCCTGGTTCAATTTCAATAAAGAGACATAATACAATTAAGAGGCAAGATTTAACATCTATTAAAGATTTATCTTGATGAAACGACATTACATTATCACCAGAATGGTATGTTGTGTGACATCACACATGTTGCTTAGCATTTAAAATAGATTTGTTAATTAGCTCATCATGATGAATCTTAAGTGCTTTAGGAATAGGAGCCCAGGAGGTACCCTCACCCAGAGGTACCCAGAGGTATAACCTTGTTTACCAAGAGGTACCCAGAGGTACCCAAAGTTATATCCTCATTAAATTTACCCAGAGGTACAGTATACCCTTACTCAGGTACCCAGAGGTATCTCATTTACCCAGATGTACATGTGCCCACAGGTACAGAATAGTTAGCCAGAGGTACCCAGAGGTACCCAGAGGCATCAGAGGTACACCGAGATATAACCTCATTTACTCAAAGGTACGGAGGATTATTTGGCAGACTTTTCACCCACATTGCACTTCGCCTCATCACACATCAACATCCACAAAGTATTGAAGGTTTCACAAGTATCTGTAAATAATTATATGTAACATTTACTGATTGAACTTGAAGTTGTAGGGGCAAATGTATAGTAGAGGGGAGTGTTGTCGCATGTATGACAAATGTACGCTAGACTAGCTTTACAGAGTGGCGTTGCTAGTCAACAGTACATAAATATGGGTTGCTATGACAGGCTCAGCACAATGGCACTTTATAGCACGGAGACCCCCCTGTGTCCAAAGATGTTGACTATAGTTCACTCATAACACAGGTTATTAATGAATAGAATCAATCCCTTACATCCAGGAAGAGTGTACAGGTGTATCAGGGATAGCCTCAACAAATTATCCATGTAGAATTTATGCGTGACAATTGAGTTACTGGGAAGACCTAATCATAGGGTGTGGCCAGTGGCATACATGTATAATAACCACACATTTTAATTGGGGGGGGGGGGCAAGCGGCGATAAAGGGGGGGCTAATTAATGTATTGAACCATTCATTTGTGAATTTTTTTCGATCTCATTTTGAGGGGCGGGGGGGGGGGGGGGGGGGCACGGTTTCTGAGTTGTATGGGGATTCTCATCAAAGCCTGTTCAGCATCTAGATGAGGGACTGGTGTGTGGTACTTCCTCTCTTGTTGTGCTATCAACTGTTTAGTGTATAGGATTTGAGGCATTGCATGGCGAGGTATCAATATATATTTAGTTCGCGGTAACCATATCTACTTGCTAGGTAGATTTTGTTCTTTGAGAACTTGTCTTGCTTTTTATTCTACTGCCGCAGAGTAGAATATTCGGAATTCGGGAGACTTCTCAGTTCTGAAAAGGACTGTCCTGCTTATTAACTACTACCTGGGCGGGAGGTAGGAAATCGGGCGGGACTACTTTTTTCGCTATGTGGATCGGGGGGACTTCTCGTTAATAACTACACTGCCGCGGAGTGAGTTCTAAATAGGTCTCAACGTTTCGACTAGCTTGCTCTAGTCATCGTCAGGAGACTGAAGAGTGTAATACATGTTTGTCCATTTATAGGGGTTCAGAGGTTTCAGTGTAGAGTCAGTCACTGCTCTGATTGGTTCTTCTCAAAGGAGAACTGTGGTTGGCTGGCCTCAAAGAACAAAATCTACCGAGCAAGTAGGATACACATGGTGTTACCGCAAACCAAACTGTTTTGTGCTGATTGATTTGGTGCAAGCTCCCCCCCCCCCCGAAAAAAATTCTTTGTATCATGGAGGAAAGAATTCCATGTTTGTATTTATTGGCATGGATTACCTCCTTGAACAGCGAGTAATAAGCATAACTGTATTGTAGGCCAATAAAGTCTCTAAAAGTTGAGTTCAGGAATTACTAGTAGTTGATATTGTTTTGTATTTAGAACACCTGGGACATGTTGTGATCTATTTCCATGTTAAACTACATGTAAACAGACAGGCATTTGAATAGGATTTGTTTATTCTGTCACTTGGAACTCTAATGGAGGTAATTATTAACTAAAATATTAAGAAAATTATATCAGTGTAAAGTTTTGCTAAGCTTCTAGTACGGCTTATAGGTGATATGGGATTGTGCCTTTGATGATACAATCATGGAATTTTGCACACGGTCAGAATATGTGATGAGAAAGATATTTGGCTAAGAGCCATTGCAGATTTGATTTTTGAAAAAAAAAATTGATTTACCAAATTTTGTGAGTTTTGACACAATCGTTGGTTTGTGAAAACGGTGACGATTTGAGCATCTTAGGGTAAAGTTAACTAGATGAGAACTGCAAATTGATAAGAGAGAGAGTCAGCTACTCATCAGAGGGGCAAAGCTTCCTTTGGGCTTTGTAACTTGACCATTTAAACACACAAAATTTACAAAGAAGAACACTTATTACATGATCAAAAGATAGTAGGGTTGATGGTTACACTCTCTTCAAACGTGTAACCTTGGTAACTGCACAGAACCAACTACAGAAGAACCAACAACCACAGTTTGGACATCTACTGAAGAAACAACAACTGAATCAACAACAACTCCATCAACAACAACTCCATCAACAACAACTGAATCAACAACAACTCCATCAACAACTGAATCAACAACAACTCCATCAACAACAACTCCATCAACAACAACTGAATCAACAACAACTCCATCAACAACAACTCCATCAGGTGGTTCAGGTAATCTTTCAACAACTCCTTCTTCTACTGATGGACAAGACACAACTTCTTCATCTACTGGTAAACAGTCTGTCACTGTACCATTTTTTTTTGTTTAGTGAGGTTTCTCAGACTTTGCTCTGAGAGTTTAAGACAAACCTCAAGAAAGGATGTAGCTGCTGCCCAAACCCTAGTGGTTGCATACTTTAGTTTTACTTTTGTTTTAAGAAGTGGATGTTTTGCCGGCACTGGCTTACTTTCAGTAAATGATATAAAGCTTGAACAGCACTGAACATGCGATGTAACTGCATTTGTCGTTGTGACTTAGTATTCACGAGATGGGATTCAGACCATTTACAATTTCGGAATTAATTTTCCCTTAAAAAAACCCCTTGGGAGCCGCAAAGAAAAGGTAGTACTATCCATTTAAATGTAGGAGTCAAGTTTTAATGATAAACTAAGAACATTCTTATTTTTTCACCATGATCAAAGAAATCTTTACAAAATGGTAAGGCTCAAACCTGGGGCATGTTGGTTGAAAAGGTGGGAGTGTTACCCACTGGGCTATGTGGCAGTGGATAAAATTTCTGGTAAATTAAAACTTGTTAAAATGTCGGTTACTCGTGTACACGTCAAAGAGGGTGCCGTACGATCTGCCAGCATAAGATTGTTTACAGAAAGTAAGCCTATGCCGGTGTCCCAGGGAAATCTGTCCCCCCGAAGATTCTGTCCCCATACGGGAAATTAACATGGGCTGGAGGAGGATGATTCAAAAGAGGGCGCTATCAAAAGTAGTTTGAACACAGTTCGCCGTATGGGGGGACAGAATCTCTGGGGGGACAGAATCTCCTGCCACACCGGAATGATATCTACTACCTTGATTTTATTTTTGCTCAGTTTTGTTTGTGTGGGTGCACTGCAGTGTAAAGAAATGGTGTGAGAGAACAGACAGAGTGCTAAACTGACCCGATGTGTTTTCTGTGTGCACACTCTTAAAACTATTGTGTTGAATTTGCACTTTAAAGGGATTGTTTACGTTTAGTAATTGGAACCCACTGCTTGTTTCAATCTTTTAGCTGTAGATTAGACCTGAAAACTAACCTGGGAAAATTTCATTTCAAAAGGTCGTGGCGTTTTTGAGATATTGCCGAAAATCTGGAGCGGTTATGTCCACGCAGGAAGAATAATCTGCACTTGGAATACACAACCTGAGAAACTTTACTGTCAGTAACGCTTCTCAGATTCAAATTGTTGGAGGATAAAAAGTGATAAGTGATTTCTTTTGGGAGAAGTGTTGGCTCTAAGGAGAACCAGCTTGGTCTTGACGTTTCGAACAGTATACTCTGCTCGTCTCTTCTTCCAAAAGAGTCGTGTACGTGGTTGTAGCAGCAAGTTTACTAACTATATAGATTTTCGTATGATCCATCTTGTGGCATGTCGTGGCCGAGTGGTTTTAAGAGCACTGCACTTAAGCGTAGGTGTTTCTGATCAGCAGACTGTGGGTGTGGGTCCAGGTCGGTGGCACTCAATGTCCTTGAGCAAGATAGTTTACCATAATTGCTTTGTCCTCTGGATGGGACATTAAGCTATAGGTCCTGTGTGCTAGGATTGGTAGCGCACGTAAAAGAACCCAGAACACTTATCATGAACCCCGGTGTTTCTGGTTCACATACTCAAGCACCCTTGTTTAAAGTTTTCCTCAGGCTTGCGAGCTACAGTGATTGAGTTCACTTATGAGGCATCCTTGGTTTCATTACCAGAAATATATAAAGAGAAAGACTCTGCTAGGGTCGAAACATCAGGCCATGAACTATTTTTTACAGAAATATATAATAATAATAATAATAATAATAACACCATGCAAAGCTTCAAACATCCAAGTATATTGATATATATATACAGGAGAACTGACCAGCACCGATATGCTTAGTGCAACCATGTCCAGTACAGGCAGCGCTTCTTCATCGGATGGATTCCACACCGCTGACTTATTACAAAGCACTCATAGTAAGTGGTTTGTGTCATGTCAGAGCTGTGGTGTTGGGTTTTTTTAAAAATGCATTGATACGTAGTTTTTTTTTGAAAATCAAATTTGAACAAAAGACAGCTTGAAAGCTGATACAATTCGAATTAACAAAAAAAATGAAATAGATAAAATATGCCACTAAAATTGTAAAGAAGAGAGAACAGTGTATACAAATAAGTTAAAAATAAAATTTTGTTCCAAGAAATGATAGAGAAGAAGAAAGTGGGTGGGGAGGCCTATAAATAGGATTTGGTTTTAGACTCGGACAGGGACTGTCTGGGAAAGCATTGTTTCAAAATTCTGAATGATTTCAACCTGTCCTTGGACAAAAATACAGATTCTAAACGTTTAAATGAGCTACACAAGAATATCATGTTTACATTTTACTGACTTTAAGGCAATATCATTGTAGTTTCCTGTTTGAATTTTTTTGTTTTGAGAGATCCTACAACTTTTTAAAGTAAGTATTGACTATCATAGGTGGGCATTGAATGGTTTTGAAAACTTATTTTAATTTTTTAAGTGTTTCCTGATCTACAAAGCTTTTAAAGGGACATAGGTGAAAGAAATCAGAAAAAAATATTTGAGAATTGCAATAATTATGATAAGAGAGAGAGTCAGCTACTCAGAGGGGCAAAGCTTCCTTTGGGCTTTGAAACTTGACCATTTACACACAAACAAAGTTAATGAAGAATAACACTTATTACATGATCAAAAGATAGTAGGGTTGATGGTTACACTCTCTTCAAACGTGTAACCTTGGTAACTGCACAGAAACAACAACCGCAGAAGCTCCAACAACCACGGTTTGGACATCTACTGAAGAAACAACGACTGAATCAACAACAACAACTCCATCAACAACAACTCCACCAGTTTCAGATCATCATTTAACAACTCCTTCTTCTACTGATGGACAAATCACAATCCCTTCTTCTACTGATGAGCAAATCACAATCCCTTCTTCTACTGACGGACAAATCACAACTTCTTCTTCTACTGATAGACAAGTCACAATTTCTTCATCCACTGGTAAACAATCTGTCACTGTACCTTTTTGTGTGTGTGAGGTTTCTCAGACTTTGCTCTGAGAGTTTAAAGGCACTGAACACGTTTTGAAATTGTCAAAGACCAGTATTCTCACTTGGTGTATCCCAACATATGCATAAAATAACAAGCCTGTGAAAATTTGGGCTCAATTGGTCATCGAAGTTGCAAGAAAATGATAAAAGAAAAAACACCCTTGTTGTACAAATTTGTCTGCTTTCAGATTAGGAATAAAAACTTCTTGCAAGAAGTTTTTATTATTTTAGTGAGAAATTACCTCTTTCTCAAAAACTACGTTACTTCAGAAGGACTCGTTTCCTCGTTTTATACTATCAACAGCTCTCCGTTGCTTGTTACCAAGTAAGTTTTTATGCTAATATTTGTTTTGAGTCATTACCAAACGTGTACGATACCTTTAAGACAAACCTCCAGAAGGATGTAGTTGCCCAAACCCTAGTGGTTGCATACTTGCATTGACATTTATTTTAGGCAGTGGATATTTTGCTGGCAAAGGCTTTCTTTCAGTAAATGATATAAAGCCGGGACGGCACTGAACATGCGATGTAACTGCATTTGTCATTATGACTTAGTATTCACGAGATGGGATTCAGACCATTTACAATTTCGGAGTTAATTTTCCCTTTAAACAAAAAATCCTTGAGAGCCGCAAAGAGGAGTTTATTGCTCCATGAGAAAAGATTGTACTATCCATTAATTATGTAGCAGTCAAGTTTTAATGATAAACAAAAAGTGGATAGGGAAAGCATTATTTCCAAATTCTGAATGATTTCAACCTGTCCTCGGAATAAAAATACAGATTCTAAACATTTAAATGACACACCTGGACAAACTGGTGTGAGTCCGTTACCAGACACATCTACACACATGATTGGTTCATCTATACCAACAGCAACACCCATGATGAATAATACTCGTAAGTCCTTTAATGATTTGTATTTGGTGGGGGAGTATTGACATGGCAAGTTAACAGACCTAGATATTAGTTGTTTATTTATTTATTATTTATTTATTTATTTTGTTCGGTTTAAAAACACAAAACATGGTCGGTAGGTATCACAGGGCAATAGATCTTTATCATGGTGCGGCCATCTTGATTTTTCTCCCATTCAAATCAGTGTAACCAAACCGAGGCTGGAAGGAGAAACAGTCTGATTCCTTTGTTGTACAATGAATGTCATTATTCATTGCTGGTATGGGATACAAGGAACATGACCAAGATGGTGGCAGCATGACAAAGGTCTTACAATTTACATTTTGCAGAGCATCTAATCCACATGCAAAGCGTCTTAGCTGAGACAAACAAAGTTGACCTCATTTGAATTGATTCTCATTTTTTGTATTGTCAACTATTAACAAAAATTCTGTTTTGGTTTTAGCACATACATTTTTAGATATATATAAAGTTTGTGTTCATTCCAATGATTAACGACAAAGTATACAGGATTGGTGTTTAACAAAAAAGGCTTTCCTTATGATAAAGTTCATACACGTATCAATCCTACAGAGCACTATTTCCATATGAAATATGGTCAAAGCTGAGGACGTTTAAAGACCTCATATTGCTTGTTTCAATTGCTGCAATCAAAATTAGCCCAATATGAACGTGCACAATATCCTTGTTAAAACAACTATATATATATTTTGTTTTCCTTTCCTTCTGCTTTCTGTAAAATGTGACTTTGTTATATACTTTGATGTCATTACATGTTGGTGGATATTGTGTTTATTCAAAACAAGAGGACTGGAACAATTTAACTCTCTCGAAAAAACAATGTACTTTCAATTAAAGGGAGATATTGTTCTTCAAATTGAATCAAGAATATTTTCTTCGCCACATTTAGTGGGCTGAGTTGGCTCAAGTGAGGTTGAGTTTGATTAATTTTCTTAAAGGGTCTGTATACGTTTGGTAATGACTCTGAAAATTAATGGCAATAAAAACTTACTTGGTTAGAAGTACAGTAGCTTTGGATAGTATAATGAATTTTGAGAAACTTTTCACTTCGAAGTACTGTGGTTATGGAAAAAGATATCACTTTTTTTCCCAAAAAAATTTGAATCTAAAAAGCATTACGGCTGTAAAGCTTTTTTAGATTGTGTATTCCAATGCAGATTATTCTTCCTGCGTGGACATAATCGCTCCAGATTTTCGGCAATATCTCAAAAACGCTATCACCTTTTGAAATGAAATTTTCACAGGTTAGTTTTATGGTATATATCTACAACTATATAGGATTGAAACAAACAGTGGGTTCCAATTACTAAACGTATACATACCCTTTTAATGGATAATGAAGAATTGGCAAGGATAAAAAACATCATTGGTTAATTTTAGTCTGACAGCTTACCGATTATGAAGTTCATACCAGAATCAATTTTCTCTGTGAAATATTTCCCCCCTGAAATGAAGTAATATTCGAGAAAACTGTATCAGAGAACCTGAAAAAATCCCACAACAGCCGATTTTGGTTGTTACTCAGGACATTTTTTATGTGAAATAATTTCCTCTGAAATTAAGTAATATTCAAGAAAACTGTATCTGAAAAACCTATAAAAAATTATATTTTGGTTGTTACAATAAATTAAAGAATAATGTGTTTACATGCTGAAAATTGAGCATGGTTTTTCACTATTTTCTCCCGACTCACACAACGGATTAAGCCTAAATTTTCACTGGTTTATTCATGTGTACGGTTGATCACACACAAAACATGAACACCGTCTCCGACTATTTCGTCAGCTCTACCAATCCTGTATAATACCTTTTAAAGATTCAAATGAGGATTTGTTAGAGTGAGTGCTAACAGCGATTGTAATCTTACCAACATTTAAAAACTTGGTTCTCAAGACTGACGGGATCAGAAAACACTTTTAAAAAGTTTTCAAAACCATTCTCTGCCCACCTATGATAGTCAATTCTTACTTCAAAAAATTGTAGGAACTCTCAAAACAAAAACATTCAAACAGGAGCTTCCTGTTTGCAGTCTGAATGGTTTTGTTTTTGAAGCCTTATATAGTCAGTAAAATGTAAACGAATATCCTTATGTAGCTCAGTTTGAAAACGACGACATTTCAAAACTATTAATGCAGTTTTATTGCAGTATTCAAAACTATCTAAATGGCTTTGTTTGTTAACTTTGAAGAACTAACCTGGGCTGATATTGGAGCGAAACAGGACATCGGTACAGGATGTAAATATTAAACACACTGCGTTGGGTTTCATGGTATCAACCGTAATAATAATCTTTCCTTGTAAATCTATCTTTGAACTTAATGGTCTTTGTTCACGGTAAATGCTACGCTGTGGTGGTGGGTAATTATTAACTGAGAGGGGCTGTGTCGTTGTGATCATACCGTGAACACACCTTAAAGGCCACACTAATCCTCTACAGTAGTATTGATGAGAAGTGTGGCAGGGTGAAGGGGGCTTGCTTGCCCATTAAAAACCCAAGTTACTAAGATTCTGCTTGAAGCACAGTCTGCTTGTGGCTGGGCATGGAAACATGAACTCTCACCCAGTTACTATACCCGCGCTGACCGTCACATCACAAATAAAAGCTTTAAAGGGCGCCGTCATAATTATCGCGCGTGCAGTCACTGGGTGAGAGTTCAGAATTTAATGTCTGGCCACACAAGCTCGCTGTGTTCAAGAATCAAGACGACACAGCCATTTTAATGCTAATTACCAATTCACTTGTTTTTTTTGTGTATATCATTTTATGTTATGTTTCTTGTTTTGTAAAATGTTTGTTTATTTTTGTTAATTGTTAGACGTTTATAATTCTGTAATTTTAAGATTTTGTAAAGCGGCTTGAGCTACTTTCTGGCCACACAGACTCACTGTGTTCAAGACGACACAGCCATTTTAATGCTAATTACCAATTCACTCAGTTTTTTTGTGCATGTCATTTTATGTACTGTTTCTTCTTTTGTTTATTTTTTTTAATTGTTAGACGTTTATAATTCTGTATTTTTAAGATTTTGTATAGCGGCTTGAGCTACTTTCTATGCAAATTTTGGTGCAATATAAACATTAATAATTATTATTAATAACAGAAGCGTTGTTGTCTTCTATGTTTATTGGAGGGCTCAGGGTTGGAATTAAACCATTTCTTAATCTTTTCTCTTCTCCTGTTCTGTTAGTTCTTCGGGCCACAAAAAGCTTGTGTGGCTGCCTGTTTGTTGTTATCCATGTTTCTATGATATGCTGATCAAATACCTTTCTCCGGAAGTCACTGGTCAAAGTGTCTCTCTGTGTTACGCGAAGCAACTCCATCCGGTCCTAATTCTTGTTGAAATTTCCTCTTTTGTGTTAACCCTTTAGAGACCGTAGCGGCCGTTTGCAGCTTGTACCAAAAGCCATAGCGGCTGCAAATGGCCGCAAGGTTTGACCTACTTCCATTAACATAAAGAGGTCAAAGTATAGGTCATGTCCAGATATGAAGTTTCCAATGTTGTGTGTTAACATAGTATCTCAATTTCTAAATACAAAACTAAATTTTGTTTCATGCTATTTCTGTTGACATTTTTACTGACAAAATTCGATTAAAGAAATGAACAATATTAGCAATGCCTGGGTGTATAATTATAAAGAAATGAATGGTGTCTAAACGATTTACTGTTTTTGGCCAAGGTTTTGTACTCTATGACCTTAACTGATCACAAAGTCCTCCAGCGTTATTGTGTCATCTTTTGAGGTTGTCATATGCTTTGTCTTTCCCTTCTGCGTCCTCAACCCTTTGTCTTGTAATGTTTAGTTAATTTACCCGCGCTTCTAAGTTTGAAACATTTGTAAAGGAATGAATTATGTCATCACAAATATTTATAGAGTGCAAAATAGTGTATGGTCATGGAGTGTGGGTGTGAAGTGTGTTTGTAGAATTAGTCCAATGCATTCCCATAGCTTTCTAACCATGCTAACTTTGAAATTGCTTGCATATTCATTACATGCAAATTAGCCACAGCCTCTCAGCCAATGAGCAGTGCATCATCAGATCATAGCTTAGCATTTATCGAAGCTTCATCATCAATTGCTCTTACATCACCAGGTTATAACACCACGACTCATGAGATTAAAAACTACACAACCGGAGGTGAGATTGCCCAAACTAGAAGCGGATACAGAGGGAGGGAGTTCAGTTGTTGTATTCACTGAACAAAATAAATCATAAACAGTTTATAATTATTTTGATAATAAAAAATATTATAGTAATGATTAGTCTTTATCAGAGAACAGGGCTCAAATTTGGGGAAAAAAGACTGCAGGGCTTGTAGCTCAGAATGCTTACTGGGCCAGGCATTTTTATACCAGACCCGGAGAATCAGAAAGAGTAAAAACTTCCCTTGTCCTGACAACATAAATTTAACTGTTTTTATTTGAACAAAAATTGCATTAAGACATGTAAGAGAAGATTGATCTCATCTGTCTTTTTTGATATTAAGTTGACTTGATTACTCAATACTGAGAATTGAATGGTATCATACTCAAAGACAACATTTTAACATAATTTGTTTCTGTTCAAGATTATTACACAGTGAGGTACATGTATTGATATTACATTTGAAAAAACACAAGACCGCCGGACTTGTCCGGTCATAAGTTTACAAGCCCGACACTAAAACCTCGGGCCTGCAGTCCAGTGTAAAATTCAAGCCCTGCAGAGAGCCTACCAATGCCCAAGAGAAATACTACCGTCGTACTGTCAATTGAAGTAAAACAAAAAATCTTTAGTCTTTTACTGATCTTTTAAAAAGATATTGGAATAAATAAATAAATAAATAAATAAAGAAGTTGAGAAAATAACATTTGAACACTCCCAAAATCAACTACTTATTTTGATTTGTGCAATTGAAATAAGCCTGACAGGAAACATGTTTCCTTGTTTTGATTAGGTCACATAAATTGATGGAATGTTCACAGGGTTGGATGGATGATGTGTTGGGAAGAATTTACTCGTCCAAAAAACGAATAATGTATTTTGTGTTTTTTGGTCTGGTCCTTGTTCTATGGTTGCACAATTGACATTTTTTACAGTTGCTGTAAACTTGACAATTTGCTTACAATATGCCGTATTGAACAGAAACAAAACATAATATTTGTATCGTTTTCCCTAAAATATTATGTAGTAGGTCTTGGATGTTGTACAGAAACCCACCGCCCCCCCACACACACACGGATCAGGATCAGGTTTTGTGGGGTCCTGTTGGTTCTATTGTGGGGTATATTGTTCTATTGTGTAAAAGACCCAAAAAGGGACCTTCGGTAAGCCCACCCACACAGGCACATTCTGCTGGTAAGAATGGTACCACTGTCTCATGCAGTAACCATCTTTTTGATGGTTTCAGGGTTTTTTTTCTTTGCACAAGGGTTTTGGTTTACTTAATTTGACTAACTGCTACTTTTTGATTAACAAAAACGACTTGCTTGAGCTGTTAGTGTTAGGTTTTAATAATCTGTTTTATTTTTGAGTTAATGCTGTACATTTTCACATTGTTTGCGGTGTTTGTTTTTACTGTTTATAAACCCAATAATTTGAAATGAATACAACCTCACTTCCATCTTTCATTTGAAAAATTATATTCAAATGTTGGCTTTGAGTCCAATAAATATCTTTCAACTCTGTTGAGTATGAAAGTATTACCGATAAGACAAATGAGATCAATCTTCTCTCAGCGCTTGTTCAAATAAAAACAGTTTAATTTTGACACTGTTTAGAAAATGTCATTTTGATTCTGGTCTTGTGACACATTTTCTGGACCAGTAAAAGTTTTGAGCTATAAGCCCTGCAGTCTTGTGGATTTTCCCCCAAAAATTTAAGCGCTGAAATATGAGTTTCCCTATGTGACTGTAGTTGATGGTTTATTTTGGAATGAAGTTGACCACACTGCATGCTTCAATACACCCCCATGCCCTCCCCCATGCATGTTATTATGCCATTTAAAAAAAAAATCCTGAGCAAGACATGAAAAAAAGGTCATACTTAAATTTGGTTTTCCCAAGGTGTTTTTCAAACAGTAATATTTTCAAAGGACCATACAATATGAGTGCAAACTTGTTATTTAATATAAGCTATATTTAAAAGAAAATTTTTTTAATGGTGAGACTGAGAGCTAGCAGAGGTATCTTTACAATTAGAATACATAAGGTAAGTGCTAAATAGTAAAGGTTTTTAAATACTTGTTCTTAACATTTGTTTAACAAATATCTCACACCATTGATTTCTTATTTGATTTCTTTTATCAGGAAATACAACTACAACAACGGCGCCACCAGTTCCACCACCTACTGACTACGGTATATCTTTTATAATTCTGTATGCATCAATATACTTTAATACACTGTTTATAAAAATGTTAGAAGTGACCATGCCAATGTCGAAATGAGCATTTATTTAAAGGGTCTGTACACGTTTGGTAATTGCTCATAAAATGAATGGCAGTAAAAACTTAGTTGGTAAGAAGTACAGCAGCTTCTGATAGTATAAAGCATTTTGAGAAACATTTCACTTTGAAGTAAGGTGGTTCTGGACAAAGGTATCAGTTTTTATCCAAACAAATTTGAATCTGAGAAGTGTTTCTGTCAGAAACATTCTCAGATTGTGTATTCCAGTTGCAGATTATTCTTCCTGCATGGACATTACCCCTCCAGATTTTCGGCAATATCTCAAAAACGCTACCACCTTTTGAAATGAAATTTTTACAGGTTAGTTTTAAGGTATATATCTACAACCATATAGGATTGAAACAAACACTGGGTTCCAATTACCAAACGTATACAATGTCTTTAGAGAGAGGGGCTCCAAGGTCAAATTAAGTTTTGTAAATGCTTTCTTTTTCCAATTGATAGAGTCCTCATGAAATTTGGGAAAACAAATTACAAGTCTCTAACCTCAAGTGTACATGTTGTAAAATGTCATTTTATTTGATACTCTTTCATCGGACAGCAAAAACAAATAGGTCTTTACAGTCCAAAGAGGTTTTTTTGTCACCAGTCAAAATGTCAAATTCAATGCTATTTCAGGAATGAACTGAACATTCTTTGTAGAAAAATGTACAGACCACATATTTGAAATGTGACGTCATCGAATGTTTTCGGACTTGACCAACATTGCACTTGAAGGGTATCAAACACAGTGGTATTTTACACCATTTTAACCAGAGGTATAGAGACTTGTAATTTTTTATCACGCTTTCATATGGACAAAACTGAATTTGACCTCGGAGTCCCTCTTTATTTAAGCGGATGAAACAAGTGGTTGAGATTTCAGGTACAACATTATACTTGTGGTGGAATACCCTGTTTTCTTGAGAATGACAGCATCATGACATTGAAGTGGTCACAAGTTTGGTATGAGCTAGCTGGTGTTTTCTTATCGACATTTGATTGGCCCTACGAAATTGTTTGTTTGGCGTTACTGGACAACCCAAAAAATGCTGATATTTTACATTAATTGTGGAGGGAAAAAGAAATTAAAAATCTACGAAATACACTACAAGAGTTAACAATATTCTAATATAGACAATATCACAAAATGTGTGTTTATAACTTTGAAATATTTTTACCGGACTGTGGCTAAATAGAAATCTGATGAGAGGCGAAAAGCATTTAAGCCCCCCATGTTTTATGGCTCGGGGTTATCCCCATGCACAAGCTATCGTATCGGGCTGATATGTATGAATTGCGTATCGTTACGTACAAATTAAGGGGGGGGTTGGTTGGGGAACTTGACATCAAATTCACAAAGATCATCAAGATAACCCTCACTAGGAATTTTAAAACCAAAGATAAACACCAAGTAAAAAACATTCTGAGGACCTCGTTTTCAATTCAGCGTGCTTCGGCAAAACTTCCAAAATTTTGGTCCAGGAAAACTTGGGCAACCCTGTGGCCCATACTCCAAACATGCAGTTTTTGTAAATGCCTTTCTCTGCCCCGATCCTTAGTATCATCTTATACGGCTTTATCAAACGGCATTTCGACATACGCCTCTGGTGTTTTGAAAAATGCAACCATGTCAGCTTCTTGCATTTTTGAAGCTTATTTTGTTAATATATGCACGCTTTTTAAATGTATATAAATTGTTTTTACCCTTACACTGATGTGTATTAAACGCTGTAAACTCAGTACTTTCCCGAGTTCTGTGAAAAAAAAATCCACAGGCAAATCACTCGGATGGGATTGTTTTTATGTAAATTTAAAATTTAAGTTTTTATACTTCAAACAGCTACTTGAGCGAAAACATTTTAGCGGGAATGCCATTTAAACTTCTTTATAATGTGTTTGTTTATCTTTTAAATGTAATATTTTACACTTCTGAATTTTTCGTAATTATCAATAAAAAAATTAGGCCCTAACCTCATGGTTTTGAAAAACTAGCTTTGAAAAAACAATACTTTGATGTCATTAGTGGGAGGTTGCTTTGTTATAACCTCCATGTTGCAACAAAGCGGCTATACAAAACGGAGCTCCCACATATGTAACATGGGCCAGACGTAACATGAGTGATGACGCAACAGGGGCTTTTCGCAAATCTTTCTGAAAAGCACCAGAGGAGGGTATTCAAAATGATTGGTTTTTTTTTTTACAATTAATAATCTGTTTACTCTCATATGTGAACTCAATTTCGTTATTGATTGAACATATTTTAGCAAAGGTCACTTACTGCCATTTTCATTCAAGCTGGTCTTTAAAGGGATTGTATACGTTTGTTAATTGGAACCCACTGTTTGTTTCAATCCTATATAGTTGTAGATATATATAACCTGTGAAAATTTCTTTTTAAAAGGTGGTAACATTTTTGAGATATTGCCAAAAATCTGGAGCGGTTATGTCCACGCAGGAAGAATAATTTGTAATTGGAATACACAAACGTTACTCCCAGATTCAAATTTTGGGGGGGATAAAAAGTGATATCTTTCTCCATAACCGCTGTACTTTGAAGTGAAAAGTTTCTCAAAATGCATTATACTATCCAAAGCTGCTGTACTTCTTACCAAGTAAGTTTTTATTGCCATTAATTTTCAGAGTCATTACCAAACGTATACAGAGCCTTTAATAATCATGTTCTGATTTGGTTTATTATTACAGGTGTCCCTACTTGGCTGATTGTGCTCCTCATTTTTGTGGGCTTAATTTTGTGTGCCGCTGTTGTTTTTTGCTTCCTAATCTGCAAGGGTGTGATACCCTGCGATCGGATATGCTGCTGTTGCAGAAATCTGTTCCGTTCCAGGTGAGTACCCGCCACTATTGTTCCTTGTCAACAACAGCAAATTAATAATTGGTTTGTTAAAATATTTTCAAAAGTCACGGCCAGAAGCCGAATTGAGTTTGAATGACATTATTAGAAAGCAAAGATTTTTTTAAAAATGTTTTAAAAAATAATAATAATGTTACTAGGTCAGGGATGAGAAATGTTAGACTTTTTTCTGAATCCACACTTATGTAAGTCTGCCTGGTGAACCCAAACTTTTGTATTTTTCTCAAAAATTTAATAAGTCAGGCTCTTTGATCTACTTCTGTAACACTGAGAATACTGTTCACAAAAAGCTCCATGGAATCTACAACTCCAGGGGTTACCTGAAGGTGGAAATGCCATCATTTCAATGTACTCGTGAGATCTGGATTTATTTTGTATATATATTTTTTTATGAGAAGTCGCCTTACATCACAAGGCCTGACAGCCACTTCAAGGTGAGGGTTACACTTAACTGATTTGGGCTGTTGACCCAAATCAACTGTCACCAAGGCACACTCTGGCCACCTACCCCTAGGGCTGAAACAGGGTTACCCCTCTTCACGGTCCGTAATGCAGGCATGGGTATCATCCACTAGGAGCCTGGCTGGTAGAGCAGACTACACTACATTTCCCAACTTTTTACGAAGCAATTATGGTTAAGGGTTTTGAACCCACACTCTGACAACACCTGGGGCTCAATTTCATAGAGCTGCTAAGCACAACAACCAAATTTCCATGTGTTGCATATTGCTTGTTACTGGTATTCAGCTGTTGTTTGCATATCCCGAAAATCACGTGGAAATTTGGTTGGTAATCCTGTTTTTATCAAGGAAGAAATTTCATGCTGAGCAAATTGTTGTGCTTAGCAGCTCTATGAAATTGGGATCTGAGCTTGGGTCCGGTGAACTAGACCGCTCGGACTTTTTCGTCGGCAGTGACTCTCAGTCTCACCCCTGAATGTAATAATAAATACTGACATTCTCATCATACCAAATGAACCAGGGCCCACAAAAAGTAGCTAAGCACAACAAAATTATGCTTACCAGAATGAGGTTACCAGCCAAACTAGCATACCACAAGTACAATTTATGACTGGTATCCTGCTCATTTCTGCTTAGCAGAAAATTGTTAAGCAATATTTTCTGCTAAAAGCAGCTCTACGAAATTGGGCCCAGACTCTTTTTCATCCAACCTCAGTTTGGTCACAGTGATGTGAATAGGCACAAATTGGACGTTGTATCAAGATGGAAATCTGACCCTTTTATTCACAATTCTCATAAATCATTTGTCTATTTTATCGGCTTAAAAGACAACCTACATTTAATAGGCATGATATTCGTCCTACTTTAGTCTGATTTCAAATCTTTTTTTCTCGAAAAAAATCAGAAAAACTGTGATCAAAGGCAGGGTATATTTTTGGTAATTGTCAAAGACCAGTATCCTCACTAGGTGTATCCAAACATTATGCATACAATAACAAACCTGTGAAAATTTGAGCTCAATTGGTCGTCGAAGTTGCAAGAAAATAATGAAAGAAAAAAACACCCTTGTTGCATAGAATTGTGTGCTTTCAGATACCTGAGAAAGGCTTCATGCCTGAAGCATTTGTCAGATTCAAATTTTCGGGTGAAAAATTACCTCTTTCTCTAAAATGACGTACATGTATATTACTTCAAATGGGGGCCTTTCTAGCCTACACCATGTGTACATGTATGTCAGCCTTTGCACTTAATAAAATTGTCGAACTTTTTTTCCATTGACGAAATATCATTCTGGTGGCTGAGTCATCATGTTGTGGGTTCGAATCCCGATCATGACACTTGTGTCCTTGAGCAAGACACTTAACTATAATTGCTTCTTTTCACCCAGGGGTAAATGGGTACCTGTTAGGGCAGAGATGGTTCATGTGATTGATTTAGCTTAGTGCGCTACATTAATTGGCAGCACAGGCTGTATACTCCCCAGGGAGCTGAGATGGTTTAAGGAATAAAAAAAATGGCCCAGTGACCAGGGATAATAATGTTGGAGCTTCATGAGCATCACTGAGTGATGATTTTAGCGCTATATAAGAAGCCACTATTATTATTATTATTATTATTATTATTATTATTATGTGTTTACTGATTTAACATTGCCGTGTACTTCACTGCAACATGACAGTTAATGAATTAGGACTACTATTTGGCAAAATACATGTAGACTAAAATTCTCCTGCAAATTTGAACATTTGGACCCGATGAAATGCATGATGTTGTCTCCTCCACTCATTATGAGGTTCCCTGGGAGAATAATATGCGTGTGACTTTTGCAATCAATATTAGAGAAAACCTTGCGTGGTTGGTTTAATTACCCCTAGCAACAATCGTCATGGTAGCCACGGCGCTGTGACAACAGACCTGTATCCTGCTGACACTGCCTTTGTCAATCAAGTTAGGATATGTGCAATATTATTAATGTACACCGATGCAAATATAATATGACAAAGAGGACGGGACTATTTGCCATTCCAGCCTCACTTTGGTTAACCTGATTTCAATGGGAGAAATGTAAAATGGATGCCACATGATCAAAGGTCAGTAGAACCTTGTGCATGAGACGTCATCCGCAACGACCTTTGAGGTTAAAATCTTATGAAACAATTAGAAGTGCAGGTATGTGCAATGAAAAGGAACAAATAACCTTCTTTTGAAATCTGTGTGAGGGCGCTCTACCCCAGCAACATCATGTGCATAAGGTCTATCAGCCGTAATGGTCACCATGGTAACCAACAGTCACAATAGCCTCAGTGACTTAAGGCCCTTTCACATGAGACAATTTTTAACAAGACTGAGACCTTGACTAAAATCACATCGATGTTAAAAAAACCAGCAAATAGCAGTTGTGTGAAAGCTATCCTTGTTAAGTAATAACCAAGGACCCTTGTTATTTTCAACAGAAACCCAGACCTCCTAAAAAAACACCCCAACAACCCTGTTAAAATCACCACAATATGTACCGTGAAATTATTACTGTGCCATACCCAAGGACCCTTGCTATGGCGATATCATTATTCTCATGTTCCCCCCCCCCCAAAAAAAAACAAAAAAACAACAACAACACAAAAAAAAACCACAAACAAAAACCCACACAAAAAACACAAAAAAAAACCCACCCACACAAAAACAAGGGGCGTTGGTAAATTTAGATGGAACGTTTTGATCATGGGAAATCTAATACTCCTGTGTGGCATCCCTTAACTGTTTCACCTGTTTTGTTTTTACAGTAAAGTTAAAGATATGGATGAAGTACCCATAGAGGAACAAGCTGGGAATGGTAAGATTAAAGTTGAGAAACATCATCGACCTGGAAGTTTAGAGTTAGAGCCGGTGGAGGTTGAACAAATTATCTCATCTTGCAATACTTCTGCTCCATGTAAGCCCCCGTAAGTCCATGTGTTCTACAGTTCTGTCACACTAATATTTTGTGGTGGTTAACATCTTCTTACTATCTAATCTTTTTTTGTATTGCTCTTTTTCAAACTTGTTTTAATGCATATTGTTAACGTATCCAGCAAGATATACTCACCAAATACTTGATATTGGTAAACTAATTGTAAACACAATCGATTTCATCAGATTGGCAATGAACCCAATCGATGACCAGAGTCACTGTGACTCATAGTGGGTTTACAAAGTAGATAAACCAAGCAAGAAACATGCTGTGTGCTTCCAGGATAAGCATGGATGCTGCCGAGTGCTTCTACGGTAAGGTGGTAAGCAGCCATGCTTTTCCATGCACACTAAGCATTGTTTGCTTAGCACACTAAGTATTGCTTGCTTAGTTTGTTTACATTGTATACCCACTATGTCATAAGTCACACGACGCCGGTCACCGATTGTTTCTTTGGCGCCGTTTACCAGTTTACCCCAAAATTTCCAGTATTTTCTACTTAAAAAAAAAAAAAAATGTTTTCAGTGAATGCATTCTTTGGTCAGAAAACTCAATTAAGGACAACTAAATACCAACTAAAATACAACAAGGTAGTTTGAAAAAAAGTACTTGTACATTCTTAAGTGGTTTAAGTAAAGATTATCACTTTGATCAAGTTTGTTCACAGTTTCCCCCAAAATGTGCTGTGATCTTCCACGTTAGTGAGTTACATAATCTCAATTTATGAGGTTTTCATGTTGGCGTTTGGCGTTGTAATGCTGATTTATAGGCAAAGTTATAAGAAAAATACAATAAAAGTCACCTGTGAAAGTTTCAGTTGAAATACAGTGTCTACTTGTTGAGAACACAAGAAAAACTGTCATGGTATTTCCAATCAAATCCACTCATGTTTAGTGAGGTGACACTAGGCCATAGCCTTTAAGTATCTCTATTTCATTATCATTATTTGTTACAGCTTATATATTAAAGGCACTGAACACGTTTGGAAATTGTCAAAGACCAGTGTTCTCACTTGGTGTATCCCAACATATGCATAAAATAACAAGCCTGTGAAAATTTGGGCTCAATTGGTCATCGAAGTTGCAAGAAAATGATGAAAGAAAAAACACCCTTTTTGTACAAATTTGTGTGCTTTCAGATAGGAGTAAAAACTTCTTGCAAGAAGTTTTTATTATTTTAGTGAGAAATTACCTCTTTCTCAAAAACTACGTTACTTCAGAGGGAGTCGTTTCTCACAATGTTTTATACTATCAACAGCTCTCCGTTGCTTGTTACCAAGTAAGTTTTTATGCTAATATTTGTTTTGAGTCATTACCAAACGTGTACGATACCTGTAAGTATGATTTGAAACTTAGCATGGCGGGAGTACAATCTAATATAATCTAATTATACAATCTTGTAAATATATTAATTAAGTCTTTCTTCAAGTCTTTCATTAAACGCGAACAAATCATTTTGACTGCGACAAAAAGGTAATATATTTAAATTTGTTGTGAGGTCAATTCCAGCTCAAAGACCACCAGGCTCTTGCTATCTCAACCCTCCAGTGTTTATAAATTTCACACCTTCTTAACATCGGTGCCGTAGGGCTTTGTTTTTACAAACCTCGGTTTAGGCTCAGGCTCCAGGCTTCGTTTGAAGTTGGAAACACCGTACAGAATGTACACTGCTCCTAAATTGATGACAGAGCCCAAGCCGGTGTCATATGGAAATCTGTCCCCCCGGAGATTCTGTCCCCATACGGGAAATTAACATGGGCTGAAGGAGGATGATTCAAAAGAGGGCGCTATCAAAAGAAGTTTGTACACAGTTCGCCGTATGGGGGGACAGAATCTCCGGGGGACAGAATCTCCTGCCACACCGGAGCCCAAGCCAGGGTTTGGTAAAAAGGCGTAGTATTTGATATCAATAATTTACCATGAGTTCTCTTTCTGTTCATTGGTTCTCTGTATTAACGCTGTATCTTTTCTTGGTATCATGATTCTGAAGCTATTCTATGACTCATTTTTCAGCTTTCATTTTAACATCTTAATTAATGAACTAATCCAACCTCGTTCCCAGGGGTGTACGATCTCGCCGCACCATATTTTTGGTTACCAGAATGCCTTGCTCGATCATAACCCCTTGGAAGTGTGACTTTGAAATGTCCAAATTGAAATGTGCATTAATATTGGATATTTTTACTAAGTCCTGTGGCTGATCCACTCTACACGCGCTCTCAAAATGGTAGCCCGCAAAAGAGGCAGTCAAGTCATAGAGCAACTGGCCCTATTCCTCTTTGATCTTGTGACATCTCTATAACTGTGTGAAGTTTAGGGTGACCGTAAAAACATGATTCATTTGATGTGGATTGCGTCAAAATACTTGCATTTTGACACATGCGTACTTAGCGCACTACAAGCGCTCGAAAGTTTGAACAAGCGTGCGTTTAGCCAATCAGCGTTGTGTTTCAGTGCTTCCCTTCCAGGGGTTAGTGACGAGAGGTATCGATACGGTTCGCTGCCCACGGTAGCACTTTGGCTGGAACTTATTATACAAATAGCATGTCCATTACAATGACCACATCTATGAGTATAAAATGTAACTTTGAAGGGATATACGTTTGGTAATTGGAACCCACTGTTTGTTTCAATCCGATACAGTTGTAGATATATACAATAGAACTAACCTGTGAAAATTTCATTTCAAAAGGTGGTAGCGTTTTTTGCCGAAAATCTGGAGCGGTTATGTCCACGCAGGAAGAATTTCTGCAATTGGAATACACAATCTGAGAAACGTTACTGTCAGAAACGTTTTTCAGGTTAAAAAATATGATATAATTAATAAAAAAATATTTAAAAATATGATATATTTTTCCATAACCTCAGTACTTCAAAGTGAAAAGTTTCCCAAAATGCATTATACTATCCAAAGCTGCTGTACTTCTTAAGTAAGTTTTTATTGCCAATAGTTTTCAGAGTCATTACCAAACGTACAGAACCTTTAAACTGGTAGAAGATCAAATTCCAAGTTTAAATTCTCTAGAATTCCGAGAATTAATTTGCCGATTTTTGACAGTCGGACTTTTTTTTATTGAATACAGAAATACAAGTTGAAGTCAGTAAATTAATACAATCCATGCATGCAGCTTTTCAGCTGATCAGCTGATTTCCTCGTTTTGGGTCTCTCCTCTTGAAAACTGAAAAACACAGTGCAAAGTCGTTACTTTGCATGGAAATTTCCTCTTTATTTCTAACAAACTGCTGTTGCATTCCTGCACAGTTAGTTAAAAATTATTCCGATCACTTTCCTTACCATAGGCGACTTTAGTCGACTGCACTCATACCCCCTCTTCCTTACCATAGGCGACTCGTCGACCAAGCATACACACCAAAAAGTACAAAAAAGTGTTTGAGATTACATATCACGTTTGCTTTGTAAATAAATAACAAGATAGAAAACAAGTAACTACATGTTGTATATATTTTGTTGAGGCGGAAAGAAGTTGCGAAAAACAAGAATATTTATTAAAACGTTTTATAAAAGTATTTGCAATTTAATAAACACAAACTTCAAAATGTAATCTGATAATCTCCTTAATTTGTTTCCACTTCCTTGTGTACATGTTTGTCCTGTGTTTGTTTGTTTGTTTGTTTTTTTGTTTGCTAGCTTCCTGCTTAGTACATCCCTGAGGATGTATATCTTTTTTCCTCACTGGCGGTGAAGATTTTTATCTATAACATTAATTCTTTACTCAATTTGTTGAGAAGCTCTGAAAGAAAAACAGAAATTGTAGCACTTTATTGACTAACTAGTAGGAAATAGCAGCTTAAGCTTTCGTAGCAACGACTACTAAGTTGTCGTTGCTACGAAAGATTATGCAGATATTTCTTACTACTTAGTGAGCAAGTGTATTTAGGACATGGTAAACAAAAAGCTATTTCGCCCGAGCGGATAAAATAATTTCAGGCAAATTAGTAATCCGCCCGGGCGGAATTTTTTTTTTTACCATGTCCTAAAAACACTTCCATAAGTTAGTCATTAAAGTGCTACAATTTATTTTCCTCTCTGCAACTACCTGACTAACTCAGTTTGTTGAGAAGCTCAAAAAGAAATCAGAAATTTTTCATTAGGATTTCTGTGTTACATTGAAATTTTGCAGACGGGGACAAAGTGAAGATGGAGGGGGAGTGCATATAAAAAACAGTAAGTTCATCACTGTGTAAACTATTAACCAATCTAATTCTAGGTAATGCGGCCGAAAAGAGACCACTCTCTAGTCTTCATTCTGGTCAGCAAGTTATACTGACGACCCACACCCCTGAACACACAAGTGAGTTTTAGTAATAGGTTTTATAACTGCATTATTGACTGCCTTGTAGCCTCAGTACAAGCTGATGAACTTAAAGTTAGGATCGTAGATTGGTAAAGACTCCAAACAGTAATGACCAAACTATTCTGAGAAAGGATTCCCTTCGAAGTATGGTTTGGATAATTTGTCACCCTAAAACATTTGAAACTGAGAAACGATTCATGCATGAATTTCTGAGAGTTGGTGTCCAATCGCGAATGCTGCGGCCAAACATGCAGTTGGTACCAGCTGTCACCTCGCTAAACGTGGATGGATTTGACGTTCTTGTGAGAGTACTGTGACAGTTTTTTGCTGTTTTTGCAGCAAGTAGACACTATATTCAGCTGAAAACTTTCACATGTGACTTTAAATGTGTCTTTATTTTGAAAGTTTATAAATAAGCATTATGTCGACAAAAACCAATCTATGACTCTCAGGACCCTACCTATATTCCCACAAAACCTGACACTCGTGTTTTGAAGCTACTTTTTCAGCACATCGTTGAATTTGTGTGCAGCACCAATTTTATTAATGAAATCTATTGACGCAAGACACATTCAGAGCTGCCAACTCTCCCTGATTTTGCTGAAAGTTCCCTGAAAGGAAAAACCAATATTTCCATGTTCTGATGAACAATTGAAAATCTCCCTGATTATGGAAACTTTTTCCCTATTATGTTTCATATAATTCTAAACACTCCCCGATTGTTGTAAAAAATCTCCCTGATTGCAAAATGCGAATGTTGGCAGCTCTGATAATTATTATTTCAAATCAATTCGCCGTATTTTGTACCGCGTGAGGGCGTATGTTGACCAATTTCACGTGATGAAAAACAAGCAAACAAACGGGGGTATTTTGTCATTGTTGTTATTATTATGTTTATGTATTTCGTCATTGGATGCAAATAACACGAAACTGTAATTGTGATGCAACACAAATCCCTGATGAAAGCGCCCTCATGCGGTCAAAAATAATAATTGTCAGTTGCAGTGTTGTAGTTGAGAGGTCTGTAGGTATGATACAAAGTGTGATGAGACTGAACAAAGTCCTGAGAAATTTTAGACCCAGAGACCGGAGGGGTTCGTGTCACAGATTGTGATTATAGACACTGGATCTTAAAACCTACAATTATTGTATCACGTACGAAAATCAATTCAGACCCACACCATGCAAGAACGCGATCATAACTGTTATTCTGCATTTAATAATTAATTATTATATCATGTAACAAAATAAGGTCTGACCCACCAAGCAAGAACGCGATCATTTTTGTCGTTCTGCATTTAATAATTAATCAATCTAAAATATCAGCAAGCATCCACATTGGCTCTGTGTTTTTTCTTCCTTGGCTTTCACCTCTGTGACCCAGGTTCGAATCCCAGAGTTTGTTAGTGGATTAAATTTTCAGGACCTGATTGTGTGTTTTTCCCTATTGGGGTTTTCTTCCCACATCTAAACCTGAACACTTCTTCAACATTTTCTCTACACAGGTATTCCATTCAATTCAAAAAGACCCGTTGTTCCATACTCTTGGAGAAGGTACACCAATAATTATCTTCCGGGTCAGTTGCTTATGAGGCTCCCTTGGATTCATTCTCAGAAAGATATATCAACCATTTTGTTTGTCTTTGTTTCAGTTGAGAATGAAAGTGGTAGAGATCGATCAATCTCCGTGGGTTCTCAAGCTGGTGATACCTCACAACTAATTACTAAAGTCGTCCGAAAAGGCAATACGACCAAAAAGAGAAAGAAACGTGGAAGTAAAGGAGTAACAGAGCTGAAGACATTGAATACAAGACAACCTTCTTACGATATCGACTCTGATGAGCAAGAAACCAAATCTTAAGAGGGTTATAACTGCACAATAAGTGCCTTAAAAGTAAATGAGATTGAATTCTGAAAGTGGTATTAATTTTTGTATTTTATGGTCTTTATAATGACCGTGTCTTTATAATGACTTGTCGTGGCCGAGCAGTCAAGCGCGCCGGTCTCAAGCTCTTGTGTTTCTGATCAGTAGAGTGTTGGTTCGAGTCCCAGTCTTGCACTTGTTTGTGTCCTTAAGCAAGACACTTAACCATTATTGCTTCGTCCTTGGGATGGCACGTAAAGCCGTTGGTCCCATGTGTTGTGTAATGCACGTAAAAGAACCCAGTTATACTCTTATCGCTAGAAGAAGGGGTTTGCCCCGGTGTTTCTGGCAGTGGCTGATGCTGAATGCGCCAAAGCACCTTGTAAATCCTTACATGGTGTTACATAAATGGGTCTCATAATTTAAGTACTTCAAAAACCTGTCTGGAAATAAATGATAATAAGCGCTTTGTGACGCCCGTAGACAAAGCGCTAAATAAAAACTAGTTGTTATATTATTATTATTATTATTAACGACCAACTTTTGCATTGAATTTTTACTAGTTTTCTCCTGGTTGACGAACTAAACAAGGTTTAACCAAAACTCACGCAACATGTAAAAATATAGACAATGTAACCTTTGTTTACAATAAGAGTGACCTTGCGCATTTCGGGGCCTTTCTGGCAGGCAAGATACTTCACTGGTGATATGAGAAATTGTACAGTTCAAGTGGCGTTTTGTGACCGAGCAGTTAAGAGCACCAGACTCCAGCTCTGGTGTTTCTGATCAGCAGAGTGTGGGTTCGAATCCCGGTCAGGGGCACTTGTTTCCTTGAGCAAGATACTTAACCAAATGCTTTTGTACTTCTGCTGGGACATTAAGCCGTAGGTCCTGTGTACTATGATTGGTAGTGCACGTAAAAGAACCCAGAACACTTATCGTGGAAGAGTACGGGTTAAACCCTGGCTAAACCCAAGTGCGCCCTCAGTGTTCAAGTGTCTGATCCAACTTTATAATTAGCATATTTACAATAAGAAGTTAAGTTTGTAAACATCTGCAGTCGAGACCTCTGTCCTTCTTTTGTTTGTACACCAACTTTTCGGCTACAGCTCCCATTGGTTTTGTACACACCTTTCCAACATGAGACCTTTACCCAACCGGGGACCCTATTGTTCTATTTTTGTTATAGGTCCCCAGTTTGAATGTGGACCTCTTAGTCTCCCTCTTTTGTTTGTACTTGATTTTTTGGCAACAGCTCCAATTGGTTTTGCACATATCCAACTGAAGATCTTCACCTAACTGGAAACCCTATTGTCCCTTTCGGTATAGGTCCCCGGTTTGAATGTGTGTACCTACCCCCCCCCCCCCCAAAAAAAAACCAAAAAAAACCCCAACCCCAAAACAAAATAACAAAAACAAACAAACAAACAAACAAACACCCCCAACAAACAAACAAACAAACACCCCAACAAACAAACAAACAAACAAGCAAACCATACATACACATGTTATCATTCAAAAGTATTTCTTATGAAATACCTACAACTCTGACAAACTATGGGGATCTGGTTAGCTCCGTGGTGTCTTTCCCTGCCTTTTCACCTCGGTTGACCCCGGTTCGATTCCCACCTCAGACTGGAGCTCGTATGTACATTGGGTTTTCAACCCCTGATTGCGTGGGTTTCCCCCCATTTGGGTTTTCCTCCAACATCTAGAACAGTGAGCATTTCTTCTCGTTTCCTATTCATCCTGATGAAAAAATAATAATAATTCAAAAAGACCTTGAGTCCTTGGAAGACATTTTGTGAGAGGCAAGCCGGGATTATGTTTTTTTCACAATCCTCAAAAGGATAAACAAAAATTAATGCAATTCTTATAGGCTCCAGATAATCATTGGAGTCAGTTTGTGTGAAGTGTTCTTTATTTACTGTTTTTACTGATTTGATATTTGAGTGTACTGGTAACTGTCTATAATTACCTTTTAACTGTATGTTCTCTAAAGTTTTAAAACTGTTTATGGATCGTTATTGTTTTTCAAATTGTCGGACGATTTCACAAAGAGATAAGACTCGTTTTATCTGAAGTTAGGACCAGTAACTGGTCTTAACTTAAAACTAGTCCTATCTCTTAGCATATAGGACTAGTCCTAAGTTAGGAAGAGTTTTGTGAAATCGACCCATGTTTCATGGTTGGACACTTTATATAACTTGTTATTATTATTCAGTGGAATTACGTCACCTTACAAACAGGGCCCAATTTCATTGAGCTGCTTAAGGCATTTAAAGAACAGCTCAGCACAAAATAATTTTGCCTACCAGAATAAGGTCACCAGCCAAAATACTATTTGATATGTACAGTTTGCAACTGGTATCCTGCTCATTTTTGCTTAGCAGAAATTTGTTAAGCAACATTGTTCTGCTTATAAAGGCAGCTCTATGAAATTGGGTTCTGGAGTGGTAAAAGTTTTACACATTTCCCAGAAGTCTTTCCATGGCTTCTTAAAAAATTACTATTTTTTGATATGACTGAATGTTGAATCATTGTATTGTACTTATAGATGGTGATAATGAAGAAAGGGTCTGTATACGTTTGGTGATGACTCTGAAAATTAATGGCAATAAAAAATTAATTGGTAAGAAGTACAGCAGCTTTGGATAGTTAAATGCATTTTGAGAAACTATTCACTTAGAAGTACTGCGGTAAGGGAACTAAAGATATCACTTTTTATCCCCCAAAATTTGAATCTGAGAGAGTAACGTTTCTCAGATTGTGTATTCCAATTGCAGATTATTCTTCCTGCGTGGACATAATCGCTCCAGATTTTCGGCAATATCTCAAAATTAGTGATATCACCTTTTGAAATGAAATTTTTACAGGTTGGTTTTATTGTATATCAATAAGTATATAAGATTGAAACAAACAGTGGATTCCAATTACCAAACGTATACAATCCCTTTAAGTCTGCAATACCTCTAGAGAATTGAATGTATTATAACTTGAAGTGAAGATTGAGATGTAATCTCACAAAACACAAATCGGGTTTGGGTATGATAGCTTGTATATACTTGATGAGAAAAAAGAGAGTTAATATTGTCATGTTTTAAGTGTGTTAATACTTGGTGAGAAATAAAAAGGAATAGTGTTATGTTTGAAGTAAAGTTTTGTAAAGATGCACAACTCGGACAAAGGATGTCCATAAAACAAAGCTTTTTTCTTAATCGCCCAGCTGTTGCCTCGCCAATTTATTTTGTATTTTGTAATCGAGTATTCTGTGTACATAAACAAACTTAAGGCAATGTTGAATTGTTTGGTTTATATTTAAGAATTGTTTGTTTTGATCATTTAGCTGATATGTTGATAAGTTAATTACCAAGATGAAGCCTATAGGTTGTTAGAATGTTAGAATTCTTGGTTTGAATAAAATTTTACCCCAAATTCGAGCCCTGATATGCCCAGACATGCATTGTAATATACAGAGCCCACAGGAAATCCTTGGTCTTGGCATTGGTGCCCCTCTAAAATGTTCCCGTAGAAAATGTTCTAACTGAAGTGCGCTTTGCAAAAGAAAATAGTTGTTTATTTCAAATGCTGAAGAATGAAAACGGGCCATAATTGAAAAATGAATTAACTGTACCCATTTATTGGATTCTAAATAACTAACCATGCGTATATTCAAAGTTAACAGTGACTGTAATCATAACTTGCTATAGGACCATTTTATCCCTCGTAATTGTTTAAGTGTGTAAATACTTGGTGAGAAATAAAAAGGAATAGTGTTATGTTTGAAGTAAAGTTTTGTAAAGATGCACAACTCGGACAAAGGATGTCCATAAAACAAAGCTTTTTTCTTAATCGCCCAGCTGTTGCCTCGCCAATTTATTTTGTATTTTGTAATCGAGTATTCTGTGTACATAAACAAACTTAAGGCAATGTTGAATTGTTTGGTTTATATTTAAGAATTGTTTGTTTTGATTATTTAGCTGATATGTTGATAAGTTAATTACCAAGATGAAGCCTATAGGTTGTTAGAATGTTAGAATTCTTGGTTTGAATAAAATTGTTTATGTTTTCGGATTTGTTTGAAGTGGAAGATTCTTAATTTGAAATGACGCAATGCAACAAACCTGTGTAAATAATATCAAATTCATGATTGAGTGGAAACATTGAACAATTTTTTAACGCATTTTGGGGGGACACTGTTCCTAATCATATCATGCTCCCCCTTATTAATGGCAGCTGCTGAAATAAGAAGCAATGATTTATGGGGTCTACAAATGCTTTTTCTTGTGTAGTTGACATTTTATGCATAAAATGGGGTTGAACAAAGAAAATTTGAGTGGGATTTGAACCAACGACCTCCTGTTTAACGTGCCGGTGTTCTACCAACTAGCCCTATGTTGCCGGTCTCCCTATTTAGTCAATATCTTTGTTCGGGGTGCCAATTTATTTCAGAAAGAAATATCTCTCTTAAGGATTGGTAGGAAAATTATAATAATGAGCTGCCATCAATATTGGAGGCAAATGCCCTCCAATTACACCACCGTCTATATGCTGATCTATTGTTCAGGGAGATTGGTAGGGGGGGGTGGGTATAGACAAATGCTCAAATAAAGAGGTTTGAATGACAAAAAATTCATCTTTGACAGAATTACACTGTGTGCTGAAAGTGCCATAACAAGCGCGGGGGGCCTTTGCCCCCACCCCCCAAAAAGAGATACCAAAATGATTTAGCTCAATTCATCAAAAGACCCTCTCCTAGTTCTGTCTTTGCCCCCACTAGCCCCCCGCCCCCCCCAAAAAAAAAAACCCCAAAAATAAAAACTCCACCCTAAAACGTTACTGTCAGTAACGCTTCTCAGATTCAAATTTTTGGTGTTAAAAAGTGATATCTTTTTCCACAACCGCAGTACTTCGAAGTTTCTCAAAATGCATTACACTATAACCAAAGCTGAGGTACTTCTTACCAAGTAAGTTTTTATTACCAATATTTTTCAGAGTCATTACCAAACGTATAAAGACCCTTTAAAATTGAAGGGGCTCCAAATAGTAATACAAATGAGGCAGTGTGTGTTTAAAAATGACATATTTTTGTTGCATGTTTGGGGGGGGGGCTCTGTAAATAAATTCTAGTGTATTAAACATTTTGAGCTACAAGCCCAGCAGTCTTATGGAATTTTACCCCAAATTCGAGCCCTGATATGCCCAGACATGCATTGTAATATACAGAGCCCACAGGAAATCCTTGGTCTTGGCATTGGTGCCCCTCTAAAATGTTCCCGTAGAAAATGTTCTAACTGAAGTGCGCTTTGCAAAAGAAAATAGTTGTTTATTTCAAATGCTGAAGAATGAAAACGGGCCATAATTGAAAAATGAATTAACTGTACCCATTTATTGGATTCTAAATAACTAACCATGCGTATATTCAAAGTTAACAGTGACTGTAATCATAACTTGCTATAGGACCATTTTATCCCTCGTAATTGTTCATGATACGTGCTCATAAAGGCATGTTGTGACATGGTTCTGTGCCACAGAGTGATTATGATTCACTGAGTCTACATGGATGTGGTCATGAGGTGGAAACTGCAGTAACGTTGACACCAACTACATGGAAATGTCTGAAGCAGAGTGACCAAGTTTCATGAGTTAACCCTAACCCTATCTCTAACCCTAACCCTAACCCTAACCCTAACCCTAACCCTAACCCTAACCCTAACACATACAGAAAATATTAATAAAATAAAATCACACTCTAACTTTAGGTACAACTTTGCGTCTACATTTGGGTCGGGCGAAATTTAGGTACAGGTTTGGGGCTACATTTAGGTCGGGCGACACTTAGGTACAGGTTTGGGGCTACATTTAGGTCCGGCGACACTTAGGGCTCGGGCTACATTTAGGGGCCGCACAAACGGGTGTAAAAAGAAGAAAAGAGTGAGCCCTTATGGCTTGACTTCATAAAAATTCCAGGGTGCACTATAGGGTCAACTCAAGGGGCATTTGGAAGCATGACATCAAAATGTTTTTACGCTGTTATTGTAGTTTCAAATCGACTAACTCGCATTGTCAAAAGATAAACTTGTATTCGACTGTCATGACTCTGACTTGACACTGACAACTTGTGCCACAAGAATCACATATTTTGCCAACAATAACTTTCATGAAAACTACATTGGAAACTTGTATTTTGATCCGAGGAGAATTGTCCATAACATATACATGTACATGGACAGCACCAAGTATACATTTATAAAGTTTAGTACACAAAATAAAACATGGGATATTATAAATGTTCCTTATGAAATAAATAAGGGAAAGAATTGTCTGGACTTTAACTTTTATGCACGTAAATTTGTCAGCTAGTGATTCAGATTTGACTAAAACTTGTTAATGGTAATTTCTAAGGGAAATTGACTTCTTCAAAAATTAGGACCCGCTCCTTTCCTTCCTGCAAGTTCCTTCAGCTAGGTTTGGGCATTTTCAGAGATCTCAATATTGAGATATGATTTGATTTTTGTGTTTCCAAGGAACATGAATTACTTTCTCTTTTCTTCAGATTAGTTATGGACACTCGGCCAAGTGTAGTAAAAGTTGACCGTTCACAGTGGATAATTTAAGTGACGCAAACGACATCAGATCACTGCTAATGTTCTGTTCTGCACGTTTTATTTTGAAGTGTTGGTGATTACAAACAAAGAATTAAACTAACAGCTTGAACCACATTCATTTATAGGCATACCTGGCAATAATATAATTTTTAGTTCCACTCAGGTTTGCTAAAAGGTAAACCAATGTGTGATCTATAAGTAAAAATGCAACAAGGCCTTTTTAAAATTAATAAATATCTAGTTATTGCAGGGGTGTCAATGCTGGCAAAAAGGTCTGAAACTTGGCCCCTTATCTTAGGAGGTATAATGGCAAAATGATTGTGGTAAGCCCTGGAGGAGTTACAGATTTCAAGGAGCTTTTGGAAACGGTATCCTTATTAGTGCTAGAGGAGTAGATCAACACTTATTTTTTTAAACCTTTCCAGTCCAAATTCCTTCCACCCAGTTGCCAAAGTGAACGATTCAAAAGGACTGGCCGGTAGGCCGTTACAAGTGCTTATCACTGGGTCAGGCATTCCAATCTTATCCAAGTCCAAACAAATTGATGTGGAGTGACAAAGGAGAAAAGGATATAATAAAATAATACTATGAGTATTCATAATGCGCCGATATCCATAAAAAAAGATGCTCATGCGCAGTAAACCAGAAAACTGAAGGAAAATAAACAAGTATTTATATAGCAACTACCTGAAAGAACACAAAAACAATATACTTTATGAACTATAAGCTTGAATGAACAACAATGTTTTGAGAGTTTCCTTAAAACTACTAACAGAAGATATGTTACGAATATTTAGAGGAAGTTTATTCCAAAGAAGAGGACCTGCATGTGAGAATGATTGATCCCCTCGGGTATTGTGAGTGAGTGAGACAACAAGCAAGGACAAATCTGAAGATCTATAAGGCGCTTAGAGGGTTTATACTGAGTCATTAGAGCAGAATTATATATATTTGGGCGGAACCTTGTAAGGAATGCAATCCAAGTAAAATATTGGCCTTATATCCAAACTGCCTCGTCTGTCATTTTAGTTTTTTACAACTTTTCTTGTGCCTTTGTGGCTCCGTTCGAGACTTGCAGGATCATGGCTTGGTTTAGCACTCTTGCCTTGTGTATTTTACTACAGTCAAGTTAAAAGTACTATCGTGATTTGCATAATTATAGGTCATTCTTTCAAGTCAGTTAAACCGTTTAAAACCACAAAACACTTAAATTCACAAGTATTCTGGTATAAATTATTGGTGTAATAATATGAATTGAAGTCCTTTGCGCCCAAAAGTCATTTTAACGGTTCACATTGAGAATATCACATTTGAATACTTCTTAGAATTCAAAACCCTAAAATACAGCCACACTAATATTTTATTCAAAGTAATAATTTTGTTTACCTTTTTGTTTATTTAAAAAAATTACTTTTTCCCTTTTTTCAATCATGCACAAAAAACCTCATTTTCATTCTCGACTATAATCTCAAGTGTCAAAAAGGAGGCACGGTTTCGATCGTAGGTTTGGCTTACACAAAAACGCACAGATAACTTTTATACAGTAATGCACAGATACACCTTTTATGGTTTTGATAATGGCACAAAGTACAAGGGGACTAGTTTCCCTCCATCCTACAGTCTACAGTAGACAGTGTTTTATGGCCAAGAAGAGGAAAAATCAATTCCTACCTTCAGCTCCTCTGATTTATTTTCATTTCAAATGTTTTCTTTTTGTTGTAGCCCCTTACCAAGAGTGGCTTTAAGCCTTGTTTGGGGCGAACTTTCATTTAAAAAAAGTACGAGTGAAGACTGAGTGTACGATGAGTGACGTCCTCGATCCCGTCATATTGTCAAATATGAAATGAATTCAGCATGTAGCCTTGTAGAATATTTAGTAAATTGGAAATTACTGTACTGTTTCAGAGACTTTAAACTGCAAGTGATATCGTTGCAAAGAAAAGATTGGTTCAATGAAAAATATGACGAAACCTGTTTACTGTTAAACAAAAAAAATGAAAATGTGTGCCCTAGAGGTTGACACTGTTTGTTCGAAATTGTTGCTCTGAACGCGAACCCTCAAAAAACACCACAATATTTCATCGCCCTTCATTTGTTTTTCTAGGTGCGCACTCTATAGTTCAATTTGAGTACAGTTTTGCAATGTTGGTAATTTTTTTGCGTCTGTTCACTTCGAAGCTCATCAAACATAGTGCCTCTTTTAATGTTCCCCTTTTAAAGTTTCTCAGCCCTTTTGAAAACCAATCAAATATATTTTTGGACAACTGAACTTCAGATTTCTTTTCAATTTTTGGCAGGTCAGCCGTTTGGAATTTTTGCTAATTACCCCATACAAAACACCCCCGAAAATGTGCTTTAATTTTACTCTGAAAGCATACTGATTATGACGTTCATACTAAAACCATTTTTGCTTTGAAATATTTCCCTCTGATATGAAGTCATATTCGAGAAAACTGTACCATGTTAACATAATACCTATGTTTCTGAAACAAAACCGAACTACTGAAACAAAACCGAACTACTGTTTCATTTTTTTTTTTCAGACACTTTTACAAGAAAAAATGGTGTCAAAAATTAAACAATGTTAGACATGTCTTGTCATATGGTGATGATTATAATTATGAATGGTCTCTAAAGGGTTAAGCAGCTCTATGAAATTGACAATATTTTTGACCGCGTGAGGGCGCTTTCATCAGGAATGTCTTGCATCACAATTACAGTTTCATTTTATTTTAATTGCCCCGTACGTAGTTTTCTCGCACCAATGATGAAATACATAAACATAATGACGACAACAATGAAAAAAAAAACCGTTTGCTTAGGCCTACTTGTTTTTCATCACGTGAAATTGGTCCACATACGCCCTCACGCGGTCAAAAATACGGCGAATTGGACCTCAGGTGAGGCTGATTTCCACACTTTACATTCATAACACGTTTTCATTCGACCAACTAAAATAATAATTGAATACTCACCAAGACTGGCAATGGCAAATGCATTTATTTAATAGACATCTCCGCCTGCTCCGAGAGCCTTATAGCATTTTATTCATCGGTTAATCATTTTTGACTATCAATAAACACACCGTCTACTTGTATGTGTAGTGTCTATACGGGAAACCATTACACGTAGATGGTATGCAATAATTAATAGACACGCCTTGCATTAGCATGGGTTGGGAATAGGCCGTCTTCTTCATTAAGAACCTAATTGGAAGAATTAAAAACCTTCACACGTTGATCAGTTGCACTAGAAGGTCACTCGAAAAAATTAGCTTAAGACACAGACAAAATGTTAAATACAAATAAAAAGGATTAATTTAATGCAAAGGCTCACTGATTATAAAGTCTATCCACTTCCATGGTTTATCCAACTCATTCTAGAGAAGATTTATGTCTGATGACGTACAGTTAAAACCCTCAAACTAGGGTCGTGGCTGTCAGCACTTGCTGACATATTTTATTATTTCCATTGTCTTAACCACATCGTACACACAATCATGCCAGCTCATATGCCTTGATATCCAAGTTGGACCATGCCACGCATCCAGACGGGGGGGGGGGGGTTTCAATCAACAGAGGTCAGTGATTTGGTCAACAGAGGAGGGGACATGGAAAAAACAATAACTGTCAATGGTTGATGTAACCCAATGATACAAATTCATCAATTATACAAATAAGCTGAAATTAACCCAGGCAATACACAGACATGTAATTAACACACTTAGATTACCAAATATCGTTGAAAAGGTGCAAAGCTAAGGAAGCGTATTGCCGCCACATGAATAAACAAAATTTCTCTCTTATCGTGTACGTACACGATATCTTATCGTGTACGTACACGATAAGTCAAAAGTTATCGTGTACGTACACGATAAGTTTGGACATAGCGTGTACGTACATGATAAGTGTTGTGTACGTACGCAATAAGTTTGGACTTATCGTGTACGTACACGATAAGGTATCGTGTACGTACACGATAAGATTTTGTTATTCATGTGGCGTCAATACGCTTGCGTACAATGCAAACCCTCTTAACCTATGGGAAACGCTTTGAAGCATGATGACAACGTAAACGCGCACCAAAGAGGGGTTTGAACGGCCGAGAATACTCCTGCCCATGACACCAATGCAAAACACCAAGCGCAGTAATATTGTGCACAAAAGCAATGACACAATAAAATAAAAAACCGTCACTCGATCCATTGGGAATAAAAACGGTTCACCGAATATTCGATGTAATTTTCTTAGTGTGGTTGGATAAGTGTGTTTAGTTTATATTGGACACAACGGCATGGAAATAAATTTACTCTTCCAAAATTTACCAAAAACCAACTTTATAGGCAAAAGTTCAACATAAACAGGCTGTATAGGCCTACCTTCGGATAGTGTTTTGGTTTGCATGCACACACGCCAATATTTTGACGTTAAAATATTAAAATGAGCGACCTTGACTATTTTGTTCTTTTTTAATAACATCAGTTTAGAAGCTGTTTCGGATGGTTAAGTTATAGTTAAACCTATACCATTGTCTGAGGGGACGCTTAAATTTGTTTATAGCTCGCTGTTGTAATTAGCATTTTGATTAAAAACTTTATGACCGTGTCGTGTAATAAATGGCGACTTCATAAAGAGAAGCTACATATCGTCACCGTTTTCACGAAGAATCTTAAAAATGACAAATATAGCTTATTACAAAAAGGGCCTTTATCTCAATGAATGCATTTTTGCGTTTTCACGAAGAGCCATCGGCCCAAAAATGCATTGTAATACATTGCAACAAATGTAAGCGATAAAATTTGCAATAAATTGCAAGTTCTAATTAGCCGTGGTCAAAACACTGATAGTTAAAATTTCTAAATTTGGGGTTGAACAAAGAAAAATTTACTAGAACGGGTCTTGACTCCGGATTAACGTGCCAAAGGTCGCAGGTTCAAGTCCCGATCTAGTCAATTTATCTCTTCTCAACCCAGAATTATTAAAAATTTACCAACTCAGTTTCCCTTGTGGTTTATTACTTGATAGTTTGAATTTGTGTTTAGAATCAAAATATTTACCAGCATCTACAACGATGAGAATGAGACTATGACCGTTTTCGAAAACACGGTATCGTCTCCGGCTTCGGCTCCTGCTTCGTTGGCTATTTTGAAATCGGCACTTTCCTTACGGGGCTTCAAACGGGCAGACGGAGCCAAAGCCAGAGCCCAAGCTTAAGCCGTGATTTCGAAAAGGGCCGTAGTGCACAACAGTCAGCCCCCCCTGACCTTATTATATGTGGAGTATACAGAAGCTCTTGAGGGGACTAGACTATATTCATAGTACAACCTCGTTTTCATAGCCGTATCGATCTGTGTCACGTAATTTCCTCCCACCATGCCTTGATGATGACGAGAGAGAGAGAGGGGGGGGGGAGGGGGGATCGACAATTCTTCGGCTTAGTGCTATAAGGTCGTTAAATTGCATTTTCATTTCCGTAATGATCAAAAGGTCGTTAACTGAAACATGCATATCAATTTGAAAAATACATCAAAATCCGCAAATAATTGTTTTACTTCTAAAATGATTGTTTCTATTTGCCAAATAATTACTTTGTAGACCACTCTTCATCAACAAACTCCACTGATCAATAAATTTACCAGGAGCTCCAAAATATATGCAAAACGAATTTTATGACAACCATAGGGCCTACTAACTGCACTACGACTATAGTTCTGAGGGTTGACCACTGTATGCAGTGGTAGCAATGATATAACTCATTCATTCATTCATCTCAATATTTATTTCCATACTGCAAAATGTGCAAACAAGTAATTAGGCCTATAAAGAAGGTCAATTAAAGGGATTGTATACGTTTGGTAATTGGAACCCACTGTTTGTTTCAATCATAGTTGTAGATATATACCATTAAACTAACCTGTAGAAATTTCATTTCAAAAGGTGGAGGCGTTTTTGAGATATTGTCGAAAATCTGGAGCGGTTATGTCCGCGCAGGAAGAATAATCTGCAATTGGAATACACCGTGTGAGAAACGCTACTGACAGAAACGCTTCTCAGATTCAAATTGTTTTTGATAAAAAGTGATATCTTTTTTCCATTACCGCAGTACTTCGAAGTGAAAAGTTTCTCAAAATGCATTATACTATCCAAAGCTGCTGTACTTCTTACCAAGTAAGTTTTCATTGCAATTAATATTCAGAGTCATTACCAAACGTATAAACCCTTTAAAAAAGGATGTTTAAAGAACTTTACAAGAATAATAATTGTATGAGACACAAGTGAAGCAGAGGAAAATCAGGAGACACGTTCACAAGTCCAAGTCTTGCATATGCCTTTATGAAACAAGAAACTAGACTTACCTAACAGAACTTAAAACAGATCGTACAAGACGGACAGAGAACGGAACAGGACAAACAAACATAGCCAAAACGAACCAGCGCCAAAACTAGGGTTACATTGTATGGGTGGTGGCACCATTCTAGGGGGCACTTCTGGCCAATTAAATCTGTATAGTTTCCTTTTGCATTTTTCCTGTAAACAAGCCCCCTCCTAGCACTCTCTTAATGTCATTTATATTTTGTAAGGGGCACCCGGGGCACGGACATGAATTGGGGGCACGTCCCTCAACCCCCCCCCGTGCCACCCAATAGTTAAGCCACTGAAGTGACCCAACGAACGAGGATGCAACAGGAAGATAAATCATAACATGAAACCCACAGAGTTGAAGGACGATGAAAGATTGACAATCATTGATTTCGTTATCCACTGTAAAGGTAAACGTACCATATACATTTTTAAAATTATGTTTTCCACTTGAAATACAAGTGTTACATTAGAAGTGCATTCACACAACCCATCTGGTCAAGTATACGTGAAATTCATTGGCTCAAGTCCCCACCGGTTTTTCGGTTCTGTCGCTCAATAATTATGCGGGTATTTTAAGATGAAATTTCTATAATATATATTTTGCATTTACGATTTTTTCAAAAAAAACCTGGGAGTAATATAAATTCAGTCATGGTCATGAGTCATAGCCAAGCCAGCATGACGTGAAACGAAAACCATTCTGTTCAATATATATTTTTATTATCCTATGGACCTTAAGTTATGAAAACTTACTGCAATTGTATACCTTTTTTTCTCGAATTGATTACTTTGTTTATGTCTTAAATTTCCAGACATGTTGTCCATCACTGCAGAATCCTACAGCTTAGTGGTACCTTGAAGCTATTTGGCTACATACAGATTATCATGCCGATGGGCTCCAGTCTACAGTATACCAATCACAGGTGGTTTCTGCCGGCAATTATTAGCTTTAGTGAGCGTGATTACTTAATGCTTCAAAAGATTTGCACTTATTAATAGATACATGTGCACCATCTAGCAGCCGAAACAAAACGGGTGCACCAACACAACTGCACGCACTGCAAAAACTTGGGTGATAAAATTGACACCATGGGTGTTGTCACATATAGATACCGAAGAAAGAATCCAAATTAACATCATAGGGTGTTAAAATAACACCAATGTAATTATTTTTTGCAAAAATTAGTGTTATTTTAACATCCTATGGTGTAAATTTTGATTCTTCTGTTAGTATCTATAATGTGACAACACCCATGGTGTAAATTTAACACCCCAGTTCTTACAGTGCATAAACAGCCGCAAGAATTTGACCTAAACTTCTACTCCACCAAAAGGTCAAAGTAAAGGTCATATCTTGAATTGGCATTTCCCAATATTTCCAATGTTAACGTATCTGGACATCTAAATAAACATTTTGTAATATTTTGGCATATACTTTTTGGGAAAAAAATCAGTTTAAAAATCAACAATATTAGCCATGTCTGAGCTTAATGGTGATGACTATACACTGCAAAACGGGGGGGGGGGGGGTAAAATTGACACCATGTGTTGCCACATATAGATACCGAAGAGGGAATCTAAATTTACAATTCTGCTGACACATTAGTGTTATTTTTACACCCTATATATGATGTTAATTTCGATTCTCTCTTTGTTCCCTGTTTGTGAAAACACCCATGGTGTCAATATTAACACCCCAGTTTTTGCAGTGTACAGACATGAAGGGTGCGTTTACGCATTTTGTTACCAACCCTGCCAAAATATAGTTTTGCTTTTCAACAGATTACACCGTAATAATCAAAATCAAGCCACAGAAAGCACCACGAACTCACAATGTGCCATTAAAGGCACTGAACACGTTTGGTAATTGTCAAAGACCAGTGTTCTCACTTGGTGTATCCCAACATATGCATAAAATAACAAGCCTGTCAAAATTTGGGCTCAATTGGTCATCGAAGTTGCAAGAAAATGATGAAAGAAAAAACACCCTTGTTGTACAAATTTGCGTCCTTCAGATAGGAATAAAAACTTCTTGCAAGAAGTTTTAATTATTTTAGTGAGAAATTACCTCTTTCTCAAAAACTACGTTACTTCAGAGGGAGTCGTTTCCTACAATGTTTTATACTATCAACAGCTCTCCGTTGCTTGTTACCAAGTAATATTTTATGCTAATATTTGTTTTGAGTCATTACCAAACGTGTACAATACCTTTAAAATGGAGGAGAAAACATATAAAAACATTTGACAAATTGCCCTGGCTAAAATTTCTAAACCCAATAACTCTTTAACGTTTGTGATGGTACGTGTCCTTGCGAATGAGGTCAGTTGAGATGAACACCAACTTAAACGGCGTTGTGCTTGAAAGGTTTTAACTTGGTGAATCCCTTGGGGATGCCCAAAGTGTGTGTCTGCTCATGTAAAACGTCTTTAATTATTCACGAAAACAATTCAAATTTACAATCAAACACTTCGATTAATTGTTGTTTTGGTGTGACGTCGTCGACGGCTGTTGTATCCTATACAGGGTCTTTGCATAATTCAACTAATTACAGGTGTGTGGTGTGTGGACCCTTTTTGTATAAGTCTCATTGTGGATGGAGATTTAACGTCAAGGACAAACGTCAATTATATTTTTGTTTAAATGCTACACACAATAATTCTATATCGGGACACATTTTCTATGCGCAGAGAATATTCCACATTAAAAACAATTAAAATAAATAAATTAAAAAAATCAAAATAAATAAAAATATCACCATGAAATCAGGTTGCACCTTTAACTGTAGTGCTTCATACCCCCCGCAAAAAAAAAACCCGCCATGCAACAGCCGTTGTAAATGCGGCATCGGCAACAATCACTCATCCTCCCTGCATCTTTTCAAACTGTTGCCAGCTCACAATACGCATCATTGTAGAACATGTTCAGCTGGTGTTATACTTCGCCGCAGGGTGGACACTGCGATCGTCAATAGACCGTTCCAGCCTCCATTGTGGAAGGTAAGCCCTTCATTAATTCTCATCCCGTATATACCTGGGGTTTGTCTCTCAAAATGAAACAACAAAACCATCAAATGCTTACCCGGTGTGTTTCCACCACGCAGGTAAACGTATTGATACGAGCGGTAGTTAGTTAGTGCTCGCACACAGAAGTGAAATCCTTTTTCAAGCGGGAGTTATAGCAACGCTGGCGTGGGTGAGATCCTTGTGTAAACCAGGCCTACTATACCATCCTCCCCGCTACTCCTTATCAAACCTGATGCTGTGTTATTCTTCATCGCTCGTACAATCTACATTCCTGCTTTGAGAGCTTGGTTTGGACACAGTGCATCTCTACTCAACTGATATCGCGTGTTATTAATTGACTGTACTGTTGGAGTTACCATTGAGGGCTTGTAGTCTGCCGTGGACTTTTTAATTACATGCTGTGCTTCATATATGGCTGGAATATTTAGACACAACACCTACTGTTCGAAATCCCCCCACGATTCACCATCGCTGCAAGAGGTAGGTATAATATTGTGTGAGATAATGGTCTGTTTAATCAATATTACCCACGTATCCTTAGTCGATTTTTTGTCGAGTTTTCTCAAATGCAATGGTTGAAACTGCAGCACTGCTATTGATAAGACGTGATAAGAGGGGATTAAGTAGAACAAAATAAAAAGAAGTCTGTTTAAAACCAGGTATCTTTCACAGCATTTTAGAAGACAACTTCTGAAGTCTTGTAGCAAGCAGCTATTGTTGTATCGGCCGCTATAAATGATAATTTCCCCCCTTCCCTCACGGCTTACAGCCGGGAGGGATTGCTGTTTAACCCCAGGGGTGAGGGCTACTTCAGTGGGGCTTGAGTTAAAAAAATAAGCATGTCGCATACCAACATCGTGACATTAAATAAAACTCCATTGCGATATTGGAATTTTTTTCAAAACATGTTCTCAAGTAAACAGCGCATAGTGGGTTTACGCAAAAAAATGTGTTCGGTTGTGACTGTAAAGCTGGATTTAGAGAACTATGGCTTCTGACTGGCACCCGAACAAAAATTTTGACAACATTTAGGGAGACTGCCAGCATTAGGGATAGATAGCTCGTCGGCACGTTAATCCAGTAGTCGCAGGTTCAAGTCCCGCTCTAGTCTCTTTTGTCTTTGCTCAATCCAAAATTAACCCTACATGATGAACAAAAAATAAATCTTCTGCATTTCCGTGATTATATTAAAGTAATAAGAGTGAGTCAGAATGTTGTAAAAAGGAGTTTAGAATATCTTATTCTACACATGCGCGAAACTGTATTTACTGCTCCGTGAATTGTCGTCGTTTTTCATTTCTTGTTTCCCTTAACACCTTTTTTAGTTACATAGCAGCATAAATTTCTTCCCCTAAGGCAACAAAGCAGGCCTTCAGTGAAGTGCTATTCAGATTCTATTTCTATATTTACTCTCTGATAAGACGACAATACAAATAAATTCAGAGAGAAACAGCACATCCCAAATCTTGAAGAAAATAAAAGCGAGCGATCAGTAACCACTTGTCGATCCCCTTGTTTTGAAATCGATGATTATTTGTGTTTGAAGTATCGATTTGCGTGACTGTAACAATGGGACATGTTCCAAGAAGACTACTCCCAGCATTTGCCCAACAAACTCCTCAATATTTCTTCTCTTATGTTCCAATAATGGCCAGAGGGTCACAGGGATCCCGCACAAGGTCATGGTATCTCTCGGGCGGTAAAAGGACAAAAATAGGCGGAATGCTGGTCAACTCGTACGCACGCAAACTCGTACGCACCAACTCGTACACACACAAGTTGACCAATTGGCGTACGGGTTGGCAGGCGTACGAGTTGACCTGTTTCCAATAGGCGTACCTGAACTATATGAAAGCTTTTGTACGGAGCTCTGGAAGTGCCATCCAACTTGTTGAGATCCTGAGATAATTTACTCATGCAGGATGATGACATCATAAACGTAAGATGACGACATCCTGAGATGATTTTATCTCGGGATGACGACATCTTGAAAGTATTGGTTGTTGTCTTCCCAAGATAATTTATTTCGGGATGTCGACAACTTACTCGCATGATGTCGATATCCTAAGATTAAAGTGTATCTGGAAGATGACATCTTACTTTAGAATGTCGTTATCCCGAGATAAATCATCATGCAGTAAGTTATCCAATGATCGCAAAATGTCGGATGGCACTTACACAGAGCTCCGTGCTTTTGACTACATAATTTTGTTGTTGTTGATGCGCCATAATTTTAAACGTGAACAAGTATCATTCCAAAATCCCGTTGTCCGAATAGATTTGTGATATTACGCATGCGTACTCGATTCCTTTCCATTCCATGCCCCCCTTCGTCTGGATCCATTCGCCTCCATTCAGAGACAAACATTGGATCATTTCTGTCTAAAACCATCGAGCGAAATTTTTAGCAAAACATAAAATAGTTAAAACATTTTTTAGGTTATGCTTCTAATGGATTCACTGCGTAGGTTTATACAGCTCATAATCTCCTACCGATCCTTATAAAATAACTTATGTTGATATTTGATGATCAATGTAAGAAAGATTATACTAATTGATTGAACATTTTTGTTTAATGTTAATCCTAATACAGGTAGCTCAATTTAGCCCTGCATAATAATTTCAGCAGTTGATTAGTTGACTAAGAGACGTTTTAAGTGTATCGACCATGACTGCAAACGGTGCATGATATTGTTTGCAAAAGAGCCACAATTTATCTCTTTAAAACTCTATCAGATATACACATTCTAATATCTAACAAATGTTGTACAACATGCTCACGTGATTTTTTTGTTCAATATTTAATGGGCAGACAGTCATTAATGAAACACTATTATAATGGTGCGCTGAAAGCTGCAAGAAACATGAACCTCACGCCGTACTGCGTTTCGTGATCCTTCGTTGTTTCCGTACAAAATCAAATTCTTAAGTAAATTTGACAGGTTTTTTTTTTGCTCAAGGTTACAAGTAAATTTTTACAACTCGAAATAAAATTGATCATGGACGAAGTAATTTCAGCGTGTATTTTATTAGGAGGGGGGTTTCAGACACAATTATCTAAGAGCAGAAAGGATTTCCAACAAGATGCGAATCTGATGTAAATGACTACTGACTTCTTCTCATCGGTGATTCACAGATCCTTCTCGAGACTCTCCGCAGAGATGCAGTTACATCTTGACAAAGAGCTCTCCTGGTTCTTTGTGACTACCTCCCCTGATAACGATCAACCCATCTTCCAGGCTCATACATATAGTCAGGACCCTCATTCAGTTGATGAGACGGGTTGTAAATCAAGGACTTAATATGAAAATGCTTTTAATATTCGGGGAGGGAGTTTGGGGCTGGCTTGTGAGATAATTGCTCCGTGCATCTCCACTATGTCTCCATCTTAAACAGAAATGATGCCCCGGCGCAGCTTTTACGGGATGTTTTTTGATATCGAGTCACTAATCTTTTGAAATATTTTCCAGAAGCAATTCGCAACATAATGTAGCATGAATGTAGTTAGTTGCATTGAAAGGCATTCGATTGTAGCTTATTATACAGGATCGCATGATCATAGGTTAAAGTTCATGGTTGATGTTAAACTGACGGTAGCCGATATCGTTAGCGACCAATCGGCCTTTTATAGTTCACTCCTGCCTATATAGCCTACCGGGTGTTTCTTCCCAAGCGTTGTGAATGAAAATAAATAAGTAAAATACAAGCAACGCAAGAATTTACCACAATGTGGAAACCTTAAATTGGCAATCCATCAATTAACAACCCTCTTTCCATCCAGAGACCTAAACAACTTAAAGGTTTCTAAACCCATCGATCGTTTGCAATGCCCGAGGGGCGTAAACTGACAACCGCGGGCCCAGAGGCGCGTGAGTCCCCATAGCCGGGCCGGCCAAGACCCGTCGCCATCCGTCACTTCCGAGCCCCAATGCTCTTCAATTAACACACACTCAGATCGGTACTTCACAACCGCTAGATACCTCCTATTGACTGTCAAGACATCGCCAAAAAAGGCCATTAAGGTGTGGTTTCACATTATTTTTGCCCCGTAGTTTGAGATACCGGGTTTTAAAGCATCATGGGTTGCAAAATGTGAATAAACTCCATGCTGTAAAGCACATGCGTTGTTTGAATCGCACTTGTTTGTTTTTCCAATTTGAGGTGAGCGAGAGCAATTACTTAATTTGACGAAGATTCACGTCATTACATAATTTTAAATGATTTTCAAAATCGATAACCTCTGTTTTGTTGTTATCAATCTTAATTAATACCAGTAATTAAGTTCGTTATCTAAACAGTATTCCTGTAGTGAATTGCTATAAAAACTGCCACACTGTAATGAAATCGTCACATTGTCTTCAGGCAAAATACTAACATTATTTCGCGCGTAAAACTAAGTTGATTTCCTATCCACGGCACTCCCGTTGAATACCTTTAAAAGCCAACCAAGCCCCGGGCTGTTCAATTTCTTAACCCTGTAGGCCTACATCGTACGTGACACCGAGGTCTAATCTACCAATATAGCCCTGTATCACCAGGAAAATACTTGTAATAGTTCCAAGCGAGTGGCGTGCTGCTGTTCTTGCATGCATAATTTGGTCACAATATTACCATGTATCGTGAATTGACTTCAGTCATTCGATTTGAGAGATGATTATTGCAGTGAATCGTGAGGGATCTTTAGTGTGGCTTGATTCACACCATATTGACCTGTTGTTGAGAACAAATTGCTCAAGTATTCTTTACTCCGGCATCTTGTCGCCTTTATTATCGCGAGGACGTGACTAAAGAGTTCCGAGGGTATAACGTTATTATTTCAGTTCACAACCCAGCAATAACGAGGGTTTTTAGCTACAGGTTTGTTGATGGACTGTTGGACAACAGCGCTCTGTAATAATTGGATGATTTGCATATTGACCTCTTCGCATAAAGTGTTATCGGGCATCATTTCTATTAAAGGGATTGTAAACATTTGTTAATTGGAACCCACTGTTTGTTTCAATCCTATATAGTTGTAGACCATAAAACTAACCCTTGACAATTTCATTTCAAAAGGTTGTAGCGTTTTTGAGATATTGCCGAAAATCTTGAGCGGTTTTGCCCACGCAGGAAGAATAATCTGCAATTGGAATACACAATCTGAGAAACGAGTGTCAGAAACGCTTCTCAGATTAAAATTTTTGGGGATAAAAAGTGATATATTTTTCCATAACCGCAGTACTTCAAAGTGAAAAGTTTCTCAAAATTGATTATACTATCCAAAGCTGCTGTACTTCTTAACAAGTAAGTTTGTATTGCCATTACTTTTCAGAGTCTTTACCAAACGTATACAGAGACCCTTTAAACTGGTAGAAGATCAAATTCCAAGAAGTTTCACTGAGCTCAGCGTGTATGAGCATCCTTGCAATGACAGAAGTGGGTCTATGGTGGCCCTGAAGGGACATCGCATATCGCAGATATTTGTGATTAATTTCACGACATCGTACAAGTCTGCGTACATTTCAATATGCGATGTCCCTTCAGGGCCACCATAATGGTCCCAATCTCTGCAGCCGATAATCTGTTATTATATTTTCAAGTTTGTTGGCTTTGTAGCTCAATCATTTCGTGTTAACGCGTGAATGGTTGTTCAATAAGTAAACGTGGTGTTCAATAAGAAAACGCGCAGTTCATGATACTTGCATGATGTCTTACAGTTAAATCGACATCAACTGTCCGTTTCATATTGCTTTAAGTTTTAATGACTTTCAGTCGAACATTAAAAATAATTTGTGCTCAATATACGCTGAACAAAATCGCAGCTCTAAACCTTGTTAGTGAATCTAAAGAAAAACAAAATCTAAGGTAATAAGTGAATAAATTAAGGAACATGGAACAATTAGGGCTGAAGTATTATTGTACAAAATGAGTAACAACATGTATAGACTGCATGCATATCGCGCATATCGAAAACGAGAAACAACTCGAACGAAGACTCAGTCTGTTTTTCTATGAAATCAAATCTTCTTTGCAAATTATATTTGTACAAAATTCTTGGAAATAAAAATACCCATAGCAAGTTGTTATCAATACATTTTTTATTTTTGTATATTACAAATAATTTGTTCAAATTAACATTGAAACAAAATCAATTTTTTTGGACGAGGATGTTTATTGTTAGAAACCCCATTTGCCAATCACGACCAAATGTGTGCGTCTACCACATAGGTTTAAAGGCATCGTACACGTTTGGTAATTACCCAAAATATATATTAGCATAAAAACTGACTTGGTAACGAGCAATAGAGAGCTGTTGATAGTATAAAACATTGTGAGAAACGACTCCCTCTGAAGTAACGTTGTTTTTTGAGAAAGAGGTAATTTCTCACTAAAATAATAAAAACTTCTTGCAAGAAGTTTTTATTATTCTATTTGAAAGCACGCAAATTTGTACAACAAGGGTGTTTTTTCTTTCATCATTTTCTTGCAACTTCGATGACCAATTGAGCTCAAATTTTCACAGGCTTGTTATTTTATGCATATGTTGGGATACACCTAGTGAGAACACTGGTCTTTGACAATTTCCAAACGTGTACGATGCCTTTAATGACAACATGACCGTCAGTTGGGCAAAATTCTTAATTTTTTTACAAGTAACCGGAAACGGAGGTCAAGTTTTATTCTCGGGTTTTCTTCGAAGTTATTTTGTTAAATTGATTTTACTTTCATTTTTTTAATCACTTAGTATTACATTCCCAACAACATATACTTTTCAAAGCCATAAACTACGTTAAACTAAGATAATTGACAAAACAAAATCCACCCCACACGTAAAACTCCATTTATGGTTGGGACCACAATGGTCACGGAAGTTCAAATATTTGCGAGACTCGCACAGTCTATTATGAGAATGTTGTTCCATTCCTTCGTAGCGAAGTCCGTGAATGTTTTGTCTCCGGGAAAATTGTGAATTATTGGGTTTGCTATAAAGGAAAGCATCCAAATTGGAACGGAGATGCCGTTCAAAATGGTCGATGACGTTAAAGACAGTTTATGATGTAATCTGGTGACGATGAAAGTTGTCTAAACAAGAGCTTCGTGGCTGATCGTATTATTCCATTCCTCGGTAAACAAAGACCGTGAATGTTCCGTCTATGAGAACTCACAGTTCTTGATAACTTGGTCTCCAAAGGATGTAACCAACTAACCTCGAATCTGTGAATTTGTTTGCTTATAACCTTTGTAGTGAATTCTCATAATCATATAGGGAAAGTACAAATTATGCTCAATTCCACTCAAGTATAAGTATTGTTTTGTTTACCGCCAATTGAGCCGTATACATGCCTCAGACAGCCACAGTTCATGTGCTGAAGAATTTTAAAGTACGGCTGTATCCGAGTTGGCTGCTACAGCTACGGCTAACGACAGTTGCTAGGGACGTCCTATACTTCAACGCACGATGACGCAACAATATAGCCGTAGCCGTTGCTTTATAGCCGCCAATTCGGACACGTTCAAGTCCTTCAAGAGAAACGTATCGCAAACTACGGACCACAATCGAAAAGTTGGTAACGAACAATTCAGGTTGGTCGCCCAACTTTGTCAGAAGCGCTAAAATATGGTAACCCTTTTTTATCATTCCATCAAACAAAGATTGCCTCGCAATCAATCTATCATCAACAACAGGGTATTTCTTCTTAACAGTTCAATGCAATATACACTCAATTATAGGTCTAAATAATAAAAACAAATAGCATCATTAAAACATCACCCCTGTATAAGATTAGCCTGTATGACATTACCTCTGCCTGCAGGGGGTTCAATCAACCGGCGATCAGCGGGTTGGTCGTGGTCTAGTGCCTGATTTTTTCATCGGGTCGCTGGCCTAAAAGTTTGTGGACCACTCCAGTAGCCAAGACCTATTTGTAGCAATTTTTTCATATTTAACTTGGCACTTTGAATAGTGAATATTGCATCAGTAAAGGCATATAGAAAACGTTCCTGAGTGGTCTTGAATTTTAGATGACCTATATCTGCTACCGGTAGAGTTGTGTTCAAGTCCATTGCTTTATTATCCACTCAGAACGAATCTTCAAAAAAATGTAATTACAGCCAGCATAAAGGTTGAGTCTTTATAAAAATCTACACGCTTGCAAAACTTCAAAAAAATGTAATTACAGCCAGCATAAAGGTTGAGTCTTTATAAAAATCTACACGCTTGCAAAACTTCAAAAAAATGTAATTACAGCCAGCATAAAGGTTGAGTCTTTATAAAAATCTACACGCTTGCAAAACATCATTCGCATATTTCCTTTTCACGGACGTTTACTCTGTATATAGCACACAATCATAACTGAACTGAAAATTAGTTTTTTCTTCTTGTATGTAATTACGTCGTATTCACTTCTCAGTACCATTATTCATTGTACAGTAACCCGATATGTGGACCCATGACATTATATTTTCTGCGTTAGCTGTTGTTATTGAGCTTTACTATATTCCAACGAATTGATTTACTGAAACTTTCTGCCAGTTGCTATTGATGAAATAGATAAAACACATTTTTATTTATATTTATTATTTATTTTACTTTTTTTCTGGGGGGGGGGGTTGAGAATTACATCAACGAGACAACGATGACACAAGTCAAAATATCTGATTCTATCAGTGGCTGATACCAATAATAGTAATATTTGGTTCTTATAAAGCGCACATCCCCTAGTAGCTAGATTAAGGTGCTTAGTACAGCATTATTATCTCTGTTCATCAGGCATATCTTTTAGACCACTCCTCTAACTTTCTCAACTCCCTGGTGAGCGCTGACAACCGCAAGCTGCTTCAGGGGTTAATCCAACACAATACAGGCCTCCCAAGTTCCCATTTATACACCTGGGTTAAGAGAAGCAATTATGGCGAAGTGTCTTGCTCAAGGACACAAGTGTCATGCCCTGGACTCGAACCGCACACTTCCAATGATTCAACCACTCAGAAAAGTAGACCGCTCGGCTACCAGACACAACAACAGACGAAAGGAAAATCGTGTTGTGATTTATATCTGAGAAAATACTGTCTCAGGCATCTCAGGTTCCCATTTATACGTCATGCCCTGACTCGAACCGCACACTTCCAATGATTCAACCACTCAGAACAGTAGACCGCTCGGCTACCAGACACAACAACAGACGAAAGGAAAATCGTGTTGTGATTTATATCTGAGAAAATACTGTCTCAGGCATCTCAGGTTCCCATTTATACACCTGGGTTAAAAGAAGCAATTATGGCGAAGTGTCTTGCTCAAGGACACAAGTGTAATGCCCTGGAATCGAACCGCACACTCCGATAATTCAACCACTCAGATCAGTAGACCGCTCGGCTACGAGACACAACAACAGACGAAAAGAGAAATCATGTTGTGATTTATCTGAGCAAAAGGAACACTTTCAAACATGAAGAGCAAGGGCCGTAAACAACGCTACAGCTGGAAAGATATACAACCCTGGTGCATAGAATTAAGAGTGTTGGTTCGCAATCGCCCCCCCCTCCGTGACAGACTCTCGATCAATAACAATCTTTAGCATCTCTTCCTGACTCAAGATCTAATGTCTCGGGGGTCGCTTCCCCCATGTTAGCATGAAAACAGACAAAATCCATTTTATTGACCGCTGCTTCTTATACGAGCATAAGTGCAAAGGTTAACTCACTTTCATTTTTCATTTCTTACCCTTGAAGGTACTTCTTGCACTGGAATATTGGAAAGGTTAAAATAACCGTTTCTGACGAGACGCGACTATATAGGTATAGTGCGTGGCGTGGGTAAGACTGGGCTTGCAATTAGAAATCGATCCAGTCTGGCTGGGACGTTCCACTTATTTCTTTATTCAATCATAATGCGCACTTTTCTTTGATGACCGTTGTGCGAGTGTGTCAGAGCTGAAAGTGATGCGGTCGGATGATCGGATTGTACGGCGGGGATTAGGCTTCCTTTCATGAGCTTTACTCGACGATTAGTTTTAATCCAACATTCAAACCGTTATAATGGTCATCTACCTTTGGGTCATTAGTTAAATACATTTTGTTCCGTATACTACTGCAGATAAAGTATATGGAGCCTCAAAACCATTTTAATTTAGGGTACGAATCAGCGGCTATAAGTCTTTGGATATGACATGCAATAAATCACTGGATGCTTCATGCATTTTTGTTTGAGGGTACTAAATCTGAAATTCCAAACAAACAACATCAGAGTTGTGGGATATGCACCTACTGAGTTGACTGAACATTTTAGTGGTTGATGCATTACCAGTACAACACCCGGACAAAGAAATGCACTCATTGAAAGACGGCATCAGGAGAAAAAAAAGTGGTTTCTTACAAGTTGCATCATTTTGCTTATTTTACAGTTAAGTTACATAAGTCAAGGTAGCATTATTTGCTATCCTCGTCATGGTCCCTGATGGATGCAATAACAAATTATACATAACTGTTCTACATTATCAAAGGGGCGAACAGACTATTGTCCCTCCCAGCCTCAGTTTGGTGACATTGATAAAGAATGTAGAGGGGAAAAAAAACAACAACAGGCATTCACCATAATTGAGCTCGTATTCACCAGGCGCTTCTTCTGTACCAATAATCCATCCAAACAATTCATACAAGGTAAAAAGCAAACTGGGAAATGAATTCCCGTGTTTGTATTCGCCACTCCATTCATCCCATCGTAGTTGAAGGCTATTTACTCTAAGATTACCTACGTCTCAAGGCAGAGCTACCCTTAATCATACCATTAATCTAGGGGGATTTTTTTAGCCAATTAGTGTGTCGACAAGGTTTGATGACGTGCACACGACGGGGTAATAGCAAAGGCTATGATAAATGGGACAGCGCTTTAATTGGTGCTCTAATAATTGCAGCAGAAACTGTCAAAGAATTATTTTATATAGTAAGCTTTAAATTGCTAGCTTACAAACCCTAATAAGGAACAGAACAGAGATCGCTTTTATTTAAATTTGGATTATCTTGAAAAATAAAGAGGAAAATAAGCCCCAAACCACAGACACACAAAACGCTGTACAAACCCTGTAAAGAACAGAGCAGCGATCTCTATTTAAACTTGGATTATCTTGAGAAATGAAGAAGAAAATACACAAACCACACACAAAACGTCACTAGTAAATTTTTGAACTTAAGATAAACTCATAATAGGAAACAGAGACATCTCATATAAATTTAAAAGTTAAATCTCAGGTAACACAAAATACTTTGTTGAGATATCTCAATTCCTGAAATTGTTAATTTATAAAAGAGCTGTTCTGTTCTTCCCAACTGGAAACAAACCCCCAAATTAGACCGAAAGATTGACCTATAGTGTGATCCGAATGTCGCTCTCTGGATTATAGATGGGCGTTTCTACTGATCTAGAACGGTTGTCATGCCCAAAGTGAGGGGGGGGGGATTTATGTTTCTGTGACCGACATCAAACAATCTTCTACATCGGCAGGTCGAAGTCATAAACTCAAAGGAGTCTTAGTCCCTATAAATCAACCCTTGATTGCTCCCAATTTCTGCCATTTCAGATTCTAGCTTAAAGATAATGTTTAGGTTCATTTTCCCCCACCCCCCGATGTAGCACGAACGAATGTCGCAACGATCTATTAGTGAATGTTCTTCACCATGCATTACAACAAAATAGTCATTCTGTTATATTGATAATATTAGTGTGAAATAGAAATATAATTGTGCATTTTCCAATGAGGAATCTAATACTTACAAGCACCATCTTAACTCCAGGACAGAGCTGCTAATATTTGCACCTTGCAATCAGTGAGATTTTGTACAACAATCAGGGAGATATTTAGAATTATACTCAACATAAATAGGGTAAAAGTTTCCATATAATCAGGGAGATTTTCAATTTTTTCATCAGAACATGGGAAGAGTGGTTTACTTTCAGGGAACTTTCTGCAGAATCAGGGAGAGTTGGCAGCTCTGTATTATTATAGGCCTAAGTAAACCAACTTTGGTTCTTGTTAGGATGTTACTCATGGTAGGAGATTTGCAAGATGACACCTTTACCTCACCTCTAAGGTATCGTACACGTTTGGTAATTGGAACCCACTGTTTGTTTCAATCCTATAGTTGTAGATATATAGCATAAAACTAACCTGTGAAAATTTCCTTTCGAAAGGTGGTAGCGTTTTTGAGATATTGCCAACAATATGGAGCGGTTATGTCCACGCAGGAAGAATAATCTGCATTGGAATACACACTATGAGAAGCGTTAATACGGCCGTAACGCTTCTCAGATTAGAATTTTGGGGGATAAAAGGTGATATCTTTTTTCATAACCGCATTACTTCGAAGTGAAAAGTTTCTCAACATTCATTATACTATCCAAAGCTGCTGTACTTCTAACCAAGTAAGTTTTTGTTGCCATTAATTTTCAGAGTCATTACCAAACGTATATATACCTCTTCTTTAAACTGAAATGAGCTCCATCCAAATGGTTTGCATGTGATTGTCGACTATGAGCTGAAGCCCCAAGCCCCAAGGCACCCATTGCGGGTTGACTCCAGACCCCCAGGGTTATTATTCGATCGCGTGTAAGTTGATGCATCTAGTGCATCTAGACTATAAATCAGTCTTGGTTCATAGTATGCAGACTTAGTCGATGTCAAGTATCCGTTTTTGGGTTATTACTAAGTTAAGTAGAGAGAAATATTTATCGGTAAACGTGAATTTCTTGAAGGCAAAGATAATTTGAACGAATGCATCAGTGTATGTTTCAGGTTTCTTTGCCAGACAATAGTCAGGCAATTGTTATACATTTATTTCTCACAGATTAAGTCAAATAAAACAAAATTCTTAGCAGTCCTCGTTACAAAAAGAAAATTTAAAACTACACATGTGTATTATGCTTCCCTAAACGAAATGATTTGCATCAACTTCTGTGTATTTCGGTTCATTTTGTATTTTCTTTTGTTTATTAAGTTTGCTTTCTTGCTCCTTTTTTTGTTCACGTTTATTTGTATGTACATTTATTTATGTATTGTACATTTTGCGTTGTTTTGGTCGAAATCTTTTTTTTAAATAATAATGATAACTGTGACTGTTATCATCGAGTCATTGAAGAAGCTTTAGATATGTCAAGGTGGTTGTTTGTTTCTTCCACCCTCACGAAGCCCCAATGATCTTGTCACCTCATCCATTTCTAGTCGCATGAGTATTACCTCACCACCATTCTACGTGATAAGATTCTAAAGACGTCAGTAAACTCGTCAGAGAAATCGACAAACTAGAGTGTAGATGTTGTATGAATACTAAATGAACATAAACATGAGTTAAATTTACATAATGCTGGGGGGTTCGATACTATCGTCTTGCCTCTGGAGATAATTTCGATGTCGAAGCTCGAGACCATAATAATTTTTGTCTCATATTGTCATAGACAAATGTTCCTCAGTAATTCAAGGGCGGAGTCAACAGTTTGTTTTTCGATTACATTGCTCAGTAGGCCTAAGGCCAGATAAATAAATAAAAAATTGTTGACCGTCCCCGCCCAACCCTACAAAACCCCCCGACTCAATTTTGTTTCAATCATAAAAACGGTATTTTCAAGGATCTTTTCAGTCAAATTTGGCTCCCAGATTTTTCAGCTGAAATTTTTTCAAAATCCATATAGGTTGGAAATAGATGTTTAAAGAAAGGTTACCTCTCACCCCCACTTCCCAACCAAAAAGGAAGATCAACAAATTTGTGTATGTGGCCTAATGGCTGAATTATCAGTGATGAATTGAATTCGGCAAATCAATTTACTCCAGAGAGTATGGAGCAAAAACAAGAACAATTCTTCAAATACTAGGGGCCTAGCTAAGGCTACACTGCGTTTTAGTTTTTTGAAAATGTTAATACAGAAAATGTCATACAGGAGTTAAACGGGTTTAATAAAACAATTAAAAACATCAAAATCACACAAATCCTCTGTTTTGTAGTGATTGTTATGATTTCTGTATTCTTTATTTCGTATATTGCCATGTTAAAAAAAGGAAAAAAGAGAAAAAACGCCCTCTCACCCCCACTTCCCCACCAAAAGGGACGATCAACAATTTCTTTTAATGTGGCCTCAGTGATGAATTAAATTCGGCAAATCAATTTACTCCAGAAAGTATGGAGCCCCTATGAGGGAAATATGATGAAAACAAATTCACAGGTACCAAGAAACAACTTGAGCTCTTTATTTCGTGCGCTCGAAATAATTTTATTTCGAGCATACACAATAATTTTGATCGCTCGGAATAAATTATTTCGAGTGCACGAAATGATTTCGAGTGCACAAAATAAAGAACTGAAATTATTTCTTGGTACATGAATTACCATAATATGTCCCTTTAGGGGCCCCGTCAAGAAAGCATTTCAGAAAGTATTCAAAATTGAGGGAATGGACTGCGCAAGTCTATGGTTCTCACGCGCATTGTTTTATCGTGAAAGGAAACAAAAACTCGCACTCGAACGAGTCCCAACATTAGAACGCGCGAGACTTGCAGACTATTCTACGGATAATATCATGTTATATACAATCGATTTGCACACAGACGGCACACTGAATCAAAGAAGCATTTCATCATGAGCAAAGTTATATGATATGCCCACATTAATCACTTCAGAAAGTTTAAAAAAAAATACTAATTTGTTTTTAGGTTGATATCTCCTAGGTCTCAAAAAATATGGATAAAGATTACGATCATCAGAAAACATGGCTGACTCAATTTTGTAAAAACAGCAACAATAATATTGACCTATTTTCAATGTTGACCAAGATCAACATGAGTAACAAGTTTTTATGGACGGGTAATGACCACCAAGCCTTGGATACTCCTTAAAGTCTAAATTAAATTAAAATGAAAGTGCCACTGAATCTTATGATGGCTGTCATCAAAACTCATTCCAAATCCATCTCAAAAAACTATACATCAAAAATACATACGTTCGATGCTATTAACCTTTGCATAAAGTGTGTCATATTACAGCTCTCCGCAGCTCCCCCACCCCACACCCCCTACGACGTGATCACAAACCACAGCAGTATGGTGTAATATTTCGTCTAATCTTCAGAGATGCAGTCATAATTAATTACCATTTTAATTGAGAGATATATCATACGTGGCTCCGTGACTAATGTTCTAATTAATTTCCCACCCTCCAGGAAGTCATTGACAGTTAAATAAGTGTATAATTTATAATCTTCACACTGTGTTCATCTGATAGCTTTGTGTGTAATCCGATAAATCCATGAGTGTTTTCGTCCAGTCAGAAATACCCCTAAGCCATCGTGACCCCTGTATATCATCAAGGCCTTCTGCTTGAGGTATTTTATTTCATTATGTTGGAAAAAGAGACAGAAGTCTCCTAGATTTGTCCAGCTTTTGTTATGGATTTCATAACTTAGCAAAACAGCGATATTCTTTGATTTAATTTGAGATCAATCCCGAGCACAAATTTCTGAGAAAAACCATTTTGAGCAAAGATTTGATTATAATCGTCAGCTAGGGGGAATTCCCATAGGGAGTACACTGAAACTTGTTGTCTCTTAAAGAATGTAGTGCGAGGCAAGATTAAAAATGCAGAGAGTGTATACAATACGTGGAGGTCATTGCCCTGCCTCGCTATTTTAAATCCGTTGCAATCTGTTTCCGTTTTCACGTGAAATGAAGAATGATTCCGAGCACGTTCCGACGGACTGAGCTCACACCTGCCTGATGCAGTATGATCAATCAAACTCAACGAAGTGCCCCCAAACGCTCATGCAAACTCTATCTCCTCGAGGTGTTACAGCCGTGTCATGACCGCTCACCTCGACCCCGGTCTGCCTGCAACTGAGCTCGGTACAACAACCTGAGAACAAAGTACTCTCACTAGTGTATACGAAAAGGTTGATTCATTATAAATGATAGTTTCAGTTTCTGGTAGTGAGCCAATCATTCAAACCATTTGCATGGGAACTTCAAGTCGAATTCAATCGAGAATTCCTCGAATATATATAACTGTCCGTTCGGCCGGTAGTATTGCTTAAGACGTTGGGGGGGGGGCACTCTGAGGTAGGCCTACCACAAATAATATAGGCCAATTAACTTTATTTACAAAAGGAGTGACCTTGTACATGTACATTCCAGGGTCTTTCTGGCAGGCAACATACTACACTGGTCATACGGAAAAATGTTTTACATTTTGAGTCATAATTTCCGCATAAATTCAAGTGTTATAAAAGTAACAGCCGAACAAGTCTTGAGATGTGCCCCCTTTCTTCATATCAAAAGTTGATAAAAAAACAGACAGATTTTACGAATTCTTCCACTTATGAGCTGTGTACACATCGTACTTGCAGGAAGTCCAGGCTCAGTGGCTCTTTTGTAAACATGTGATGTCACAGGTCACATGGCCTATGAGCAGGTACAGATTCGAGTAAGGTAAACGCGTTTAATGTTGAAAGATAAAGTGAAATAAACTGTGAAATCTTTAAAATGTTAGCTAAAATCATCTGGAGTTGTGTCTTAGAGAGGGCAAGGCTATTTTCAATTTGCAAAGAGCACTTAAAGCAGGGAAGGTATACGTTTGGTAGCCGATCTTAAAATGAATGGCAATCAAAACTTGGTTAGAAGTACAGCAGCTTTCGATAGTATAAATCATTTTGAGAATCATTTCACTTCGAAGTTATGTAAAAAGATATCAGGCTGAGTTTTTATCCCCCAAAGTTTGAATCAACGTTACTGTCATCAGATACGTTTCTGAGATTGTGCATTCCAATTACGGATTATTCTTCCTGCGTGGACATAACCGCTCCAGATTTTCGGCGATATCTCAAAAACGCTACCACCTTTTGAAATAAAATTTGCACAGGTTAGTTTTGTTGTATACAATTATCTACATTTCTATAGGATTAAAACGATCGAACGGTTCCAAAAACCAAAGATATATACGTAATTCCCTTTAAATTAGAAAATCTATGGGAAACGTTTAAAGGGGCACCAAGGCCCTGACCAGGGCAAGGCCGGGGCCTTCTGTGGCCGGTACGTTTAATTCCAAGCTTGCAATGAAATTCAATCATCGATGTTAATTTAACGATGGTGTAAATCTTCTTCGTGTGCTGCATTTACATTTAAAATAGTTTCCAGTTATAAAAATAGTTTCCAGATTCCTGTCCATTACTAACTTCAGGAATGAGTAAACAACATGTGTTCATCTTGACCAGAAGAAAAACATGCACAGAATCGATTTGACTTGCAATTTTGCAGTCACCTTCTAAATTTTTTCATAAGAAAGTTTCATAAGACAAACGATTGTACATTCCATGTAATAGTGATTGAATTATTTGGAAATCTATTTTTTAACTGAGTGCCTTTGTTCTATGGACAGTGTTACCGGCGTGTCGTGGCTGAGCGGATAAGAACACCGGACTCAAGCTCTGGTGTTTCTGATCAGCAGAGTGTGGATTCGAGTTCCAGTCGTGACACTTTTGTCCTTAAGCAAGACAAAAAGACACTTAACCATTATTGCTTTGTCCTTCGGATGGGACGTAAAGCCTTTGTTCCCGTGTGTTGTGTATTGCACAGGCAAGAACCCAGTTACACTTATGGTGCAAGAGAAGTGGCTGCTGAATGCGCTGCAGCACCTTGTTAACCCTTACAAGGTGCTTCATAAATTCAACAAATTCAAAACCTGTCTTAAAATGTTTCTGTTTGTTTAAGCGCCTTGAGTACCTTAATGATAGATACATGCGCTTATTATATAATACTATATATTATTATTATTTGAACATACGAACATTATTGCATGTCAAAGGAAGATATTAATTAAAATGCAGAGAAAGTCTTGTCATATAAATTGAAGATCATTGAACCAGAAAATTAATTTTCTGGCAACTGTTTCCACAGCATAATAACAGGGCTGGTTAAACTTCATGTAACCATGAAACAGTCGTTTCCTGCACCGTTCCGTATCGCACGTGTCATTATTTCGTACAATATGATTTATCATGGTGCGGGATAATTAAACACGGTTAAAGAGGACGCCATGTTAGCGATATAATTGTTATTTCATCCCTTAAAGGTGGAATTAATATTTAGTCGGCGCTATTTCATGGTGTATCTAGTCATGTCTGGAGTCATCGGTCTAGCGGAGATGCCTACGGTGTGTCTTGAATAAGTAATTTACCATGACATTTTACCATCTTATTATAAAATAGGAACATGTTCAACTGCCCGCCTCTCTCATCTATGTATCACCTTATAGTTAAGATCTTTAAGACTGCGTCCAACAGGGAGTGTAACTTGAGGAATGTTTGGGGGCCTGATTAGAGTGCTGTATACGATTTTAGTTAAGATCTTTAAGACTGCATCCAGCAGGGAGTGTAACTCGAGGCTTGTTTGGAGGCTTGATTAGAGTGCTGTATACGACTTTAATTAGTGGTTATCGTGAGGCGAATGAAACACTGGTATAGATTCAATCCATTAGTGGTGTATTGTTTTACATCGTCTACGATGTCTTCACGTGATGATTGTATACATTTTATACTTTTGGGTTGAACAAAGAAAAAAAATTGACTAGAACGGGATTTGAACCTGAGACCTCAGGATTAACGTGTTTAAGATACAACCTGGGAATCGGCAGTGAGAGGGTCACCTTACGGGGATGCGACTTTTAGTATTCAAATTTACCCACAGTAAGTTTCCCTTGTGGTTTATTACTTGATTAAATTAATACTTTGTGGTTGTTGCATGGGTGGTCGGGTTGGCGTTGAGTGGTATCTTTCCTCGCCTTCAACCTCTAGGGCCCTGATTCGAATCCCGCCGGGGCACTACGTGGATTTGGTAGTCAGTCCTACCTGACTGCGTGGGTTTTTCCCCTGAAATAATTATCTGGGGTTTTCCTCCCACATCTAAAACCGAAACTTCCTTCCTCGTCTTCTCTCCATGGGGTTCTTGGCTAGTACAGTGATTAAGTTTGCTTAACTTCGATGTTGAGCCCAAATTTCCACGGGTTTGTTATTTTATGCATAATGTTAGGATACACCAAGTGAGGATACTGGTCTGTGAACTCCAAAAGTACACCACATTGCCTTTAATGTGTGTAAACTAATAAACCAACTGGCTCATCTGATGCTACTCTTCCTTCCAAGTAGATAAATGTTACATACATTTCAAAGACAATTTTGTAACGAGCTTGAACACCATACGTTCAACCCAATTTGTTTCCAAGAGTGCAAAACAAAATGGTCGCCCCAGTGCAATCCACCACGTGCAGTGATACTCAAAGTGGCTGAACACATGATACTTCGCTTTACATTATTGAAGGAGTTTTTCCATATGGGCGCAATAGTCAAATGCAAAACAGATTTATAGATTAGTATATGGACCGTCTGCAACGCAAAGTCGATGGGAGTTATAACCATTGTCTCTGAAATGGACACATGCCCAGCTATTAAATATCCACCCTTGTTTATACTTGGCAGTCATAGGGTTATATAACGGAACATCAATTTTTGTTGGCAGTAATACCTTATGTTCCATTTACCATAAGGTTTATATGCGAACTATAACTTGCATAAATGAATAAACGTTTGGTTCAAATTGCCATGTAATGTCAATGCACTATAGTGCCATTGTATTTTACGTAGTTCAGTACAGTTCTCATTATTTTCAGTGCATGAAGCCATGACATCCAGTTCCCCCTTTGTTCACTCGATGGAAATCTGGCCGGTGCATGTTTGCAGACATACTTATGCAGCCTGGCGACACAATGTTATCAAACAAATATATATTTAATGAACAATTTATGTTAACTGTGATGTTGATGCTTGCCGTATGACATAAACGAGTTCTCTACGGCCATCAACAGCCACAATCATTTGTTGTAGTTATCGAATGACTGGTAGAAAAATCCATTCATGTATCAACGACAAAATTGATCGTTGGTAACCACTAATTAAAACGACAGGGGTACAGTCGCCGTGCGGGGGGATCTTGATTAAAGTCACCGCATATCAAACATCAACGTCTATCAGTACTTCGAATTTTCATATTTAGATCATTTAGGCCAGGCGAGTCCCGGGACAAGGGTGTTATTTGCTCCCGCCAAATAGATTGAGGAGCACGGTCCCCGGTACGCCTGTCAATTGAGGCATCGGCAAACCTTCTTGAATTACATCTTAGATTTGCAGAAGGGTACATTCAACTAGGGATCTGGTGCAAGGGCCTTCACACACTCTATCTATATCAAACTTACACATGACTTGTGTTATAAAGATCTGTTTACGATTGGTAATGACTCTGAAAAATTATAATGAAAACTGACTTGGTAAGAAGTAGGGGCCTACAGCAGCTTTGGATACCGGTAGTATAATGCATTTTGAGAAACTTTTCACTTCGAAGTACTGCGGTTATGGAAAAAGATAATCACTTTTTATCACAGAAATTTGAATCTGAGAAGCGTTACTGCAGTAACGTTTCTCAGATTGTGTATTCCAATTGAAGATTCTTCTTCCTGCGTGGACATAACCGCTCCAGATTTTCGGCAATATCTCAAAAACGCTACCACCTTTTTAAATAAAATTTGCACAGGTTAGTTTTATGGTATATATCTACAACTATTGAAACAAACAGTGGGTTCCAATTGCCAAACGTACAATCCCTTTAAAAAACAAAATGAAACTCGACTCACATTCTTAATAATTCCGCTCCTAAAAAAAAGAGGAATTCTACTCACGTTTTAAGAAAACCTTGAGACTGCCTTTAGGCGATTCCTGCAACGAAAATAAGGAATTCATTGAAATAGAAATAATGCAATCTTTGTTTCTGCTCATAAAGCTAATTAACTTTCTCCTGAAACGACGATGGCACTATAGTGCACTGTTCGATGTTTTGTTTCTTTTCTTTTACAAAATAATCATTAATTTGAAGATCATTATTGTTTTCATTGGACCGTTGCTTGCGTGCGCTAATTATATAGTTGAATCCGGCCCATTATATTTTAGAACGAGCTAACACAGACCGAAGCTGGATGATTGTCTTAAAGGCACTGTACGCGTTTGGTAATGACTCTCAATATATATATTAGCATAAAAATTGACTTGGTAACGAGCAACAGAGATCTGTTGATAGTATAAAACATTGTGAGAAACGACTCCCTCTGAAGTAACGTAGTTTTTGAGAAAGAGGTAATTTCTCACTAAAATAATAAAAGACTTCTTGCAAGAAGCCTTTTATTCCTATCTGAAAGTGAAAGCACACAAATTTGTACAACAAGGGTGTTTTTTCTTTCATCTTTTTCTTGCAACTTCGATGACCAATTGAGCCCAAATTTTCACAGGCTTGTTATTTTATGCATATGTTGGGATACACCAAGTGAGAACACTGGTTTTCTTGACAATTACCAAACGTGTTAAGTGCCTTTAATCCATACTGTGTATTGAAAATAAATCAGCTATGAAAATCAGCATATTATGCATATAAAATACGAGGTAATTATGTACCCACAAAAAATGGTGCCTTGTTGTTACAGAAGGTTATAAAGTCAGGTCCTTTCAGTTATTACACGGTCGTGGCTTGTCTTCTTAAAGGCCATGTGACACGAGGCAATTTACAGGCACCCAGTTCCAGGCAATCTCCAAGAAGAAACAAAAGTCACTTGTTAATTTCCACAAAATTGTCTTGGGGACATTAAGATAGTGTTGGAAAAAAATGTCCGCTGTACTATCGAAGTGCTCCTTATGCATGCAGTGTAGTTTGTTGCCCCCAAGTTGCCTGTACAAATTGCCCTGTGTATGACCAGGGTCCAATTTCATAGAGATACTTTAAGCAGAAAATGTTGCTTACAAATTTTCTGCTGAGCAAAAAATAAGCAGGATACCAGTCACAGATTGATCATGTGACATGGTATTTTTTACCTGGTAACCTTATTCTAGTTAGCATAATTTTATTGTGCTTAGCTACTCCATTTGCTTAAAGGGATTGTATATATACGTTTGGTAAGGTGGAACCAACTGTTTGTTTCAATTCTAATTCTATATAGTTGTAAATATATACCATAAAACTAAGCTGTGAAAATTTCATTTCAAAAGGTGATAGCGTTTTTGAGATATTGCCGAAAATCTGGAGCGGTTTAATTAGAATACACAATCTGAGAAGCGTTACTGCAGTAACGCTTCTCAGATTCAAATTTTGGGGGGATAAAAAGAGACATATTTTTCCATAACCGCAGTACTTCGAAGTGAATAGTTTCTCAAAATGCATTATGCTATACAAAGCTGCTGTACGTCTTACCAGGTAAGTTTTTACTGCCATTAATTTTCAGAGTCATTACCAAACGTATACAGACCCTTTAAATGAAATTGGGCCAAGGCCTTAACACCATCCTCGTCCACCAAACCAAGCCCTCAGCTACTTATTTCCCATGTACAAATAAAAGAAGTCATGAGATACCCTAGATCCAACCATGTTCTTCCTCCATGATCCAACATTGTTTAACCTACATTTTAGTCATTCACGAGTGAAGGGGAAAGAGTCTGCGAGGCATGATGTAAGTATGTTATTTACATGGAAAGTATTCCTAACACATATGTAGCAGGTGAGATGCTTTAAGAGGCATTGTTGACGGACATCCGAGTGGAAAATTAAACCTACATTTCCGGGGATAAATCTCTGACAATGTTGAGACTTGTCGATAATCCCGTCTCTCGTTGTGATGCATTTAGATGCTAAATATTATGTCAACTTGTCGTCTACACACACTTGCAGTTCAGTATACAAAGTCAAACATCACAAAGATTAACCTTGCGGGAATGTTGGATAAAAAGCATAGAGCTGCGCAGAACATATTTCTTAACAATGTATTTTTTTCTTAGCAGAAATGAGCTGGACCCAATTTCATAAAGCTGTTAAGCAGAAAATACTGCTTAGCAAAAAAATGAGTTAGTCAACCAGTGGCAACAATGTAATCTCTATATGAAATTTTGGCTGGTTATACCCGTTTCTTCTAAGCAAGTTTTGTCCGTGCTTAGCAAGTTTTTGTGCTTGCAGGCTTTATGAAATTGGGCCCAGGATACCAGTCACAAATTGTACACGTGACATGGTAGTTTGGCTGGTAACCTTATCCTGGTAAGCATAATTTTGTTTGTGCTTAGCTACTTGTTGTGCTTAAGCAGCTCTATGAAAATGGGCCCTGATCGCTATTTTGATCCTTTTAGAATAATTAGATTAGATTAGATTAGATTAGATATCATTTATTTTCCACATTTTTAAAAATATGGAAATTTGATTTTGTTAAACTGTGTCCCTTAAGGTCATAATATTTTCTCAGTGACTTTATTTGCATGTTTTTTATTTTGCCTAAAAGACCATCTCGAATCAAAGTGTCAAAAATCGTTGACACTCTTTTGCCATCAAACATTTCACAGTGGTGGCATATCTAAATATATGAATATAAATCTACTTATAAAAAACCCTGCAAGAAATAATCTTGATCAGTGTGCAAATACCCTCCGCAATATCTCAAGACCACGGGCAAAATATTCTTCATTGCAGAGAAAATTTCTTTAGAAAAACATCGAAGATGACATCCAAGAATAGACCGTTCTAGTTCTGTCCCCTCCAGGTCTGAAATTCTTCAACCAGAAATGTATTTCGTTTTTCCTGAAGTGACGGGGGGATATTTTTCCCTGCCGAATTAAGACAGTAATGTGCTGACTTCACTCAGTTAGAATCGAATCCAGCAGAATGGTTAAATTGTAGCTCGGCAAGTGCCTCTATATCATAATGAGATAAAAAACCCAACCATTCCAGTCATTGCATTAAAGATTCTTAGCATAGCTGTTTTTTCCCCGGAGGGGAGCTTAACGCCTCCGGGGAAATAAGAGCCCCTTTTCCTCGATGTATCTGCGACATGATAAAAACAAGTTGATTGTACTTGCACTGCATGAATACGGCAATAAAAATGGTACAGCATCAGATTCGTCTGATCCTCAGAATAAAAATAGTAAGTGACAATTCATGCAGCGGAAAACACTTCTACCTAATCCGACAAAACGCGTCAAAGTAGCCCCAGCTTTAGGTATGTACAAGACTGTCGGGATTTTACTTTTGAGTTACACATCGTCTTACAACTTGCCATTTTTATTTGTTGTGAGATCTGAGCAGAAAGGAGAATGCTTACTGTTATACGATCCCTTCAATGTGTGTTTTTTATTTTACTTATTTAAAAAAGGTCACATTAAAAACATGAGTATTGCTTTCCAGCGTGTATTTAAACAATAAAAACGCAACAAATCAGTAAAAAACAGCAGCAGCAGCAGCAACAACAACAACAACGACGACGAAGCCGACGGCGACGACAACGACGACGACGACGACAACGACAACAACGACGACAACGACGACAACAACGACGACGACGACGACGACAACAACAACAATGACGACAACAACAACGACAAACAACAAAAGCAACAGAAGCAACAACAACAAAAACAACAACAGAAGCAACAACAACAACAGCAGCAGCAGCAGCAGCAGCAGCAGCAGCAGCAACAGCAGCAGCAACAGCAACGACAACAACAACAACACCAACAACAACAACAACAACAACAACAACAACAACAACAACAACCACAACAACAACAACAACAACCACAACAACAACAACAACAACAACATATACCAGGCAATAAAAAAGGCGGCGAAGAGACGGGTAAATCTAACGAGGTAGGGGACTGAACGGGTGGCATTCATTAGGTATGTTTAAACGTTTAACTGTCAAATGACAAGAACGAATATTATGCAGAGTCTTTTTCTCAATACTCAACATTCAAGACTGGTTCTCGTCACACGCAGTAGAAGACAATTCTGCAAAGAAACTGGAAATTTATTGAGATTCCTTTTTCGACAGAACCGATTTCTTCAAATCGAACCATTTAACAATGTCCTGGCACGGTCTTATTCGTGAAGACGCATAAAATATGTTGACAAATATTTGTCTCTTGGATTTATAGAATAAACAGACGCAGTGAAATCCACGGAAGCTCGGCAGATAAAGCCAGAGGTCATAGTTCAATTATAGATTGACATGATAATAATTGATCTAATGAATTGCTGACATTTCACGTGTGTTTTGGTGTTGCTTGGTTACAGCACGTTCAGCCCACAAGGCTCGAGTCGTCTGCCTTGGGATCCCGTGTGCTGTTAATATAATATTTTTCCAGGTATTCTAAAAAATTACCCCCCAAAATTACAATTTGTTCTTTAAATATATACCACCCAATGGACGTATGAAACAATGCAGTTGTCTCATTTCGATCACACTTTGTGATTTTTGCACTCTCTCAGACTAAATGACCCATGTTATTTCCAAGCTGTGATATATATTCTGTATGTAAATTCGTGCAGCCAGGGTGATTCCAACAATACTCACGGCATATGCACAACACATGACTGTCGAATTCAAAGTTCAAATTTTTACAACACCTAAAGGTACGGTACTACGCTGCCAGATACCTTAAAGCGCAATATACGAAGTATGTGTTTTTTGTGTATTCTTCAATGTCTTTATAGATTGAGTTCTCTTTATGGGCTGCGGCATTTATAAAATAACAGTCGAGCGGCGTTTTCTCCTTTTGATCTGCTCTTCTCTATTACCTAACCGTTCAAAATCACACTATCTGAGGTATGTAGTTAGATACTGTAAACTACGTGCATTACATGGGTTTGGATAAACACTCCAACCTGTAACTATCGTCATACGATAACAGGGAATCTCGATGAGTGCGGTGGATGGATCGGGCGCATTGCACTGCGCGCATCACACAATGCAAACATTCATGAAATTGCCTTGCTCTGGTTGGAAATAAAGGTCATTGAATGAATTCTTGGCAGAATATAGGGCAGTTCCATCCAGATTGGTTCTCAGTACACTGAACAACGGAATACGTGACAGGTTTTTTAAAGAGTCAAAGGTTGTGTGTTTTTATAAATATTGGCACTCAAGAAAATTGACTCTGTGAAATTTTTATTTCACTGAGTTTTAGTTTGCTTTAATTTCTTCCCACTTTAGTCTATACCACAAGATGATTTGTCATTCGATCGGCATTGGTCAGAGATCGGGTTAATGTCTTAATATAGCATTACCGATATGTAAAACTAAATATATAAACAATACTTTCATGAAGCAGTCTATTTTGTTGCAAGCTGTTGTAAAACCTTCTCAGATACTAATTGCTATTCACGGTTTATGCATTGACCTGTAGCAATTTCAAACTAAACACGTATCATTATACGGTAGTTCGAATGCTGATGACCTCAACAGTGCTTTCATGCGCTTTCAAGCATATCAAAAATATGGAAACAGATGTAAGACAAATTAAATTTCATTTTGGCCCAGAGGGCGATAAAATCGGAGATCGATTTGATATGTGCGGTTAACGCAATATCATTTTTTGTGTGAACATACTGACAAAGGGGTTCGGGCTGCTTAATTCACTGTACAATTAAATTGCCATGGGTAATAATACATAAATGTTTTCTTGAATAGTGAATTCATTTCCATCCTTTGGTTTCCACTATTAAACACACCACACAACATAACTGTGAAAATGTCCTCAAACTCTGTGGTCACAACGAAAAAACCTACTGCTTAAAGACCTACTTGAACGAAAACGTCAACAAGTCATCTTTGCTGAAATTCATTTTATTTGTTTGTTTGTTTATTTGTTTATTTCCAAATATCACAATATATAATCATAAAATATACATGCATTAGGTACAATGGGTGATAAGTGGAGGGCACCAGGAAAAAGCCTAGGCTTATGCAGGGCATGGTCCCTTTAGTTTATAAATTAATTGGTTTTAGTTTATAACAATAACAATATTAATTGAAGAAATGAAAGTACAGAGAAAGATATAATGCATACTGCAAACATAGCACTTAAACTGCTTTTCACATTTAGTTTTGCTATAGAGCCATAAATACATATAAATAGTATAACTGAGTGTCGATAAAAAAAATAAAGAAATAAAACAATTTAAAAGAAACATATTTAGGTATTTACAAGACTAGATAAATTGGAATGTACAATCATGCGTACACGTTTAGTTACAAGTGGTGTCATTTTAGACGATATTGGTTGTAAGTAGGTTTTTAAAATGGTTTAAATCAATAGGGAAGTTAAGTTCACATGAGATTGAACAGATTTTAATTGTGTACAAAAAAACAATAACTTTGACTGTTTACGGTTTATGCATTAACCTGTAGGCAATTTCAAACTAATCATGTATCATTATACAGTAGGTCGAATGCTGATGACCTCAACAGTGCTTTCATGCGCTTTCAAGCATATCAACAATATAGAAACAGATGTAAGGCAAATTAAATTTCATTTTGGCCCAGAGGGCGATAAAATCGGAGATCGGTTTGATATGTGCAGTTATCGCAATGTCATTTTGTTTGTGAACATACTGACAAAGGGGTTCGGGCTGCTTAATTCACTGTACAAATTAAATTGCTATCGGTAATAATACATAAATGTTTTCTTGAATAGTGAATTCATTTCCATCCTTTGGTTTTCACTATTAAACACACCACACAACCTACCTGTGAAAATTTCATCAAACTCTGTGGTCACAACGAAAAAACCTACTGCTTAAAGACCTACTTGAACGAAAACGCCAACAAGTCATCTTTGCTGAAATTCATTTAAAATGGTTTAAATCAATAGGGAAGTTAAGTTCACATGAGATTGAACAGATTTTAATTGTGTACAAAAAAACAATAACTTTGACTGTTTACGGTTTATGCATTAACCTGTAGGCAATTTCAAACTAAACACGTATCATTATACAGTAGGTCGAATACTGATGACCTCAACAGTGCTTTCATGCGCTTTCAAGCATATCAACAATACAGAAACAGATGTAAGGCAAATTAAATTTCATTTTGGCCCAGAGGGCGATAAAATCGGAGATCGATTTGATATGTGCAGTTAACGCAATATCATTTTTGTGTGAACATACTGACAAAGGGGTTCGGGCTGCTTAATTCACTGTACAATTACATTGCCATGGGTAATAATACATCAATGTTTTCTTGAATAGTGAATTCATTTCCATCCTTTGGTTTCCACTTTTAAACACACCACACAAGCTACCTGTGAAAATTTAATCATACTCTGTGGTCACACCTAAAAACCTACGGCCTTAAAGACCTACTTGAACGAAAACGTCAACAAGTGATCTTTGCTGATATTCATTTAAAATGGTTTAAATCAATAGGGAAGTAAGTTCACATGAGATTAAACAGATTTTAATTGTGTAAAAAAAAACCCAATCATTTTGAATACCCTTCTCCAGTGCTTTTCAGAAAGATTCGCGAAAAGCCCTGTTACGTCATCACTCAAGTTACGTCATGTGGGAGCTCCGTTTTGAATAGCAGCTTTGTTGCAGCATGGAGGTAAAACAAAGCAACATCCCACAATTGACGTCAAAGTAATGTAATTTTGACGCACGCCGTCAACGGCAGAAGTGTTTTTAGTTTTTCAAAACCCTGAGTTTGGTGCCTAATTTTTTGATCAATAATTACGAAAAATTCAGAAGTGTACAAGTATTAAGATCACATTTAAATGGTAAACAAACACAATATAAACAAGTTTAAATAGCATTCCCGTTAAAATGGTTTCGCTCAAGTGGCTGTTTAACGTCCCATACGAAGGACGAAGCAATGTACACGTTTAAAAACTTACTTGGTAACGAGCAACGGAGAGCTGTTGATAGAATAAAACATTGAGAAACGACTCCCTCTGAAGTAACGTAGTTTTTGGGAAAGAGGTAATTTCTCACTAAAATAATAAAAAACTTCTTGGAAGAAGCCTTTTATTCCTATCTGAAAGCACAAACAAATTTGTACAACAAGGGTGTTTTTGCTTTCATAATTTTCTTGCAACTTCAATGACCAATTGAGCCCAAATTTCCACAGGCATATTACTTTATGCATAATTTTATGTTGGGATACACCAAGTGAGAACACTGGTCTTTGACAATTACCAAACGTGTTCAGTGCCTTTAAGTGCCACGACTGTGAACCGAATCCCACACTCTAACAACACCAGAACTTGAGTCCGGTGCACTGGACCACTTGGCCACTACACTCCACATTGTATTATGATCACAATAACAAAAACATCGTCAAACTAGAAATAACAATCACTGCATGACATAACTTTGTCTCACGAGTAAAAACGGATTTCTTTCCAATCCATCGCCAAAGATTAGATTTTTTAAAGATTTTGTTGTTTAATGTTCAATTTAAAATGTCTCATTAATACATTTCCCGTATCGATACGTTCTCTGTACAATAAGGTTTTTTTTTTTTAACATTAAACTGTACAAGCTTGGTTCAATTCCGAACTGACTTTATAGTTGGAATCAGCATAGAGAATGGACCAGAGTCCTTTCTCTTTGGAATCAGCCATCACAATCTTCTTCTTCCTTAAAGTGCGGACTCACACTAGGTGAGGATAAGACGCACAATACATCGAGTCAGAACAATTCATGAACATTTTAGGTAGCTTTAATTTCAAATGGGGGTTTACACAATACAAACAATTCAAAACGTTTGGATGGGTCCATGCTGCACCGTGTCATGCTGCGCCACACCTAAACAGTTAACACATAACGACTGTAGTATAAATAAAATCATCAATATTCCATTGACACTCCACTATGCTAACCCCGCATCCTATTCTTTACATTATTTGCCTCCTCTATCGATTGACAATTTTAAAGTCTGCGGTGCTAACAAATAAAAAGGAAATTGAAAGAAGTATGTGTCTTATATATAGCAGTGCGTGCTAGTATGGACGCATAAGCGTATTGATTACTTTCTTGTGTTAGTCAAAACCAAGACGTCTTGATCCAAAGGTTTTATTTGTCAGCGATAATTGAGCTCCAGACGTCGGGTAGTTAAACTAATCAAATAAAGTGTTCTTCATTAAATAATGCTCTGCAGACAAGATATATGATGTACAGAGGTAAGAGTTTCGGATGTTTTCTCTCGGCCGGAACGATTCCGGATTGAAGTCGCGCGGTCCGGCTGTGCTGTGGTCGGAACGCTGCTTTTATGAACACCGAGTACACCACGTAGGGCGGGCGGGCAGCATGCCAACAATTACGCAACAGTGTCTACATTAAAAGCCTAAATAAACACGATCCGTTCGTGAACCTTTTTACTGATCAAAACCATCATTTAACAAACATGGTGTTGCTCTCGGCGGCCAAAGAATGATTTCAATTTAGTGTTTTAATGAAACGGATGTTCACACTTTAAGACTTCAATAAAGAATTCATCATGCGGAAGAAAGCTCCAAGCTAAAAATATCGTTTGGAGATCCTTGGGATCTGGAACGGGCACCTCCCCCGCACGCTGTAGGCGTCTGCTGAATAACATGATGAGGTTTTACAGCCCACCTCCCGACACACCCACCCCGCCCTGCCCCTTTACCACACACAAGCTAAAACAAAAATCTCCCTTAGGTTATATTCAACCTTTTGGCAGCAAGCAGGCGCGCAAATTCTTTTTGTTTATGAGCAAGAGAGAGAGCACATCTATTTTCTGTCAGTATTTCTCTCTATTTTGTAGGGAGCATGGCTCTGGGCATGCTCCAAATACTATTCGTTATAGGGAGGGATGGTGTCATTGAACTATCTGTGAGTATTGTTCTGCAGTATTTAAATCATCTGTTTAGTCAAGAAATATTGTCATTTTTAGGGCTGATTGAATCAGACATTGTAAACTTGTGTGTGGCCAGCCTCGTGTCGTGTTGACCTTTCGCCCTAAGTGACTGTATTAATGGCGGTTTTGTATTGTGTGGCTATATAATAGTATTGGAATATTAACAATCAGTACAAGAGATTATTTTATATTTTTAGCGGCATATGGATTCTGCTTTTGTGTTTTTGGTGAATCCTCGTCCTTTTTAAAAAGAGGACCGGCCTCCTTCCCGTGTCTCTACCTTATAAAACAGTGTTATTGCAAAATGTACATTTCGGACTATTACAAAATGTTGACTGCAAGTGCAAATCATAATCAATACTTCAATAATTAAAACCTGTAAATACTTAACTAAATTTAAATTTTAAATTTAGTTTAAATTACAGCAAATGACCTCGAGACCATCTGCAACGCATATCTCCGTCCACTTCTTGAATATTCGGTACCACTCAGTCTGGAATGGCACAAAAAAACCCATGTTCAATGATTGGAAAGAATCCAGAAGCATGTCACCAAGCTCATGTTTAAAGGCATCGTACACGTTGGGTAATTGGAGCCAATTGTTTGTTTCAAACCTATATAGTTGTAGATATATACCATAAAACTCACTTGTGAAAATTTCGTTTCAAAAGGTGGTAGCGTTTATGAGATATTGCCGAAAATCTGGAGCGGTTATGTCCACGCAGGAAGAATAATCTGCAATTGGAATTACACTCTGAGAAGCGTTACGCGTAAAGGCTTCTCAGACTCAAATGTTTTGAGGGATAAAAAGTGATATCTTTTTCCATAACCGCAGTACTTCGATGCAAACAGTTTCTCCAATTGCATTATACTATCCAAAGCAGCTGTACTTCTTACCAAGTAAGTTTTTATTGCCATTAATTTTCAGAGTCATTACCAAACGTGTACGATGCCTTTAAAGGCACTGTACACGTTTGGTAATTGTCAAAGACCAGTGTTCTCACTTTTGGTCATCGAAGTTGCAAGAAAATGATGAAAGAAAAAACACCCTTGTTGTACATTTTGTGTGCTTTCAGATAGGAATAAAAACTTCTTGCAAGACGTTTTTATTATTTTAGTGAGAAATTACCCCTTTCTCAAAAACTACGTTACTTCAGAGGGAGTCATTTCCTACAATAGCTCTCCGTTGCTTGTTACCAAGTAAGTTTTTATGCTAACATTTGTTTTGAGTCATTACCAAACGTGTACGATGCCTTTAAGGCGATGAATAGAATCTCATTGCAAGAGGCCTTGTGTTTAGGAATTTTCTTCGGAGTTTACCACTAAACGGAATATGTCTCATACAGCTTTTTCCAAGACAAGTCAGAGGGGTCCATCACAAAACTGATTTGCAACAACAACCGAAATGCGAATAGAACAGGTTCAGACAGAGATATTATCAACTTCTAAATAAAACCCTTTTTTTAATTACCTTTTTATTACCAACAGTGTTGATTATTAATCATGAGAACTTTGATAATTTATTTCCCTTAATGGTTTCTCTTTAAAAACCGTTTTCTATTGTGTCTACATTGTTGCTGGTTGAAAATTGTTTTGCACTTGGCTTTCAAATTGTTAAGCAAATTGTATTCATAATAATTATTGTAATCTTGTATAATGGTACCTAATGTCTGTCGTTTGGAATGCTCTTTCCTTTTCATTGTATGCAAATTTTGATGTAAATCAGCCCCTGTACCGCCTTGTCATTTGTTATTCATGCAACAAAAAGAAGTAAACCACTTATAATAACAAAAACAGATATATTTCGTATAATAATAATAATAAACGGCTTTTATACAGCGCCTTTAACCCAAAACATGGCCCCGAGGCGCTTTACAGAGGTTACAAATAATTGGAACAAATTAAGAAATACTGACAAATTTAAGATAAACAGATTAAGAAATACTCAAAGGAACGTTACAGAACTGGTAATAAACAAAATTCTTTAAGATCACAAATTTACATAAAACTTACACGGTCTAATGATGATGATAGCAGAAAACATCCCTATAAATATTTCTGTCTGAAATGCCATATTTGATGAGAAATAAATAAATAAAACTAATTTCCGATTGGAGTTTATCGCTCATGAGCGTTTTTTCACTATTTTTTCGTGACCCAGACGGCCGATCGATCTCAAACTTCTACAGGTTTGTTTGTTTATGTATATGGTGGATTATATAAAGTGGTTAACTGTTTTGTTAGCAAAAACAAATTCTGTAATGTTCCTTTAATAAGAAAAATTAAAATGTACAATTACAATGATGTGAAGTGTCAGTCTCAAACGACATGACATAATTATAGGTGGATGAGAAACTTGAAAAAGCCTATAGGCCTAATAAAATCCCATCTTCATTGAACCTCATCAGTGAACGTCCGGCAGAAACATGTTCTGACGTAATGGTGTGCGAAACACAGGCCTACCGCTAACGAGTTGTCCTTGAAAATGTTCTTTGTTTTAAGAGCAGACCATGCCATGCAGACCATTGCACCTTATGTCAAAAAGCTCTCTGAATAAATATTCACAATTTGCTTTGCAGATCGATTTGTGCAATCGTCAACTCCATGCCAACCAGCTGTGTGCTGTTGCTTGGAGGGTCGGGTTATATACCGTATTGCTGTATAATTAACACAAGCTTGGTGTACATTTAAAGGGAAAGTACAACGTAGTTTTGTAACTATATATCGAAAAACAAATTGATTAATTTCAATCTAAAAGCTCGCTAAAAGTTCGTACCAGTACCAATCCTCCCGAGAAATATTTCCATCTGAAAGCTCACTGATTCTAAAGTTCATACCAGTACCAATCCTCCAGAGAAATATTTCCATCTGAAAGCTCACTGATTCTAAAGTTCATACCAGTACCAATCCTCCAGAGAAATACTTACGTCTGAAATTGAAATTGAACAATATTTGCCCCCCCATATCGCCATTGCTTATTTCGAGTGCCACAATGGTGCGCGTAAACCCTGGCGAAACATAAACCGTTTTCTGTTGTGTTCACTTAAACTGGCTCGATTAATGTAATACAATTTTCACAGGCTGTTTGTATTGTGTGTTTATTAAACAACAAATCAACCACAACTACAACTGCACCAGCAGCAGCAGCAGCAACAACAACAACAACAACAGCAGCAGCAACAACAACAACAACCCCAACAAAAACCTGAGTTTACTTTTCCCAAACCCAACGATGTAATGTACACCTTTAACCGCATGTGCATTTTATTGCTATAATCCACCACCAAATCTCTTTGTCGATATTGTAAAATTAATATTGTTAAAGCTGGTAAATTTTGTTAAAAGCTGACAAATGAATATACTTTTTTACATGATTGGGGAAAACAATGCTGGTCTTATGCCTATATGAGATCAGCAACAGTTTACTTTGGTGTATATAAACGATGATACCAATATTTGCTTAAGTTTTGTTTACCGATTCTTCGGAACATTCGTGCTCAAATAAATATGCGTAAATACTTGCTGAATGATTGCAATAAGTATGTTGCTATTAGAACTACAATTAATCCATTTACCCCCATACAAAATGAAATGACCAAACTGAGGCACGAATCGAATTCAAATAGTCGTTGTCTAATTGAGTTAAATCAAATTAAAAAACCTAACAAAACCGGCGTTTAAAATCGTTACTGAGAAGAAAATAGAATTAGCTGTTGCAAACTGCTTTCCAATCAAAAGGACCTAATGCAAAAAAAAAATGTTAATGGCCTGACGTTTCGACCCTAGCAGAGTCTTTCCCGAAGGCTAAAATGGCATTCGAGAAAGACATAAGATGCGAACAAGACAGAGTGGCAGCTTATCAAACTGCTTAATCACGCACACGTTTGTCGACCCAGAGAATCGAGGACTTCTCCTTTCAAGTGAGGTTAGCGGAGACATGGTATAGACCTTATGCATTGACGTCATCTAGCGGCCATCTTAGAGGTAAAACGATGACGAAACAATCGAAACGCATAGATTTGTACGCGCTGCGCACAGGATTGGCCAATGAACAACCTCCTTTTGACCTCTAGGCGAGGGCGCCCTAAATGACGTCATGTGCATAAGGTCTATACATAATTTCTCTTTATGAGTTGTTGATGGTTTAGAACCGGCGGTTTGATAACTCGACGTTTTGATCCGTATGCAAAGTTTCAAAACCGACTTCTCCTTGTCCTCCCAATGTTTGGACTTAAGTTTGCTCTAGCGACGTCTCCGTTGGTTTTGTTAAACGAAGCGAGGACGTCCTCGGTATGTCAAAACACCCATATCCCATTTTTTGACAAAGTCCTCGGTTTCAATGGGTAGAGGATGTGTCCAAACTGGTGGCTACGGCTAAGGCTATGGTTAAATAGCCGCCACACCATGTGCTTTTAGGACGTCCTTAACAACAGTCGTAGCCGTAGCCACTAATTCGAATACGGCCTATATAACGCTCACTATATTCTTCCTAAACACAAAAACATTAAAATTACGGAGTTTCATGATTGTCATCTCGACCATTGTGAACGGTGTCCGAACAATGCCATGATGTCATTCTGACTATGTACCGGTAATGAAAATTCATGAATTTCCTATTGAAATGCATTGTTACTATATTACCTACGGTAATCGCCTGTTATTATTCTTGTGTTACCACACACTAATTATTTCATAGGTGAAGCGTTCAGAAGACAATGTTACACACAGTTGTAAACAAAACCTTTCTCCATGACTGGAAGAATCTAACATAACAATATTTGAATACTGATGGCGCCATATAATAGAGAGATTTTTCACTCTGTTTGGCGCACGTGTGCTTTCCCCACATGCTATTATTACAGACCATGTTTTGGCTCAAAGGGGGATTCCCCATCTGATCCCCAGCTATGACGATCCATATACATTGTCTATCATCTCAGAAGGATGCCCTTAATCTCTCCGAAATCACGTGCTATTTACCGAGCATCCACTCACTGACGATATCACAACATGGCGACAAAACTTTCCCGCGCTTTCTTTAAGTCGCAATAATAAAAAGCTGTTCAAGTCTGACCGCGAGTGAACACCTTGTGGGCCTGTACACTCTAAATGATGTTATCTTTAAGGTGTGTGAGAAAACAAGTCCAGCAGTCATGCGTCTCTCTGAATACAAGACATAGCCTATAACATAAATATGCATTCCTTGAATGATAGTTGGAATGAGGGAGGAATTATTTTGCCAACCTGATCAGTGTAAATTCTTGTTTTGCATGAGGGTATAGACGTCATACGTAGCGGCACAGCAAGGCAACTAATTAAAAGCGAACTATCTTCACGCCAGAGGTATTTGTTTTGACGGTTTTACGGGAAGGCAACCGCACGCAAGGAGTAGGCCTACCAAAGTTGTTTGCGTTTTGTTTTATTAACTCATACTGTACCCTCTCATGGTCGGGCAATGTATTGGACGAATCCTTTGAGAAGTATCTTTTTAAGAAATTTGGGGTTTTTTTAAATCAAAAACCCCGAAATTATTGCAACACTGTGAACTGAAAAACTGCTTTGCTTGACTGGTTGACTCATTTTGTTGTCATGACAATTTGGTTATACGCACAAAGTAACAAGTGGGATAACAATCTGATCCAGATGGTTATACTACTCATTTCCTTGCCGTAATCATTATAACCTGTACAATTTTAGCATTTTGATTAATAGGCCATATATTATGTACAAGTGTCATTTAAAAAATATAGCGCAATGCATCTTGGGAAACCGAGTACAGTTAAAAAATAAAACCACGCTGCCAATATGGACGCCATGCTGTAGTTTACATTGTATAATATACCAGGATTTATAATTGTGTACCGCATTGCTTTAAATTCAGCACGCCATGATGGTTGCCGTTGAGTGGACTTGGATTTCACCCAGAATCCGTTGCGTGCCGATCATGCGCATTGGGACATGCATAATGGGGGCCATTTCAGTTTAACATTTTAATCATCACAGCTGTTATGGTAATTGTTGCTATTATTATTTGTTTGTAAAGGTAGAATTGGCTCCACGTCTGAATATTACCTGACGATAAAACCACAATGTAGACAATTATTTTCATCTTCATAGGCTGATGGATCGGGCTTCTAACTATAAAAGACAGACAATAATTTACAATTGACAGATATAGGCCATGCACTCCATCATATTGTAATACGATGAGTTATTATTTAGCAGTATCTAATAACTTAATAATGTGCGTTAATACTTCTTTTCTTAATGTGGTAACTCGAGAGACTGTTTCTCGACGAGTGTGACGTCGACACAGCACTCAATTGGTGAGACTCGCCCCATTTAACTCTTGACCGCTTTTACATTAAATCAAATCGTCTGAAAAAAACCCTTTTCGTTTTTCCCCCCTTCTTTCCTGCCACAGAATTCATCTGACAAGGAGATCTGAGCTTGCGTGGTTAATGCGGAATGAATGGATGCAGGTTGGAGAGAGAGCCCGATGTTGATTACTCAGCGAGGTAAACATTCTATAGGTATTCAACTCGCGGGCTGAGTTTGGAGGAACCATACGTCTACGGTAGCAGTGCAGTGGGAGTGAATGCGTGACTGCAATATAACGTGTATTCGGTTTCTACTCCAATAATCTACAGGCGACCGGGGGGACCCAATTGGATTCTTGTTTAGTTGGATAGCTGTGAATATTTGACGGTGGGTGAGAGGGGAGTCAACTTGCCCGAGAGTTATGACTAATTAATATTGGAGAGACATGTTTTATCGAGCCCTCCGTACTTGAGGTGGAGAGAGACGCCGATAAATACATACGCTGTAGACGTTCAACTTCGCAGAGACCTGACCAGAATCAATCATCCAGAAAGGCGACTTTTATGGCGCAGGATAAAGCGCGGGAAAACATAACAGCACATTTGGATTAATGCGAGGGAAATATGCCCATTGAAAATCGTCTGCAAATAATATTGGTGATTGCTCGGACTTCCCCTCGTCGACTTGGCTCATCCAGTAATGTACCGGAAATATTTTCCCTTTATCAACGCCCGAGTGACTGCATAGAAACGTGAATCTGACGAGAGAATTTATGATCTATGTTTCAGTTGTCATTCAAGTGGAATATTTAGTCAAGCTGTCGTCTGGCAACGATGACATCCAATACACATTGTGCTTGATTTAACTGATGCTGTCCTAATGCATGACATACACTGTCCTTGCTGTAACTATAGTCACAATTTACACTGTAGCATACGGACTCTGTGTTTGATTAGAACCAGGTTTTTATATAACAAGGGATGGTGATGATTTCATGGTATGTATGCTTGTGATTTGGTTAATGGATATCATCATTACAAACTCATTAACTGTTATTATGTGATTTAGACTGCTGCAGGCGAACCAAACGGCTCGGCATCACAATGTCGACTTTATCCCCGTACATCCCGGAGCCACAACCGGCACCAAACATCGCTGCCTTTGACTCGGCGTCTGGACTCAATTCACCCATGGATGAATTGGAGTCAAAGGGCACCACCAACGCAGGAGACACCGAAGAGCTGTCCAATATGACCAGCATGGTGGCGCTGTTGCCTAGCGTTAGCGTCATAACACCCATCACAATGATGGGAGTGGGGCTATTTGGTAATGTCATAGCCTTAGGGATATACAACTGCTCTTGTAATGCCCATCGTAAACTCCCTTTCTACGGCTTACTCCACGGACTGCTCTGGACGAACATCTTTGGATACATAGCCGTGTACCCGCTCATAATTGCCGCCTATTTCAACGGTTTGAAATGGATTGGCGGGAGTCACACGTGCAACTTTCAGGGACTGTCACTTCTGAGCTTTGGTATGTCCACTTCACTACTGGTCGGTTGCATGGGCTTCGAACGCTTTCTAGCCGTGTGCAAGCCCCAGCTTCATGCCAAGCGAGTTGAGAGAAGGAAAATCCCGTATCTGATATTCTTAGTGTGGGTGTTTGCTGTCTTCACAGCGTTCATGCCTATCGTAGGGTTTGGTGAGATGGTTCAGCATTATCCCAACACTTGGTGTTTCGTAAACTGGCGGCATCAACAGACCGTTGGTAAACTGTATACCAGTATCCTCGCCGCTGAACTCTCTGGTGTGTTATTACTCGTTATAACCTGCCTGGCGTCCGTCGTTGGGTTGACTGTATATAGTGCTCTGTGTCTGAAACATAGACGTCCCGGTGATATTGTGGAGGTAACTGGAACAGCAATCAGGCGCCTGTCTATTCGGACAGCCAGACGTCACGGGATTAACCCTGCAATAACCTCAGTGTGGCTGACTACACATTACGTCTTTTTCGCCTGTGCAGTATTAATCTGTGTCATTCCAATTGTGGTAAGTTTAGCTGTTTCGGGTGTTTCATTAGACCCATGTACTGATGACGTCACGGTTTGTTTACTGCATTGCTTAAGTGCTGTAACTGGGTACTGTATTTCCGACAGTTGAGCAGAGACACACTGGTTTCCCATTCTTCTGCAACGAGGTAAACAAACTGTGACGTCACCAGTAAACTTATTCTTCCAAACGTTTGACGAAAAATAGTGATTACTTCAACCAACGAACTACGCATATTCTAAGGCTACACACAAAAAAAATTGTTGATCGTCCCCGCCCGACCCAACGAAACCCCCGACACCATTTTCTTTTAATTTGTTTCCCCATCATATCATTAAAAAACGGTATTTTTATTGATCTTTTTTCAGTCAATTAGCTCCCAGATTTTTCAGCTGATATTTTTTCAAAATCTATAGGTTGGAAAAGATGTTTGAAGAAAGGTTTTTCATGTCGGCAAAAACAAGAACAATTCTTCAAATATTTACTTTAATAGGCTACACTGCGATTTAGTTTTTTGAAAATGCTTACAGAAAATGAAAATGTCATCTGAGAGTTAAATGGGTTTAACAAAACAATTAAAAACATCAAAATCACACAAACCCTCTGTTTTATAGTGATTGTGATGATTTCCTTTTCATATTTTGCTATGTCAAAAAAAAAACATACAAAAAAACCCGCCCTCCCACCCCATCACTTTTCCTCAAAAAGGACGATCAACAATGTTTTTTTTGTAAGTGGCCTAACAACTATTTGAGGGTTGTTTTAGGCCATTTTCAAAACCACGCCTTGGGCTTGGGCCTAGGGCGTTTACAAATCCACGGCTTCGGCTTCGGATTCGGCTCAGGCTAGCTAGGCCCCTCAGTTGTTTTGACTATACGCGTGCTATGCGTTCAGGTATTCAGACGAGAGAACGGAGCCTGAAGCCTAAGCTGAGCCTGAGCCTCCGTTTCGTAAACGCCCTATGGCTCCGTCCACCTGGTCGAAACCCCGTAAGGAAAGCGCACACTCTAAGTATTAACTGACAAAGCCCAAGCCCCAGCCGCGGTTTCGAAAAGGCTCTTACTCTTTAAAGGCACTGTACACGTTTGGTAATTACTCCAAATATATATTAGCATAAAAACTTACTTGGTAACGAGCAACGGAGAGCTGTTGATAGTATAAAACATTGTGAGAAACGACTCCCTCTGAAGTAACGTAGTTTTTGAGAAAGAGGTAATTTCTCACTAAAATAATAAAAAAAACTTCAGGCCTGAAGCCTTTTATTCCTATCTGAAAGCACACAGATTTGTACAACAAGGGTGTTTTTTCTTTCATAATTTTCTTGCAACTTCGATGACCAATTGAGCCCAAATTTTCACAGGCTTGTTATGTTATGCATATGTTGGTATACACCAAGTGAGAACACTGGTCTTTGACAATTACCAAACGTGTTCAGTGCCTTTAAAGATGAGGTCTAACAGATTGAGATATGCAAAGAAACTATACTGTACAATAGAAATGTTAAAACACCACAATTTTACAAAACACAGAGCCAAGTCGCTGCAGTGTAAACGATCTGATGATAATTCGCATCTCAATCTTTCCTTTTTAACCCTCTCAATTTGTTCTTCCACTATAGTTGAGAATAATCTTGAATGTGTCAGGCCAACCGGAGAATCATTTTGCAACCTTTTTAGCCATGGGCTACGCCGAGTGCTTCCCCGCTGCCGCCCCGTGGATTTACATGCTATTTCACCGTCAGTTTTGGAAGCGTGTCTTACCGTGTTGTTTCTCCAAGAAGCTGACAAACTCCAACGGTATCCATGCCGTCAATTACTACCACCGACCGATATCAAGAGGTAACGACATCTCCGGTCCAGAGGACCACGAAGACGGGAATGCAAACAGTATACTACCCAACAGTAATGGGGATGATAATATGAACACGTTTGGAGTTATGACTGAGGAGGACACCGCGGCTGATATTTTGACAATAAGAAACGTGGCTCGGCAGGGGTCGATTGAGGCCGCGCCGTCTTGGCAGACCTTCGTGGAGGTGCCCAACTCCAATAAAAGGTGGGTATCAATATGCGCTATCGGATGTTCAAAACGGACACCTTGTTTTTATGACAATCTTCATTTTTCGCCATACCCATTTCGCAATACCCATTAGGATACTCTTGCTAACGTGGCGTGTCGTGGCCGAGCGGTTTTATGAGCACCGGACTCAACCTCTGGTGTTTCTGATCGGCAGAAGGTGGGTTCGAGTCCCGGTCTTGACACTTGTGTCCTTAAGCAAGACACTTTACCATCATTGCTTCGTCCTTCGGATGGGACGTAAAGCTGTAGGTTCCGTGTGTTGTTATAAAAAAACTATCAATGCACGTGAAAGAACCCAGTACATACTTATCGCTAAGAGAAGGGGTTCGCACCGGTGTGTCTGGCAGTGCGTTTATCTTTAATCTCGAAGGCTGCACTCAAAAAGGCGGGGAAGGAAGGAAGAACAAAGAGCCATCCCGACAGCTTTATTCCATTTACCGCATCCCTTTTGAACTCCTTGGTGCGTGTTTCCCTCCATCCTACAATCTAGACTGTTTTAAGAGGAATATCAATTCCTGCCTTCAGCTCCCCTGAGTTATTTTCATCTTTAAATCTTTTCAATTCTTGTAGCCTCTTATTAAGGGGCTAGAGCGGCAATAGTGGATTTTAGCCTGGTTTGGGCCGAACTTGCATTAAAAAAAACCCGACGACAACGACGACAACAACAACAACACTTTTCCATGTTCATGTTTTGACTGTTGATTTCCTCTATCTTAGAAACAATAGTACATCAAAAGTACCACCGTACCGGGACCACTCTAAAGACTGCTGTCCACCTCATCACGTGACAGGCCACAAGAACCACCACTGTCCCCATGGCAACATAGCCCGCGTAGAATACCACGCCCTCGTTCGGATGATGGATGAGGGCTCGCACACAGAGGGCGCTATTGATGATACTTCGGATCTGGCTAAAGCATGTACATTTGGCAAGGAGTCCACTATCTAATGGCCATCTGAGCTTACAGAACGTTTTTAGGATCTTGCTTAATAATAGGTCAGATATTTTGAAGGGATTGGCCACAACAATTTATTGACCATGCTTTTTTAGTCGTCGGACTGTTGTGTGTAATATTATGTGTTTACTTCAACGGAACAGGCTGAACGTTTCTAACATTTTTCACTTCGGAAATAGTTATAATAAATTACAATGAACAAATCAAAGAATAAACATTGTTCGTATACAACTTTTAAAGTAAATAGTCAATAGCATTTCTCACGTAAATTGCATGCTGTATATATCTATACAACAATAAATAAATGCATGAAGTAAAACAAATGTGATCTTAAATGTAGATATGGCTTGATTGAAGTCTACAACTTGTAGACTTCAGTAAACATGATTATCAAAAACAAACCAAATCGTTGTTGACTTAAACTCACCAGTAGTTAACTGTACTCGGGCTTCGAAACTGGACGTTTCCCAAATACGAATGTTTATATGATTTACATAAACTTTAAACTTGTGTAATTGGCCGCCATCGTTGAGGTCAAACAATGGAAACGTGCACGTGTGTGCTGCGCTCTGTCACAAGAAATTCTGAGCTTACAGTTCGTGAGCAGACCTATTTTTTGACATTCTTCCCAAGTTTTTGAACAAAAGTATCACTTCAGACAGAAGCTAAGATCTAGCAGAACGCTACTTCGAACTTACCCTTTTAACCTCTGGACGTAAATTCTCTTCAAACAGCATATTTCACAACAATAGACCTTATGCACATGATTTCATTTCAGTAGGGCGCCCTCGCTTAAAGGTCAAAAGGCGGTTGTTCATTGGCCAATCTTGTGCGCCACGCGTACAAATCTGTGTGTTTCGATTGTTTCATCATCGGTTTACCTCTAAGATGGCGGCTGGATGACGTCAATGCATAAGGTCTATTGGTGAGAAATGTGGTGCCGACAAAGATTGCGCGGTGTTCAAAGTTTGCGCCCGAACTATCCTGCGCAAATTTTAAAATCATGCAAGGAAACAAAGTTTGCTACGTAAAATAATGGCACACCGCGCGAATTTTAAAAATGTCCATGCGGCCAATAGTGCAATGTTTGGTCGCTAATTACTCAAATTTGACTGGCGTTTATGTATAGAGAACTTTCGGAATCGCAATCTCCAGCTATTACCCTGTTAAAAACCGCCGAGTTCTCTTAGACCAACGGGGGTTGGAACGAAACACATTTTCCAGGCATCTTTTTATTTACACCGTATGGCCTACCAGCCATAGTATAGTTGTTGCTAATTTTGTTCAATAGATTATAGACACTTCAAATTCAACCACCAGTCTTTCTTTTTTACTGTACCCGGATTGGATTTCACAAAAAAGAGCTAAGATTAATCCTAACTACGAATCAATCGTAATTGCTAAGCAAAGTGTGATGTCACAAAATACAGTACTCATCTTAAGATCAATCTTAGTGCTTTGTGAAATCGGCCCCTAAACTGTTTAGTGTATGGATTCAAAGTGTGAGTGGCAAAGGGCGCCCTCAGCATTTATATTTAAGCCAGTCACGTGTTGATTTTAATCCAACTTTAATAATGGGGATGGTCGAGTACCCCATTTTGAGCCATTATCTACATTTCCCAGTTTTGTCGTATAGGATTTAAATGAATAGCTTCTAGTGCAGGATAATCAGACGTTATTTATAAATTATGCAGCATTATTTGTTATTATTGAATTTCTTCGCTATACACGGTGCTGGACCACCGTGGTAACTCTTAATGACTTTCCAATGTGAAAATAAATTAACATCGAATATCGAATGAATTAATTTGGATATTCAATTAAATTTATATAATGGTTGGTTTTTATTTTCTTGATGACAAATTATTATGCACAGAACAGAACAGATGGGATAGGGCAGTTATTGAAAGTTATCAGCTATCTAAACGACCAGGATGTGACCTGCATAAATGTGGTTCTGAACCACAGACAATGGATCACCTACTCAGATGTCCCCTACTGGAGCCGTGGCTGGAGACCTAGCTGAATTCAATAAAAGTGCCAAAGACTGTGTTCAGTTCTGGCTGAAACACAACATCTAGCATGTGTGGACACGACAAGAAGAAGAAGCGAGCTGGTTTTGCTCCACCAATGTCCATTATCGGTCATAATGACAGAGGGCGCTAAACTCTGGACGACTTTGTCTCTCAAGCTTGGTTAGGCAAGCTGTTGGTTTTTTGTGCGCATTATTGTAATTATCAGAATTATGAGAGTTATGATTACTTAATTATTACACAGTATATAGTCCTTGAATGAAAGGGGGAAACAAATGTACAGTATTGTAACTTTCGAAATTGTACTTTACGGTCATTTTGTGAAGGTTAGTGGTCCAGAGATGTGGAAATAAATGTATTGAAATTCTTGGAATCAAAGTGTATTGTATTTTGTGACTCCCTCTCAGGCATGATTGAACCGAACGATTTCTCTACCTCGCATACACTTTACACTGCAAAAAAAACTGGGGTGTTAAAATTGACACCATGGGTGTTGTCACATATATACCGAAGAGGAATCAAAATTAACATCACAGGGTGTTAAAATAACACCAATGTAATTGTTTTTGCAGAAATTAGTGTTATTTTAACAACCTCTGGTGTAAATGTTGTTCTTTTTTGGTATATATTTGTGACAACACCCATAGTGTCAACTTTAACACCCCAGTTTTTGTAGTGTACAACCCTGCAAATCGGCACCGTAGCTGTAGCTAACGACACAAAATCATTAATTAGTTAGTAACTAATTAATTTGTTAATCAAATTTTGTTCTTATAGGCAACTCCATCCTGTTCTTAACGCAAACAAACGGGAAAAATTTCACTTGTCTGAGAATCTCATGAGTTTTCATGAGTGCCTCATGAAAACTGGCACATTTTCGGTGTTTTTTTTCTGGGATAATAATATTAGCAAAAATTTCAAACGGTTGACCTGCCAAAAAATGAAGAAAAAAAATATGAAGTTTAGCTGTCTGGAAATATATTTGATTGGTTTTCAAGAGGCTGAGAGACTTTCAATATTTTTGGAGTATTTTTGAATATAGCATTGGTTGCTATGGGAGTTTATTTAGTGCGGTGCATCCAACCTCGTCCCCAAGGTGTGTCGAGCAGTACGAGGTTGACCGCTCTCTAACCCTGGTATTGAAACATTTGCTTATCCAAAAATGTTGGATACGTATGCAAATTAGAATAGTCTGGTTGTGAACATGGTGAATACTGAATGAGTACAACTTAACATGTTTACGTTAGACTTTTGTACACCAGTCGTTGTCCAATCAGGGTCCAAGTAAGGAGTTTCCCTCCCAGGGTTTACTATTGTAAACATGGTTGGAAATAAAGTAAACCATGGGGACGAGGTTGTGGTGCACCCTCCTAGTCGCAGGGTGCACCACACTAAATAAGCCAGAATTCATGCGCCAAGCTACTTATCATAATTTGTAAACCCACAACTTATTTTTAATTATAACGTTTTGGGGGTCATGCAATTAATAGATTGTGTAAATATAAGAATCTATCACAACCTGGGGGTTCTGTGCTTCAACTTTTGAGGGGACTTTATAAATTTAGGCGTTAAAGTTGGTCCTATTGGACCGGGGAGGTGGAGAAGTGCTTCACGAAAACTGGCAGCAAGTCGGTTTTGGAAAAAACAAAAAACTCGTGTGTTTTTCTTCTGGGGTAGTTAGCAAAAATTCCAAACGGTTGACCTGTCAAAAATTGAAAAGAATTTTGAAGTTTAGTTGTCCGGAAATATATCTGATTGGTTTTCAAGAGGCTGAGAGACTTTGAAATATTTTTTGAGTATTTTTGAATATTTAGCATTTAGCGTTGGTTGCTATGTGAGTTTATTTAGTGTGGTGCACCCCGCAACGTTATTTTACAGCGACCTCAAGCGGCAAAACATATCCAGGCCATGGACAGTTTGGAGGGTCGGTTCAAAAAACCAAATGAGTTGAGGTTTGCCTGTGATGTATCTAATGAAAATTAACTTTATCTGGTCACACTTGGAAACCGATTTTCAACATCCAAAAAGGGAAACACACATGTGTTGATAACTAGACCTTCAACATAATATTATACATAAGGATGCAAAGAAAATTAAAGCGTCTACGATAACAGAACCCCCCCCCCACCAACTATGAAGTCTTAAAAAAGGCTTTACCCTTTACAAGGTCGCTGGGACTGGCCAATTTACCTCTTTATAACAGGAACATTGTTATATAAGAGGACAGCAAAACAAAGAAACACAAAGCAGAAATGAGATTCGGGACTTCAGAATGTACTCATATATAAGCAGAACCTCTTTATAACAGGAACATTGTTAGGGGCCTAGAGGACAGCAAAACAAAGAAACACAAAGCAGAAATGAGATTTGGGACTTTGAGTTTACTCTTGATAAGCAGAACCTCTAACAGTGCTCTTTATAACGAGAGCTGACTGTATTAACCTCTATGTTTAATCACTGGATATTTATGAGAAAATAGAATTAGCTGTTGCAAACTGCTAATACCAACTATAAACGTATCGTATAAAGGAAGAACAAAAAATAGGTAGTGGCGTGACGTTTCGACCCTAGCAGAGTCTTTCTCGAAGGCTAAAAAGAGCCCTCTGGATATTTAGTCATAAACCACAAAGGAAACTGATTTGGTAAATTTTATTTAATTTTTGGTTGAAAAAAGACAAATTGACTAGAGTGGGATTTTAGCCTGCGACCATTTAAACACTTTGTACGCACATTTAACAAAAAAATACCAGCAAAGGTCGGTGATTGGCTGATGTAGAAATAGTTTAAGCACCATTGGCAGAACGCTAGGAGACAGGTTGGTCCTTGTTGATGTTTAAATGTAAAAATCAATTATTAAGACGTGACAGGGGGGTCCCATCCTTTAGAAAACGCATTAAATCCCTTTCATATAATCCATTGAACGGAGGGGGGATTAAGCCGAACTATACAACGTCCTAACAACAGAATACACTTCGATCCAACGTTATACACATTAATGGTGCTCATCTATATACTATGGAGGTAGACAATAAAATCTTCATGTATACACATTCGTGGTCTTCATGATTTTATTTACACCAATTTGTGTTATCCTTTGGATGTCGTCGCAATTAGATCGCCGAAAGGGACAGGGAAACACACCCACTCATCACGCCCCATCGATTACGCAAACAAGGATTTCTTGGGATTTCTAAAGCAGAGAGATTTATAAACTGGACAGTGTGTGTAACCATAGAGAAGAAAGTGGTCCTTTCTCTATGGTGCAACGTGTTGCACGAGTGACCACTGCAGTGACCATTAGAGTGACCATACAGTGACCACTGCTTTGTTTACTAAGTAGGATACCCCCTACCGGTAAAAACGTGTGGACAAAAAGAAATGGGGCGACGCCAACACAAATGGTCATCATCATTCCGCATATATACACAAGAGCCTTGCTATTGTGTTTGTTTGATGTACGCTTTTACCACTAAACATCAGTCGGAGGTAGTGTCGTATATCGATGATCACCACCACCATCCGCGTCTGTATAAACATGGTATAAACACCCACTTAATTCATTACACTTTTTTAATTTGAACGCTAATCGAATTTTACGGTGTGGTGACACACAAAACAATGGCAAGTGATACAATGCTTCCCGAGTCAGTTCCTGGTACAATCGGTGTATGGTGTAACCACCAATCGAACGCTGTTACCCAAACCAACCCCAGTGTACAACTACCGGACATCAGTTTAGGAGGGACAATGGCTACCTCCACCTCATCTAAAACATCGGCAGAGCAGTCGATGCGACTGAGCCCACGACCAGGCCGTAAGCTTCGCCTAGCTGCAGACGAAGGGGACAGACTCCGGTCGAAAAGCCCTCATTCTCCACGGAAACCACGGACATCAAAGTCACCGAGCAGAGACATCACTTTGGGTTACATCTCTGATAATCCACCAATATCTCCAAGACGTCTGAAATACAAATCATCATCCCTCGAAGATGAACCGCCGTCTAACGTAAAAGAAACTTTCGCTTCTTCACTACCGAGGTATCCATTGCAGCTGAGGACGAAAAACAGTCCACCCGTCTCAATTCCCAAGATTGTGTCTTCAGACGACTCGCCTAAGCCCGGTTGTCTTAGGGTAAAACCTGGTGATCTTCGCTCCCGTTCCATGACGAGATTGGACGCCTCCAGTCCATATAGTTCTCCTAAACCTCCTCGATCTCCCAGATTGGGTAAGACTGTAAGCTGGTCCACAGACTCTGAAGAAGACTCCCCAAGATCAGCTTCGCCCCTGCCATCAATCTCCTCATCACCGAAGAAAGATACTCCAATTAGCTCCCAGAATGGAGTGTCGGAAAGTAACAACAAACTGATTAACCATGATGAAGAGAAACAACTTTCTGAGGTGTATTCAGGAGGAGAGTCATCTCGACCATCACCAAAGACATCCCCGGCCTCCATTCAAAGAAATAATGCCTCTTTTAAACTAGAAGGCTCTCCTCAATCTGAGCGCGGGAAAACCGAGAGGAAATCCCGCAAGAAACACTCCAGCCCAAAGACACACAACTGGATGCTCCAAAACCGACCCTCATTCAGTGGCGCTAGTGATAATGATGAAGACGAGAGCGATGTATTCCCATCACCATTCCCCCTACCGGAGCGTGCCCCACTCCCCGACACCTCGTCCATATTCCAGCAAGCTCTTACCAACATGAACAGCCGGCAGTCAAGTCTAAGCAGCGACCCGGGTGACCTCCATGTCCGCCGGTCATCTCTTGTCAACAGCTTCTTAAACTTAACCGATAGCAACTCGTCCACAACTCCTCCTTCGGATGGGATAGACTGTCTGTTCGATATGACAACAGTATCAGAAAACGACATCAACAACACGGACAAAGAGCCAAGGTGGTCAAAGTCTGTACTTCTGAAAGTTTCAAACTGGACCGGTAAATCTCGGAAACTATCAGCCCCATCGAAGTTGGTGACCGTGGACCAAGAACCTCGGAGTTCTCCCCCCACACCTACACCGCCAAGACGCAGGGTAGTTTCGGAGGTAAAATCCCCTCGACGAGAACTTCTGGAAGGGGTGGACAATCCCCGTCCAAAGACAATTACAGATTCAATGAGTGAATCCAGTGAGGGAACCTCGAGCTCCAGCCATAATTACGTCACTGGAATCCCCCGTCCTTTGATTAGTAAAAGAGCTATGAATTATATTATGAAATTCATCTCGAAAGCAACTGTTTCTGAGGCTGCTCCGGGAATAAGCACGAAATCCATGGCCCACCAGCCAGGTAGAGAGAGCGCAATGTTTCCGGCAATACAAAACTCCGGCTCAACCCGGCGAGCTAGGGATAGACGGGACTCGTTGAGGGCAATCCAGCATGTTATAAATGAAGGGAACACGTTAGGGGACACGACGGAGATAACTAGTTTTGATGATTTAAGAAATTGTAGGTATCTTCGAGATTTTAAACCGACTGGAAAAAAGGCTAGAGCTGCCAAACATACAACATACCACGAATGGTGATTCTGCATGGCTATTATTTCTTTACGTCACGAAACGGAAACGTTTCAAATCACACGAAGTGTGACGATTTATTTATGAAGGTTTTCTTTGAAAACTATCAAAATTATCAAATACAATTGTCATGCAGCATGACAACTTTCCTGTATAAAGAAAGATGGGATTTAAATCCAAACAAGCTGTAATCTAAAATGCAAACAATCGCTTCAAATGATTTAAATTATTTTGTACCAATGGTAAATTTTTGCAATTGTTATTTTTTTAATTCTGATAATCAGTTTGTTACTTAATGTCACATGGATTGCTATTAATAGGTTAATAGAAGACTGTATGCAGTGTGAACAGAGCCCAATTTCATAGAGCTGCTTAAACTTAAAGGCACTGAACACGTTTGGTAATTGTCAAAGACCAGTGTTCTCACTTGGTGTATCCCAACATATGCATAAAATAACAAGCCTGTGAAAATTTGGGCTCAATTGGTCATCGAAGTTGCAAGAAAATGATGAAAGAAAAAACACCCATGTTGGACAAATTTGTGTGCTTTCAGATAGGAATAAAAACTTCTTGCAAGAAGTTTTTATTATTTTAGTGAGAAATTACCTCTTTCTCAAAAACTACGTTACTTCAGAGGGGGTATTTTCCTACAATGTTTTATACTATCAACAGCTCTCCGTTGCTTGTTACCAACTAAGTTTTTATGCTAATATTTGTTTTGAGTCATAACCAACGTGTACGATACCTTTAAGAACAAAAAGTTGCTGAGCACAACAAAATTATGCTTACCAGTTTAAGGTTACCTGCAGCTAAACTACCATGTCACATGCACAATTTGTGACTGGTATCCTGCTCATTTCTGCTAAGCACTAATTGTTACGTAATTGTTTCTGCTTAAGCAGCTCTTTGAAATCGGGCCCAGATATCAAATTGGGTTTTTTTTATTTTGAAAACATTGAAAGGTACTTGTTTTTCTGTCGACGTTTAGTTCGATGATTATGATTATGTCAAGTTGATATACACGTCAGATTTTAGTGCCAAAATGTCATGATTTGTGTATGATTTATCTCTTAAATTTTAATTGATTGTTAAAATCATATACATTAAAGGGTGTGCCCAACATAAGTAAGATTGATTATAAATGTTCAAATATGTGCCCATAACTAACATGGCTTAAAAGCTTGTCAAGGTGGAAAACTAGTTGTTGTGAAATGAGTAAACAATTTAGTTTTGATCTCGCTAGTCCAAAACCATGAAGGGTCAAATTTCACAGAGCCGCTTAAGCACAACAAAATTATGCTGACCAGAATTTGGTTACCAGTCAAAATAACATCCCACTTGTACCACCTATGACTGGTATCCTGCTAATTTTGCTTAGTATAAATGTTTTAAGCACTATTTTTTGCTTAAAGGAACATTACAGAATTGGTTTTTGCTAACTGGCAGTGTAAGCACTTTATGTAATCCACCATATACATAAACTTACAAACCTGTAGAAGTTTGAGATCGATCGGCCATCTGGGTCACGAGAAAATAGTGAAAAACCGATTACACATTTGCATGTGTTATACAATGCATGAATAAAACGCTCATGAGCGATAAACTCCAATCGGAAAATTAGTTTTATTTATTTCTCATCAAATATGGCATTTCAGACAGAAATATTTCTAGGGATGTTTTCTACTATCATCATCATTATACCGTTTAAGTTTTATGTAAATCTGTGATCATAAAGAAAATTTTAATTACCAGTTCTGTAACGTTCCTTTAAGCAGCTCTATGAAATTGGGCCCATAGCTGATGTTTTGAAAGATACTGGTCTTTGGCAATTACAACAAATATTGTCTGCGTATATTTAAGAGACCTAGCGTTTATAAAGTGAATCCTTCAGATAATTTGTTTACATAAATCCTCGAAGATTTGAGAACTGTTTCAAGATTTCAAGAAAGGTGATGACGTTTATACCCTATACAAGATATTGTTTTACATTCAGTTGAGAAGTTGTTAACTTATGCACTGCAAAAATTGTTTTAACATCTACACCAGAAAGTAAAGAAGTATATAGCAAGGAGTGTCCAATCATAAATGGCAATTGTTTGTATGCCACCAAGGGACATCAGAAAATAGCGGAATTTAGCTTTTGTGTTTTTTTTGTGATAAGAGTAATATCATAATACAGAAATACACTGCAAAAACTGGGGTGGTAAAACTGACACCATCGGTGTTGTCACCTTATATAGCCTATAGATAACCCCAAACGAATCAAACTTCATTATAGGATGTTAAAATAACACTAATTTCTGCAAAAACAATTACACCCTAAGATGTTAATTTTGATTTTCTCTTCGGTGTTTATAATGTGACAACACCCATGGTGTCAAATTTACACCCAGTTTGTGTAGTGTAGCATCCAGAACTCGTAACACAACAGCGTATTAGTGTGAATAGAATGGATAGCAATATTTGTTTACATAATTTTCTCCTGACTAGAAAAGATAACCTTCACATTTACTCATCCCAATTTCATAGAGCTGATGAAGCACAAAAAGTAGCTAAGCACAATAACATTCTTACCAGAATAAGGTTACCAGCCAAACTAACATGTCACATGTACAATTTGTGACTGGTATCCTGCTCATTTCTGCTTAGCAAGAAATTGTTAAGCAATATTTTCTGCTTAAGCAGCTCTATGAAATTGGGCCCCGATCTCCTCGCATTCACTGTGATGTAATCGATACCGTTATTTGAGTTTTGCGTAACTTTTAATCGAACGCTTCACCGATCGATTCTTTCACCTGTGTCTCTTTATTGTGACAAAATAAAACGCATGTCAAGAATATGCAAAACACAACATAAGGCCACATAAAAAAATTGTTTATCGTCCCCGCCCGACCCTACAAAACCCACCGACCCCTGTTTTTTTTTTTTTTTTTTTGGGGGGGGGGGGTCTTCATAAAAACCGCATTTCAGTGATTTTTTCAGTCAAATTTGGCTCCGCTCTGCACCGCACACACAGTTAGGTTTGAAGTTTGAAGAAAGCTCATTCATGTTGGAAAAAACAAGAACAATTCTTCAAATATTCACTTGGCCTACACTGCGTTTTAGTTTTTTGAAAACGTTAATGCAGAAAATGTCATCTAGAGTTAAATGGTTTAACAAAACAATTAAAAACATAACAATTACACAAACCCTCTGTTTTATAGTGATTGTGATGACTTCTTTATAGTCAACTCGCCATGTCAACAAAACACAATTAAAAAAACGAGAAAAACCCCATGAGTTTACCAGGGGAGTCAGTTTGGCGTAGTTTGTTAGCTTTGGTTTTCTTAACTTGGTTTTACAATGGGTCAAAACAGAAGCTGTTTGAAAATATGACGAAATAATAAAAAAAGAAGTTTGCACACCCCGACACACTCATATTTTTGATAGGTCTACAAAAACCACATGCATAAAATGTATATTGTTGTAAACATTAAACTAAATTACACGCCACTGGTGAGAAGAACTGTTAATTCTCCTGAAGACGAGCAGAGTTTACTGTTCGAAACGTCGAGACCACCACACCGGCTCTTTTCAGAGCCAACACTCCTCCAAAAAGATATTAACACATTGTTGTTGTACATAGTTTCTGCTTATTTTCCACACCATGCAAAGCTTCAAACATCAATAAGCCTAAATTGTTTGTTTTTGTATTGTTTTTATAATTAAAACACACCAGAAAGCAATAGGGGGCGCTGTTTGCCGCCTTGGATCAGAGCCGTATATTGAGAGAGTTGCGACAACTTGCGATTAGAAGCCATTTTGTCTCCAAAAAATGCATTGGCGAATACAGGGTGCCAGACTAGTCTGCCCATTGGGTTGTATTGCATTTTGGAACAAAATGGCGTCCAGCAACCACGTGACCGGAGAAAGCTGGTCCCTCCATGTCGCAACTCTCTCAATACACAGCTCTGCCTTGGATCAGAGCCGTATATTGAGAGAGTTGCGACAACTTGCGATTAGAAGCCATTTTGTCTCCAAAAAATGCATTGGCGAATACAGGGTGCCAGACTAGTCTGCCCATTGGGTTGTGCTGCATTTGGAACAAAATGGCGTCCAGCAACCACGTGACCGGAGAAAGCTGCTCCCTCCATGTCGCAACTCTCTCAATACACAGCTCTGCCTTGGATCAGAGCCGTATATTGAGAGAGTTGCGACAACTTGCGATTAGAAGCCATTTTATCTCAAAAAAACGCATTGGCGAATACAGGGTGCCAGACTAGTCTGCCCATTGGGTTGTGCTGCATTTGGAACAAAATGGCGTCCAGCAACCACGTGACCGGAGAAAGCTGGTCCCTCCATGTCGCAACTCTCTCAATACACAGCTCTGCCTTGGATAGTGTTGGATTTTGCTGAAAATCAGACGTAACAATGAATCTACCATCATGAAACGCGTTACAAGATTGAGATACACAGCGAAGATGTTTTCCAGACGCCAGCTGAAAAAGTCCTAAGTACACAAGATGTTTGCATACACGGGAGAAATATCCTTGGATTTCTGCATTGTTTGTCAAGGAGGTAGAAAGTCACTCAGAAGAGCATTCATTGTGACTTTCAAAGCAACTAATTTGTGTTGAGCAAATATTTGCAAATAAATCGACTTCATTGTAGACTGTTTGGCTTAACATGGAAAGTCACAGCTTTCTGTGAGAGACCCCAAGATGCGTCATTTCATACAAGCTTATTGATTTATGGCTTATTGGTAAATGTTGACTGTCTTGAGCAATTTGAAACTGTCATTTCCTTAGAAATAGTTATATAAATATAGGCCTACATATTCACAGAAAACGGTGAGCCAACAATGTGCAGTTAAAGGCTTTCTGCGCTGCCCTGTTTATTGTGTGCATGCTTGGTTGAAATCGTACGGGGAGCATTAATGTGACAGCCCAATGGTTTTTCGATTGTGGGTTATAAAGAGGGAAGCAATTCCCGCTGATATATTGTCTTTGAGCAATTTGAAACTGTCATTTCCTTAGAAATAGTTATATAAATATAGGCAATTTAGAAATTTGAAACTGTCATTTCCTTAGAAATAGTTATATAAATATAGGCCTACATATTCACAGAAAACGGTGAGCCAACAATGTACAGTTAGGAAGGCTTTCTGCGCTGCCCTGTTTATTGTGTGCATGCATGGTTGAAAGGGGAGCATTAATGTGACGGACCAATGGTTTTTCGAATGTGGGTTATAAAGAGGGAAGTAATTCCCGCTGATATTTTTCGTTTACCAGGTAACCAAGGTGATCAAACAACAACACACAAGTCATGCTTTGAATACCATATAGCGACAGTAAAGGAACAATACGTGAACGTGTGGCGGCGGAAATTTTCACGCTGGACAAAAAATAAAGGCTTGTTTATGCCGAGCTTTCAGAAAAGGAAACTAAGCTTGTAGAAAATTTGATTGTTGTGATTTTTTTCTTTTGTTAGACCAAAGAGTTTAAGTATTGTAAATTCTCTTTCAAAAATGAGAATGGCCTCTGTATATGCACCAATAGTGAGAATAACATGCCATTACTAGTCACGCTAACTACCGAACCAGACAGGAGGAAACATGGCTACCTCCAACACATCTAAAACATCGGCAGAGCTGCAGTCGATGCGACCGAGTCCACGAACGGGCCGTAAGCTTCGCCTAGCGGCCGACGAAGAGGAACGACTCGGGTCAACAAGCCCTCACCCTCATTCTCCACAGAAACCACGGCCATCAAAGTCAATGAGCAGTGTGGATTCTATCTCAAGTAGCCCACTAGTAAGATCCCCAAGACGTTTGAAATACAACAAATCATCATCCATCGAAGATGAACCGCCACCACGCAGCCTACCCGTCACAACTGCAAAGATTGTGCCGTTAAACAACTCGTCTGAACCCGCTCGGCCTCGGGTAAAACCCAGTGCTATTCGCTCCCGTTCCATGACGAGATTGGACACCTCCAGTTCTCCAAAGCCTCCTCAATCTCCCAGATCGGGTAAGACTGTAAGATGGTCAACAGACTCTGAAGAAGACTCCCCAAGATCAACTAAACCTCGGCCTCCCATCTCCTCATCGCCGAAAAAGGATGGTTCAAGCTGCCCCCGGAATGCAGTGTCAGAAACTGACAGTAGTGGTGCTAGTGATAATGATAACGATGAGAGCGATGCATTCACATCACCATTCTCCCTATGGGAGCGTGCCCCTCTCCCCGAAACCTCGTCCATATTCCAGCAAGCTCTTACCGACATGAACAACCGGAAACCAAGTCTAAGCAGCGACCCGGGTGACCTCCATGTCCGCCGGTCATCTCTTGTCAACAGCTTCTTAAACTTAACCCATGACTTACCCGATAGCAACTCGTCCACAACTCCTCCTTCGAGTGGGTTAGACTGTGTGTTCGATCTGACAACAGTGTCAGAAAACGACAACTACACGGACAAAGAGCCAAAGTGGGCAAAATCTGTACTTCTGAAAGTCTCAAACTGGACCGGCAACATTCGGAAAATATCAGCCCCATCAAGGTTGGCGACCGTGGCCCAAGCACCTCTGGGTTCTCCCCTCACACCTACACCGCCAAGACGCAGGGTAGTTTCGGAGATAAACCCCCCTCGACGAGAACTTCTGGAATTGGTGGGCAATCCCCGTCCAAAGACAGTTACAGATTCAATGAGTGAATCCAGTGAGGGAACCTCAAGCTCAAGCCAGAATTACGTCACTGGATCCCCCCGTCCTTTAGTCAGTAAAAGATCAATGAATTATATCATGAACTTCATATCGAATGCAACTGCCTCAGATGTTGCTTCGACAGGGAGGACGAAACCCACCCACCGGCCAACGAAGATGAAAACAACGTTTCCGCCAATACACAACTCCAGCTCGGCTCAGCGAGCTCGGGATAGACGGGACTCGTTGAGGGCAATCCAGCATATCATAAAGGAAGGGAACCCGTTAGGGGACACGACCGAGATAACTAGTTTTGATGATTTAAGAAACTGTAGGTATATTCGGGACTTTAAACCGACTGGAAAAGAGGCTAGAGCTGCCAAACATACAACATACCACGAATGTTAATTCTGGCTGATTTCTGTATGTCGAGAGACGACAAATAAACATTTTGACTCACACGTAGGGTGAAAATATAAAAGATTTCTTTGAAAGTTATATTAATATTATCAAATACAATTGTCATGACAACTTTCGTGTATATAGAAAGATGGGATTTAAATCCCAACAATTATTAGATGCTATCTAAAATGCAACAAACTGCTTCAAACAGTTTGAATTTGAATTTGACACCCTATGTCACATGGGTTGTTTTAAAAGGATTGTGTACGTTTGGTAATTGGAACCCACTGTAGTTGTAAATATATACCATAAAACTAACCTGTGAAAATTCCATTTCAAAAGGTGGTAGCGTTTTTGAGATATCGCCGAAAATCTGGAGCGGTTATGTCCACGCAGGAAGAATAATTTGCAATTGGAATACACAATCTTAGAAACGTGACTGCAGTAACGCTTCTCAGATTCAAATTTCCTGGGGATAAAAAGTGATATCTTTTTATATACCCGCAGTGAAAACTTTCTCAAAATGCATTATACTATCCAAAGCTGCTGTACTTCTTGCCAAGTAAGATTTTATTGCCATTAATTTTCAGAGTCATTACCAAACGTATACATACAGACCCTTCACACGTTTAGAGGTCGTTCATGGGAAATATTGTTACTTTTTTGTGAACATTTTTGTTGCATTTCTTTTGACGTTTAATCAGCTTTGTCAGAATCCTTTGGTTTTGTTTTGTGCCAAAATATATTGTACACTCTAAAAACTACTGGGTCAGAGATGTCCTGGATTCCGGGTCAAAGTGCGCCTGACCTATTTCTGGGTCAGGCTGATCCGGAGGGTGACTTAAAAAATGTGGATGTTAAAAGGGATTGTATACGTTTGGTAATTGGAACCCATTAGTTGTTTCAATCCTATATTGTTGTAGATATATATACCATAAAACTGACCTGTGAAAATTTCATTTCAAAAGATGGTAGCGTTTTTTAGATATTGCCGAAAATCTGGAGCGGTTATGTCCACGCAGGAAGAATAATCTGCATTGGAATAGAAGCGTTACTGCCGTAACGCTTCTCAGATTCAAATATTTGGGGGATAACAAGTGATATCTTTTTTTCATAACCGCAGTACTTTAAGGTGAAATGTTTCTCAAAATGCATTATACTATCCAAAGCTGCTGCACTTCTTACCAAGTAAGTTTTGTATTGCCATTTAATTTCAGAGTCATTACCAAACGTATGCTGAGACCCTTTAACTGGGATTAGTGCGTCATTTTGATCCTTGTCTGGGTCATTTTGACACAAATTCCGTGCCATACTGACCCCAAAATGGATCAGGTCCCACGGGATCCAGATCTGGGTCAATTGTGAAAAAAAGTATATCTCTTATACCCGGTATATCAGAAAAAGAAAACTGCTTATTTTGTCACGAAGAGGCAGACAATAGCGGAGTTTTGCTTTCTTGTGTCTTTTTGTGATTAGAGTAACTGGTGGTAATACAAATATAGTTTACAGTGTTCATCACATGTAGTGTAAATAAAACGAAGGGCACTATTTGTTTATAAATTCTTCATGCTATATATATAAGAAGATGATCGTCACATTTCAATGTTAACTTGGTTTGAAAACTCACTGAGAAATAAATTAACACATCTGAAGCGTCATAAATGATCTGACGTCTTGTTTATTTAATTTTTATTTTAATTCTTTGGACAATACAATATACAAGCAGAGGCCGTCCTGGGAAAGGCAAAAAACTGTCATCAAAAAAGTCGGCCCTCCCAGACCCTGCTCATTAAAAAAAAAAAAAAAAATACATATTTTGTACACAGAAATCTAAAATTGCAGTAAAAAGTAAACAAAAGATGGCAAGCAAAAGAATAATATTAAAATGCAAATTTTTTATACAAAAACCACCGAAACTAAGACCCCCGATGTGTCTAGAAAACACAAACCAGACGAACTGATTTGAAAAAAGAAATATATTTTGTACACAGAAATCTAAAATTGCAGTAAAAAGTAAAACAAAAGATGGCAAGCAAAAGAATAATTAAAATGCAAACATACAAAAACAACCGAAACTAAGACCCCCAATAGTCAAGAAAACACAAACCAGACGAACTGATTTGAAAGAAGAAAAAACCGGGGAAAAAACCCCTGAAGATTTTTTTTTTAATAAAGTTTTTATGGTCATACATTTTTTTATTGTTTCATTTACGATGACCGTTAACCAGGATACCAGTATTCGAGTTATGTGTTACCTTTTAACTACATCAAAGGCATCCTGTCGATTCTTAGGGTCATAGATTGATGATTGACGACTTAATGCTGATTTATAGGCAAAATCATAAAGAAAGATACAATAAAAGTCACATGTGAGATTTTCAGGTGAAAACAGTATATCTTGCTGAGTAAAAAATAGCAAAAATAAATGTTAAGGTGTTTTCACACGAACGTCGAACCTATCCACGTTTAGCGAGGTGACAGGGCACCAACCGCATATTTGGCCGCAGCACTCGCGAACGGACACCAACCCTCAGAAATCTGAAAAACTATTTTTTTGTGAAAAATTATCAAAAACTATACTTAAAGGAACGTTACAGAACTGGTAATGAAAATTTTCTTTATCATCACAGATTTACATAAAACTTACACGGTCTAATGATGATGATAGTAGAAAACATCCCTAGAAATATTTCTGTCTGAAATGCCATATTTGATGAGAAATAAATAAAACTAATTTCCGATTGGAGTTTATCGCTCATGAGCGTTTTATCCATGCATTGTATAACACATGCAAATGTGTAATTGGTTTTTCACTATTTTCTCGTGACCCAGATGACCGATCGATCTCAAACTTCTACAGGTTTGTCAGTTTATGTATAATATGGTGGATTGTATAAAGTGCTTACACTGCCAGTTAGCAACAACCAATTCTGTAATGTTCCTTTAAGAATCCTTTCTCAAAAATAGTTTACACTATCAACAGCTGCAGTGAGCACCAAGCCTGTACACCAAGTTAGTTTTTATGGTCATACATTTGTTACCGATCAATGACCCTACCTAAGTTTCTTTGTGGCAAATTACACAGGGGTCGTGACTACGCAATAAACACAACGGTGATGTCGCGATTACCCACGGTGACGTCAATCAACTGGTAGCCCTGGTGTGTACTAAAGGCATCGTACACGTTTGGTAATGATTCTGATAATTAATGGCAATGCAAACTTACTTGGTAAGAAGTACGGCAGCTTTGGATAGTATAATGCATTTTAAGAAACTTTTCTGTTCGAAGTACTGCGGTTATGGAAAAATATATCACTTTTTATCCCCCAAAACATTTGAATCTGAGAATGTTACGCGTAATGCTTCTCAGAGTGTGTATTGCAATGCAGATTATTCTTCCTGCGTGGACATATCCGCTCCAGATTTTCGGCAATATCTCAAAAACGCTACCACCTTTTGAAATGAAATTTTCACAGGTTAGTTTAATGGTATATATCTACAAACAATAGGCTCTAATTACCAAACGTGTACGATGCCTTTAAGAAGATTAATTCGTTTCAACGGGAGTTTAAGTTTACCGTGGGTCAGTTTGCTATTAAATTTGTTTCCCAATGGGGGCAAAACAGAAACTGTTTGCAAAGTATAAGACGAAATAACAAAAAGGAGGTGTGCACATCCTCTCTCGACACTTATATTCTTGATAGGTCTACGAAAACCACATTCACACAATCTCAATTACTGTAAACATTGAACTACAATTATACGCCACAGAAAAGTTAAATTATTTTTCAACTTTACATCACATAGCAACAGAGGGCGCTGTATATGCCGCTTTAATTTTACTATTGCGCGACCAAACGTTTAGTGTTGGATTTTGCTGATCTTAAATCCTGACGTAACATAAATGAATATTCAATGATATGGGTTTAAAGGCTTAGACAGACTGCGATGATCTTTTCCAGATACCAGCTGAAAATTCGTACACCAAATATTTGCATATCATTAAATCTGCATTACATTTAGGCATATAGCCAATATGATGTCTCACGGAGGTAGAAAGTCGGCAGAAGAGCATTCATCGTGTTTCCAACACAAATTTATTTTGTTTAGCAAATATTTGAAAAAGTAGAGACTGCATTGTGCGTTGTTTGGCTTGACATGAGTAATAAGTCGCAGCTTTCTTGGACACCCAAGATGCTCTTCATATTCATGCAACCTTATTGTATGGCTTGTTGGTATAATGTTGTCTGAGTAAATTCTGAAACTTTTTCTTCGAAATAATTAAAATGGGCCCACACATGTTCACAGAAAACGGTAAACCAATCGTTACTGAGCAATTGCGTTGATGCACTGTTTATGTATGCACGCTTGAATTCGCAGGAGGGGGGGGGGGGTGAGATCAACGGTTTCTAGCTGAAAGAGCAATAGTCCCGGATATATCTTTCGTTTACCAGGTAACCAAGGTGATCAAACAACAAAACACAAGTCATGTTTAACTTGCCTTTGAATGCCATAAAACAGCAACAATAGGGCTATCCGTGCGTGATTGTAAAGGGTGCGTGTGACATAAACGAAAGGCTATAATTCGGAAAAGGGGAATGAACTTTTAGAAAAACTGTTGTGATTTTTATTAATAGACCGATTTGTAGACCCAAATAGTGAGGATCACATGGTTACCAGTCACGCTATCTGGTCCGAATGTTGCAATACCCATTCCCAGGCAGTCATGCTAATAATATAATTCGATAACTGTCAAACAAATTATATTGGCACATCTGAGAGATGGAAATCTACACAAGGCCTCCTAGTAGTTTGAACTGTGTCTAAAGCCTTATTTTGTTTTTGGATGTTATTGCTTACAGTTCATTGAGTTATCAAATTTTTGTTAAGCTATTTACACTAATGCTGTAATCAAAACATCCTCGGCAAAGTCAACTACCTCCATTTAGTTATATATAAATATGCTAAGCAGAAATAGCATTTCAATCAGAAGCTATAAGTGAGAATTAGCCGGCAGGGAACCAGTGAAAGATAAAACAATACTCATAAAGAAATTCTGGGCTCGTGTTTTGATTTGCTAAGCAGCTAAGTGGACATTTTCGTTCGCTCGTAACACAAGGAACGGAGAAAAAACATGGTAAACTTTAACTTAAGAATACAAGTCTGACATTGATTTCGAAAGTTCAAAACAACTCCCCATTTAGTTACAAAGATTTCATCGGAATAAAGGCCTATTTATAGCTTAACATTTAGAAGAACAACCTTGTCTGAAATTGCGGTGCAACAATTGACTTTAGACGTTCTCTCGCTTGATCGTGTCATTGTGCCGAATGAGTAAACTAACACAAAAATCACCCTAAATCCCCATCGACCCCCCCCCCCCAAAAGGCCTGGCCTTGATGTTGTGGCATTCAAATGCTGGGTGTTTTTTTTAACAAAAAGCCACACCACACAACTCCAACCTACAGAATTGGAGATAGAGCTGACGACGTTTCCTATATAAAAGACCGTTGAAATACTATCCGTGTGTTTTGTGGATAGATCCGTAATTGCAAGAATCTGTTTTCCACCACTCTCAGACAATTGAGTTCATTGTTAAAAATGATTGCACTACAATGAAACTTTTGATTGACAGTGTAATTCTCCGATGGAGCTTCCATTTCGACCGGTAAGAAACCCGGATGGGTGAACTTTCCCGTATACTATCTGCTGACTTTGCCAGCAAAACATGTTTTCTGCACCAGATCTCTCCTTGACAGATCAGGACTCTCCACCACGAGAGGTTTTAAGCAACTACAAGCCGTCTTTTAACCTTGCACCCATCAGTATGATTCGGTCAGCTAGCAGTCTCTCTCCGGTACATGAGGGGAATGAGGAAGTTTCCCCGGTGTATCTGGATACATGTTGTGGTAGTAGTCGTAGCGTTCACAGCCCGGTCCTTGTTCACGTCATCGTCACGAATGCCGCCCCGAGTGAGACTTTCTTAAAGCTTACCGACAGCGGAGTCTTCAAATATGAGACTGATGATGATGAAGAGCAACTGGATGTTGACGAGCTGGATTCAAACTTTGGTGTTAACTTACCGGTTGGGGACAAAAGCCAATGGGAGACAGTGAGGGACAATCTGTCGTATATTACGCAAAAAATAGGGCCTAACAACGGCTTGTCAGATGACCCCAGTGATGCCACGCTCAAGCATCAGCAAGAAACTGTTTTGCAAGATTACAGCGAGGTTAAAACGAAAGACACCTCAGATGCGACTGTTCCCCTCAGCTCAGATGAAAAGAAACTCACCGGTGAATCATCTTCGTCCATCACATCGGGGGTTAAACTCTCTGCAACAGCCAAGAGTCCTTTAACAAGGCCGAAGATGAGAAGCAACAATTTAAATGTTGTCTCATCATCCAAGCAGCAAACTAAGAAAGCGTCACCTCAACCAGGGCCAAGCAAATTTACAACAACACCTACTTGGCCTTCAGTGGAGCAAGCAGTACACCGTGAACGGGTGAACTCTCTCCTGATGCCAGCTAGCCCTAAGACTACACTCCAAAAAATATATCCACCGAGTGTTACAGCACAGGCCACCAGTTCAACATCTCGAAAACCCAAAACATCAAAGGATAACATCCCCGTGACGCGTAAACTAAGCCCACCACACGCCCCTCCGAGCATTAAACCCAAAACATCTGTGCCAAACTTGGCTTCAACTCACCCAAGAGCTAATAATTACGGCACCCCTCAAAGGAAAATCAGTCCGCCTAAACTACTACAGCCGAAGACAACCCCACCCCGGAAGATCACCCCACCCCGCATGCTAACCACACCCAGTCATCTTGAGAACTTTCCGCGGAGAAAGAGCATGCCTGAAGTTTTTGATCGCACTCAAACGAGCAGCCCTAAAAGTAAAGCCATCACAGCAATCAACCGTCCCGCACGGGTAGCTAGTCCCAAATTACCGGCATCCCCTCGTCAAGTCCCACCAAGACGCAAGATGTCAGAGCCTTGTTTTCCCTCTGCCCCGTCAATCTCAACCTCGCCCTCTGACCGCCAACGGGGAGGGATCTTTTCCGATCCACGTTACAACCCAATTATTGTCACCCCAAAGACAACAAAGGCTGTGTCAGATTTGGCGAAGAAATACGCCGATAAGTGGAGAGTCTCCGTGGAAAATCGCCCCCTTGCCAAACTGTCTTCCTCGGACTCAGAAGGAGCCGTTAACAAGACACTTTCAAGCTTCGACGACGATGATTTTCACAAATTGAAAAACTGTCGGTACATTAGAAGAGCTGCTTGGAACATCGACGACGATGTGCCTAGTACGTAGTTGTCGTTGAGAATTTTGTAAAAAAAATATGATGACCGTTTAATAATTTAGTAATCAAACTTGTGATGTTTTAAAAACATTAAATGTATACGCACCCAATAATAGTAATCAGAAATTATATAATATGATTATTTGCATTGTTCTCAAAACCTTGCTTTAAATCTCTTAAAGGCATCGTGCACGTTTTGAAAATGTCAAAGACCAGTGTTCTCACTTGGTGTATCCCAACATATGCATAAAATAACAAGCCTGTCAAAATTTGGGCTCAATTGGTCATCGAAGTTGCAAGAAAATGATGAAAGAAAAAACACCCTTGTTGTACAAATTTGTGTGCTTTCAGATTCGGAATAAAAACTTCTTGCAAGAAGTTTTATTATTTTTGTGAGAAATTACCTCTTTCTCAAAAACTACGTTACTTCAGAGGGAGTTGTTTCCTACAATGTTTTATACTATCAACAGCTCTCCGTTGCTTGCTACCAAGTAAGTTTTTATGCTAATATTTGTTTTGAGTCATTACCAAACGTGTACGATACCTTTAACACAATATTTTAAAAACTCCCTGGTCAGAATTGACCCGGATTCCGGGTCCCGGATTCCGGGTCCCGGGGCCCGACTAATTTCTGGGTCAGGCTGCCCCGGAAACTGGTAAAAAAAGAAAACAGATATTGACTCCTCAGTTTGACACAGTTTCGGGTCACTTATTTGACACATTATTCCGGGTCATACTGACCCCAAATCGAGTCAGGCCGATGGTCCCCGGAATCCGGATAAATTCTGACCTATAGGAGTTTCTAAATTGCTGACTGATTGTCATTCATGCTTAAATAGGCATTGGAATTCAATTAAGTTTTTACTGTATTAGTAATAACTTTGCGTATCCGTTTATACAGCGGAATTTCGTAAACAAAAATGTAAATAAATAAAATTCTCAGCCATGCTACTTCAAGGGGGCAATGGAGGCAATTGCACTGCACAAACTGGGGTTTTAAAATTGACACCACGGGTGTCGTCACATATAGATACCGAAGAGAGAATCAAAATTAACATCATAGGGTGTTAAAACAACACCAATGTAATTGTTTTTTTGTAGAAATGAGTGTTATTTTGAACACCTTATGGTGTACATTTGTATTCTTGTTTGGGGTATCTATATATGTGACAACACCCATGGTGTCAATTTAACACCCCAGTTTTCACAGTGTGCCTCCATGCCCCTGTTTCATTACCTTGGTGACCATTGAAATGTTCCAGTAGAAATTTAAGCTTCCTTCGTGTATGGAGGTGCCCTTTGATAAGGAAAAACGACCTAACCCTTACAAGAGCGAAGCGTCAGACCCAACAAATAATGATCCGTTTGCAAATGATCCGGGGTTATTTGAAGAAAATTGTCTTGTTGTATAAACAAAAACAAATTTAGTAACTATTTGAAAAGACGTTAATAATAACATTGTATAAAATACTGCTGTAAATGTTTAATTATCTGACATCTTTAAAGGCATCGTACACGTTTGGTAATTGCCAAAGACCAGTGTTCTCATTTGGTGTATCCCAACATGTGCATAAAATAACAAGCCTGTGAAAATTTGGGCTCAATTGGTCATAGAAGTTGCAAGAAAATGATGAAAGAAAAAACACCCTTGTTGTACAAATTTGTGTGCTTTCAGATAAGAATAAAACTTCTTGCAAGAAGTTTTTATTATTTTAGTGAGAAATGACCTCTTTCTCAAAAACTACGTTACTTCAGAGGGAGTCGTTTCTCACAATATTTAATACTATCAACAGCTCTCTGTTGCTCGTTACCAAGTCAGTTTTGATGCTAATATATATTTTGAGTAATTACCAAACTTGTACTATGCCTTTAAAGGCATCGTACACGTTTGGTAATGGCTCTGATAATTAATGGCAATAAAAAACTTACTTGGTAAGAAGTACAGCAGCTTTGGATAGCATAATGCATTTTGAGAAACTTTTTACTTCGAAGTACTGCGGTTATGGAAAAATATATCACTTTTTATCCCCAAAATCTTTTGAATACGCTTCCCAGAGTGTGTATTCTAATGCAAATTCTTCCTGCGTGGACATAACCGCTCCAGATTTTCGGCAATATCTCAAAAACACTACCACCTTATAAAATGCAATTTTCACAGGTTAGTTTTATGGTATATATCTACAACTATAATATAGGTTTGAAACAAACAATAGGCTCCAATTACCAATGGTATACGAGTCCTTTAACGCTAATTTGAAAAAGACGTTTCATTTTCTACGATACTTTCTTCTAAGCCACTTAGAATATTATATACATGTATATATATATATTTTGTTTTGATAGAATACATACATATTAAGATATGGTTTTGACAGAATATTGAAGTTAGTTCTAGTTTAATACAGCCTGTATAAATTAATGCCATTTCTTCAAATAAATTTAATATGCCATCTACAGTTTGAAACGAACATGTTTTTTTGTATATGAAAAATAAAATAAAAAAATGTCCCCCATCATCAGATTTTGTATGATTAATTACATAATATATTTTTACCCCACAGTGTTAGGCATGCAAACAAAATCGTAGCCCTATTCACGCATCAACGCAGGAAAAATGCCTCGGGGCTTCTACCGTATACATTTATAAACCCCCACCGTCATAAATTGTATTAGGTCGATACTTAAAATATCATTCTCGTCCCCCATTTACCCTTTTTTAAGCTGACGGCAAGGTGCATGCGGAACAAAAGTGTCAGTTGTACTTTCTCTGGGTCACCCCTTTGTCGTTGTTTGGTTAACTTTTCTTCTCTTATATTTTGCAATCCAGTTTATTGAGTCGATGCATAGAATTGTCTAGACCCACGTCTGCCCAATTACATTTCGTCCGTTTGATTTCAAACACAACAATCAAAGCAAAAGAGAGATTTGTTAAGCGCCGACTTTATTTTTAGGACACTGATAATGATCATGCAATTTTGTCCTTTTCATTAAAATTTGCCAATAACAATTGGAGAGTAAAGCTGTAGTGGGCTTTCCTTTAGAGTAAAAAAAAGAGAGAGAAAATAAAAAAAGGCCTCACCACCCAAGCTCCATTCAGTGTTCGCGAACATAACCCTAAATATCAAAGCAATTTATGGTACTTCGATATAATGGCAAATCTCACTCAATGAGTGTGACTGGATCAGATTGTCAAACTTGAGTTTAGACACTCCGTAAAATGTCCGACTTCTAAAAGTAAAAGTGATCTTTGATGACTAATTCATTTGATAAACAAATACGGATATAATTCAACCTGATTATTAATTTACGAAATTGTACACAAGCTTGTGTAACAACTACCGGTACCATAAAACAAATAACACATTCAAATTGATCCCGTCACTTACAGTGCGTTCAAGACTATAAAATTGCTTTTGTCTAGTTTTGGAGCTCCTGGTAAATGGAGTTTATTGATAAAGAGTGGTCTTCAAAGTATTTTTTGGCAAAAAGAAACATTCATTGACCAAGTAAAACTTTTGTTTGTTGATTTTGATTAATTTTGTTCAAATGCAGTCCTATACGCATTTTTCATTTAATGACCTTTTGTTCATCACGGATTTGAAATTGCAGTTAAAGGAATTGTATACGTTTGGTAATTGAAACCCACTGTTTGTTTCAATCTAAAGTTGTAGATATACCGTACCATAAAACTAACTTGTGAAAATTTCATTTCAAAAGGTGGTAGCGTTTTTGAGATATTGCCGAAAATCTGGAGCGGTTATGTCCACGCGGGAAGAATAATGTACAATTGGAATACACTATCTGAGAAACGTAACTGCAGTAACGCTTCTCAGATTCAAATTTCTGGGGATAAAAACTGATATCTTTTTCCATAAACCGCAGTACTTCGAAGTAAAAAGTTTCTCAAAATGTATTATACTATCCAAAGCTTCTGTACTTCTTACCAAGTAAGTTTTATTGCCATTAATTTAGAGTCAATACAAACGTATACAGACCCTTTAAAGGCACGTTTGGTAATTGTCAAAGACCAGTGTTCTCACTTGGTGTAATTTTTCCTCCATGGTGTATCCCAACATATGCATAAAATAACAAGCCTGTGAAAATTTGGGCTCAATTGGTCATCGGAGTTGCAAGAAAATGATGAAAGAAAAAACACCCTTGTTGTACAAATTTGTGTGCTTTCAGAAATAGGAATAAAAACTTCTTGGAAGAAGTTTTTATTATTTTAGTGAGAAATTACCTCTTTCTCAAAAACTACGTTACTTCAGAGGGAGTCGTTTCCTACAATGTTTTATACTATCAACAGCTCTCCGTTGCTCGTTACCAAGTAAGTTTTTGTGCCAATATTTGTTTTGAGTCATTACCAAACGTGTACGATACCTTTAATGACCTATAAAGTGAGCCAACGAGTGTATGATGGTTCTATAAAAAACAATACCATCAACTGCTTCTTGGAAATATCCTAAGATGTGAATACTAATAATAGCCGATAATATCGATATTGATTAGATAAATACTCCCATACACACAGTCTAATAAGCCATCCACATGCCTACCACAAAGAAATAACAATAAGTGTAATGTTTTAATTCATAAACATTTTATGACTTGTCGAATAAAATCTAATATCAATACACGTCCGTTATTGTGCTTGGCTTAAATGTAAACAACCATTGCGTTTTGAACTCACTGGACCCACCACTTGATGGCAACCGGACCAATTAATTCACGCAAGGCAAATAAAAACAGAGAAATTAATCACCCCAACACAAGATATTCGACGGCAATTTAATGAGTTTTTAATACACCAACATTATTTTTCCCCACTTTTTCTTGATTTGTTTTTATAGCAAATATTTGTATATAATTCTGTTTCAATTTTTGACGATCGTAGGTGTTCAACAGGAATTGAAACATTTTTATTGCAAATGATTTGCAAAACCAAAAATCAAACTTGACTTAAAAGTTTCACTTGCTGTATGATACAAAAACATTCAAAATAAACTGAGATCTGACTGATGTTGTTAGTGTTCGTCGCTGTTTTAAATTATACAGTGCCCCAACAATTTTTCAACTAAAAGAAACTATGGACCTCAGTGGTGAGGTTTTGTCACGAAAACAAGTTGTCATTATTACTCAATATGCTACGATAACCCCGATTACTAATGAGTTTTTCCTCTCCAATGTGGACTAATAGAACTCTTATCAAACAAACAACCTACTTGAGCGACCTCTTAACAGATAGCCAACCGTCTGAACGCTCAATAAGCCCGCCCAATTTATTACTGCGTATAGGCCTACGCTGGAGAAGTCGTCGGTAGCGATTGTATCTTTTTATTAGTGGTTATAATGACATTATCTCGAGTAGGGTCACTGATTTACCAGATTCATATAATTATTATCTAATTCGTTGATCATTATGTGACGTAGCAGGCAATGTTCAACTTCACTGTATGACATTGCTCATTGTTAAATAGAATACATTTCTGTGTCACAGCTCAGTGTTAATACTTGTTGGCTACAAAAATATGTTAATTCATACAAAAAATGGATGAAACTTTGTTTGGCATGGCTCAAGAAACCACCGCATCTAGTGTTGTCCCTGTTAAACTACCTGACATCCATGTTACAGACTGCTCAAACGTCAATGCCAAAAGGGTAACAATAAGAAAGCTGGAGAGGACCGTGGAACCACGCGAGTGCTGGACGGGCAGATCGCTCTATATCAGAGCAGATGAAACCAAGATATCATCGGTGAATAAACGTCCAGGATGTACGCCACCGTCAACATCCCCAGTGTACCAACGGAGTCAATCTAGTCTGGTATCTCCCCCTCGGTTGCTGAGGAGGACTGACTCTACAAAGTCAGGCCATATGCTTCACTCGGTATCAACACCAGACATGTACCGTACACGCAGATACTCAAGCCCAAACCTTTCCCTGACCACATTCAAGTCTTCCGCAAAGCAGACTGCATCCCTGCCAGGATCTCCTCAAAGCATCCGCCGTCGAGAGCCCCAGATTGCCGGCAGTTTTCCCATGAGTGAGGGTAGGAAATCACTACCCCCGCAACCTCAAAGTTTCAGCGTTGGTCGTAAACATCACACTGCTTCTGATAGCCAACGACCATTTTCATCATTAATAGCTACCAAGCAAACCAAACTGCAGCCGAGTTTCAAATCAGTCTTCGACGACCTGGACATGAACCCCGTCTTGATTTCTCCCCTGCAACTCCCAACATTACCAAATAACATGCATAGGCGCGAGATTGGATTCGAACTCCGAGACCGTGTCATGCGAAGGGCGTATAGGCTGAGCGATTTGTCCACAGCAGGGCCATCGGAGGGCGGGACGCGCCACCAGGAGAAAGGCTCCCCGGAGTTCGATGGCACCTTTAAGAAAAGCCAAGTACCATTTGAAGAGAAGAACTCGTTCGTGAAGGACAACAAACCTAAAAGTCTTGAGGAACAGTTCAAAGTTCTTCAAGATTGCCGGTATTTGCGAGGCCCAGTTGATAACCAACTGTGATTTAAATTACTTTTTGTATAATTTATTTTATATTTAGATAAATAATATCTGTACTAGATAAATAATATCTATAAATAATATCTTGTCCTTCGGATGGGACGTTAAGCCGTAGGTCCCGTGTGTTGTGTAATGCACGTAAAAGAACCCAGTGCACTTATCGAAAAGAGAAGGGGTTCGCCCCGGTGTTCCTGGTTTGATCGGCAGCATATTGCACCACAGCACCTTGTAAACCATTACATGGTGCTATGTAAAGGACTTGGTCTCATACTTCAAAAACGTAGCTCCACAATACCTTGCAGGAAAATAATGAACGTTAAAAGCGCCTTGAGCGTCACTGAGTGACGGATATGTGCGCTATATAAGAATATATAATTATATTAATGGAAATTATTCATGAGAAAGTGCAAAGCGTTGTTTTCCCTTATAGCCACAGTTTGGTAACATTGGTTTGTGAGCAAAATGAATCGATGGTGACAGACCGAGGTGAAATCCCTAACTCCTATCTTTTTTAATTAAAGTAAAAGGACGCATCTTCGTTTAATCCAACCAAAAGGAGCAATGGCAAATTAGAGTTAGAGTTTATAATTTAGAATTAATTATCCGCATCATAAAAATACAGAAATTTAGTTTCCATTGGCACATAATAATAAAACTTAAATAGGTGCAAACAAGGCCGTGTTCAAAATTTATGGCAGTGGCTATGCCGGAATAGACTGTGCAAGTCTCGCTTGTATCGAAACGAGAAAACACGTCAAAATAAGAACATTTTTTTCTCTGAAATCAAATCTTTTTTTAAAATTATGTTTAATTCAGAAACCACTTACGTGGATTCGCGATGGTCACACCGGCATAAAATTAACAGGGGCGGATCCAGGATTTTCCAAACGGGGGGGGGGCGTGAAAATATTCCAAGCAGCAAAATGATAAATGAAGTTTGTTGCCCCATTTCTCCCTTCCCTTCTCTCTCTCTCTCCCTCTTTTTTTCTTTTCTCCCTCTTTTTTTTTTTTTTAATATGAAAAAGGGGGGGCGTGCGCCCCCACGCCCCCCTGGATCCGCGCCTGATTAACGCTTGACGCAGTTTATAGAGGACGCTGACGCCTCATAGACTGCTATGAAAAGGCTTCGCGTTGCAATTACAGCATCTGGCGATTTTCATCGCGCATCCAAAACAAGCATTTACATAAGTTTTGTGATCGGAGTTGAGCCCAAACTCCTTAATTTTTTTGCAGCAACAGGAATCTAAGGTCAAGTTTAATTATCGGGTTTTCTTCGTTATATTGTTGAATTGATTTTACTTTCATATTTTGTATAACTAAGTGTTACATTCCCAACAACATATTTTTCTGGTCATAAACCACGTTAAACTAAAATAATTGACAAAACAAAATCTTGCCCACATAAATCTCCATATTATGGTTGGGACCACAATAATCCCGGAAGCTCAAATATTCGCGAGACTTGCACAGTCTAATTCTGCAATGCTGTCGCTGCAGCCAACGGCTGCATCCGAAGTCATTTGATTCGGAAACGGCCTAACACTTTGTGCTTTGATGTGCACGACCAGAGCTGTGTGGTGTTTTTTTTGTTTACCGAAAATGGTTTTCTAAATCGCAAGTCGTCGCAACTCTCTCAATACACAGCTCTGTGCGTGACAGACAAATGGCGCCCTCATTTGGTCGACCATTGTTTAATTAAAAACACCATCATCTGGTTTTCGATAGAGGGACATTAGTGTACACAACCATTCCCGATTCTGAAAAGAAATGCTATCAGTCACACCGTAATGACCGGAGTTATCTCGGACATAAACCTATCTATAAGTGGGCCAACAAGTTTCGCTGAAATCCCGGCTACACGTGTATGATTATCGTTTCTCGCAAAAACGGAAAACAGAAGTACACAATTATTTGCAGCTAGCCGAGGTCACTTTTTTGCTGATGTAAGTCTTTTGAAATGGATGCACCATTATTGTTTGTCTGCATATATAGCTCTTCGTATTCATCAGGGCAAGGTTATCAATGCAATTATCATCGTCACGGTCACAGGTGTGAAAGAAGCTTTGCGATTGATTGGATGTATGTTTCTTTATTTGTAATATTGTTGTTCTTTTAATATACAACTCAACGTCGATCATGACGTCGGCCAGTAAACTTTCATTCGTGGAAAAGCGACAAACGTAGGGCTCAACCTTTCTGTCTTTGCATTGCATTTATAAGGGTGATCTGACGTCAACAGGATCTGTATACGTTTGGTAATGACTCTGAAGTTAGTGGCAATAAAAACTTACTTAGGAAGAAGTACGGTACAGCAGCTTTGAACAGTATAATGCATTTTAAGAAAGGGTGATCTGACGTCAACTGTTAAAGGGTCTGACGTTTGGTAATAACGCTGAAAGTTAATGGCAATAACAACTTACTTGGTAAGACGTACAGCAGCTTTGGATAGTAATGCATTCTGAGAAACTTTTCAATTTGAAGTACTGCAGTTATGAAAAAAGATATCACTTGTTATCCCCCAGAAATTTGAATCTGAGAAGCGTTACTGCAGCAACGTATCTCAGATTGTGTTTTCCAATTGCAGATTATTCGTCCTGCGTGGACGTAACCGCTCCAGATTTTCGGCAATATCTCAAAAACGCTACCACCTTTTGAAATAAAATTTGCACATGTTAGTTTTATGGAATATCTAGCTACAACTATATAGGATTGAAACAAACACTTGGTTCCAATTACCAAATGTATACAATCCCTTTAAATATCCAAGAGGCAAATCATCGTTTTATTTTAAAGAGAGAGACGCTACTGCTCGTAAGGCAGCTATAACGTCACAAAAAAACCAATAACAAAGAAAAAAGAAAATTAAAGGTTGCTCTTCTCTCGATATGTTAGACTTAACTTCGATATTAAATTGTGCATTATAAGGATTAATAGAAAGATCCATGGTTTTATATTATATTCAAAGAGCTTAACTTCTGGAATTGAGAGGTAACCAAAAACAGGTTACGTCAAGTGTTGTCAAGGCAACGTCTTTGAGATGATTACGGATATCGAACAACAAGTTAAGTTCACAGAATTGAGGATTTAAACTTAACTCTTTAGTTTTTAAAAAATGCAATATCATGTACCAAAATGTCATTCTTCAATAAATTCTTTATAGTTACGTCCTTTTGGTCACAACATCTAAACAAGGGCCCAATTTCATAGAACTGCTTTAAGCACAGAAAGTAGCTCAGCATAAAACAATTGTTGCTCCGTGTGATTTGATACGAGGTCAAAGGTACATCTACCAGGATCCTTCCATTGGCTCAAGGCCGCTATCTGGCGTTATTCACGAGCCTCGAAGTGTGACGTCAGATGTTCGGGCTACTGATGATGGTGTAGCTGACAAACACGTCATTTTGGAGCGGACCAATCATAACACAGATACGGAAAGCTTACGTCACTGCCCGTTTATCCAATAAAATAATTGTATCCAGTGAAATCATTGGTCTGTAAAACCATGTAAAACCCAGTACCTGTCTTTATCCTTGCGGCCATGTAATCCTTGCGGATAAAGACAGGGGACCAGTCTAGGGACTTTGTTGCCTTAAAAAACGCATCGAAACAATATACAAACTGTAGAGGGGGTAGTTCCAATTGTTAATACAAAACTATATTACGTAAATAACACAACAAAAACCACGGAAATCGGCACAGTCGCAAGTTAGATTAACCAGAGGTTGGATTGAATGCGACTGTTGGATAACGTACCGGTAAGCCTACCGGTAATAGACTGTGCAAGTCTCGCGCATTGGCCCTATTCGAACTTCCGGTACCATTGTGGTCCAAACCATGGAGTCTTTACGTGGGCGGGATTTTGGTTTGATTTAAATTTTACATAATTTATGGCCATGAAAATTACATTTGGTGTTGGGAATGTAATACTAGGTGATAAACAATATGAAAGTAAAATCAATTCAACAAAATAACGAAGAAAACCAGAGAATAAGTGTAGCGGACATTGTGCATTGTTTTAGTTTTTCCTTGTTTCTGTTTTTTGTTTCCAATTTATACCATTTCGATCATTACTCTTAGAAATTATTTATCCCTTACCTGTATAGCTTATATCACATACACATATACCCTAGATTTATATTTCAGGCCCAATCCCTAGATGTCCTTGGGACCACTATCCCAGCCTGGGTGGCAGTTACCATGGCAACCTCTCCCAACTCCAGACCCAACATCCCTTCTTGGGCATCGTACGAAGGACACTGCCTGGGTGTTGGCCATAGTATTACCTATAGTTTTAGTTCCATTCACCATTATTCTGTTGCTAGTCATTGTACACACATGTGCTTGAGCTTTAAGATCACACCATAATTATTTTTATTATTATTATTATTATTGGTTTATTAAAAATCAAACTTTGCAGCCAAAAGGCTGAATTGTGTTCAAGTTACAATATAAAAATACAATCAAACATCAAAGAGTAAAAACCAGCAAATATACAAAAAGAGATTAAAAAAATAGAGAAGATTTGAATATAACATTTAAAAACTGTAAAAAGATATACAATAAAAATATTTTTACACAATGACAACAAATTGTCTACAGGCCAGTAAAATTATTGGTGATTGAGCAGCTCAACTAGGGTGGGGATGCAACTGTTTCTGAAACGGTTAGTCCTACATTTAACTGAGCAAAGTTTATCGGAATTTCTCAGGTTGTTGTTTCTAGGTGGGGGAAGCCATTGTTTATAACTGTCAGAGGTGAGGAGTGAATTACCAAAATTAACGAAGAGCTGCTTAAGTCTGGCATCCATGGCAGGGAGGCCAAGCTGGGAATAAATTTCAGCAAAAGACTTAGTTTTACAGTAATCATATGTCAAGATAATTTGTAGGGCCTTGCGCTGCAACTTTTCTAGGCATCCAAGCTGAGACTTATTGAGGCTTGAATACCAGACGGGGCAAGCATATTAATTATTTACTACAGTTTGACACCTATTTTCTTGCAACGACCCAGCGTACAAAATCTTCCGAATACACCTTCCGAATACACCTCCCGAATACACCTTCCGTATAGTACACCTCCAATCTTCTGAATACACCTCAAATCTTCCGATTATACTCCCGATAATACTCCTGATTATCCAGTCTATCTTCTGATATTTCCGATACCTCCGAACTGCTATCTACAATAATTACGATCATCAACTTCTGTATTCAATTTATCTTCTACATTTTAAGTATTCTTCAATAAACAATTAGTTAGCAATCAAAAACAAGAACTTGAAGGAAGCGTATTTGTACCATGGGACTCCATACTATTATTCCATCATCTGTAGCTGATAGTTGGCTATAATAAGACATGACCTCCGTTTCAGGTTACGTGTAAAAAATTAAGATTGCTGCCCAACTGACGGTCATGTTGTGATAGACGCACACATTTGGGCGTGATTGGCAAATGGGGTTTCTCACAATAAACATCCTCGTCCCAAGTTTTAATTTTGTTTAGGCCTAAATGTTAACTTGAACAAATTATTTGTATGATACAAGAATTGAAAATGTACATATAACAACTTGCTATGGGTATATTTTTATTTTCAAGACTTTTGCATAAATATAATTTAAAAGGAAGATTTGATTTCATATAAAAATGTAGTCTTCGATCGAGTTTTTTTCTCGTTTTCGTAAGCTCGAGACTTGCACGGTCTATAGTCAGAATAAAAGAGTTTTGATACAACCAAGAGATGGCCGATCTCCCGTCGGCGACCCCGGCTATAACGTGTGGGATTAATACAGGGTGAAAGGCCAGGGCCGTAAAGCAGAAAATATTGCTTAACAATTTTCTGCTAAGCAGAAATGAGCAGAATACAGTCGCATGTTAGATGGTAGTTTGGCTGCTGGTAAGGGGGCCATTCAGAATAGTCAATGTTAAACAATGTCGAAATTGTTTTGACCCAACCCCACATTTCGACTTTTAAATATTGAATGGCTTCATAATATAATCTATACACTGAAGAACAAAGTAATGCCTCAAATGAACCAGATATTTTAGATCAAAGGTATCCAACATCAGTAGTTTTGCAATGGCTTTTCCTGGCTCAAACAAACAACTTTGTAGTTTTAATCAGGATTGAAATTGACGATCTTGGCCAGCTGGGTATTTTGTCTTCTTCTTTTGCGTTTGTAAATCTATAAATATGTAATTTGTTTAAACAAAAACAATTTTTTTTAACCTTGACTACTCTGAATGGCCCCTAAGCATAATGTTGTTGTGCTTTGTTACTTGGGGGCATGTGTTTCATTCGGAAGTAGGCAGTGTTGGGTATGTGTGATGTCCGTATGCCCGGCACGTTATGAAAAAAAAACCCGGATGGTTTCGTCTCGCATTGTCATATCGATCAGTAAAGGCACTGTACACGATTAGTAATTACTCATAATATATATTAGCATAAAAACTTACTTGGTAACGAGCAACGGAGAGCTGTTGATAGTATTGTGAGAAACGACTCCCTCTGAAGTAACGGAGTTTTTTAGAAAGAGGTAATTTCTCACTAAAATATTAAAAGACTTCAGGCCAGAAGCCTTTTTAGGCATCTGAAAAGCACACAAATTTGTACAACAAGGGTGTTTTTTCTTTCATCATTTTCTTGCAACTTCGACGACCAATTGAGCCCAAATTTTCACAGGCTTGTTATTTTATATGTTGGGATACACCAGGTGAGAACACCTTTGACAATTACCAAACGTGTTCAGTGCCTCTTAAGTCGCCATTGAGTGGCTTCTTCCAAGATGCAATTAATTTACAGATCATGGAAACTAGAAACTTTCCCAGTAAAAACAGAATAACAAGAACTGTTGTTGCCAACAATAATTTGTTGATCATTCCAGCTCTATACAACCAATTATAGTAGACTGATCCAGACATAGAAAACGATGACAGATGACGACAACCTACGTCAATGACGACATGCTTTCAGCGTACGTCGTCGTGTGTCACAGAAGACCCCGGATTCCAAAGTTATCGAAAAACTAATATACTGTATGTACTGGTATTGTACTACGACTGTACAGACGGTTTACGCTAGTTGTGCGTGACTGTGGATCAACAGTTGCACATTTTATTGGGGACGTTATTGATAGGGCCACATACAAAACCAATTGTTGATCGTTCCCGCCGACCCTACGACCCCCCCCCCCCCGATTTATTATTATAATTTTGTTTTCCTAATAAAAAAAACCCGGCCTTTTTCAATGATCTTTTCAGTCATAGTTGGCTCCGTTCTACGCCGCACACACGTTTGAAAATATGTTTTGAAGAAAGGTTATTCATTTTGGAAAAAAAACAAGACAATTCTTCAAATAATTATTTACTTAGGCTATCTGCGTTTTATTTTTTTGAAAATGTTCACAGAAAATGTCATCTAGGAGTGGTTTAACAAAACAATTCAAAACATCAACATCACACAAATCCTCTGTTTTATAGTGATTGTGATGATTTCTTTATAGTTTATTTCATATCTGCCCTGTCAACAAAACTAAATAAAACAAAATAATAAAAAGCCCTGCCACCCCAACCCTTAAAAAAGAGGACGCTCAGCAATTTTTTTCGGGGCCCTTATGGTTGTTACCTCTATTTACTTAGAGCCTGCGATCCAGTTCGAAGTTAATAAATCGAAACTTCTTGCGAAAGTCTTATTATGGAACAGAGCCCTACAGCATAATGTCCCGAGGCAATTCCGGACATGGCAAATAATGTGCTGTGGTCAGGAGAGACCGTGGGAACAGCGACTCTGCCCACAAGGAGTGATAAGAAAAAATTTAACACTCCTTAGGTGGTGTATGTCTAAACAATGAATCTATACTAAATTAAAGAATCTTCGTCGGACTACTTAAAAAGAGTTATAATATACAATTTATAACAGAGTCCGATATACATAAAGTACAAAACATAGAAATGAGAAAAGAGAATTAGCTGTTGCACACTGCTTACCAACCAAAAGGACTTAACCAAATAGTTAATGGCCTCCAGATCGACCCTAGCAGAGTCTTTCTCGAAGCCTTTTTATTTAAGATTCTGCTATAATACGGTCGAAACGTCAACAATTTTTTTTTTTTAAAAGTCAAGGGGGTAGATGGTGTACAAGGACAGACATAAGAGGCAACATAATAGACATATTGTATATGCAAGCTGAAATAATTACTAATGACAAAGACTAAAGCTAAAGAACCAGGATTCTACTTCACGAAACTCATGCGAAACATTCAGCATACGATCCATAAACTGGCGGCCCCTGTGCGCACTGTGCACCATTGCGACATTTTCCACTTAAAGGCATGAACACGTTTGGAAATTGTCAAAGACCAGTGTTCTCACTTGGTGTATATCCAAACATATACAAAAAATAAAAAGCCTGTGGAAATTTGGGCTCAATAAATTGGTCATCAAAGTTGCAAGAAAATGATGAAAGAAAAAACACCCTTGTTGTACAAATTTGCAAGAAGTTTTTATTATTTCAGTGAGAAATTACCTCTTTCTCAAAAACTACGTTACTTCAGAGGGAGTCATTTCCACCAATGTTTTATACTATCAACAGCTCTCCGTTGCTTGTTACCAAGTAAATTTTTATGCTAATTTTTGTTTTGAGTCATTACCAAACGTGTATGATACCTTTAAAGGCATCGTACACGTTTGGTAATAGTTGTAGATATATACCATAAAACTAACCTGTGAAAATTTCATTTCAAAAGGTGGTAGCGTTTTTGAGATACTGCCGAAAATCAGGAGCGGTTGTGTCCACGCAGGAAGAATAATCTGCATTGGAATACACACTCTGAGAAGCGTTACGCGACGCTTCTCGGATTCAAATGTTTTGGGGATAAAAAGTGATATCTTTTTCCATAAGACCGCAGTACTTCGAAGTGAAAAGTTTCTCAAAATGCAATATACTATCCAAAGCTGCTGTATTTCTTACCAAGTAGGTTGTTATTGCCATTAATTATCAGAGTCATTACCAAACGTGTACGATGCCTTTAAAGGAGCGCGTTATTTAGTAAAGCAGGTCATCAACCTCGTTTAAAGTTGGTTTTTTGACCCCATCAGCCACTGGCATCATAAATCCCAAAACTCATTTGTTGCAACAACAAAAAAGAAATCGGACTGAAAATTTAATGAGTTTGCTTCTGAATGGCAGTGTTTTGCTCCACTCACGATTCAAGTCTTTTGTTATTAAAATAGTGGTAGACCATTAACCCATTTTAGAAAATAGTCTCAGTGCTTTCTTCAGAAACAATTAATGTTTCGATAAAATAGGCCTACATATTTTTATGGGGACATTACATTACAAGTCAATTTGGTCTTAACTGTTCTAAAGAGGTCATGATGGGTTCAAGTGTAGCAGGCTATATATAGACTGTACTTTGTGTAGGACTCGCAGAAGAAAAATTGTCATGGGTTTCAGTGTCGAATAAGGCCAAATAACATTTTTAAAAACATGTTCAGCGTCCCCGCCCGCTTCCTTTTTAGAGGCCGCCTCCTTTTTTTTAATTTAATTTTATTTTTTTGAAGAAAATAAATTATACATTTTTAACGATCCCTGACGATTTTTTTTTTTTTAAATAAATAAGATCGTATTTTAGACTTAGCACACCCAAAAAAAGCACACCGAAAAAAGCTGGCAACCATCTTTTAAAATAGCCTGGCAAGTTGTCTCGAAAAATGTGTCGGGCAGCCATTTTAAAAAAAGAAGAAAAAAAAAGAAAAAAACCCTCCTCCTTCCTTTTTTCCCTTCCTTTTTTCAAAAAGGCAGGACGCTAAGCATATTTTTTATTTTATTTTGCCTAATAACCTCCAGGCATGCGGGTCCATAAAAGACCTTCCCTATACCAATAAATTTGTTATTCACCGGTGAGCAGTGACGCAGGCTCCCCTTCCCTGACCCCCGGAACGAAATGAAGGTTGGTGACAGCTGCCAGGGGGTGCATGCTAGCATTGATGCGTATAGGTCTCATCGTCAGAAATTGTGACACAATTGCGACTCTTTGGTCTGAAGTGTTGTGAGAGTGCAACCAGTTAAATCCACGGTATTGTGAAAAAATAGATCAATGGGGCCATCGGGGAACTGGATCGAAACTGCCAATAGAAGGAGCATCATGCGATACGGTGTGGAATCAGATTCCCATTCATTCTTCGTGGAACTGTGGATCGAAACGATTTACATGGAGGTGTAAAAGGGTCAAAAGTTAAACTGCGTTTTGTGTTTAACATTACCTCCTTCACAACCAACGACTTCGTTGAGAGGATAGCTCCATATGAGAGAGAGAGTACATTATTGACATTTGAAACCTGGACGTCAAGTCAGGGAATTATTGATAGCTTATTCCTCCATGTTGATAGTTACCCCCAAGATTGAGTGAGGTGACGGGGAAAAGGTGACACAATTTACGCTACGAAGGGGCTTCGATTTCCACGAGGAGATTTCATGCAGAGTTTGATCAATAACCGTAAAGAAATCAATCCCTGAAAAAGAGTGCGACCACTTGCCGTTTCTAATTTTCATCTCAGCGGGACAACGTGGACACCTTTAACCATGGAGCTTTAACGAACTCACAAAATGTGATTGGAAACTCAAATCATATCAACAATAAGACAATAACGTGCCGGGCGACGGCTGTTCTAAACATTGAAGGTGAATAGAATCCAGGAAGGGGACTTGACGCCGGAGAGTTGATATAATTGAAGTGCTCCGGGGGCTTCGTATAGTACGTGATGTGGAGGGATTCCTGCATGAAAAGCACCGTCAATAATCTACATTTTGGTAACTTGAAATACAAAGTTATAGCTCTGACTGGCTATAGCCGTCTACAATCTGAACTTCACTGAAAGTAAAACATAGTGTACCCCACACCCAGTCTGATCAAATGCTTCAGGTGTTGAGGTTCGCCTTTCTGTGGCTTTTTACAACCCACTCGATTTAACCATGTGGACCTCCTCCATGATTTAATAGGCTTACTCTATTAGTTAGTCAGTACATAGAGCAAGGACTTGCTCTATGGTCAGTATATGGTGCCATCTTCGGTACATTAACAAAAGATCTCAAGCTTGTATTGTTACCAGTATACATCTCGATAATGGACTATAGCTTCTTTTATACTCAAAAGTGTTTACAAACATTTGAATGACTTTCAGTGCAAAATCTGCAGACTCCATACGAGGATATCATAATACCACTAGACATGTCGTCTCTATCGGTGAAAGCAAAACATGGGACGGACCCATCCCTGCAGATGTCCCCATCCATGCGGCGCAAAGTAGTCAACCCAATGTACACACTTGATATGAATCGGGCCAAGACAGTCAACAGCATTGAAGAGCAACAGCTGAGCAAGAAACTGAAAGACTTGGAGAAAGAGCAGAACAAGATGAGATCAGATATGCTGCAGTTGAAGGCGAGTCTACTCCCTGAAATCACGGTGACATCAGCTTGGATGGATAAAAACACCGACGCTGGTGGGTTGACCGGTGACGCCTCATCACAACGCGCTCGTAAACGCAGCGGATCTCTTCCCCCAGTTATCACCAGTCCAGAGACAGAAAAAGCCAGGCTGGGCGGCTCATCGGAAACGGCCTCATCAACCAAATCCTTCACCGCTCCGACCCCACCGACGCAACCCATTCACCGTGCCCGTTCAATGAACGAATTTGACCGGGGCCGGCCACGGGTACGGCCTAAATCAGCCGTATGCCCCGGTTCGGAAACCGCCGAAGCCAGGCGCGAAAGCCTCCAGTGCTCCAAAAGCGCAAACTCATCAATAGAGAGTCTCCCATCGGAGTTGTCTCACAACGCGGGCTCTAACCCCAACATCCGAGCCAGTGGATCACATGAGAACGTAACCGGAAGACAACGCACAAAGTCAACATCTGCCCTGCTACCTCTCAGGAAAGCTAAGAGTACATCAAACCTCTCAAAAGTCCGCCGTGTGACGGTGGACACAGCGGAGTTGGCTGTTAAACATGATAGGAATAGCATTTTCCGGAACCCTTCTTACAATCCAGTCCTTCTGAACCCGACTCTTCCCCCGTCTAAGGGGCCCGGCACATCCAACGGGGCTCGTCGAAGGAGGAGCAACCCCCTTCGGCTGAACCAGTTGAGCTTGGACAGTGCTGAAGCACCCACTGACAATGACATATCGTCCCTCCAGGCGCAGTTTGAACAACTCAAGGCGTGTAGATATCTTCGTGTGCCATCGGATGAGGGTGAACAATAACATAAACAATCATTTAACAACTAATAATATACAAATTAATGTACGACATGCTGTTTTTAAATTGCCTTTAAAGCTGTAAATTCTTCGATGAATCCAACCTCATATTTTTTACAATTATACACAACTTACAGTGTTGCTCTTTAAAGGATTACATACGTTTGGTAATTGGAACCCACTGTTTGTAGATATAAATACCATAAAATACACCTGTGCAAATTTCATTTCAAAAGGTGGTATAGCGCTTTTGAGATATTGCCGAAAATCTGGAGCGGTTATGTCCACGCAGGAAGAATATTCTGCAATTGGAATACACAATCTGAGAAACGTTCCTGCGGTACAATTCTCAGACTCAAATTTTGGGGGATAAAAAGTCGTATATTTTCCAAAACCGCAGTTCTTCGAAGTAAAATGTTTCTCAAAATGCATTATACTATCCAAAACTGCTGCACTTCTTACCAAGTCAGTTTTTATTGCCATTTATTTTCAGAGTCATTACCAAACGTGTACAGACCCTTAACAACTGTTATACAAAATTAATGTACGACATGCCGTTTTTAAATTGCCTTTGAAGCTGTAAATTCTTCCATGAATCCAACCTCAAATTGTTAACAATTACAAAAAACCTAAGTGCTGCTCTTTAAAGGTATCGTACACGTTTGGTAATGACTCAAAACATATATGAGCATAAAAACTTACTTGGTAACAAGCAACAGAGAGCTGTTGATAGTATAAAACATTGTAGGAAACGACTCCCTCTGAAGTAACGTAGTTTTTGAGAAAGAGGTAATTTCTCACTAAAATAATAAAAACTTCTTGCAAGAAGTTTTTATTCCTATCTGAAAGCACACAAATTTGACAAGGGTGGTTTTTCCTTCATCATTTTCTTGCAACTTCGATGACCAATTGAGCCCAAATTTTCACAGGCTTGTTATTTTATGCATATGTTGGGATACACCAAGTGTGAACACTGGTCTTTGGCAATATTATTATCCAAACGTGTTCAGTGCCTTTAACAACTGTTATACAAAATTCACGATTATACGACATGCTGTTTTTAAAATTGCCTTTGAAGCTGTAAATTATTCCATGAATCCAACCTCATATTGTTTACAATTAAAAAAAACCTAAGTGCTGCTCTTTAAAGGTATCGTACACGTTTGGTAATGACTCAAAACAAATATGAGCATAAAAACTTACTTGGTAACAAGCAACAGAGAGCTGTTGATAGTATAAAACATTGTAGGAAACGACTCCCTCTAAAGTAACGTAGTTTTTGAGAAAGAGGTGTTTTCTCACTAAAATAATAAAAACTTCTTACAAGAAGTTGTTATTCCTATATCTGAAAGCACACAAATTTGGCAAGGGTGGCTTTTCTTTCATCATTTACTTGCAACTTCGATGACCAATTGAGCCCAAATTTTCACACTTGTTATTTTATGCATATGTTGGGATACACCAAGTGAGAACACTGGTCTTTGACAATTATCCAAACGTGTTCAGTGCCTTTAACAACTGTTATACAAAATTCACGATTATACGACATGCTGTTTTTAAATTGCCTTTGAAGCTGTAAATTATTCCATGAATCCAACCTCATATTGTTTACTATTTAAAAAAACTAAGTGTTGCTCTGTAAAGATTGAAAATTCAAAATTTAAAATGAAATAACGAGAAATGCCTGGTCTCCGTCGTGTCCAAGTGTCCAATCCTCTTATCTAAATACACTGTACATTATATCTACTGAAATAAAAAAAATTATCGAAAAAGCGAAATTTGTGAACCACTTGGAAATAAAAAGAGTTAAACAAAATTGACGTGCAACAAAATCAGGCATCTGTTGAGAAATTGCTGTTGACGTCTTGTTTTTTTGTACTGGTTTGAATATTGCAAGTTTAGTCCGAACCACTTACCAGCTTAGAGAAAGACGTTTTTAAAGTTGAATTTTGTAATCGGTCATAAAATAACATGGCATTGCAAATACCCTTGACTTATTAGCGTAATCCTGTTGGGAAAGACTCGCAGTTGCGGATAATGGCCTTCTGTAATTTATCTTCAACGATTTGGATAAAACTGTTTGTTACGAATTCTCCACAGGGATCAGCTTTTCAACTCGAGCCTAGTATAATAGGATCCCAGTTAGACAACGTGCACCTATTAAGTTGTCTGCAGTGGACAATGGTACACGACAGGTAGTGATCGAAGTGTGCCCTTTGATGATACAAGCATTGAATTTGGCTCAGTCGGAGTGTGTCGTGAGAAAGATGTTTGGCTGTAGGGCCATTGCAGATTTGTCTTTTTGAAAACAATATATAGTGTAACGAGCAATGGCAGCCATTTTGAAAATTGCCTGTCACTTTACATCTTTTTTCTTCAAAATTTAAATCTGCGATTGCCCTGTAGCCAAATATATTTCTCATGACATACTCTGATTGTGTGCCAATTTCCATGCTTGTACATGTATGCTTGTATCACCAAAGGCACAATTATTCACAAGTATTCCCCAATCTGCACTGCAAACACTGGGGTGTGTTAAAATTGACACAATGGGTGTTGTCACATATTATAGATACCGAAGAGAGAATCAACATTAACATCATAGGGTGTTAAAATAACACCAATGTAATTTTTGGGGTTTAAATCTATATATGACAACACCCAGCACGGTGTCAATTGTAACACCCCAGTTTTTGCAGTGTGCCTCACTAATAAGGTGTGTCGTCTAGAGCGCTTTCACAAAATGTTATTGGTTTCAACAATATTAAAGGGTCTGTATACGTTTGGTAATGACTCTGAAAATTAATGGCAAGACAAACTTACTTAGTAAGAAGTACAGCAGCTTTGGATAGTATAATGCATTTTGAGAAACCTTTCACTTCGAAGTACTGCGGTTATGGAAAAAGATCCCCAGAAATTTGAATCTGAGAAGCGTTACTGGGGTAACGTTTCTCAGATTGTGTATTCCAATTGCAGATTATTCTTCCTGCGTGGGCATAACCGCTGCAGATTTTCAGCAATATCTCAAAACGCTACCATCTTTTGAATTGAAATTTTCACAGGTTAGTTTTATGGTATATATCTACAACTAAGTGGGATTGAAACAAACAGTTGGTTCCAATTACCAAACGTATACAGTCCCTTTAAACTACTCTCCGGTCTCTACTATTGGCCACTAACTTTCAGAAATAACCAACGATCACACTATCGGTTCTTTTCAGAACCAAAAGAACTCTGGGACATTTTTTCACGAACATGGTGTTTTTATCCCCAACCTCAGATTGTATCTCCGCCTTGGAAAATTTCAAATCATACTTAATTAATTATGGAGTTATTTATCGAATCCATTACAACGCTCTAAAGGATAAAAAAGTAATATTGTAAATACTATAACTGCAGAGATGCCAACATTTGCATTTTGCAATCGGGGAGATTGTGTACAACAATCAGGGAGATAGTTAGAATTACTTTCAACGGGTAAGGAAAGGGTTTCCATAATCAGGGAGATTTTCAAAATATTTTTTTCATCAGAACACGGGAAGGTTTTCAGGGAACTTTCTGCCGAATCAGGAGAGTTGGCCGCCCTGTATAACTGCAAACATGATTCCTTGATAGAATCACCAAGGCGGGATGAGTGGCACAATTTAAACTCTGCGAGAATAATTGTGTCAAATTACACTACTCATTCTGCAGGGTATACAGCTGTTGATGACAGTCAAAGGAAGACGCGCTTTTTCCAATAATCATTTTTGTTTCACATCTTCTTGAAGTTTCTTTTCTAAGTGTTTTTTTTTTTGGGGGGGGGTGGGGGATTTTTATATTTTAACTCTGGAGGCTAGCTATAATTTACAGTCTATGACCCCAATGGATTTGTAAACAAAGGCATTGGGGTGAAGCATTCACACAGCTGAATTACATTACAATTACATTACAATCACATTACAATCAGGCTGAACAAAATTTCTCAGACAACTGAAATTGTTCCTGTTTGTTTGCGTCGATATGAGGATGGACTATACAACAAATGACAATATTTGAGATAATTATTTATTTACTAACTAGTGATATTTTAATATCACATACAGTTGGGGTGTTAGTGTGTATGGAGTTAAGCTCTACAAGAGGAGTGGCTGCTTACCTTAAGTGCGAGGGGGTATGCTTTGACTTCATGGACATTAAAAGTTCAATCAACCTTGTGATTAAATATTTAAAGGGTCTGTATACGTTTGGTAATGACTCTGATCATATGGCAATAAAAAACTTACTTGGTAAGAAGTACAGCAGCTTTGGATAGTATTATGCATTTTGAGAAACTTTTCACATGGAAGTACTGCGGTTATGGAAAAATATATCACTTTTTATCCCCAAAAAGTTGAATCTGAGAAGCCTTACTGACAGTAACGTTTCTCAGATTGTGCATTCAAATTTGCAGATTATTTTTCCTGCGTGGACAAAACCGCTCCAGATTTTCGGTAATATCTCAAACAACCCAGCGGCTACCACCTTTGAAATTAAATTTTCACAGGTTAGTTTTTTGGTATACAACTATAATAGGATTGAAACAAACAGTGGGTTCCAATTATCAAACGTATACAATCCCTTTAAAGGAAGAGATAAGTTGTGTTCTCGAAATTTGATTTTTTGAAGAACAAAAAAGAGGAGATTTTCATACAGATTTATCCATCACTCCTTTCCATTTGTTATCTGTCAGTGCAAACAATACAGTCATAATCCAAAGTGTCACAGAATAATTACAATACATTACAATAGCCCTCTATGCCATGGGACAAAACCAAGTACAGTGTGTTTTACAAGACACGATCTTTTAAATAGACATTTATCATTGTGCGGCAGTCTTGATTTTCTCCGATTCAACTCAACGTAACCAAACCGAGGGTGGGAGGAAAATGGTCTGGTTTCTTTTTTGTACAATGGATATTAGCACTTATTACTGTTACTGGATACAGAGAACATGACCATGAACATGAACATGAACAGAGAAAAAAGGTGGCAGAAAGACACAGGTTTACTGTAACAATACTTGCATACTATTTACTTGAAGTATTCGTGAGGTACATAACTTTAAAATAAATAAATAAATAAATAACAAGGGCTGTTTCCTACGGAGCTCTGGAGGTGCCATCCAACATGTTGCGATCCTGAGATAATTTACTGCAGGATGATGACATCCTAAAGTAAGACGTCGTCTTCCCGATATAATTTATCTGAATATGTCGACATAATGATAGTTAGTAGTCGGCGTCCCGAGATAATTCATCTTAGGATGTCGTCATTTTTCGTGTATGATGTCATCATCCTGCAGTCAATTATCTCAGGATCTCAACAAGTTGGATGGCACTTCCAGAGCTCCGTAGTTTCCAAATCAATTTTGAACATCAGCAAAGTCTCTTACGAACATTGAACTTTCAAAAGGTACTTTCGGTTTATCCATGCAGCTATTAAAAAAAACTCTGGTACAGCTAATCCAGCCTGTTGTTACCATTCCGAACAATCAGGACCAAACTACCGGAACTGGACATGATCCATTATCTTCGGGTAACGTTTCTGCTCAAGGTAATAGTCCGATTACCATGGTAACTTCTACAGTCGTTTACTAAAAGGGTATAGACTGAATTGTGGGCAAATTAAAAAACTTAATCGTGTTATTTCTCCCAGTTCATTTCAACCACAGTGATTTAGAGGACAGCACTTACTGCCGAGACTGGTCGAAAATTAATGACAAAATTTAAGCTTTCGATATATGGACACACAGCCAAAAACACTTGCAAACGGGAACACACAGAAAACCCTGCAGAAAATGCCCTTTGGTTTACTTAATCTTCCACAACTTAATCAGTTACAATGAAAAGCTTCAGCAATATTCGATTTTACATTATTAAAGACAAACGAAGTTCCAACTAAACTTATATGCATTGTCAGCTTCCACGACTGTTTCGTGACAAATAATGTATAGTCTTTTGACACAATTGCTGTATTGCCTATACATGACATGAGCAATGTTTTAATTAATCGAATGTCGAGTACATGAACTACAAATCACCAAATGCTTAACTAAATTCACAAATGAAACACTCATGTAACATCTATCTCATAAGCCAATGCCGTTGATAACCAATAAGGAACCCCAGCAAGATTTCAATCCACGAATTCATTCTACCATGGAGCAATTTATTGCTCCATGATTCTACTGAAGATCATCCATTTCCGGTCGCTCATTTTTCATCTGTGACGCATCCCCTGACGTCATTGTGACACGGACTAGATTCACGGGGGATGGTCCTGCCTTTTGCGCTTCGTGGGGACGACGCCGAGAAAGAGATGCAGAAAATAACGCTTACTTCCGCCTCCAAAACGACTACCAATGAGGGCGCCCTGTTATAGGGAATTCCAGGGGAATTCACAACCACGATGTACCAGACGATGGACTGTTCACCAAATTAGCGGCAAAGAAAAGTGACCACGTGACTCCAGTTATGACGATGAGCTGAAGACTATGAATCAATCAATAGAATATCCAGATCTGGCAAACTTAACAAAGGAGAAAAGAAAGTACCAAATCAGCGAGTATGAGGGCCTTAATTTTATGCTGGTTGTTTCTTGGCCTGGAGGAATGGTTGTGTGTATATTGCAAGTGCGTCGTGATGAAAGTGGTTTGTGTTTGTTTCTTAACTAATAACATAATAAAAATGCTATATTTAACTAGATCAAAAGCTTGAAGGATTTATTTCTTACCTTATAAAACACACCAAAAGTTCTGTTTTCAAATTTCTTGAAATCTGTGCAGCGGCAAGCCTTCTTGGATTTGTAGTGACCTTGTAGATCATGAATATAACCAACGTGGCGTGTCGTGGCCGAGCGGTCTAGTTCACCGAACCCAAGCTCTGGTGTTATCAGCAGCAGAGTGTGGGTTCGAATCCCGGTCATGACACTTGTGCCCTTGAGCAAGGCACTTAACCATAATTGCTTCGTAAAAAGTTGGGAAGGTAGTGCATTCTGCTCTTCCAGCCAGGCTCCTATAGTTGATGATACCCTAGGAGTAGGTGGCAACTTGCCCCTGGTGACAGTTGTTTTGGGTCAAAAGCCCAAGTCAATTAAGTGTAGCCCTCACCTTGAAGTGGCCGTCCGGCCTTGTGAGTAAGGCGATATCTCATAAAAAAACAAAAAACAAAAAAACCCCAAAACGTGTAGTTGATGATCAGAAGAACCGTACCTTTAGTAGTAAGATTTCAGATTAAAAATTTAATAATTACCAAAACATATGTATTTGCTTATGAATATTTGCGCGAAGTCTAGTGCGATAAATATTTAAAAATCATGCACAAAAATGATTTACTGAATGCGTGAACAATACTAGTGAATCGTAGGACTGATCAAATAAGCTCCGCCCCACAATTCATTGACAAAAGTACAACCGCGATCAAGCGCCAAAAGTACGACACATGTGATGCCATTACAACAAGTAAAAAACAACAACTAACAAACATCCCCCAACACCCCTACAAAAAAACCCCAAAACAAACAAACACAAAGGTATACGTACTTGCTTTTCACACGTGATCGGTACATTAGGGTTAAACCAAAATAGCATTCTCTATCCAAGATGCAACTAGTATGACGTCAATTAAAACAAGACTCTTCCATTTACATTGATGCTTCGTTTCCTTTGTATGCTGCGCGGGACGCGAGATATTTTTCCCTACGAACTTTTTGTCCCCCCATACGGCGAACTGTGTACAAACTTCTTTTGATAACGCCCTCTTTTGATTCATCATCCTCCAGCCCATGTTAATTTCCCGTATGGGGACAACAAGTTCGTATGAAAACAAATCTTGCGCGCGGGACACAGCAAAACGCATGCGTCAGTGTTTTATCACTGAACTGATTTAAATGAGCTATTGCGGTCAAACACTAGAGGGCGCTGTTCCGCAAACCTGAGTCAAAGACGCGCGTTTTCTCGACGCGCGCTACCCACGTGGGCGCCGTTGGCAGACAGTTGATAAAGACTGTACAAGTCTCGCGCGTAGTTAAAACCCATGTGCCAGCTCGCTTCATTCACGTTAAAGCAATGTACGTGGGACCAAAATGGTCAAACAAAGAGACTTGCACCGTCTTTAGTGGGCGGGGCTTAATGGATCGGCTTTATAAATGCCTTGTATTTAAGTTGCAGACATAAGTCAATTATCATTAAGGATTGGATAAGAACGCAAGCAAATTTAAAACGGCTGAGACTCTACTCCAATCGAACTCCAACAATTCTCTCACAAGTATATACATAAACAATAGTTTGTACGGCGAAACGTAATGGAACACACAGATAGTGATGAGGTCTGTCAATTTTCATTTATTTCCCGATAATAGTTTCACTGCTTTAAATTTTAAAAGGGTACCATACGTCACGATGTCCAAATTCTTGGTCGGTCTATGTGTGTTTAAAGGGTCTGTATACGTTTGGTAATGACTTTGAAAATTAATGGCAATACAAACTTACTTGGTAAGAAGTACAGCAGCTTTGGATAGTATAATGCATTTTGAGAAACTTTTCACTTCGAAGTACTGCGGTTATGGGAAAAGATATCACTTTTTATCCACAAAAATTTGAATCTGAGAGAAGCGTAACTGCAGTAACGTTTCTTAGATATGTGTATTCCAATTGCAGATTATTCTTCCTGCGTGGACATAACCGCTCCAGATTTTCGGCAATATCTCAAGAAACGCTACCACCTTTTGAAATGAAATTTTCACAGGTTAGTTTTATGGTATATTGAAACACACAGTGGGTTCCAATTACCAAACAAATACAACCCCTTTAAAGGGAGGGAGTAATAACACTACAGTTTATTTAATTATTTGTTAATGCATGTTTGTATCCATACTTAGAGCTGTAGTACTTTCCAAAAACCTTCCAGCAACAGTCCAGCTCATTCCGTGTATTATCCTCCACATAATTATTTCTATTACGCAAAATATATTCTCACATTCTAATTTCCCAACACTTCATAATTAAAATGATGACTTTGTGTCCTCTCCATCCTTCACGTATCTTGACCCCTCGGTCTTGTTCCCAGACCCCCTACTCCTTGTAGCAACAACTAAACAGGGTTTATCATCGCACTAACACAATTCTCTCATACGGAGATATTTGCAGTTAAAGTTCACAGTTAAAAATGGCCATGTAGTTGAAATGTTCCTCAAAACATCCACACAATGTTTCTATAAATACACTCAAAAGTTTTACCCCTAAACCCTGAATACAAAGCTTGGTAACATAAACGATGAGTATAACATTAAAACGGCGTCCATAATAGCCTTTCTTTTGAAAGTCATATCAAAGTGAGCTACTTTCCATACTTCAGACCAAGAATACTACTCCATCCAGATAATCTATTGCATGTGCTCAATTAAATAAATATTTAATCTTAGTCATTTATATTCTTTTTGAGTTGCATATAGTGTCAAGATAATTTACATTTCAGTTTATTAAACATAAATAATAAAATCTACATTTGCGTATGAATACTTTGGTGAGAGTTCAATAACTTGCAAGTTTTATTTATTTCTCTTTTGCAGTTTTTTTCTCAAGGCCTTCACGAGACATCAAACTTTCACAAGAATCCCTTAGAGATAGATTGGATCTGCAAAAACATTTGGGCAAAAACATTTGTGTAAGTATTTTTATCAATGAGAAGTAGGCCATACATGATGTTTGTAGCTTGTATTATAAATTGTTCTACATGCATGTGTAAATCAGTGACTAAAAGCCAAGATAATTAAACTATTTGGTGTAATTTTCATATGTATAAGAATGTCCCTAATATGATGCATATGGCTCTAAGATAGATCTCTACAGCACAAACCCCCAAACACGTTCAAAGACAGCGCCCTGTGATCTAATATACACACACAGCCCTAATATTTCAACCTGTTGCACAGTATACACAAAAAAGGCTCTTGGATGGCTCCCTTAGGCACAATCATGTTCACTTGTTTAATGTAAGATGGTGCCCTGTGGCAAAACATTGTGTTCCAAAGATAGTGCCATTTGGGTCAATACACAACAAAGCACCTAAGATACATGAAGCATCATCCTGTGGCAGAATATTCTGTCAGCCCTAAAATAGTACCCTGTGGCGCAATATACACAAATATTCTTAAGATTGTGCCCTGTGGCATAACACACTGAAAACCTTATGATGCAATTAGCGAGCTGCGCATAATATTCAACTTTTTTGCTCTAAAATGGTGCAATGTGACACACCTAACAAAAGTGTAGACGATGTCCTATACGGACACAGCACACATGGATAGCCTTAAGATATGTAGCTCCTATGTAGCAAATATAACACACTCTTTGCCCTTAGGTGATTGGTCCTAAGAAGGCGCCCCGATACATGTGTGACATTCTGCGGCAAACATAAAACACGCTTTGGCCTTAGGTGGTCCCAGTAAGACTATATAGATATGGCCCTATGAATGTGCCCAATGGCTTAGTGTACAAGTGGTCCTAAGATGGTGCCCTGTGGCACACTGTGCACTGTGCAGGTGTGGCCCTGATATGACATTCTGCGGCAAACATACATTGTACACTCTTTACCCTTAGGTGGTCCCAGTAATACTATATAAATATGGCCCTATGAATGTGCCCAATGGCTTAGTATACACAAGTGGTCCTGAGATGGTGCCCTGTGGCACACTGTACAGGTGTGGCCCCAAGAAGATATTCTGCGGCAAACATATTACTCATTACTCTTAAAACGGTCTCTGTAGCACTATACATATGGTCCTATGAACGTGCCCTGTGGCACAGTATTCACACTCAGCCCTAGGATGGCACCTTTAAGTGTAGTGTACACTCAGGGACTTGATATGTGGTCAGTGGAAAAACTACGATGCAACCCCTAAAATAGTGCCCTGTGGTGCATTATCAGAATACTAATAATAACCGTTGTATTAAAATCCTTCATCAATATTCATAAACATCTGAATGAAACACCCTACCTTGTTATCTTGGAAGGATGAGCGAAGACACCATGAAGTAAACTACAGGTGAAATAGCGGACACCTGCAACTGAGCCATCATTCTTACCATGTGGCTTATCCAATTCAATACCAAACCACCATCCTGAAAAAAATAACATTCATATTATTAATCAAAATCACAAGGATGTGAAGACAATGAAGGGTATGACTAATTCATAAAATTGTCATGTAGAGTGTTACTTTAAAAATTTACTCGCTAAGTAGCAGGAAACCAGGGCCCAATTTCGTAGAGCTGCTAAGCACAACAATTTGCTTAGCATGAAATTTCTTCCTTGATAAAAACAGGATTACCAACCAAATTTCCACGTGATTTTCAGGATAAGCAAACAACAGCTGAATACCAGTAACAAGCAATATGCAACACATGGAAATTTGGTTGGTAATCCTGTTTTTATCAAGGAAGAAATTTCATGCTAAGCAAATTGTTGTGCTTAGCAGCTCTATGAAATTGGGCCCTGGGCCCAATTTAGGGCCCAATTTCATATTCTGCTTAGCAAATTTCTTTGCTAAGCAAGAAATGAGTGGGGTACCAGTCCCAGCAATGGTAACTGTATGGTATTCTGGCTGGTAACCTATTTTTTCTAAGCAAGAGATTTTTGTGATGCGAGCAAGTTTTTGTGCTTACAGGATTTATGAAATTGGGCCCAGATGAGAAATGCTAATCATTCTGTTTATATTGATAGCAACGCCCAACAATGTGTTTCTGGTTCACATAGCAAGCACCCTTGTTACAGGTTTCCTCAGGCTTGCGAGCTACAGTGATTAAGTTCACTTATGAGGCATCCTTGGTTTCATTCCCAGAAATATATAATAATAATTTTAGTAACATCACACTTGACCACAAGGGGGCCCAGTTAAGGGATAAACAAATAATGCAGAATATCTGAGGCTGTGCATGGAGACAGATTAAGTAAATCTTCTGGTTACACCTTGCAATTATATCCTTTGATGAGATGGGCCCAACTTCACTGAACCTGCAAGCACACAAACTTGCTAAGCACAGCAAATCTTGCTTTATGGAAGAATCAGGTAACCAGCCAATATTTCATAAAGTTTACATTGTTGCGAGTTGCGACACTCATTTTTTGATCAGCAATGAAATTTGCTAAGCATTTTTGTTTCTTTTAATTTACAGCTTTATGAAATTGGGCCTTGGTGGTTCAAAAAAGTAATTTTTATTTACTTGGTTTATTGAAAGTGTGAAAGAATTTAGGGAAATATTAACATTTTATTTGAAGTTTGTCTTATTAGTGACTTTAAAAACTCAACTATTGTTTATCATAGATGAGCAAAAGGCCTATTGTGATATCAATGCTTTTTGGAAAGAATCTGGTACCTGAAGCGAATTGTGTCTGTCCACTGTATCTTACAGTGCCGTGTCTAGGTTCCTGACCAGCTACTGTAACCCTGTCTCCTATATCAATATCATCCACTCTGTTGATTGAGGAAAACGTCCTCGTACGAAGACCTATACAAAAAAAACCAAGTAGTCTTATTCTTTGTAAATTTGCAATTGATAAAATTTTTACAATGCAAATGATAATGCTACCCTAACCACGTGTTGTGGTTGAGCGGTTAAGAGCACCTAACTCAAGCTCTCTGTTTCTGAAAGAGTGTGGGTTTGAGTCCCGGTCATGACACTTGTATCCTTAAGCAAGATACTTTACCATAATTGCTTTGTCCTTTGGATGGGACATTTAAGCCGTTGGTCCCGTGTACAAGGATTGGTAGTGCACGTAAAAGAACCCAGAACAGAGCTATGTTTTGGAGTATGAGACCTATTCCTTTGCATAGCACCATGTAATGGTTTACAAGGTGCTGTGGCGCAATATGCTGCCGATCAAACCAGGAACACCAGGGGGGAACCCCTTCTCTTTACGATCAGTGCACTGGGTTTATTTACGTGCATTACACAACACACAGGACTTACGGCTTTACGTTCCATCCGAAGGACACAGCAATGGTTAAGTGTCTTGCTCAAGGACACAAGTGTCACAACCGGAACTCGAACCCACACACTGCTGAACAGAAACACCAGAGCTTGAGTCCGGTGTTCTTATCTTCTCGGCCATGAAATGCCACAAATTCATCACAACTGGTTCGGAGTTGTGTAAAAAGTTGATAACAAAATAATAACTAGTCGGCTTACCAGTATCAACACGCGGGGAAACGTGAGAGACATCGATCTTGCCATGATTGACAGCATGAGTGACTCCTGAATCAGCCTTAGGGGTACCAGGTCGAGGACTACCATCCTTGCTGATTTTAGACAGAGGTGCAAAGAGACCTGTGGAATTAAATTTAAAATGTGTCTAATTCAATGCTGTCCTTTGACAAATAACTCACTGCCTGTTTGTAATAAAAATCAATTAAATTGCAAAATATTTCTATTAGGCCAAGTAACAAAAGTAACGAGTTTCTCGTCCCTGCCTGCTCCTTTTTGGCCGCCGCCTCCTTTTTTTTACCTATTTACTATTCAGAAAAAAAGCAAAAAAAAGAAAAGAAGTAAAATTCAGAAAAAACCCCGAAGTTCCTTGGTTTATTTTTGCCTACAAGAATTTGTCTAGACTCTTTTTTCACCTTTGCAATACACCAGCTGTTTCTGAACTTAGAAACTTGATTAGCAAGTGGACTAAAATTATACAAATCATTTGTTTTGTCATAGATTGCATCAGTATACTCAAATAGCACAATATCTGTGAATAAATAAACCTTGGCCAGCTATATTTAGCATGGCGGCCATCTTGGAAAAAAATAGCAAAAAATTGAAAAATAGTAAATACTAAAGCCCTCCTTTTTTTTAAAAGTCCAGACGAGAAACTTGTTACTTTTTTACTTGGCCTTATATAGAAAAAATAAGAAAAAAGGAAAACAAAATACAAGGATCTCAACATGCTACAATTTAACCTGGAATCCGTCAAAAAAGTACTTTACAAAATATTACCTCTTATAGACCCTTGCACTGATGGCACTTATGGCTACTGTCTGCCCAGGCTACTTTGGGAGTCAGATTGCTTGTTAAGCTTGCATTCTCACTGCACACGTGTCACCTAAAATGCACACTGCACAATCAAGGGGAATCTGAATCCCCAAAAAGCAAGACCAAGATTTATCGAGGGTGACGACGTCAGGTGAAATGGGATAATACTAGTCGTTTCTCTTAGAGCTGAACCCAAATATGACTAGGGCCGATTTCACAAAGCACTGAGATTCATCTTAAGATGAGTTGTCATATTGCCATGGTGATTTGTTTTGTGACATCACACATCATTTCTCAGCAATGAAGATTGGTTCGTAGTTAAGATCAGTCTTAGGCCGCATCCGAATTGGCAACTACAACTACGGCTACGGCTGTTGCTAAGGGTGTTGCTAAGGACGTCCTATTCTTCAACGCATGATGACGCGGAAATCTAGCCATAGCCTTAGCTGTAGCTGCCAATTCGGACACGACCATAGCTCTTTGTGAAACCGGGCCCTGGCAATGAGGCTTTCCTAGTGTAGTGATTGTTAATTTGTTTATACAGTGATGTATGTTATGTAATAAACAAGCCAGGCGTGCAATGGTTGGGCGGCAGGTTGTACCTAGCCATGATTCAGTCGTGTGGTACCATCCATTCTATGAGTCTCGTGTGAGTGTTTTATCTCCCTGTTCAGTCAGGGCCATGAGCTTACCATGCGACCAACTAGAGTCTAACTGCTGGTAAATAAATAATAATTGCTAAACACTACACTTCAGTTGGTCGCATGGTAAACACGACTGACTCGTGGATAAGAGCAACCTGCCGCCTAATCACCGTCATGCCTAGCTGGTTTATTACATAACAATAATCAATGTACATAACAATCCCTGCACTAGGAAAACCTCACGAGATTACTCTGCGACCAACTGGAGTCTAACAGCTGGTAAATATAATAATTACTAAACACAACACTATAAATGGAAATGTGATTTTAGGAGACTTGTAAACACTAACAGTACCGTGATTTGGAGGGCATTCAAAGTAGGAGATGCCTGCTACTGAGCCATTATTCTTCCCGTCTGATTCATCAAGAGCAACTCCAGCCCATAACCCTGAAGCAAAGTGTGTCATCCCACAGAACTGCAGCGTACCAATCTATACCAAACACCATACAATAAAAATGTTGGGGGGTCATGCACAAACTAGGAGGTCACACACATAAAAATTTGCCACATACAATGTGGCGTGTTGTGGCTGAGCGGTTAAGAGCACCGGACCCAAGCTCTGGTGTTTCTGGTCAGCAGAGTGTGGGTTCGAGTCCCGGTTGTGGCACTTGTGTCCTTAAGCAAGATACTACACTTTTTCTCGAGCCCATGTTTGTTATTATGTATTTCTGGTAATGAAACCAAGGATGACTCATAGGTGAACCTAATGACTGTAGCTCACAAGCCTAAGGAAACCTGTAACTTGCTATTTAAATCAGAAACACCAGGGTTAACCCCTACTCTTCCATGATAAGTGTTCTGGGTTCTTTTACGTGCACTACCAATCCTAGTACACGGGACCTACGGCTTAATGTCCCATCCGAAGGACAAAGCAATTATGGTAAAATATCTTGCTCAAGGATACGAGTGTCATGACCGGGACTCGAACCCACACTCTGCTGATCAGAAACACCAGAGCTTGAGTCCGGTGCTCTTAACCACTCGACCACGATACGCCAAATATGTATGAGGTAAAGTAATAACAATGGGTTTTTTTTTTTACAGAACTCATGAAAGTACCGAGTACACATTGGTGAAAGGTTAAAAACAAATTATATTAAACATATCTCATTACAAACTTATAAGATAGGACGTATTGCATCATATGTCTTACCTTACTGTCACCCACATACACACGATCTCCTATTCTAAGACCCTGGGAGGCCAGTAGAACCTTACTTGGCACATCATCATACGTCTGAGGTGCATACTTTGGTCTCGTAAACTGCGAGTCTGGATGAAGCAGTTGCCTGAGTTTAGCAGCAGTTACTTCCCAACCAGACTTCATGAATTCGTTAGAGTCAGGAACGCAGAGGAGTGGTATACGACCTTGGTCATCCTTGGCACGACTGTTAGCTCCAAACTGTAGGAGGCATCTAACAGACTCAAGGCAACCATTGGATGCAGCTATATGGAGTGCTGTGCCATTGTCAAACTCACTGCATTTATTCTCTATATCTGTGGAAGGTTATATCAAAAGAGTATTTTTTTTAAAAAGTTGTTTCTAGTGTTGAGAGTTTCAGACATTATTTTTGTCAACAATAGACTGTGCAAGTCTCTCACATATCAAAAACGAGAACAAAGCTTGAATGAAGACTATATAATGTTCTTTGAAATCAATCTTCTTTTTGAAATATATATTTATACAAAATTCTTGAATATAAAAATACCCATAGCAGGTTGTTATAAATAAATTTTCAATTTTTGTATATTTACAAATAATTTGTTCAAATTAACATTGGAACAAAATTAAAACTTGGACGAGGATGCTTATTGTTAGAAACCCCATCTGCCAATCACGCCCGAATGTGTGTGTCTATCATATAGGTTTAATGACAACATGACCATCAGTTGGGCAAAATTTTTAAATTTTTACAAGTAACCGGAAACGGAGGTCCAGTTTTATTACCAGGTTTAATCGTTATTTTGTTGAACTGATTTTACTTTCATATTGTCAATCACCTAGTATTACATTCCAAACAACAAGTATAGTTTACATAGCCATAAACTACGTTGAACTGAAAAAATTGACAAACAAAATTCCCGCCAAAGTAAAACTCCATATAGTTGGGACCACAATGGTCCCGGAAGTTCAAATATGTGTGAGACTTGCACAGTCTATTGTGGCCACTGCCACTGCCTATCTGATAGATTCTTTGTTGTTCGTGATAACCGAATTTGCCATCTTTTGAGGTTTGTTCTTAATAAAATGTTGGTAATCCGGTTTAAATCGGTCAGCCAAGACAGTTTTGAGTGTATTAACCTTAGTTAAAATCGTCTATATGTTAGCTTCCTGAAGACTACATTGCGCCGTGTTCTCAAAAAAAAACCCACCCAGCTTTCCAATATCCAAATTTCAATTTCAAAGTTTCAAGTGCACTTTTGTGAGAACACTAGTATCAAACCCTCAAACCTTCTACACCGCCCCCCCCTCCTTTGATTGATTCAAATGTTCAAATGAGTCAGCTCTCACCTTTCATCTGTGTCGCCTTCAAAAGAAGTCGGATCGCTGGAACCACATCGAAAAATGCAGCATAGTGTAGAGCTGTCATGTGTGTCCAGCGACATTGTAACTCTGGCGTGGCTCCATTATCTAGAAGTGTTTGTATCAGCTGGAGGGTTCCCATTCCGTCACCAATACCTTCTGATCCTGCTTTCGAGGCGTAGTGAAGGAGAGTCATATCGGTTAAGCCGTCACGATCATCCACATGGAAGTCACGCTTAAATATCTGTAGAATTAAGACAATATACTAGGTGGTAACGCAGTCCTGATGCTGTGTTTTTGAAAGGGCATGAGGCATCAAGGCATTTCCTCTTTGGTAAAGGGCAACTCTATGAGGAAATTGTAAACATCTATGAGAATATTTCCAGGGGCACCAAGGCAATGACCGGGGGCAACGGAGGAAATTACCTTTGTAAAGTGTCTGGCCAGTGGTAATGTATCAATCAAGAAATCCAAGTTTGAATAGAAACAAATAAAATATACCATTAATGCATTTTGTAGGAAGTGACTGAACAAATAAATTTTCTAAAGTAATGAACCTGAATGTTTTGGGTACAAGAAAACAAATTTCCCCCTCAAAATTCTGATTTTTTTTTTTGATTTTCCCCCCCCCCCCGTCCTCTTTTATCCCCTTCACTATCATTTTATGCACCAGCCATCTTGACACAATCCCTAGTCAATTAACAAGCCATGAATACTTAATGCATATTAAACAAAAAGGCGCCAGTCTAACTTTACCTACCAGCCTCGGTTTGGTACCAATGATTTCTTTTTTAATGGGATAACAATACATGGCTGCTCATCCTCACCTCCTGACTTATTGCACATATACTCCTCTGCACTTGGGGCACCCATTGTCTGATGATAGCAAAGAGTTCTCCGACACTCCTCTTGGTGTCCTGTGCTAGGGACCAACACCCAGGGCACTGGGGGTCAAAGAAGGCAAGTTGGAGGCTTCGGCATTGGGTGCAAAGAGGGGCCTCTGAGACTTGGTGAACTGTTGGTTGTGTTCGGCCTGAGGGGATGATGGTGAGCTGTAGCGACGATGACAACAATGAGGTATTGTGCTGAGGAGTTTGGTCTTCTTCCATTTTATGAGTGTCTAAACAATGATAGGTATATCAGAGATTATTATAAAATGGATATGAAAACATTAGTTTAGGTCTAATCATGGAGGTCGGAAATTTATTCAGTTTTAATTTTGAGTTATGCTGTGGAGAAGATTTTTGTGGAATTACAACAGTGACAGCGTAACACAACATGGTCTTTCAAATCAGTGCACATATGCTTTTCTGCTTTTCTACGAAAACAAACTTTTCAGCATTTCTTCCGAATGCAAACGCCAATTTGTTTTTTCAAGTTTCACAAATAAGCTTTTATTGATACTATCTATCAGTAAAATATTGATGATGAAATTTGGTTCAAGAAATTTTTTAATTGAAAATGAATACAATCTTAAAGTTGTCATCGTAGGGCACTGAAATTTGATGACATCATCAATGTTTAATTTGAAAAGGCCATACACAAAATGTTATTTATTGCACTGGAACTGTGTCCAAAGTCCATTTCATTTTAACTGCAGAGGTGAAACAGTTTTTTACTTCAACTTCCAGTTTGAACAGGAAGACTAAGGTCAAATTTCCCATTTCATAAGAGTGCATCACAAAACCAAATTTTTCCTTGGAGCCCCTCATTACCTAGTCCTCAGCGAATAAACATTAGCTCTTGTCTAGTCAGACACTTTGAATAAATTTGACAATTTAATTATATATAAAAACAAATCATGTCCTATTCCTATTGTTATTGTTGATAGATCTCCATTCCATATGGAGGGTTTGTCTAATTTGTCAACTCAATAATTAATGGCAAATTAAAATGACAACTAACATATTCCAAACTGACATTATACATTGTGCATTTTACATTTTGCACTCTAACCAAAAAAATAATAAACACAATTTACAAAGGTTTTCGGAAGAAATTGAGAAAATTCACCCGAAATCTAGGGAAAACAAAATAAAACATCGACTAAAACCACACAGACATGACAGGGCTAAAAATTAACACTAGACCGCAGGACTGAGGCCACTGACTTTAGCATCGGGCCAGTAATAGCCCCAACGAAGTGGATTGGCCCTATTTATGCGGCTACGGGCCAGTAAACTCATGACTGGACAAGTCGGGCAGTCTTGTATTTTTTTAATTGAATGATAGTACCTCACTGTGTAATATCTTTAACAAAAAGGTTGATGTTCACACGTTGACTTCAAATCTGAAAAATATCTTTCAACATGTGCAATTCTGTTGAGCATGCCTAGAAATTGTTTCTCATTTTGATTTTGATTTTAGTAAATTCTTAATTTACTCAATGCTGTTAACATTTTCACAAAATTTCAGGACCTTATTAGGTAATATTGTTGTTATTACACCAATTAGCACAGTGCAAATCATATGTTTCAGAGCCAACACTCCTCCCAAAAGAGATTTTATTTTTTACACATGGTTGCACACTGCCAGTTTACTATGGGTGAAGTAAACAGCAGCTGTCTTGAAAACAGAAAAAACCAAAAACAAAAACGCCCCTGCTTCCCTTTTTTCAGGAACCCGGACGCTAAACATGTTAATTTTTTTACTCGGATGATATTACTTCTTATGTTTTCCAAATTAGTTTTTTTTACGAAGTGACAAATCAAAATTCGCTACCGTATCCATTGAAATGCATACATAGGGAAGACACAGTGCCAAAATGGGCTTGGTTTGACTTTTGCAATTTTAGGAAGTGGCGAAACTGTTTCTTTTAGTAAAATCTAATCCTACCTCCATGGTAAAATACAGCTTTTACGAAGTGACAAACCTAAATTCAATATGCATTGGTTTATGCTATGCACAGTGCTCTGCAGGCAGGTCTGTTTTTTTTATTTTTACGAAGTGACCAATGTGTTTAGGAATGAATAATAACTCTACCTCCATGCTTTAATTAACTCAGTGACTGAAGCACTACACCTGCTATCATCAGGCAGCTGGACTGAGCATGCTGAGTGACAGTGTCACTGCAGGAGTGCAATTAGTGCTACCTCCATGGTGACAACAACAAAAATGGGAAACAAAAAGTGATGTATTTTCCGAGAGAAAAACAAATGAAACTTACAGTTACACTCTAAAAAGTCTAACGTTCTGTATTCCCACAAAACCACTCGCCGCTAATGTTACATACAACATGAATACTGCCAAGTAACAGGAGACTGCAGAATTCTCATCTTTATGCAGCAGCAGCAGTTCTTGCTGACTGCTGGCTTGCTGTCTGTTCTCTCGCGGGGGAATTAGCAGACGGTAAAAATGAACGAAAAGTTTCACACAAAATTTTGGTCACATAAATAGCGCCACCAATGGAGTTGCTACAAAAAAAAATTGATTTACAAAAAATAAAATAATGTGGTAGAATTGCGCCACCAATTGACAAAAACTCACCAGTGTTATTTACCAGGTCCATCCAAATTATGACAGAAATCCGGAGTTCGGGACTCTCATAATTTGTTGTCATTTGCATCGTGACCGATCGAAGCGATCGCTCTACTTTTACTCCAGGCTGCGGTTGTATTGAGTCACGGAAACTTGAGGGAGCTTCCTGAATTCTTTATTTGCAGTCAAAGTGAGATATTTTAAGTAATCGGTGAGTAATGAACATCAACGATGACTTACTTTTTTAGTAGTGGAATAGTGCTTAGTGGTACGGTGGTAAGGGTTGGCGGGCCGCGGGGGAATTAGAAGTAGGATCAGGTTGTTGTTTTTGTTGATGTTTAGAGATGATCTTCCCAACAAGGGAACTCGGCAAAGCTTCCACTAGCTGGCTGGCAACAGCCAATCTCTCTCCATATACAAACATTTTGAATTGCACAAATTTTAATTGTGATTGTAATGTATGTAGGCCTAACCAGTAATTTAGTAAGTTACTTACTACTTACCTTAGTAGTAAGTTACGTAGGTCATGGTTCGGTCTACAAAATCGAAGTGTTTTGGTTAACATTGAGGTTTCCTTTATAAATAAAATATGTTAACTGGTAAGGCATGTAAGGATTGTTATGAACAAGTTTTTACTGTAATTTGATTGTAGTCGAAGGCAATCCGCCATGGAATTGAAATTTTACTGAAATACTACCTAGCCTAATTATTCATTGTTAAAAAATACTATTTGGAATATACAATTTTCATAGTATTTTATTAATCAAATAATCCATTGAGTTCTTCCCCTTAACGCATTGACCAATTACAACTGGGAACAAACACCCAGAAGTCTCACACGACATTAAAATCCCATTACGCCTATATTTATAAAATGTAAACAAAGCTTTTGATTGCATCGTGTCTTTTGTGTGTGACGCGGAGCAGAGAATGATGCACCCGTGATACATACATGTACATGTACTACCAGAGTATGTCTTAGTACAAGTTTTGTCTTGTCCACTTCCTACGGCAGGTGCCATTTGACAGCGAGTTACTATGGTGGGCGGGGCTTAATGGATGGGTCTCTTGAAGTCATTGAACCCATAATCAAAGAAAATCTTACGACCACTGATTCAATTAGTGTTCACAGCCTAAACATAGTTAATACGATTATTAATATATCTTTCTGGTAATATACTGAAATCAATAAACCCTTAAAAGTGCCCAGTATAACCCGTAGGCCTAAAGATACCTATGCAAGGTTCTCCCCATGTAAAGCTAGCGTATCAGGCCGATACGCACGATGTGCGTGCCGATATGTGCAAATTTCGGCCGATACGCAAAAAAAAAAAACATCAAGAGAAAACCATATAGAATGCTGCAGATTGCAAAGTAGGGCTTTTAAAACCAAGATAAACACCAAGGAGAAAGCATTCCGAGGACCTTGTTTCAATTCAGCATGCTTCGGCCAAACATCCAACAATTTGGTTCCAGAATGCCTCTCAGTTTTGAAAAAACCTGGGGAGAAACCTGCTATGTAAAGAAGTTGTTGGAAGAAATCTCAAATTTAGATGTTGGAGGAAACCCCCAATGGGGGAAAAAACCACACATTCAGGTTGAGACTGAAACCCTAATCTACATAAGGCTCCCGTCTGAAGTGGGGTTCGAACCGGGGTTCGAACCGGGGTCCGAACCGGGGTCCACAGAGGTGAAAGGCAGGGAAGAAACCACTGAGCCAACCTGAGAACCCTATCTTGGGCCGACTTCACAAAGAGCTTAGATCGATCTTAACTGTGTAAATCTTAATTGTTAAGCAAAGTGTGATGTCACAATACAAACAACTATGGTGATATTTACACTCATCTTAAGATGAACCTGAGCGCTTTGTGAAATCCAGCCCAGATCTGTCACCCAACCCCCTCTTAGCCCCTCCCCATCCCCTTGTCTTTTTCCATAAATACTTTTTTGTGAAGTGTGTGTCTCATGCAATGCGGGCAGAAAACTTTCAAAGCCAACAACTCATTTTGGGCTAAAACAAAAATTATATACTCTTATGTTTCAGAGAGAATCAAGTGACTCGTCTTGACAGATGGAAATTATTTTAAACGGAGAGCCTTTTTGACTTCTGATGGAAGGAGCATCGTCAAACTCTGTCAAGCATCAGGATATGGATTCAGCAACACTTCTCCCTGCCCAACATCAACCTCTAGAATCCCACCATCGACCCCTCACCACCTCGGCCAACAGTCCCTTCTTTTCCACCCGACAAGACCGAGAACCAGCATTTGCCATCTCCGATTACGGTAAGCCGATTCTGAGATCGTCGCACTCCCAACCGGGTGGATCTCGTCTGGAAGGAGCGCGGAGGTTGAGCGGACACATACCGGGAACTGGTGCCTTCCATCCTGTCCAACCACTGGCCATCCATCGCAACACAGAACAATTCGCATTGACATCGACAAATGGAAATCAACCTTATCCTTCCCATTCCCATTTAGCTGTCGGAGAAGTCACCGAGGATAAAAGATTATCGAAACGTAAGTAAATTAGTTCCCCCTTCTTATCAACAACTTGTTGAGAATTCTTTCTTTAATTTTGAAGCTCGTGTCGTTTTCAAGAAATATACTTTTTGTGTGAAATGTTTTACTACATGTTGTTTATTTAAATAAACCAATCTTTTCACGTTCTGATGAACAAATATGAAAATCTCCCTGATTATGGAAGCTTTTTCTCCATTATGTTGAATGTAATTCTAAATATCTACCTGATTGTTGTACAAAATCTCGGTGATGGCAAGATGCAAGGGTTGGCAGCTCTGTATGATCCTTGTACTACATGTATACACACAGATCTTGGCCCAAGTTCATAAAGCTGTTAAGCAGAAAATTCTGCTTAGCAAATTTCCTTGCTTTAGGCAAGAAATGAGTGGGGTACCAGTCCCAGCAATTGTAACTATATGGTATTCTGGCTGGTAACCTATTTTTTCTAAGCAAGGGATTTTTGTGCTGAGCAAGTTTTTGTGCTTAAAATAGGCTTTATGACATTGGGCCTTATACCTTGTTCGGGCAAGACAGTTGTTCCTTTGTAAAGGGGACCTCTGTGAGAGAAATATCAATTTCTACCAGAACATTTCAAGGGGCACCAAGGCGTTGGCCCGTTGCATGGAGTTGATTGGATCCGTGAAGTATCAGGCCTGTGTACTCATAGTGTTAGCCAGAGGGGTGTCTGGGTGTCTTTTGGAATGGACACTCTGTTTTAAATTTGGACACCCTGTTTTATCTGTCATTTACTTTGTAAGTGAACAATTTGGACACCAAGTTTTTAAAGTTCCAGCAAACTTGGACACCCTTGTACCAAATCCTGACTAAAACCTTGCTGTGTATAGTATACATGTAGACTGTATGTTGCAATTTACAGTTTAGACACTTTACAGAAACACTAACAAATTGCTTCAATTTTAAATGTGTCAAAAATGCAGCCCATAAATAATCCCCAAATTCATTTAAAAAGGCACGACATGGCCCCCTTGTCGGTCATCAGCGGCTTCTCAAACTTAAAAAGAAGCCGTCAAATCTCTCTGAAATCAAATTGAGGAAATCGCAAAAGGAACAAATAAGCTCGCCGAAGGAATAAATAAGCTCGCCGACATAAAGGATAGTCAGTCCTCGTGGGACTTCGTTGTGGTCATCGACCCTCAGCGGTGGGCTATGTCTTAAATAAATGCAGGATTTTGTTTCGTCAATGCGTCCCAGTGGCCATATTGTGACGCTCTGAACAGCGAAGTAGAGTTTGTTACGTTGTCAGCCCTCAGGCATTTTCTATATATTCTTCAGACTGAATGGAGTTTGTATGTATTTCGGTAAGATATGCAAAATGATAAAATAATAATATTGATAGCTCAAAATCTTTACTGGACCAGAATCTATATGACTGAGAAAGAACAGTGAGGTATTATTATTCAATTGAAAAAACGCAAGACAGCGGACTTGTCCCGTCATGAGCAGGGTTCTTCCCAGGTTTTTTCAAAACTGTGGGGCATTCTGGGCCAAAATTTTGAGATGTTGGGCCGAAGCGCGCTGAATTGAAACAAGGTCCTCGGAATGTTTTTTACTTGATGTTTTTCTTGATTTTCAAAGCCCTAACTGTGCAATTTGGAGCATTCTAAGTTATGGTTTTCTGTTCATGTTTTTTGTAAAACTACCGTAAAAAAACCCCCCCAAAACATTGTTTTTTTGGTTTTTTTTGGCGTATCGGCCGATTTTGTTTGCGTATCGACCAAAATTCTTGCGTATTGGCATGCAATTATTGCGTATCGGCCCGATACGCTAGCTTGTGCTTGGGGAGAACCCTGATGAGTTTACCGGTCCGAAGCTAAAATCACTGGCTTCGGGCCTGTGGTCCAGTGTAAAATTTGAGCCATGTAGACTCTCCGTTTCCTTCTAAGATTCGCTTAGTTCATTCAAAGAAACAAAACACTTTTCACTCTGTATGTTAAAACTATAATCGTAACTTGATATATAAACCTTTTCGGTGAACAAATCAGAAACGTCTCCCTTCCATCCCTAAATGTGTGTGGGATTTTTTTTCTGTTAGGAGGGGTGCTGAGGTTACATAAGGCAGTGTCCGAACTGGCGGCTACAGCTACAGACTATGGCTACAGCTGGGTTGCTGCGTTATCATGCGTTAAAGTATTCTGGACAGGGCTCGAATTTGGGAGGAAAATCCACAAGACCGCAGGGCTTGTAGCTCAACATTTGTACTCGACCAGAATTTATTTTACAAGACCAGATTCAGAATGAGTTGAACAAGCACTAAGAGAAGATCTATCTCATTTGTCATGGTACTTCGATACTCAACAGAATTGAAAGATAGTATGTATATCAGATTCATTGCCCCCAAAAAATTCACAAAGATATTACACAATGAGGTATTACTGTTATTAGTCAATTGAAAAACACAAGACCACCAGGCTTGTTTGGTCATGATTTTACTGGCCCATTGAAAAAGTACTGTCTACTGGCCCATTGAAAAAGTACTGTCTTCAGGCGTGGGGTCCACTGTTAATTGAGAGCTCTGTAGCACCTCCTTAGCAACACCCTGAGCATAAGTTGTGTAGCCGTACATGTAGTTGTAGCCAAAATGCCCATAGCGGTCACAAACGGCTGCAAGATTTGACCTACTTCCAGTCACATAAAGAGGTCAAAGTAAAGGTCATGTTTGGATATGAAATTTTCCAATGTGGTATTATAACATGATAGGCCCCCCCTCTATCTCAATTTCTAAACACAAAACTTAATTTTCTGTTGACATTTGTACTGACAACATTCGATTTAATTTAATAAAGAAATGAACAATATTAGCAATGTCTGGGCGTTTTGTGATGATTATACAGAAATGAAAGGGTTTTAAAGTATATTTGATTTCTCTACAGAATTGAAAGGTATTTATCAGACTTAAAGTTGAACACAAATTGTTTCTGTTCAAGATAATACACAGTGAGGTATTGTTATTGATTTGAAAAACACAAGACTGCTGGACTTGTTTTGTCCAGTCACAAGTTTACTGGCCCGATGCTAAAATCACTGGCCTCGGGGCCTGTGGCCCAGTGTAAAATTCGAGCCCTGGCATAATATAATCTTGAGGTGAAATCTGGACCATTCCATCTCACAGCCCAATGGAGGAAACAAAAATTACATTCTGTAGAGATTGCACTGGACATCTGAAGAAAGTGGGCACTATCTCAAAACTTGAACCTCTGTTATTTGTTTGTAACTCTTAAATTTAGGTGGAAATATGACACAACATGTAAAATGTCCCACATGGCCAAGGTGTAGTATCTTGCTTGCCAGAACAGCTCTGGAATGTACAAGGTCACTCTTTTTGTAAAAAACAAAAGTTGCTTGGTCTTTTCATCCTCAAGACCATAAAGCAATGGCAAACTAACCAATCACTGAAGCCAAATGAAGGCAGTATTGTATAGAAAAAGCCTTATTGATTCATTTGAGGTACAAAGTACGGGACTGTGGGGGAAGGGGGGGGCAAGGACAGGTTCTTGGGAGGCTGAGAACAGCAAATTAAAACCCATTCTCTGATAGGAATCCGTTTACATAGGTCCCATGAGTCATTGGATCGGTTCTTTGTTACTATAGCAACACCATCTCCAGAGTTTGGAATGATTCTCTTTAAGGCACAGTGAACGTGACGAGACTAATGGAAGGTTGTTGCCTACCAATCATACAACAAGCTGACAAGAGTTTGCCTCACAACCGATTCCCGTTTGTAGATATACTATATTAGTCTTTGAAAAAGCCAAGAGCCGTTTAAACAAAAAAACCTCTGAATATTCCGGCAATTACAGTCCTGGACGCCATGGGGCATCTTCAGCTGTAAACCACTAGGGCATACCCTCCATTACACTGTCACTAGCTTTAGGCGAGTGAACGATTCTGTAATATGAAGACGGTGTTGGGTAAACGACTCGAGCCTCCTGGGAGTGACTATGATGATACAGCCATGTGTGGTGTAATTTGCACGTTAATCGGCTTCCAAGTTCCAGTGTGTAATTTGAAATGTGTGGATTTTTACTTTGCTAGTGACATATTAGGTTGTATTAACAGTATCACTGTACAGTTAGATGTCGTTCTTGTTTCCATATTGCCATTGTGTAACGTATTAGCTCAATCTTTAAGTTGTTGCCTTTACGCCTATAGTACATTGTAGGCCTGATACTTCATGGAGGCAATTACCTCTGTTGTCCCTGGTCATTGCCTTGGTGCCCCTTGAAATGTTCCAATAGAAAATTTCATATTCCTCATAGAGGTACCCGTTACCAATAAGAAAAGGCCTCGGTGCCCTTGCCCTTTCAAAAATTTAGCCAATTTTTGTCAATTGTATATGTAGTGTGCATTGTTCTTGCATGTCTGGTAAATTTATCAGCAAAATTTTAAAAAAAATTAACTTTGCTTTTCAACCGAGCCACATCCAAGTCACATCATCATTTTCTCTGATTTTCACGGTATGTCGTGTAGTAGTATGTCAATGGGCCAAGAAATGGCTCAATTAACAAAACCACTTCCTGGGGGTACCCAGGGGTGCCGTTAGCGTCCCTGCCGCTGCTGTTGATGTGTACATTATCCGTAGCTCGGCTGAAAATCACGCAGAGATGAAGTTAGTATTCTGTCTCGAGGGGTCTTCGCCATCACAAGTATTTCTCTGTTTTGGCACCGGAATTTGTTTTTTTTAGAAAATGTTTCACTGCAGAAGTTGATTAAAGATTTGGAATCGGTTTTCCTATTTGGTGTATTATTACTAACACCTACAGGGTGGAAATGTCGTAAAAATAATTGATTTTTGTTTGTGTTATTTCAGGAAAGCGTAAAGCCAATAATCTGGATGGATCTGTTTGTACAATATGCGGAGTAACAGTCCGGCCCGTTGAACTCCCTGCTCACTTTGCCATCGAAATAGAGAAACTCAATAAGATAACGAGGTTAGTTTACCAGAATATCAAGCGTCGTAAATACAAGACTTATGGTATGCAAGGTGAGGCTTGATTCTTGAAAAGACTGGTGCCTTTCGAGTCCATCGTTGTACTGTTTTCAATAATAATGAAAAATAATGGACGTTTGTAGTGCGCCATGTCTGTCAGAAAGACACTCCTGGCGCATAGAAAAAGAACTCTGCTAATGACGGTACTTAAAGCTAAGACTGAACAAGTGAGTTTTCAAGTTGGAAGCTAGAGAGAGTGTCTACTACTCGTCTGAGGTTCAGTGGAAGAGCATTCCAAACAGATGGTCCAGCATGTGGAAAAAGAACGGTCTCCCCAAGTGTGTTTAGAACGAGGGATGTTGAAGAGCATGGTGTTTGTAGAGTGAAGCCGTCTTGTAGAAACACTTAGCTGTATTGAATCCTTGATGTATCTAGGAGATGTGCCATGAATAGAGACAAGTCAAAGAGTGTTTATTACTGCAAATTGACAGCCCAGGGAAATATATCTTTTGACAATAGATTTCTTTTGTTTATAGATTTCACCGCTTGTGTATGTTTTTTGTTGTTTTTCCTTTAAGATCAGGAAAGAGTAGCCGGGATGCTTCAAGTCATTCAAGAAAGGTATTTTTATAGGTTGATTAAATATAGAACTTTCATCAGAAGCTAGAGAGTCTTGTTTATATTTGACAAGAAGACTAAATACCTTGGAATTGTGAACAGAAAATGGCTGTTATTTTCTCCTTGTATCAGGCATGATATTCTTCCTACTATTGTTTTGCCTTTGGGAAAAACCTGAAACATAGTGATTAAATAGTCTGAAAAGTCTATTAAAGGTATTATACAGGACTGGCAGAGCTGACAAAATAATCGCAGAAAGTGTTCATGTTTTGTGTAATCAACCACATACATGAAATAACAAACCTGTGAAAATTTGAGCTCAATTGGTCATCGAGGTCACGAAAAAAAGGGAAAAGAGACCTTATATGTTTTCTGTTTTTCAAACATCGAGTTTATTATCACGCGTGATAAAAACTATTGTTTTACTCATTTCTCAGAAACGATAGCATTTTAGGCAGAAATATTTTAAGGAAGCCTTTCTACCATTACTTTAAATCATGTAAGTTATGTGTGAATCTGTGAACATTTGTGTTTTTTGATCTTACCAATAGTGTACAGGGCCTTTAAAGCCTACACCATGCGTACATGTTGGTCATCCCTTGTACTCGATAAAATGTTCCTACTTTTTTCCCAAGGACCAAATGTCATGCCTGATGTTTGAAGAAATCCACCTCTTTGATCTACTTTTAGTCTTGTGGATAATGTCCCCCAAAGCTCCTTTCAATCTATAATTCCAGGGGTTACCCAAAGCTGCCAAATCTCCCTGATTCTGCGGAAAGTTCCCCTGAAAATAAACAAATCTTTCCATGTTCGGATGAACAAATTTTGGAAATCTCCCTGATTATGGAAACTCTGTCCCTGTTTATGTTGAATGTAATTCTAAATATCTCCCTGATTGTTGTACAAAATCTCCCTGATTGCAAGATTCTAGATTAACAATTGCAGTCCAATTCTAATTGCAGGTCACCCCAAGTGCATCGTCCGCGAAAAGGAGGCGGGAAAGTAATGAAGACGTACTTGAAAGCAAAGAGAGTAGGCACGAGGTAAGGACAGGGCTCGAAATTAACACTGGAACCGCAGGCCCGAGGCCAGTGATTTTAGCCTCGGGCCAGTAAACTCATGACTGGACAAGTCCGGTGGTCTTGTGTTTTTCAATTGACTAAAAGTACCTCACTGTGGAATAATATCTTAAAATATTTTTCCAATTGTGTTGAGTATTAAAGCATTAACAAAAATAATGAGATATTTTCTTAGTGCTTGTTCAAATAAAAACGGTTCACAATTAACATGTACTTTTTAAACTCTCTCTCATAACATTCTGGTCTTGTAAAATAAAGGCTGGTCCAGTAAATATTGTAACCTACAAGCTCTGTGGTCTTGTGGATTTTCCCCCTAAATTTGAGCCCTGAAGGATGAGCGTTGCACATACATACATATCAGCATTTATATCAGGCGCCTTTTTCCTAAGGTTACAAAGCACCTACAGAAGATGCGACAAAATGTCCAAACTCAAGATGTTCCAATGTGTAGTCGAATAAAACAGTCAAGTATTTCGGTATAAATGAAAAGTAGTTTCTTGAATTGTCCAAGTGTAGTTGCATGGCAAAGATGTGATGGTAGTTCCATACATTTAGAGCAGCAGCAGAAAATGCACGTGAACCAGCTCTAGAGACGGTGCGATGTTCGGCCAAGAGGTTCTCTGAGGAAGAGCATAGGGAACGCGGTTGGACATATGGATGTAGAATGTCAGATATGTATGCGTTACTGAGGTATCTGAACTGTAGACTACCTTAGATTGTTGGAGACTTGACTGCACTAATACAGATGGCGTATTATAACGGCCATCCACAAGGTCTGTACTGTACGTCACTTCTTCATTTGATGTTTTCGGTTCTTTTCATTTTCATTGTAGGAGCATAAAAGGGTGAAGCGCAACAGACTAGAACGGTTGAACGGTAATTATTGATCTTTTGAAAATTTACAAAATATTTTGAAAAATAATAATGAGCGCTTTAAGATGCCCTTCGGGTTCGAAAAGCGATATATAAAAATAAGAACTGCGTTTAATTATTGTTATTATTATTGTTATTATTATTATTTAAATTTAATGATCGCTCATCCTCCCTTACATCACAGCACGTCTTGGTAGATGTCGCAAGGGCCTCAAGAGGTCATCAGATGAAACTCAGAGCAACGTTGCACTTTGTCCAATATGCCATGAGGTCTTAACAGGTTCAGCAGAGGATAGAAACACACATGCTGTTGCCTGTCTCAGGAAGGTAAGCTTTGAAAATTCAGGAATGAGAAATTTCAGATTTTTAAAAACTGAATTCAGATCTTTTGGTGACTGCCTTGTGGAAAAAGTAGCTTTTATTTTGTTCAGGTATAACGAAATCCTTCTCTTTGATCAACTTCTCTAGCGCTGAGGATACTGTTTTCAGAAGCTCCTCGAAACCTCTAACTCCAGGGGCTAATAATAATAGTGGCTTCTTATATAGCGCACATATCCGTCACTCAGTGACGCTCAAGGCGCTTGAACATTCAGTATTTTCCTGCAAGGTATTGTTGAGCTATGTTTCTGAAGTATGAGACCTACTCCTTTACATAGCACCATGTAATGGTTTACAGGGTGCTGTGGCGCAATATGCTGCCGATCAAACCAGGAACACCGGGGCAAAACCCTTCTCTTTACGATAAGTGCACTGGGTTCTTCTACGTGCATTACACAACACACGGGACCAACGGCTTTACGTCCCATCCGAAGGACGAAGCATGTGGTTAAGTGTCTTGCACAAGTGTCACGGCTGGGATTCGTACCCACACTCTGCTAATCAGAACCACCAGAGCTTGAGTTCGGTGTTCTTATCCACTCGGCCACGACACGCCACAAAAGGTGGAAATGCCATCATTTCATCATTTGGAGCCTGGTTTTCAGACCTTTTTGTCAGCAATGACTCTCGCCCCTGAATCGGCGAGATGGATTTTACTTTTTTCTGTCATTCCCTGAGATGATGAACAAATCTATGATACTCTCTTTAACCCTTTAGTTTAAAGACTGGTTTCATTTTGTATAATCATCATTACTAGCCCCCAGACATGGTTTTTGTTGATTTTTTGAAGCAATGTTTTTTTTGGAAGAAATAATATTAAACAGAAATTTGGTTTTGTTCTAGAAACATAGACACTATTGTTAACTGGGGAAACATTGGAAAATGTCAATTCAGGTCATGACCTTTACTTTGACCTTTTTGGTTGAGCGGAAGTAGGTCAGATCTTACAGCCATTTGCAGGCGCGATGGGCATTTTGGTACAGTTGGGTTGGTGTAGTGGTATCTTTCCTCGCCTTCCACCTCTAGGACCCCAGTTCGAATCCCACTGGGGGGGGGGACTATGTGGATTGGGTTTTCAGTCCCTACCTGACTGCATGGGTTTTCCCTGGAGTCTTTCTCTGGGTTTTTCCTCCCTCATCTAAAACTGAATTTTCCTTCTTTGAATTGTCTCCATGGGGTTCTTGGCTAGAATAGCGATTAAGTTTGCTTTTCTGAGAGTTCTTGGCTTCACAACCAGAATTAATAAATGAATGAAATAAATGAAAGAGGTAATTTGGCCAGTCCCAGCGACCTTGTTATAACGAGAGTCGACGATATCTTGTCTTTGTATTATTGCCAGGTTAACCCAGGTCAGGAAGACGTTGATGGAGACATAGATGTGGATGGAGATGAGGAGGAGGAGGAGGAGGAGGGCTTTGAGGAGTATACGTGGTGCGGTCAAACCAGAGTCCGTGCAACGTCAATGCTGGATTCTAGATTTAGTGGTAGGTTTTTTTTTAATCATTAACTTCCAACTTATTTCACTGCAGCTGCTGCGTGTTTGTATCAGCCTTAGCTTTGTGTATTATTCCACTTGAAAGAGGCAGAGTCCAAAGGTTGATGACGCTTAGCCTGTGATAGATTGAGGGTGATATGGTGCACTGGAGATTAGCCCCTGCTGCCACCATCTTGGTCATGTTCCCTGTCTTTTTCAGTGATAATGAATACCGATTCTCATTTAACCCAGAAAGCACCAGACTATATTTCTCATCAGCCTCAGTTTTGTATACCATGCCGGATATGGGGGCAGAGGGTACACCCCCCCCAATGTTCCCATACTTTAACACACTATTTTCCTGTTGTACAGAAGTACCCCCCTCCCCCCCCCAAAAAAAAAAAAAAAAATCCTCTAAAGAATTCCTGAGATTTCAAGCACACAATGAAGACACAATTCCCCATATTGAGCACCAAATGTAGATTTGTTCCATTGATTTTAACGAGAGGAAACCATGATGTCTTCACCATGATAAAGTTCTATGGGATTTTATGCGTTTTTTGTGGGGGGGTTTTATGTGAGGGGCTGGGTGTTTGTTGAAAATGTTTGTGGTAGGACGGCCTTATAGAGGTACTGGTCACCTGTTCCTCTTTGCCACTCACTGGCTTGGTATTTTATACAATTTTGAATATTTGTATTTATTTTTATATTTTCTCAGTCATAGTCAATAACTTTTAGTGTTTTGCAAGTGTGAAGTGTAATAAAATAAATTAAATTTATATAAAATACTGTACGCCGAAAATGAAAACTAGCTTTGAATTTCAATTTTAAAGTTCACTCTTTTATATTCATCAGAAGCGGGCTTCGAAGTCGGTCGGAAAGAAACCGACTGCGACGCAGAGTTGAATGTCGATGATGACGACACGGCAGAGTTTGGACCGGAGCAGTTTACAGAGGCCGACATCATCCCGTGTCCATCAGATGATTCCACCGAAGATAAACAACGACAAGCATTAAGGGATGCTGTTGTAGGGTGAGAGAAGAGTGTTAAGTAGCGTGTTCTTTTTTGCTTTCAATGAAGAAAATGATTAAATCAATTCCAAATTGTGTTTCAGTGTTAATTTCAACACATTATTTGTATTATATAAAAATTAAAATTGTATTTGTAATGGTATTTTTATTTTCAAGAATTCTGAATGAATAGAATAAAACAAAAAAAAGATTTTTTTTCATAGAAAATATATAGTCTTCGTTTTAGTTGTTTTCTAGTTTTCGATACGCCCGAGACTTGAACAGCCTATTGAAGCATGCGTGTCCCCATGTTGCTACCATAACACACAGGCACAATATTCTTCCTACTTTAGTCTGATTTCCGATTTTTTCGCCCTTGAAAAAAATCAGACAAATTGTGCTTAAGTCACCTGAGAAAGCTATTAACGCCCACACCACATGTAGGTCAGCTTTTGTACTCAATAAAATTGCCCTACTTTTTTCCCCAAGGACAAAATATCATGCCTGAACACATCAAATGTAAAGTTCCATTTCATCAAGTATGCGTTTGGTTTAAATAAATAAGTTGTTTTATTTGGTTTGATTTTCTTTTGTAGTAATGATGGGAGAACTAGCCCCCTGGATTCAGTTCCAGGTAAGCATCAAAAATTGACTTGGAATACAAATCAAGATTTTGCGTTCTTTGGTTTTTGTTCTTTAGACCAGTGTTAAACACAGTGCAACACATGAACATATTGCAGTAAACATACCTCAGCAATTATGATTTTGAATTTCCAAGTTATGTACACAGATAACACATGTTCAAGTCCCACTCTCGTCAATTTTTCTTTGTTCAATCAACCCAAAGTTATCTACAAATTTGCTCAGTCAAGTTTCCCTTGTGGTTTATTACTTGATATTTGAAGTCTTATAAGGTGATCCCCTGGCTGCCGCTTCAGGTTGTATCGTAAACCTGGGTGTGATCCCTGGCTATACAGCAGTTACAGGTTGAATGGCTTCTGACTGGCACCCCGAACAAAGATATTGACAAAGTAGGGAGACCCCCAACATTAGGGCTACATAGCTCAGTTGGTAGAGCGCTGGTACGTTAATCCGGATGTTGCAGGTTCAAGTCTCGCTCTAGTCAGATTTGAAAATGCTCTCGTATCATGTTGAAATATGCCATGTGTCTCTCATTTCTTGGGAGTAATTCACTCACGATTGAAGACGTTGATTTGTTCTATTTTTAGATCCCTGGTTGCCTTCCACAAGTAGTCAACAATCAAGTGATAGCAAATTACCAAACAGGTAGGAGACAACTGTTCATGAACACTTCATAAAGAACCTCTTATCCCTGATGCAAATTTAACATCTATTAAATTGGATTCGAACTGCCTCTAGCTACCTTGGTGTTCTAGTTGGTAAGACATCTGCTCTAGAATGGCAAAGGTCGTGGGTTCAAATCCCACCGAGTAATATGCCTGTGATTTTTTCACAGGACTCGGGGGAAAGTACTGAGTATACAGTGCTTTACACACAACGGTGTACGGGTAAAACCAAATATAATAACCTTAAAAAGGTTTTGCATTTCAAACTGTCGGTTTGTAATTGCATCTGCTGATCCCCAATGTTGAAAATATAAATCATCTACAACTTTGTGTTGATTTCCATTATGCCATCATATTCTTCTTGCAACAGAACGAGAAATACAGGCAGCATGTCGGCCCAATCAGAGACGATCATCGATTGTTTGAAGACGAGAATCCGAGACTTACAAGAACAAGTGGATTCTGCTGCTGCATCTAGAATCAAATGCCTTATATGTATGGTGAGTTTCGCATATTCAGCATTATTGACATCACAGGTTTAATTAAACCCTTTAGAGCGACGCATTGCAAACTATGCGTTGTGACCAACAGTGGGTCTTGAACAAATTCAAATGGTATGCCAAACTCCTGGGGTGGTCAGGTTGGCGTAGTGGTATCTTTCCTTGCTTTTCACCTCGAGGACCCCGGTTGGAATCCCACCGGGGGCATTACGTGGATTGGGTTTTCAGTCCCTACCTGATTGTGCGGGTTTTCCCTGGAATAATTCTCTGGGGTTTTCCTCCCACATCTAAAAACTGAAACTTCCTTCCTTGTCTTATCTCCATTGGGTTCTTGGCTAGCACAGTGATTAAGTTCGCTTTTCTGAGAGTCCTTGGCTTCACAACCAGAATAAATAAAATGAAATGAAACTTTGTCAGAAGCGCTAAAATGGGTTGCGACACTTTTGATCATTGCGTCAACAAAGATTGCCTCACAATCGATCGAATTTGGCTAGAGTAAGATTAGCCTGATTTGATGATATTACCTCTGGAGCAGGTGGTTCAATTGATCGGCGCGATCAGCGGGGGGGGGGGGGGGGGGGGGTGGTCGAGTGACTGAAATTTCCATTGGGTCGCCGGCCTCGGTAAAACTTTCCGGTACTGCTTTAGAGATCATAGCGGCTGCAAGCGGCTTTTACCAAAATGCCCATAGTAATCCCAAAATGCCCATAGTAATCCCAAAATGCCCATAGTAATCCCAAAATGCCCATAGTAATCCCAAAATGCCCATAGTAATCCCAAAATGCCCATAGTAATCCCAAAATGCCCATAGTAATCCCAAAATGCCCATAGTAATCCCAAAATGCCCATAGTAGCCCCAAATGACTGCGAAATGTGACCTACTTTCTCTAACCCCCAAAGGGTCAAAGTAAAGGTCATGTTCTGTTTGACATTTTCCAATATGTCCCATGTTAACAAAGTGTCTACAATTCTAAAACAAAACCACATTTCAGTTTTGTATTATTTTGACCTTGAAACATTTAGTCAAAAAATTCAAGAAGTTAGCCATATCTAGGTTTGAGAAGTAGTTATACAGAAATATAATGGTTCAGTTTCCTAAGAAGATCAAGGGAATCATGTTCTGGTTGAGTGAAACTATCATGACAAGGTGCAATCTTTAACGATTTGTTAAACTCAAACTATTAACAATGATAATTGTTTGATGTTACAGGAGTCATTTAGTGTTCCGTTGGTGTCCATCCAATGTTGGCATGTACATTGTCAACAATGCTGGCTTCGTACACTGGTAAGAATACTTCACAGATTAATATTGGATTAATATTTCTCATTAAATTCTACCTCACAAATCCACACTTTCTCGAAAAAATACTATTACCAATGATAATAATTATTAATAATTTCCCTTTAAAGGCGCTGGACACTATTGGTAATTGCTCAAAATAATGGCATAAAAACTTACTTGGTAACAATCAATGGAGAGCTGTTGATAGTATAAAACATTGTGAGAAACGGCTTCCTCTGAAGTAACGTCGTTTTTGAAAAAAAGTAATTTCTCAGTGAAATATTTGATTTCGAGACCTCACGCGCGTGAGGTCTCGAAATCAAGCATCTGAAAGCACATAACTTCGTGTGACAAGGGTGTTTTTTCTTCCATTATTATCTCGCAACTTGGATGACCAATTGAGTTCAAATTTTCACAGGTTTGTTATTTTGTGCATATGTTGAGATACACCAAGTGAGAAGACTGGTCTTTGACAATTACCAAAGGTGTCCAGTGTCTTTAAGTGAAAAATATGCTGGTTGTTTTTTTCACTATTGTGTTTACAGCAGTGTTATATTCATTCTTTGTTCCTTTTTGTTTCGCTCTTTACAGGGAGCCAAGAAATTATGCCCACAATGCAACATGATCACGTCACCGGGGCAACTGAGGAGAATTTACCTCTAGGGAGATTCCATTTCGCAAGGAGGGAATTTTTGTTGCCATTCAAGAACTGAATTTGGCCCAAGGCCTACCGTTTATTTGATTTTGACAAGTTCGGTTCAGTTAAAAGACTTACAACAAATTCATAGTGAACAGAACAAACACACTCTCTGTGGACAAGTGCTGCGTAAACTGTTTTTTTTAACTTGACTAATTTAGTGAACATTTTAAAGTTGTTTTTCAACTCGTCTTTTAGGTCGAACATAGGAAGAATGCTTTCAGAAATAGCTTTACACATTTGCAAGTGACACCTTAGTTTACTGTTGAACTTGTTCATTTTAAATGGACATTATTCTTTGTTGTGTATATTTGTTAACTGTAATACAAACTAATGGTACCCAGATCCTTATGTAGGCAATTTGTAAATATTTGAAGATACAAGTGTCTGAAAGGAAATAAAAATCTGAGATGAAACGAAAAATTACTTTTCTGTCCTGTGATTTATCTCATTATTAAAAAATTGAGAGGGACAAACTGTACTTTGCAAAAAATAGTTAATGGCCTGACAATTCGACCCTAGCAGAGTCTTTCTCGAAGGCTAAATGACAACACAACAAGTATACTGTGTATCAGAAGCAGTCAAGTGGAAAGAAATGAAAGAGAGAAAGAAAGCACACAGAAAAAACAAGGGATGAACAGTGGAGAAGAAGACAAGGGAGGGGGGTAGAGGGAAGGGGCTGGTTCGACCACAAGAGGTTGGAAACACAAGACGAAATCTAAGGTGGGAAGAGGGACAAAAAGTAATTAATTATTGAATGACACAGACTAAAAAGGGTATTTCTGTGGAAAAAGGAGAAGGCAAAGACGAAAAGTTGTTAATCTTTTTCGATGTTCAGACTTTTTAAAAATTTTAAATGAGAAATCACCGAACATCACAAGGCTGGACGGCCACTTCAAGGAGATGGCTACAACTGATTTGGGCCATCGACCCAAATCAACTGCCACCACAGGCACGTTGCCACCTACTTCTTGGGCTGAAACAGGGTTACCCCCTTCACAGTCCGTAAGGATGTAGGCATGGGTATCATCAACTAGGAGCCTGGCTGGTAGAGCAGAATGCAATACCTTCCCAACTTTTTACGAATCAAATATGGTTAAGTACCTTGCTCAAGGGCACAGGTGTCATGACCGGGATTCGAACCCACACTCTGCTGCTGACAATACCAGAGCTTTGGTCCAGTGAACTACATGTAGATCGCTCTACCACGACACACCACTGAGTATTTTATATCATTGGATCAAAGGAAAAAGTGCACAGAATTTTGACCTTTCCTAAATTTATGGCAGCCATATTAAGACAAATTCAACTTTACTGGTTATGTTTATTGTTCAAGTAATAAAAATCAACTTTACATGGTTTTGAAAATACACTGTTTACATTTCTATATCTATTTACATCACCTGCATACTATGATTGTGGGAATTAAATACTAGAATATTCTAATTTGACTTTTTTTTCAATAGAAAGACCATTATTACATGCATTTTCAACCCTAAAGTGTTGCCAAATCTTGGTAGGTATAATTCCAAACAATGGGAGAACAATAAGAAGTCCTTGATTTAGCAGGTCGACAAATGTGGCTTACACACAGAAGGGCACTTTTAGGGGCTCTAACACAACGGAACAATGGACCCCACAAAGTTTTTCTTTGTTCAACTTGGACCCCACAGGAACTCTTTAGAAAAGAGAATAATCAACTTTACATGGTTTGGAAAATTCACTGTTGTTTAGAGAATAATAAAATATTAGCAGTACCCCATAAACCCAATTCGTACAGTTGCATGTGTGCATGTTGGGGGGGGGGGTAACATTATGGCAAACATCTCTGATCACACATTTCTAAAATGGGAAATATTTGAACACTTTTCATGCAGTTTATAACAATTGTTACCATTCTTGATTCTTAGAACTAGATGACCATGTCCTCAAGAGTGACTTTAACAACATAAGATGTCACTCTTATAAGGTTTCACACACAAAAAACCACATAAAAAACAATCAACAAAAATTATAATAACATCAAAATACATATTTTGTTAATGTCATGATTATTAACAGCTTTGACCTGTAGTTTGGGCCAAGAATGTTTGAGCCCATAGGGGTACCTTGGTTGTTAATATTCCATTTATATACACCACTTTATATATTTACAAACAATGTACATTATAAACAATACCGCACATTCCTATAACAGGCATGATATTTGACCTATGAAAACAAGTTAGTAGGAAAATCTATACATAATTTATAGTCTGTTTATGTGCTTCTAAGGCCATTGAACAACAATCTGAAATCATTTTAAATAAAAAAATAATTTGCAACAAATTTAGAAAAAAAGCAATATTAAAATAGGAAGAATATAGGGTTCATTTTCACAAGCTAAGATTGATCTAAAGATGTGTATCAATCTCAATTGAACAAAGAAAAATTGACTTAAGTGGGATATGAACCAACGACATCCGGTTTAACGTGCCGGCGCTCTACCAACTGAGCTATCTAGCCCTATAGTGGCGGTCTCCCTATTTTGTCAATATCTTCGTTTGGGGGGTGCCAGTCAGAAGCCATACAACCTTAGTTCACAATACAAATCACTATGGCAACATCATCAACTCATCTTAAGATGAATCTTAGTGCTTTGTGAAATTGAACCCTGGCCTGATACTTCACCACTGGAGGCATTTGCCTCCTTCCCTCTTGCTCATTGCCTTGGTGCCCCTTGAAATGTTCCAGTAAAAATGCACATTTCCCCTCAATGTAAAACTGCCTTGCCCTTAGGGAGCGTCTCAAAACGGTAGTACTGTTCTAATTGGATCGAATAAGTTTTCCAGCGCAAGCTCATGGACCGTTCCGTTGGACCGCCCGGTTGTTCCAATGGAACGTTAAAAATACTAATGTGCGTATTCACTCAGGTAGGATTGCTCCCGTGCTTCAGCACAAGGACGTCGTCCAGCGGAACGTTCTGGCAGTCCAATGGATTGCATTCTTCTGCACCTAGAACGTACCCCACTTTACAACAATGAAATATTAGGCCAGAGAATAACAGGCCAGTATAAGTTGGGTAAATGATTGTTATAAAAAAAAACCTCCAAAACAATCTTTACAAACAAACACCTCAAACAAATAAAACAAAAAACATACATAGCTTTAAAACAACAGTGGAACATTAAAAATTAAAACAAATGGATAGGCTGTGGTCAATGAAATATATCTTGCAAAATAAAATAAACAAGCAAGTGTTTTATTTTTGGTTATTGCTGTAACATCCGCAGGATGGAGGTTAAAAACTTCCACCAGATTTTTTCCTGAGGGAGCATTCAGTGCTTTTAGCCCAGTGGTAAATGATGTTTGAAGCTTTGCATGGTTTGGAAAATAAGAAGTTACTATAAAAAGTAAACTTGCGGGTACAACCACGTGTAAAATCTCTTTTCGGAGGAGTGCAGGCTCCGAGACCACACCGGCTCTACTCAGAGCCAACACTCCTCCCAAAAGAGATTTTACACATGGGCCCAATTTTATAGAGCTGCTTAAGCACGAAAAGTAGCTAAGCAGAATAAGGTTACCGACCAAACTACCATGTCACAAGTGCGATTTGCGACTGGTATCCTGCTCATTTCTGCTTAGCAGAAAATTGTTAAGCAATATTTTCTGCGTAAGCAGCTCTATGAAATTTGGCCATGGTTGTACCTGCAAGTTTACTATTTTATAGTTGCTTCTTATTACCCAATGGTGTGAGGCAAAATATTAAAAAATTTCAAAACATTGCCAAATTTTAAAAGAAAAATCTAACATAAATGGAGCGAATTAACTGGTGTAATCTACACTTACTTTACGATTTTCATAGTACTGATTTATATACCCTTCAAATGTATTATTTACATTGAGCTGACAACTCTTCAAACAAAAAATATATAAATGGCAAACTGTTAAATCATTGGATACAGTCGACTATAAATGTCACACATACTTCACCATTCACACAGGTGTTTTTTTTATGAACTACGTAACAGTCTACAAATACTTCCAACTCGGGGCTCGAATTTTACACCGGACCACTGGCCCGAGGCCAGTAGTTTTAGTGTCGGGCCAGTAAACTCATGACTGGACAAGTCCAGCAGTCTTGTGTTTTACAATTGAATAACACTCAAATACCTCACTGTGTCATATCTTGAACCAAAACAAATTATGTTCAAATGCTGAATGTCACCTTTCAATTCTATTGAGAATGAAGTATACAAAATATCCATCTCTTAAAAAATACACCGTATGGGTGTCTTAGTGCTTGCTCAAATAAAAACCAGTTCAATACATGTGAAACTGTGTCATGAAATGTTTCTCATTTTGATCTGGTCTTGTAAAAACAATTCTGGTCCAGTAAACATTTTGAGCAAAAAACCCTGCAGTCTTGTGGATTTTTCCCCCAAATTCGAGCCCTGCAACTATGTAGGTCATTTTAATAGCACACTTTGACACTTCTCTTCAAAAACAGAAACTTAATAGTTTTTCATCTTCTAGCGTTTGTTACTAAAACTACGGTTACCTTTATAAAAATGCTCTTGTCCATTTCTATGTTATTCCAGAGAAACTATGCACTGTGTTACACACAATTATAATACTGGTTATTAACAATCCAAGAAATATATTTTCTAGTACAGCAACTTGCAATCAATCAGTTCAGTTCACTCCAATCTACCTTTGTGTCTGACCAGGGCCGAACTTCACAGAGCTGCTTTTTTAAAGGGTCTGTGTACGTTTGGTAATTGGAACCCACTGTTTGTTTCAATCCTATATAGTTGTAGATGTATACCATAAAACTAACCTGTGAAAAATTCATTTCAAAAGGTGGTAGCGTTTTTTGAGATAATGCTGAAAATCTGGAGTGGTTGTGTCCATACGCAGGAATAATAATCTGCAATTGGAATATACAATCTGAGAAATGTTACTGCAGTAACGTTTCTCAGATTCAAATTTTTGGGGATAAAAAGTGTTATCTTTTTCCATAACCGCAGTACTTTGAAGTGAAAAGTTTCTCAAAATGCATTATACTCTCCAAAGCTGCTGTACTTCTTACCAAGTAAGTTTTTATTGCCATTAATTTTCCGAGTCATTACCAAACGTATAAAGACCCTTTAAGCACAAAAAGTAGCTCAGCACAAAACAACTTTGCTTACCAGAATAAGGTTACCAGCCAAAATACCATATCATACATACCAGCTTTTGACTGGTTTCCTGCTAAGTTTTGCTATTAAAGCAGAAAAATGATAAGCAAAGTGTTCTGTTTAAATAAATGAAAATTGGGCCCAGGGGATTAACACACTCTATTGCATTGATCTGGGGATTATCCTTTACACTTGGCCCTCATTTGAGAAAAAGGGCCTCATAAAGAAACAGTTCGGAGGTTGGGTCCAGGAAGGGGGGTGGTGGTGGTGGCAGGGTTGTTAGGAAGTCAACATTGCAGGTGTTTACCAAACAATATTTCCATTCAATTTATCTATACTTCTTAAATGGAAGAGGATGGGGGCAGAACAATATCTACTTGGAATAGAGTATGTACCCAACAGTTTCTCTATTCCTCAAGGTATGTTCATGGAAGGGGGGGGTGAAGGAAATGGTGTTAAAGTGGGGGGAGGGTCAACATTAAATGGATATCGGACAGTTCTCCCATACTATAAATGGAAGACTTGTTTTCATTATATTGTTACAATGGATAACTAACGATCAACTTATATTGCCTACATTTTTTTAATTGTTTCTGATTACTGTGCTGTCTATAGACTGCAAATCTTGTGCGTATTCGGACTTTGGGACCCATGAGAGCGTCCAATATTGTTTTCTTCACAAGGTAAAGCAATTAAACTGGGAACCTAAGAGTAAAAGCTTTGAAAATGTTCAAGACTTGCATGTTCTACTGGAGAAGGAAGACATATGCTAAGTTTGCATAAAGAAAACTCAGATCTAGTATTGGGGATTTTAATTTACAGAAGTACTTTACAGAGACTCGTCATCGGGGCTACGTTTATAAGAATCGTTGATTGTGACACGAGCGTCTGCAGAGAGTTTTTTTAATCACGGCTCATCGTTCTTGGATCCCAAGGGCCGTCTCCATCTCGGCAAGACTCCATGTTCCGTTTCCGTCTTTGTCGAAATGCATTAAGACATCTTGAGGAGGCGCGCTGGGTCCAAGAAAGTCCTTGAGCTCACCGTAAGATACCGATTCATCGCCGTTTTGATCCCACTTGTAAAATTCTAGTTCTAGTTCTGTGAATTTAAAGATTTAAACTTTTAAATATTGAGCTGTAAACTCTTGATGAAATAATTGCATTGGGGATGAAGAATATTATACACCACACACAGAGATCCATTTGATTGGTGGAACACATTTTATATTGGAGTCCAATATGGATAATTATTAGACACTTAGCACCCTTGTTCCCAAACTAATCATTCCCCAACCAATTGTTTAAACGAGGCAAGGGCCCGTCACGGAGGACAAGGTCGGTTGTCTACATGGAGTCGTCCACGTTGTTTAGAAGGGATTGTGTTTTGGATTTTCAGAGTTTTGGGTGGACGAGTTACCAAGTCAATGTTGTGTTTAATGTGACAAATTTTCAAATTACAAGGATCTGTGAAAGTTCTATAAAACAAATTATTGTACATCTAACTCAAAAAGGACTTTGTCTTACCTTTTAGACTTGAAATCCCATGAATTGTAACCGACCGTAGGTGGTCGGTTGTAGAAGACATAGAACTTGCTTCCGTTGTAACTGATTTATCTAGAGTGCACAAGATAAACCCCCAGGTGTTTTAATAAGAAGTTGGATTTGTCATGTTCTTTATACTTGGTCAGGGTTTAGCTTAATTATTATTATTATTATATATTTCTGGTAATGAAACCAAGGATGCCTCAAAAGTGAACTTAATCAAGCCTAAGGAAACCTGTAAACAAGGGTGCTTGCTACGTGAACCAGAAACAACAGGATTAACCCCAACTCTTCTAAGATAAGTTTTATAATAATGGTAATAATAATAAAATCGGCTGTTATATAGCGCAATTCCAAAGAATGATCATTGCGCTTCAAACATTATTATGGGCCATTTTTTTCATTCCTTAAACCATCTCAGCTCCCTGGGGAGTATACAGCCTGTGCTGCCAAGTATGTAGCGCACTAAGCTGAATCAATCACAAAAACCATCTCTGCCCTCACAGGTAACCATTTACCCCTGGGTGATGAGGTTCAGTTTTCTGGGTTCTTGACTTCTACCAATCTTAGTACAGAGGACCTACGGCTTAATGTCCGATCCGAAGGATAAAGCAATTATGGTGAAGTATCTTGCTCAAGGAAACAACCGCACTCTGCTGATCAGAAACACCAGAGTTTAAGTCCGGTGCTCAGCTACGACACCCCACAATCTCTCAAACCAAAAAATCTATCAAACCAGATTGTCAGACGGCACATATTTTTGTACTGTCATCAGTAGGCAGGAATACATCAATATATCATTGGTTCAGTACTATTAATTCCTTTGGAAAATTTTATGAATTTTAATAAAATTGATTCACCATATTTTCGGGCATGATATTTGGCCCTTGGACAAAAAAAGTGGAAACATTTTATATAGACGATGTGACCTCTGACGTCACTTGAAAACCATAACATGATGCGCATGCATGTCGCCGGGCAAAACGTCTGAGTACACGCCATCTTACCATGAGTACGCGTCTTCTTGCCCAGCGGAACATGACTTGGACAGTGTTTTGTCAACAGAGGGCGTTTTGAATGTAAACAGAGGTCACATCGCCTATAGTACAAGGGCTGACATACATGTACATAGTATAGGATTTACCAGTAGACTTTTCATACATTTTAATAACAGAGGGCCAAAAAATCTGAAACCAGACCTAAGTGGGAAGAATATCATGGCAGATATTTAGATTATTGGTGATATATCTCCCCAAAGAATTTGCTTGGCAAAGATATATATACAAGTTTGTTAAGAAATTATTTATCAGTGGTGTTTTTTTTAAAGTTTTTTTAAAAATATAATTTGGGGTTGAACCCCCCCCCCCCTAAAAAAGACAATTTTTTTTGTATGGTGAAACAACAATCTCTTTTTTTAATACCAATGTGAAGAGGTTAAACAGTGAAAATCTCTAACACAGTACATTCAATAATTCTGAGCGATCCTAACATCAGAATGATATCTGTTGGCACCTCTACTACTGTTCAACTTATTTACTAATTCAATTTAAATTATAATATTACCTGCTTTGGATGTGGCCTCAGGGGTCTGTTCTATTGGAGGTCCTGTAACACCTAAAGAAATAAAAAATAACTTATTAAAGTGGAAGGGAAATGTCATATTCAATTTTGTGATGTACTCATTTTCCAATAAATAGAGTCCTCATGTGAGTGGGGAAAAATTACAAGTCTCTAACCTCATGTTAAAAAGGTGTAAATTGCCACTGTATTCGATACCCTTCCAGTGCAATTTTTTTTTACATTCAAAACATCTGATGACATTATTCTGAAACGAATGGGACGTTTTGGTTCATAACTGACTTTTTCAGAACAAAATTTGAAACATGACGTCATTGGATTTCAACAAATACTGGATCTTAACATTCCAAGGAGGAATTTTTCGTCAGTCAAAAGATCAAATTCAAGGCCATTTTGAATAAATATTATCAAAGTGGAATGAACCAAAATATCCCGGTACAAAAATGTAGAGACCCATTTTACTCAGAATGATGTCATCTGGGTCCAATTTCATGGCTCTGCTTACCGTGGAATTCTGCGCTTATGGAGCCCTGTAAAGCGCATAATTCTATGGGTAGTAACACAGAATTCCGCAGTAAGCAGAGCCATGAAATTGGACCAAAATGTTTTGGATGTTGACAATTATTGCACTGGAAGGGTATCGAATACAATGGTAATTTACGCCATTTTAACGTGAGGTTAGAGACTTGTAAAACCAATTCAACAAAATAACAACAACAAAACGAGAATAAGACTTGACCCCCGTTTCAGGTTACTTGTAAAAAAAAAAATGCTGCCCAACTGACGGGCATGTTGTCATTAAACGTATTGGCAAATGGGGTTTCTAACAATAAGCATCCTCGTCCCAAGTTTTAATTTTATTTCAATGTTAATTTAAACAAATTATTTGTATTAAACAAAAATTGACAGTTTATTTATAACAACTTGCTGTGGGTATTTTTCTTCTCAAGAATTTTGTATTAATATAATTTAAAAAGAAGATTTGATTTCATAGAAAATTATAGTGTCGTTTTTTTCTCTTTTTTTTCTTCGGACACTGCCATACAATTCTTTTTAGCTCTAGAAAGTCATATACGCTGAGCCCCTTCTTCACTTACCAAGGGTATTAAGTATGCTACCCACTTCTTCCCGTATATCCGTAATATCATTATGTTGTTGTAGAAGACGACCCCAGAGCGCAGAGTTCTCTTGCTGGAGGTCAGTGATTGCTTTCAGGTTCTCCGTCTTAAATAACTCAAGACCATCTTGTATCTGGTCTTGGGTCGTGTTGAGATCTTGGAGATTGGCTCTCAGATCACTGAGGTCCAGCTACAAGTCAAAAGCAAATACATTCCGTTAAGCTCAATGCCATGCTCCCTGTTTTAAAGGGTCTGTGTATACGTTTGGTAATTGGAACCCACTGTTTGTTTCAATCCTATTTAGTTGTAGATATATACCATAAAACTAACCTGTGAAAATTTTATTTCAAAAGGTGGTAGCGTTTTTGAGATATTGCCGAAAATCTTGAGCGGTTATGTCCACGCAGGAAGAATAATATGCAATTGGAATATACAATCTGAGAAACGTTACTGCAGTAAACGCTTCTCAGATTCAAATTTTTTCTATAATCTTTTTCCATAACTGCAGTACTTCGAAGTGAACACTTTCTCAAAATGCAATATACTATCCAAAGCTGCTGTTCTTCATACCAAGTAAGTTTTTATTGCCAATAATTTTCAGTATGGAAAGGTTTGCGGTGACACCATGTACATGTAATAATGGTGTCACTGCAAACCTTTCCATATCGTTTTCCCACCATGCAAAGTTTCAAATCTTACTTAATAATTTTCAGGGTCATTACCAAATGTATACAGACCCTTTAACTAAAAAAACAGATATTTGTGTAAATAAACGCACCAATCAGAAATCCGAGATCCTATACCATCCTATGCTGCCTATCCACAAAGCTAATTTGTTGTTTTACAGTTGAACTGATGAATCAGGTTCTTACCTCACTGAGTTTGTTCAGTACTGTCTGGAGCCTTGACTCCATGTCTCGGTGCCAGGCTGTTTGCTCATTGTTTGTTATGTGAATGGGTGCCTGGACTCCTGACTCTACTGTCTGGTTGTGTAGACTTCCCATCTGTCAAATAATATTCAGATTGGGTTTGAATCAGTGTTTGAGAGTCTCAGAGCAACCCCGACCCAAGCATTTGAAAATAAAATTAACGGCAAAGATAAAGTTTTTTTGGTTCATCTCTCCACAAATATATATCATGAGTATAAGTTCCCTAACATACAAAATAAAAAAACAATATCATTAAATGAAGTTACAGATAATAATAATTACAGACTTGGAATTTCATGTTTGAGAGGGAAAGGCCATTTTCATTTTGCAAAGGGCACTTCCACTGGAAAATCTTAAAAGTCAATAGGAACATTTTGAAGAAGCACTACGGCCAAGACCAGGGAACAGAGAACGTGGTCTCCGTGACCTCCATGTAACTCCAGGCCTGTCCTAAGAGGAAATTATTGTATATTCGATTTGCGGTAACACCATGTGTATATCTACTTTGCAGCGTAGATTTTGTTCTTTGAGAACTTGTCTTGCTAAATATTCTACTGCCGTGGAGTAGATTTTTGAATTTGGGAGACTATTCTACTGCCGCAGAGTAGATTTCGGAATTCGGGAGACTACTAAGTTCTGAAAAGAACTGTCCCGCTTCTTAACTACTACCTGGGCGGAAGGTAGGAAATCGGTCGGGACTACAACTTTTGCTTCGAGGATCGGGGGGACTTCTCGTTAATAACTTCACTGCCGCTGAGTGAGTTCTTATTTGGTCTCAACGTTTCGACTAGCTTGCTCTAGTCATCGTCAGGAGACTGAAGAGTGTTAGACATGTTGGTCTATTTGTAATTATTACTTTATTATTATTATTATTTATTTGGCAATTTCACATAAAAATACAAAAATACAAATATTTTATATGAATAATATGATAAAACTCTTAAAAACATTAAATATAACAATAAATTCATCTAAGAATGAAAAATTAAAAAACAGTAAAAAAGGGGATACATCTAGGTTTAAAAAGAGGGCAGGCAGTAAAAGAGAAAAAAAAAAGTACCACAAGACCGAGGACAACAGAAAGACAACAACAATCCAGGTTTGCCAGGACTGACAAAAGCGCCCACACTGTCACCAAGAGTCCAACCTGGACTTCAGAGGATTCAGTGTAGAGTCAGTCTTATAGCAATCAAATTAATCAGCACATCTTTTTCTCCATTGTCAATTAAAACACTGTTACACCTGTTTCTAAATGGTAACTACATGTGTTTGCTTACCAGTGCATTGACCTGTGCTTGAAGCTGATTTACTTTTTCTGCCAAGTTCAGATCAAGTGTACCTCTAGAGGAAGCAGATTCCAGAGCCACTATTCTAGGCATCAGGTCTTGTTTCCAAAGCTTGGTCGAGGCCATCGAGTCATTCAACTGGCTGACGGCTGATGACAACCCACCAAGACCCTACATCATACCAACAACATTACATTTACATTACCACAATCTGATACAATATTAACCCTCTTACTCTTGGTCCCAATTTCATAGAGCTGCTTTTGTGCTTACTGCATGAGTTTCTATTGCATAGCGCTGCTAACCGCAAGCACATGAATAGGCATGCTAACCTTCCGGTGCTTACTGTATGAAAATGAATGACGTAACAACGTAAATCCATGGTGAACGTGCAAGCTGGCCACCTTATTTACTTGCTAACCTGTGAAATATGCTTACACCAACCAAATTTGTCTGCTATAGTTAGCATGTAAATTTGCTTACCGTTAAGCAGTGCTATGAAATTGGTCCCTGGTAACATTTTTTAGTGAGTTGACCAATCATTGGAAACCATTCAACTGCACAGGTTACACTTGGTGGCAACAACTGTGAATCAAGTGAGATTTGCGGAGACACCATGTAATAAATCTCCTATGAGCTGTGGTGGTTCTGAGAAGAACCAGTGGTTTAACAACCTGACGTTTGAATTAGTATCAGTATGCTCTGACCGTCTTCAGGATGGTCTTCATTCTTCTGAAGACGATCAGAGCATACTGATCAAAACGTCAAGTTGTTAAAGGTATCGTACACGTTTGGTAATAACTCAAAACAAATATTAGCATAAAAACTTACTTGGTAACAAGCTACGGAGAGCTGTTGATAGTATGAAACATTGTAGGAAACGACTCCCTCTGAAGTAATGTAGTTTTTGAGAAAGAGGTAATTTCTCGCTATAATAATAGAAACTTCTTGCAAGAAGTTTTTATTCCTATCTCAAAGCACACAATTGTACAACAAGGGTGTTTTTTCTTTCATCATTTTCTTGCAACTTCGGTGACCAATTGAGCCCAAATTTTCACAGGCTTGTTATTTTATGCATATGTAGGGAAACACCAAGTGAGAACACTGGTCTTTGACAATTACCAAACGTGTACGATACCTTTAAACCACTGGTCCTTTAAACAAGACATACATAAAATAAAAAAACTTCCGACTCAAAAAACCTGCAAATTATGACTAGACATCAAATTTCTTAAATTAAGTAAAATTTGGATTTTGTTCACATAAACATGGTATTTGAAGAGTTGATCAGGTTATACTGACCTGCTGTAGGGATTGAATGACAGTCTTCACCGAGATGAAGTCTGCACTGCTTGTTTGAGTTTTGGTGTCAGCAGTGGGATTGGTAGGTATAGGTGCAGGTCTAGGAGTAGGATCTGATGGTGCAGGGGTTGTTGGAAGCATCTTAGTCACTTCTCCTTGAAGGTCCGAGAGACTTGACTGCAGAAGCCAAATGTAATAATACCACAATTAATGATAAGTCTTTGACATATCCACAAGTTGAACGCTAAAATACATTACAACAAAAACTTTGCAGTGTCTTAGAAAAAAGTTCTCCATGAATCAAAAAACTCAAAATCACATTTGAAATTTTGAATAAAATTCAAATGTTTTTCACAATGCCACATTTGAGTTTGTAAAGATCACGCAAAATGACCAAATGAGTTTCAAAAAAAAAAATCTAAAAAAAAAATCCAGGAAGTCGGAGATGAAAATATAAAACGCCCAGTTCTAAATAGCCGCTTAAAGTTGTCCGAAGAATCTCTGAGTATCTACCTTTAGGCCAGCAATGGAGGTTGTTAGTGTGTCTAACTGCTGAGAGTGATGAGACTGTAGACCTTGCACACCTTGCATTGTACTTCCAAACTGAGCCGTAGTCTACAACAGATACAAAAGGATACAAACATTGTGGTTATAAAGGCACTGTACACGTTTGGTAATGACTCAAAATATATATCAGCATAAAAACTGACTTAGTGTTGAGCAACAGAGAGCTGTTGATAGTGTAAAACATTTTGAGAAACGACTCCCTCTGAAGTAACATAGTTTTTGCAAAAGAGGTAATTTCTCACTAAAATAATGAAAGACTTCTTGCAAGAAGCCTTTTATTCCTATCTGAAATCACACAAATTTGTACAACAAGGGTGTTTTTTCTTTCATCATTTTCTTGCAACTTTGATGACCAATTGAGCCCAAATTTTCACAGGCTTGTTATTTTATGCATATGTTGGGATACACCGAGTCAGAACACTGGTCTTTGACAATTACCAAATGTGTTCAGTACCTTTAACAAGTGCTTTATATCTAACATAATATAGGTTTTCCCGGGTTAATTTCAACAAAAAAAACGTTTATTTAACACCTGGCTCATTCAATTTCGTTTGAAAATGAATGCTCCATTGAATCAGCATTCAACAGTCAAAAGGCCGCGAGACTCATTTAATTTCGTAAAAGCCAGCAGCAAGAGCTGGTCAACCATTCAGTTGAATCAAGTGTAAATAGGTAGAACATTCAAACTTAAGAATGTTCAAAAGTGTAGTCTTGAATGCCTATAAATGAAATAGAATGACTGAAACGAATCTGATTGAGAAAAAAGAAATCATGTGTGCTTGAAAACGAAATTGAATGCAAAAAAAGCTAAAAAGAAACCCTGGTTTGAGTGGATTAGGAGAAAATGCGTGAATTTGAATGTGCGTTAATGAAATTGAATGAATTGTTGTTGAATTTGTCCGGGAAAACCTATTTAACCACAATTCATGATTCTTTTAAATATCTATAACTTAAATGCTAAGGTAAATAACGACAAAACACTTTGCCATGTCTTGAAAAAGTTCTCCACGAATCAGGAACTCAATAATAACATAGCCCTATATGCAGGGAGACTACCTAGATCTGATAAGAACTTGTCCTGCTGTTTATCTACTGCCGTAGAGTAGAAAGAGAAACTGAGACACTTCCACTTTTGCTTAGTGGATCGTGGGAACTTCATGTAATTCTGGAATCGAGGGAAATTCCCCACTGCTTTTGGCACTGGTAAATAACGAAAGGTGTAATTTAAATCTACAAACAGTGATTTATAATGAAGATTATATAGACTGTGAAAGTCTCGCGCATATCGAAAACGAGAAAAAAACCATAAACAAAGAACATATTTTTCTATGAAATCAAATAGTCTTTTTCAATTACATTTATACAAAATTCTTGAAAATAAAAATACCCATAGCAAGTTGTTATAAATAAATTTTAAGTTTTTGTATAATACAAATAATTTGTTCAAATTAACATTATATCAAAATAAAAAGATTGGGACGAGGATGCTTATTGTTCATGTTGTTAGAAACCCCATTTGCCAATCATGCCCGAATGTGTGTACGTCTATCACATAGGTTTAATGACAACATGACCGTCAGTTTGGCAGCATTAAAAAAAAAAAATTCAAGTAACCCGAAACGAAGGTCAAGTCTTATTCTCAGGTTTTCTTTGTTTTGTTGTTGAACTGGTTTTACTTTCATATTGTTTATCACTAAGTATAACATTCCCAACATCATATATAATTTTCATGGCCATAACCTATGTTAAACTAACATAATTGACGAAACAAAATCCCGCCCATGTAAAACTCCATATGGTTGGGACCACAATGGTCCCGGAAGTTTAAATATGAGCGAGACTTGCACAGTCTATTGTCTGTGCATTTGTGTGTGTGAGCGTGTCTATCCATTCAAACCGAGGACTTTAACAAAAGGGATCCGGGTGTTTGACAGAGCGAGGACGTCCTCGCTTCGTTTTCGTGTACAAACCCAATGGGGACGTCGCTAAAAAAAACAATGTCCAAACAATGGGAGAACAAAGAGAAGTCCTCGGTAAGCGGGATTAACAAACATGTGTGTGTGTGTGGGTAGGTATCCACATTCTAACCGTGGACCTAACAAAAAAAGACAAATAGGTCACGGTTTGCTATACAAGAAAAAGCATTGTGGTCCACGGTTGCTAACACAAAGAGTTGAACAAAGGAGGGTCCACGATTGCCGGTGTTTACACACGTGGGTGTGTGTGTGGACACAGGGAAGGGCATATGTGGGGTCCTGACAACAATGGAACAATTGACCCCACAAGATCATTTCAATAGGAACAATTGGGCCCCACAAGGGAATTCTTCAGAAAAGGGAATAATAGAACAACAATAGCAGTACCCCACAAACCGGATCCGTAAGGATTGGTGGATGGGTGTGTGTGTGTGGGGGGGGGGGGGGAGGTCCGATGAATACTCACTTGTTCTAGTGTTTCTATACGAGAATCTGCTTTTATTTTAACTTGTAATTGACTTGATAAATTCAAAGCACCGATCTGGGGGGACAAAAAAAAGGAAAGCAACACTATATTACATGCAGGAACACTCTGTACATTTTGTGCACATGATACAAATACAAAACAAATGAAAACTGAAAAGATTAAAGTGCTCAACGAGACATAATAAACATTTCCCCTCAAGTTTCAAAACATTTTGCATTAATTGTTGGGATACTTAGAAAACAAATTTCCTATTGACCCATTGTACGCAAGTCACACGTGGTGACTGTTCCACGCTCTGTGCTACGCTCAAATTGCTTCATCTTTCGGATGGCACATTAAGCAGTGTATTAGGATTGGTAGTGCACGTAAAAAAAACCAGAACACTCATCATGGAAGAGTAGGGGTAAACCCTTTGTTTCTGGTTCACTTAGCATTACAGGTTTCCTCAGGCTTGCGAGCTACAGTGATTAAGTTCACTTATGAGGCATCTTTGGTTTCATTACCACAAGCATAAAAGGCCATATCCAAATCGGCAGGCTACGGCTGTTGCTAAGGGTGTTGCTAAGGACCTCCTATACTTCAACACATGACGACGCGAAAATCTAGCGGTAGCCGTAGCTGTAGCCGCAAATTCAGACACGGCCTAATAATAAATTATAACAAAACAGGGACATGGACTCCCAAAATGGCGCAATCAAGATTATTTGATGATGAATTTGGTTTAAAAGAGAAAGACAAGGGCTTGAGTTTCAAAAAGAAGCAGGGTTCGAGTTCACACAGAGCCAAGATTGCTCTTAGCACATGTATAATCTAAAATGCTAATCAAAGTGTGCTCGCTATGGTTACATTGACAACTCATCTTAAAAGGAATCTTAGTGCTCTGTGAAATCGAGCCCCTAACCACACATTGTCCACGTACATGACCCATGCCTGGAATTACACGGAGGCCATGGCCTCTGTTGACCCTGGTCTTGATGCCCCTTCAAAAGTTTACCATAGACTTTAAGATTTTCCAATGGAAGTGCCCTTTGTAAAATGGAAATGGCCTTGCCCTCTCAAAGATGAAATTCCAGGCCTGGTGGACTTAAAGGGTGTGTACAACATTGGTAAGAATGAAAATATAAATGTTCACAGATTTGCACCCAACTTACATGGTATAAAGATGGTCATGGTAGAAAACTTCCCTTGAAATAGTTTTGCTTGAAATGCCATAGTTTTTACGAAATGAGTAAAATAATAGTATTTATCCTGCAGGATAAATTCCGATGTTTGAAAAAAAGTTAAAACACATAAGGGGGTTTTTCACTGTTTTCTAATGACTCTGAAGACCGATTTAGCTTAAACTTTCACAGGTTTGTTATTTCATGTATATGTTGGGTCACATCGAGTTCGGATACAGGTCTTTGGCAATTACCAATGTTGTACACACCCTTTAAGGAAGGGCATTTTTGGGGTCCTGACAACAATAGAACAAGGGACCCCACAAGGCCATCTCAACAGGAACAATGGACCCCACAAGGGAATTCTTCAGAAAAGGGAATAATAGAACAACAAAAGCAGGACCCCAAAAACCGGATCGGTAGGGCTCCATGTAACCACAAGATAATGAATTGATCTATATCTGTACCTACCTGTCTATTAATGCTGCTTATCTGTGCAGGTAGATTTTGTAATTGCTCTATTTTGGAAAGAAGTGTACTGACTGTAGAGGCTTGGTCTGTTGAGGTTTCTAAAGATGACTCTACTGCAAAATCAAACGGCAAAAGAGATTGGATTAGGCGCAAAGATGAGATCAATGATTCCTGATTGTATGGATCGCTGTTATTTGTGCATACAAAAACAATATGGATGATGAGCTTGAAAGCTCCTTAGGTCTCATTTAGGTAGTTTGATAGACTATGTGTGTGTCCGAGCATGTGTACCTGTCAACCTGTTGACAACGAGTGGTTTAAAGGGTCTGTATAGGTTTGGTAATGACTCGGAAAATTAATGGCCAATAAAAACTTACTTGGTAAGAAGTACAGCAGCTTTGGATAGTATAATGCATTTTGAGAAACTTTTCACTTAGAAGTACTGCGGTTATGGAAAAAGATATCACTTTTTATCCCCCAAAATTTAAATCTGAGAAGCGTTATTGCAGTAACATTTCTCAGATTGTGTATTCTAATTGCAGATTATTCTTCCTGCGTGGACACAACCGCTCCAGATTTTCTGCAATAAATTATCTCAAACACGCTACCACCTTTTGAAATGAAATTTTCACAGGTTAGTTTTATGGTATCTATAACTGTATAGGATTGAAACAAACAGTAGATTCCAAGTACCAATCGTATACAATCCCTTTAAAAAAAGGGGATCCAAAGGGTGATTTGACAAAACAAATAAAGACTTTGCTTAAAAAAAAGTCCAAACAATGACATAACAGTCATGGATTTACAACAAAAATGTGTGTGTGGGTGTGTAGGTATACACATTCAAACCGGGGACCTAAAACAAAAGAGGACAATAGGGTCCCAGGTTGGGGAAAGGTCCCCATTTGGAGAGTGTGTACAGAACCAATGGGAGCTGTTGCTAAAAAGTTAAAGGGACAAACAAAGAGGGACAATAGGAGGTCCGCAATTGCAGGTATTTACACACGACACTTGTGTGTGTGTGTGTGGGGGGGGAGGGGTGTGGTGGATTATTGCCTCGATTGTTAAAAACTCAGTCCTTAAATCCAATTTGTTTTCTAACCAATTAATAATAATAATAATATCGTAAGTCCGAGGTTCCAGTATGCCATGGCTGATCATTGGCCGTGAAATTTGTTTGTTCAAATAATTTCTTGATAGATATAAGTAAATCCCGGTAGTCAGGTACATTGTATGACAATTTTTGTTGTCTTTACATGGTTTTAGTCATGGTGTCATTTTGAAACAAAATATTCTCAGAAAAAAAATTGGTGTAGGTATTGGTGTAGGTATTCTGGAAACTAATCCTGCGGATGAGCACAGAATTTTTTTTTTTGATTCCCGACGCGAACTGGTTAAATTCTAATTTTCAATTTAGGGGTTATCTTTCACATGAATTTAGGACTGTATGTACACGTATACATTAAAGCATTAGTTACAATTTGGAGTAAATATTTACACACACTGAAAGCTCTAGTCAGACTCAGTTTGTTATGAAAATCAGATGTACACATTGTACAGGTGTACTTCAGATTGAATTTTTGCCTTCTTGATCCGGTGATAAGAATTAAGCTTGATAACTCAGAAAACAATGCACATCAAATGGTACCTTAACTGATCGTCACAGCTGTGTATAGATTAACTTATGATTGTGTTTACTTAACACTTGTGTAATTTTTAGCTTGACTAAAAATTGTAAGACAATCCACAGAATTTTGTGAATAGTAAGTACAAAGGTCAATTATTAATACGATTAATCATATGAACTATGAGGTGAAAAAAAGCATGCAGCATAAGTTATAACTGCATTACCATAGAGGAATGAAATGGTTCAAACAGGATATCATAAAATACACATCTAAGGTTTATCATCAGGACCCAACGTTATAGAGCTGCTTCAGCAGAAAATATTGCTTAACAATTGTCTGCTTAGCAGAAATGAGCAGGATACCAGTCACAAATGTACACGTGACATGCTAGTTTGGCTGGTAACCTTGGTCTGTTAGCAGAAATGAGCAGGATACCAGTAACAAATTGTACACGTGACATGCTAGTTTGGCTGGTAACCTTGGTCTGGTAAGCATTATTTTGTTGTGCTTAGCTACTTTTAAGCAACTCTATGAAATTGGGCCCAGGAATATCAAGGAAAATACACATATTTCTGGACCACACCCTGTAAACTTACACAATATTTCTGTGCCGTTTGTAAAGTATTTGATGATATACAACATAAACAATGAAATATTCCAACCAAACAATAGAAAATGAATATCCATGTCAGGCCTGGAATTACATGGAGGGCAAGGCCTCCGTTGCCCTAGTCTTTGCCTTGGGTGGCCTTTAAAAAGTCCCCATAGACTTTGTAATAAATATAATTATAACTTGGGAGGCTAATCATCCTTCCTTGTAGCTGGGAAGCTGAATTGCGGAGGACGCAGCTACAACGTGTTCGAGATGCAGGCCTCTGGCAGCCTTCCACATCAACCCATAATATGACAACGGAGCACGGCCAGAGATAGAAAGTGTTTGATTTTTTTCCGGAGGGAGGAAAACCGGAGGGCCCGGAGAAAACCCCCGTGGCATAGGAGAGAACCAACGCACAACTCTAGTCACATATGGCCTTAGCCGGGTATCGAACTGAGACCACAGTGGTGAGAGGCGAGCGCATTACACACTAGCCACCCATGCCACCCATTATGGTTTTCCAATGGAAGTGTCCTATTGCAAAACTAAAATGGCCTTGCCCTCTCAAAGATAAAATTCCAGGTCTGCCACGTTTTTAAAACAAAACAAATTCAGTATCTTTCAAACTTACATTGCTACATGTAAACATACCAATTCAGTGACTGATTTCCCTTATAAAAGTAGAGCAAAATGCTACACAAAATCTACCAGTTGCTACTCAAACATCACCATTTGCTACCCAGTATTCAGCATTCAGTGTGTACAAAAAATGTTCAGTCCAAATATTTTGCAAAGCAAAATTTGCTTGACGAAATCGTTCCCTGCAATAGATCTCTATCGTAGCATTGCAGCCATCTTTGTCAGATGCCCAATATATACACTGACAATCTGGACTCTAATTCCCATTTCTTTACAGGGGACCCGACTATCTTCCATTCCAGCCTCACTTTGGTAAATTGGTTTGAAAAGATACAAAAACAAGATCGCTGCAACCATGAAAAAAGGTCTACATGTATACCATTTAAAAACAGTGCAATATCAATTGTTCCCTAGTGCAACCAAGATGTTTCAATATTCGTGTCATTACAGGACAAAGACAGAGAGGCAGGGTTCTCCCCATGCACAAGCTAGCGTATCGGGCCGATACGCGAGATTTTCATGCCGATACGCACAAGTTTTGGTCGATACGCAAAAAAAGAAGAAAAAAAAAAGAGAGAAAACCATATAGAATGCCCCAGATTACACAGTAGGGCTTTCACAACCAAGATAAACACCAAGTAGAAAACATTCCGAAGACCTTGTAAACCTTGTTTCAAATTCAGCGTGCTTCGGCCAAACTTCCAAAATTTGGGTCCAGAATGCCCCCCAGTTTTGAAAAACCTTGGAGAAAACCCTGAAGAAGCTTAAACATCTATCAATTTAAGGTCACTGCAGAGTTCTTCCAGGATTTTACAAAACTGTGGGGCATTCTTCACAAATATTATGCAAGTTTTGCCAACGCATGCTGAAGTGAAACAAGGGCCTCCGAACCGAATGTGTTTTTACTTGATGTTTATGTTTGGATTTAAAAGCTCTCCTCTGCGATATGGAGCATTTTTTAATGATCACATTTTATGATTTTTGTCAAAAAATAAAACAATAAAACAACTGTTTGAATCAGCCACAATTGGTATAATTCACGCATATCAGCCCAGTATGCTTGTTTGTGCATGGGGAGTACCCTATACAGCGTTCTATCTTAACAGTGGTCCACTGACCAAACGCCAGTTAACACACCAGAGCACCAGTCAAAATTCACTCCCAACTGGTCTGGCTGGCTTGTTCAGTAAATTGAAAAGCTTCCCTATTTCATTTGAAAGGTGGACAAGTGAAGTAAGTGTTAGTGACGGACTAGTGAAATGACAATCTAACCAGCCCTGCTGGCCAGTCACTCAAAAAACAAACATAAGGGCAAAACCCTGCTACACTGTTACATGCTATTAACGAAAATAACCCAGAGCCTTATTGTCACCTTTAGCAATACGCAACCTGAGTTCATCTAAGTCTTGTTTCAGATCTAGATGCATCCATATAAGTCCCCCGGTAACAACAATACATGCTACCATGACAACAAAGATACCCAGCTGGACACAGGTGGCACAAAATCGCCAGCGGTGAGGTCTGTAATTAAAAACAAACAATATGTTTCATGATGTATTTTCATTTTTATTATTTGTTGCATTCAATTCAGTAAATTGTTCAAAGAACTTTTATTTCAAACATTGTTTACGGAAAATGAGTATTTGAATTCATAAACAATAATTGTTTAAACTAAAACTAGACAATTATTTGTATAATTTTATAGCAACAAGTTTATTTATTTTATTTTATTTTTTCATTTTTTTATTACACATCCAACAACACAATTAGTGCCAATAACAGGAAAAAAGGGGAATTAGAAGAAATGTTCAGCTTTACATGTGGGAGGAAACCCCCTAAATAGGGAAACACAATCAATCAGCCGTAGGGACTGAAAACCCAATCCACATGCAAGGCTCCGGTCCGGGGGTCCACAGAGGTAAAAGGCAGGGTAAGAAACCACTGAGCCAACCTGATCCCCTTGTTGGGATTGGGACAAGCGATACCAACTTGATAATAATCTTAACTACATAGCTATATAATGTATGTACCACATAAATGGGACATACCAACCAAGGTTTAAAGGCATCGTACACGCTTGGAATTGTCAAAGACCAGTGTTCTCATTTGGTGTATCCCAACATATGCATAAAATAAGAAGCCTCTGTTGCTCGTTACCAAGTCAGTTTTTATGCTAATATATATTTTGCGTAATTACCAAACGTGTACAGTGCCTTTAAGCCAGGATTTGGTAAAAGGGTGTCCAAAATTGCTGGAAATTTAAAAAACTGGGTGTCCAAATTGTTAATTTATAAGATATTTACATGTAAAAACAGGGTGTCCAAATTTAAAACAGGGTGTCCAAAAGGCACCCAGACACCGCTCTGGCTAACACTATGACACTAACTCAAGGTCAAGGGTAACTCAAGTTAAACTTTGACGAGTGGCTCGAGCACGAGACTGCATTCATTGATCATCTCTTCTCATTTTTTTTTGCAATAATTTCACATGCTTCAATGCCAACGCTCCGAAAGAAGGAAAAAAACGCAAACAAAAAACATAAGGTTCTTACGTTCTGATCATCAGCTTCCTCGGTGGTGAAAAGAAATCGTCATTTTCAGTGGAATTGGAGTCCCAGCTCGCCTCGTTGCGAAGGAGTTCGTGTCCCTCTTTACCATTGCAACTTTTACTTATCTTCTTGCCGTTCATGTTATTCAAAAGAAGTGCGTCTAGCTCTTTCCTCTTCTTCATCTTTTTAGTACCATTTGTTCGACCCGGCACTGGGCCGGGAATATGATTTTGTAACTCCAGTTTGACGGGATGTTTACCAAGGGAACAGCACCAGATTGTGACAACATCCAGTCTTCGGACCTCAATTTAGCTTAATTTATACTGAGCCCAGCACCACATTGTGTACCTATTTACAAAGAATAACACAGACAAATAAATTGCGAATCTATTTTTTCACTTTTAGTTTTAAGTGAATAATATCGGACTTTAAAAAGCTTAAAGTTTTTATTGGCTCATGTGTGACAGTTTGCTGGATCCATTGTAGGTAGTACATGTAGGTATGTCATTTGCAGACCCGAACAAAATGTACGCCAAGCTGGCAACATTAACAACCAATCGCTCTCTCTCTCTCTCTCTCGTCATACACAAACATTGATATTATTACCTCTATGAATTGCACAAGTCAATAAGCTGCGATTAAGTAATTAGACGACAATTCTTATTCTAGTCACTGTGAAATCGGTGGTTAGCTTGACCTGGATTTGAACCATGAATTATATATGTAGGAGGACTAGGTTAGGACTCGAATTAGGACCATCAATCAATCAATCATGAATCGTTATTCATCATAGGATAGGGGTCAATTTTTATTAATACAAAAACAAAGAATTATTTTTAAAAACCCACAAATTCCTTCAATTGAAGCTACACACATCATTAAGCACAACAAATTGCTAACCACACAGACCACAGTAGAACTAGAATAAAAGTGGGTTGGCCCGCCATGGAGGGAGGTACCGTCATGTAGGTCATTTCGTGTGTCCATGGTATTGGTTGGCCAAACAGAAAACTGTGCAATTTGTATTAAAGTCACTCATATAGACAAGGATCTTAGGAGGGAGTTCAGAGTATTTTTAGTATTTTAATATTATTTGTCATACAGAATCACAATCGGGACCGTCACAATCACTTAAATTAAAATCAGATTCAGAAATGTCAGATAATTGTAACTAAAGTGTACCCAATAATTCCATAAAAACACTACTCTACGGCTACTTTATCACTTTCAGGTCTTTGACAACACAACACGACAACAATTACGAAGAGAAACGGAAAACATTACCTTATTTTAACGAGAATAAATGACTTTTATAAGACAGCGAGCTTAATCTCTCGATCTTTAATCGATGGCGTTTACGTTTGCACTTACTTTCCAAAACATTGGGAACATTTCGCCCCAAATCCACGTCGCCCCGAAGCTCGGTGAATGAAATGGGGGCGGATTTGTCACAGCGTTGATGTGGGGCGGCTTTGCACTAGAAATAATACGTCAAAGTGACTGACCGCGTATCCGGTATAGCGCCCTCTATGCATAGGAACGTGGCGACGTTGTTTTTACGCGTGTCATCAGTTTTGGGGTCTTGATCCGATATCCGACTCCATTTGAATAACTTATTTAATAACTCGAAAATTATCGCAGGATTTTTTCATTAGAAAAACCAAATAATAAAAATAACAACACAAGCTCTAGTTTGTTAGAACCCATTTGGCATTGTCTTAATTTTTCAAAAAAAGCCAAAACAAAATATTTAAAATTAAACTGTTTTAAATAAAATGTATTTTCTTTTTTAGTTTCCCTTTACACACATTTCAAAACCAAATTGTTCTTCCCAATGACTTTTCATGTCAAAGAGAGGCTAAGTGTCTGTTCTTGTCTGGTTCCTATTCAGGACCATGCAGCAGCAGGAACCAGGGCTCCAATTTCAAAAAGTAGCTAAGCACAACAAAATGTCGCTTACCACAATATGTTTACCAGCCAAAGTAGTAGGTCACATCATCCTTTCTCTATGGTGACATGTACAATCTGTGCTGGTATCCTGCCTTTTTTTGCTTAGCAGAAAATTGTTAAGCACTGTTTTCTGCTTAAGCAGTTCTTTGAAATTGGGGTCAAATTTCAGAGCTGCTTAAGCAGGAAATGTTGCTTAATAGTTTCCTGCTGAGCAACAAATAAGCAGGATACCCTTCACAGATGCTATGTTAGACCATGGAGGTAGAATTAGATCTCATTCTACCTCCATGGTTAGACATGGTAATTTGGCTGGTAACCTTATTCTGGTTAAACACAATTTTGTTGTGGTTAGCTAATTTTTTCTGCTTAAGCAGCTCTACGAATTTGGGCTCAGCAAGTACGGGCTTAGGAGCAGGGGCAGGTGTAGTATCTCCATCCCCATTATAACGCCAACGCTAAATAAACACAAACATTTTAAAGCTTTGCCCCTATCGTCCAAATTCCTTACTAAACATTTCACACAAGAAATAAACACTCAAACAAAATTAAAAACATCAATCACTTCAATTGTTATTTCAACTATAAGAATTAATGTACACATTTTTTTACAAATAAAATTAATTTATTTCAACAAAAAACCAGATATCACATCAATTGTTATTTCAACAATAAGAACTAATGAACACATTTTTTTACAAATAAAATTAATTTATTTCAACAAACGAACCACTAAACAAAAGGAAATAATGTTCGAAAATCAGTCACAGAAAATGCTTATATTTCATATATTATATTCTATGAAAAATAATATTTTACAATAGGGATATATTATATTCAAAAACTGCAAATTTATAGACTGTGTGTAGATGATTGTTGGAAAATGTTCATTTTAAAGTTGTATATTAAAAATGAAACTTTCTCAACATCACCTATGTGTCTATTTCAGTACATAAATCATTGCTGCAAAACTTAAATAATAACTATTATTATTCCAATAAAATCTTAGAAAAAGATGCATTTTACTTACAGTATTTGACTCTTCCTTGTACTGTTTTGATGTCTTCTTTTAGCTGAAACACGAGGTATCCGAGAGTCCCACACGCACACATCAGCAGAAGCACAATGAAGAACAAAATCAATGACCTGCCACTGCAGGTACAGGTGTCTCTTGACCTATGACCCCGGACCCTCCTATTAGAAACAGTGACCAAATTAGATTTTGTTAGGAAGTGAAAGTCATATTTGGGAACAAGTAACATTGAAATTATTTTAGTTTACAACCCTTTCCTCCTCTGCCCAATTATGGCACGTTAATGGCCGAGCGTGCTATTGCACTGGACTTGAGTTCCGGTGGCTAAGTCATTGGGGTTTGAATCTCCAGCCATGAAACTTGAGTCCTTGAGCAAGACACTTAACTATAATTGGTTCTCTTCACCCAGGAGTGAAATGGTTACCTGTGAGGGCAGAGATGGTTTTTATAATGGTTTTAGTTTTGTGCACTACATACTTGGCAGCACAGGTTGTATACTCCCCAGGATCTGCAATGGTTTAGGCAATGGACACGTTTGGTAATTGTCAAAGACCAGTATTTTCACTTGGTGTATTCCAACATATATGCATAAAATAACAAGCTAGTGAAAATTTGGGCTCAATTGGTCATCGAAGTTGCAAGAAAATAATGAAAGAAAAAACACCCTTGTTGCACAAATTTGTGTGCTTTCAGATGCCTGAAAAAGACTTCTGGCCAGAAGTCTTTTTCAGATTCAAATATTTCAGTGAGAAATTACCTTTTATTCTAAAAAACTAGGAGTGGTTTCTCACAATGTTTTATATTATTAACAGCTCTCTGTTGCTCGTTACCAAGTAAGTTGTTATGCTTTTTAAATTTTTTTTAATTACTAAACGTGTACAGTGCCTTTTAGGAATTAAATAAATGGCCCGATGCTTATGTGCCACAGAATTGGCGGATACCAGGGCTATTTAACTGTCCATTATTACTTGTATAAATGTTCCGTCCCAACTTGACAATCGTCCCAACTATAGTTGGGACTGGTCCCAACTTGAGTGTTCAAGTTGGGGCGTCCCAACTGTAGTTGGGATCGCCCATAGAACTCTACAGTATAAATACTTGAGTTCTATGGGCGATCCAGGCTGTACAGGATATAGCATCCGTGAAAGGAACCGTGATCGATTGTCGCATGGAGCAATAAACTAGTTTGTTGCTCCATGATTGTTGGGACTGCAACATGCGGGCGTGGATCTCTCTCTCAACAACTTGTTCATTAATTATGTGGGTATTGGGCCCAGTTTTGGCTTTAGAATAGCAGATGAGTGTGAAATTTGTCATTTATGTGCCTGTGGCCACTGTCCCAACTACAGTTGGGACGCCCCAACTTGAACACTCAAGTTGGGACCAGTCCCAACTATAGTTGGTGCGGTTGTCAAGTTGTGGCGGAACATAATCACAGATTAGTTGCTGAAAGGTGTTGACGAGTACCAGCATAGATAGATAGATAGATGAATTCTTAAGATTCTTGCCTGTGTCTGGAAATCTTTGTTGCTGGGATCTGAGTCAACGGATAACCATCCTCCTCATCTGAATCCATCTCCTCCATGTCATTAAGGAGCATCTTTCTGGAATCTTTCTCCAATCCAGACATCTTGGCAAGAAAAGGGTGAGCAGCCAGCTAAATAAGAACTGACAATTAGATGCAGTTAGAATGTTGTTGTCATCTAAAACTATCCCACTTGGGAATAATTTGACCCTGATGGAATTCTCTTTCCCAATGCCGGTATCAATGGTCCCCAATGGGGAAAATCAACAAGACCGCAGTGCTTGTAGCTCAACATTTTTACTGGAACAAAATTTATTTTACAAGACCAGATTCAAAATGAGTTGAACAAGCACTAAGAGAAGATCTATCTCATTTGTCATGCTACTTCGATGCTCAACAGAATTGAAAGATATATCAGATTCATTGTCAACATTTTTCACAGAGAAGATATTACACAATGAGGTATTACTGTTATTAGTCAATTGAAAAACACAAGACCACCGGGCTTGTCCGGTCTTGATTTTTTCTGGCCCAATGATAAAAGTACTGGCCTCGGGCCTGTGGTCCAGTGTTAATTTCGAGCCCTGAGGGTGGTGACATGCATATTGTCTCATATGCAATATTAATGGCCAAAGGCTTGATGTTTATCAGTGGCGTAGTGCATTACATTTTTACTGGAAACTTAAATTTTAATTAATTCTCCAATTTGCAAATTCAGTTGTCAGTCCATTTCTGCAAACTTAAACAAGACAAAACATCAAATTATTTTGAACTTAAATTTAAGATAAGAAATATAATTCATAATTTAATATATAATGCTAATTACCTTTGTTAGGTGTACATTATTTCAACACAATGAGTAATATTATACTAAAATACTATTGTATGACAAATTTTCAATTTTTTTTGTCAATATAGCAGGTGTCTAATTTTACACTGGACCACAGTCCCGAGGCCAGTAGTTTTGGTGTTGGGCCAGTAAACTTTTGACTGGACAAGTCAGGCAGTCTTGTGTTTTTTGTAAAGCTTTGAATTTCCACATATTTTTGTGGATGGACGGGAGACCCGATGTTCGGTAAGTCAAAACAAATGTCTTTGTCTCTAGGGCATGTAGGGGTTGTTGACATCGTGCGCAGTGACGTAAAAGATATATGCTTCGATAAGGGGCAACTCAAATACAGGTCTGGAGCACTCAACATGTTCAACGGCCCTAAATTATAAAAAGTAGTGTAGTTTGTAATTTTTAGTAGTACTGTTGGACTACAGGCTAGTACTTGTTTGTAGTAACCCCACCCCCACCCCCATGACCCCCGCCCCCTGCCCTCAGTGTGATGTGTCATAGCTTAGTTAGAGTACGACCAGAGATGTCAACATTTCGAAAAAAGTTACTGGGTCTAGTCGTCACGCTGTACTTCCAAGAAGTTCCATCTGTCACTGCACTCTGTCCATGTCAATGTCATGTCGTCTGCTTCGTGTTTTGTGCTAGCTAGAGAATATATTATAAGACTACAAAATGAAATCAAATGAACGCTAGTGCAGGTAATTGAATTGTCCTGAAAAGTCAAAAAGAGTTTTACCTGCGCCTTGTCTTCCTGTACTGTTCTACTTTACTTAAAAACACACAAATTTAACCATGATTTCTTACCCGTTTTCCTTCCGGTCAACTTGGATAGCGCCCTCTGCTGTCAGCTGTCCGTCCAATAGGGGTTGTCAATGTCTGGTACCCAAGGAGTATTTCAAATGTGTGATAAACAAATAATTTGGCCTTCAAGCATGGGGTATCTGACTATCCGCACATTATTCCATGGTTCCCTTTCCAAATACAAGGGAACATCCATTACAATGGGTACCAGTTGTTTCATTTGCAGGTTCTTCCGTAAGCAGGCTGCTTCCTGCTCAAGATAGCCGAATACTTTCTGATAAATAAGTGTTTCTTCACACCGAATGTAAACTGACAACTTTAAATGAGAAGAGAAAAAATGCAGGAGATGTCTGGAGGATGCTACTCAGTCTTTTGAGCTACTTAACTGGAATTGTTGAGTGGTATGTATGGAATTGTTTCGTGGTTCCAGATTGTCTGCTCGCTTTTGCACTCCCTTTTTTCACTCGATCTATCCTGCCCACCCAGTCCAGTGCCTGGGCAATATGATACTGGCAGTCATGGCAGTGGCATAGTGTCAATTGACATGTTTCAGTTTAGTTTGGTAAAATGGTAAAAAATCCCTATCGACAACTACCGACAACTTGCACCGCATTCACTTAAAGATAAAATTTCCAAATTAAAGTTAAACTCGACAGTATAACTAAAGTAAACACGATAAAGACAAAAAGGTAGTTACCTCTCCTCATCATCATAGTAGTCTCACAACCATTTTTTCAACTACTCTCTCAACTGGAGAAAAATGTGTATTATTTAACATTCTTATTCTCCGTCAGGGGAAAATTTCCGTATCCGGCCACCCCTTTCTGAATAAGGGTTTTAATTTGATTTTTTGTAGAATGTCAGACTTTATTTCCCTTTTTCGTAATATTCTTCTTGAGGAAGTGGTTGGTAGCTAAATCACTAAATTTTGACCTTTAAGTTTAAAAAGGAAAATTCAAGTGCACATTTCATGGCAAGAACGAAACTCTTGTGCATTCATGCCCGAAAGGAACTAAAATGGAAGGTAGCATTGTCAAGACCACCATGTCCATAGACCCCAAAATGGCTTATTTTTTATGATTTCGACACTTTGTAATAGTTCAAAGTGCCTGTGCCTCTCTGTATACATTCTGTCAACCCTTCTGGACAGGTAAGGATATAATTTGACCTAAATTAAGGGAGATAAAGTGGTGGCCGGATACGGAATTTTCGCCTCCGTAAGTATTGCCTGCCATGCTTTTTTATACCATGTGCAAAGCAAAGGGTGTTTGCATTTTGCAAGATACTTCTTAAATCAATTTAAATATTAAAAGAACATGGGGGGATTAGCTTGATACAAGGCATTTGAGATATGAACATAAATAATACAAAACAGCGCAGATGAGGTGAAATTCCATAATATTTATCAAAATTAATAGTTGTTAAACAACTGTTTTCTTTATTAACCCTAACGGCACCAAATCCATCAAAATCAATCGGTGGAATATGGTTGATTTTGTAAGATTTGGTTGGTTTTGGTGGAGTTGGTTTTTTCAGCTATTTTAAAGTTGGTCCTTTAGCCATTTCAAACCACTGCTTGATTTTGGTAGAGTTGGTCTTTTTGTGTTGAATTGAATGCAGTGTTAGGCCCTACACTATATCATGTACATTGTACATACATGTACTATAGACCATGTGAACTTTGTTTACAATAAGTGTGACCTTGTGCATTCTTGTGGTATTCTGGCAGGCAAGATACTACACAGGTCCTATGGGAAAGTTGACATTTTGTGTCATAATTTCCACATAAATCCAAGAATTATGAAAGTAAAAGCTGGACAAGTTTTGAGATGTGCCCCCTTTCATCATATCAAAAGTTGATAAGAATTAGACAGTGCAATCTCCATAAAATATAAGGTTTTATGTTTTATTCCATTAGTCTGTGTACAAATCGTGCCTGCAGGAAGTCCAGGCTCTGTGGCTCTTTTGTAAACATGTGATGTCACAGGTCACATCATCTATACTGCAATGTAGTCTGTGATACTGTGTACTTCATCAAATACTAGTTTTATGCATACTACAGTACACACATTCCTGACATTTATTTAGGGATCAGAAAATAAACAATGCATGTGTTATAGCTCAATACAATGACTTGGGTACTGCATGTACTTTTTATACACTTGCATTGTGTTCTATTGTTTATTAGGGTCGCCAGTTCCATTCATAGCCCTAAGTTTGTTCAATTCAATCAACATTTATTTCAGTTGGTTGATTGTGATGGATTCAGTACTTTAACAACCAGTAGTGACACTAGAGTTTGAAGCCTACTGTACCAAGTCCATCAAAATACTCCAAAATGTTAGTGATTGATTCTGATGGATTCAGTACATATGCAAAAAATAAATTGGTTGATTATGATGGATTCAGTACAGTTGCATATTTACTGTCTCTCAATTGATTGATTTTGGCGGATTTGGTATGGTTTCTAGCCAAAACACCTAGGGAGTTAGGGTTAATAAATATTGTGTTTTTAAACATGTTCTATGAAATATACACTGCAATTTGAATTACTAATTAATTAGCCCTAAATTCTAGCTAGGGCCAATCCGCAACACTTCCTCCGTATCCTTGGCCCTCCTTGTAACCAAATCAGTTCTCTGGTCACATGACTGAAAACGCGTACTTAATTGATTAATGAAACTGGCTGATAAAACTCACCGCCTGCCACATGTAGCTGCATCCAATTATTCTTGAGAATAGTATTTATGTTGGTCAGCCGAACCGTTGTTAAAGGGGGCCGTACGTAGTTTTCAAAATTTTTAAGGTTCCACAGATAGTATGACTTTTCAAGAGAGACACCCCCTTCCCAATGTCAACATTATTTTGTTCAATATTGATGAACACATGTTTTTAGTACCCCCTAAAAAGCACCCTAAGCAGGGCCCAATTTCATAGAGCTGTTTGAGCAGAAAATATTGCTTCTAAAATGTGCTGCTAAGCAAAAATAAGCAGGATACCAGTCACAGATAGTACATGTGACATGGTATTTTTGGCTGGTAACCTTACTCTAGTTGTGCTTAGCTACTTTTTGTGCTTTCATTAAGCAGCTCTATGAAATTTGGCACACATGTGCAGTGAGGCCTGCATACTACCTGTAATACATGTAATGCACTGTCTTTTGGACACCCTGTTTTAAATTCGGACACCCTGTTTTATCTGTCATTTATTGTAAGTGAACAATTTGGACACCCAGATTTCAAATTTCCAGCAAATGTTGACACCCTTTTACCAAATCCTGACTAAAACCTTGGTTATCTATCATGTCTATCCGCAAAGTGACGTGGGTACAATGGAGTATATGGAGTAAGTCCAGTGGATTGGTCATAGAATGAGGCTAGTTTTATAAAATTAAATTTGTCAATACAGGATTTTCAAACTGGGGGGGGGGGGGGCATTCTTGAACCAAATTTTGGGCTTTTGACCTAAGCACGCTGAATTGAAATGAGGTCCTCAGAAAGTTTTTTACTTGGTATTTATCTTTGGTTTTAAAAGCCCCACTGTGCAATCTTGGGCATTCTTAGTGGTTTCTTTATAATGTTTGTAAATTTGATCGAAAGGTGTCTCCCCCCAACCCCCAAAAATATGTTGTTTTTTGTTTTTGTTTTTTTTGCGTGTCGGCTGCAATACATGCATAACGACAAGCGATTTGCACGTATCGGCCCAATACGCTAGCTCGGGTATGTGAAGAACACTGCAATATACTTGAGTTTGATTTGACTTTTTGTTGTATAATTTTAATTAAATAACACTATCGAGTATTATATCTTTTTTGCACAACCCACCCATTTATAAAGTGTCTACTCCCAGAACTATGAAGTAGACTATTATGTCATTTGAAACCTTATTCGAAACAGTCTCTCAAGCAGTAAACCATGATAGAGATAGCCTTGTTAGTCTGAACAACGAAGGTAGTGGTAATACTTTAAGACTAACTATTTACAAAAAAAATGCATTATGAGCTTTCATATCATTAACTGCTTCTTTGACTCTGATATTATGCAGCTGTTGCCACAAAAGTTTGTTTTTGTTTTTTTTTAATGTTAGGTGCTACCACTAACTTCCTTGTTTTAAATGCAATTAACTATTTTCAACAGCGGCACAAGGAGTAAAATAGACTATTTGAATTGTTTAATATTTTTCAAAATTCGTTTTTGCGGGTTGGACTCGATCATAGTGACTAGCTCAATTACCAAGAAATTGAAAGATACCTTCAACACGCATTTGTGACAGACGTACATGAATTGGATAAGACTAATATCGAATTGCTGGCAGTTACCATGGAAAAATCAAGGTTAATGGAGCAGATCTAGCATCACCTCAACCTCATAGTTCTATGAAATTTAATTGTTTCTTTTGTTTCTTTTGAAAGGAAAAAGTCTTTTGAACATGGACCCATGTCAATAATCCAATATTATCATATCTAATAATTATAATATCACCTAAATATTGAAGAGATCTGCATTGTATTTCTTTTTGTGTGTGTGTAAAATTGTTATTGCGATATTGGTTCCACCACTCATATTTATGAACGGTTATTAATGCCCAAAGTATGCTTCGTGGAGTCAAATCATCAGATACAATTCAGATGAGCTGACTATAATATAATTGTATACCATAAATTACAAATAAATATTTTAATAATTTTCACCTGATAAAATCTGTCAAGACACAGAGTCAGATGTTATTGCCCCATCAATCAATGTTTAAAAAGTAATACACCAATTTACCAATCAGGCATAAATGTCAAACTTGAAAGCTGTCAAGTTTTCATTATTCAGTGTGTGAGTATCGTAGCAAGCTTCCGATTGGCTAATTCAGTCGATGCGAAGCCATGCAAAGCATCAGATGTGTCACCTGTAACGAGATGACGTACATGTACATAATTATAAGAAGAAAGAAAATACTATTAACTTCCTGTCCGACCATTCAACATCGTCCACCGTGGTTTTTTAATGATGGATAAACTGTGCCAGGCTGCATTGAGGTGAATGTACAGTATGTAGAGCTCCATGCACAGTTGAACCATAGAGAAAGGACTGTGGTCTCTATAGTTCAACCAACGTACGCAACCTGGGCCCAATTTCATAGAGCTGCTTAAGCAGAAAATATTGCTTCACAATTTTCAGCTAAGCAGAAATGAGCAGGATACCAGTCACAAATTGTACACGTGATATGGTAGTTTGGCTGGTAACCTTATTCTGGTAAGCATAATCTTGTTGTGCTTAGCTAGTTTTTGTGCTTTTAAAGCAGCTTTATGAAATTGGGCCTTGTGCAGTTGCATGGTTTCAGTCTGTCAGTGTCAGTGGTTGATCAACTCACTGTTTTATTCATCTTTCAGGAGCTGCAGATTCAAGCACTACGGAGACTAGCAGACTTGATTCGGAGAGTAGCAGACTTGATTGTATACAATCTCATTTGTTGGCAACCCCTCTTTAAACATTTGGATAATTCTTTGAAACAATAAGGACAACATTTGTATTTTGAGAATCATGTGTTCGGAGACATTCCGTCTGAAATATGGAATATTTTGTTAATCTACATGTAGATGCAGAAATTACACAGTGTACCAGTTTCATGAGAATGAACAGTAAACTTTGACTATATATTTTTCTGATTGGAAACATTTGAAAAAGACTTTACACAAGAAGTATGGAGGAGACGGTGAGATACATCGCTGCGTTCTCTTACAAGAAGAAAGCTCCACAGGACATTGAGATGGTGGAAGGGGACATAATGCAAGTGACAAATCCCACTAAGATGGCTTGCTTCAAAGGAACCCTTGAGGAGCCAACAGGGTGGTTGGAAGGCATCAATATGAGAACCCAAGAAAGGGGAATCTTCCCAGGGACATTCGTCAAGTACTTCACAATGCCCCAAGAGGTCCCTAGAGTTGACCGCAAGGTGGACTCTGCTGACTCTATAACTAGTAAGTATCCATTCTACATTATAAGTCCTGTTGATGTTCTTATTCCTAATTTCTGTTTTATTGATGCCCTTTTTGATCTGAAAGGTTTTTCCCCCAGGTAGAATGAAACTCACCATAAAGCTCTAGACCTTGTCAGGCCTGGAATTTCATCTTTGAAAGGGCAAGGCCATTTTCATTTTGCAAAGGGCACTTCCATTGGAAAATTGCTAAAGTCTATGGGAAACTTTTAAAGGGGCACCAAGGTCAAGATAAGGGGCAACAGAGGCCATGGCCTCCGTAGCCTTTGTGTAATTCCAGGCTGGCTTTGTGCACCACATACATGTACATTAATGGACGGCGTAGTCGTGTACAACCACAGCTGTTGGCTCAGGCTACAAGGACTGGCCCTGAAAGACGACTTTCCCCACAAAAGTAAAATTTGTTTAACATGATCTTTAAAATGGCACCTCTGTAGGGTCACAGCCTTTGGACAAAAGACGGCATCCGCAAAAGTTAGCGAACCCCTCGCTAACGCCTACGAAATCTGTCCAGAAGCAGAGGTCACCTCTGAATCTGAAGCTGTTTCGGGATGGTCACAAACTGGGTATTGTATTTTCTTATACTATCAATAGTGCAAACTAGTAAACCTGCTGTGATGCCGGTAGTGGGGCTGTTCTTATTTGCCTTATTTACCTATTGTTGGAAAGTGAGGCTGCCATGTATTCAGGTATCAGCTGATACGTAACGTGCAAATTGTGTGCCGATATGCGTGAATTGTGGCCGATAACCCCCCCCCACCCCCCCCCCCCAAAAAAAAGAAAAAAAAGTAGAGCTTTTAAAACCAAGATAAACACCAAGTAGAAAACATTCAGCATACTTTGGCCAAACTTCCAGAATTTCGGTGCAGAATGCTCCACAGTTTGAAAAATCCTGTGGAATAAATGGAAAACAAAAAATGTATGTGACACGGTGCATTAATTGTGAAAAGGACAAGCTTTCAATGACATAAACAAGAAGAAGAAGGATATCCCTGTGCTGCCGCTTCCCATGTTGTATCGTAAACTTGGATGTGATCCCTAGCTATACGGCAGTTACAGGTTCAATGGCTTCTGCCTGGCACTCCCGAACAAAGATATTGATAAAATAGACCGCCAACATTAGGGCTAGATAGCTCAGTTGGTAGAGCGCCGGTACGTTAACCCGGAGGTCACAGGTTCAAATCCCGCTCTGGTCAATTTTTCTTAGTTCAAACCAATATTATTTAAAAATAATAATTGCCTTTTTAGCCTTTGAGAAAGACTCTGCAGAGTCGAAATGTGAGGCCATTATTAGGTGTTTGCATTCGGTCCTTTTGGTTGGTGAGCTAATTCTATTTTCTTATTAAAAGAAATTTTTAGGTTTCCATGGTGAGCATTTCATTATTACAAAACCTTTATAATAGGGAAAGACACCCAAGATGCCAAACTTGTGAATAAGGCAAATACAGTATATGCTTTTTTTCTGATGACTCTGGGTTCTTGTCTACGTGAACTAACCTTTGTGCACTGAAAAAGAACTGAAAACAGAAGCTAGAAATATTTCCATTTGAATTGCTTTTATCTGGGAGAAAGTGTACTCTGCAATCCAACCTTTAAACAAATTCTAGAAAGGCATTCCTTTCCATGGGGTGCTCTCTTTGATTTGAAAAAAACAATTTATGTTCCCCCTGAAATCGTCTGAAAACCTCTGTCACATGTCTGTCCCATTGTGTTTTAGCTTTTGCCATGGTAGCGGTAATACTAAAGGATTTGTTGTTCTGCAGGATTTTTAATATTTCTGCTAACTGCTTACATAAACTTTTAAAGTAATAAACCACAAGGGAAACAGTTTCCCTTGTGGTTTATTCCTTGATATTTGAAATAAAAAGTTGCATCCCCTTGAGGTGATCCCTCTGATGCTGCTTCCCAGGTTGTATTGTAAACTTGGGTGTGATCCCTTGCTACACACGGAAGTTGCAGGTTGAATGGCTTCTGACTGGCACCCCCCGAATAAAAAATAATTGACAATACAGGGAGAAAACCAACAAAAATACTAAATTATGTGGGGAAAACTTCAAACAAACCTGTGTCGTAAGTCTAAAGTACACTTGAGATTTTGTCAACCTGCACGGTGGATGATAAAATTGAATCAACTTGAAAGTGAAAGCTGGAGATCTATCTGCACACGATAACTCCATGGTCTGATGGTGTATTGTAAACAAACACACTTTTCAATGTATTATATGATTCAGAATGCATGTATTAAATAGATCTCCAGGGGCCGATTTCACAAAGAGATAAGACTAGTCTCATCTGAAGTTAGGACCAGTAACTGGTCTTAACTAGTCCTATCTCTTAGCATTGCCTAGGACTAGTCCTAAGTTAGGAAGAGTTTTGTGAAATCCACAGCATTCTAAATCCACACCATTGCAAGCAGTTGCTTCTAAAAGTCATGGTAAAAAAACCATAATATTCGGAGAGGACGAGCTCATTAATATTTATGAACCCCATGAGTATTGAATGTGTCGTGAATTTAATGAACTGTCCAGTTTTCATTGTACAGGATTTGGTAAAAGGGTGTCCAAATTTGCTGGAAATTTAAAAACTGGGTGTCCAAATTGTTCACTTACAATACATTCACATGTAAATGACAGATTAAACTGGGTGTACAAATTTAAAACAGGGTGTCCAACTCGACACCCAGACACCCCTCTGGCGAACACTATGATGTTAAATGACAAACCATGCTTAGATTACATGTGTAGGCCCTATATCTTCTGTCGCGGGATTTTAAGGTTCCCTTCACACAATGATTTTGAGCACGTCAAAACTTCTGCAAGCGGAAGATTTTGTCGTAGGTCTGGACCTCCGACCAAATTTCCTGCAATAAAAGAATTGCAGACCCTATTTATTATTTCATATTAAAAGAGGGTCAAGGTAGCTTCCCTTCACAGCATAAATTAATGCAGTAAATTTGCATTGTCACAGGATCAGCAAAACAAAGTGTTTTAAGTGTGTTGACATATTTTCATTTTTACCCTCTTGGTGACATGTATATAATGTAAAAAATAAAAAGAAGGCCAGAAATCTTCCTGAAACAACATGCATTTAACTGTTTTTTATTTCCCAACTTGTCTTCATTACTCAATAGAATTTAAAGGTATTTCATCAGACTCAAAGTCAACATTTGAACATAATTTGTTTCCTACACACAGTGAAGTTTTGATATTCAATTGAAAAAACACATGACCGCCGGACTTGTCCGGTCATGAGTTTACTGGCCCGACACTAAAACTACTGGCCTTGGGCCTGTGGTCCAGTGTAAAATTCGAGCCCTGTATTGTGTACATCACTTTAACTGTTTCACTTAGTTAAAACTCGTTTTCATTAAGACGTGGTTTGTCGCAGCTTGGATTGGTGTAGATTTGTGAAATACCGAGTAATAGAGGTGCAAAGTGCAGTCTATAGAATAGTACCAAATTTCTTAGTACTGTACACGTTCCCAGTACTCCCTATTGAAGTGCACAGTGTCAACAAAAAGAGGCCCAACCTCACTCCACACAACAAAGTAAGCTTTTTTACAACCAAGAAGTGCCATCTGACCGATAACCTGTGTGTAATACTTGTGTTTTTGTTTGACCTGTAATTTACCCTCGCTATTCACAAGGAAGTCAAGGAATTTGTGGCCGTCCTGTACTGACATCTTCCTTGTTTTCAACAGATAGGGGCATTTGTACTCTATTGCCACTTTACCACAGCACTCACAAGTGAGAACATTATCTGGAGATGCACCCAAATATGGGTGCCCTTTTGAGACAACTACACCACTCATACAAAGTTTTCCATTAACATGTTTTGACACTTCTAAACTTGCAAATGCTTGTCTTGCATCAGATTCATGCTTTTTGCCATATTTAACAGCATCAATGTGGTCAAGGCTTGGCGGATTAAGCAGATTAGCTAGAAGAGGTGTTGTCTTGGGCCTGATATGTCCTTTAGATGCATTCAGAGAATTAACTTTGGTATAAACGTCATGAAATCTTGATGAAGTGATTCTCCCTCGTCTTTGAGATTTCCACTGAAATGATTGTGACTGACTTCTGGTTGCCTTTTCAATTTCACCCAGTTGATTGTCATTGAAAGAGACCGCATCAAAAAACCCGGAAAGCAATTCTTCATTTGTTGCATTAGGATTTGCTTCTTTGACATTTGATGCAATAATCTCAAGTGGAGGAGGTAAATCATCTTCTGGAAGTGGCCTGAAAGTTTGAGGGACACCAGCCCCAGGAAAAACTTTTTTCAGCTGTTTTAACAGATTCTGTTTAGCTTCATCAGTGACAGTTTTTTTACTAACAGGTCTTGGATCATACAGATTCCTCTTTAGTGATTTGCTTGGATTGGGATTCATTTTCGAATGTTTTTCAAAGCTAATTTCCTTTATTGTCATTGGAGCAATTTCTTTGTCTGATGGTTTGTTCCATTGACAAGGAAGACTTGTGCAAGAACTTTGTGTCATGCCATGAGACACAGCATGCTCAACTTTATACAGTACTGCTATTACATGGTTGCAACACCTACACCACAAGCCTGCTGTGCAGCTGCAGTATGCACACACTATTTCACCTGATTTATTGATAAGCACCCACACTTTTCTATGAGGATCATTGACTCTTTGGGAAGGAAGCACTTTAGCTGTTATTAAGATTCTTTGCTGTTGTGTGTCATCAGAGTTAGCATCATGGCATTCTACCTTTCCCACAAACCCACTTTTAAAATAAGAATAAGCCTTTTGTGCCTTGTACTGTCCAATGTACTTTGTGTCAAATGCTTTGTTATCCAAAGTGTATTGGAAAATGTTCCTAGTGTTAACTGCAGGCCATTTCATAATGTCATCTTCCCAGGAGTCAATTTCATTGGGATCTTGTATTTTATATGTATTAAGCATTTCTTTGTAATCAGCTTGCAGCTGTTTTGCCAATGTATTATTTGAAACACTGATTTGTATATTCTGTTCACGAGCAACCAGAGCTCGGGCTGACAGAGCCAACTTATTCCCTGATATAGGTTGCCCACGTTGTTGTAGGTAAAAATTTTAGCTCACCAAGAGTCCAATTCAAAAACTCTTCCATTTTTAATCAGTGTTTCCAATAATACATGGATTTACCCGGACATCAGGTGAGGGTAGAACAAGGAGCGTCTTGTTTCGAGAGTACATGTAGTAAGCCCAAGCTTTCAAAGTCTCTGTTCATAGGGCAAGTGTAACTGTTGAAGAACATTACAAAACAAAATCCAACCTAATTTATTCAGTTACACATAACGTTTACAAAATCATTATAAATCACTTTTTCAATTCTTGATCCCCCATCTTTTTAATTTAAACATGCATTCTGTTTTTCATGTAATGTTTTTTGTGAGAAAAAAAACGAGAAAAAAACCCAACACTTTTAATTTTATTTTACAAAAAAACTTTAAGAGAAAACAAAGGTTTTGTTTTGCCCCTAGCAAATAAACAGCTTTCTCCCACAGGGGTATTTCTTACCTGCTTGCAAATGAAGAGCAACCTCGGCGTGCAGAGACAACCATTGTTTTTAAAGCCCCTTACTCACTTGAAGCTCCTTCAGGAGGTTTGTGACCGTTGGAATTAACTTCTCCCTAAAAAATCAAACAGAATTATCTTCATTTCAGTTTTTAGATGTGGGAGGAAAACCCCAAACTGTAGGGAAAACCCATGGAATCAGGTACATGTAGGGACTGAAAAGTCAAGCAAGGTTCCAGTCTGAGGTGGGATTTGAACCAGGGTCCGCAGAGGTTAAAGGCAGGGAAAGAAACAGCACTGGCCAGTCTGATTCACTTTCTACAACGATCAGAATATCAAAAATAATGTTATTTGTTAATAAGACAAACAGTTTACCTCTAACTCTCCAGAGCTCTAAAAAAACTGCAGGTAGCTAATGTCAAAGGTGTTCTTCGGATGAACAACCTGGAAAGTAAGAAAACAAAAAGAAGAAAAAAACATCCAGTCACTATTTCTCCTTGCACTTTTCATCTTCAAGATCAAAATAATAATAACTAGTTTTTTCTATAGCTCTTTCACTATGGGCATCACAAAAGGCTTATTTTTTTTCAAGACAGGTTTTTGAAGTTTATAAAATGATGAGACCCATTTATGTAGCACCATTTCTACCTCCATGGTAGCACCTTATAAGGGTTTATAAGTAGCCCAGGTTTATAAGGTGCTGCGGTGCATTCAGCAGCCACTGCTAGAAAAATCAAACCCTGGGATAAACCCCTTCAATCCTGTAGACCTGTGAGGTGTATAGCTTACTATTCCTACCTCCATGCTATAAGTATAAAATCATTAGGCCTAGTTTTAGTTAGTTGTAGTAGTACAGGTACAGTGTAGTACTACAGCTAGAGCTAGTCTTCCATTTCAAAAGATAACAGGCCTAATAATATTGTTACAAAATCCCCATAGGCTAGCATTCGTTTTTAAATAAACCTGGTATCTAAAAATATAACGGCCTGGTGTAGTACCTAGTACAGTAGGCCCCCAATTTAAGAAAAACTTGAAAATGTCACCGTTGTTTTGCATATGAAAACAGAGCAAGGACTACTTTGGACGACAACTGACCGGTCATACATGGTACATGGTACCTACTGTTTACATAATGTACAACGCACGACAACTTTTGTGAGGTTCGTTGGCAGCACTGGCCGAGGGGATCCCCAATGATTTCTCCGGATTTACCGATATTTATACCAAATCAGCCACTCATTATACTTCTTATATTAAGAGTAAAAAACTATGAAAACATCACGACTAAACTCTTTAAAATATTAAAGAAAAACGTGAAAAACTTGCCAACTTAAGTGATTCGCCGTTCGTTTACGCACACGACGGGCACTTCAATTATTTCCCATGATGCTTTGAGAATGTCGAAAAGGTTTATTGCCGTCGCGTGAAATAGAGTTTTAAGAGAAAAGAGGAAATATTCACTTGGATTGATTGGTTTCCAGATGTTGCCCTGTAAACTGGCAAAGGAAATGTGGTGTTGTGGTAAGTGGGGGCCATGCAAGTTCAATGTTATTCCCATTTCCCAGTTGTGTCCTGCCATACTGGAGTCTGGGTGAGTTAAAATACAAATGCACAAGGAAATAAAATATACGCCAAGCATAATGTCGTACCATTGGGGTCTGCACCTCTCATATTCTATATATTACAGTGAAGAGGTCAATAAGCTTCCGTGATGGTTGAAATTTCCTCGTACTAAAATTGCAATCCAGAATAGTCCACTCAAATATCACGATTTGAAGAAAACAACAAATTACACAGACAACTCAGTCAGCCTTTTTTGAGATATGGTGGACACTATAGGAGTGCATTGTTTGGTTTGGGTGTATTAAAGACAAATTTACCCAACTCTAATAATGTCATAGGCCCCGTTTCGAATCCACGGCTTTGGCTTTGGATTTGGCTTCAGGCTCCGTTCTCTCATCCCTGAATGCATAGCACGCGTATAGTCAAAACAACTGAGGGGCCTAGCTAGCCTGAGCCGAATCCGAAGCCGAAGCCGTGGATCCGAAAAGGGCCATAGCATCGTGTCCACCATATCAAAAAAAAATGGCTCATTGTGTTTCTCTTAAAGTTTCTTATGACTCAATATGTGAGCAATACAAACTTCATGAAAATAACCCAATTAGCATAGCAATAGCCACTAGTGCATTGTCAACGCTCATGCATGTGAAAGGGTTGCAGCGAGAATTCTTTCTGCTTGAATGGGTGACAGACCATGAAGACACAACTGTGTTAGTAGACAAGTGTGTCACTGTCAGCATGGTCGATGGTCGATTCAAATTGCTCAATGATATTAGTAGTACCAAAGTACGTACATGTACATTCAGGCGTTGCCTTTAAGAAAGTAGCCCAACGGGCTTGTGAAGTGTGCGTTTTACTTCCCCCCAGGAAGTTTTAATAATGGCCCAGATTTTAAACATGTACAGTTATAAATGTATCTTTCTGATGTATTATAATGGTAGCGATCACAACCAGTTTATTGGTGAAGAACATTCACACCCTCAGAAATAATTTACCACATTAAAAAAAAAAATCCCTATTCACATCTGAAAAGGTTGAAATGTGAGCATTTTTAAAGAAGTATGATGCACAGTTTTTATTAGCCCACAGGGCAAGTTGAGAAGTGGCGTTTACTAGCCCATTTGTACTAGACATGGTTTGCCAGGCTAGTGTACTGTTAAGGGGGAGCTCTGACATCAGTATTTCAGTGATTTATTGATGGTCATAGTCAATACTCCAATGTACATGAAGATTGTTGCAAGGGAACACGTCATCATGAGGGTGTTACTGTTACATATTTTGCAAAGAGCACTTCCATTGGAAAACTTTAAAGACTATTATGGGAAATTTTTGAAGGGGCACCAAGGCCAAGAACAAGGGCAACAGAGACCATGGCCTCCGTGTAATTTCCAGGCCGGGTATTAACTAGTATAACGTTACGTTCCTGAGCATTTCCATTTCATTTCCCATAAACCAAGATCAAAATCAACGGTTTACTTCGCTTTCCCTGAAGAACTAAATTACAATTTAGACTGTCAGATCTCTTCCTCCATTGTATTATTGAATGTTTTTGAGACCTTTGCACCTTGGTGGCCAAACGGCGTACATGTATTATGTTTCACCTGTGGACTTTTGTATGTATGTATGTAACCACTAACTTCCTGGTTAAATACCAATACCTGTTTTATATACAAAACAGAGCTGGGTAAAGGTGCAAACAGATCAAGTCAGAAGCAGTATTATTTGAATGTACAATAGGAACAAACCGTTTGAAGGTTGGGGTGGGGCTAATAACCTAAGTTGGAACATCCAGACCAAGCAGGGCTCAACATTAACCCTAGACCGCAGGCCCAAGGCCAGTACTTTTATCGTTTGGACAGTAAAATCACGGCTGGACAAGCCCGGTGGTCTTGTTTTTGTTTTCAATTGACTAATAACAGTAATACATTGTACCTCGTTGTGTGACATCTATGTGAAAAATGAATCTGAGCATGGTTTAAGCCAGGATTTGGTAAAAGGGTGTCCACATTTGCTGGAATTTTTAAAACTAGGTGTCCAAATTGTTCACTTACAATACATTTACACATTTACATACGTACATGTAAATGACAGATAAAACAGGGTGTCCAAATTTAAAACAGGGTGTCCAAAAGACACCCAGACACCCCTCTGGCTAACACTATGATCTGAGATATCTTTCAATTCTGTTGAGTATCGAAGTAGCATGACAAATGAGATAGATCTTCTTTAAGTGCTTGTTCAACTCATTTTGAATCTGGTCTTGTAAAATAAATGTTGGTCCAGTAAAAATGTTGAGCTACAAGCCCTGCAGTCTTGTGGATTCCCCCCCCCCCAAATTTGAGCATTGCATCGTAAGACATCCCCCACCCCTCCTCCTGCTTCTTTTGAGTTCAGTTCGGTTCAGTCTATACGTGAGATGTATCGCAAAATGCTTGAAGAAAGGACTTGGAAAAACAAGTCACACGTCTACTATCCATTACATCATATTTCAAAGCGTGGGCTTTTATTTAGCTCAAAGTATATGGGACTAACATTATGTCCGTCATGCTAGAATGATTTGCCATTGTGTTGTGTGCGTTAGTCTCCATTGATGATATACAAGCACATGATGTACAGTGTACATATTTACATGATAACTCCACCCAATTGGGAATAGATGAGAATTTTTATCCACAAGTTCAGTGTTTTGATTGATGGGTCCATAGGGAAAACGAAGAAAGAGAAATTACGAGCCAGTTTTTGTATAGTTTCAATTTGCAAAGTCACTTCGATGAGTTTGTTGCAATCGTGTTAGACGTTCACGCCTCATTGCTTTGCATTGCCAAGCTCAATTTATGATTAATTACCACTTTACCAGAATTGCTTTTACCGTGAGTCTTGTAAATATTATTAATTTTCAATGCTGTTAACGGCACCTGAACTAGCTAGTTAAGTTAGTGGGAGTGGACCTAAAGAGTCAATATTTTTCGTTTTTTTTCTTCTTTTTTCATAAGAGGAATCAAGATGAGACAGGTGTTCAGGCAAATCTGAAAGGAACTTTTTTTAAACAGTGATAATAAAGATGACTTTTATATGAAACAACCGCAATATGGGAGATTAAAAATGCAGTGCGCCCTCTACAGGTTGCCAAGGAGAGGGCCAGTTTCGCGGTGTGTCATGGGTGAAAGGTCAAAAGTTTTGAGTGATTGTACTGTGCCCATGATGAGGGCCCAATTTCGAATAGCGGCTTAAGCACAAAAAGGAGCTAAGCACAACAGAATTATGCTTACCAGAGTATGGTTACCAGCCAAACTACCATGTCACATGTACAATCTGTGACTGGTGTCCTGCTCATTTATGCTAAGCAGAAATTTGTTAAGCAATATTTTGTGCTTAAGCAGCTCTATGAAATTGGTCCCTGGACGTTTACCCATTTTTCATGGTTTGCAAGCACTGCAGATAAATCAGCAATGTCATAATTTCTCTGCCTGTGTTTATGCCATAAGATCGTAATTTTTGTGTGAGGCCACTGGATAGAAATTTCACATTTATGGCAGCCATTTTGAAGTCGCAAACTGCCTGTGCGATGCTGAGTTGCGAGTCTGATGTTTCGTAGTCCAACGCCTTTTTAGGAAATATTGGCCTCTCCTGGGTGAACTGTGGGTTCGCACTTAATGCGAATCGACGGTATTGTCATGGTAGTCCCCGGTGTGTAGTCGAGTCTGCAGCTTTTTTTCTAGCTTGTCACATGATACTGGATGATGTGCTAGACGCAGGGGAAGCCATGTACTTCAAATCGCTCAAACAGTAACGATGTGCAGTCAACCTGTGATTTGGTGTTAAAAGTTAAACATCTTTTTCAAGAATTCAAACCGTATTTGTCATCTGTGGGGGCTTTGTTGAATTAACAGTTTAATTTTACATGCAGGTGAAGTAAACTAACAATGCACATAATTGATTAAATTACATGAAGCTTGCATTGAACGTGCCATATTGCCATTCCACACTTCCTTTATTAAAGGTATTATTTTATACAGGATTGGTAAGGATAACAAACAGTGTTTAATTTTAGTCTGAAAGCTTACTGATTTAAAGCGCAAGCTGATCTCGGTACATCCAAAATTAAGCATGTGTTTACAAGCTGAAAATTGTGCATGGTTTCACTAATTTCTCCGGACTCACACAACGGATTAGGCCCAAATTTTCACAGGTTTGTCATTTTATGTAAATTGTAAAATGGTTGATCACACAAAACATGAACACTGCCTGTGGCTATTTTGTCAGCTCTACCAATCCTGTATATAATACCTTTAAGTATGTTTACATTTTTAATTTTTTTATTAAGACACTAGGATATCATTAACTTATTGAAAAACCAAAGTGGACAACGTGGATATTGTATCGGATTGCCATTATATATAGGTTTGCGAATGTCCTTGTGTAACGGTGGTGAAAAGAGGAAGGATGACTTCTTAAACTAGGGCCAAGTTCGCGCAAGGACCAACGGTTGTTTAGTGAAGTAGGTAGGGCATGCGCACATAAGTTGAAGTTTGAACGACTCTAGTCATGTCATGTCAGGCGACCGGCGACTCATGTATGTTATCATTTGCTTATAACTGGTCCATTCTGCATTGTGCTATGAAAACGGCTATTGATAACCAGCGATGCGACCATGCCCGGTAGGCTGGTTCCAAATAGTCGACTTGCGTAGTCCAACTTTCGTCGACTAGACAGAGTTCTGGCTAACTTAGTCGAACTAGAGTCAACGATAGTCCTTGCGCGTACTTGGCCTAGGGTGGAGTCAGTCACGTTTAAACAAAATTGTCAAAATCATCACTGTCTTTCAGGCGTGTCTTTTCAATACATTAACTCCCCTTGGCTTTTGTTTTTCAGACTCTGGTAATGGTCACAGGCTAGTAGAGAAAGGATTGGTCACACCTGATTTGTGCAAGCACTGTAAGTAAAGAGAGGTTGGGCTTAGATAGGTGGTGTTGGAGTAAGTGGTTTGGACTGAAGGGCTGCGGTGGTAGGGAGTGGAGGGTGAGTTGGTCAGCCTTGAGAGACTTGGGCTGATGGTCCTGGGATGAGTGGGTCAGGTGATGGCTAGCTGGCATGGTCGGGTTCGGGGCGAGTGATGGGTGCTGGGTCCGGAAGAATTGGGCCGAGTGTGACAGGGAAGGGTTAGGATTGAGAGACTAAGTTTGACTGTGTTGTGGTAAGTTGTCTGGGTGAGGGAGACACACTTGACTGTTACTCAGTACTCAGTAGACTTTACTCACTACTCATTAGTCAGTACTCATAACTCATAACTCATAGTATTTACTCTTTACTCTTTACTCATTACTCTTCACTCTTTACTCTTTACTCTTTACTCTTTACTCTTTACTCTTTACTCTTTACTCTTTACTCTTTACTCGTTACTCTTTACTTGTTACTCAATACTCTACTCATTACTGTTTACTCATTACTCTTTACTCATTACTCTTTACTCATTACTCGTTACTCTTTACTTGTTACTCAATACTCTACTCATTACTCTTCACTCTTTACTCTTTACTCTTTACTCTTTACTCTTTACTCTTTACTCTTTACTCTTTACTCTTTACTCTTCACTCTTCACTCTTCACTCTTCACTCTTCACTCTTCACTCATTACTCATTACTCGTTACTCGTTACTCGTTACTCATTACTCGTTACTCTTTACTTGTTACTCAATACTCTACTCATTACTCTTTACTCATTACTCTTTACTCTTTACTCCGTACTCTTTACTCCGTACTCTTTACTCATCACTCGTAAGTCGTTACTCTTTACTCATTAATCTTTACTCATTACTTCTTCTCTCATTACTCATTTCTCGTTACTCGTTGGCTTACTCATTACTCGTTACTCGTTACTCATTACTCGTCACTCATTTTTAATTACTCATTACTCTTTACTCGTCACACATTACTCTTTTTCTACCCAGGTAATGACTACGTATGGGGCACAGGCAAGATTGCACTACAATGTGAGGATTGCAACCTCATGTATCACAGGTCATGTGGACAATATGCTAATAACTATGAATGTAATAAGAATTTAAGTGGCTACACGCAAACCACTAGGGAGATGGTAAGTACAGTGAAGTACATAGTCACAGCTCATGTTTTATTCCACAATGTGGGTGAAGAGATTTTCAGAAAAACCACAAAATCAGCAATTATGAATTCAATAGCTTTCCAATGATATTCAACATGTATGGATGCCAACATGACGGCAGTATAATGAAACTGTAGAAATCACACATTCCGACCCACGCAGTGGACATGTTTAAGTCCACATAGTGTTTCAAGTCTCTACATTATGTGGATTTCTTTTGTTCTCAGGTCCACACTTCGCATGTAACGCTTAAACAATTTCATACTTTGACTTTGTAAGGTCCTACTAGATTTTTAATATTTCTGCAAATCAATTTCCGCTTTATGTAGATTTCTACTGATGCTCAGTTTCCTTTTTTTTTCTTCTTCAGCCAATGTCGAAATGGACTATTGAAAATGTCTTGAATTGGATGGCAGTAACTCACCTGTATCGCTATGCCGATGTCTTCAAGAAACATCAAATAGATGGACTGTACCTGATGGGGCTAGATAAGGAGAAACTTGAGGTAAAATTTTCATTTTCATTGATTATCATTTTGTTTCTCACAGTACCTTTCCTGCTGGTAAGTCATTGCGCCAAATGCGAGCATCTGCTGCAGGCCCAAAGTTTTGGTTTCGTCCGGCTCCAAACTTGGAATTTCTTCTGGCAGAAACTTATAATTTGGCGAAGACCTCGCGTCTTGGAAGAACATGTAAAAGCCAAGCAAAATCAGGGCTTTTTATTGGGGGGGGGGAGGAATCCACAAGACAACAGGGCTTGTGGCTCAAAATGTTTACTGGACCAGAATTCTTTTTACAAGACCAGAATCAAACATCCACAGGTATTCGGATGGGATTTGAACCCATGACCCCTGCCTTCTAAGAATAGATGTCTTCACCACTAGAACACAGAGCCTGTGTGGTGTTGAGAGGCCAGTTCAAATCATGTAAATGGCAGCAGGTATTGCAAACAGTTTAATTTATTTATTGTGAATTTGTTTTCCCCCCGCAGGATTCGGAATGGCGCCGAGTATACAGTGCCTATCAGACATCATAGACTATTTCATGGCCGAATACCCCTTGAAACTGTGTTTACTTTACGCGACTCCATTTTTTTTTTTTTTTCCTACCAATGTGCAGTGTAACATGGGCACTTAAAGGAACTGGACACATTTGGTAATTGTCATAGACCAGTATTCTCATTTGGTGTATCCCAACATATGCATAAAATAACGAACCTGTGAAAATCTGGGCTTAATTGGTCATCAAAGTTGCAAGTAAATAAAGAAAAAACACCCTTGTTGCACAAATCTGTGTGCTTTCAGATGCCTGAAAAGACTTCTGGCCAGAAGTCTTTTTCAAATTCAAATATTTCAGTGAGAAATTACCTTTTTTCTCAAAAACTACGTATCTTCAGAAGGAGTCGTTTCTCACAATGTTTTATATTATCAACAGCTCTTCGTTGCTCAGTACTTATTTTAGTAATTACCAAACGTGTACAGTGCCTTTAATCAATATGCACATTAGGCCTCCAGGCGCCGTGCGTAATGGTGTATTGTTGGGGAAAACCCAAATGATATTCTTTATCCCAGATGCCATTATTACATCAATAAAATTGTAGTTATTATAATTGACGAATACCGACGCTACAATAGTGTCCATTATTATAATTATTATTATTATTACTATTATGAGTGGAATTTGATGTGTTTCAAATATTTTTTAAACGAAGCAAATTTTGTATTTCTAGGCGATAGGGATTAAAGACGAATTCAACCAGGAATGCGTCCTTTATACGAGAGACGAACTTGTACATGGAGATTCTAGACAGCATGGAGTTAAATCAGAACCTGCAACAGAAGGTACAGTCAGCTTATAGTTTAAATCAAAAAATACTTTTATCATGTTCACGTATTTTGAAGTCGAGGTTCTCCCCATGCACAAGCTAGCGTATCAGGCTGATACGCGCAATTTGCGTGCCGATATGCACAATTTGCGTGCTGAACGAGAAAATTTCGGCCGATACGCAAAAACAATAATAATAATCATAATAATATTTATTTAATTGGGGGTTTTTTTTGGCAAAAAAACATAAAGAGAAAACCATATAATATACTCCAGATTGCACAGTAGGGCTTTTAAAACCAAGATAAACACCAAGTAGAAAACATTCAGAAGACCTTGTTTCAATTCAGCGTGTTTTGGCCAAACGTCCAAAAATTTGGGTCCAGAATGCCCCGCAGTTTTGAAAAAACCTGGGAAGAACCCTGAAAGCCATTATAATTTTCATTGGAACTCAAAGAAATACCAGTAAAGATACAATAATATTCAGAATCAAACAACACTTATCATGTGTTGAAAGTTTGAATTCCAACAAATCTATGAAAATCAAATAAGTCGGTTTCCCCTGGTGGTTTATTATTTGATATTTGAAATAAAAAGTCAGTAAAGATACAATAATATTCAGAATCAAACAACACTTATCATGTGTTGAAAGTTTGAATTCCAACAAATCTATGAAAATCAAATGAGTCGGTTTCCCTTGTGGTTTATTATTTAATATTTGAAATAAAAAAGTCGCATCCCCTTAAGGTGATCCCCTGGCTGCCGCTTCCCAGGTTGTATCAAATACTTGGGTGTGATCCCTGGCTACACGGCAGTTAACGGTTGTATGGATTCTGACTGGCACCCCCCGAACAAAGATATTGACAAAATAGGGAGACCGCCAACATAGGGCTAGATAGCTCAGTTGGTAGAGCGCCGGCACGTTAAACCCGGAGGTCGTTGGTTCAAATCGTGCTCTAGTCAATTTTTCTTCATTCAATCCTAAATCAAAATCATTTGAGATGAGAACCAATGTAAGGAAAGAGCAAGCAATAGTACTGTAATTCATACAACACTTTAATTGGGTTTTTTGATAATTTTGCCTATACATGTACATCATTACTACATTGTACAAAAACCAATCCATGACCCTTCCTACCTTTAAGTTGTTTTCCTTTTCAGGTTTAACATTTCATTTTCCTTTGTGCATTAAAAACCCCCCAAAAACCCCTATGAGTTTCAAGAAGATGTACTGACAGTCACTGCGTTGGTTTGTTTTTCTTTATAGTGTTGTATCCCGCCTCATCGCATAAACTTCAATCTACCACATTCTCAACGCTGCAATGGTGTGATCAGTGTAGGAAATTCATGTATGGATTGACACATCAGGGTCTTAGATGCACAAGTAGGTCTTAATTTTCATTTTTTTCTTTTGCATTTAGTCAGCTTTACTTTGGTTTAGGGACTTGGCCCAATTTCATAGAGCTGCTTAAGCACAACAATTAGCTAAGCACAAAACAATTGTGCTTACCAGAAACAGGTTACCAGCCAAAATACCATGTCAAATGTACAGTTTGCAACTGGTTTTGCTGCTTTTTTTTTTTGCTCATGAAGGTTCAAATCCATAGAGCCTGCTCAACCACGGAATTTATCCAAGTACAAAACAATTTTGTTTACCAGAAAAAGTTTGCCATCAAAAGTACCATGTAATGTTGGTGACAGGCTGCATGCTTGTTTTTTCCGTAACAGAAATACTAGTGTGTGCATTTTCAGCTTTATGAAGTTTGACAGAATAATTGTGCGTACAAGAAAAAGGTTACCAGCTGAAAATACCAAATATTGCTTGAAGTTTTTCAGCTAAGCAAAAATTAGCAGGATACAGGTCACAGATGCTACATCTGCCATGGTATTTTGGCTGGTAAACTTATTCTGGGTCCAATTTCACAGAGCTGTTTAAGTAGAGAATATTGCTTAGATTGTTTCCAGCTAAGCCAAAATTAGCAGATTACCAGTCACTGATGCTACATGTGCCAGGGTATTTTAGCTGGTAACCTTAATCTGGGCCAAATTTCACAGAGCTGCTTAAGTAGAAAATATCGCTTAAAGTTTGTCAGCTAAGCAAAAAAAACAGCAGGATACCAGTCACAGATGCTACATGTGTCATGTTATTTTGGCTGGTAACCTTATTCTGGTAAGCATAATTTTTCTTGTGTAATTTTTCCTTTAAGCAGCTCCATGAAATTGGGTCCATAAATTAACAGTGTTGTGTTCAGCAAAGGAAACCCGGAGACCAACATTGATCTGATGACAATTGATTGTAGCAGACTTCCTTGTTTTTTCCTATTTTGTAATTTTATTGAAATGCTGCCAGGGCTCGTTGTTATTAAAGTTTTGTGGATCAAAGTTTTGTTTTTCAATTTGGTATTGGTTTTCTGTTTGTTTGATTATAAATTTATTTGAGAATTTGCAGGGATGAGAAAATTTCAGACTTGTTTCTGAATTCAGACCTTTTGTTGGCTGCCTGGGCTAAATTTCATAGAGCTGCTTAAGCACTAAAACTAGCTAAGCACAACAAAATTATGCTTACCAGAATAAGGTTACCGGCCAAACTACCCTGTCACATGTACAATTTGTGACTGGTTTCCGGCTCATTTCTGCTGAGCAGAAAATTGTGAAGCAATATTTTCTGCTTAAGCAGCTCTATGAAATTGGGCCCTGGTGAAAAAGTAGCCATTATTTTCTTCAGATATGAAGAAGTCATGCTCTTTGATCTACTTCTCTGGTACTGTTCTCAAAAGCTTATTGGAATCTATAACTTCTGGGGTTACTAAGTAGTTGAAGCGCCATTATTTCAACCGAATCTAAAAATGAAACTTCCTTCCTCGGTGTCTTATCTCCATTGGGTTCTTGGCTAGTACATTGATTAAGTTCGCTTTTCCGAGAGTCTCTGGTTTCACAACCAGAAAAAAAAAAAAATGAAACTGTGTTGCATTTTGATGCATTGAGCAGGGTGCCTAGAGAACACACCCTGTAGTGGATTAAGATGTTATAGCAATGTTCCAGGTTAGTTTATTCCGTTTTAAAAGTTTATATTTAAAGTTATTGTACACTTTTGGTAACAGCTCAAAATCAGTGTCCACATTTTGTGTGATTCAAGATATGCATGAACAAACAAACCTGTGAAAGTTTGAGCTCAATTGGTCATTGAGATCACGAGAAAATAGTGAAAAGAGACCTTATGTGTTTTCTGTTTTTTCAAAATATCGCGCGTGATAAAAACTATTGTTTTACTCATTTCTCAGAAACGATAGCATTTTAGGCCGAAATATTTTAAGGAACCCTTTCTGCCATTACTTTGAATCATGTAAGTTGTGTGTGAATCTGTGAACCTTTTGGGTTTTTCAATCTTACCAATAGTGTACAGGGCCTTTAAGTTAGGGTAAGATAAGGTTCCACTTTGGATTTTGTTGTGAAGTCTCTCTTCCCTTAAGTGACCATAAACGCGTTCTTAATTTTCTTCACAGCTTGCCGGATGATATGTCACAAAAGCTGTGCTGCAGTTGGACTTGCTAAGTGTGATTCAAGCCACTTCTTGTCGAGACAACCAATCTTCCGTAACGGTAACTAACGGGACAGATTACTTATCATTAAGAAGAACCTCAGAGAGTTTATGCACTCTGATTGGTCGAAGACTGGTCACGTGGGGGTGTATTATTGGGTCTGTATACGTTGGTAATGACTCTGAATATTAATGGCAATACAAACTATACGTTGGTAATGACTCTGAATATTAATGGCAATACAAACTTCCTTGGTAAGAAGTACAGCAGCTTTGGATAGTACTCAAATTGTAAATCTATATTTTAAAGTTTTAACTTCTCCCCTGAGCAAAGTTAAAACTTCTCTGAATAAAGGCTAAGAGGTTTGAAAAACTATCAATCAAAACTGTGCTCTGTTTAAATTGCTTAGTGTTCTGCGAAAGCGAAAGCCAGTATGTTAAAGTACAAAGAAAACTTGTCTCTTTTAAGTACAATCAAAAAGTAACAATAATCCTTAAAAACACAAAGTAAATCAAATACAATGGAGTCTGAAATGTAAGATACTTAATGAACATACCTGATTAGAAAAGGAGCAAAAGGAAGAACGCATCAGTATGTGTTGGCTGAAGAAAAGTGAACTTGGTGTTTATTCTCTCACTGCTCGCATAAGAATGAGCAGCAAGGAGAACCACTGAGTTGGAGTTGCATTTCCTACTGGGTGCCTTACCCAATCAGAAGGTACTTTAGATCACACCTAGCCAATCAGCTATGTAGGCTACTATAGATGCCACATGGACAGCATTAGAGGGTTTCCACATGCCCACTCTTTCTAGGAAATGGGAACTTGTATTTTTTTTGTGGGGTGATAATTTGTTACTCCTATTGTAATCTCTGGGAGGGCACTACACTTATAAAGCATGCTTCGGGCAAACGTCAAAAATAAGTCCATTTTGTTAGTGTCCTGTTTGCCTATAAAGTTAACTTTGTTTTTCATGTATTTAATCTGGATGTTATGAAGAAGACTCTCATCCATTTCTTGATGTTCTGTTTCTGTTCTCAGGGAATATCTTCGGTGTGGAGCTATCTGAACAGTTTACATTGTCACAGCCTGCTCCACCATTTGTCATCAAATGCATCGAAGCTATCGAACACCATGGTAAGTCAAATCTTTTCTTAACCCTCCTACTTTCCTTAATGTTTGCCACTAAGTTGTCTGATCGTTTGAAAATCTCAGCTGCATGGGAAATGATAGCTGATACTTCATGTATCTACCAATATTAAGTACTCAAGGTGCTCAAGGCATTTTGGACCAAATTTTTGGGATGTTTGGCCGAAGCACGCTGAATTGAAACAAGGTCTTTGGAATGTCTTCTACTTGGTGTTTATCTTGGTTTTTTAAAAGCCCTACTGTGCAATCTGGAGCATTCTATATTTTTTTCTCTTGATGATCTTTGTGAAATTAATATTTTATTTATTTAATTATTTTTTTGCGTATCGGCCGAAATTTGCGCGTATCTGCACGCAATCCGCGCGTATCGGCCCGATGCGCTAGCTTGTGCATGGGGAGAACCCTGATACATGTGTAAGTTCTTTTATGTTTGTTTGTGTTTTGTAGGTTTGGAAATACAAGGCCTATACCGTCTACCATGTACTATGTTTGAGATAAATGAACTGAAGAGTCGGTTTGCCGCCAAAGTAGATAGTTTTGACCTGTCGGGGATCAGTAACATCCACTGCATCACAGGATTAGTGAAGCATTATTTGAGGATGCTTCCTAATCCAGTCATAGAATATGAGATGTATAACGACTTTATGTGTGCCAATGGTAAGTTGATTTAACCCTAATCCCCCAGCGACAGACACCCCCTGCTGGAAACGGCCTTAATCCTCCAAATTCCACCAATATGAGTTGATGTGGATCTCTGCTGCCTCAATCCTCAAAAATCAACTGATATGAGTTTACGAAGGATCCTACTGTCTCAATCCTCCAAATTCAACTGATATGAGTTGATGTAGAATCCCTACTGCCTCAACGGGCCTCGAATTAAAAATTGTTTAGGACAATGCCACTTTAGCCTTGGAGCAAGCCCAATTTTGGAGGGCATCAAAGCCAGTAGATAGGGCACCAAGGCCAATTATGTAAAAATAGAAAAGGCACAAAGGCCATCAAATTATGAGTTGTAAAATAAAACCATAATGCATGATTTAAAAAAAAAAAAAAAATTAAAAATACTATCTTTATTGAATAAGTTTCGTTACCCTTTAAAACAAAACAACAAATTTAACAATTTGAAAATAAATTGGCCAGAGGTTCCCCTATGGGTGGTAAGCCCGATGAAACAATTTACATGAATAAGATATTGATAAATCATATCTTATTCATAAATAAATCATAAAACTATAAGCCAGCAGATGTCAAGACACTTTCCAGGTTTAATAGAACACTATACCCACTCCTAAGGGTCACAAAACCAGGTCATCAAACCACAAAGACACAGCGCGCACGGCTTGTCTTGTGAGTGAAGCAAGAGTAATACAAACTAAAACAGTGTATAACAAACTGCAGAGAATTAAGATAAGACGTAATTGGATCGCAATAGGAGTGTCAATCATTCTCCCAGATGGGGCTGGATAGTGTATGGGGCTAACATTAAAAAAAGAAAAGGATCGTCAGATAATTATCTTTTTTTACTGTCAGCTTCGTTTTGGTTAAAAAGTGTTTTTTTGTTAATCATTGACAAAGAAGGTAGTTTTTTTGAGGGGCACCACGGCCAGTTACAAGGGCACCAACGGCACTGGCCGTCGCGCCCCCTCTGTGTTATTCGAGGCCTGCCTCAATCCTTTAAAATCAACCAATATGACATGAATTTGTTGTGTAGGATCCCCCTTCAACTTTATGAAGATTTCAAACATGCCTCAATCCTCCAAAATCATTGAAATCTTCCAGTTGATTTTGAACGACTCAGGAAGGTTAGACTAAATTCAGATTCATGTATTATCAACTCAGGTTTTGGAATTAATCTGTAGCATCTTTAAAAAAGACTCCAACCTCACAACATTTGTTTTGGTTTCACATGTGGCGTGTTGTGGTCGAGGGGTCTAGTTCACCGGACCCAAGCTCTGACGTTGTCAGCAGCAGAGTGTGGGTTCGAATCCCGGTCATGACACTTGTGCCCTTGAGCAAGGCACTTAACCATAATTGCTTCGTAAAAGGTTGGGAAGGTATTGCATTCTGCTCTAACATCCAGGCTCCTAGTTGATGATACCCATGCCTACATCCGAACGAACTGTGAAGGGGGTAACCCTGTTTCAGCCTCGGGAGTAGGTGGGAACGTGCCCCTGGTGGCAGTTGATTTGGGTCGATAGTCTAAAGTGTAGCCCTCACCTTGAAGTGGCCGTCCGACCTTGTGATGTTAAGCGATCTCTCATAAAATTAATAAAAATGAACTTCACACTTTGTTGTTTCAATCCTCAGCCATCTATGACGAGCCCAAAAGATTGACCAAGCTATTAGAGTGTGTGGCCAAGATGCAGTATCACCATCGGTGTACATTGTCGTACATCATGGCTCATCTATGTCGTATCTGTCAGCTCAACACGGCTAACAACATCTTCCCTAAGCATCTAGCATCAGTGTTTTGTCACTCGTTACTACAACCGCCGCATGATAAAATCATGTAAGCTTTTTTATTGTATCTTTTGTTAACCCTTTCATGCACCATTTATTTTAGTGATAAATTGATCATATGGACACATTAATTATTTACTCGTCTTTTTGCAAATGGAAACTCGCCCCAAAAAACAGGTCACAATAGCACCCTCAGGAGTCCTCTTTCCCACTCTGAAAACTGTGTGGCCGTGCGATCTTTATTATTTTTTATTACAACTATTTTTCAAAAGAGTTAAAGTGGATAAAGAAAAATGTAATACAAATATTCAGTTTGCGGTAACACCATGTGTATATCTCCTCTACTGTGTAGATTTGTTCTTGAGAACTTGCTATTGCTATTTATTCTTCTGACGTGGAGTAGATTTCAGAATTCGGGAGACTACTTAAGTTCTGAAAAGAACTGTCCTACTTATTAACTACTACCTGGGGAGGTAGGAATTCAGCTGGGACTACTACTTTCGCTAAGTGGATCGAGGGGACTTCTCGTTATAAACTTCACTGCCAAGGAGTGGGTTCTTAATTGGTCTCCCTTCAGAACTAAGTAGTCTCCCGAATAAATAGCAAGACAATTTCTCAAGAACAAATCTAACACATGGTGTTACTGCAAACTGAATATTAATTGATACCTCACAATGCAATGCCTTCAAAACCATACCAATATATCTTCAACCCCCGTTTGCCCATTACTCTCTTTTGCATAAATGAATATTTATTACCAAGTCATGAATATTGATGATCTTCCCCCTCAGGCATGTGATCCATAATATGGAAGCTCATAAGCGTCTTCTAGTGACATTGATAGAGCAGAGCGAGTACTGGGGTGTTCAGCAGCATCCGCCCATCATTAATCAGTCAGGTAAGGTAAACGGCAGTACGAAGTACCAGGGTCCAATTCCGTAGAGCTGCTTAAGCACACAAAGTAGCTAAGCACAACAAAATTATGCTTACCGGAATAAGAAAACCAGCCAAATTACAATTACACATGTACGATTTTTGACTGGTATCCTGCTCATTTATGCTAAGCAGAAAATTGTATAGCATTATTTGCTGTTTAAACAGCTCTATGAAATTGGGCCCAGAAGTATTAATGTAGATTTGATTTTTGATTTTTTTTTTAAATTTATTTTTTTATATATAAGGAGCAAATGTGAATAATAATCCAACAGACATAATAACGAGGTCAGTGAACAGAATGAAAATTAGGATCAGACTGAAGGCTCTGTAAAGAGAGATTTGCACACTAATAAAAACAAGTAGATAAACACAGTATGTAAAGTTAGTCATAAGCAATGCCGAACGAATGTGTTTTAAGCATGCTTTTGAAAATGTCTAGAGATTTTGTACCTCGGATATTTAATGGTACAAAGAGTTCCAGAGTTTGGGAGCGGATACTGAAAAGGCACGATTGCCATAGGATGTGGTTGTTTCAGGGACAGTCTGCAGTAAGAGCGATTCGTATAATGTTTGGTTTGTTGTCATGTTGTTGTAGATGTTCCACCCATACCCCCGAGACCATCGCAAACTCCACTCTCATCTGAACCTCGGACCATTGAAGAAGCGGAATGGTACTGGGGAGACATCTCAAGGTAATGGCCCAGTACTATCCTGAGCCCTGTGAAACTAAATCCACAGGCGTATTGCTCAGGTGGGATTCGAACCCGCGACATTTGCAATTCTGGAGCAGATGTCTAGAGCAGATTTCTCTAGAATGGTCTTGGGTTGGAATCCCACCCGAGTAATATGCCTATTTTTTAATTTTTTTATCACAGGACTTGATATGGTTCTGAGTATACAGTGCTTTAACACATATCGGTGTAAGGGTTATAAATTAATAACATTCTTTATCCCTGATGCAAATTTAACATTTATTAAGAACATAATTGCTGTAAAAAAAAGTATATAAGTCCGTATTACAATTCTTTTTATAAATTCCGAAAGGACACTTTCTCAATTTCATTTTTCAGCCTTCGAGAAAGACTCTGCTAGGGTTGAAATGTCAGGCCATGAACTATTTGTTTGCAATTATATCATAGGTCCTTTTGGTTGGTGAGCAGTTTGTAACAGCTAATTCTATTTTCTAAAGTTAAAATTTAGTATCACTTGTTGTTTTCTTTACCAGTAAAAAATGTTATCCATAGCTGTAATTTTCATAATCCAGCGAAAAGTAACTGCATTGATCTCGCACTGGTTTCTTAGCTCTACGGTTGGTATAACATGATACCAATTTCATATGTCGCGTACCTTATTCCATAGCGTTGATATACAATGGACAAAATTAAACAACGGACTTAAGACCATGCTATTCCGTACATCTGTACAATCTGTGCACAAAGAAAATTGCCTAAACCACACCAGGGAAAAAAAGTTTCCACCACTAAAGAAATCCTGGGCAGAACACTGGTAAAGCAGACAATAGTCTATCTTGTTAAGACTTTTTAAATTATTATGAATATTTGACAGCCAAAAAGTAAACGTGTTTGTGTTCTCCCCTGAAAACGTAACAGAGAGGACGTGAATGAAAAGATGAAAGACATGCCTGACGGGACGTTCTTAGTACGAGATGCTTCCAATAACCCTGAGACGGGTGACTACACGCTGACGCTCAGGTAAGATTGATGATGATGATGATGGTGTGAGTCGTCGCCTACGATGAGTCTCCTCCCACTGTGACTTGCTTATATCTCTGGGGTCTGTGTGTCCTGCGATGACTGTATAGGCCAATTTGAGAAGTGCAATTGACCATATTTTTGTCTGCATGAGGGCACTTTCATCAGGGATTGTCTTGCATCACAATTACAGTTTCATCTTATTTTAATTGGCTGTACGTAGTTTTTCTTGCATCATTGATGAAATATATAAACATAATAATAAAATAAAAAACTACATTTGTTTACCTGCTTTTCATCATGTGAAATTGGTCCACATACGCCCTCACGCGGTCAAAAATATGGTGAGTTGCCACCACAGACATCACAGGTAAAGATCTGCCCTTGTTGGGGCTGACATAGGGAGGCTCTTCTTGCTTGCCTCTGTTGGTTTTTTTGTGGCAAGTCTTTCACTCTCAAAGAGGTGCAGACCCTTGTGGCAGATATTGCGCCAGACGAGGTCTGTTGGTAAGATTACACAACAAATTAAAGAGCAGGGTTTGAAAACTTTGCATGGTGGGAAAACATTCAAGAGAGTAGCACCATTAACCCTCCTACTTTCTGATCATTCAACACATTCAATAGATGTTGGCGTGTGCATGTCGTGCATGGCATGTTGTGGCCGAACGGTTATGAGCAAAGCAGAGTGTGGGTTCGAGTCCCGGTTGTGGCACTTGTGTCCTTGAGCGAGATTTTGTTTGCTTTGTCCTTCGGATGGGACATTAAGCCGTAGGAGGTCCCATGTACAAGGATTGGTAGTGCACGTAAAAGAACCCAGAACACTTATCTTGGAAGAGTAGGGGTTAACCCCTGTGTTTCTGGTTCACATAGCAAGCACCCTTGTTTACAGGTTTCCTCAGGCTTGCGAGCTACAGTGATTAAGTTCACTCATGAGGTATCTTTGGTTTCATTACAAGAAATATAGATAATAATATCCAGTTTCCTTGGAGCCCCTCTTTAACATTGAAACTGTGTTTAGATAAGACAGCAACATCTGTAAGTATCAAGACTGTATTAAAAGGAATAACATGGAGTCATTTTGTTGTTGTTCACAGGAAGGGCGGTAGTAATAAACTGATCAAGATCTGCCACTCAAACGGACGATATGGATTCTCTGAACCACTCAGGTTTACGTCCGTGGTGGAGTTGATTCAACACTATCGCCTTGTTCCCCTCTCACAGTACAATGCTAAACTGGATATCAAGCTGACTCTACCTGTGTCCAAGAAAGATGCAGTGAGTTACTCTTATTAAAATCATTTTGAGTTGAACAAAGAAAAGATTGACTTGACTTGAACCTGCGACCTCCGGATCAACGTGCCGGCGCTCTACCAACTGAGCTTTCTAGCCTTATGTTGGCGGTGTCCCTATTTTGTCAACATAGGGCTAGATAGTTGGTAGAGCACCGGCACGTTAATCCGGAGGTTCAAGTCCAACTCTTGTCAATTTTGCTTTTTTTCAACCCAAAATTATTTGTAAATTTATCCATTCAGTTTCCCTTGTGGTTTATTTCTTAATAAAATCATCATCATCGTCATCATCATCATTATCATCATAATCAAAATAATCATAATTATTTTATATAATAAAAGTAAATGTATACTCGGTACTTTCCAGAGTCCTGTGAACAAATTCCACAGGCATATTACTTGGGTGGGATTCAAAATCATGACCTGAGCCATTCTAGAGCAGATGTCTTACCACTAGACCACCGAGTTTGCCCGGTAGCTCAGGCAGTTTGCATCCTTTAATTTTAGCAGCAGGTACCGCAACCATTTAAGTAGACAATTTTAATAATTTGTTTTAATTTTTTCAACAGGACTCTTGGAAAGTACTGAGTATACAGTGTTTAAAGGCACTGAACACGTTTGGAAATTGTCAAAGACCAGTGTTCTCACTTGGTGTATCCCAACATATGCATAAAATAACAAGCCTGTGAAAATTTGGGCTCAATTGGTCATAGAAGTTGCAAGAAAATGATGAAAGAAAAACACCCTTGTTGTACAAATTTGTGTGCTTTCAGATCGGAATAAAAACTTCTTGCAAGAAGTTTTTATTATTTTAGTGAGAAATTACCTCTTTCTCAAAAACTACGTTACTTCAGAGGGAGTCGTTTCTTACAATGTTTTATACTATCAACAGCTCTCCGTTGCTTGTTACCAAGAAAGTTTTTATGCTAATATTTGTTTTGAGTCATTATCAAATGTGTACGATACCTTTAACACACATTGGTGGTATGGGTAAATACCAAATAATATTCTTTATCCCTGATGCAAATTTGACATCTGTTATCAAAATTGTTTTGTAGACGATACCGGACATGCCAGATGGAAATATTGACATGGTCATCAACAAACTGAAGGACAAGAATAGCGAATATCTAGAAAAGACTCGGCAATATGATGAGCTGTATGAAAATTATAGTAAATCATTACAGGTAAGGAAAGAAGATGTAGACCTCATCCATAGAGATAGACCTAGAGGGAGCCCTTTTCCCCTGTCACGCATGGCACTCCGCTGACCCACCATGGGCACAAATCCCTGTGGGTCAACTGCAAACTTCTTTCATTCTGACGGAAGTGTCCTGCAAGTGCTTGAAAGTTTTTTAACAAGCACGCCTGCAAAGCAGTCACTGGTGGGAGCCAATCAGGGTTGTTTGTCAGAGTCATCTTCCAGGGGTTGGTAATCAGAAGATTTGATGCAGCACATTTCCCATGGGAACAAGGCGTATCAGTGCCCAATTTTATGCCATGCTTACCGCCGAATTCTTTGCTTGCGATCACCATTCTTTGCTTACTGGGCAAGCGCCAAATTTCTGCACTAGCTGTGAAAGCGAAGAATGCCTAGTAATGTGGAGTACGCACGTGCACAAGCTAAAATTGTAAGCACTTATTCTTTGCTTATGGTAAGCAGAGCCAAGAAATTGGGTCTCGTACAAGTAAGGACACATATAGTTAAGCTAACATCTTTGCTTTTCTCCCATTCAAGTCAATATAACCAAACCGAGGCTAGAAACGCATCTCTTTGGAACTCCTTGCCTGGTGCATTTTTCTCTCCATCCTACAATCTAGACTGTTTTAAGAGGAATATTAATTCCTACCTTCATCTCCCCTTGAGTTATTTTCATCTTTAATATTTTTCTTCTTGTAACCCCTTAAGAGTGGCTTTTAGCCTTGAATGGGGCAAACTCTCAACAACAACAAAAAACCCAAAACAAAGTCTGGTTCCTTTTTTGGCATCGGTATCCATAATGCAGGCAGCACACAGGGAACTTGGTAAACCCTTTGTCACTCTCCCCAACAGACGATCCAGCTGAAGCGTCAAGCCCTAGAGGCCTTCAATGAAACCGTCACAGTCTTCACGGAACAGCAGGAGCTCCACGAACGCTATCACAAAGACTGCCTCCCCCAGGAAAGAGAACAGCTCATGGAGAACTTTGCCCTGTTGCAGCAACGCTTGGGGGAGATCGTGGCGAGTCGGAAAGCTCTGGAGGAGGAACTGAAGATGGAGGTGGACGCCAACCGTGAGCGGGATCGTACCATGAACAGTATCAAACCACAGATTCTGGACTTGCGCAAGCTGAGGGATCAATATGTCATGTAAGTTAATCTTTTTGTATTTTCCTTTTGATACATTTTGTTTTGGTTGCCGTGGATTTGTCGACTAGGAAAGCGAGGGGGGGTTGGAGATTAGGAATGTGAGCTCCATGATGGATGTGTTCTTTGTGTTGTAGAATGTGTGATTTCTAAGCTTAGATTGTCTCCAGGAAAAGTATGATGCTCCCGTTGGGATATCTGGTCGCTACCTGACCCCCAGCCTCTTTGAGTCCCCCCTCCCCTACCCCCCCCCCATGACCATCCATGATTTAGGACTTATCAGGAGTCTTCCTGATTCCAGGGTTTTCTCAAAACCTCTCTGAGCCTTCAAATTTTCTTGAAAGAAGATAAGCAGTCGCCAAAGGTAGAGAGAAATAGTCCACATTTCGTCCCTGCAGGAAGTTTTGTATTTCTGGCGATGCACAGAGTTTGTAAACCTCCTGAATTGGTAACGTCCGGGAGGTCCTGGGTCTAGAATTAAGGGGGAACCCAGGCACATAAGCCATTTTCAGGAATTTTCAAATTCGTCAAATCTCGTCCCTGAACTAACGCCTCCTTTAGGTCGCTCCAGCATCAGTCAGCGACTAGAGAATAAGCTGGATTGGGTTACCATAGCAACCAGGGCCCAATTTCATAGAGCTGCTTAAGCAGAAAACATTGCTTAACAATTTTCTGCTTAGCATCAAAGGTGCTTAACAATTTTCTGCTTAGCATCAATGAGCAGGATACCAGTCACAAATTGTACATACAACATGGTAGTTTGGCTGGTAACCTTATTCTGGTAAGCATAATTTTGCTGTGCTTAGCTACTTTTTTTGTGCTTAAGCAGCTCTATGAAATTGAGTCCTGGGTCACCCAGTCCCAGCCCGGACAATGACTTGGCCTTTTACTAAAGTGCGGTTCCTCATAATGATTCATGGGTTCCAGGTGATTCAGAAAAATTCCCCTGCAGTGTTTCTCAGAACCTGTTGTAGCTATGCATTTGTGGAAATCCACTTTGACCTTAAAGTGGAACTCCAAAGGTCAAATTGAGTTTTGTGATGCACTCAACTTCCAATAGATATGAGTTCTCGTGAAAAAAAGGGGAAACAAATTACAAGTGTCTAGCCTCATGTTAAAAAGATCCAAATTTTAATTTAATACTCTTTCGGTGCGAAATTTGAAACGTGATGTCATTGAACACCAAAAACAAATAGGTCTGTACATTCCAAAGAGGAATTTCTGCGCCAGTCACATTCAATGCCAATTTGATTGAATATCATCAAAATTCAGGAATGAACTGAAAATTCTCTGTACAAAAATGTACAGACCATATACTTGAAAATGTGACGTCATTGAATAATTTTGTAGCTATGCATTTGTGACAAAAATTGCACTTAAAGGGTATCAAACACAGTGTTATATTACACCATTTCAACGTGAGGTTAGACACTAGGACTCCATCTGGTGGAAATGAGTGGATCACGAAACTGAATTTGACCTTGGAGCCCCGCTATGGAGGGGTTCAGACGGTGCTCAAATACAAAGAGTACAAACCAACTTAAGTTTACTACGTGTAGTCAAATTCACGCTGCTGCAGAGTAGAAATATTTTAGAGCCAACACCTCTTCCACAGAGTGGCTTCGTAATATTAAAACCAATATGTATGGCCACCGTGCATGCAATGTCTCAAATATGACAAGCACGACAAATTCCTTGATGGATTGATTTGCTAGAATGCTAAATGACTGAAATCAAAAAAAACAAATTGTACCTATGGTTTGCAAAAAAAAGGGTCATTTTCAAATGGTGCATGACACTACAGATTATTGTTTCATATCGACGACAAATGTTGGAGACAAGTTTTAGAATGTTGTTACGAATATTATTGTTCGGCGTTCCTGTTCCATTGTAGTAAATGCTGACGTTGTTCAAGGGATGCTATTTGTGCTCTACCCTACACCTTTGACTGTTAAGGGTTATTTTTAAGTAATCTCTTCAAGGACTTTTAATATATAATGTCCACGATATCTCGAAGTGGTACGAAGACCTAGGCAGATCGCCAACATTCGGTCCCCTCTCGTACTGAATCCGAACAGTAACAAAGACCTTGGTGTTTTTAATGAGTCACTACATCTGTGTTAGCCCATCGTGATTCACTGCCAATACTGTCATATTGTGTCATACGTTTGTCACGACACGACAATCCTTAAAACCAAAGTACTGGTCACTCGGGTGAACCACTTGGGTAGTTGATGGTGAATGGTTTGTGCTGTGTGTGTGTGTGTGCGTGTGTGTGTGTGTGTGAAGCGTGTGGGTTCAGCCTTGTGTGTTATCAAACGTGGTCAATGAGTGTCGTGATTTTCTGGCGGTTGAAATGCAGCTACACTTTGTATCATACTCAAGTTATCTACAGGGCTCTTGGGTGGGATGGTTTTAAAGGTAGGGTCATAGATTGTTTTTTTGTAGACGTAATGCTGATATACAGGAAAAAATTATAAAGAAAGACACAATAAAAGTCACATGTGAAAGTTTCAGCTGATTACCTGTCAGAATATTTTCACAAGAACGTTGAATCCGTCCACGTTTAGCGTGGTGACAGCGGGTACCAACCACATCTCTGGCTGCAGCATTTGCAAACAAGACACCAACCCTCAGAAATCTCAGAAAGGATTCATGCATGAATCGTTTCTCAGATTCAAATGCTTTTGAGTGAAATATTATCCAAACCATGTTACTTCAAATGGAATCCTTTCTAAAAATAGTTTATACTATCATCAGCTGCAGTGCTAATTCTCACCAAGTAAGATTTTATGGTCATTAATGTTTGGAGTGCTTACCAATCTACGACCCTACCTTTAAAATATGCATGGAGGTTTTTGTTTTAACCACAAAAAAAGAAGTAAATGTGTTTGATTTTGAATGACTAATTTTGTTTTTTCTTCACCAAAAAAACCATGTTGAAGAAAGATTTTATTAATGCTCATCATTGCCCGACATTCAAAGCCAGTCATTTGCCAAATGCTAACACTATTTTTTAACTGCAAAAGTAAAACCACTTGTGTTTGAAATTTAAAAAGACTAACTTTTTTTATTATCAACATTTACCAAAGACACTGCCCAAAGTTAACATTATTGTATAATAGTTTGTTATTAAACAGCTGCCACCTCCATATCAGTGATAATAACATGATCATTCTTGAGCAGCATTAAGCCTGGTTCATACTTCACGCGAATTGCGAAAAGCGAAGCGAATTTCCCTGCGTCCCAATTGTGTTGGGACAATTAGGCGTGTTGTGGCCGAGTGGTTAAGAACACCTCTGGTGTTTCTGATCAGCAGAGTGTGTATCATTGAGCAAGATACTTTACCATAGTTTCTTTGTCCTTCGGATGGGACATTAAGCCATAGGTCCCGTGTACTAGGATTGGTAGTGCACGTAAAAGAACCCAGAACACTTAGTCGTGGAAGAGTAGGGGTTAACCCCTGTGTTTCTGGTTCACAAAGCATGCACCCTTGTTTACAGGTTTCCTCAGGCTTGCGAGCTACAGTGATTAAGTTCACTTATGAGGCATCCTTGGTTTCATTACAAGAAATATATAATAATAAAAATAATAATTGGAAATAAGTGCGTATACGATTGTTTGCGTCACGTAATTTGTTTTTTATTTTCCCGTGAAGTACGAACCGGGCTTAACTCCAGTCAGTCCAGTTTCTGGAAATTTCCAACATGCCTATAAATCGTTCAGCTGATTTCTCCTTTTTTGTTTTGTCTGAATTGAAGTTGTAAGTCTGTACGTTTTAGAGCATCATTTATTTATTTTGTTTCACGGTTGAATTGCAAACAGTTAAGTTTATCGAGACCTGTACGTTTAATTATCCTAGGTGGCTAGGTACTCAAGGCGTGAAACAAGACAAGATTAATGCCTGGCTTAGCATGGAGAATCTAGAGAAGTAAGTATCACCGTAAATCAATTGACAACCACAGCCCATCTAAGTATTATGAGTTTTACAAAATCAACTGCACTTACAGTATGTGCCTTCACAGTTTTGTGCACTAACAAGGCACACAGGAATGGCGAACTCTACTACTGGGTTTTTTAAGCAAATGTAGATCCGAAAAAACAAAATCTCTGAAAATTTGTATTGCTGTCCTTTATTTCATCAGGTACAGAATAAAAGAAACTTGGATTTAGCGACTGTCAAAATGGAAGTGAGCAAAAAAAGTCATCAATATACTGTATATAAGCATTAATCATAACTGTTACAAAACTAAAAAAACAAATTGCACCCCTTAAACCACAAGTTTTGTTTCAAACTTTTGTTCATTGCACCCCAGTGTCAATTGCAATGTCCATGTTATTTTTAAATATTCAAAAAGTCAATTGTGGGATGCGTTAAAAATACTTTCAGCGCATGATTCAAAATAAACGTTTTGTTCTTTGTCTTTATGCTCTACTAATAAATCACTTGAGAACAATTCTTTTGCAAGAAGAGGCTTGGTATAAAAATATAAAAAATCCGCAATTCACAAATAATTCAGATGACTGACTTTCATACTTTGTTGTACAATAACGCCAGCGAATAATTTTGATTAATGGTGACTTTGCATTCAACTTGATCTTTGCTTCTGACTTGATTCTCCGAACAAAGACATTGACAAAATAGGGAGACGGCCAACATTAGGGCTAGATAGTTCAGTTGGTAGAGTGACGGCATGTTAATACAGAGGTCGTAGGTTCAAGTCCCGCTCTAGTAAATTTTGCTTTGTTCAATCCCAAAATCAATTTAATCTTGTTACGTTGGGATTTCTGGTTGGAGGAATCTTACGAAATTAACTTTGGTTTAAATTGTGCCTGCATCCGGCTGCTTGTTTAACGTAACTCAGCATATCACAAAAATCAAATTAATTTTACACAGCTTTTATTGTCATTTAAGTACATTTCGGAGAGAAAAAAGTAAACTAACAGAGTTACATTCAAATCCAGGCTTGGAATTTTGTTCTTGAAGAAACAGAGGTCAAGATTCCCAAAAGGAAGGTGTTTCTTTCTTTGAATGACTTGGGAGTGTTTTTTTGACTTGGACTATAAGTTCAGGACTCCATGACCGGTCCGCAATTCCAGGGCCCAATTTCATAGAGCTGCTTAAGGGCAATTCCACGGTAACTCGCGTTACATTTAATGGGTAGTTCCATGAATGTTTGGGCTGGTATTCTTTTATTTTGAGGTCAGATAAATAGAATTTCTCTGAGGAACATTATAAGAGTTATGATTAACAACCCCCCCCCCCAAATTTTATTTAAAACACCTTTTGTCTTCTTTTGGCAACACCTTTATTTTCGGTAACTCATGTTACATAAAAAGGACATGTTGGATGCATCCAGTATGATTCCATTGGATATTCCGACCAGCTGTACACTACACTTCCAAAGTAAATGGAATTTGTATTGAAAAACTGCATCAAATTGGTGGTAACTCGCGTTACATGGTAACTCGTGTTACAGCCTTTAGATGCTTATTTTATAAATATAGGGATGAATTAGCAGAAAATGGCATCATAGGAAGTGAAAGTATTGGGTTTAATTAGAAAATAATGAATCTCACCATTTTATTTAGTTCAGAAAAATTATTAGAGAAAAAAGTAGGTGTTTCGGTAACTCGCGTTACAATGTCTCTAATGCATAATATTCCCAAGCGTAGAATTAAGCAGCGATGAAATATCAACTTTCTTTCTGGGCAGGGAAGAAACATGACTTATAACAATATAATTAATCATTTAGCTTGGTTTTGTTCCATTATTTACTTTGAAATATCATATCATTTCTAATTACCATTTTTTCATGGATTTTTTGCACAAATTGTCCTTAAAACAATTTTGGTCATATTTTGAAAAATTTTAAAGCTTTAAAAAAAAAAATCACAATGAAAAACTAGAAATCATGCACAAATAAATCGTAAACTAATTGCCTAAACTTTCATTTCTTGATGTTTAAATTTTCATGTAATGTCCACCTTTCCATGGAATTGCCCTTAAGCACAAAAAGTAGCTAAGCACAACCAAATTGTGCTTACCAGAATAAGGTTACCAGCCAAACTACCATGCCACATGTACAATTTGTGACTGGTATCCTGCTTATTTCCGCTTAGCACAAAATTGTTAAGCAATATTTTTTGCTTAAGCAGCTCTATGAAATTGGGCCCAGGCCTGAAGATTAGGTGTATGTTCAAAACCAACCTTGTTTGAACATTTATTGCAAACAAAAACCAACCTGTTATGAGCAAACAGTGAATGTGCACATTTAACATAGCACTTTTTAACAGGAATGGCTTGTGAGAGATCTTCATAAAAAAAAAGACACCAGAGCATGCCACCGTTCCAAGAAAAAACAAAACATTGTACCGGGCTCGAAATTTACACTGGACCAGTGATTATTAGCATCAGGCCGAAACTCATGACTGGACAAGTCTGGCTGTCTTGTGTTTGTGTTCAAATTTTGACATTCAGTTTGATCAATATCCTTCCTTGAGTTTTGCAGAATACTTACCCTTTATACAAATGAGATCTTTTCTTAAAGTTCAAATGTTAAACTGCGTAGGGTTTCTTTCTCATTTTAATTCTTGTGAAAACAATTCTGGTCCAGTTAAAATTTCGAGCTACAATCCCCTCGGTCTTTCATCCTAAATTCGAGCCCTGAATTGTGTAGTAGTGTCCTTAACAAAGCAAAACGGAGCAGTTACTAAAAAAACCCAGCAATATTATCAACATGGAAACACAGCCACTTTGGTCAGTTTGTCTTTGCTCTAAACACGGGAGACAAGAAAATGAAGTCGGACCGTCTGAAAGCGCTCTCTACTGTAGTGTCGTTATTTGAAAGGATTTTGTTGTTTGTTTTGACAGTAAGAGTACGACAGATTCTGACTCCTTACCTCACCATAATGAGAGTTTATGGCTGTCTCCAACGGTAACGAGAGCAGAAGCAGAGGGGCTGCTGTGGGGTAAGGCTAAGGGTACATTCCTCATCCGGCAAACACGCCAAGGGATCGACTGGGCTTGCTCTATTGTGTAAGTATCGCATCTTGTTTTTTGGAATCTTTCTGAATCCGTCAGAAACCTTTGGCTTACGGTGATCCAAAATCCCAACTTTGTGAATTGTGATTATATTAAAACCATCCTCCCCCACGTACCCATCAAAATCCAACCCCATGTTTGATTGTGCTTGACTGGAGACTGCACTAGTGAACTTATTATGCTTTGCATGGGATCGGGCCTCGATTTCACAAAGAGCTACGATTGATCTTAACTGTGAATCAATCTTAATTGCAGGGTGCTGAAAAAAAACCTGAACTCTGAGCGCAAAGCGCGAAAGCTTGCAAGCTCAAAAACTTGCGAGCTCAAAGCCCACTAATAACATTTATCTTTGGTTATAGAAGCCCTATTCTGCAATCTGGGGCGTTATATATTATTTTTGTTATGAATTTGATCTTAGGTAAAAAAATAATAAATTATTTTTGCAAAAAAAAAATCCCGGTTAAAAACGGAGAAATCACATCCCTGTAATTGCTAAAAGCAAAGTGTGATTTCACAATACAAGTCACTATGGTAATTATTAACAACTCGTCTTAATGTGAATCTTAGTGCTTTGTGAAATCGAGCCCAGGTCAGTTAAATAATTAAACCAGAGTGCGCACAAAACCATGTGGCGTGGCCCGGCAAGAAGCATTTTTTGCCATAGCCGTATAACACAGGTCACGCACCAGTTCACACAACCAACATTTTGTAAGTGGGCATCTGTATGTAATTTACCCATAGGGATTCGAACCCACGATGGGACAGCACGGTTACGTGTGTTTTATAACGAGTGCTCCCTCTAGTTCTATTATATAACTCTATGGATCAGGTGTACCACCATAATCATGAGCCCACAAAAACAGCCTTGCTTATGATGTGACGTCACTGATGTGACGTCACTGGTGGAATAAGGAACGTAACCAAATTGTCTGAACTGCATTGCTACCAAACAAGCACTTACCGTCGTGGGAGCACAAGTATTTCTTATCAATTTTGTTTTTGCAAGTTACGCGTCCTTAAGGTGATCCCTCTGATGCCGCTTCCCAGGTTGTATCGTAAACCTGGGTGTGATCCCTGGCTATACAGCAGTTACAGGTTGAATGGCTTCTGACTGGCACCCCCCGAACAAAGATAATTGACAAAATAGGGAGACCCCCAACATTAGGGCTACATAGCTCAGTTGGTAGAGCGCCGGAACGTTAATACGGAGGTCGCACGCTCAAGTCCCGCTCTAGTCAAGTTTTCTTTGTACAGTTGAAAAAGAATATTAAAACAGTAAAATAACCTCGTCAGTAGCTTAGAAAACACTAATCACGCCCCAAAAAAAGGAAGATATTACAAATGATATGTTACTTTTCTCCTGTGTCTTGCAGTGCAAAGGGAAATGGTGAAGTCAGACACTGTAAGATTAACCACACACAGACTGGCTACGGGTTTGCGGAACCATACAATCTATATAGCTCCCTCAAGGAGCTGGTGCTAGCCTACCAGCAAAACCCATTAACACAACACAATGAGGAGCTGGATTGCACACTAGCCTACCCAGTCTACGGGCCTCAACCACCACCGGACATGTCTTTGAAATTGTTATAATTGTGAGGATTTATTATTAACTATAGAATTGTATTTGAAGAAGGAACGGTTGGATGTATGATTTTGAAGGAATGCTTGGGATACAGAGTGCATTTCTGTTAAAAGAAATTTTGAGAAATATATTTCTAAATAAACAGGCAGCTTTAAGCTGACTGAACGATTGGATGAGACATCTGTACTAGTTCGTAGGAGGTCTTGGGTCCCAGTCCAACTTTTGTCGTTGTTGGATTCTCTCATATGAACGTACAAAGTACACTGACTAAAGGGGGGTCTGTGGCTGGCAAATTGGGAAACATTTGTCACTGTCATAATAAATTATTTTGGTCTGGAAATAATTTACAGTGCACCATGTTTGAATGACCTATTATGGAAAAACTAATTTACATAAAGTGTCCACACATTTCTTCTTTTCCATTCCCCTCCTCCCCCCCCCCCCCAAAAAAAGAAGAAAACAAAAAAGAAGAAGCAAATTCTGCATATTTTCATGATTTGCACCAACAAAAAGTACAGTTGCAAAGAGAGGAGGGCTCTGTATTGTATATCATACAATGTCTTAGAAAATATTTCCAACAATTTTCCATACCACAAGAGGGCAGCATTCTACCCAATTATCCACAAAATTGTGTGGACATAAGAAGTTGGGGGTGGAGGGGGTTGTAATCAAAATAGAACATGGTTTCGTCCCTAATCAGTAGAATAAAAATCATTACAACAAATTTAGGTTTTTTTTGTGTTAACTTTTCTAACCTTTGTGCATTCCATAAAAAGCATTATGTATATTATTCCATTTTTGTTATTTGTAAGCTTAGATTGTATGATACAGAAATTATAGTCAAATGTATAAATCTATTTTTCTTGCAATGCTTGGGGGTTTGTGTTTGGCAAATTATATGTATATTGCAGTTATGCGACAAAGTCTGTATTGACCATATTTTCGACCGCGTGAGGGCGCTTTCTTCAGGGAATGTCTCGCACCACAATTACAGTTTTATCTTATTTTAATTGCTTGTATGTAGTTTTCTTGCATCAATGACGAAATACATAAACATAATAATCACAAAAATTAAAAAAAACTTGTTTGTTTACTTGTTTTTCATCACGTAAAAATTGGTCCACAAACGCCCTCACGCGGTCAAAAATACGGCGAATTGGGATTATGAGATACGGTACAGTGCGGTGACTACTACACCAACGGCGTATCGTCATTTTAAAATTGAAATATTTTGTTGGTAAGTTAAGAAGGGTTATGAAGCTCCAGTGTTAAAAAGTTGTGACTGAAATGCGGTGATTTTTCAGCAAAATTGTTGAACAGTAAAATGCATTTTTTCTAATTTTCTGATCAGGGACTAAGCTGCAACTTCCACAGGTTGGCAAATGCAAGTTAGGCCATGTAAACAAATAGTTGCTTAGCATACCTGGCTGATCGGCAAAAAGCCCCCCCCCCCCAGATAATTATTTGGGTTGATTTTGTTTGAAATGCTGCCGCTTCCCAGGTCAGATCATAAACTTGGGTGTGATCCCTGGCTATACGGCAGTTACAGGTTAAATGGCTTCTGACTGGCACCCCCGAACAGAGATAATTGACAAAATAGAGACACCGCCAACATCAGGACTAGATAGCTCAGTTGGTAGAGCACCAGCACATTAATCTGGCAGTCGCAGGTAATGCCGACCTGTAGCCTAGACCCTCAGCGTGGTGCTCATCGCACGCTGACAGTTGGTTTGCACTGGACTACCCTTTTCTTTCTGTTGTGGTAGACTGGGTGCCAGCCTGTTTCCAGTGTGTGCAGAGCCATATATTGAGAGAGTTGCGACAGCTTGCGATAAGAAGCCATTCTGTGTCCACAAAATATGCATTGGCCAATACAGGGTGCCAGACTAGTCTGCGCATTAATTGTGCTGCATTTGGACAGAAAATGGCGTCCAGCAACCACGTGACCAAAGAAAACTGTTCCCTCTATGTCGCAACTTTGCACAGCTCTGGGTGTGTACAATCAATGCGGTTGATGGTGTATTGTACAGACCATGTAACTTGTGACATCACATGTTTACAAAAGAGCCACAGAGCCTGGACTTCCTGCAGGCACTATTTGTACACAGCCCAATGGAAGAAAACATAAAAACCTTGCATTTTATGGAGATTGCACTGTCTGATTTTTATCAACTTTTGATATGAAGAAAGGGTGGGAGCACATCTCAAAAACTTGTTCAGCTGTTGGGTTTTTTTTAACTCTTGAATTGATGTTGAAATTATGATACAAACATGTCAAATGTCCAATATGGCCAGTGTAGTATCTCGCCTGCCAGGAAATGCCTTGGAATGTACAAGGTCACTCGTTTTGCAAACAAAGGTTACATGATTGGAGTGAGGGGAAAAAAAATTCCCCTGACCAGCAGAAATTAAAAAGCAAGGACGCTAAACAACTAATTTTGTTTTTGATGGCCTTAGTGTTTTGCAGCAGTTAGACACAATCAGCTCAGTGCTGTACCTTGTCTTGTTGGTGAGATATTTCATGGCGGTGCTCCAAATATTTCGTTAGTCAGTCTTGTCAATCAGGGCCCAATTTCATTGAAGCTGCTTATTAAGGAACAAAAAGTAGCTAAGCACTGAAAAGTTTTGCTTAGCACAATAAGGTTATCGGCCAAAATACCATGTTATATGTACAGTTTTCAACTGGTATCGGACTCATTTTTGCTTAGTAGATATTTGTTCAGCAATATTTTCTGCTTTTAAGCAGCTCTATGAAATTTGGCCCAGTATTAATCAACAAATCATGCATACATCATCTTCTGTTAAAGGGTGTCCGGCTTTGCAAATGGGGGCGGGGAGTCAGAAATTACCCATCTTGAAGTTCAGGTATTAACTGATACTATGTAAATGGATGTTATTGATTATTGAACAGTTTTATTTTTGTAACTATTCAGGTGATGTCATTTGAAGGGGCATCTAATAAGTATTTTGTGTATCATTACCATCAAAAAGTTGTACATGTACAAATTATGATTTCTCAAGTTTTGATGATGACAATTATGTTAGTTGTTCTGGTGTTAGGCCCTGTGTGGCTGCTGACTCTGATTCTGCATATATGTTGTTTGCCAGATTAGCAGACTTATTCTGCAGATAAGCAGAATTATTCTGCAGATTAGCAGACTTATATTCTGCAGATTTATTCTGCAGATTAGCAGACTTATTCTGCACATCAGCAGATTTATTCTGCAGATTGGCAGACTTGTTCTGCTGACTGAGCAGTTATTCTGCAGATTAGCAGACTTATGCTGGAGATTAGCAGACTTATTCTGCTGACTGAGCAGTTATTCTGCAGATTTAGCAAACTGTTTTTTTCGGGTAGATGTTCCACACTTTCTCTTTGTAAGCTAAGTGCTATGCAATTTCTTATTTGCTAATCAATTCAGGGGGCGTTTCATCAGTTCGGTTAAGAAGTACCACATGCAAGAAATTTTTTTAGAAGTGTTTAAAAAAATGCAGGCAATTTCAAACGAAATTAGAAATGGTCTTATTGGTAAAAAAAGATATTGAACCATAGAGCAAGGAGGTGAGAATTAAAGGCACTGAACACGTTTGGAAATTGTCAAAGACGTGTTCTCACTTGGTGTATCCCAACATATGCATAAAATAACAAGCCTGTGAAAATTTGGGCTCAATTGGTCATCGAAGTTGCAAGAAAATGATGAAAGAAAAAAACACCCTTGTTGTACAAATTTGTGTGCTTTCAGATAGGAATAAAAACTTCTTGCAAGAAGTTTTTATTATTTTAGTGAGAAATTCCCCCTTTCTCAAAAACTACGTTACTTCAGAGGGAGTCATTTCCTACAATGTTTTATACTATCAACAGCTCTCCGTTGCTTGTTACCAAGTAAGTTTTTATGCTAATATTTGTTTTGAGGTGTACGATACCTTTAAGGTAAATTGTGACAATATAAAAAAAATATTCTTCTCGTTTATTTTATACATTGAGGCTGTTGTGAATACAGACATTTGTGGATTTTATAAGCAAAGGTTTCATAACTTGGTTCAAAACATTCTGAAAGTGTATCATTGTTTTGATAATTTTCTTAAACATTTTATTACGGGATGGGTATTTTGTAAGGAACTAGGGACGTAGAAAATGTACTCGTTGAAAGTTTTGACTGCATAAACCAAGAAAGAGTTTAAAGTAAAAATACCAACCCCAAAACACTGTTCTCTTAATCATTAAAATGACCATTGATACTCATGCTCTATGTCACATGACTAAAATCAGCCAATCACAACATTGCCCATCATTGGTAAACAATTTAATAATGCCCTGCGCTCAGAAAGTAACTAATAATTTTAAAATCAATATTTTTTCACAGATGGAGATCTGTAGATTTGTTTTTGTATGCATATTTATTCAAAATAAAATATTTGTAAAAACGTGAATTTGGACTTAAAAATAAATTAACTTTGTTTTGAGTTTCGACAAAAAAAAATCAAGTGGTACCAATCAAAGAGCATTATTTTCTTGGAAGAACATATATTTTCTAACCAAAAAAACATAGAAACTGAGTGTAGAAATTACAGTCCTAAGAATGACATCAAATAATAATAATTGAAATCCCAAAACAGGGAAACAACTTTTCAGACAATGTCCTTGTTTTTGGTTTCTGAGCTGTGCCAATGAAAATTGAAAAAACATAGTGCAAAGTCGTACTGTACCAGGCACTTTCTTCAATTTTGTATACAAACTGCAGCTGCTTGCCATACGTATAAAAAACACTGACAATTTTTGTGAAACACGTAGACAGGAGCAGAGATTTAACTTTAATGATAAAACTAAAACATGCTTGGAAGGTTAACAACACTTAAAAAGCAATGGTTGGATTCTGACTGTCATGCCATGTGCTCAAATTATCAAATAGAAACGGATGGGAGTTTTCAATGAAAAATTCCCTGGTGTAATTGTCAAACATTGATACACCCAGAGCCGTATATTGAGAGAGTTGCGACAACTTGCAATTAGAAACCATTTTGTGTAAAACAAAAACCCTGCATGGGCGAACACAGGGTACCATACTAGACTGCGTGTTGAGTTGTGCTGCATTTGGACTGAAAAATGGCGTCCAGCAACCACGTGATCGAAGAAACAGGACCCTCTATGTCGCAACTCTCTCAAAACACATCTCTGGGTACACCTAATCAATTTTCTACAATTCAATTTTCAAGTAATACAACAATGTTCACATCATATGCGATGTCTCCGATGTCTATTTTTAACTACTTAACAAGCGTTGTACAGAATGATAAAACAAAAAGGTACTTGAGAAACAGTCCAGGAAGAATTATCTCCGAAGTAGAAATATAATTGAATTGAATTTCTAATTGTATATATACAGGTGGTCTGTCTCCTGGACTAACTATAGCTAGCACTTAACAGTAGGACAAAGTAATATAATTTTTACTAATAAAACAAGTCACTGACTGTATACAAACTTGTCAATGTTTCTTCTTTAGAAATTTGAATTATTATTGTTATTATTATTCATTCATGGTTTAAAGGCACTGAACACGCTTGGAAATTGTCAAAGACCAGTGTTCTCACTTGGTGTATCCCAACAAGTGCAAAATAACAAGCCTGTGAAAATTTCGGCTCAATCGGTCATCGAAGTTGCAAGAAAATGATGAAAGAAAAAACACCCTTGTTGTACAAATTTGTGTGCTTTCAGATAGGAATAAAAAGTTCTTGCAAGAAGTTTTTATTATTTTAGTGAGAAATTACCTCTTTCTCAAAAACTACATTTCTTCAACTTCAGAGGGAGTCGTTTCCTACAATTTGTTATACGATCAACAGCTCTTCGTTGCTTGTTACCAAGTAAGTTTTTATGCTAATATTTGTTTTGAGTCATTACCAAACGTGTACGATACCTTTAATCTTGAAAAACATTTCTCCCCTGGCGACCAATGGTCGAATTGCCAAGGAACTTGTAGCCTAGCCACTTCACACAGTGGCTATTTCGGTAGTACAGCATCTGTGATTCAATGCGCACCTTGCTTGTCGTGGCCGAGCGGATAAGAACACCGGACTCAAGCTCTGGTGTTTCTGATCAGCAGAGTGTGGGTTCCAGTCCCAGTCATGGCATTTGTGTCCTTAAGCAAGACACTTAACCATTATTGCTGCGTCCTTCGGATGGGACGTAAAGCCGTAGGTCTTGTGTAAAGAACGTAAAAGAACCCAGTGCACTTATCGTAAAGAGAAGGGGTTCGCCCCGGTGTTCCTCGTTTGATCGGCAGCATATTGCGCCACAGCACCTTGTAAGTAAAGGAATAGGTCTCATACCTCATAACGTAGCTCTGCATACCTTGCAGGAAAAATACTGAGTGCTTTGATACGCCCGTGGGGGGTGTGATAAAGCGCTATTTAAAGCTAATTCAATATCTGTTTGTTCTCCATAAATCCAGGTTCTGACACCACAATACATCAGGTGTGTTAGCTCAAGCTGTGCGTCGTCTGCTCCAGGGGTGAAAGTTCAGAGGTCAAGAGTGATACATCCAAGGTGACCTTGACGGAATGACTTGATCATGTGTGTGGCAGCTGCATGCATATTGGGCCTCATGACGACTGTCCCTAAACAACCAAAAATAGGAACACAACTTGTTATGAAACAAAATGCCTTTGACAGCATGCACAACCTCTCAAGATGCAAATTTTCTCTTTTGAAAAGCCACATAGGAATACAGATTAAAGGCAGGGTACACCTTTGGTAATTGTCAAAAACCAGTATCCTCACTTGGTGTATCCCAACAAATGCATAAAATAACAAACCTGTGATAAGTTGGGCTTAATTGGTCATCGAAATTGTAAAAAAATAACGAAGGAAAAGAAACCCCCTTGTTGCGTAGAACTGTGTGCTTTCAGATGCCTGAGAAAGGCTTCATGCCTGAAGCCCTTTTCAGATTCAAATTTTTTGGGGGTGAAAAAATTACCTTTTTCTCTAAAACTACATTACTTCAAAGGGGGACATTTCTAACAGTGTTTTATAATATCAACAGCTCTCCCGAGTGCTCTTCACCAAGTAAGTTTTTATGGTCATTAACTTTTGGAGTAATTGCCCAAGGTATAGACCCCTTGCATTGGCTGCCATCGCTGAGGTCAAACAATGGAAACAGGCCTGCGTGTACGTTCATGTACAAGGTTCAGCCAATGGTTGGTCTTCCTTTAACCTCAGTGAGGGCGCTGTTTGGGCTTTTGACATCATATGCAAGGGGTCTATACCCTTCCTTTAACAGTTTGAACAACAACAGGTTGTGTCTTCTAAATAGCCGATAATTTCAAGAGTTTGACCAATAATTAATTTGTCCTTACCATCCAGAGTTTTGAAGCGTGAAGTCTTGTTGAGTTTCTTGGCAACACTGACCAAGACCTCCAAAATATCATCATTGGCAGCCTCCAGATCATAAAAATCAATGTATCTGTATGTTCAAAATACAAACAGAGCGTCAGTTTACACTTAAAATGATTGGAGGAAGTAACAATAGAACTACACACGAGAGGCATTTCTGTGGCCACCGATCCACAGTCAACACCCAAAAGCTGGATATACACCCATATGACATCATTTCAATCTTCCTAACCACTCCATTTCTGACATGATTTTACACGGCATTGAGGCACTACGGTAACCACAGAGAGACTGTTCGTCTGAGGAGGGGGAAACTGTGGACAAGGCGCCTCCAGACCATTTAACCCCATGGTCTGAACATCCAAGAAGGAAATGACTAACAACTTTTGCCTTTGCCTTCTCCTTTTTTCCAAAAAGATATCCCCCTTTAAAATCTGTCTCATTAACTGATTTGTTACTTTTTCTCCTTCTTCCCACCTTTGAATTTGTTGTTTGAGAATAATTGTTTTAGAAAAGGGTAAAAATAGAGCAACGATACCCTTAGTGTTGTGCGAATGAGTGTGAACAAAACCGTGAACAGCTTGTGCAGCATAGTTTACTCGACATGGTATAAGAAAATAATTTTTTTGAAAAGGGATAAATAGAGCAACGATGGGAAGACCAACAAACAGCACCCGTAAGGTTGTGCAAATGAGTGTCAACAAAACCGTGAACAGCTTGTGCAACATAGTTTTCTCCACATGGTATGTTGAAATAAAATGACGAGTCTCCAATCCTAAAGACATGGCTCGGTTATGGTTTCTGGACTGTCCTACCCTGGCCCAATTTTATAGAGCTGCTTCAGCACAAAAAGTAGGTAAACCCAACAAAATTATGCTTACCAGAATAAGATTACCAGCCAAAGTACCATATCGCATGTGCAATCTGTGACTGGTATCCTGCTTATTTTTGCTTAGCAGGAAGTTTCTAAGCATAATTCTCTGCTTAAGCATCTCTATGAATTTGGGCCATGTTCAGGCATGGTATCATGGTCCTTGCAAAAAAGTTGGAACATTTTTATGGAGTGCAAGGGCTGACCTACATGTACACATGGTGTAGACTTTAATGGATCTTTCAGGCTATTAAAATCACAATTTGTCTGATTTTTCCAAGGGCAAAAAATCGGAAATCAGACTAAAGTAGGAAAAACTATCATGCCTGACCTGTTGTGGTTGTATCTATTGAGGTAGTACAGGAGATAGTCTGCGATGACGTCCTCGCCAACTTTGTGATCTTGAAGCATTCCTGCAACACACACACAAATTTCAAACAAACTTTCAGAATTTGACCAAAGGCATTTATTATATTTTTTATTTTCAGATTGTTTAGATTCTCAGAAATAAGCAAACTTAATCACTATACTAGCCAAGAACCCCATGGAGAAAAGACAAGGAATTAATTTTCAGTTTTAGATGTGGGAGGAAAACCAAAGAGAATTATTCCAGGGAAACCCACGCAGTCTTGTAGGGACTGAAAACCCAATCCACATAGTGCCCCCAGCGGGATTCGAACCGGGGTCCTTGAGGTGGAAAGCGGGGAAAGATACCACTACGCCAACTCGACCAAACCGATTGCCCTTTGAATGCTGACTTATCAATAACTAAGCTTGTCAATCTATTGTTAATTTGTTGATCTTACCACAGAGGGCGAGTTTCATGCCGACCTCGATGTCCCTGATGTAAGGTGTCATAATCCCAGGTGTATCCAGCAACCACACTATTGGTCTACTACTTACCTTTAACAAAAACACAGGTTAAATCATTCAGTAATTCTCTCATAGCTTTAATAAGGAAGGTTTTATCAGTAAATAACACATTTTGAGCAGTTTCTGATGAACAGTACTAAAACCCCCTCCTCAAGAGGCCCACTGGTAATTTTCAAAGACCAGTATTCTCACTTGGTTGGTGTATCCCTACATGCATAACCTGTGAAAATTTGGGCTCAATTGGTCATCAAAGTTGCAAGAAAATAATGAAAGAAAAAACACCCTTGTTGCACAAATTTGTGTCCTTTTAGATGCCTGTAAAAGGCTTCAGGCCTGAAGTCTTTTTCAGATTCAAATATTTTAGTGAGAAATTACCTCTTTCTCAAAAACTACCTTACTTCAGAGGGAGTGGTTTCTCACAATGTTTTATACTATCAACAGCTCTCCGTTGCTCGTTACCAAGTAAGTTTTTATGCTAAAATATATTTTGAGTAATTACCAAACATGTCCAGTGCCTTTAAGCAGAGAATTATGCTTAGCAACTTTCTGCTAAGCAAAACTGAGCAGGATACCAGTCACAGATTGTACATGTGACGTGGTACTTTAGCTGGTAACCTTATTCTGGTAAGCATAATTTTGTTACTTTTTGTACTTAAGCAGCTCTATGAAATTGGGCCCTGGCCTGGAATTTTGACTTTGAGAGGGCAAGGCCATTTTTTCATTTTGCAAAGGGCACTTTCATTGATTTTTGCTTTTAAGTCAATGGGAAACTTTTGAAGGGGCACCAAGGCCAAGACCAGGGCCCAATTTCATAGAGCTGCTTAAGCACAAAAAGGAGCTAAGCATAATTTGTTTTTGCTTAGCAGAATAGGGTTACCAGCCTAAATCGTATCTCACATACACAATCTGTGACTGGTATTCCGCTTTTTTTTGCTGAGCATAAATCTGTAAAGCAATATTCTCTGTTTATAATTCCAGGCCTGCAATCCTCCACTATCCTCCACTCTTATGTCACTTCACACCAACATGTTTGGACTTGGATAAGATTTGGATACCTGGCCTAGTGATAAGCAGTTGTTATTGTGGCACGTCGTTGCCGAGCGGTCAAGCGCACCGGACTTTCGCTCTGGCATTTCTGATCAGCAGAGTGTGTGTTCGAGTCCCGGTCGTGACACTTGGGTCCTTAAGCAAGACACTTCACCATTATTGCTTTGTCCTTTGAATGGGATATATGTTGTGTAATACATGTAAAAGAACCCAGTACACTTATCAGTAAGAGAATGGGTTCTGGGGTTCGCTGGGGTTTTTCGGTATGGTTGGCTGAAGATTGTGCCACATGTCTTATAAAAGGATTTGAGAGAATTTGGGAGGAGTAGGGTTAATACAGAACTGATATCATCAGCAGTAATTCTGATTTCTTTTGTGAACTTGAATATAATTATGGTGGCCAAAGAATTTATCTCACCTGTATTTTATGCATGAGGGATCTGGTCACGCCTGGCTGTATACCCACTGGTGTTGCCTTCCCTGAGGTTAAATATGATACAACAATGAAAACATAACCGCTATGTACATGGTGGGTCACTTCATCTAGCACCAAGTATCTCAACTAGTACCTGAAACATAAGCACTTAAATTGGCACAAAGCACCTCAACTTGCACTTCAAGTAGCACCATGCATCTCGACTAGTACCTGAAACATAAGCACTTTAAATTGGCACAAAGCACCTCAACTTGCACTTCAACTAGCACCAAGCATCTCAACTAGTACCCTAAACAAAGCACTTACATTAGCACTTAAATTTGCACAAAGCACCTCAACTTGCACCTCAACTAGCCAAAGTACATCTACTAGTACCTGAAACATAAGCACTTCAATTGACACTAAGCACTTCAACTACCACTAAATACATCAACTAGTTACAACTGCACCAAGTATCTCACTAGTACTTAAACTTGCACCAAGAACATTTAGAACTTGCATCAATTACCTCAATTTACACCTTACTTAGCACATTATTTATGCACGTCCACCACATCTGGCACTTAACACACAAGTAACTGACACCAAGTATCTCAAAGAAGTACTCCAATTTAGCACCTATTAAATTAGTGCCTAAATTTTGTTCCTGACTCACATGTTGATTTAGTACCTCAACTTGAACCTCAGCTGAGTACTACCGGCCTCCTAAGTTACCTTTTTTGAGGTGGATTCTCCTCATGGCATTGATTAGAGATGACTTGCCGACGTTAGGTACACCGATGACAATCACTTTGTATTCCCCCTCCTCCACTCGGTGGTACCTCTCACTATTTTCTATCAGTTCAATAACTCGAGGTATAATCTACGAACCAATAATAATAGTAAATTAATAATAATAATAATAATAACTAGTTCTTATATAGCACATTTCAGAATAACACCTCAATGCGCTTTACATAAGTGCCCTGGTCATTGGGCCAATAACATTCCTTTAATCTTTCTCACCTCCCTGGGGACTATACAGCCCCGAGCTGTCGTGGCACTCCGAAGGCTTTTTCAAACACAATATCAACCTCTACCCTCGCAGGTACTCATTTATACCCCTGGTTGAAGAGAAGCAATTATAGTAAAGTATCTTGCTCAAGGATACAGATGTCATGACCAGGAGTCGAACCCACACCTCGATGACTTAACCATCAGAACTTGAATTCGATGCTCTAAACCACTCGGCCACATGACACCCCATTGTAATTGTATTTAAAGAGGTGGCTCCAACGTCAAATTCATTTTTGTGATGTACTCATTTTCCAATAGATAGAGTCCTCATATATGTAAGGCTGTGCATCCACGGGTAAATTTAGACAAGGGTACCTGAGGTGAATACCGGTCAAATTCAAAGCTGTTTTGTTGAATATCATCGAAAGTCAGGAATGATATATTCACAGTACAAAAATGTACAGACCCATGCAGACCAAAGTGCGTCATTGAATGTTTTAGGATTTTGACAAATTTTAACGTGAGGTTAGAGGCTTGTAATTTTTTTCCCCCATTCATATGAGGACTCTATCTATCTGAAAATGAATACACCACAAAATTGAATTTGACCTTGGAGCCCCTCTTTAAGCGCTTTTACAAGAGAGATCAAAGTGTTGTGCTAGAATAGAAAATTTACTATTAGAGGCATCCTGAATAAGAAGTGTCTAAGACATTTCCTCAAAAACCTGAGAGATGGGACATCCCTGATGTTGATGGGAATGGTGTTCCAAAGTTTGGGATCAGCTATTGAAAAAGATCTATCGCCGAAAGCATTTGGAACTTACAGTAATGCTAAGAAGAAGTTTTTTTCTTTAGGCATTCCGAGTGACCGAGTCCCACCCTTCACTGGTTGATACAAAGTGAGTAGATCATACAAGTATTGAGGAGCAAGACATGATCAGGTTGGCTCAGTGGTTTCTTTCCCTGCCTTTCACCTCTGTGGACCTCGGTTCGAATCCCACCTCAGACCGGAGCTTTGCATGTGGATTGGGTTTTCAGTCCCTTTACCTGATTGCGTGGGTTTTCCCCCCATTAGGGTTTTCCTCCCACATCTAAAACTGAGCATTTCTTCTCGTTTCCTATTCATCCTGTTATTGGCGCTAATTGTGCTGTTGGATGTGTAATCAAATAAATGATTAACGTTCACCCCATTCACAAACTCAAAGAACAATTGCAGATAGATGAACAAAGTGTACACAAACCCTACCATGGGCATTTTCCAAACCTCGGCTGCAACTCCAGGCTCTGTTTGATGTTGAAGCACAGTGCAAAATGCACATTGCTTCAAAATTGATGACGAAGCTGGAGCCCAAGTCAAGGTTTGGAAAAGGCCCCATAAAGCCGTTTTAAGCAGAAAACTATTGCTCAACAAATAAAAAGTGATCAACAGGGAGCCACTCAAAAGTAATATAAATCATATGGCATTTTACGGCGATCCCAAATCCAAAATGTGTGAAATTGCGATTAGATTAAAACCCCCGTGTCCCCCCCAACCCATCAAAATATAACCGCATGTTTTGTATTAATGCAACTGCAGGTCTTGATACAAGTTTTTGTTTCTGAAGCGGATTGCTAGAAAAATGACAAGTTATTCTTCGTACTTACATTTTTAACACTTGGGCTGTTCTGTGTAAGACACTCCGTATACAATACATCTTGTACTCCTTCGTCTTTTAAACGATTACGAATTTTCTGTTACAAAATCAAAATTTGAAATCTTTAGAAAATCTCGTTGTCCTTTCATAACATGACAGACGCAACAAACTAAAATCGTTTTTTTCAAATTCGGCAATGAATAAAAAAAGTTTATCATGAGTGTTTTACCTATACACCGTAGTGTGGTAAGCATTGTATACCATTTTTATCAGAATGATGTCATCAGATGTTTTGGATGTTGACAAACTTTGCACTGGAAGGGTATCGAATACAATGGCAATTTACACCATTTTAACATGAGGTTAGAGACTTGTAATGTTTTCCCCACTCACATGAGGACTCTATCTATTGGGAAATGAGCACACCACAAAATTGAATTGGTCATTTCCCTTCCTCTTTAAGTGCTGCAGGATTATTCTGTTTTAGACTGAAGACTGAAGATCACATATCGGTGTAAGAGTTGAAAAAAAAAAAAATCTTTATCCCTGATGCAATTATTACATCCATTGAAAACAAACCAAAAATATTAAAAATGCAGACGAGTATAAAACTAATATTTTGACATAGAAGAGGCAAGTTTCACAGGCAACTTGGAGGCAACCAACTGCAGTGCATGCTACAGGACCACTTTGGTAGCACACGAGTCTTTTTTTTCAAATAATGTCTACAATCCACAAGAATAATATGTGAACATTACAAATGTGAATGAATTCTCTTCTTGGAGATCGCCTGGAACTTGTTGCCTGTAAATTGCCTCGTGTGACAGGACCCTAAGACCTACAATCCCGGCAATAACTCGTTGGGGCCCCGCCTCCCGGCCCCCGTTCAATGTTGGTTCTCATTGCGCGGTCTCCGTTCCTAACAACATTGAGCGGTTGAACGGGGGAGGGTATATTTATTGTCACATGGCCCAAGCATTTTGGCAGGGATTGTAGCTTTTAACAAATGCTATAAATTTTGAGTGTACCTACACTGGTTTGTTGAGGCGTCGTATCAGCCACATCTTTCTTATTTAATATCAACAGGTGAGGTCTTACATCCAGTACATCACCGAAGATTGGATTCCTCCCTGAAAATGGAATCTTCCCAAGACGAAATAACAAAAAGGTTTGATGAGAAGAGTTGTTTTAAATAAGAACCTCCTCCCGAGTCCATCAGAATCGCTCCAAATTGAATACAGGCTTGAAGCTTTACATTGTTCGGTGATTAATTAAAATGTAAGATTTGAATTTCCTAGCCCTACACAAGACTCTTCCTCTGTGCTGTACACTGATACAGAGTCCTAGATATCAGGGTCCGATTCTGGGGCAGAAACATTTCAAAGCTTCATAACTCAAATCTTACCTGCAAGAAGCCACTAATTCCACTGGATTCACATTCCATGGCAGCATACAATTTTCTGCGGTGGGTTTTGGACAACATATATTCCTCATTAATTTGTCATTTTCGTGAAATAATGCAGCTCTCAACGTTAAACATTTCTGCAGAAACTTTAAACATAGTTTATTACAAAAACCTATGATGCGTGTGAGATTTGAGTAATGAAGCTTTAAAAAATAATTCCGCCCCAGAAACGGACCCTGATATCCAGGACATCACTGTAGTATAATACGAAAGTGAAAGGACGCCAGGGCTAGGACTGGTCCCAACACCAGGACCTGGTAAGATTGATGTTTTACTTCATTAGCCATTTTGAGATATGGTGGACACATTACGAGGGCACCATTTGGGTTTGGGTAAATCTGTTTGTAATTAAACACCCAAACCGAACAGTGCACTCCTACAGTGTCCACCGTATATCAAAAAGGCTAATGGCATCGGCAGTCATGGTTGGCTTGGCTGGGCAGTGCATATACTGGGTCAATTTTTGGCGTGTCGTGGCCGGGCGGTTAAGAGCACCAGACTCAAGCTCTGGTGTTTCTGATCAGCAGAGTGTGGGTTCCAGTTCCGGTCATGGCACTTGTATCCTTGAGCAAGATGCTTTACCATAATTGCTTTGTCCTTCGGATGGGACATTAAGCCGAAGGTCCCATGTACTAGGATTGGTAGTACACGTAAAAGAACCCAGAACACTCATCAAGGAAGAGTAGGGGTTAACCCCGTTTCTTGTTCACATAGCAAGCACCCTTGTATACAGGTTTCCTCAGGCTTGCGAGCTACAGTGATTTAGTTCTCTTATGACGCATCCTTGGTTTCATTACCAGAAAAATATAATATTATTAATATTGAAATCAAGCTAAACCAGGTTGATGACTTGTTATCGTTAGGTTGGGGTTTATAGTAGCAGGGTTAAACCTGAACGTCAAAACCTCCAGTAGACCCCCTTGCATATGATGTCATAGGCTCAAACAGTGCCCTCACTGAGGTCAAAGGAAGACCTGTCATTGGCTGAGAGTTGAGTGTGGTACATACACACGTACACGTTTCCATTGTTTGACCTCAGTGAGGGCGGCCTATGCAAGGGGGGCTAGATACAATCGTTGCAATGTCACTGTCTATTCTAAATAAACATTAATCCCTAACCACCCCAGGCCTGCCAAAATCAAACAGATGGTTTTGTTGGAATTTGGATGGTTTAGTCCTGTGGAGAGTACCCACTAAATCACAGTCCAGAAGCACAGGACCTGTTGGAGTATGATGGGTTGTGTACTGTTCCAAAAAGTAAACTGTGGAGTATGATGGGTTGTGTACTGTTCCAAAAAGTAAACTGCTGGAGTATGATGGGTTGTGGAAGCTTTCTGGTAGAAATGCTTAGGGGGTTAGGGTTAAAGGTATCGTACACGTTTGGTAATGACTCAAAACAAATATTAGCATAAAAACTTACTTGGTAACAAGTAATGGAGAGCTGTTGATAGTATAAAACATTGTAGGAAAGGACTCCCTCTGAAGTAACGTAGTTTTTGAGAAAGAGGTAATTTCTCACTAAAATAATAAAAACTTCTTGCAAGAAGTTTTTATTCCTATTTTGAAAGCACACAAATTTGTACAACAAGGGTGTTTTTTCTTTCATCATTTTCTTGCAACTTCGATGACCAATTGAGCCCAAATTTTCACAGGCTTGTTATTTTATGCATATGTTGGGATACACCAAGTGAGAAGACTGGTCTTTGACAATTTCCAAACGTGTACGATGCCTTTAAAGAACTACATACTCTGGCATCATGGACCTCTATTATGCAGTCAACCGTTCGTAAAGCATTCCTCATTTTCTTCATACCTGCAGATAAAACACATGACCCAAAAACAAACACTATCAATAAGCATTTGCACCAGGGGTTAACCACGACTCATTTTGTGATTGAGTGATTACCAGTTAAAATAGATATGATTTATACCTCTTGCCATGTGCGATGGGAACCAGTGAGTCAGATCTTTACTTCCAAAGGTAAAGACGTCGCGGAAGATGCGCTGACCTTGCCTAGTTCGTCCTGCCATTGTGAAGAGCAAAGCCTAAGTAACGTCTAGACACACCTCCTTCTCATCCATAGACATTAATGTCCGATATCCTAGGTTTATAAATAGAACAAAACTACTGTCTGCACATTAATGTTCTTCATTGTGTTCTTCATACATGTGGTTAATATTTAGATCTGCGATGGCGCTCAGTATTTAAAACTGATGATTGGATGATTGATAAGTTTACATTCCTTTTATTGTTTTATGTAAGACAGGAACCGCCACACCATGCTGAGTGATGCTATGCTGGCAACACTTTGGGAACAAGTTGAGTTTCCCCAACTCAACTGACCCTACAAACTGGGGTTTACTGCAGCCCTACTTCATTAAGGCCATGTGATTGTCGTACAAGAAGAAGTGTATTGGCACTGTTTTGGGGCTACGATTATCGCAGCTAAAATTCTGAAAGCCATGACAAAAGAGAATAAATCGTCTATATAATTAGTGCATATATCATAACTTCCCTCACACATCAAATGGGATGTAAATATTATTATAATAAAAAATATAGAGTACGTACATAAATGAGAAACATTCCAATCGTGGGTTCTTTCTTTCTCCAAGGTATTAATCAGGTTTGGAGATTGGACACACACACAAAACAGTAGACACAACAAAACGGAATCCAAAACATATCAGAATCAGGGAAAAAGTTTACTTCAAAATACCTCACACTCGACTGAAACATCTAACTAATGAATTGATGGCTCTTGGCTTGCAGTCTTGGTAGAAGAAAAAATTAGAATGTCATCGAACGCCACACGTCGTCCGTTTACAGAAATAAGATCGTGCAAGTTCGGTGTACCATGGATGTACTGTAAGGGTAAAACAAGTTATATTCTTTATCCCCGATGCAAAATTAACATATATTTAAACGTGCATGATTCCGCAAGTTATATTCTTTATCCCCGATGCAAAATTAACATATTAAACGTGCAATTCCGCAAGTTGATCTTCATGTGCGGATGTCATGTGCGAGTCATGTGTTTCGCTCTCTGTGATAAACAAGCGCCCTCTCTTGATTGGGAATGAAAAGGAGGAATCCCCCCCCCCCCCCAAAAAAAATGCCTTAAAGGTATCGTACACGTTTGGTAATGACTCAAAACAAATAATAGCATAAAACTTACTTGGTAACAAGCAACGGAGAGCTGTTGATAGTATAACAAATTGTAGGAAACGACTCCCTCTGAAGTAACGTAGTTTTTTAGAAAGAGGTAATTTCTCACCGTCCTAAAATAATAAAAACTTCTTGCAAGAACTTATTCCTATCTGAAAGCACACACATTTGTACGAGAAGTGTTTTTTCTTTCATCATTTTCTTGCAACTTCGATGACCAACCAATTGAGCCCAAATTTTCACAGGCTTGTTATTTTTTGCATATGTTGGGATACACCAAGTGAGAACACTGGTCTTTGACAATTTCCAAACGTGTACGATACCTTTAAAGGAACATTACAGGATTGGTTTTTGCTAACAAACCAGTTGCTGGCAGTGTAAGCACTTTATATAATCCACCATACATAAACTGACAAACCTGTAGAAGTTTGAGATCGATCGGCCATCTGGGTCACGAGAAAATAGTGAAAAACCGATTACATTTGCATGTGTTATACAATGCATAAAACGCCCATGAGCGATAAACTCCAATCGGAAATTAGTTTTATTTATTTCTCATCAAATATGGCATTTCAGACAGAAATATTTCTATGGATGATTTCTACTATCATCATCATTAGACCGTGTAAGTTTTATGTAAATCTGTGATCTTAAAGAAAATTTTAATTACCAATTCTGTAACGTTCCTTGTGTGCTTCACTACGCACATGACGCATGAGTTCAACTTTTATTCAGTGAATTCCTTTCAAATAAAATTCGGTTTGTTATTCAGTTACTGAGCGAGCAGCCTTCAATCGAACCTACATTCGTGAAGGATGGAAGAATCTATTGAGGCATGAAAAACGAATGTCAAACCATCGTCAAACGGCATTGAATTTCTTTATACAAATTGAACTAGTTGAATTTCATGGCTCTATGATAATACACAGTGAAGGACTTTGAAGAAATACTTGCAAATAATAATCAGAAATGCTATGCTAGAATAGGCGTGTATGTGGGCCAGGGTTACTGTAGTGTTGTATAGAAAGGAAAATCAGAAGGTTCCCGGACCAAAGTGTTCTGTACCTCTCCATGTACCAACAGACAACTGATCACAGCTTCGTTCGCTGAGCTTACGGTATAATTAATCATTGCTCACTTTCTACGGAAGATCTGTGTTTTAAGTAAAAAAAAGTGAAAGCTAGTCAGGTTTTGAATATCGGCTAACAGGGAAAAAAAACCTATAGTTCTTGTTGATGTTGTGAGTCAATTCATTTGAACCGGTGTTACCTTCCTCCTTTAGTGACACAGCTACATTCCACTGTAGGCCTACACACAGGGAGGCCGCGGGGGATCGAGTGGACTACGTGGGATTACGGTGAGGAACCACCCCCTTTCAAAACTACTGATAGGACTCATAGTACATCGCTCGGTTGTTAAAACAAAATTGAAAATAATTATTTAAAAGTGCCTTCTCATCATTGCAAAAATGACACATTTTGAATTGTGTATACAATTGTCAAAGAGCTATTTGTATTACTAGATATCACACTTTTTATGTTTCTTTATATGACGCTTCAAATCAAGACGACAGAATGGCATCGACTTATAAAACTGAGCAGGAATACAAGACGGAGATGATTGGGTGTCCACCTCGGGTGCTACCTGTAGACGGAGAGACTGCATTGTCACTCGTCCACCCAGACATCATTGCGCAGTAAGTTGCTTTTTTCCCACTTGCAAAAATAAGAAGAAGTAAAAAACGAAAGAAAAAAAACATCTCTAAACTATGTGAAAATTATGCAGAAAACACCTATCAGGCTTAAAACATAATTACTAATTATTCAAATTTTTACGGTATGAAGTAATGGGCAGTAAATGTCAATGACGTTTCAAAGAACCCTAACAAGTGTATGTGCAAAATCATGAACTAATTTCCCGGGTTTTTTGACATAAAAACACCAGTTTACAACTAAAAGCTGATAGAGAATAAAGTTTGTTCGGAACCTTTTGAGAAACAGTGTTTCCATCTTAATTAAATTCCCATAATTGAATTGTCAAAATCTCGGTGTAAAAAAAATCGCTTTCCCATGCCGGGAATCGAACCCGGGCCGCGTGGGTGAAAACCACGAATCCTAACCACTAGACCACATGGGATCTTGGTCTTTTCGGAGAAAAAAGCGGTATTGTACCATTGATTATTCCACATCCACGTTATTCAGTTGGCCACTTCTTTCATATTCAGACCTTAAAATATAGAGTGCTTTTGTTTTTTTTAACAGAAATTACTGCTGTGGATTGCGGTTTCCTCACCTCCTTAATGGATTACGTGTGTTGAGTCTTGGGTGTGGCTCTGTTCGAGATTGCTTTGTTTTGAGCAAGCTGATTGGTCAGACTGGAGAAGTAGTGGGCGTGGATCCGAACGAGCGCGTGGTGTGTACTGTTGTTCCTTTGCATAGAGCACGTAGTATTTGTATTACGTGTACATGTAAGTACATGTACGTGTACATGTACATGTACGTGTACATTGTACACTTCCAGTGCACAAGTGGGTGTGTGTACTGTGTGCGTGTATGTAAATGGCGGGATGATGTACATGTACATGTACAGTATGTGCGCTGCATGTGAAAAAGCACGTGATGATACGCTTAGTGAGGTTTTTTTTGGAGGCGGGGTTATCCTATGAGTGTATTATTCCATTGGCTATTGTAATTTGGTATTTGAAAAACCCAACTATTATAATTCTGCAACGATTTGAAGAACTATCGACCCATTTCTAATACCTCATTTCTGTCGAAATTACTGGAGAAAATTGTGTACAAACGTCTTATTCACCACGTTTCTTCTAACAATCTTGACAGTCCACTCCAATCTGCATACAAACGCAATTACAGTACTGAAACAGCGCTGCTCCTTGTGCAGAATAATATTCTCCGTGCCATTGATTGCAAGAAGGCGGCATTGCTCGTCATGCTTGACTTGTCATCGGCCTTTGACACGTTGGACCAAACCATACTTCTTAACAGGTTGAGTCAACTTTATGGAGTCCGTGATGCGCCCCTGTCCTGGTTCACCAGTTATTTCCGTGACCGTAAGAACCGTGTCCGCATCGAATGAACCCTGTCTGATGAAACCCAGGTTGAATTTTGGAGTTCCCCAAGGTTCTGTGCTTGGGCCTGCACTCTTCGCATACTACATCAAACCAGTCGCTAATATCATTAAGCAGTACAACATATCCTTTCACATAGTATGCAGATGACATACAGCTCTATACTTATTTTAACCCTGCTATTCCTGGTGAGTCCGCCACTGCTCTTAAAAACCTCTCTCGATGCATTTCTCATTTACAACAATGGATGGCTAGCAATATGCTGAAGCTAAACAGTGACAAAACTGAGTTCTTTGTTGCAGCTTCTCCACGTGTCCTAAATCGACTTGAAGACACTCTTACACTCAATAATTATTGGCTCGACGAAAATCTCAGCCGCCCGCAAGGTGAGAAACCTGGGCGTTTTCTTCGACTGTTCATTTTCTATGTCCAATCATGTCTCATCCATCTGTAAGTCTGTTAATTTTCATCTACGTAACCTCTGGCGTATTCGTAAATACATTGACCATGACACATGCCATCATGTTGTCCGTTCCTTTATAACATCCCGGTTAGACTATTGCAACTCTCTTCTTTTTGGTATAACTCAAGGTGAAATACACAGACTACAAAAACTGCAAAATCGCGCAGCGAGACTCATTTTCTCTGTCAACTGCTCTGTGGATGCTACTTCTTTAATTTCCAAACTTCACTGGTTACCCATCAAGAAGCGTCTATCTTTCAAACTTCTCCTCATGGTTTACAAGTGCTTGCACATGGTGTTTCTCCCCCTTACTTATCTGATTTACTCACTTTGTATCAACCAGGCAGAATAGGACTCCGATCTTCTGACGATAAACTTCTTCTTCTGTCCATTCCTAGAGGTTCGAAATCTCTTGGGGATAGATCCTTTTCTGTAGCCGGCCCCAAACTGTGGAACTCTATCCCAATCAATATCAGGAATGCTCCTTCTACCGCCATTTTCAGGAAACGTCTTAAAACATTTTTGTTCTCGTAACCCCCGTCTTTGTATATTTTGTTTCTCGTCTTATTCTGTTCAGCGCTTTGATCTTTTTGTAAAGGCGCTATATAAACACCTTTTATTGTTATTTATTATATGTGTACAGTGTATACCGACTATTACTGGATTTGATTTGATTTTTTGTAGGTTTCTTTTGGTCGGAAGTTTTTAGACTACCACCTCAATGCCGTCGGTTACCCCGAGAATAACGTAAGATTCCTCCAGGGTGAACATCACGACCTCCTCGGTGCTGGTCTCAAGAAAGACTACTTTGATCTCATTTGGTAAAATTAAATCGGAAGGAAAAACTGTTTTACTTTTTACACAATGTCATTCTTACGGAAGCGCTTAATGGACTTTGAGAGGGCGAGAGAAAAAGAAGTTCATAATTATGACTTATCTCATCTCATATCTTTATCTTATGAATTAGTACAAGTCATATGACTTACCGCGTATCTCATATCTCATAAGTCATAATTGTGACTAACTAAAAATAGCATTGAGATATAAGTCATAATTATTATGAGATTTAACTCAGTAATATGGACATTATTTTTCTTTCTCTATGTCCCGGCCCGCTTCCGTACACTCTCGACCCTCCATGTTTTTAAAATAATTGAATCCCAACAAGTTAAAGTGTGGTAGTCTACTTTCCATCCAATGTGAAAAAACTGTGATTTTGTTTTTCATAATTATGTGTATAGCTTTAACACTGTTATCGGTCTCACACCCAACGCGAATGCAATTCTTGGTCAGTTGGAGGAGCTTCTGAAGACGGGTGGTGAAGTATTTTTCACTGAGATGATCGCCAGCTCCAGAGTGGGGGAAGAAGTGAAGAAGGACCGGTCACTGTGGGGCAAGTTTATCTTAGGGTGGGATAAAACGAGGGGCGTGGATTAGGATGATAAAGAGGGATGGAGTGATTCTGGCATTTCGAAGATTAAAATCTTACTTTATGAAGATTTTTTAAGTGTTGTTTGAAGCTTTGCATGGTTTGGATAAATAAGAGGTAACTAAAATAAATAGTAAACTTGCGGGTACAACCATGTGTAAAAACTCTTTTGTGGGAGTGTTGGCTCTGAAAAGAGCCGGTGGGGTCTCGACGTTTCGAAAAGTATACGCTGCTCGTCTTCAGAGACAATACTCCCACAAAAGAGTTTTTACACATGGTTGTACCCGCAAGTTTACTATTTATTTTAGTTACCGCTTATGAAGATTTGTGTTTGTTTTGATGATTTTTCCAACAAGGGAACTCGGCAAAGCTCCCACAAGGGAATATAAACGCCATGCCAGCAAAATTAACAGCCAAACAGCCATTTGCTCATCACATACATTGGTTTAACGTCTATAATTATGAATTGCACAAATTGATAAATTGTGATTCAGTTACTAGCTAGACGAACTTTATTGTGATATCTGGTTAGCTTGGCCGGATTAAAACCCACACTGTGATTGCAAGTGCTGCACTTGAACACCGTCAGGAAACATGATTTGTAATCAGGGTTATAGCTCTTCACTCGAAGCTTTTTTCTAGAGGTTGGAAAAATAACAAGTATTTTTGACTCGAGCGGGTAAATGATTCTACAACTTTGAAAAAAGAAAAAAGTAATTAATTTTACTCAAGATGTGTTTCTAGTAAAGTTTGCTGCTCCGTTGAAAGCATTGTTTTGTGAAAAAGAGATTTATCGCATTGGTTGTGTCAAAATCTTCCGATTTCTAACTTTTGGCTTCCTCGGAAACTTCTCTCTTTCCATTTATAGCTGAAGGTCTTGCAGGAGCGTTTTACTGGGATGACCTCGCCAGCTCAGTCCGTAAGTTTGGGTTCTCCAGCCCTAGACTTGTCCATGCCACTGCTATGAGGATCAAGGAAGCAAAACTGGACCAATTTATTGGTGAGGAAAAGTCAGGTGTTCGATATCCAATGAACCACACATAATAATACTGTTGACTGATAAACTTTACGTTTTCAAAATGCTCTTGACCCGATTTGCATGATGACGTAAATCTTTGTGGCGCCATTTTGGGTGAGTCAGTTTGTTAGTTTCGTGAGCATTTTAGGCGACGTAAGCGCTTACAATTTTTACACGTTCACATTTTTACACTTAAAACAAGAAAACACCTCCTAAAATGGCAGACAGTCGATGTAACTTATTTGAAAGAAAAGCAACTTTAATTCGATTGTGGTTTTTTTTTTTTTTTTTTTTTAAAGGCGGGGTCAAATATTCGATGGCAGCTTACCGGATGTTCAAACTTCCAACGAAAACTAGCCACGAGCAAGATGAGGTGATGGTCTACACTAACCCGACAGAGGGCGATGTATCAATGAACGTCATTAAGTTTGACGCAAGCAACAGTTTCAAGGTATTATGCTTTTATTAAAACAATTATTGTTCAGTATTTTTGCAATGGATTTTGGGGTCAGGATAATTTCCGGAAAATTTCCTGAAACTTTTAATTGCCAATAAATTATTTTAATACCCATACAAAATTATAATCTAGACCTTTCTTTAAAAAAAATACATCCCACACATTATAGAAATTGTATACGTTTGGTTATTGGAACCCACTGTTTGTTTCAATCATATATAGTTGTGGCTATATACCATAAAACCGTAACCCGTTAAAATTTCATTTTAACTAAAATAGCTGGTAGCGTTTTTGAGATATATTGCCGAAAATCTGGAGTCCACGCAGGAAGAATAATCTGCAATTGGAATACACAATCCGAGAAACGTTTCTGACAGAAACGCTTCTCAGATTCAATTTTGTTTTGATAAAAAATGATATCTTTTTCCATAACCACATTACTTCAAAGTGAAATGTTGTACTTTGTACAAGTAATTTTAATTTTATGAGTAATTACCAAACGTATACAGACCCTGTATAATTAATGTATAGAGAATTTCGATTTGGAAATAAAGTTGTATTTCTGTAATTTCTTAGACCGGGGAGCCCGTGCGCATTGATAAAGAAATGACTGACATCTTGATGAGTTCACGCTATTCAAGCGTTTTCACCAAAACAAAAGATTCCACTAAAGAAATTCTGAAGGTTAGTAATAATACGATATTCTAATAAGCGTTCACACTTGTTATAATAATTTGATTTTGTCTTTATGCAGGTTACATTAAAGAGTGATTGTTATGATAACCTTTTGACCATTATAATTATCATGTTTTGTTTGTTCTCTTTGCAGCAGTGTCCAATGAATCCTTTTGAATTTTGCTAAATTCATTTTCATGGTTGCAGTCTTCGCTTTTTGTTCGTGATGATTGAATAAGAATAAAACTCCGCTGCTTTGAAAATGTCTTCACAGAGGTTTGAATGAAGATCTCTGTAATGCATCGGATTTAAAAATAGTTGCAGACAGCATTCATTTTTTGTGTGATCAATTACTATAATACATGAAATAACAAACCTGTGAAAATTAGGGCTTAATCCATTGTGAGAGCCAGGAGAAAATAGTGAAAAACCTGCACAATTTTCAGCATTTATTGTCCTAACTTTTGGTTGTTACAACCGAAATCAGCAGTTTTCAGGTACATTTTTATTAAATATAACTTCATTTTAGAGGGAAATTTTTCACAGCAAAAAATGTTTCTAGTATGAACTTCATAATCAGCCAGCTTTCAGACTAAAATTAAACACATATGTTTTTATCCTTACCAACCGTAAAAGTCTAATTCGTTAAAAAATGTGTTCAAAGTAACATTCAGTATTGATAGTTATGAGTCAAAGTATCTTCGTCCAAAGTATATAAACAAGATATAAACGTAATCAAGAAGAATATTAATAACGAAAAGTTACCGGAGTAAGGGCGTAAGGAATTAATGTACAAAATTGTTTCAAGACAACTGAGTGTGAAAGTTTGATCAATTTTCTGCCATTCATTAGCCATCATAGGAAGGTCAAATTCTGCAATGGATTGGGAAAACATCTCTATGGGGTAAATCTACCAACAAAATTATAACAGTAATGTTACATTTTTTGTCGGAGGCCATTTTGATTGCTTACGGCCTTTTATTACTGGAAAAAGTACTTTGTGTGCCTGGAAGAAGAGCGTAGAGCCTTACGCCATTCTTCCAGGCACACGACGTTGGCGTGTCGTGGCCGAGCGGTTTAGTGCATCGGACTCAAGTTCTGGTTGCCGAGTCATCAGGGTGTGGGTTCGAATCCCGGTCATGACACTTGCGCCCTTGAGCAAGACATTTAACTACAATTGCTTCTCTTCACCCAGGGGTATAAATGGGTACATCTGAGGGCAGAGATTGTTCTTGTGATTGAGTTAGCTTAGTGCGCTACATTACTTGGCAGCACAGGCTGTATACTCCCGATCCGCAGGGAGCTGAGATGGTTTTACCAGTGACCAGGGGTAATTTAACGTTCGAAGCACAATGATCACTCTTTGGAATTGCGCTATATATGAGTGGATATTATTATATATTATTATAACGAATTATTATTTTAAACGCACGATCGTCCAGTGTACTGACTCTCGGTGTTCGGCGCTAAAGTACCGGTAGGCATGTAGGTTAAACGCATCGTACACGTTTGGTAATGACTCAATGATATTAGCATAAAAACTGACTTGGTAACAAGCAACAGAGAGCTGTTGATAGTATAAAACATTGTAGGAAACAACTCCCTCTGAAGTAACGTAGTTTTTGAGAAACAGGTAATTTCTCACTAAAATAATAAAATTCTTGCAAGAAGTTTTTATTATTCTATCTGAAAGCACACAAATTTGTACAACAAGGGTGTTTTTTCTTTCATCATTTTCTTGCAACTTCGATGACCAATTGAGCCCAAATTTTCACAGGCTTGTTATTTTATGCATATGTTGGGATACACCAAGTGAGAACACTGGTCTTTGAAAATTACCAAACGTGTACGATGCCTTTAAGGCAATATGAACTCAGTTGAATGAAGGGGACGTTTTGAACTTAATCATCGGCGTTTTATTTTATTTTTTATTTGTTTTATTTTATATTTTTATCTTTTTTTGTTATTTATTTAAATTGTATTATTAGTTTACTTTTTGGGGCGTGTGTTAAAATTTAATGAATACTACAATTCAAACAGATACCTCACTTGTTCATGACCAAGTCATTTGAGCTTTAGAAGGCTATTGACGACCAATACGGTTTTCTCAAAGAAATAATTTAGAGTTTTAATTTTTAAACTTTTATCATTACAAATGATTATATATAACGCAATAACATTTTAGAACTCTATGTAGTAGTCTATTTTAATTCAATAAATCCAGCAGGTTTATGAATGAGTGTTGAAGAAAAGTGATGTAAATCTTATTCAAAGTCCCTTGGTGGTGCAACCCTTTTGTCGCTGCTTTCGATCGAATCGAAGTTAATTATGTAATACATGAAACGCGAGAGGGCGCTCTACCATTCGCGTATTATTTTGCCCGACTTGCTTTACTTTTCGACTCACGTACGTACGGACGTTCAGATTCTAGGTAGGATTATAATCTGATGGTCGCCAGAACAGACAAACCATGGCTGATTGTGATATCCACGATAATGTCAAAGAATACTACGGCAATGTCATTCAGAAAAACACAGATCTACAGACAAATGCTTGTAAAGTAGCGGGATCAGCAAAACCACCGTTGAGTGTGAGGAAAGCTATCGCAAGCGTTCACGATGAGATTGTTGCAACGTAAGTTAGTTTTATTTAGCCTACAACCAACTGTGTATGATCATGATGGCTAACCTGGCTGGAGGGTTATGGGTCAACTCGGTCCGTAGTCAACTCGGTCCGAAGTCAACTCGGTCCAAAGTCAACTCGGTGCGATGTCATATCGGTCCGAAGTCAACTCGGTCCGATGTCATTTCGGTCCGAAGTCAACTCGGTCCGAAGTCAACTCGGTCCGAAGTCAACTCGGTCCGAAGTCAACTCGGTCCGAAGTTAACTCGGTCCGAAGCCAACTCGGTCCGAAATTGTTAACAAGTACCGTAGGAGGTCCTGTTTTCAGGGCGTCCCTGAAATCGATGCAAATCTTTTACCTCTCTGCGCGCGATGTAAACAGTCCCTAGATACAATTTTTGTGGTTTGACTTGCCAAGCAAAGAGTCTCCTCTCCTTTGACCAAAACTTAGAATTATGTGAGGCTCCACTGGCAAGTTGCACTTGTATTGCAAAAAGTTGTGGTATTTTAGGCATTTCTACAAGGTACAAAAATATGTCATACTGTCGGGGCCATAAAAAAAAATTTGCCCGTCGAAAAAGTTTCATCGAACAATTTTTCAATTCACAATTCACGATGATAAAATCACGTGACTTAAAATTCTGCTGAGCATTCTGGGGAAAAAAATACAGAGGCTTAAAGAAGCCATATGCCTTATATCATTTTCTAACAGTCTGGAGAATTTTTTTTTAAACCCTCATATCATTTATTAATAATAACATTAAAATTTAAACATTGGCTTGGTGATTCAAATATCACTGTTTATTGATATGCTTTATTATAAATGTTAAGAAACATAAAAAGATTCAAAACTTTTAAAAAAATCAGATTTGAAAGCCAAGACTTATTGACACTTTTATTATTTTTTTATTTTTTTTTAGTTTTTGCAAATTACCATCGTAATTTTTAAAATTAAATAAAAAATATTTAGAATAAAACAAAGACAACTGCTGGCTATAGAGTCATACACAACATCTCACAGAACACTTGAAGTCACTGCAGATGGTTCTTCTGCGTATGGCTTCACCAGGACACCATACTTTCTTGTTTGCCTCGAAAACAGGTCAAACTCAAAACACGGGACGCTATTGAAGTCATCGAAGATCGGTGCGTGGTGTGAAAGTTTCAATGTCTATCAAGTTTTAATATATTTTTACATACTTCTTATAAACAAAGGAAGGTAATTAGGGCATCAGTTGATATATGGCATCATTATTTTTTTTTCAATTCAAAGAAAAAGGCATAGTACATCGAAAACCGGACACGGGAGGATATCATAATTGTGTGCTTACTATGTAATCTCATAAATTAAAAGGGCCTAATAATCAGCGTTTAAAAAAGAAATCTTTTGCAGTTAGTGTAGGCCTATGACTTTTTTATTCCGAGAAAAAGGAGATAAGTGTTGTAGAACTTCTACTCCAGTAAATTAAAACACATAAAATAAATAATGTAGGACAATTATCAATTAAGGAAAATGTTTGATTGAAAGTATATCATGGTAGCATAAACAAAACTTCCAAGTAAAATTACTCTAATAATAAATAATAGTAAATAAAGAATGCCAAATCTATTCTATGAGAAATTTTTCATAAAAATTTAGAACCATAAAGAGTATGTTTGGTTGTCCAATTTAACTGAACTTAATTAGGCCTATCATTATATAATAAAAAAAGGTATAATGTAAAAGATACAAGTAAAATTCCCCTTTGTAATAAATAGTAGAACTTTTCAACCATACAAAAGAAAAAAAAATTCTTGAACAAACTGCAAAGGAAAGTTCATTTTCAAACATTTTGTTTAACTTCAGTTACCTAAATTATGCTTTAAAAAGTTGTCTTTTTTAAACGCTGAATATTTTTAATTTCTGAGATACAGCATCCGTCAACCACTTTATTTAATTTTTTGGACCGAGTTGACTTCGGACCGAGATGACTTCGGACCGAGATGACTTCAGACCGAGTTGACTTTGGACCGAGTTGACTCGGACCGAGTTGACTCGGACCGAGTTGACCTCGGACCGAGTTGACCTCGGACCGAGTTGACCTCGGACCGAGTTGACATCGGACCGAGTTGACCGGTACCCGTTTAGTGTACAAAATGTTACACTGGGCTAACCAGAAGAGGACAGAATGAACTAAGAATGAAAACTAAGGACATAAATTATATTATAGTCAAGTTTGTGGGACAGACTAAGCCCCACTTCTGTGGCCAAGATCTGAATCCTCTTCTTGGCCACAGAGAAGTCATGGAAGTGGGGCTAGGAAGTGGTCATTTTTGTCACTGATGGTTGGGGGGGGCAAAGGAAGGAACCGTGGGAATAGATTGGGTGGTCAGAGGATGAAACATTTGCAGGACTGTGCCATGGGGGTATTGATGACATTTTTATCGGGGAAGGGTGGCTAACAAGGTAGTCGGTGAGGGAGAGAATCTTAGCTTACAATCTCACCAAGGACCTTCACCCAGCCCAGCAGTAACCCCCACAATGCATGAAACTGTTATTATTGCATTTATTTTAAAATTTATTGAAAGAAAACAAATCTGCTCATTCTTTTTTTGTTAAAAGCCCACTGACTAAGTAACTTGGTCTTCCTACACTTGAATGATCGTCTTTTGATTTGACAGCTGAAATGATCCTTCGCAGGGCCAGGGGGCAACTTTTCTTAGGGGGCAACTTTGCTGGGGGAGAGATGACTGGCATCCCCTGGAAGATCATGAATGAACCATGTGGAGATACCTGACTATCTGACTTCAGTTGTCCTATTAACTCGTTCCACAAACAAGGGGCCATAGCAAAAAGCTTTATTAGAAACAGCACTGCAGACTCCATGTCAGGAAATTCAGCTTCTCACATCAAGTGGTAGCCAACCCCACACCCGTCCCCCACTAAGTACTACTGATGAGTGTGGCCATAGAGCAAGGGTATGACAAAGGACGGTTCATCCTTCACCACACTGTTGGGGGCTAATTGAGTTGTTGACGATTGGAACAACTTGCAAAATGAAAATGTCTCATTCTTAAAGGCACTGTACACGTTTGGTAATTACTGAAAATATATATTAGCAGAAAGAGGTAATTTCTCACTAAAATAATAAAAACTTCTTGCAAGAAGTTTTTATTCTTATCTGAAAGCACACAAATTTGTACAACAAGGGTGTTTTTTCTTTCATCATTTTCTTGCAACTTCGATGACCAATTGAGCCCAAATTTTCACAGGCTTGTTATTTTATGCATATGTTGGGATACACCAAGTGAGAAAACTGGTCTTTGACAATTACCAAACATGTTCAGTGCCTTTAAAGCAAGTGAGCCTACATGTACAAGGGTTAAACCAATCATCTTATGTGCCTTTAATAACAGGTTCTATGGATGTGGTTTGACCATTCCAAGCCATGTTGAAGGGCTAAGAGTCTTAGATCTGGGATCTGGTACTGGCATGGATTGTTTTGCCATCAGCAAGCTGGTTGGAGAAAATGGATCAGTGGTTGGTGTTGATATGACTGACAATCAGGTAAAACTGAACTTGTGTTTGGTGAACAAACATCAAAATTACAGCCCCCCCCCCAAAAAAAGCATCAATATTTCAGTATTTTCATGGAAATGTAACCTAATTTTATGAATTTTATTTGGGTTTTGTTGACGGATATTGGTACCCCCACATGGTACTGATTTCCAATCAACCCTTCATGTATTTTTTGCCCCTGACCGAAAAACAAAACAAAACAATAAGCCATAATTTGCCAGTGAGATTTGAATAACTTCTGGTACAATTACTTGTTTAGTCACAAGTTACCGCTTAAATTTGAATTCCTCAGACTATAGAGACAGTTGCTATGTCACATGATAAGGGCCAAGTATTTTTGCGTAGGTGAGTAACAGACGGCAAACACACACACAATTTTGAATTAATACTCATTACCCATGGCACAGTGGTAGCAGGGTAAAATTGCTCATCTGGAGGTTGCGATATAGGATCCCACAATTTGACATAGCAACTGTCTCCGTAGTCTGAGGACTTCAAATTTAAGCAGTAACTTCTGACTAAACAAGTCATTGCACCAGACATTATTCAATTCTAACTCGCAAATGGCTCATTTACCACAAACCCTGTTAAGGACAGTAAATCCAAAGAAGAAGCAAATTAGACCGACCCTATTTCAAATGGTATGGGAATCCCCTTGTTGATTGGTAAACAAGAGGATTGGACTGAATTGACTCTTGCCCGAACCACTTATGTATAACATTTTTTACTATCAAGTACTGGCCACAAGGGAAACTGATTTGGATGAATTTTTAGTTAATTTTGGGTCGAACAAAGAAAAACTGACCTCCTTTAAATATATCTTTGTTCGGGGGTGCCAGTTAGAAGCCATTCAACATGTAACTGCCGTAAGGGATCACCGAGGTGGCAGGTTAAAATCCCGATCTAGTCAATTCTTCTTTGTTCAACCCCATTTTTTTGTTTATACTAAACTACATACATATACATGTACTCCTTAGCTGGCAATGGCAAACAAGTTTGTGGACTACCACACAAAGGAATTCGGGTACAGCAAGAAGAACGTGGAGTTTGTCAAGGGCTACATCGAGAAACTCGGAGAAGCTGGTCTGCAAGACAATCAATTTGATCTCATCGTGTAAGTACACCTTTCAGAAAATAAAAAATTCCATTCTTTTTACATGTTCTTCCATAACAGACTATCTAGAAGATTATCTCACAAGGATTTAATCACAAGACGCTCCAGGGCTCAAAATTAACACTGGACCGCAGGCCCGAGGCCAGTACTTTTAACGTTGCGCCAGTAAAATCACGACCGGACAAGCCCGGTGGTCTTGTGTTTTTCAATTGACTATACCTCATTGTGTAATATCTTCTCTGTGAAAAATGTTGACAATGAATCTGATATATCTTTCAATTCTGTTGAGTATCTAAGTAGCATGACAAATGAGATAGATCTTCTCTTAGCGCTTGTTCAACTCATTTTGAATCTGGTCTTGTAAAATAAATTTTGGTCCAGTAAAAATGTTGAACTACATGCCCTGCAGTCTTGTGGATTTTCCCCAAAAAATTTGAGCCCTGCTCTTCTTGGATTTTTTTTCAGGTCAAACTGTGTTGTGAATCTGTCTCCAGATAAGAAGGCCGTCTTGAAGGAGGCGTATCGAGTTTTGAAACCGGGCGGGGAGCTGTACTTCAGTGATATTTACACCAACAAAGTAGTCCCAGAACACCTTCAGAAAGATAAAATGCTGTGGGGTGAGTGCTTCCAGTCGTAGGGTTAAAACCAGGGTCCAATTTCATAGACCTGCTTAAGCAGAAAATAATGCCTAACAATTGTTTGCTTAGCAGAAATGAGCAGGATACCTGTCACAAATTGTAAATGTGACATGGTAGTTTGGCTGGTAACCTTATCCTGGTAAGCATAATTTTGTTGTGCTTGGCTACTTGTTGTGCTTAAGCAGCTCTATGTAATTGGGCCCTGTTGTACATAACCAAGCAGAATATTAATAATGGTAACACTAGACATTTATATAGCGCATTATGCAGGAGCCTCTATGCGCAACACAAAACATAAAACAATGAAATGAAATATTTAAAACAATTTGTTGCAAAAATGTAGATTCAAACAAATAAGTCTTTAAAAGTCCCTCTGAAATCTGAAGAGAGTCGGCTTGAAGAGGTAAGTCGTTCCATAACAAAGGTGCAATGAAGAAGAGGGCTCTTTGACCATAGTGGAAAAAGTAGTCTGAGTCAGTAGGGATAGGCCAGCAGAACGAAGAGGACGAATAGGAATATATTTATGGAGAAGATCAGATATAGTCAGGCCATGATGAGCTTTGAAAATAAAGTAGCATTATACATTTGGTAATGAAAGGTAAGCCGCCTTGATCGGTCAGGAAGTTGGAGATTCTAAGAAATACCTTTTTTCCTGTCTCTTTTTGAGAACAACTTTTCAAGGATTTAGCCTGAATTTGAGTACGGGTAAAGTGTACAGGTTGTCCAAAATTGCTGTAAAGTAAAAATTAGTTTGGGGTTGAACAAAGAAAAATTGACTAGAGCAGGATTCGAACCAACGGCCTTCGGATTAACGTGCCGGCGCTCTACCAACTGAGCTTTCTAGCCCTATGTTGATGGTCTCCCTATTTTGTCAATATCTTTGTTCGGGGGTGCCAGTCAGAAGCGATTCAACCTGTAACTGCCGTGTAGCCAGGGATCACACCCAAGTTTAATGATACAACCTGGGAAGCGGCAGCCAGGGGATCACCTTAAGGGGATGTGACTTTTTGAAATAAAAATTAGGGCGTTAAAGTTGGTGCAATTATTTTACTTGGGACTGTTGTCATGATCATAGCAGGCCTATCGCTATACAAAGAATTTTGAACTCTAACCCATCGTGCTGGAAGTCACATCACAATATAATAATGACGGCACCCTTTGTGATGTGACGGGGTTAGAGTTCATAACTCCATGGTCAGCCACGGGCCTGCTAGATCATGACGACTGTCCCCCCATTAATGAAAGATAAGTCAGGTAGGCCATCCATGACTACTGGTTGACATTTGATGTTACTGTTTGGTTTTAGGAGAATGCATATCAGGGGCTATGACTTGGCAGGACTTGGTGAGCTTTGCGGGGGAGGTTGGTTTTGCGACACCACGCCTGGTCTCGTCCACCATTATTGAGGCAGGCAGTGAAGCCGTTGCAGCACCATTAAAGGAAGGTATGTTACGTCAAAACCCAGTCAGATATTTTGTTGTCTCATGTGCATGAGTCTTTAGAATATCCAAAGGGCAAAATGCTGGCTACTCTGGGAAATCAAGCTTTTTATTCAGCAGCACCTCATCTATGGAACAACTTGCCATCTCATATTCGTATACTGCATTCTCAAAGTCTTTTTAAATCTCAACTTAAAACTTTCCTTTTTAAGAAAGCCTTCATTAATTTAATGTGCATTAACTAATGTCAGTGAGTTTTGTACCTGTCGGTTTTCGGTTTTTGGTTTTTATTTGATTGTGAACTTTTTAAATGCTTTCTTGTACCAAAGTTGCATTGTTTTTCTGCTTTTTTATAGTTTTATGGTGTTCATGCACCTTTTTTGCCTGTAAGGCTTTGATATCTATTTTGCTTATATTTTTTTACTGGTGTACTTTTCTTAAACTGTTTACTACGTGTATGTAATTTTCTTATGCCATTTTTAATGTTATGCGCCCTCGAACAGGCTGGTCCTGGAGAGAGCGCAATATAAAATCAATAAATAATTATTATTATTACATGTACTACCCTGCTTTCCAAGCACTATCTTGGTTTTCTTTTCGGCGTGTCGTGGCCGAGCGGTTAGGAGCAGCGGACTCAAGCTCTGGTGTTTCTGAACGGGAGAGTGTGGGTTCGAGTCCCGGTCATGACACTTGTATCCTTGAGCAAGATGCTTTTCCATAATTGCTTTGTCCTTCGGATGGGACATTAAGTCGTAGGTCCTGTGTACTAGGATTGGTGGTTCCTGTAAAAGAACCCAGAACACTTATCGTGGAAGAGTAGGGGTCAACCCCAGTGTTTCTGGTTCACATAGCAAGCACCCTTGTTTACAGGTTTCCTCAGGCTTGCGAGCTACAGTGATTAAGTTCACTTATGAGGCATCCTTGGTTTCATTACAAGAAATATTAAATAATAATAGAAAACTGATCAAATTGTGATTTTATACAGCTGGTATCCGCTTTGTATCTGCAACTTACCGCCTATTCAAGCTCACTGCCGGAGCACCAGCCAATAGGTCAGAGGTCAGCTACCTTGGCAATGTAACAGATTACCCAGATGAGCTTCCTTTTGATACTCTGGCCAAGTTCAAGGTATGTGATGTTTGTTTGTTTGTTTGTTTGGGGTTTTTTTTTTGGGGTGGGGGGTGGTGTAGCTACTGATTCAGTAATATTACACATTTTATACAGGATTGGTAAGGGTAAAAAACATCATTATTTAATTTTAGTCTGAAAGCTTACTGATTATGAAGTTCATACTCAACCATTTTTTGTGTGAAACATTTCCCTCTGAAATGAAGTCATTCTAGAAAACTGTTTCTGAAAACCTAAAAAAACCGAAGCTGATTTCGGTTGTTACAACCAAAATTAAGAACAATGTATTTACATGCTGAAAATTTTGCATGGTTTGCACTATTTTCTCCCGACTCACACAACGGATTAAGCCCAAATTTTCACAGGTTTGTTATTTCATGTATATGGTTGATCACACAAAATAATAATAATAATAATACACAACATTTATTAGGTGCTTAAAACAGTTTTTCTAACAAACCATTGTCCGTCTACAAAATAATTTCCAACCAAAACTTGTAATGAACACACGAATTATAAATCTTACAAAACATGAACACTGTCTGCGACTATTTTTTCAGCTCTACCAATCCTGTATAATACCTTTAACCCCTGAGTGATTTTGCAGGGTCCTTCCTCTATCCGTATCTTCGTATGGGAACTTTAACTCAAATTATTGGACTCCTACTTTTTGTAGTATGCCTGATCCCATGTAAAGCACAATCAGTTTACAGGCCTGGAATTAGATAGAGGCCATGGAGGCCATGGCCTCTGTTGCCCCTGGTCTTGGCCTTGGTGCCCCTTCAAAAGTTTCCCGTAGATTTCAAAGGCACTGGACACGTTTGGTAATTGCTCAAAATATATATTAGCATAAAAACTTACTTGGTAAAGAGCAACGGAGAGCTGTTGATAGTATAAAACATTTTGAGAAACGGCTCCCTCTGAAGTAACGTAGTTTTTGAGAAAGAGGTAAATTCTCACTGAAATATTTGAATCTGAGAAAGACTTCAGGCCTGAAGCCTTTTTCAGGGCATCTGAAAGCACACAAATTTGTGCAACAAGGGTGTTTTTTCATTCATTATTTTCGTGCAACTTCGATGACCAATTGAGTCAAAGTTTTCACAGGTTTGTTATTTTATGCATATGTTGGGATACACCAAGTGAGAATACTGGTCTTTGACAATATTACCAAATGTGTCCAGTGCCTTTAAGATTTTCCAATGGAAAATGAAAATGGCCTTGCCCCTTAAAGATGAAATTCCAGTCCTGAGTTTACTAGTCCAGGAGTCCAAGAGAATCAAACAAAACATGCATGTGATATTATTTGGTGTAATGGTGATGTAACTACTGATCTGGCAACTTATAATCCTAACTTCTTTGACTGTTTTACGAGGATCCTTCCTCACTTTAACACAGATCCCATGTAAAGCACAATCAGTTTACTAGTGAAATCCAAGAGTATCAAACAACTTTGAAGGGTCGGTATATTTAGGGTTTGCCATGTTTGACTTTTCATTATCTCGAACTGTGTGTTTCTGTCATTTCAGAAAGGATGTCCTGCCAATGTCAGTGGTGACGTAGTCCAGATCATACGCCAATCTCGCTACTCCAGTGCCTTCACCATTAATGATGCAGAGGTATGCAGAAGCATTAAGACCATGTAACCTTTGATATTAAATGTTTAGAAAAAGAACAACAGAGTAGACTTCTTCAGCCTCCCTACCATGGGCAGCCTGCTGTATCGATACCTCTCACCACTAACCCTTGGTAGGGATGCACTGAAAAACAACGCTGATTGGCTACCAAAAGTGACTGCTCTGCGCGCGCTTGTTAAAATCTTTCAAACGTTTGTAGGGCCCTTAGTACGTGCGTGTCAAAATGCAAGGTTTTTTATACCCAATCCACTTCAAATGAATCATGTTTTTACACATTCACCCTAAACTGCATTAAGTTAGACATGACACAAGATCAAAGCAGAATGAGAGGGGACCAGTTACTCTATGACTTGATGTCTCTTTTGATCGCGCACTCTGCGTACGTCTCTAACACAGAACAGATAAGCCACAGGACTGATTAAAATAATCCAATATAGTTGGATATTTCAAAGTCTTACTTCCAGGGGTTATGATAGAGCAAGGCATTCAGAGAAAAAATGGCGCAGCGTTATTTTACACCATTGGAAATGAGGTTCGGACTTCTTATATTAGTGATACAAAAGTTTGGTCAACATTAAAATACATTTTTGAAAGGCTTTGTTATTTTGTTAATCATCAGGAGTGTCCAGTGGATCCGTTTAAATATCTCCCGACAGTGCAAGCATCTTCAGGGGGTTGCTGTGGGCCCCCAAAGCAGGCAGCTACAGGGGGCTGCTGTCCCCCTCAAAAACGACCAGCTACGGAGGGTTGTTGTGGTCCACCCAAGCAAGTATCGACGGGCAGCTGTTGTGCCCCTCAAACAGTAAGTGGATTGACGTTTTCTTAAATTGTAGTCTTTTTTCCCCAATGTTGCTGATCACAACTCCATCTGAGAGCAAGTATAATTATTTGTTGCAGAGGCCATGGTGATTGGGAGTTGAAAAATTCTTTTTTGATTACCGTGATGATATGACGAATGGGTTAGTCGGCTGTATCGATACCTCTCGCCACTAACCCTTTGAAGGGATGCACTGAAAAACAACGCTGATTGGCTCACCAAAAGTGACTGCTCTGCGCGCACGCTTGTTCAAAACTTTCAAGCACTTGTAAGGCCCTTCGTACACACCAGGCCTTGAGTTACACGGAGGCCATGGCCTCTGTTGCCCCTGGTCTTGGCCTTGGTGCCCCTTCAAAAGTGTCCCATAGACTTTCAGATTTTCCAATGGAAGTGCCCTTTGCAAATTGAAAATGGCCTTGCCCTCTCAAACATGAAACTCCAGGCCAGACACAAGTGTCAGAATGCATTTTTTTTTTACGTAATCCACTTCAAATGAATCCTGTTTTTAGACGGTCACCCTTACCTGCATACTGTTAGACATGTCACAAGATCCAAAGAAGAATGAGAGGGGACCAGTTACTCTATGACTTTCCCCTATTACCAGGGTACTAAGCACGCTTCTCGATCAGAATAAAGTGTTTACCAACCTGTATAAAATGCCCTGTTATTATTGTTGTTGAAGTATTACTTTCCACTTTGACCTTACAAAAAATACATTGTTTGTCTGATTAAATTCGTTGACGAAGTCTCTGAATGTGAGCATACTGAATTAGTGTGAACCTGGAAGTGAGTCTCATATCATTGTGATAATCAAAAGATAATTTTTCCATTGGCCCGCAAAGCACTTTTCTCTAAACTTATGGAACTATATCCAATGATAGAATGAAAATATTTAACCTTAATTGAAATCCCGGATGTTAAAATTCCCAGCAAGTACAACAGTCATACTTTTTTAGCTCTTGTCCACAAGGCCCGAGTTTCTTAGACCCGAGGTTTCTTTGACCAGCACCGCTCCTCGTCACACAACGTGACTAAATTGGAGGATTTGCACGTATTGAAGGCGCACTTTATTTCACCCACTGTACCGCAAAATTTGTATGTCCTTATTTGTACAGTGCCCAATATTGTTTTGTTTTTTTTGTGTGAAAATACGTTCTTTCTTCGTCAATTTATTTTCACAAGTGAAACGGGATCCAGACACAAGTATTTTTGACATAGTTGTGACATACTGTACGTGGTCAACGAATATTTGTGAAAATTTACCTCAGCAGGTCAAGTAAGTTGTTATCGAATATGTTTAAATAAATAAAACAATTATGCGACATTTCAGAAAAAAGAAAAAAAAAAATTTCTTGGTTCCCCATGGCCTGGTCGAACATTACTATTAGGCAAGTTTTGGGAGACGATAAAAAGAGAAAATGTCAGGACACCGCGACAGTAGAGATGCCACGGTAATATGAGACTTGACTACGTGTGTACTTTATGATCATCGTCACTTTAAGATCACTTATATAATCTTTGTCATTAATCGAAATCAATGTAGTAAGAAGAGGTTTCTTTACAAAGTTAAACAAATGTCATCTCTGTAAGGTGCTTTTTGATTAGCAATGGGCATTTAGAAATTGCAACACTGTTAATGCATTTTTGTTTGTTTGTTTTTTATGCAGGAAAAGCCTGTGACAGGTTGTTGTGGCCCAAAATAAGTAAGTTCAAATAATTTCAGACAAAATGTACCATTATCATTTTTGCTTAACTCATTTCAACCAACAATTCCTATTCAATTTAAAAGGTCTGTATACGTTTGGTAATGACTCTGAAAATTAATGGCAAAAAAACTTACTTGGTAAGAAGTACAGCAGCTTTGGATAGTATAATGCATTTTGAGAAAACTTTTCATTTAGAAGTACTGCAGTTATGGAAAAGATACCACTTTTTCTCCCCCAAAATTTGAATCTGAGAAGCGTTACTGCAGTAACGTTTCATCAATTTTGTGGACAGTAATTATGGATTTTTTTGCCAGGATGCAGGCGAGAAACACTATTGGACAAAGAACTTAAAATGACTTTCAGATTATGTTTTGGTTGGGTGAAAACTAAAATGGACGGTACAGCATTAGTAACCTGGGATGCAAGTACCTTTAAAAGCGGGAAGTTATAGCCAATCAAAGTTATTAATTTACAAACAATAGGGTGGCTAAGAACCAATCAGAGTAAGGTAGTGAGGACAAAGGATGGTCAGTGTGAAAGGGTGGAATAAAAACACCCTCAGCATTTTATTATAATAACAATTTTCATATCATACATAATTTGTTAAAATTAACATTGAAACAAAATTAAAACTTTGGACGAGGATGCTTAGTTTGAGAAACCCCATTTACCAATCACCCCATAATTTGTGGGAGCATTACATAGGTTTAATGATAACATAAATGTCAGTTGGGCAAAATTCTTAATTGTTTACAAGTAACCGGAAACGGAGGTCAAGTTTTCAGGTTTTCTTTGTTGATTTGTTAGAATTTGTTTTACTTTCTTTCATGGCAAAATTTTCATTTTCCAACAATATGATATAATTTTGTATAGTCATAAATAGTATTTGAAGAAACAGAATCGCGGACCAAATTGGTTCCCGAAGTTTGAACACACGCGAGACTTGCACAGTCTATTGCCAGTGATGTTTCTCTTATGGTGCTGCTAAATTATGTTTGTGTATGTGTTTCAGAGTATTAACTTATATATTTTTTGTTGGTGTGTCTTGGCCAAGCGGTTTATTTTTGCATCGGACTTAAGATCTGTTTTTTCCTGAGTCATCAGGGTGTGGGTTCGAATCCCGGTCATGACACTGTCCTTGAGAAAGACACTTAACTATAATTGCTTCTCATCACCCAGGGGTAAATGGGTACCTGTGAGGGCAGAATGTTCTTGATTTGATTTAGCTTAGTTGCACTACATACTTGGCAGCACAGGCTGTATACTCCCAAGGGAGCTGAGATGGTTTAAGGAATGAAATATGGTCCAGTGACCAGGGGTAATAATGTTTGATGTGCAATGATCTTTCTCTTGGAATTGCGCTGTATAAGGGTAGATATTATTATGGTTTATTTACTGTTATTTATTTATTATTTGCTTGTTACCCAAGATGCCTTTCTAGATAACCTTACATAAAATGTATGTGGTCTGTGAGGACAAAAACAAAAAGCATCACCATTCTCTCATCAAAGTAGGTCTTTTTTTAATGTTCGTGAAAACTTATAATCATGTTCAACCATTGAGCAGGGACCAGCTCTGTGGTTCAACATATACAAAGGGGACTTCACAGGTGCGGATACAGTTGATGTCTCTTTCTCTATTTGTTTATTTATTTTTAGGGGTCAAATTTTTCCGGGAGGCATGTGCCCCTGGGCCCCCCTCGCTGGATCCGCGTCTGCTTATTTGAATCATAATGTACAGTATTGTTTTCTAATTGTTTGCCTTTACACAAGAAAATATTCCAATGAATACAACAATTTCCCATCAAATGTTATATTCTCTCACTCATAGCCATGTTATGTATTCGCTAGTATTCAATAACTGTAATAAGTGACTGATATTATATTGGATGAACTTAACATATTTTTGTTGTAATTATTTAGAAGTGAACAGTCATACCAACAATTTAATACTTGTGTAAACGGACTTTAAAAAACTACAATGGAAAGGGCAAAGGTTTTAATTAATATATGTAGGTATGGAGGTACACAAATTAACTTGTTAAAAAGTTATTAAAGCAACTTGGAATTTGCAAGTATGAAACAATTATTGGTTAGTGTTTATGTATCTTACATTAATATTGAGGTTCAGAAAATATACGAGCAACGACCCTGTGCTCCCTGAAAAAATACCAGAGGACAACCAAAGATTTTGAAAAATAAATAAATAAAGGTGCCCCACCAAGTGTTTACGCGGGACCAGGGGCCAATTTCTTAAAGCTGTTTAGCAGAAAATCCTGCTAAGCAAATTTCTTTGCTCAGCAAGAAATGAGTGGGGTACCAGTCACAGCAATGGTAACTGTACGGTATTTTGGTTGGTAACCTATTTTTGCTAAGCAAGATTTTTCTGTGCTTAGCAAGTTTTTGTGCTTACATGCTTTATGAAATTGGGCCCAGGCTGGCAAAGGCTATAATTTTCATGGGGAAAAAAGAGAAGGAAGAAAGTCTTTATGCAGTCTTCACATACATAATGTAGTTCACGTTTTTTAGGAAGGTTGAACAAAATTATATAAATTTTGGTTTTTACCCATACACCGATGTGTGTTAGCACTGTATACTATCACAGGCTTATTACGGGTGTGGATTCGAACCCACGACCCTTGCAACTCTAGAGCAGTGTCTTACCAACTAGACTACCGAGATTGCCCGGTAGCTAGAGGCAGTTCGAATCCTATGTTTTGGCAGCGGGTACCGCAACGATTATAATAGATGTTAAATTTGCATCGGGGATAAAGTATATAAATTTTGGTTTTTTACCCATACACCGATGAACAAAATTGTCTGGTTAATTTGCGAGACATTAAGTGCACGCCTTTGAAAAAGTGAAGCTTAATAATTATGTTGTGTCCCTTTGGGCCGGGCATTCAAGTAACGATGTATTGATTTGTTCTGATAGGCTGTGTCTATAATCAATAAAATAAAACCACTTCCATACGTACGACCATAGAGCAAGGACTACGACTTAAAACATTTTTTTTAACGGTGGTAGCTATACGCTTCCGTAGATGGGAACTTGAAAACCACATAATAAAAGCACCTGATTCTTACTAGATGAAAAGGTGTTGGAATCGTAAAGTAGTTCTCATCCAACGTATTTATATTTATTTTGAAATCTTAAATTCCTGGGACAGTTACTCCATTCTGACTGGTGGGGAGGTGATTACATGGCCATGTTCAAAACCCTGTAATCAGTCAAGTTACCATGTAAAGGAACATTACAGAATTGGTTTTTGCTAACAAAACAGTTAAGCACTTTATATAATCCACCATATACATAAACTGACGAACCTGTAGAAGTTTGAGATCGATCGGCCATCTGGGTCACGAGAAAATAGTGAAAAACTGATTACACATTTGCATGTGTTATACATGCAATGCATGAATAAAACGCTTGTGAGCGATAAACTCCGATCGGAAATTAGTTTTATTTATTTCTCATCAAATATGGCATTTCAGACAGAAATATTTAATATGGCATTTCAGACAGAAATATTTCTAGGGATGTTTTCTACTATCATCATCATTAGACCGTGTAAGTTTTATGTAAATCTGTGATGGTAAAGAAAATTTTAATTACCACTTCTGTAACGTTCCTTTAAACATGATTTAACCATGCCACATGTTGTTTATTTTTGCGGTTTCTCCATAGTGCAATGACCCGGGGGGGGGGGGGGGGGTCAAAGTTCTTGATATCCTAGACTGGACCATTCGATATAGCTAGGGGGGGGATCAGGTCCCACAGTGTTTTTGTTTGTTTGGGTTGTTTTTTTTGAGGGGCGGAAAATATTTGCATTCATATAATTAGCATCAAGCATGACGGCACAACCCATGGCCTTAAAGAGGAAGGGAAATGACCAGTTCAGTTTTCAGTTTTGTGATGTTCACATTTTCCAATAGATAGAGTCCTCATGTGAGTGGGGGAAAAAATTAGTCTTTAAACCTCATGTTAAAAATAAATGGTGTAAATTGCCATTGTATTTGATATACCAGCATGACCAGTGCAATATTTGTCAACATCCAAAACATCTGATGACATCATTCTGAACATTTTTTGAATGGAGATGTTGTGGCCTTGAATTTGACATTTTGTCTGACGAAATATTCCGCCTTGGAATGTAAAGATCCATTAGTTGTTGAAAGTCAATTGCGTCATGTTTCAAATTTCGCTCTGAAAAGTCAGTTATAACCCAAAAATATCCCCGTACAAAAATGTAGAGAACCATTTTTCTCAGAATGATGTCATCAGATGTTTTGGATGTTTGCACTGGAAAGGTTTCGAATACGTTTGCAATTTACACCATTTTAACGTGAGACTAGAGAGTTGTAACTTATTACTTGTAATCTATTGGAAAATTGGTACATCACAAAATTGAATTGGTAATTTCCCTTCCTCTTTATAAGTGTGCAGAATTAACAAAGGAATGTCCACAGAGTGTGGAAATGCAACACAAAGCTAATTATTAATGTACTGTGTAACGATCTTTGAACAGGACCTATAGACAATGTGACCTGTGACATCACATTACCAAAAGAGCCACCAAGCCTTGACTTCCTGCAGGCACGATTTGTACACAGCTCAATGGAAAGAAAACATAAAAACTTATATTTTATGGAGATTGCACTGTCTAATTTTTATCAACTTTTGACATGATGTACATCTCAAAACTTGTTCAGCTGTTACTTTTATAACTCTTGGATTTATGTGGAAATAATGACACAAAATATCAACTTTCCCATAGGACCTGTGTAGTATCTTGCCTGCTAGAAAGGCCCAAGAATGCACAAGGTCACATTGATTGTAAACAAAGGTCACATGGTCTTATTTCAATGCTCTGCATGCACTGCAGCAGCTGCTGCAGCTTGTGTCATGTTCCGGATCAGGTGATTACTTGACAAAGATCGTCGTAGTGGCGCTATACGGATCATTAACATTAGTCTCCTATACGACCTTTGGATGTGACTATCAGCAGCCTTTCATGGCTAGACCATAGCCCCAGTGAAAACAATTTTGCATGAATACAGTAACTTCCTGCAAGTCCTGAACTTGATTTTGACAAGATTTTCTGGCCTTGGACCGTTGACGTATCCAGCAGAAAGCATGGCTGATTGTGACATCCATGATAATGTCAAAGATTACTACGGCAATGTTATTCAGAAAAACACAGATCTACTGACAAATGTTTGCAAAGTAGCGAGATCAGCAATAGCACCACCTAGTGTGAAAAAAGCTATTGCAGGCATTCACGATGAGATTGCTGCAACGTAAGTCATTTTTATTTGTATCTTAAAAAGTTAAATATATTTTGAGCTACTTCCTAAATCCCCTTATGTGTATGAAAACTAATATTGCCATCCAAAGTTTGTTAATTTCATTGAAAGTGAATTTCTGTAAACATGTAAAAATTGTCCTCTCTAATCTGGACAACTGAGGGCGCTGCCGCAGTGATGTCATTTCAGGGAGACACTCGTTTCATTCCAAAAATTGCTTTTTAAAAGAATTTGTGAGAAAAAATTGTCCTTTGGCTTACGGCCATGAACTGACACACTAAAAATGATGAAAGAAAAGAAAGTTTACAACAGCGAAATATCCTAAATTCTGTCCACTTTTTGTGCATTAACTAATTGCAACAGTGAGATTTCTGCCTGGCATATTATCGTCTCACTTTTGCTCATGAATATGGAAATTTGCTTTATCATAAAATACAATAAGGCACCAAAATGCCCTTGAAAATGGCAAAATTATAATAGGGTGAAATGGGACACATTTCCTGAAGTCTTTTAAAGGCATCGTACACGTTTGGTAATTGTCAAAGACCAGTGTTCTCATTTGTTGTATCCCAACATATGCATAAAATAACAAGCCTGTGAAAATTTGGGCTCAATTGGTCATCGAAGTTGCAAGAAAATGATGAAAGAAAAAACATCCTTGTTGTACAAATTTGTGTGCTTTCAGATAGGAATAAAAGGCTTCTAGCTAGAAGTCTTTTATTATTTTAGTGAGAAATTACCTCTTTCTCAAAAACTACGTTACTTCAGAGGGAGTCGTTTCTCACAATGTTTTATACTCTCAACAGCTCTCTGTTGCTCGTTAGCAAGTCAGTTTTTATGCTAATATGTATTTTGAGTAAATACCAAACGTGTACGATACCTTTAAATAAAGGTTATGAGCTAAACCCATGTGTTTCATTAAAGACCTACTTGAACAAAAACTGCAACAAGTGATCTTCGCTGAAATTCATATTTTCAATCAATAAGGAAATTGAGTTCACATAAGATTAAAAAGATTTTAATTGTGTACAAAACAATCATTGTGAATACCCTTCTTCGGTGCTTTTAAGAAAGAACACATTATAAACAAGTTCAAATAGCATTCCCGTTAAAAAATAATCGCTCAAGTAGCTGTTTAAGAAGAATAATAAAGTGTGTTTACTGGAAATTAATCACAAGTTGTAATTTCGTTACAATACCTTTAATTAATAACAGGTTCTATGGATGTGGTCTGACCATTCCGAGCCAAGTTGAAGGGCTAAGAGTTTTAGATCTGGGATGTGGAACCGGCATGGATTGTTTTGTCTTCAGTAAGCTGGTTGGAGAAAACGGATCAGTGGTGGGTGTTGATATGACTGAAAATCAGGTAAAATTTATTGGTGAACCAACATAAATTCCAAGACAAAAAATATTAACCCAAACCATTCTTCAGTGTTAATTCTTAGGAATCATGGCGTTATTGTAGTAAAGGCTGGTCAGGTTTTTTTTTATGCCAATGTGGTTCCAATATCTGACGGTCACAAATTTTGCCTTTCAATCAATTATTAAAGAGGGGCTCCAAGGTCAAATTAATTTGTGTGATTCACTCATTTTCCAATAGATAGAGTCCTTATGAAAGTGGGAGAAAATGCTCTAACCTCAAGTTAAAATGGAGTAAATTGTCAATTTTATTTGAGACTCTTTCAGAGCAAAATTTGAAAAAATGATGCGTTGGATATCAACAACAAATGGGTCTGCATTCCAAAGCGGACATTTTGCGTCAGTAAGTAAAGTCTGTCCCGAGCCAATATGGCCGGTGTTTATACCCGGTTTCCTTGGCATTAAACGACTGAGAATATTTCTATTCCCCCTGGACAGGCTGCCAGTCCATCGCAGGTTACTCCCCAGCTCTCGCCGGTACCCATTTGCACTCCTTGGTGGATAAGCAATTATGATAAAGTGTCTTGCTCAAGGACACAAGTGTCATGACCAGTACTCGAACCCACACTCTGCTGATCAGAAACACCAGAGCTTGAGTCGTATGGTGCTCTTAACCGCTCGGCCACGACACGCATAAGTCAAATGGTCTAATTCAATACCGTTATGGTTGAATATCATGGAAATTCAGGAAATAAAAGAAATTCCTGTTCAAAAATGTAAAGACCCATATATTTAAAATGTGACACCATTGGATGTTTTGGGACGTCAACAAAATTCGCACTGGAAGTGTATCAACTCCAGTGGCATTTTACACCATTTTAACGTAAAGTTACAGATTTGTAATTTTTTCCCCCCACTTTTATAAAGACCCTTGGAAAATGAGTGCCTCACAAAACTGAATTTGACCTTAGAGCCATTCTAAGGAAAACAAATCGCATCAATTTTTGTTTCTTCTGTTTGTCTCCTCCCCTCGCTCTTTCCCCTCCCCCTTCCCCCAACCCCATCCCTTCCCCTTCAACTGTGGTAGGATGGCTCTGTAGAGGTGCTGGTCATAGGTCACCTGTTCCATCTTGCCACTCACTGGCGATTTGTTGTAACTTTTTAAAATATTATTATATAATGTATGTTATTGTATATACTATAATGCTTGATATATTTGTTTCTTTTTATTTCCCTGTATTTTTCTTGTGTATTGTTGTGCCAGTGAAGAAGTGTAATACATAAATAAATAAGCAAGCCCTGTTGTTAAAGAGCAGAACTGGCCCACTTTAAAAGAGGAAACAAATATGGGAACTATAGAGTTCAAAGTGGAATCCATTTCATTAAAACTAGAGGATTGTAAAATAAATCTAGCCAGATTTCTTCGTGTAATATTTTTTACTAAACTACAGTACACAATGTACTGTTATACGTGTACTGTTATGTACATGTGGCATACTTTTGTTTACTGTTATTCATTGATTTTTATTTGTTGTATATAAACACGACTTCTTTGTATGTGGGCATAGCCTACACTTGATACTGCTGCATTCCATATGCTTTTTTTTAATCTCAATGTTCATCTTTGTTTATGTGGGCCTACACTTGGTTTCTTGTGAGTTTAAACATAATTTTCACATTATTTTTTATATCCACTCGCATTATAGTGTGTACTTTTGTTGTATAATTTATTGTTTACTGTTTGGTGTTCCACCTTCTCTTAGTCATATCTAAGATTTGGATGCATTTTTTTTAATGTAATTTTGCCTTTGGCAACCAAATTGAATGTTTTTAATCAACCATGAATAATATAATAATAATAATAATAACAATAACAATGTATTGCTCCATATAGCTGGCGATGGCAAACAAGTTTGTGGACTACCACACAAAGGAATTTGGGTACAGCAAGAAGAACGTGGAGTTTGTCAAGGGCTACATCGAGAAACTTGGAGAAGCTGGTCTACAAGACAATCAATTTGATCTCATCGTGTAAGTACACCTTATAAATAAATCAATCCTTTGTACATGTTGTATCGCTATGATTTATTACTATTATATGTTTCTGGTAATGAAACTTTGGATGCCTCACAAGTGAACTTAATCACTGTAGCTCGCAAGCCTGAGGAAACCTGCAAACAAGGGTGCTTGATGTGAACCAGAAACACTGGGGTTAACCCCTACTCTTTTATGATAAGTATTCTGAGTTCCTTTACGTGCACTACCGATCCTAGTACACGGGACCTACGGCTTAATATCCCATCTGAAGGACAAAGCAATTATAAGTATCTTGCTCAAGGACACAAGTGCCACAACCGGGACTCGAACCAACACTCTGCTGATCAGAAACACCAGAGCTTGAGTTCGGCGCCTAACCGCTCGGCCATGACACACCACATGACAGACTTTCAAGGAATTAGTTGCAAGGATTTATTCACAAGATTCTTCTTGGATCTTTTTTTTTCAGGTCAAACTGTACTGTGAATCTGTCTCCAGATAAGAAGGCCGTCTTGAAGGAGGCGTATCGAGTTTTGAAACCGGGCGGGGAAATGTACTTCAGTGATATGTACAAAAACAAAGAGGTACCAGAACACCTTCAGAAAGATAAAGTGCTGTGGGGTGAGTGTTTTAATTCACTGGCGTGTTGTGGCAGAGCGGATAAGAGCACCGGACTCAAGCTCTGGTGTTTCTGTTCAGCAGAGTGTGGGTTCGAGTCCCGGTCGTGACACTTGTGTCCTTAAGCAAGACACTTAACCATTGTTGCCTCGTCCTTCGGATGGGACGTAAATCCGTTGGTCCCGTGTGTTGTGTAATGCACGTAAAAGAACCCAGTGCACTTATCGAAAAGAGAAGGGGTTTGCCCCGGTGTTCCTGGTTTGATCGGCAGCATATTGCGCCACAGCACCTTGTAAACCATTACATGGTGCTAAGTAAAGGAATTGATCTCATACTTCAAAAACGTAGCTCCACAATACCTTGCAGGACAATACTGAATGTTGAAGCACCTTGAGCGTCATTGAGTGACGGATATGAGCGCTATATAAGAAGCCACTATTATTATTCGTGGAATTAAAGGGGAAACTGTGTAGAAAAACTAGCACAATGATCTGAAGCAGCATTAACATTAATTAGTAGTAAATGTCAAACTATAATTGAAAGATTGCAGCCTTGATGGGCCAAGAAATCAGTCTAAGAGAGACCTTTCTTATAATAACAATTGTTGAACCGTTTCAAGATTTTAGGATTGCTGTAATAATCCAAAGATAAATCAGGATGTCGAAAATTAATCCAAAAGACATCCAGATGCCATTCTGGCTAGCAGTGTGATTCCATCCATGAGTATTGGTTGACATTTGAGTCTTTTTACTGGTCTGGTTGTAGGAGAAGGCATATCAGGGGCTTTGACTTGGCAGGATTTGGTGAGCTTTGCAGGGGAGGCTGGTTTTGCGACACCACGCCTGGTCTCTTCGGCCAGTATGGAGGCAGGCAGTGAAGCTGTTAAACCACTGTTGAAGGAAGGTACGTTGCGTTGAAACCCAGTCAAACATTTTTTTCATTTCACAGACTATCCTGCTTTCCAGTCACTATTAGGCCATTTCCGAATTGACAGCTACAGCTACAGCTACGGCTACATTTCCGCTTCTTATTGCATTGAAGTGTAGGACGTCCTTAACAACAGTCGTAGCCATAGCCGTCAATTCTGATACGGCCTTATTTAGTCTTCTCACTTGGGTTTAATACAAAACAGACAAAATTGTGGTTTCTTACAGCTGGTGTCCGCATTGTATCAGCCACTTACCGCCTGTTCAAGCTCACTGCGGGAGCACCAGCCAATAGGTCAGAGGTCAGCTACCTTGGCAACGTAACTGATCATCCAGATGAGCTTCCTTTTGATGCTCTGTCCAAGTTCAAGGTATGTGACATTATTTGGATTAATGGTGGTGTAACCACTGATCTAGCAACATATAACCCTAAACTTCTTTTAGTGTTTTACGAGGATCCTTCCTCACTTTAACACAGATCCCATGTAAAGCACAATCAGTTTACTAGTGAAGTCCAAGAGAATCAAACAACTTTGAAGGGTTAGGATAATTAGGGTTTGCCATGTAATATGTTTGACTTTTCATCATCTCCAACTGTGTGTTTCTGTCATTTCAGAAAGGATGTCCTGCCAATGTCAGTGGTGACGTAGTCCAGATCATACGCCAATCTCGCTACTCCAGTGCCTTTACCATTAATGATGCAGAGGTATGCAGAAGCATAAAGACCATGTAACCTTTGAAATTAAATGTTTAGAAAAGAACACTGGAGCCTGGATTTCCAGCTGGTTAACAGTACAATTTGCATCACCTAAAAAATGTCATCATGACAAATTTCTTTACATTTAACTAAATACAAATCATATTAAAGCTTTGAAGACACTAAGACAAATTGAAAGGTCTTGTTATTTTGTCAATCATCAGGAGTGTCCAGTGGATCCGTTTAAATATCTTGCGACCGTGCAAGCATCTTCAGGGGGTTGCTGTGGGCCCCCAAAGCAGGCAGCTACAGGGGGCTGCTGTGGGCCATCCAAGTAAGCTATACATCCAAGCAAGCATAGACAAGCAGCTGTTTGTGTCCTCAAAAAGTAAGTGGATTGGCTTTTTCTTAAATTGTATTCTTTTTCTGAATGTAACTGGTCACAGCTCCATCTGAGAGCAAGTAGAATTATTTGTAGTAGAGACTGTGGTCTTTAGAGAAATTGATAGTTCATTATACCCATTTTAACTTAGATCACTTATAGCCGGGTATCTGCTCACTTTAAGAGGTCAAATTAAATACTTTTTAAGACCCTTTTAATGCTACCTTTAACAAAATTTAAGTCCAAAAATAATAAAGCAGGGGAGAAGCAGCTATACATTCACACTTTATGTTACCTTTTTACACGCAGGGTAATTCGGTTCTTTACGAGCGGATAGGAAAATTCTTGACACACTTCATCAATTTTTTAAGACCTCAAAACCCCCAGAATTTAATACTTGTTAATGCTTCTTAAGGCCTTAAAATTGGATAGTTCAATTTAAGACTTTTTAAGGCTCCGCAGAAACCCTGTATAGACAAGCTTGGGAATTGTTGTTGCCGTTGGTCTAGAAAGTAGAACAAGGAGGTTCCTTTACATTTGACAAATGGCATGTTGGGGTTTTTTGGTGCTTTTTTATTATCTTTGGGCATTTTTGAATTGCAAGACTTTTTTATTTCTTTTTGTTTGATTATTGTGTTTTGTCGCAGGAAAAGCTGGACAGAAGTTGTTGTGGCCAAAAATAAGTAAGTTCAAATAGTTTAAGACATAGGTAGGGTACCCTTGTTATTTTGCTGGACTCAATTCAACCAACCATTTCGTAAATTTAAGGTGTTACTTTATGGACTATATGAAAGCATGTGTAGAACATTGGAAATTGTCAAAGACCAGTATCCGCACTTTATGCGACCCAACATATACGTGAAATAGCAAACCTGTGAAAGTTTAAGGTCAATCGGTCTTCAGAGTCATGACAAAATTAGTGAAAACAAAAACCTTATGCAGTCGACTCTTGTTTAAACAAGGTCATCACGACTGGGCAAAATATCTCTTAATAACATTATTATTGTTGTATATTCGGTTTGCGGTAACACCATGTGCATAAGGTTTTTTTTTCAATCTCACCAATGTTGTGCGCACCATAAAGTATATCATAGTTTGGGGGAAGAATAAATTAATTCCCATCCTCTAGTATTCAATAACTTCCAAGTTTTTGTGAATTTATAGGTATAAATTGTTATAAGAGGACAGATTATTGCTATAAGAGGACAGCAAAACAAAGAAACACAAAGTAGAAAATGAGATTTGGGACTTAAGAACTTGCTCTTTATAAGTAGAACCTCTTTATAACAGTGCTCTTTATTAGGAGGATTAGTATGGTTTCACCGTTTTCAAACATCGGGTTTGGATTTGCAGGGATGTGTTTTCTCCGTTTTTAACCGGAAATCCGGTTTTGTTGCACCCCAAAAAAGAAATCCGTTCCCCCCCCCCCCCCGCAAAAAAAATAAAATAAAACATATATATATTTAAAAAAAATCTTTTTACCTAAGATCAAATTCATAAAAAAAAATGAAGATAAAATCATATATAACGCCCCAGATTGCAGAGTATGGCTTTTAAAACCAAAGATAAATGTTATAAGTGGCCTTCGTGCTCGCAAGTTTTCGAGCTCACAAGCTTTCGTGCTTTGCGCTCAGAGTTCAGGGGTTTTTTCAACAGCCTATCACATCCCTGATTTGTGAGATCAAAACTAACTGTTTTACAAATTTCTCAAAATCTACAGCATTTAAAGTAGCCTTGCTCAAGGCGTTGGAGTTTTATTTTAATTTATTTATTTGTTTTTTGTTTAGTTTGTTTTCCCTTTACGCTATTGCGCTACCCGCCCGAGCTATGTGCAGTCTCTGTGTGCACATGCATGTGTAAATACACAGTGCTTGCATGGTGTGAGATGTATACGTGGACTCCGTATGCGGACAGTAGGGACCATTAGAACACTGTGCAGGTACGGGATGGGAGTGCGGCTCGGAGAAATTGTTCATGACAATTCATAAAATGTTCATAAAATGTTCATAATTTTTTTTACTCGCACGGCATTTCTTCATCGCACGTCAGAAACGCCGTGTGAGTAAAAACAAATGATGACGTCATGAACAAGTTTTTCGAGCCGCACTCCCATCCCGTACATGCACCGTTTTCTAATGGTCCCTAATAATACGAGTGCAGATGACCTATCGTGCTCAGTGTGATACACAAATTACGCACAGTGTACAGTACATGTATACATGTGGGTACAGTGTCTTTTTCGGAGTAAAAACTCGGACCCCCTTGAGCAAGGCTACATTTAAAGCAAAACTATTTCAAGGGAAGTTTTCCCACCATAACCATCTTTATACAGTGTACGTTATGTGCAAATCTATTGAGGTTTTTTTCTTCTCAATCTCACCGATGTTGTGCACACCATTTAAGGTAAAATATATCATAGTTTGGGGGAAGAATAAATTAATTCCCATCTTCTAGTTTTCAATAAATGTTCAAGTTTGTGTGAAAATAAAAAAAAAGTAATCATTTTGTACATGTTCATTAAAGGGTCTGTATACGTTTGGTAATGACTCTGAAAATTAATGGCAATAAAAACTTACTTTGTTAGAAGTACAGCAGCTTTGGATAGTATAATGCATTTTGAGAAACTTTTCTTTTCTAAGTACTGCGGTTATGGAAAAAGATGTCACTTTTTATCACCAAAAATTTAAATCTGAGAAGCGTTACTGACAGTAACGTTTCTCAGATTGTGTATTCCAATTGCAGATTATTCTTCCTACGTGTGGACATAACCGCTCCAGATTTTCGGCAATATCTCAAAAACACTACCACGTTTTGAAATGAATATGAAATTTTCACAGGTTAGTTTTATGGTATATATCTACAACTATATAGGATTGAAACAAACACTGGGTTTCAATTACCAAACGTATACAGACCCCTTTAAGCAATGGTGGTTTGTGGAGTCTTTCCTCAACATTGAAAGTATTTTTTGCTGGAGGATTGGCGCTGGTATGAACTTTATATAATAAGATGAAACTAATCCATTATTGTTCACAATATATGTATTTACAATGTAGTAATAAGAGACTTTTGAGGTGAAAGCGGGCGTCCCACTCAATGATGTTTACTAATTTTTCTCAACAACGAAAACAGTAGAAAGGGACAGGAGAGTGGCAGCCCGCTTTCATCTTAAAAGTCTATTGTTTTTAAAATTCTTTCAACTATTTTCTTTACTCATAGCAATATTATTCACTAGTAAAATCTGCAGCTGTGTTAATGGCCAAATGTAACCATGTTAACGTTTATTTTTATATATATTCAGAAGTGAAGATACATAGGAATAAAAACAATTTATACCTATACGGACTTGTTCATGTCAAAGGTTTTTATTCAATATATTTAGGTTAGCAAATTAACTTGCTCGTAAATGAAAAATCAAAAAATGTAACCATGTTAACATTTATTTTTGTATATATTCAGAAGTGAAGATACATAGGAATAAAAACAATTTATACCTATACAGACTTGTTCATGGCAAAGGTTTTTATTCAATATATTGAGGTAAGCAAATTAACTTGCTAGTTAAAGGAACGTTACAGAACTGGAAATTCAAATTTTCTTTAAGATCACAGATTTACATAAAACTTACACGGTCTAATGATGATGATAGTAGAAAACATCCCTAGAAATATTTCTGTCTGAAATGCCATATTTGATGAGAAATAAATAAAAGTAATTTCCGATTGGAGTTTATCGCTCATGAGCGTTTTATTCATGCAGTGTATAACACATGCAAATGTGTAATCGGTTTTTCACTATTTTCTCGTGACGCAGATGGCCGATCGATCTCAAACTTCTACAGGTTTGTCAGTTTATGTATATGGTGGATTATATAAAGTGCTTAACTGTTTTGTTTGCAAAAACCAATTCTGTAATGTTCCTTTAAAAAACCAAAACAAACTATTCTCATTGTTTCTTTCATCTTATATTTAAGGTTCAGAAATGTATATGAGGAACACCCCATCTGTGTTACCTCAAATAAATATCCGAGGTGGATGAGCAAGGACGGGAATTTGAAATGAAAATAACACAAAATATTGTGACAATACAGTGCGCCATCAACAGTTTGCACGGGAAAAGTCCGTAGTTCACTGACCTCCATGGGAGAAGTCTTCATGCAGTCTTTGAGTGCAGTCCACATTAGTTAAACAAACGCTGTTGAATTTGCAAGATAAAGTGCACGCCTTTAAAAAAACATGAAGCTTATTTTAAAAAACCTGTGCCCTTTCTGCCATTTTTATGTTTGATGCATTTTTATAGCATGTGAGAGCCCCAAATAATCAGCAGTGCTGGATGGGTTACCCTCGTTAACTATGGTTTAAATATAAATTTAAACAAATCTGTTAGACTGTTGTTAATCTGCTGGAGAGCACAGTAGCTCTAAGCAGTTTGTGCCAAATTGCCCTTTAGTAGCCACAAACGGCTGCAACTGTATATGCATTTCCATTCAACCAAACGGGGCCCAATTTCATAGAGCTGCTTAAGAACACTGCTTACCAGTATGAGGTTACCTGCTAAACTACCATGTCACATGCACAATGTGTGACTGGTATCCTGCTCATTTCTGCTAAGCAGAAAATTGGTAAGCAATTGTTTTCTGCTTAAGCAGCTCTATGAAATTGGGCCCAGGTCAAAGCTAAGGTCATGTTCTTCATTTCCAATAAACTTTCCCAGAAATGTGTGTACTTGAAATTCCCTGAAAAATTGTGTGAAACCCCCCCCCCCCCAAAAAAAAAAACCCAACCCAAACCAACCCATGTCCGGAGTATGGTGATGATTATACAAAAATGGATGGATGGTCTCTGAAGGGTTGAAAATGTGTCGTCTTTGGGCGTGTACGGTGTGGGTAACAATAACTGCTCATGGAGCTTAAAACTTAATTTCCTATGCAACGACCATCTTCAATTTCTTTTCATCCATGCACCTCAGTCTTAAAAATCAATGTACCCCTCTTGCCCTGATGCTCCTTGAAATTTGACAAAAGGTGCATTTACTGACTCCCCTTCCCTAGTTTAATAAAAAACATATTAAAAATATCCCCCCCCTAAGAAATGACTTCCAAGGCTTGTTTGTGTACATAATATTCAAAGTAAACCAATCCCACCAAGGAATGAGTAAGAAATAAACAGATTAATCTTCAACATCTACACTAGCGTAAAATTCAAAGATACGTCAAGTACTGTCAAAGCTATTCATTAGACCTTTTGCGTTTATGTCTTCCTGCCACCAACTTGGCCCTAAAATGATATTGAATCAACAGAAAATACACAGCTGGATGCACAACCTTATGGCCTCTGTGAGAGGGACCCAAGTCTGGTGACTATAATCCTTAAAGGGTCTGTCAACGTTAGGTAATGACTCTTTGAAAATTAATGGCAATAAAAACTTGCTCGGTAAGAAGTACAGCAGCTTTGGATAGTGTAATGCATTTTGAGAAATTTTTCACTTAGAAGTACTCCGGTTATGGAAAAAGATGTCACTTTTTATCCCCCAAAATTTGAATCTGAGAAGCGTTACTGACGTTTCTCAGATTGTGTATTCCAATTGCAGATTATTCTTCCTGCGTGGACATAACCGCTCCAGATTTTTGACAATATCTCAAAAACGCTACCACCTTTTGAAATGAAATTTTCACAGGTTAGTTTTATGGTATACATCTACAACTATATAGGATTGATTCAAACAGTGGGTTCCAATTACTAAACGTATACAATCCCTTTAAAGGTAGGGTCATACATTGGTAAGTACTCCAAAAACTGAATGACCATAAAAACTTACTTGGTGAGAAGCACAGCAGCTGTTGATAGTATAAACTATTTTGAGAGAGGATTCCCTTCGAAGTAATACGGTTTGGATAATTTTTCACCCCAAAACACTTGAATCTGAGAAACGATTCATGCATGAATCTCTTTTGTATTTTTTCGGCCAGAGATGCAGTTGGTACCCGCTGTCACCCGCTAAACGTGGATGGATTCGACGTTCCTATGAAAAGACCGTGACAGTTTTGTTGCTGTTTTTCCAGCAAGTAGACAAAGTATTCAGCTGAAAATTTCACATGTGACTTTTATTGTATCTTTCTTTATAATTTTTGCCTATAAATCAGCATTACGTTGACAAAAACCAATCTATGACCCTACCTTTACAGTTATTATCAACCGAAGAAAAGTTGGTTACCACAGAGAACTAAAATAATAAAATATCTACTCGTCTCTGAAGATGTTATACTGGCACTGTGTCTGCGGTGGTCTCTGTAATGGATGAGCAATTAACATCGCCATCTTCTCATGGAGTCTTGTTGTATTCCGGCCAACCTCATGGATATATGAAGTGTTATGGACGTCGAGGTTTAAGAAAACATCGTAAATTTCCTGCGAGGGAACAAAGAAATATTTGACAATCGAGTTATTGCAACACTGGACTTGCGTACCAGCCATAGACCTTTACCATGTTGGGGCCATCTTGATTTTCTCACATACATATTAATGTAACCGAATCGAGGCTGGAAGGGCAAATAGTCTGAGAAACGTTACTGTCAGTAACGCTTCTCAGATTCAAATTTTGGGGGATAAAAAGTGATATATTTTTTCATAATCGCAGTACTTCGAAGTGAAAAGTTTCTCAAAACGCATTATACTATCCAAAGCTGCTGTACTTCTTACCACGTAAGTTTTTATTGCCATTCATTTTTAAAAGTCATTACCAAATATAATATAATATAATATACCAGACCCTTTAATACTGCATACAGGGGAGTTCTATTCAAGAATGTGAATTTTACGTGGTGGAAAAACAAAGTTCAGGCTCTGAATGATTTGGGAGACAATGTTTTGATGTGGGCCCAATTTCATGGCCCTGCCTACCAGAGTATTCTGTGCTTAACGGCGTTCTGAAAAGCGCACGATTCTATATGCTGTAAGCGCAGTATTCTATGGAGTATACCCACAGCATACTTAGGGACCATGGATAAATTATGTCACGGGCACGGCCGCAATCCGACACGTTCCTATGTGTGCGAGCTCAAACAAAAGAAAACCCACCCAGTGTCACGCATAGGAACGCGTTCTTCTGCAATGGTCCGGTCTTGAGGGAGACTCACTGTATAACAAAGGAACAATGCTGTTGGCCAGCTTAAGCCAAATGTCACTTTGTAGTTATAATCGGCTTACTATATAAACCATTGTCCGGTATACCTAAGCTAGACCGCAAACACTAATCCTTCACTCCTTTGTGGGCTACTTTTGAGCTGCCTTGTCCGTGTAATCTGGTCAACAAAAGGCACCAACAATAGAGTTTGATAATGAGGGAACCTAATAATCACTGGAGCGCGAATTCTGTGGTTGCACGGGGCCGCGAGAATTTTGGAACGACTCCGTGCAGCCACAAGTCGGCACGCGTGCGAACGTGTTCTGAATTTATCCATGGTCCCTTATTGAAAAAGATGAATTGCTTTTGCAACCGGCTCTTTTCAACGTCTCCAAAACTGATGTGGCACTAACTGTTATAACCTTGACTTTTATTGCATCTTCTCCTTGCACAGTATACACCCATAGTCTGTGATTGAAAATGGGGAGAGATGGCTAATTTTTACCTTGCAGCAATTATCTTCTGTTGGAGGCTCATGGACATAAAAGACGTCGAAGAAGAAGTACGGTGATGTCGACAAGTTCTGTTGTGACTGCAGAAGAAAATAAAACATATAGGGAAAATAACTTTCAAATGTTCAAAAACAAAATTGCATTGGGAATGTGTAGATTCACCGACAGTTATCTGTTTAGCACAGAATGATGCCAAGCAAACATGGGTTAACAAGTAAAATACTATGAAATACAATACAGATTTGACTTTAGACTTGTGGACAAGTCGTTAAATGTTTGCCACAGTGATAACAGCTGTCATGAGACAATAGTCCTGCAAGACACTGCGTTTTCACAGTACTGCTGTTCTTGCGGTACTGCTGCTGTTCTCGCGAAACTGCTGCACCACGAGACTTGTGCTGTCGCAACTATGGCCGTGAGCCAGTAGCCATTACGCTATCACTGCTACAACCCAGCCTCGCTACCATTGGCAGCGCACCAAATCGATACCTCTCATCACTAACCCCTGGAAGGGAAGCACTGAAAATCAAAGCTGATTGGCTCACCAAAAGTTAATGCTTTGCGCACACACTTGTTTATAAAAAAGCACTTGAGCTGGTAGGGCGCTTGGATATCGGGTGCTTAGTACGCGCGTGTACAGATGCACATTTCGACGCAGTACATTTCAAATGAATCATGTTTTTATATGGTCACCCTAAACTGCATACAGTTAGATGTATCACAAGATTGAAAAAGAAAGAGAGGGGGCCAGTTGCTCTATGACTTGATGCGTCTTTTGACGGCGCACTCTGCGTAGTCTCTAACACAGAATGGGTCAACCACAGGACTAATTAAAATATCAAATATATTTGGATATTTCAAAGTCACACTTCCAGGGGTTATGATCGAGCAAGGCATTCTGGGAAAGAACAAAAATGGCGCGGCGAGATCGTACACCACTGGGAACGAGGTTGCGCTACAACCATTTGACGACTCTAGTTTGACGTCTGCGATAAATACCAACCTGTGAATGTGTGTCATCGTCTGCACTAAGCTGAGGGATGCATCGAGATCGACCGTACACAAACAGAATCCTGACTATGTGCGGAGGTGGTAAGCACTCGATGTCTTCAATTTCAGGCAGCTGCACTTTCTTTTGTCTGTACAAGAACAAAAGTGAATACAGAAACGGTGATTCCCAATCGAAATCAGGATTGGACTCACAAAGAGTCCATGGCAAATATAAAGTTTGTTTGCATTTTGTTACTTGTTGAGTATAAATTTAAGACCTTGCATATTTGCGCAATGTTATATGAGAGTCAAAGTGGAGATGGGCTGGACATGCGTAAATGATAACAGATTGACCAGAAGAAATTTAGATTGGCAACCAAGACACGGAAGAGGAAACGAGGCAGACAGAAAAAGAGGTTGAGGGACGACATCACATCCTACCTGGTTACAACATAAATAAGACAAGCACAAGACAGACGGAAGAGGAAACGAGGCAGAAAAAAAAAGAGGTGGAGGGACAACATCACATCCTACCTGGGTACAAAATAAGACAAGCACAAGACAGACGGAAGAGGAAACGAGGCAGATAGAAAAAGAGGTGGAGTGACGACATCACATCCTACCTGGGTACAACATGAATAAGACAAGCACAAGACAGACGGAAGAGGAAACGAGGCAGATAGAAAAAGAGGTGGAGGGACGACATCACATCCTACCTGGGTACAACATGAATAAGACAAGCACAAGACAGACGGAAGAGGAAACGAGGCAGATAGAAAAAGAGGTTGAGGGACGACATCACATCCTACCTTGGTACAACATGGATAAGACAAGTACAAGACAGACGGAAGAGGAAACGAGGCAGATAGAAAAAGAGGTTGAGGGACAACATCACATCCTACAAGACAGGCACAAGACAGAGGAAAATGGCGAGTACATGAAGAGGACTTCATCCGACACTGGATGAACACGGCCTAGGCAAAGCAAGGCACTGGGGGTGCGCAAATTGAAGTTTGCATGTGTACGTTATAATTTGCGCAAAGACACTCGGTTGCAAATTTGATACCTTGCATCCGTCTTTCAGTCTTTCCCTTCTCAGAGAACTTTGCGAGCATGAAACATAGATGAACTTACATGACATCAAAGAGTGATCTCAGATTACAGCTGTCACATTCAGTGGTATCGTTGGTCAAATCCAGTAACACATTAACAAATTCATCAACATCAGATGTAAAATCCTGGATCTGCATTTAAACAAAACAAAAAACCTTTTAAAAACAGGTCTTAATTTTTTTGTTTTCCTTTGAAACTTTGATTTTTGTTTTTTCCAGATGTCTTAAACAAGTATTTTTATGCCACACATTTGGCGAAGCCACCGAAGGGGCATACTGTTTCTGACATGTCCTTTCATGGGTGGGCTTACAGGAGTGCCCTTGAGGGGTCTTTTAAACAATGGAACAATGGACCCCACAATGGAATTCTTTGTTCAACCTGGACCCCACAAGAGAATTCTTTAGAAAAGGGAATAATGATGAACAGAGCAAACTGTTAAAAATGCAAGTAAGGGCCATATCCGAATTGGCCACTACGGCTATAGCTAAGGGTGTGTTGCTGCGGATGTCATATACTTCAACGCATTATGATGCAGCAATCCAGCCGAAGCCGTAGCTGAAGCCGCCAATTCGGACACGGCCTAAACCTCCAGGGTCCAATTTCATGGCTTGGCTTTAATCTCCTAGACTTCTGCCTTCGCTGTAAGCGAAGAATTCCGCGGTAAGCAGAGCCATGAAACTGGACCCAGTTCTCCTCAGAACCACACGCTCACTAAGAGATTTAATACCGCAAACAGATTCTTATTTTGAAACAGTTATGTCTCAAAGTTCAAGAACTAGCTGTGCAAGCTACACGGCTCATCATGTCCATTAATTTGTTTGTGGATGAGGTGTCTTACCCATATTGCACTTTCCTGGAGGAGGACCAGCGCAAATTCATGCTTAGGGTCGATGGCGCTCTTCGTCTGGACAAAGATGTTTAATGCTCTCTTGATAAGCTCCAGAGGAGTATGCTTGGAACTGAAGAATAAAAAAGAATTGAAATGGAATAATTCTCAAAAATATATCATGATACGATCATCATTTTTGAAACAATTTTTACCAATGAACAGGCCAAGGCCCAACTTCATAAAGCCTGTAAGCGCAAAAACTTGCCAAGCACAGAAAAATATTGCTTAGTAGAAAAAGGTTACCAGCCCAAATTCTGTGAAGTTTACATTGTTGCGACTGGTGCCCCGCCCATTTTTTGCTTAGCAAAGAAATGTTAGAAGCAGTATTTTCTGCTTAACGGCTTTATGGGCCCTGATACTTCGTTGCTATAAGGCCAAGGCAATTTTTTCCTTAGTAAAGGGCACCTCTATGAGGAAAACTCAAATTTCTACAGGAACATTCCAAAGGGCACAAAGGCAATGACTAAGAGCATAGAGGCAATTGCCCCTGTTAAGTATCAGGCCAGGGCACGATTTCACAGAGCACTAAGCAGGGTTCTCCTCAGGTTTTTTCGAAACTTTGGGGCATTCTGGGCCAAACTTTTGGGATGTTTGGCCGAAGCACGCTGAATTGAAACAAGGTCTTTGAAATGTTTCCTACTTGGTGTTTTTCTTGGTTTTCAAAGCCCTACTGTGCAATTTGGAGCATTCTATATGATTTTCTTTTCACGTTTTGTGAAACTACCGTATTACTATTATTTTTTGTTTTGCGTATCGGCCAAAATTTGCACGTATCGGCATGCAAATCGCGCTTATAGGCCCGATACCCTAGATTGTGCATGGCGAAAACCCTTCTAAGATTCATCTTCAAGATGAATTGTCAGTATTACCATAGTGCTTTGTATTGTGACATCACACTTTGCCTAGTACTTTAAGATTGATGAACATCTAAAGATCTCAATCTTAGCTCTTTGTGAAAATCAAGCACTGGATGAGGATACTGGAACTGCAGAGAATGCTCAAATCAAAGAGTAATAATTGTCTCACCCTTCCTTGGAGACAAAAGGAACTCTGTTTACTTCGGTAGCTAAATCAACACAGATGATCTGCATAATGAAGGGAGAGATATAAAGTACAGAATATTTCAGAGTGGTTTTTGCATTTACAACTTATTACATGTCTGATGATTTGTTACAAAGTCAGTGACCAGGGTCCAATTTCATGGCTCTGCTTACCGTGGAATTCTGCGCTTACAGAGCCCTGAAAATCACGTAACTCTATGGGCCGTAAGCGCAGAATTTAATGGTAAGCAGAGCCATAAAATTTGGCCCAGAGCAAGCAGAGAAGCATGACCAAACCCTTCTATTGACCCAATTCACCCGAGGTCATCATCACAATAATCTAGTGGTTGCGCCAATTTGGTGCCCCTTTTAGGCAATGCAGCATATAAACGCATATAAAATTTTTACATGCAATTTGACTCCATTTGAATACACAGATAGGTACGACATCACAGATTGCCACAAAGTACCGTACCTTAGTTCCAGGGTAATACATTGAGTGCATGGGTTTTCTCCTGTGTGGAAACCCCATGGCTTGTGTCCTGTGGACTTGTTTGGTTGCCACCCACAGTCTTCTGTGGTATTTTGTGGAAAGAGCCAGTTGGGAGAAAGAGTGCATAGTTAGGGTTTTGAAATGGCCTTAAGTTAAAGGCTGTGGAACTGCAAAGTAAATTGTAGTAACTAGTAATTGAACTGATTATGGCTCTTGCCACAAAATACCACACACGCACAGTACACAAGCCATGGCATGGGGTTTTACCAGCAGTACAAACAGAAGAAACCCATACACCCAATGCTAGCCTTTGATGGTATTTTGTGGCAGTCTGTGGTACCACCAGTGTATAGGAGGATTTTAATTAATGCAATAATGATTGGAACCCCGCCCTCTAGTCCTAGTTACGATAATCTTATTAACGCTCGATCCAAATCAAACAAATGACTCCAGTATTAGTTATACAATTTTCTCTGGACAGTTGATGCGAGGCAAATTGAGCGTTGGTGTAAATGTTTCTTGTTGCTGTGACACAGTCCCAAACTCCATCTCAACATTGCCATGGTAACGATGCTGATCAAACTGCATCTCTCGTTCCATTTCCGGTGCTGGATGTCTTGAAAGCCCAGGCATGAAGTCTGAGTCATTTTCACTTTTTGTGGTGCTCATTGAATCGTCACTGTCCTCTACTTCAGCAGCACCGAGTCCGCCGAGAACACCCTTCCGGAAAATCTTGTCAGCTGAAGCGTGCAGAGTCTGCCCAACTTGGCCGAGTACTTTTCTCCCAACACCGGCGGCGGTGGTCGGCATTGAAGTTGAGCCAGGAGCTGTCGTCCCAACGGCTTCATCGTCAATTATGTCATAGTCTCGAGTTGGTTCCGTTTGAGAAACTCCTCGAGGAGGAATAGGAGGAATTGGTGACCTGCGATCTGTCATATTAGTAAGTATTGTGGGTGATCTATGCTCCCTTTTCTTGTAAAACTTCTTGACAGAAACACAACTTCCTCATCAATACTTTCAATGTTGACAAATTCAGGACTGGTATCTGTTTTTGTGTCATGAAATCGTCTGATAAAATTTTCCTACTGTGAAGGTACCAGACTACATAAAGACAAGTAGTCAGGGGCCATTAAAATTAAACCTATCGTAAGGCAGATACGTCTGGTAGTATGACTTAAAATTCGACTGCTCTAAAACATGCCAAATAACAAGTGTTTTGAGGAAAAAATCCGTTGTGTTTCACTAATATAAAGTGGAAAACAGTAAAATTGGTGAAGTGATATGATGAGAAATGAATCAAAACAACCAAATACTGATAAGATTGGAGTCGGAAAAATTGGGATGGGACCGTGGGCATGGGACTAACCTTGTATGGGTATTCCAATAAATAAAAGGGGGGTTTTCATTAGAAGTCTTGTTCAATTTATAATAATAAACGTTTTTCCATATAACTTATGCACTATAGAGTCATCTGAACATTAACATAATGCAAATTAATGAATCTGTTTGTAATTTTTTAAAAATAAAATCAATCATTTGGACGACGTTCAAATTGTTATTGAAAATATTATTTCTCACCCCCTCAGAAATAATGCTTTTTCCATATCGGTGATTCACCTTCACTGGTCCACGTTTCAACTGTGCAACTTTAAACGAAACTCTGTGAAACCAGCGATAAACATCAGTCAATGATTTTACCGATTTTTAACACAGATGATTGATACATATGTTGAAAGGACACCGCGGAGCTCTACATGCTCAGCAAATATTGGTATGCAAAAAACTCCTTTTTGTGTGTTTTAATTCGATTACAATTATATTGAAATGTCAAATACTATTTTGTTGATTCCCAACGTATTTGTCCATGTAATTTAATAACATGTTGTGGTATGTAAAAGGTATTTGACGAAGCGTTTTTGATCATGGTTATATTTTTTGTAATAATGTTAATTTTGTTGTACATACACGTTCATGAGTCAATCATTCTCAATAACTAAGTTGCGGGTGTAAAGTTGTTTTGTCGTTTTGTTTTGTTTTGTTTGTAAGACTTTTTGTGTAATTCTTAGACCTAAGATATTTCGCAATTAATATGTTATATCAGTTGAATGCTATACAAATAATACTTTGTTTAGCACCAGGGTTCTGTCAGCAGAGTGTCAGAAAAGATGTTATTTCTTCCTCAGCACTCAATTGTCATTATGTTCTTGAAGTTGATGGGTGAAGATTTAATTTCTAAGATCGGGCCTGTGTCACGGTCTCAGCTATCCGGGTGACGTAGCCGGGCATTTCAGCACGGAGTCATGGTGGTCTCCTGTACGCATATAATAACATTTTTGGATTGGCAACGAACAACCCTCTTGTTTCTTCTGAACCTCTGTCGACCCTTCTGCATATGTCCCACTGTTTAAATAGTGAATGATAATCTTGCTCTTCTCACAAAATTCTCTAAGACGATCCACGCGTTCACCGCTCGTACTTTTGCTCATGGGCGCTGCCATGACAGCTACCTCTCCGCCGCCGGAGAGTAGTACATGTATGTCAACACGACTCAGCACGGCATTAAAATGGACTTTCGCTTGCTATGCACAGACATGGCATGACGTAATGCTACTGTATTTGGTCACCCGGATAGCTGAGACCGTGACACCGGGTTCAAATGTGGCACGTTTTACATTTAAATTACCCTATTAAACTCACTGTCATTATCACGCAGTGGTCATAAAGTCATACATACTTACTAAGTTACTTCCTTGGCATTGAAACTTGGAAGCCCAATTGAAATAGATGTATACCCAAATTAAAATAAATTGTCAAAACAAAAAGGAGAGAAAAGTATACCAAGCTTTCTGAGTATTCAACTGTTACAATTCTATCACATTCATAGCACAGCAGATTTTTTAACACTACCTTATAAACTTTTCGGCCACTGAGAGATGAGGGGACCGACCCTATTTACCGCCTATGCTATGGGTGTCGTGGTACCAGACCTACTCAGGACTCGGATCTACAAAAAAGCTTGCCTAATTTCAATTCAGTTCAATTGGTCCTACCATGGAGGAAAATTTCCTTGCATACATGTCATACACAGAGATTAATTATACACATAAAACAAAAATATGCTGAATATAAGTTAGATCAATTAAACAACAACTTAGCAGAAAGTAATTAACGTCTGGGCTGATCATTGAATACGTGGTCTAAGGAATGTGACCAAGAGGCGCAAGAGCTATGATTATCGCAGCTAGGACAACGTGTTCCTTATTTTAGGGCCAATGCTGTGGTCGTGGTCTGTGGACTTCCGCCATATCCTTGTCGAAAAAGATGGGGGATGTCCAGTGGATTGGCTCTGAATTGGAGCCAGGTCTAGGACTAATAAAATAAGGGAATAAAACTAAAAGAATGGAATAAGGTTTTGAATGTTCGTTCAAAAGGTCCCAGCTGAAGGCACGGTCCTTTATTGCACGGCCACAACCCTGCAAGCTTTTAAACGAACGTTCAAGACCAAGTCACCCCTCTTTTATTCCCATCCGTAAATTCCCTTTTTTGTTAAAAAGTGTATTAATGTTGGAAAATCTTTCAACGTTTCTGTAAATTTTCAATTCCTGTCACGTTCGCAGGCTCTGTTTCGCGAAGGGGCAAGTTGCAAGCGATGCTTACAGTTGTGCGTACGCGCAGATTTTACGTTGAGTACCGGTATGTATAGATTGCGTTATGCGTAAATTAGCACCACGCGTACGCTTGCGCGCCACGTGTATGTTTAGACACTCCTCACTGTGTCGCCTGATTAAACATGGCCATGTGATCTCCTATCGACCTGGGTATATATGAATATTGTTCATGACTGCAAAATAAAACCCATCACTTTCCCTCCCAATTAAATACAAATATTAGATGTATATGGTTGGTGCATTGTTGCAGAATATAATCACTTGTAAGGTGAAATCTGGTCTACTACATTTCAGGAGGCAAGCCGAGTAAAATAGAAAAGCCAGATATCACTGAGTCATTATATTCTGTCGGGGCTCGACCTTGACTCTAGCCTGGCGTACATTGTCTAGTAAAAACTGCTGCGGGCAAGTAAAAACCACTTCTCAACTTGCCGGCGGGCAACTTTAAAACGTGTGCACGTTCCTTGTTTTTCAGATGTGATTAAAGAAAATAAAACGAACTCTTCAAAGCTTGACCTTTTGTGTGTCGTGAATGTAACTTTATTTTATTGCAAATGCAACCATGTGAAATCCCCCATGGACGTTACGACTACAGTCGTATGCATCGTACAGGTACAGACGGACGTACAGTACATGTACCATGTGTACGTGTACTACTACCTTTTTCAACAATAATTTCACCAGTAGTCAGTAACCTGTATTTGACCAATACTATTAACATGCAATTCGTACTGGGAACCAGATACCAAAAACCGATGCTGCGTCAGAATTTTTTTCCCTAGTGCAATAAAGGCTAGTTATTTTGCACAGTGTGTATAAGGGAAAAAATACTGTTAGCACAACGCACGGTCATGCGTTTGTTGTGACAGCGAGTACAAACTTCAAGGAACTCTAACATGTTCACATGAATTTTTACTACTGGGCTGCAACATGTGGCGGTACATGTCCACCGCTAAAAATCCAAATCCATCATCAAACAAGCGAGAAAATGCAGCCCATGAATATGAAAATACGAAGAGAAAGCGAACGTACAGGCCACAATGGGAAACACAATGGAAGTGGCTACGCTAAAATGGCAACGCAAACGCCTTTTTCTGCGCAGTGGGCAGAGATATGAAAGTTGTGGGTACTGGAGCTGGGCTTGGGCGCATACGGAACCTTTTTTATGATGGAACGGACAACATTTCATTGGCTAGTAAAAATTTCTGCGGGCTAGTATAAAACAAAATTTACTTGCCCGGTGGGCTACTCTCAGAAAAAATTGAGGGCAAGCCCTGTCAGTAACAAATGCATTCAATATTTGTTTTATATAGGGCCTATTACTCGCACAAAGATACTTGTTATTTGAAAATATTTTTCACAATAAACACAAAATAGACATGAAAACTCATCCACCCCACACTCTGAAAATTCTTAAACTTTTTTCAAACAATGTGGATGACTCCATGTAGACACCAATCTTGTCAGCCATGACTTGACATTGGCTTGTTTGGACAAACAGACGGGGAACGATTATTATGGAATTGACGCTGTTAAGCGTCCAATAATTTTCCATATTGGACTCCAATATTAAATTTTGGAGCAGCGCAGCAGTAAATACATGGCAAAATAAAGGATGACACGTGACGCGTGTGTAACCAATCAAATGACAAGGATCTGTGTGTGTGTGATATTAATAAGGAGTTCAACACTAACCATTGTTTTAACTAAGGGTTATTTTCAAAAGAAATTGAGATACAACTAATGTATTTGTTAAAAATAAATGAAAATGTTTTTATTTTCACACAGAGCTTAAACAGTCTGTTCTCGTAGTTCAAAGGCTGCTCATCAAGAACGCCCTTCCAGCCATATTTGTTTGACTTTCTTCATCAGAGCTGATAGAACTGCAGTTGTGGGTACCAGCCATGCCGCCTGTCAACCCACAGCAGCAGCAGCAGCAACAGCAACCAGTGAATGCTGATGCTGCACGCAACAACAACAACAACCCAAATCCGTTACTCAACGTTAGGGACAGGCTTTTTCACGCGCTGTTCTTCAAAATAGCAATTACATATGCCCGGGCGTTTCCTCCATCTGTAAGACGCTTCTTTGAGTTTGCAATTCTCATGAAGGTAAGAAGTTCTTTAAAGGTATCGTACAATTAATAGCAATGAAAAATTACTTGGTTAGAAGTACAGCAGCTTTGGATAGTATAATGAATTAGTATAATGGAAAAAGATATCACTTTTTATCCCCCAAAATTTGAATCTGAGACGCTTCTCAGAGTGTGTATTCCAATGCAGATTATTCTTCCTGCGTGGACATAACCGTTACAGATTTTCGGCAATATCTAAAAAACGCTACCATCTTTTGAAATGAAATTTTCACAGGTTAGTTTTATGGTATATATCTACAACTATATAGGATTGAAACAATCATTGGGTTCCAATTACCAAACGTATTCAGCACCTTTAACAAACATTTAAAAAAAATACTTGTATCATCACTGGAATGTTTCTCTTGAAAGTATCGGCAAACAAAATCAACTATTTGTGTTGCCCTAGAAACATGTACACAGTTTAACCACTTAGGGTCGGCATTCTTACAAATATTCTGTGCCCACCTGCAGTATTATTTTGTAGCTTCTTGAAGCTTCTTGATAAGATAAGATAAGATAAGATACAAACTTTGTTATCCTACACTGGGGAAATTAAAACTGGCCTTAACTCAAACAGTACACTTTGTAGGCAAAAACACTAAAATTGCTCAATAAACAAACTGACTAATCGTTTTTCTTTGAAATTGTTTTCCACAATGAAACCCTGACTTGACAAAGGAAAGACAACAAAGGTTCTCATAGTTAGCACCGGGATAATCCAAGATTCGCAGAACCTCGGCTGTGAACCATGGCCGATAATCTGCCATGGTATGCTGGAATCTCGGAATGCTCGGACCTGCCTCCCATTGAGGCGAATACAATGACAAACAATGTTGGAAGCCTGTCCATTCTTGTATGCAACATTTGTACAACAACATGACAAAGGTCTGGAGTCAGGGGTTACACTATGGAAAGTCCGTGTGGATATTTCCGTCAGCCGTATGGCTGCCAGCAGCAAATTGAGGGTGGTTCCAAAGTTGATCAGGTCGTAATACACCGTCAACTGGAAGTCAGTCCAGAAAAAATTGGCGCATACACTCGTGGTTAACCAACATTCATAACATTTTGGTTTTTTTAGGTTTGTGTTGTGGAGACACTGGGGTTCACCCAATGCACAAGCTAGCGTATCGGGCGGATACGCGCAAATTACGTGCCAATATGCGCAAATTTCGGCTGATACGCAAAAAAAACACCCCAAAAACCTGGACACCAAGTACATAAAACTCTCTTTATCAGTAACCACCACACCTCACAGAGCGAGTTTTTTGTACACCCATACAAACACTAAATGGTGTCTCCGCAACCTCACTAGATTGTATTCACACCATGCAAAGTTTAAAATCTTATATCATGAACATGTTATCGTTAATGGAAAGTAGAAAGCATGTGCAGTCAAGATTGTTCCCCATTTTTTAGAAAACAAATCCTATAACTACTGACTCGTCAGTAAATTGTAGTGTACAATTATTGCATATTATCACTTTGTGGAAATATCACTTTAAACTTTAAGGCATGATTTTAATTGGTCAAAATATGTGATTGAACTTAAACTTATTGAAAACATACAGAATTACATCACATCCGATGTAGATCATTACACATAGGCCTAGCACTTTGGAAACACGGTGATCTAATTTGCATATTGATCACACGCCCATGTTGCCCTGCACTTGTAGAAAAAAAAAGAAAAAAAAATCAAAAAAAAGAAGAGAAAACCATATAGAATGCTCCAGATTGCACAGTAGAGCTTTGAAAACCAAGATAAACACTAAGTAAAAATCATTCCGAAGACCTTGTTTCAATTCAGTGGCTTCGGCCAAACATCAAACAAATTGGGTCCAGAATTTCCCTCACAGTTTTGAAAAAATCTTGGGGAGAATCCTGCACATCCTTCGCAATTCAGCTTTTCAGCTCCGAGTAAGGATGATTAGCCTCCCAAATTATTTTTATTAATCTTGTTATTCTTATTATTTACACAAGGATGTTTTATGAGTTTACATTTATTTACGAGTAGTTGGTGATAATTGTAGATTGACTTCAACTGTCTGTTACATATTGCTCAGTATTTTTGGTAGATATTGGTAGCCAATTGAAAGGGCCCTACAGATATTTGTGACCATTCGTTCTGGTTCAGTAATTTTCAGCCATGTAATTGTCTATTATACAATACGTTTCCTGTCTGACTCTGAAAAGGTCAAAATCGATAATATTTTGGTTAAGTTCTACATGTAACTGTCAAATGAGAGCCAATTTACAGATTTTAAGACTTAAGTTAATGGCCTCGTGCTAGAAAAAGGGAAGTAGGCCCATGGATCTCCCCAGGTTTTTTTTCAAAACTGTGGGGCATTCTGGACCCAAATTGATTTTGGCCAAAGCACGCTGAATTGAAACAAGGTCTTCAGAATCTTTTTTACGTGGTGTTTATCTTGGTTTTAAAAGCCCTACTGTGCAATCTGGAGCATTCTACGGTTTTCTTTTGATGTTTTTTGTGAAAATTTGCACGTATTGGCACGCAAATCGCGCGTATCGGCCCGATACGCTAGCTTGTGCACGGGGAGAACCCTGTAGGCCTACTATTTGTTGATGCTATATGAGAGGAAGACTTGCCTTACACAACAGTCCCCAAATGTTCCCATATCCAATTGCCAAAGTGAAGGATTCAAAAGGGCTCGGGCCGGCAGGCCCAATCACAGGGTCAGGCATTCCAGTCGTACAGACTATAATTTCTTTTCTAGCATGTGGCCTCTGTCCTACCATATCCGCCTCTCCTATGTCACTCCACACCAAATTGTTTGGACTTTCATACATGTACACACACGTGTACAGGGCTCGAATTTTACACTGGACCACAGGCCCAAAGCCAGTGATTTTAACATCGGGCCAGTAAACTCATGACTGGTCTTGTGTTTTGTGTTCAAGTGTTGACTTTCAGTCTGATAAATATAATTCTGTTGATAAGTAAAGAATACTTACCCAGATTCTCTTAGTGCTTCTTCAATTTCAAACAATTCAAATGTTAAACTGCGGGGCCATTTTCTTTTACATAGGCCTAATACAAATTTAGATAAATCTTCTCTTAGTGCTTTTTCTATCTCAAACAGTACAATTGTTAAACTGTGTAGGCATTTTTAAAAATTCTCATTTCAATTCTGGTCTTTTGAACAAAAGTCTGGTCCAGTAAGTATTTTGAGCTACAAGCCCTGTGGTCGGGTGGGTTTTTACTCCAAATTCAACCCCTGATGTAGATGAACATGAGATTGGAATGCCTGACCCTGTGATTAGAAATTGTAATTTTGATGCTCTCTATAAATGATAACGCTTTTGTTTCTCACCTCCCTTCACAACTACAGCATCCTCAAAACCTGCAAAATCGACACCCTCTCTTTGTGTGATTTGTTTGGCTTGGGAAGTTGGTATCTTGCCTAGTTAAACCAGTCATGCCTGACATTTATGGCCAGATCTACCTATTGACGTTGTGGGTATTGGTTTGCCATGCTGGAGGATTCTGATGTATTTTTAGGAAAGGTCTTGCCCTTAGCATTTTCATGGATTAGCCAGCAGGACCAGTTCGCTTGTCATTTCACCAAGTCCATCAGTTTTTCCACTAGTTCATGTTTCACATTACAGAGACTCATTCAACACTAAACCAGCCAGCCGGACCACTTGGTCGGAGATAATTTTGTTTGGTCCTTAGGCAAGATTTTAGCCAGGATTTGGTAAAAGGGTGTCCAAATTTGTTGGAAATTTAAAAATAGGGTATCCAAATTGTTCAATTACAATACATTTCATGTAAATAACAGATAACACAGGGTGTCCAAAAGACACCCAGACACTCCTCTGGCTAATAGTCCTTAGGTGTTTTAACTAGCATTTTTGGCTAGCGGACCATTGTTAAGAGAGCACGCTGAGTGTTCATGATGAAAATAAGTTTATGGCTAAAAGGAAAGTACAAAGTTGTTTTTTACAAATGACTTGAAATTGAAGTCGTAAAAAAAGAAATGCTTATTTGATGTGAAGCTTTCATTTAGAAGTAATCGATAAAACCTTGTATGCTGAATAGAAAGAAAACCAAACTGTTTTGATCTGTTTTAGAATGGGTCAAAATCACAAACATCCACTTTGAAGACATTTGTTATGATTACGAGTCATTCAAATCATTTTGATTATAAAATAGAGTTAACAAAAACTTGTACATGTACATTACATGTTAATGTACTTTTCCTAATTCCTAGTATGAAAATATACAGTCATAATAGACCCATTATCATCAAACATTTACTTTGGGCCTTTTTTCGGTCCACACTCTTTCAAATTTCCAAGCCCACAAACTTGAACTGTAAAATCTTATTTTTTTTCAAGCTTGAAGGAAATCCTAAGCCTGTGGTTATTCAGGCTTGTTAGGTGTGCAGCACACCACTTTTAATACTGGCTTTTTGACCCGCGGCATAAAAGCCCACACCAGACTTATTGTTAACACCCTTTACCCGTGCCCCTGCAGTGGGGGGGGGGCGCATAGAGGGCTTATTTACATCTGACCTACAGACATTGTAGCTGGGGCTATTTTTGTAGCGTTCTGTATGTACAGGAAGTGTATTGTATCTCATGTTTGTATGACAAAAGTCAAGAACTCAAGTTATTGCCATTGTGCAACGGGTGTGAGGGGCACATGTACTGTACCGCTAATATTTATACACATGCCTACATGGTACATGTAAAATTTGCCATTATTAAACGTTTGTCTGACCTATAAACATATATACCCTACAAATGCTGGTTTTTCTTCTCTGTGTAAAGCCTGCATCCGTATTGGCCTTTTTTTTAAGGCTTTATGATGAGGGACTTTTTATGATTTCCCCCAAAACAAGAATACAAACATACAGATGTGTAAAAGACAAGGTGACCGAATGTTTTTTTTAGTTCACATGTTTTGCCGTTGTCACACACTGTTAGTGTTAGCCTACTTATATTAAGTTGTTTGTGATGTTATTCACAACCTACTGTATTGAAGTAAACACGTAGGCCTACTACACGTACAACATCAATTAAGATGTGACGGTTTGCATGGTGGAAAGACAGTAATGCAAGCATTTTGCAGTGCAAGCAGTGGCACCATGCAGATAAATCTCTTTGTACAACTACCTCCATGGTACAACCATAGAGCTCTATGCTTAGAGCAAGTACAACATTGCACATAATGTACAAGATGTAGGTCTACCTCCATGGTCTATTTTAGTAACCTAATAATTTGTAGTTAAGCTATTAGTCTGTGATTCCATGGTTATGTCTTATCCAGACATGAAGCACAAATGTGCATGTACATGTATGTTGCTTAACCACGTCCGTATACTGTACGTACATTTATGTATTATGCACACATGTAGGTACGTTTGTGTACTGCAAAAACATGTAATGCTTTATTCATGTACACATGCATGATTGATTTACATTACCTCCGTCATGAACGTCACCGGCCCCCAAATTGAGTCAGCTCCTCACAGCATGGGAGCTGACAGCCCTAGATTCTGTCATAATGTGAACTATGCTTGCTTTTTAGTGTAGGTAGGAGGCTTCTGCACATAGCGGGGAGGTATCGCCATCAGTTTCAGGTCTTTATTTATGCTCCATCCTAAATTGAATACTCATATGCTTGTGGTGGGATTTCTGCCTCGCACTGTAGCGAAGTTGTAGGGACCTGAGGCACTATTTGGAAGTTTTGCATACGTACAGTTTATGCACACTCGCTGTTCATAACAAAATGGGGCAAAATTCTTCATTTACAATATTTTTTACATAATGATCATTAAATCTAGATCCAAAACCTCTCCAATGTCAAAACAGGTTTCCAAAATCCTTGGAGATGAATATTTTGTGGACTAAGGAAAAGCAGAATATCTTTCGAACTATATTGCTTGAGTTTCTTAGTCTCCCTGACAAAAAAATGTGCGTGAATGTATAATGCAATCAACAGATGATCATTGTTAACAGTAGACTTGCCCATGTAACCTGTGACGTCACATGTTTTTACAAAAGAGCCACAGGGGGCTAGAGCCCGTACTTCCTGGAGGCACGATTTGTACATAGCTCAACAGAAGAAAACATAAAATCTTGCTTTTCATGGAGATGGCACGGTTCGATAAAGAAAGGGGCACAACTCAAAACTTGTTCAGCTGTTATTTTATAACCCTTGCATTTATGTGGGAATTATGACACAAAATGTAAAATTTCCCATATATGACCAGTGTAAAATGCTAAGATTACTCCTTTTCACTCTCCTTTTGAAAATAAACAATGCATAAACTACAAACTTGGTTTTTTATTAGGTCTCTTAATGAAGACTAGCAAGGAGACTGGTTGAAATGTGAATAAAACTCTGAAGCTCACAACTGTTTGATCAGTAGTAGCCTTTCAACAATCACAATTTCACTATTTTCACTATTTTGCAAGAAATCAATACTTCAATAAAATTTTTTTTAAACATCAAGTGTTAAATCTGAGTCCAAGTCTAAATAATTGACCATCATAAGTCAGCGTCAAAGTCATCAAAAAACTAACTCAAAGTCAAACTTGAGTCGGAGTTCGTGTCAGTGTGCACTTTACGTGTACAGGGATGGTCAGTTTATAGTGTAAACTTTACAGTAATTGAAGGAGTTGGGCTTTTTAAGGGTTATTGTTCAGTGATAAGAATGGATTAGGCCTATAGAATGACCAACACAGTAATTATATAAAATCTCCAGGGTTCTCCCAGGGTTTTTTAAAAACTGGGGGCACTCTGGACAAAAATTGTTTGAGGTATGGCCGAAGCACGCTGAATTGAAACGAGGTCTTCAGAATGTTATCTACTTGGTGTTTATATTGGTGTTAAAAGCTCTAACTGTGCAATCTGGAGCATTCTATATGGTTTTCTCTTGATGTTTTTTGTATAAAAAAAAATAAAATAAAAATGTTTTTGCATATCGGCCATAATTTGCGCGTATCACCACGCAAACCGCGCGTATTGGCCTGATATGCTAGCTTGTGCATGGGGAGAACCATGATCTCATTTCACTTATGTCATCTTGTTATTCAATACATTCCGTTTATTTTCTCTTTCCTTTTGTCTTATCCGCAGGCATTGACAGCCCTCTTTGTCCTAGCTTACATACACAGCACATTTTCGCGGACACCCATTAACTGCCTAGCAGACTACCAGGAAGTGTGGCCTCGTGATGGTATCCTCCGAGTGGAGATAGTCCACAATCGCACCAGCCCCCAGGCCTTCTCTATCTACAACAAGAAAGGACAGACAGACAGTCAGTCATCCACGAACGCTGGTATAATAATAATAATAATAATAATAATATTAATAATAATAATAACAATAATGTAGTCTTGTATAGCGCACGTATCCACTAATAATGTGCAATAAGGCGCTCAAGGTGCTTGAACAAAGAGAGACACTTTTTAAGACAGGTTTTGAAGGATAAAAAAACCAAAACAGATTTATGAGACCGAATTATGTAGCGCCTTTTATGGGTTTACAAGGTGCTGCAGCCCACTCGGCAGCCACTGCCAGAAACACCGGGGCAAACCCCTTCTCTTAACGATTAGTGCACTGGGTTCTTCTACGTGCATACACAACACACGGGACCAATGGCTCTACGTCCCATCCACAATGTTTGGAGGTTTTAGAAAGCTCAAGATGAAATTCTCAAACAAAGTTAATTTTAAAGCAAAAAGTTATGAGATTTGTAAAATTGAGTTTATCTGTGGCTATTTATAAATTATTCTTTACTTTAAAGCACACAGTCAACATTGGTAACTGTCAGAACCCAGTATCAACACTTTACATGAAATAAAAAAACCTGTTAAAGTTTAAGCTCAATTGGTCATCAGAGTCACAAGAAAATATTTTTTGGTTGAACAAAGAAAAATTGACTAGAGCGTGACTTGAACCTGTGACCTCCGGATTAATGTGACTGCGCTCTACCAACTGAGCTATCTAGCCCTAATGGTGGCAGTGTCCCTATTTTGATTTCAAACATAGGATTTCGGAATTGCGAGATCAACATTTATTGTTTTACTCATTTCTCTAAAACTACAGCATTTTTCATGCAAAATATTTCAAGGGAAGTTTTCCACTGTGACCTTCTTTATACCATGTAAGTCAATGTGTAAATCTGTCAGCGTTTATATTTTCAATCTTACAAATAAATATTCACGCCTTTTTAACTCAGATGTGGATGAAGTGGACCAAAATGGAATCACCCTGATGCCAATGTTCTGGGAGTACCCTGGGAAGGACGGAAACTTCTGGACTAAGGATTCGGAAAGCGCCCAACATTCTAGCCCAGATGTAGACCATGACCAAGACGAGGCTAATATTACTGTCGACATCATGGTGCCTGGAAAACCGGTCAAAAATATGCAACCATTTCGAGAAACGGTCTCTGAGTTTGAAATGTTCACCAGAGCAGGTAAGACTACATGTAGATGCGCAAGAAGCCATTTGAGAGTTCGATTTTGAATGTCCGGTACAATGATTTGATTGGTCACAAGTGTGTTCAGTTGTGACCAATTAAGTCATTGTACCAGACATTCAAATTGGATTCCCTGATTCAAAGACAACATTGCTATATATGTCACATGGTTTGGGGTTAGCTTTTGTATAGACCATGAAACCTTTTTTTTAACAAAATAGGTGACCTTATACATTCCAGGGCCTTTCTGGCAGGCAAGATACTACACTGGTCTTATGGGAAATGTTAATCATGCGTATCGACCCGATACGCTAGCTTGTGCATGGGGAGAACCCTGCATACTTTAAAATGTCCACATTGCCTTTTGTGTGGTTCACTCTGCTCCTTTTTCCATGTTACCCTGACAGTCTGGCCGGCCGATGAGTATATCATGGAGTATTCGTTGGAGTATGGATTCCTCCGTCTCTCATCAAGCACGAGGGAGAAGCTTGGTATCCCTGTCATGGTGGTTCAACTCGGTAAGACAATAAAAGTAAAACTTTCACCTGAATAAACCAAACCCACAAATTAACAGTAAACTACAACTTGGAGACACTAGTGTGTGAGACTGAAGGAAATACAGCCTTGGAGATCATTTCTTGTCCATCACTGCACCAAGGATCTCAACATTATTCCTTGCTACATCAATAATAAAATAAATTTCCCATTCTTTTCTTCTTCAAATGTATGCTTTAGGTCTAAAATTATACACAGACCACAGAGGCCTTTGCCGCTGTTGCCCTGATCTTGACCTTGGTGCGCCTTCAACATTTTCCATAGACTTTATGATTTTCCTCTGGAAGTGCCTTTTGCAAAAATGAAAATGGCCATGCCCTCTCAAAGACAAAACTGCAGGTCTAATGCTCAAAATCCTGCTTATTAAAAATGACCTCTGAAGTGACTCTATCCCTAACCCTAACTCTAACCCCCTACCTTCACTCTTACCCTAACCCTAACCCTAATCCTTACAAAAATAATGATAGATTGAGTAGTTGATCATTTAAAATGACTTGAAAACCTGTTTGTTTAATTGAGAACTTCATTATTATTTTATCAGTTGAGATACATTTGTGGCGTATCGTGGCCGAGCGGTTAAGAGCACCGGACTCAAGCTCTGGTGTTTCTGATCAGCAGAGTGTGGGTTCGAGTCTTGGTCATGACACTTGTATCCATGAGCAAGATACTTTACCATAATTGCTTTGTCCTTCGGATGGGACATTAAGCCGAAGGTCCCATGTACTAGGATTGGTAGTACACGTAAAAGAACCCAGAACACTTATCGTGGAAGAGTAGGGGTTATCCCCGGTGTTTCTGGTTCACATAGCAAGCATCCTTGTTTACAGGTTTCCTTAGGCTTGTGAGCTACAGTGATTAAGTTCACTTTATGAGGCATCCTTGGTTTCATTACCAGAAATATATAGTAACAATTCATTTTTGCAATTGGTTTATTGAAATCATTTAAAAATACATATTGCATCGCGGCCAAGGACCGAATTAGGGAAAACAATTTAACAAAGAAAAACAAGAGGTAAAACAAATATATAAAAAAAACCGATAAAAAATAGAAAATGAAAATAAAAGATTAACAATCTAAAAAATACTGTACAATTTAAAACTGGAGAATGAAAATTGTTTTTGTGCAAAATCCTAAAAACATCCAAATTGAAAACAGCACACCCAAATCTTAATTGTGTTTCTGTGTTTTGATTTAAGATCCAACACAAGATGAATGTTTTGGGGACACATTGAGTCGGTTCTTCCTTGAGGAATTCCTGGGATATGATGACATCTTGATGTCTAGTGTTAAGAGTCTGGCTGAGCATGAAGACAATAAAGGTATGAATACTTACTGTATGAACTAATCAGACACTTACTTACCCTAGGGCTAAGATTGCTCTTAACTGTTTATCAATCTTAATTGCTTAGCAAAGTGTGATGTCACAATACAAATCACTATGGCAATATGAGACAATTCATCTTTAAGACGAGTCTTGGGGGCTCATTTCTAACAATCTATCAACAGCTCTCCAGTGCTCTTTACATAAGTTTGTATGGTCATTAGGCCACATAAAAATAACAAATTGTTGATCATCCTTTTTTGATGGGAAGTGGGGGAGGGAGGGCGTTTTTTTTTTTTTTTTTTTTTTGACATGGCAAAATATGAAATAAAGAATAAAGATATCATCATAATCACTATAAAACAAAGGGTTTGTGTGATTTTGACATTTTTAAATGTTTTTTTAAACCCTTTCAACTCCTAGATGATATTTTCTGTAAACATTTTCAAAAAACCAAAACGCAGCCTAAGTAAATATTTGAAGAATTGTTCTAGTTTTGCCAACATGAATAACCTTTCTTCAATCATCTATTTTCCGACCTATGGATTTTGAAAAAAACATCAGCTGAAAAATCTGGGAGCCAAATTTGACTGAAAAGATCATTAAAAATACCGTTTTTTATGATTAAAAAACCAAAAACAAAACAAAAACAAATTGGGGTCGGGGGGTTTTGTAGGGTCGTGCGGGGACGATCAACAATTTTTTTGTTTATGTGGCCTTAACTTGAGTAATTACCAAAAGTACACCCTGCCTTTAACTGGTTTAAACTGAAGTTGTATGTAAGCGGTTTTTTATCCCAAAATATTAGACAGATCTACTTCATTTATACTTTATTAAGTTGTAAACCACAAGGGAAACTGACTGGGTAAATTTAAAATAACTTTGGGTTTAAAGGCACTGAACATGTTAAATTTAAAACCATTTGGGGTTGAACAAAGAAAATTGACTAGAGCGGGATTTGAACCAACGACCTCCGGTTTAACGTGCCGGCGCTCTACCAACTGAGCTATCTAGCCCTATGTTGGTGGTCTCCCTATTTTGTCAATGTCTTTGTTCGGGGTGCCAGTCCGAAGCCATACAACCGTTAGCCAGGGATCATACCGAAGTTTGATGATACAACACAACAAAATAGAAAGACCGCCAACAAAGGGCTAGTGCCGGCACGTTTAACCGGAGGTTGTTGGTTCAAATCCCGCTCTATTTTTGTTTGTTCAACCCCAAATCAATTTAACTTCTCTAACTTCCATTTCCTGAAATGCTTTCTTAACTGTCTTTTTGAAGGAGAAATTCAGATTTGATATTTCTCAATTTTCTTCCATTTTAGGATACCTACGCAACGTTGTAACCGGGGAGCATTATCGGTTTGTCAGTATGTGGATGGCGAGGACGTCTTACATCGCAGCTGGCTTCATCATGCTCATCTTCACTATCTCCATCTCAATGCTACTCAGATACTCGCACCATCAGATCTTCGTTTTCATTGGTTAGTTTCAGTATGCTCAAATGAGACATGATGTTTGATTGGTTACATTTTGGATCTGATTGAAGCTTTTATAAAATGCGGTTTATTTTGGGTTAAGTTTCCGGCTTCAACTTTTCTCAACTTTTACATACTAGGGTTGGGATGTTTAACTGGTTAAAGGTATCGTACACGTTTGGTAATGACTCAAAACAAATATTAGCATAAAAACTTACTTGGTAACAAGCAACGGAGAGCTGTTGATAGTATAAAACATTGTAGGAATTGACTCCCTCTTAAGTAACGTAGTTTTTGAGAAAAAGGGTAATTTCTCACTAAAATAATAAAAACTTCTTGCAAGAAGTTTTTATTCATATCTGAAAGCACACAAATTTGTACAACAAGGGTGTTTTTTCTTTCATCATTTTCTTGCAACTTCGATGACCAATTGAGCCCAAATTTCACAGGCTTGTTATTTTATGCATATGTTAGGATACACCAAGTGAGAACACTGGTCTTTGACAATTACCAAACGTGTCCAGTGCCTTTAAAAGGAAAGAGACCTCCCTTGTCTTTAAAATGTTAGCCCAAGACACTATCCAGGGAGAATGATTGACATTCCTTTTGTTGGTGGAATGCGTCTTATCTCAATTCTCTACAAATGTAATCAATAATTTTTAATCTCCCACAATTTGCAAGGCTACTTTACATTTTGCTTTGTACGCCCCCACCGTGGTTTGTGGTTTTGTGACTGTAAAGACTGGGTAACAGTGTTCTATTTTTTAATCCTTGAAAGTGTGTTGACATCTTCTCCTTTTACAGGTTGGCTCATAGTTCCGATTGGAAACAGTTAAATGGTCAACCAAAAGTCACAAGTTCCGTTTAACTATAGGAAAATAAGCTAAGATGCACAACTCTATTACATACTGCTGGTTTTTCAAAATGTGTGGAGTGTCGTGGCCGAGCGGATAAGAACACCGAACTCAAGCTCTGGTGTTTCTGATCAGCAGAGTGTGGGTTCGAATCCCAGTCGTAACACTTGTGTCCTTAAGCAAGACACTTAACCACATGCTTCGTCCTTCGGATTGGACGTTAAGCTGTAGGTCCCGTGTGTTGTGTAATGCACGTAAAAGAACCCAGTGCACTTATCGTAAAGAGAAGGGGTTCGCCCCGGTGTTCCTGGTTTGATCGGCAGCATATTGCGCCACAGCACCTTGTAAACCATTACATGGTGCTATGTAAAGGAATAGGTCTCATACTTAAAAACTTACTGATTGTCTGTTCAAGCGCCTTGAGTACCTTATTGGTAGATACGTGCGCTATATAAGACTATATTATTTATTTATTTAACCATTACTTGCACTGTGTAGTCTCTAGTGACTGCAGTAAGAGAAAGTCTGCACAATAACACAGTAGAACAAGTCGGCACAATTAAGAAGATCAATAATTTGAGCAAACTTTGCTATCCTTAAAGGGATTGTATACGTTTGGTAATTGGAACCCACTGTTTGTTTCAGTCCTATATAGTTGTAGATATATACCATAAAACTGATCTGTGAAAATTTCATTTCAAAAGGTGGTAGCATTTTTGAGATATTGCCAAAAATCTGGAGCGGTTATGTCCACGCAGGAAGAATAATCTGCAATTGGAATACACAATCTGAGAAACGTTTCTGACAGAAACGGTTCTCCGATTCAAATCTTTTTGGATAACAACTGATACCTTTTTTTCATAACCACATTACTTCAAAGTGAAATGTTTCTCAAAATGCTTTATGCTATCAGAAGCTGCTGTACTTCTTACTAAGTAAGTTTTTATTGCCATTAATTTTATGAGTAATTACCAAACGTATACAGACCCGTTAAAGGCACTGAACACGTTTGGTAATTGTCAAAGACCAGTGTTCTCACTTGGTGTATCCCAACATATGCATAAAATAACAAGCCTGTGAAAATTTGGGCTCAATTGGTAATCGAAGCTGCAAGAAAATGATGAAAGAAAAAACATCCTTGTTGGACAAATTTGTGTGCTTTCAGATAGGAAAAAAAAAACTTCTTGCAAGAAGTCTTTATTATTTTATTGAGAAATTACCTCTTTCTCAAAAACTATGTTACTTCAGAGGGAGTCGTTTCTCACAATGTTTTATACTATCAACAGCTCTCTGTTGCTTGTACCAAGTCAGTTTTATGCTAATGTATATTTTGAGTAATTACCAAACATGTACAGTGCCTTTAAGCTTGTCATAACTTAACGGATTTCCATATATTTTTTTGTCTTCAGTGGATTTACTACAGATGCTTGAGATGAACACTGCTATAGCTTTCCCTGCAGCTCCTCTCCTGACAGTCATTTTAGCTCTTGTGGGTGAGTTGACTACTCTATGAAACACATCCACCTGACATCATCATAATAAATCAACTGGGTATTTATGTAGCAGTCCTTACTCAATGGTGTCTATGCTGTACAGAAACTAAACACACATAGGTTGGGGCTTTTTGTTACTAACCCAATTCAGATGGTTTAAGGAATGAAATATATGGCCGAGTGACCAAGGGGAATAATGTTCGAAGCGCAATGATCATTGTTTGGAATTGCGCTATCAGAGCCGATATTATTATTATTATACAATCATGTCAGAAATGGAGTGATTAGGTAGATTGCAGTGATGTCCAACAGGTGTATCGAGCTCTTGGTTGTGGACTGTGGATCTATGACCACAGAAATGTCTTTTGAGCGGAGTATTTTTACTTGTGATTTCATCTCTGTAGGTATGGAGGCAATCATGTCGGAGTTCTTCAATGATACAACAACGGCTTTCTACATCATTTTGATAGTTTGGGTAGCGGATCAATATGATGCTATATGCTGCCATACAAACATCACTAAAAGACACTGGCTTAAGTAAGTACCAACCCCAACCTCGTCCCCTTGGTTTACTTTATTTCCAACCATGTTTACAATAGTAAACCCTGGGAGGGAAACTCCTTACTTGGACCCTGATTGGACAACGACTGGTGTACAAAAGTGTATTCAGTATTCACCATGTTCACAGCCAGACTATTCTAATTTGCATACGTATCCAAAATTTTTGGATATGCAAATGATCCAATACCAGGGTCAGAGAGCGGTCAACCTCGTACACATCGTACTGCTCGACACACCCTGGGGACGAAGTTGGTACCAACCCCCTCGGGCTGACGAAAAAGATATCTTTCTCACTCTGTCAAATCTTATCTGGGCTCGATTTTACAAAGCACTAAGGTTCATCTTAAGACGAGTAGTCAATATTGCCGTAGTGATTAGTATTGTGACATCACACTTTGCTTAGCACTTAAGATCAATTTCAGCTCTTTATGAAATTGGCCCCTGGACTTTGTGTTGTGTAGTAACATTTAGTGTCATTCAAACACGAAACACTGTACAAAATTTTTATATTTGTGGCGTGTCGTGGCCGAGCAGTCTAGTTCACCAAACCCAAGCTCTGGTGTTGTCAGCAGCAGAGTGTGGGTTCGAATCCCGGTCATGACACTTGTGCCCTTGAGCAACATAGCGACTGGAAACGGCCACAATATTTGAACTATTTCCACTCAAACAAGAGTGTCAAAGAAAAGGTATCGGACTGAATCAACATTTTCCAATGTTGTCCTGTTCACATAGAATGTACAATTCTAAAACAAAACCAAATATTTCTGTTTCTTAATAATTTTCCTGACATTTTTCATTTGTCAAATTTGACTCCATTCAGAGCTTACCTAATTTTTTTGTTTTAAATTTCATTTTTTATCTCTGCAGGTTTTTCTATTTGTACCACTTTGCATTCTATGCTTACCATTATCGTTTCAATGGTCAGTACAGCGGATTGGCTCTCATTACATCTTGGTTATTTATTCAGGTATGTCACAAAATACTTTTATATTTTCATATTTTTGTCAAGCTTACTTGTGAACTTATAAACTCCGGAGCCTTTCAAAATCAACGGAGGTTCTGTTGAATTCTGAATCCTGCAACACTGTAATAACTATGCTTATTTAAATGCAATAGAGGCATACCACTGTATTTAGAGTCCAACAGTTCAGTTGTTGACTTACTTTGTGACATTTGGTTCGAGTACAGGCTGGTTCATACTTCAGGAAAAAAGCAAGCAAAAGAAAAAAGCGGAAGCTGCGACTAGACACGGCAATCAATAGTCGCGACTACCCGACTAGTCGCCCAGGCTTACATCTGGGATGATATTTCACTGCGAAATTTGCAGCAAAGCAGTCTGCAAAGAAATGATGTAAATTTCACTTTGATTTTGCAATTCACGTGAAGTATTAATAGGGCTTAAGGTGGATCTACATAAATAACAAACCGGTGTACGTTGGCTTTTGAGAAACATATCGCACGATTACATCTATATTTTGAAAGTTTCTTAGAAAGATTCTTTGAAAAAGTTGATGTGGAATACAGCATATTTACATGATTAAGACATGGTTAAGAGGAACTTGCTTACAGAATTTCTTTTTATTTTTTATTTTTTGTACAGCATTCAATGATCTACTTTTTCCATCATCATGAGTTACCAACGATCCTACAACAAGCTCGTATTCAGCTTCTCCTACAACGAAACCAACACGGTGGCATGCACGGCGCGGGCCTTAACGCTAATCTTAATCTCAATCTTCCAGACAACATACCCCACGATATACCTCTGGAGGAACCTCAGGGAAATAATCCCCAGGGCGGCGCTGAGGCAGAGGAGCATCGTGGCGCCAGTAGTGATACCACGCAACCCACGGCCGTTCGTCAAGTGCAGCCTACCACCAGGCCAACCATTTGGCAGTTCCATCTTGGCCCGTTTAGGCGGGTTGCAACTCATCGTTACCCACCGGCAGCCGGTGCCAATTACCCGACACCGCCATCTAATTCAAACGTTAGCAACTCAGTTCACTCAAACATTCAGCAACAAGCTGTGCCTACGGTGGAAGCTGTACTAAACAGTAACAGACAAAACAATGCAAGTGATTCAGGTACGAGTAACAGTCTCCATCCCCCTACGAGTATAAGCAACGAGACTGTACACGCTGAAACAGCGGTAGAACAGGACTCCAGTAGTAGCATTTCAAGTTTGCCAGAAAGAAATTCCGCAGATAAATCTCAACAGCATTATAAAAAGGATACAAAACCAAATCTTGATATAACGGATGCCACCGACCAAGAAGCTAGACTGAGTAATTCAATGGAGAGTGGAACGAGTGTTTGAGGAGTGAGCCCTCGCTTGAATGCAACTCACAACCTTCAGTGACTGTTAGTGCTCAGTGCTCATTGAGTACAATGTATCATCTAGTGGAAATATCTTTGTGACATGCTGTAATTCAATGGAGAGTGGAATGAGTGTTTGAGGAGTGAGCCCTCGCTTGAATGCAACTCACAACCTTCAGTGACTGTTAGTGCTCAGTGCTCATTGAGTACAACTACATGTATCATCTAGTGGAAATATCTTTGTGACATGCAGTGCCGGAATTGTTAACCTATATGAGTCTGAGTAATTCAACTTTGAGTAACCTTTAGGGTCAAATTCCTATCTAATTATGCCACACTAGGGTGGCATGGGTGGCTATAGTGCGTAAAGGGCTCGCCTCTCACCACTGTGGCCCAGGTTTGATTCCCGGCTAAGGCCGTGTTGTGAGTAGAGTTGTGCGTTGGTTCTCTCCTGTGCCACGAGGGTTTTTCTCATCCGGGCCCTCCGGTTTTACCTCCCTCTGGAAGAATCAAACACTTTCGATCTCCGGCTGTGCTCTGTGGTCACATATGGGTCGATGTGGCTGGCTGCCAAAAGGCACCTTTACATGCCTGCGGCTCGACTACGTTGTAGCCCCGTCCTTCGTAATTCAGCTTCTCAACTGCGAGTAAGGATGATTAGCCTCCTAATTATTTTTATTATTGTGACATGTACTGTTTTTCGAGGATAACTCATTTTTGTGAGATTTATCTTAGTCGAGATTACAATTACATAGTTGTTACCAGGGCCCAATTTCATAAAGGCTGTTTACCAGTAAGCACAATTACCAGTAAGCAATTTTACCAGTCAGCATATTTACCAGTAAGGACATTTCTGAGCTTACTATAGCGAAAAACAATTTGCGCAAAACTATATTTCAGGCGGATTTTTTCAATTTTCCAGTTTTTTTTTTCAAAAATATGGTCTCAAGTTCAAAAATGTGAATTTGATATAAAATTTGGGGGTAGGTTGGGGGGGGGGGGCATTTTTATTTTAATTATCTTATCTTAAATCAAAAATTTGTAAATTTACTTTGTAAAAAATTCAGCGGATCGACGACAATTGCCCCTTCTTCCTTGTGCATCGGCCTGTGCAGCAATAGAGATGATATGTGTAGACTTCTTTCATTTCTTTTCTTTTCATTTCATTTCATATTTTGCGGTTTTGTCATTGTTTGACCGTAAAAGTTTAAAGAAAAAGAAAAGGAACATGTGGAGACTTTGAAAACAATCGACACACATGGCGCGGTGTATGGATGCGCGCATTTTTTTTACGCACGTGTGTGTGAATCGTCGGCGTCGCAAAAACCGTTAAGTCTCATTTTTTTTTTTTGGCTTTTGAGATAAGATAATTCTATTTTTTTTTTTATTTTTTCATTTTTTTTTTTTTTTTTTTTTTAACTACTAACTCGAGACAGGGAGGTAGGATATGCAACCACCAACCACTGCGCCGCGCGCGCTTGGTGGCGTTGCTGCCCAATTTCCGGACATTGCCCAAAATCCGGACATGCATTTTTAGCGTTGGATTTTTTCTGGATTTTTTTCCGGATTTTTCATCATCGCCCATTCTCATGCCTGATATTTCATAAACGATAAAGAAGATTTGACAGCATTTGCGAGCATTCACCCAAATTCATGGCACTCCTTACCACAGAAATATGCGCTTACGGCGCCCTATAAAGGGCGTGATTCTATGGGCTGTAAGTGCAGCATTCTGTGGTGAGCAGAGCCATGAAATTTGGCCCTTCTTACAAGAATCCCCGGCAACTTAGCGTGCCTTTTACTTCTCTTAAGGTAAATAGTGGTTGTGAAATAGAGAGTGTGCTAACGGCTGCCCCGTAAGCAAGAAACGTAGGGCTTTTATGACATTGATCCCTGCAAACTAGTATTTTTGATGGGTGCTTAATACTACATGGTTTTGTTTTCAAGTAGGTTAACAGTTCAGTCGCAAGTGTCTGAAAACACACAATTGGGAACACTTTCTGCCTTTGACGTATAATGAGTTCTGTCCAAATCCCAGTTATTTATTGCGCTTTTAAAATGTAACCTTATTTAATGTGTAGTCTTTTTTTCTTCTTCTTTTCTCATCAAACAAGCACAACTTGTAAATAACTTCGTCCCCATTCATGCAAATTTCCATTGAATTCCTCTAATTCTAAGCTGTTTTTAAAATTATCCAAATTAATAATTCCCTCCAACGATAGGACCATGGAGTATTTGTGTCTTTGAAGAATTGTTCAGATTTGGTATACTTATTCTACCAAGCAATTTAAAGGTATCGTACACGTTTGGTAATGACTCAAAACAAATATTAGCATAAAAACTTACTTGGTAACAAGCAATGGAGAGCTGTTGATAGAATAAAACATTGTAGGAAACGACTCCCTCTGAAGTAACGCAGTTTTTGAGAAAGAGGTAATTTCTCACTAAAATAATAAAAACTTCTTGCAAGAAGTTTTTATTCCTTTCTGAAAGCACACAATCTTGTACAACAAGGGTGTTTTTTCTTTCATCATTCTCTTGCAACTTCGATGACCAATTGAGCCCAAAATTTCACAGGCTTGTTATGTTATGCATATGTTTGGATATTCAAGTGAGAACACTGGTCTTTGACAATTACCAAACGTGTTCAGTGCCTTTAAAGAAGTGTTCAGATTTTGGTCTACTTATTCTACCAAGCGATATAATGTACCAAGGTACTCCACGAACTGCTTAAATGTATTGCCATGTTATTGTACATTCCTTTAATGTGAGTAATCCAGTAATATCCTATTGTGAGTAATGGTCATACAGGTATTTATTCATTGTAGCAGTGGCTTTGTCACAACCACGGCCCAATTGTATGGAGCTGCTTCAGCTTAACAATTTTCTGCTAAGCAAAAATAAGCAGGATACCAGTCACACATTTTACATGACATCATATTTTGGCTGGTAAACTTGTTCTTATAAGCATTATTGGTTTGTGCTTAGCTAGTTTTTTTCTGCTCAGTGAAAATAAGCAGGATACCAGTACTGTAACACATTTCACATCATATTTTGGCTGGTAAACTTGTTCTGATAAGCATAATTGATTTGTGCTTAGCTACTTTTTCTTTTGCTTAAGCAGCTCTATGAAACATGTGAAATGTAAGAAATTGGGCCCAGGGATAACATTTGTAAAACTGCTTAGCAATAGATTGCTGGATCTCTTTTTGCTAAGCAAAAATAAACAACCAGCAATTTGACGAACATTTTGCATTTGGGCAACATGTTTCTGCTTAACACATTTTGTCTGTGCTAAGCATTATTTTTTTCTAAGCAGCTTATGAAATTGAACTCGGAATGAAAGTTCAATAAACCTAGGCTGTGTCCGATTTGGCGGCTGTGGTTTTTGCTAAGGATAGCCTCTATGCTTCACAGGGTTCTCCCCATGCACAAGCTAGCGTGGCGCTGATAGACGCAAATTTCGGTCAGTGCAAAAAACAAAAAAGTTAACAAAAATCATCAAGAGAAAACCATATAGACGATGTGACCTCTGACGTCATTCGAAAACCATAACATGATGCGCGCGCATGTTGCCAGGCAAAACCTTTGTGTACTGACAGCCAGCTATAAAGGACACGGAATGTTACCATGAGTACGCGTCTTCTTGCCCGGCGGAAACGAGTGTTTTGTCAACAGAGGGCGGTTTGAATGTAAACAGAGGTCACATCGTCTATAGAATGCTCCAGATTGCACAGTAGGGCTTTTAAAACCAAGATAAACACCAAGTAGAAAACATTCCAAAGACCTTGTTTCAATTCAGCGTGCTTCGGCCAAACATCCAAAAATTTGGGTCCAGAATGCCCCACATTTTGAAAAAATCCTGCGGAGAACCCTTCTTCATTGCATGTTGATGTTGTGATCCAGCCATAGCCATAGCCGACAATTCAGACTTGGCCATGGTCAGTAGAAGATCCTTGAATAAATGAATAATGTGGTCATTAAGTCTGACTGTGATTGGTCAATAGTCCCTCCTGGGACGGCCCCCCAGTCATACATATTCATTTTGCTAGAATGTCATGTAGAATTGTTACTTCAATACTTTTTATTTGACTGTTTTTTAGCGAAGTATTTCAGTTTTTATTTAGGCAAAGGTATAGACCTTTAACATGGTGCGGCCATCTTGATTTTCTCCCATCCAAATCAATATAACCAAACCGAGGCTGGAAGGAGAAATAGTCGGGTTCCTTTTTGTACTATGAATATTAGCATTATTAACGTTATTGGATTCAAGGAACATGACCAAAATGGTGACAGCATGATAATGGTCTATTGATATAGTGGTAGATCCGGATCAAACACAATCGATGGGGTAAGGGTCCCAGCAGTCCTTTCCTTTGATCCTTTATTTCTTGTTATTATTATTGATTTATCTCTATGGTATTGAAATCAAGGAACCATCAGAAGTGCCTTGCACTATAACCCATATACCAGGGAGCGATTTCACAAACAGCTATGGTTAAAGGGATTGTATACGTTTGGTAATTGGAACTCACTGTTTGTTTCAATCCTATATAGTTGTAGATATATACCATCAAAAACTAAGTTTCTGAAAATTTCATTTCAAAAGGTGGTAGCCATTTTGAGATATTGCCGAAAAAATCTGGAGTGGATATGCCCACGCAGGAAGAATAATCTGCAATTGGAATACACAATCTGAGAAACAATACTGTCAGTAACGCTTCTCAGATTCAAATTTTTGGGGGATAAAAAGTGATATCTTTTTCCATAACCACAGTACTTCGAAGTGAAAAATTTCTCAAAATGCATTATACTAGCGAAAGCTGCTGTACTTCTTACCAAGTAAGTTTTTATTGACTATTTAATTTTCAGACTCATTACCAAACGTATACAGACCCTTTATTCATAGAGGTGTGTGTCAATCTTAACTGCTGAGTAAGGTATGATGTCACGATTTCTTTTTTGCGGAATCGAACCCTGAAGATAACATTCGAAGAGAAGAAGAAATTTCAGTTTTGGATGTGAAAGGAAAAAACTCGCACAATCTGGGCCCAATTTCAAGGTATCGCTTACAACAGAATGCTGCATTTATAGCGCACTGTTAAGCATTTGATTCTGTGGGTGGTAAGCGCAGACTTCTGCAGTAGCAGAGCCATGACATTGGGCCCAGGTAGGGACTGAAAACCCAATCCACATGCAAGGCTCTGGGTAGGATTTTAACCAGAGTCCACAAGGTTGAAAGGCAGGGAAAGAAATGTCTTTGCCAACCTGATCCCCCCATACCTTTGAAAATATTGCCTTTTGAAAAGTTAGATATGCCATGTTTTAATTTTAAAAAAACCATTCAAATATTTATTTCGGTTTAAAACACATTAACACGGTCAGTAGCATCACAGGGCAAAACTAATACGACATGCTTACAATATTAAAAACTAGTTCTCCCCAAAACAAGCACAAATCTGGACTAGTTGATAAAAAATTAAACAAAATGGAAGAAATATGTATTTAAATTTTATCACAAGAAGATTTCAATTAATATGAGTAGTCAACCATGATCTATAAATTTAATCATTTTAAACCAAGATAATATACCCCCTTTGGTACCCCCCTTCCCATGTCTAATTGAATCTAGCTGTTTATTTCAACAATTCAATGGTGCTTTTACCTAACCTTCATTTTGTTTTTGCTAAAGTGTAACTTAAGGTCGAGTCCGAATTTGCAGCTGCGGCTACAGCTACGGCTAGATGACTGGGTCATCATGCGTTGAAGTATAGGACGTCCTTAACAACATCGTTAGCAACAGCCGTAGCCAGAGCCGCCAATTCAGATACGACCCAAGGTTGGCCTTTGAAAAGGAATAAAGCTTCTTAAAAGATATGTCAAATATACTAGTGGAGAATTATGAAGTGTTATTGTGTATGAGGTTAGTTCTTTGAAGCACTTGCCTTTGAATTGGAAAATTGTGTTTTGGCCTTTAAAGGGTCTGTATACGTTTGGTAATGACTCTGAAAATTAATGACAATAAAAACTTACTGGGTAAGAAGTACAGCAGTTTTGGATAGTATAATGCATTTTGAGAAACTTTTCACTTTGAAAAGCTGCGGTTATTATTATTCTTCCTGCGTGGACATAACCACTCCAGATTTTCGGCAATATCTCAAAAACACTACCCCCTTTTGAAATGAAATTTTCACAGGTTAGTTTGATGGTATATATCTACCACTATATAGGATTGAAACAAACAGTGGGTTCTATTTACCAAACGTATTATTGCTGTCACTTAATATAAAAATGGTTAGTTCCAGAAATCGTTTATGTCATCTTTAGATCTTCAATCAAAATATTAAAAGTATGATTTGCGTACATGGTTTGTTTGAACAAATTAATAAATACATAAATGCAAAAGGAGCAAAATGGGAGTGGCTAATCCTGGTAAACAACTGTACATTTTGACATCAACTCATTTTCAGATAATACACATTCAAAAACACCCTTAAGTCATATCAACTCATTTTCAGATAATACACATTCAAAAACACCCTTAAGTCATATAAACATCATTATCATTTTTTTATTATAGGTTTTCTCTATAATTTTCGGCACATAACCGGCCAATTTCAATGTTGCGTTATTCTATTTAGCGCGAAATTAAAAGCGCCTTAAAACAGTCATTCAATTTCTCGTAATGTGTGAGTAAATTTTTCTTTGCAATATGCAATTAAAAGATATAACCATTCAATTTAACAATTTACTTGTACATCATTCAAATTTGCGGCAGCTTTCTCAGAAATCTCTACTTGCGTCTACTCTGCTAAAATTGTATGCCAATTTCGCAATGCTAAAAAAGAACACCTTACAAGTTGAAATGAATACAATGTAATGTATAAATTGGCATGCCTCCAAGTGAAATTGAATGACGGTTTCAACTGAAGAGGTCAAATCTCTGTAATACCAATGCATGAAAGTGAAATAGGCTGCTTTTGCCGAAAAGGACCGGGAAAATCTATATTATTATTCCATGAGAGCGGTTCAGGATTGTGATATTAAATATGATATAATTTTCAATTTTTGGACTTGTCAGGGTTCATAATATTAATAATTATCATAATCTAAGCACTTATTTAGCATTCTTACGCAGAAAAGGTACCACAACACATTACAACAATACAAAATTAACAATGCAAAGGAATTGAAATGAAATAAATATCCTTGTAAGCAAAATAAGTCTTGAAAAGGTGAGTTTTAAGCGATGTTTTGAATTCAGTAAGTGAAATGGCATGACGTATTCGATAAGGAAGATTGTTCCAAACGTTTGGAGCAGCTGCATAAAACCTTTGGAAGATGAAGAGTTTCTGGTTTGAAGTTTTGTGAGAATCCTTGTATCTGAGCTGTAAAGAATTATGAACCATAATTTTTACAAGAGTTTAATGTGTTTGGGTTTTCAACTCACTTGGGGAGTGGGGAATGAATCGGATGATAAGTAGAAATAGTTAACTGAAAGTAAATCCAGTAAAATGAGATTGAGCTTAAATATTCATGGCTTCACAAAAATAAATGATTTATTATTTTGAAACTTTAAAAAAAATCTGTGTGCAATTTATATTTTCCTAAGAAGTAACTATAAATAGTAGTAAACTTGCGGGTACAACCATGTGTAAAAACTCTTTTGGGAGGAGTGTTGGCTCTGAAAAGAGCCGGTGTGGTCTCCAGTTTGGTCTCCAGAGACCAAACCGGCTCTTTTCAGAGCCAACACTCCTCCCAAAAGAGATTTTACACATTGTTGTACCCGCAAGTTTACTACTATTTATAGTTACTTCTTACTTTCAACACCATGCAAAGCTTCAAACACCACTCCCTGTCTGTTGACGCACACAGCTCTCTGTCCCATTTCTTTTGGTGGCAGTTGTTCATGTAGGCCTATTTGATAAATTTGACGGTCGAGTGTCAAATATGGAGCGCTATTAAGTCATTAAATCATCTCTTGGTAAAGTCGTCCTAACTGAAGAAATCCCCATCATTTTGTTTGGTGTTTTTTGTTCTTTCTTTTGATTTAATCAGAATTCTGTTTGAGATAATTATGATTCTTTGGAGACTCCCAAAAGATTAAAAATTAAAAAGATAATATTTAAAGGCTGGGGCGTTGATAGCCATAATTCATATCTCAAGTTTAATGGTATCTTGGTTTTGAAAAATATATTTTTGTTATGTTTTTGATAAAATGTATAAGGGGTCGGGCAGTGGGCGGGGCGGGGGTGTTTAAAAAGTCAGACACACGAAGCTCTTGCAGCAGCATTTGGTTGGTGGCGCTGTTAATTTTTCTAAGTCTGGTACCAGTATCTGATGTGTGTAATAAATGAACAACGCATTGCGGGGTACTAGTCCAATGAAGATTGTTGCAAAAATGGGTTCCGAAGTGGACGGAAAACCACTGGATACAAGAGCAATTCTAGCCAGAATACGTTGTCTTCAGGAATGTATAGAATGTTTTCGAATCTCGTCAAATCTTCCCAAGTCCCTGTGCTACGTCCAAGGAGAAATTGAATACAAAATCCATCCAACTTTTGCCGGAAGGGCAAGCCCAAGAAGCCGGACAAACAACGGGACCGGTAGCCGAAGAACACCGAGAGCACCGCGCGTGAAGCTAGGTGTGTATGCCGTGCCCAGCAAGGACTGCCCGGTGGAGCAACAGTGTCATGTCTACTGTGGTAAAGATACGAGAATTGTCGCTAGCGGGGAAGAAATGTGCAATAGTTTCGGCAGCTGGATAAGACTAACGACGGTAAATTCTTAAAGTATAATACTAAATAATAATTGTCGTGATTGTTGCACCAATTGAATTGTATGGTCTGCCTTCGGGAGGATGGGCATCATCATGATGATGATCATGAATGATGGGCCGGGGGGGGGGGGGGCGCTCGTATTCTTTTAATTTTTATTTTTCTACTTTTTGTGTGGTTTGCTGTTTGGATGTTTTATTTCGTCCATTTGTCCCTTTTTCGTCCATTTGCCCTTTTATGATAGGCATATTGTTCATTTTTTGTTTTTTATTTTCCCTTTTTACGCACTATCTGCCAAGTCTTCAAGTTGCTTTTGTATGATGTATTTTTTATATTATGTGAGGGCCCCAAATGATCAGCTGTGCTGGATGGGTCACCCTCAGTAAATATGGTTTTAAATAAATAAAAATAAAAATTTATGATTAGGCCACATAAAAATAAAAAATTGTTGATCGTCCTTTTTTGATGGGAAGTGGGGGAGGGAGGGCATGTTTTTTTGTTTTGTTTTTGTTTTGGGACATGGCAAAATATGAAATAAAAAAATCATCATAATCACTATAAAACAAAGGGTTTGTGTGATTTTGATGTTTTTAATTGTTTTGTTAAACCCTTTGAAATCCTAGATGATATTTTCTGTAAACATTTTCAAAAAACTAAAACGCAGCCTAAGTAAAATATTTGAAGAATTTTTCTTGTTTTGCCAACATGAATATCCTTTCGTCAACCATCTATTTCTGACCTATGTATTTTGAAAAAATATCAGCTGAAAAATCTGGGAGCCAAATTTGACTGAAAAGATCATTAAAAATACCGTTTTTTTATGATTTAAAAAAAAAAAAAAAAAGAAGAAAATTAGGGTCCGGGGGTTTTGTAGGGTCGGGCGGGGACGATCAACAATTTCTTTTTTTTATGTGGCCTTAACTCACAAGTTAAGCTTTTATCATTAACAGAAGGAAATTGAACCAAACATGTGACACCATGGAAGGTAGCCAATGCATTTTCATCTCATGTAGTTTATATTGATTTTTATCTTTCCAAAGGTATAGGGGGCCTATATTAGATTCTAGTGGCATGACTAAATTCGAGAAGTTGAAAACATCTGCACATCATTAAAATATTTCAAGGCGTACTTAATATTTGTTTTATGTTGGAACTTTCTGAACATCGCAATACCAGCCTCTGTTGCCCCATGTCTTGGCCTTAGTTGGCGCCCCTTCAAATGTTTCCCCTTAGACTTAAACTTTTAAGGTTGTCCAATAAAGCACCCTTTGCAAAATAAAAATGGCTTTGTCCTCTCAAAGATAAAATTTCAGGGCCTGTATTAAATACTATCTTCCCTTTGATTTAACAGAGTTGCTTGGAGAAACTAAATGCATTTCCAGGGAGTGACATACAGACCGGCTGGCTTCTCATCTATGAAAGCAAAGCTAACCAAGATGATCCGCCTCCCCTCGTTCCAATCACTGAGGAAGAAATGAGTGAACGGAGACAAATGCTGTTTGGAAAACAAGAGAAGGTTATCACAAAGTAAGAATCTTTCTCATGAGTTCAAAAGTAAGCACAACAATTTGCATGGTTCTCCCCACGACATGCTAGAGTATCAGGCGATTTGCGTGCGGATACGCGCAAATTTCGGCCGATGCGCAAACAAATAAAATAATAATTGTTTTACTATTTATTTTTATATATTTTTTTCACAAAAAACATCAATAAAAAACCATATAGAATGCTCCAGATTGCACAGTAGGGCTTTTAAAACCAAGATAAAAACCAAGTAGAAAACATTCCGAAGACCTTGTTTCAATTCAGCCCGTTCGGCAAAACATCAACAAATTTTGGTCCAGAATGCCCCACTGTTTTGACAAAAACCTGGGGAGAACCCTGAATTGCTTACTGGTAAACGGCTTTCTGCAATTAGGCCATGATTTTTTCGTCTCTACTAACTTTCCCTTGACAGTTGGCTAGCAGTAGTAGAGGAGACACACATGTTAAAGTTGGGCTCGATGAGGAAAATCTCCCCTTCGGATGATGCTGCAGTGAAAACCCTCCAGACTGTCCCTCAGAATTGGAGTCTTGAATGCGATGAGGAGTTAGCGAGGTTTCTCTTTGAGAAGACGGACCAGGTCAATGAGCTGTTGGGAAGCAACAAGCAGTATATCAACTCTGTTGTTGTGTCATCTACTGCGGTAAGATAAAATAAATACTGGAACTTTCACTTGACTAAAATGATTTCTGTTCAGTTTATTTCCACAGTATCAAAATCAAAGACAATTTAATATTGGCAGTTAAGAGATAAATAGTTGTTTGATGAGACTTAATTGAATAAAGAATAAGCTTGGAAGTTAATCAAACTGTGGAAGGACCCATAAAAGGCTTGTAAGGCCCCTGAGCAAGCTCGTGCATCGAGCAGAGAATAATTTTTTTTAAAGTCTTATGGGAGACACAACTCCAGGTAGAATCTAAATCAACATTTACAATCTTCCATAACAGAAACAGTTCATAAACCTTTAAGATTAACATCCTTTTACACTTAATGCTGGATGACGTTTAACCATGTATGGACACCCAAACTTACAGCATGTAAATGCATTTATGAAGTGGCCATGCATGTGTAGTTGTTGACAACATGATGTAACACCTGAGACACTCTGCGAGGTCAAGTTTAACTGTGATTGACACGGTAATATGCCCGTAATGCTCACTGTGTTTACATGCACCATGCCTACACTTGCAGTGTCATGTTGGCCCAGCACAGACGGGGATAAAAGGCGCTGGAGTTAAAGGGATTGTATACGTTTGGTAATTGGAACCCACTGTTTGTTTCAATCCTATATAGTTGTAGAAATATAAAACTAACCTGTGTAAATTTCATTTCAAAAGGTGATAGTGTTTTTGAGATATTGCCGAAAATCTGGAGCGGTTTTGTCCACCCAGGAAGAATAATCTGCAATTGGAATACACAATCTGAGAAACATTTCTGCAGTAACGCTTCTCAGATTCAAATTTTTTGGGATAAAAAGTGTTATTTTTTTCCATAACCGCAGTACTTATACTATCCAAAGCTGCTGTATTTCTTACCAAGTAAGTTTTTATTGCCATTAATTTTCAGAGTCATTACCAAACATACTTTACTGAGTTCTGTGGAAAACAAAATCCACAGGCAAATCACTCTGGTGGGATTCGAACCCACGACCTTTGCATTTCTAGAGCAGGTGTCTTACCACTAGACCACCAATCCATTTGTGTAGTATATTGTCAGAAACTATTTCTTGCTACATGTAAAAAAAATTGAATTGACACATATTTCTTTCTGAAATCTATTCAGGCTGACGATGAAGATGCAAACTGCTTGACCGACGGAGATGAAAACACATTCTGGACCAGCGACGGAACTCACGGACAACACTGGATAAGAATCAACATGAAGAAAGGAACTATCGTCACGTAAGTCCTCGGATAGTTGTGGACATTCTCTCTCTAGCTGCGTGCGTCATGGTTGAGCGGTTTATTGCATCGGACTCAAGTTCTGGTGGCTGAGTCATCAGGGTGTGGGTTCGAATCCCGGTCATGACACTTGTGTCATTGAGCAAGACACTTAACTATAATTGCTTCTCATCACCCAGGGGTAAATGGGTACCTGTGAGGGCACAGATGGTTCTTGTGATTGATTTAGCTAAGTGTGCTACATACTTGGCAGCACAGGCTGTATACTCCCCAGGGTGCTGAGATGGTTAAAGGAATGAAATAAATGGCCCAGTGACCAGGGGGAATATTGTTTGAAGCGCAACGATCATTCTTTTGAATGGCGCTATATAAGAGTCGATAATATTATTATTATTAACCAAGTTAAGGAGATTTAAAACATCCGATTCCAAAACATTTTCGTTTGAGGAAGTTTTAGGTCCGATTTAGTCTAATTTGCATGGACTTAACACCGCTTTCGTCAAAGTTGGCTAACAGTATACTTACACTTCCTCTAAACTGTTTGCTGAATTTTGTAAATGCAATTTGTTCCCAAAGCATTCCAGTTTGAAAAAGATTGGCCTACATTCGCTCGGTTTGCTATAGTGGAACGCACCCTAAGCTCATTAACCCTGTAGAGACCATTCATATCTATATAATCATCACCATACGACCAGACATGGCTAATATTGTTAAATTGCTGACACAATTTTTTATTGTAAAAGTGTCTGAAAAAAATAATATGAAACAGACATTCGGTTTTGTTTCAGAAACATAGATACTATGTTAACATGGGAAACATTGGAAAATGTCAATTCAGGATATGACCTTTGCTATGCCCTTTTTGTTTGAGTGGATGTAGGTCAGATCTTGCAGCCGTTTGTGGCCGCTATGGGCATTTTGGTACAAGCCGTTTTCTGGCCGCTATGGTCTCTAAAGGGTTAAGTCATCTGTCATATTAACCCAGTCTGTCATGCTCTCTACTCGGTCCTTTGCTTCCTTAGATAGGTACTTTTTCGACCATCGTAGTATTAGCTTTTGACCTTTGACATACTATCTTGTTTTCCCCCATCAGTAAGTTGTCCGTCACCGTGGATTCCCAGGATGACAATTACATGCCGGACCACATCATCGTCATGGGAGGAACCATTGACAATCTCAAGAAACTTAAAGACATCAATGTTGACTTGTACGTACATTTAATAGATGTTAAATTTTGCATCGGGAATAAAGAATATAATTTGATTTTACCATTGCATGGATGTGTATTAAACACTGTATACTAAGTACTTTCCCGAGTTCTGTGAAAAAAAACATCCACAGGCAAATCACTCAGGGGTGGGATTCGAACGCACGACCTTTGCATTGATAGAGCAGATGTCTTACCACCATACCACCGAGCTAGCCCGGTGTAAGGGTCGCTGGTCATACCAGATTTCGACCTTAGCTGTTGCCGGCTCAGCCAAATACGAGCCGGTAACAGTGGCGGGCAAGTCAAAATACCTCCATTTGTAGACCACCGTGCCAGTAAACAATTTGTTTCTAGTCAAAATAAATGTGTGAAGGATTGTGGAACTAGTTGAATTTGAATTTCACTTACAAAAGCTTCAGAAAACCACAAGTTCAAAATGAGGTACTTACTTATAACCTAGAAAAATTTAAGTATGTACAATGCCTTTTCTTGCAACATGGGTGCTTTGCATTTATAATTTTTGTTTTCCATGCTGTGGTTTTACCATGGGGTTTCACCCTCTGATAATTGTTGACAGCATTCTCCATTAACAGTGGTCTGCTGGCCAAATGCCAGTTAAAACACCTGAGGACCAGTCAAACTTCACTCTAAGTGGTCTGGCTGGCTAGTCACTTAAAAAGTTAAGGGCAGACCTTGATGGAGCTATATATACTGCAGCAGCTGTGTAGGTGGTAGTACTAGAAACTAGTGCATTTGTTGGAGGGGAAAAAAGAAGCTTGGTCAGAAAAAAAAGACTTGATTGAAAAATTCTTGCAAATACATGTACATGTAGACTAGGAAAAAATCTTGCGGACCATTCAAAAGTCAGGTTCACTAGTCTGTCTGGTTAGTGGGATAAAAAGTTAAGGCAATCCCATGACAATGCCACCGTTTACATATGAAAATCCTTGACTAAATCACTTTACTTTGTCCATTAAACTTGCTGTATTTGTTTTATTTACCCTTTTTTTGTAGTGAGTTTTCTGGTGACATTTGCCTGCTAGAACAAATGAGTCAACACTATCCTGTCATTGAAATTAGGATTAAGTCTTGTCATGGTAAGCTTCAGAAACACTCATGCATATTCAGTTTATATCATTAATAATATTCGTCATCTAATTTGCATTTGGCAAAAAAAGTTGGATGTAGCCCAGTTACAATGGCAGTGACTTGTATTGTCCTTAAAATTATTTCAGAATAATATCAACTGCAGATGCTATAAAAATGACTCATGCATATTCAGTTGTTATTAATAATATTCATAATGTAATTTGCATTTGGCAATTAAAGTTGGATGTAGCTCAGTTTCAATAGCAGTGATTTTGGTTGTCCTCAAACTTATTTCAGATTGGTTTCGACTGTAGAGTTTATGCTATCGAAACCACTTAAGTTTAATATTCATTATTTAATTCGCATTGAAAATGTAGCCCAATTACAATAGCAGTCATGTTTTGTCTTTAACCTTATCTCAGATGATGGTATTGACTGTAGAATTCATGCTATCAAACTGGTCGCTAACATGGAACGACATCTTGGGATCAGTAAAGACGTCTTCTCTGAGACAGAGCTTGTCAGGTAAGAACTGTTAAAAAAACAAAAACATTTTGGGTTGAACAAAGAAAAATTGACTACAGTGGGACTTAAGCCTGTGACCTCCGGAGTAACGTGCCGGCCCTCTACCAACTAAGCTATCTAACCCTAATGTTGGCGGTCTCCCTATTTTGTCAATTATCTTTGTTCGGGGGTGCCAGTCAGAAGCCATTCAACCTGTAACTGCTGTGTAGCCAGGGATCACACCCAGGTTTACGATACAACCTGGGAAGCGGCAGCCAGGGGACCACCTTAAGGGGAGACAATTGGTTTTTTTTTGTGTATCAGATAATAGACAGTGTGACACTTTCGTGCCTTTAAAAACCACGTAATAACGCTGAATGCCCTGCAAAGTTTTCAAAGACACATGGTTTTCTCAAAAGAAGACTGTAAATCCCAGTGTCAAAGACCGCCATGTTTGTTGTCTTTACTTCGTTTAGTCATGTTTCATTTCGACAACAATATTTCGCACCAAATATTGGTCGGATTGGTCACTAAAAAATAGAGGGTTCCGCTAAAATTTGCGAAAATTCTATTGTGTACAAAAATATTGTATTCTGGTCCAATAGTATGCATCCTTATCACTCTCTTCTTTTCTCAGGTACCCAAGACTGGAGCTGGTAGATAAGGAGCATCTATACCGTCGAGCCTTGGTCCTTCAGCGATTTATCACTCTCTTAGACGGAGTGATCCATTTCATAGTTCCAGCTTGGGAGTATACGTTGGGATCGTTTTCATCGCTCGAGGTCGTTCGTCAGCTTCTGCCCCTCTCCAGAAAGAGAAACGCAATCATTCGTCACTTCCTGAAGGCTTCTGAAACCAGGTCATTGCACTATTATCGCATCACTTTTGTTTTAATAGAGAAAAGGCTGGTTAATAGTCAGCCAGGCGACAGTTGCACAACTGAAAACTTGATGCTTGATCATAAGAAACACAGTTTAACCCCTTTAGAGACCATAGCGGCCACAAGCGGCTTGTGCCAAAATGCCCATAGCGGCCGCAAACGGCCGCAAGGTTTGACCCACTTCTGTTCACATGAAGAGTTCAAAGTAAAGGTCATGTCCGGATATGTCCGGTTCAACGATTATCATCACCCGACCGACTTTAAACTGACCTTATTGCCAGTCGTACTTGATGTTATAAACCACTTTGCTGGTAACGCATACACGCTTTTTAATTTCTTCAAACTTGATAATATTCTTTATCCTCGATGAAATTAGTACATCTTTCAACTTGTTTGTGGTACCCGCTGCTAATAACTGACCTCTGGTCACAGGGTGAACTCGTTGTTGAACATGTGGCAAGGTGTTTCAGCTGTCCGCTGCCATTTCAACTGGGATTTGGCGCAGTTGAGAAAGTTTGTGGATTGGTTAAGGTATGCCCGATGAACAGGGATAACAATGTAAAGCATTTTTTCCTAGCTACTAGGATATGTGCGCTATATAAGAAACCCAGTATTATTATATACAGGGCCCGATTTCATAGAGCTGCTTAAGCACAAAAAGTAGCTAAGCACAACAAAGTAGTGCTTAGCAGCAAAAGGGTACCAGCCAAAATACCATGTCACATGCACATTTTTTGACTGGTATCCTGTATTGAACCCAGTATTATTAGTATTATTTGATTTCCTCAACAGTCAACCTCAGCAGATTCCTAAGCTATACATCAACAGGAGGAGTGCGTCTGAGCATCGAGGCAATCCGTCCCAAGATCCTTCATGTAAGAATGCCGTCTTTACACAGGTCAGTCTCTCCTTTGGTCTCAGATGATTCTAACTTTGGGAGGAAGCTTTGGCATGTCATGGCCGAGATTGGTTGAGCACCGGACAAAAGTTTTTGTTTTGTTTCTGTTCAGCAGAGTGTGGGTTCGAGTCCCGGTCTTGACACTTTTGTCCTTTAAGCAAGACACTTAACCATTATCGCCTTGTCCTTTGGATGAGGCGACGTAAAGCCGTAGGTCCCGTGTGTTGTGTATTGCACGTAAAAGAACCCAGTTACACTTATCGCTAATAGAAGGGGTTTGCCTCGGTGTGTCTGGCAGTGGCTGCTGAATGCGCCGCAGCACCTTGTAAACCCTTATAAGGTGCTACATGAATTTGTCTCATAATTGAAACATTTCAAAAACCTGTCATAAAATGTTTCTTTTTGTTCAAGGGCCTTAAGAACCTTATTGGTAGATACGTGCGCTATATAAGACAATATTATTATTACTATTATTATAAGCGTTTTATCTGCAGAGATCTGTTTCATCAGTCTACGTTATTAAAAACGTCCTTCCTCTTTTCATTTCTAGATCTACGAAGGTTTAAAACCCAAGGATCGTAGCGAGAAGTCTCTAGACTTCAGATGGCCTGATAGCTATGATCAATGGTGGGAGTGCAAGTTCCTCTCTGAAGGTATCATTGATCAAGGTGAGAGAAAGAAGCCATAAAACATTGACTATAAGGCCGTATCCGAATTGGCGGCTACAGCTACAGCTATGACTGTTGCTAAGCGCGATGCTGAGGGCGCTCTATTCTTGAGCACATGATGACGCGGAAATCTAGCCGTTTTTCTTTGAAAAGTGAAACACATTGAAGCATACCAATCCAATAATATTGATAACATTATAGAAACTTAGTTCCATTCTTTGAAAATAAAATGAAGGCAGTATACTTGGAGTACATTCAATTCCAAGAGATGTACCTACGTCACAAACTAATTCTGGTGACCGACCCATTTTCTTGAGCTCTCAGAAATGTTTTGGTCAATGAATTTTTATGTCAGAAACTTGTCTCTGGTCAGGGTAGCCAAAACAAGCCCCTGGTGTGACACTTATCTCTTTCAGTGCCAAGGTTGTACATGTACGATCTATTTCATGTATTCCAAAAAATTGCCAATATCGTACATGTAAGATCTTTTTTATGTACTCAAAAAGTGCCATCAAACGTACATGTACGACCCACAATATACATGTTATCACGAGAGGGCATTATCACTCTAACATACAATTTCGTACATGTACGGCCTTTTCCTCTAGGTTTTATTTGGGTTCTTGCAAGAGGGTGCATCGTTTTCTGAGCTTTCTAATGTATTCTATTTTTAGCTATGACCGATACTGCCACGGTTCGATCAATCGTCTGCTTGTTTGTAATTATACTTTGAAACAATGGCAGCCCCCAGGAAACGTACATGCTTTACTCAAGAAGAAGTTTTCGATTATTTTGCTGATTCATACAGTGAAAGGGATTATTTTTCCGATTCAGAGGTGGAAATATCAGACCAGGATGGTGAGTCAGAAGATTTTTATTGAAAACCTGAAAAAGCTGGGCATTTAAGGGTCAAAACACAGAAAAACGCGGGCACTGAAAGAGTTAAATAAGATATGAAGCTCTGATGGATGATCATTGTGTGCCTTGGTTTCAGGCGGAGGTTTCCGTGATAGTTTAGCTGATATTGCAGAGGAACTGTGCCCAGTGGGAGGAGAGCATCCAGTCCCTCTACCATACTTCATCCGAACACTCAATCAGGTAACGAGAACCAAGAAAATCACGAATCATCTGATAATTATCTGTCCCAAGAACTTGTACAGTGTAATACCTATAAAAAATAAATACCTATCATTATGATAGGTATTTATTGGCACTTTTAAACACTGTATCAAAACAAACTTTTACTAGCCCTGTTATTTTGGAGCATTCCTGAAACCATCTCAACTCATTTGGAGTATGCAGCACCGGCGATGGCGCACAGGTGGCTAATCATTCACACCATCAGTCTTTACCCTTGGGCTTGCAGGTTCACATTTACTCCTGGGTGATGAGAAGCAATAGACTGTGCAAGTCTCGGGCATATTCAAACTTCCGGGACCATTGTGGTCCCAACCATATGGAGTTTTACGTGGGCTGGATTTTGTTTTGTCAATTATTTTAGTTTAATGTAGTTTATGGCTTTGAAAATTATATTTGTTGTTGGGAATGTAATACTAAGTGATTAACAATAATGAAAGTAAAATCAATTCAACAAAATAACGTAAAACAAACTGAGAGTAAGACTTGACCTCCGTTTCCGGTTACTTGTAAAAGTTTAAGAATTTTGCCCAACTGACGGTCATATTCTCATTAAACCTATGTAAAAGACACATACATTCAGGCGTGATTGGCAAATGGGGTTTCTAACAATAAGCATCCTCGTTCCAATTTTTCATTTTGTTTCAATGTTAATTTTAACAAATTATTTGTATTATACAAAAATTGTTAATTTATTTATAACAACTTGCTATGGGTATTTTTATTTTCAAGAATTTTGTATAAATATAATTTAAAAAGAAGATTTGATTTCATAGAAAAATATAGTCTTTGTTTGAGTTTTTTTCTCGTTTTCCATATGCGCAAGACTTTCTCAGTCTATTATAGTTCGGTGTCTTGCATGACTGGGATTTGAACCCATACTCCGATGACTCAGCTATCAGAACTTGAGTTTGATGCTCTAGACCTCTCGGCCAAGACACGCTATGTGTTGTATTATCATTATTATAATTAACACTTTGACGACTAATCCCGAGAATTCTCGGGATAGACTTACTACCCATAGTAGATGCTATGCCTGAGATTTCTCGGGCTGGTAGGACAATGTTGTGCTGCCCTCTGTAGGTCAAGAATTGAAATACTTTTCCTGTATAAAATGTATTGACATGCATTAGGGGACATAATGGAGTTAATTTCAATGGTTTCAGCCGTTGGGTCTGGGGAGGGACAGTAATAATAATAATAATAATAACAAGTTCTTATATAGCGCATTTTACAATAAACGTCTCAATGCGCTTTACATTAGTGCCCTGGTCATTGGGCCAATAACATTCATTTAACCTTTCTCAGCTCCCTGGGGAGTATACAGCCCTGAGCTGCCGTGGCGCTCCGAAGGCTTTTTCAAACACAATATCAACCTCTACCCTTGCAGATACCCATTTATACCCCTGGGTGAAGAGAAGTAATTATAGTTAAGTGTCTTGCTCAAGGACACAAGTGCCATGACCGGGATTCGAACCCACAACCTGATGACTAACCACCAGAACTTGAATTCGATGCTCTTAACCGCTCGGCCACGACACAGTGTAAAACAATTGCAGCAGTCAAAGTGTTAAATGGACTATTTTGTTTGTACTTTACAGCAACTAGACAACTCTAATGTTTATCGTGATATGTACGTGCCGAATCCTTCCTGTAAGCTGTTTGCTAAGTTTGAATGGATAGGAATGCTGATGGGAGCTTGTCTACGTAGCAAGGAACACCTGGTAAGAGATTTCAAATAAAAATATGTAAAACTAATTCTTCATATACATAAAATATACAAATAATAATAATAGTTATAATTTCCATCTTGCCGATCACACTGATTGATACTGCAGCATGATTTGGTCCGACAGACTGAAGCGAACGTGCGTACATATTTTGAACACTATGCGTTCCGGTTCAAATTGTTAGCAATACACACTTTATAACAGTAGCGCAAACGTTCGCGCAACCGGAAAGCAGCCCTGGGCCCAATTTCATAGAGCTGCTTAACAGTCGATTCTGTGCTTACGTACGAGTTTCTATTTCATAGTGCTGCTAACCGTAAGCACGCGACAAGGCATGCTAACCTTCCGGTGCTTACTGCACGAAAATGAATGACGTAACAATGCAAAACCATTGTGAACGTGCAAGATGGCTGACGTATTTTCTTGCTAACCTGTGAAATACGCTAAGGCTTAAGCAAATTTTTCTGCTACAGCACGAAAATTTGCTTTTAGTTAAGCAGCGCTATGAAATTGGGCCCTAGAGTGCCGGATTGGCACCTGGACAATGATGCACTTTGGGATAGTAACTAGAAACAATTTAGGGCTCGAATTTGGGGGAAAAATCCACAAGACCACAGGACTTGTAGCTCAGAATCTTTACTGGCCCGGGATTTCATTTACAAGACAAGAATTAAAATGATAAGGGACTAGAATTAAAATGAGAACACAGTTTTTATCATCTCAACTGTTTTTTCTGAACAAACACTGAGAGAAGATTTATCTCTTCTGTTTTATGGGTGGTACTCAGTTTGATTGAAAGATATTTGTGAGACTCAAACTCAACATTTGTACATCATTCTTTTGAGACAAAGATGTTGAATTGAAAAAAACCCAAGACCACCAGACTTGTCCTGTCTTGAGTTTACTGGCTCGACACTGGCCTCGGGCCGGTGGTCCAGCGTAAAATCCGAGCCCTTCATTATACATCAGTAATGTGTGAGTGTTGTTGTTTGCAGGTGTTGGCTTTGCCCTCGTTTATCTGGAAGATCCTTGCTGCAGAGAGAGTGACGTGGACCAGGGACTTTAAGACAGTTGATGAAGCAGCTGTAAGTTCTTGAAATCAAAATACAGGGATGAGAAATTTCAGACTTGGTTTTGAATTCTGACCGTTTTATGTCTGCCTTGTGAACAAAAAATAGCTGTGATTTTCCTCAAATATTACTAAGATATCATGCTCTTTGTTTGTATGTAGTGCTATGGATACCGTTCCCAAAAGCTCTTTGATTTATACTCCAGGGGTTACCAAAAGGGGGAACTGTCTTCATTTCAACACACCTCCTAAGATTTAGATTTTAGTTTCAAACCTTTTTGTCAGCGATGATTTGCAGCCCTGATAAATATAAATTTATGGTGTAGTGGCTGATTAGTAAGAGCAGGCATGATATTCTTCCTACTTTAGTCTGATTTCCGATTTTTTTTTATTAAAGGGAAAGTATACCTTTGGTTTTTTTGAACCGTTTGATTGTTTTAATCCTATATATAATTGTAGATATACAATAAAGCTTAGCTGTAAAAATTTAATTTCAAAAGGTGGTTGCATTTTTGAGATATCGCCGAAAATCCGGAGCGGTTATTTCCATCCAGGAAGAATAATCCGTAATTGGAATACACAATCTGAGAAGCAAATCCGACAGTAACTTTTTAGATTCAAATTTTGGGGGATGAAAACTGATATCTTTTTCCATAACCACATTGTTTCGAATGCTTTATACTATCGAAAGCTGCTGTATTTCTAACCAAGTAGGTTTTTATTGCCATTAATTTTAAGAGAGATTACCAAACGTATACCTTCCCTTTAAATAGCCTGAAAAGTCTATTGAAGCCTACGCCATGTGTACATGTAGGTCAGCCCTTGTACTTAATAAAATGTTCCTACTTTTTTCCAAGGGCCAAATATCATGTTTCTATACGTGTATGCAGTTGGCTGAGTGATGGGTGAGGTAGGGGAATTTGGGTAAGGGCTTGCCTTGGCCTAATGATAGAATATTTTGTTTTCATCTGATCATCTGGACCATCTGTAGAATGATAGACCAACTTCAATTTTAACTTAGAAAGTGATTAAGTAACTGACAATTGTTGATTGATTGATTTTTTTTTCCCAGGTGAAATTGTTGGAATCGTTCCAAAAGATGGACAAGGAGACATTTGAGACCAATTTTGCCAGTGAGATGACCTTTACAACGGTGTTGAGTGACCAGTCAGAGGTCATGTTGACCAGTCGAGGGTCAGAGGTCCCCGTCACATATGAAGACAGAATGGAATATTGTCGGCTTGTTCAGGCCGTCAGGATGAACGAAAACAAAGACCAGGTGAAGAAGATCAACGACTTATTTGGTGTTATTTATGTGTTTGAAACTGTGATTGGAAACTTACTCTGGGAGCATCTCAAAATTCCGGCACATTCTAGGTGTAAAACAACGTTCCTGTGGGCATATGCCTGCAGTCCATTGCAGTGAGCAATTTCCCTTGTATAGCAGAGCAACATGCTAAACAAAATGTCTCGGTTGCAACTCAAAAATCACCAGTTTGCTACTCAATATTAGCATTCAGTGTGTACAAAACATATTTAGTCAAAGTATTTTGCTATGCAGCCAGAACGTTCCTCTAGACCGCATCATTGTGCTGAAGTACGGGAGCAATTCTACATGAGTGAAGATGCGCATTAGAATTTTCAACATTCCAATGGAACGTTCTGGCGGTCCAACATAATGGTCAATGTGCAGGTGATGGAAATTTTTGTATTTACTATACATACTTCGTTTTTTGTTTTCTTAAACCTTTGTAAATTTACTTGCAGTTCGGCAGATGCCGCAATTTGTAATTTGTTTAATTAACCTGTCATTTCTGAATTGAACTATAGGTAGATGCAATGCGACGGGGACTTCTACGCGTCGTCCCTCAAGCGGTCCTTGACCTTTTGACCTGGCAAGAGTTGGAGAAGAAAGTGTGCGGGGATCCGGAGATCAGCGTAGAAGCCCTCCGCAAGACGTCCTTCTTTGAAGATCTTGAAAAGACGGATACAAGGGTGAAATATCTCTGGGAGGCCCTGACGAACTTCACCAATGGTAAGCTGACGACTTGGTCACTTCTAAAAGCATTTTGGGAGAAGGTACATTGCGAAGTTTGTGGATAAAGGTTGGCTCAGTTGTTTCTTTCCCTGCCTTTCACCTCTGTGGACCCCGGTTCGAATCCCACCTCAGACCTTAGCCTTGCATGTGGATTAGGTTTTCAGTCCCTACCTGATTGCGTGGGTTTTCCCCCCACATCTAAAACTGAACATCCCTTCTCGTTTCCTATTCACCATCCTGTTATTGGCGCTTGCGATGTAGGGTGTGTAATGAAATAAATAAATAAATAAATAAAACAAATACATAAATTTCTTTTCATGTGTAATAGACTAAGGAAGTATCGCGCATATTCAAACTTCCGGGACCATTGTGGTCCCAACCATATGGAGTTTTACGTGGGCGGGATTTTGTTTCTTCAATTATTGTAATTCAACAAAATAACGAAAACCTGAGAATAAGACTTTACCTCCATTTCGGTTACTTGTAAAAAATTAAGAATATGCTCAACTGACGGTCATGTTGTTATTAAACCTACGTGATAGACGCACACATTCGGGCATGATTGGCAAATGGGGTTTCTAACAAAAAGCATCCTCGTCCCAAGTTTTAATTTTGTTTCAATGTTAATTTGAACAAATTATTTGTATTATACAAAAATGTAACTTTTTTTTATAACAACTTGCTATGAGTATTTTTATTTTCAAGAATTTTGTTTAAATAAAAAGATTTGATTTCATAGAAAAATAGAGTCTTCGTTCAAGTTTTTTTTCTTGTTTTCGATATGCATGAGACTTGCACAGTCTATAGGAACTATTCCCATCTGGAATATTTCAATCCTAATGCTGGTTCTGTCTTTGTTTTGTTTTGCAGAAGATCGAAGTCGTTTCTTGCGGTTTGTGACGGGGAGACGTCGACTTCCAACGCCACTTTACATCTGTCCTGGAAGGAGCTACTCTAGTGACAAGTAAGTCATAAACTCAGTAAGGCCGGAAATCCATGTGTCCGTCATGCGTTGTGGCCTAGCAGTCTAGTTCATCGGACCCAAGCTCTGGTGTTGTCAGCAGCAGAGTGTGGGTTTGAATCCTGGTCATGACACTTGTGCCCTTGAGCAAGGCACTTGACCATAATTGCTTCGTAAAAAAGTTGGGAAGGTCTAGTGCATTCTGCTCTACCAGCCAGGCTCCTAGTGGATGATACCCATGCCTACATCCTTACGGACTGTCAAGGGGGCAACCCTGTTTCAACCCCAGGAGTAGGTGGCAACGTGCCCCTGGTGGCATTTGATTTGGGTTGACAGTCCAAATCACTTAAGTGTAGCCATAAGGCGATATCTAATTTTCAAAAAAAAATGCAATATGTGTAGTGCGCAGTTCTTTAAAATGAAACTGCACGCCAAACACAAAGCTTTTACGGATACCGCAGTACCTACGGATACATGGAATTGTGTGCATTGCTTGGCGTGTACTTTCATTTTTACGCACTGCACCCTACGTATTATGCACACCGCATGATGGACACATGGATTTCCGGCCGAAGGAATACCTGAGTGGAGAGCATTGTCAGGTGTTCAGGTTCAGTATTTTTTTAAATCTTAGAAACCCTAAACCATGCACTGCAATGTTACAATCTTTACATCTTTGTAAAGGTCATTGATTGGTGAACAAACCTTTACCGGAAGCCATTTTCAGGAATTTTGACTTACTTTAACTCTCATCTGTGTATGTTTACTTCTCAGTGATATGACTGATTCACTACCGGAGTCGTCCACATGTTCCAACACGCTGTTCTTGCCAAACTACTCCAGGTAAAACACTTCTATAAGATGTACTTTAATTTACAAAATCTCAGTTAGAAAAAGATTCTGATCATTTTTTATTTCTTCTTGAGAAAAGGCACATTTGTAGCCTCGTGTCCAGAAATGTTAATTTTTTTTGCACAAGATTCTAATAGAAAGAGATAAACATGTTCTTGCAAACAAAACAAATCGTTCGTTTGGCATCCTATACGGGTGATTCACAATATAGTATGCCCTCTGGAGTTTTCCCAGGAGAGGTCAGTTTCACCGTGTATGATCGGAAAAAGGCCACAAGCTTTTGGTTGTTGCGTTTTGCGACAATTTGGTTGTTTATGTTTGTTCATTTTTCTTTGTTTGCACGAAGATTAAGCAGCAAGGTTGTATTTCTCTGTTGTGTTTATGGCCCAAGATATTCTTTTTTTTGTGAGACTAGTGAATATATTTCACATTCTTGTCAGACATTTCAAGGTCCCAAACTGCCCGTGCAGTGCTGTTTGTCAGTTTTTTCAGTCGACCGCTTTTAGAATAATTGCCTCTTCTGTGTAAACTTTGGAAGGCGCCTTGTATTGAGAATCATCCTTATTGACTTCTGTTTTAGACATTTCATATTCTGCATTCTATTAGATCATGTCAATAAACTACGATAAAGTAAATTAAAGATGAAAATTTGACATTTTTCTTTCAGTGCCAAAGTTGCAGAGGAGAAGTTACGATATGCAGCGTACAACTGTGTGGCTATTGATACAGACATGAGCCCCTGGGATGAATAAGCAATCTACATTATCGTAAGCACTTCTAAAAAGTCATTCTATAATAACTGACGATTTAAAACAAATGTTTCAATTCATTTAATTTATTCTGGTTGTGAAGCCAAGGACTCTCAGAAAAGCAAACTTAATTACTGTACTAGCGAAGAACCCAATGGAGAGAAGACAAGAAAGGTAGTTCTGTTTTAGATGTGGGAGGAAAACCCCAGAGAATTCTTTGAGGGAAAACCTGCGCAGTCAGGTTGGGACTGAAAACCCAATCCACGTAGTGCCCCCTGGCGTGATTCGAACCGGGGTCTGAGAGGTGGAAGGCAAGGAAAGATACCACTACGCCAACCCGACCATGTTGAAAAAATGTATCTCAATTTTGTTTCAATGTTGTATCTTGTACAAAAGAGGCTTCTTGCAGAAATGAATCTCTGTGCCGTTCGTTTGTTTAAATGCAGGGTATACTTTTGGTAATTGTCAAAGACCAGTATTCTCACTTGGTGTCTCCCAACATATGCATAAAATAACAAACCTGTGAAAATTTGGGCTCAAATGGTCATCAAAGTTGCAAGAAAACAATGAAAGAAAAAAACACCCTTGTTGCATAGAATTGTGTGCTTTCAGAAAAATTACCTCTTTCTCTAAAACTACACTACTTCAAAGGGGGTCGTTTCTAACAATGTTTTATAATACCACCAGCTCTCCAGTGCTCTATACCAAGTAAATTTTTGTTGGTCATTAACTTGTGGAGTAATTACCAAAAGTACACCCTGCCTTTAAGTGCATCTAGTATAGTTTTATAGCAAGATGCAATTTTTGGCAAAGTTTTCTCCAAGAAGGAACATTTATGCACTTGCATTACAATATAACAATAGACCATGCAAGTACTGCACGTTATTCAAATATTTGGGTGGGTTAAAATATTTCCAAAATATTTCCGATACCACCCTCAGTATTAATTTTTGGAACACCAACCAAAACATTTTTTCGATTGGCCTCCATGGCCTCCGGGTAATTTCAGGCCTGTTGAATATGCATGTGACTCGCAGGATATGTATACTCATGTTAAATTTTGTTTGCCATCTTAAAAAAATATTTTAAAATACTTTAAAAACGTATGTCATTAATAAAAAATATAAAAAATAGATAGGTTAGTTCTTTGGAAATATACATAATTTGTCTTTTCAGGCTTTTGTATAACACTTGTTTTAAAGACGAAGTTTATTTATAAATTATGATGTTTTGTTTGATGTATGTTGGTTACCTGATACAACTGAGTGACAGAATCACTAACCTGTAATTCCAAAATACTGTACAATCAAACGTGAGGCAGAAAATCCATAATAGTTAGTTCCTGACAAATGCCATCTTTACAGGCAACTTGGGTTTTGGCTTTGAGCATTTCAAGTGGCACCAAGGCGACTTCTCCTTTGTAAAGGGCACCTCTATAAAGGAAATTGTAAAAACAAATTGGAATATTTCAAGGGACACCGAGGAAATGACCAGTGCTGCCATTACCCCATGAAGTATCAGGCCTGATAATGCAAGGAATTTTATAAACTACCACATGCGGTATTTACGCAAATGTATAGTTGTGCATTCATAAAAATGATATATCATTGCCTGTAAAGATGGCCGACGTTACACTGTGACGCCAATTGCGAACTACCCATTGTTATAACTTCTTGCTCATCCCGTGATGCGTTAACCACTTTATAATTCCCAAATGCACCAACAGCACTGCAATGCCTGCGGTGACTACATTTGTATGCATCGACTCATAGAGCAGCTTGGGTGAAAATACACTCCATACGAATAGATGGTAACGCTGGAAAGAGACTAGCACGGTGTATGATGCTAGAGGTAGGGCACGGGTCAAGGCTAGTGTGTGGGTGACCTCCAGTACGGCAGAACTATATCTGAACAGAAAAGATTGAGAATAGGGTGTGCATAACATTGGTAAGAGTAAAAATATAACCGTTCACAGATTTGCACACAACAAACATGGTATAAAGTTGGTCATGGTGGCAAACTTCCCTTGCTTGAAATGCAATAGTTTTTGAGAAATGAGTGAAACAAATAGTTTTGATCTTGCAAGTCCAAAACTCAATGTTTGAAAACAGTGGAAACATTAATTAAGGTTTTTTCCACCTGTTTTTCCACCTGACTCCAATTGGAACCGACTGTTTGTTTCAATCCAATATAGTTGTAGATATATACCATAAAACTAACCTGTGAAAATTTTATTTCAAAAGGTGGTAGCATTTTTGAGATATTGCTGAAAATCTGGAGCGGTTATGTCCACGCAGGAAGAATAATCTGCAATTGGAATTACACTCTGAGAAAAGTTTCTGAGCTTCTCAGATTCAAATTTTTTGGGATAAAAAAATTATATCTTTTTCCATAACCACATTACTTCAAAGTGAAATGTTTCTCAAATTGCTTTATACTATCAGAGGCTGGTGTACTTCTTTACCAAGTAAGTTTTTATTGCCATTAATTTTATGAGTAATTACCAAACGTATACAGACCCTTTAAAGCAGTGATGCATTTTGTGCTTACCGTTTTTGTGAATGGTGTTCAGCTATATACACAAATAGACTAAGCATCCATAGAATAGGACCAGCATAGGTTGAGATGCATGTTAACAATCCTGCCACAGAATGTACATAGGAGCTCATACCAACGTACCCGGCTGATATATCCACTGTTGCAATACTATTGGAATTACCCTGTGTGATTAAAAGAAGGTATAAACATGGGAATAAAAACAAAATGAAACTTGAAGTTTGGTTTGATGATCAAGAAGGTGATTTATAACGGGGCCCAATTTCATAGAGCTGCTTAAGCAGAAAATATTGCTTACCAATTTTCTGCTTAGCAGAAATGAGCAGGATACCAGTCACAAATTGTACATGTGACATGGGATTTTGGCTGGTAACTCTGTTCTGGTAAGCATAATTATGTTGTGCTTCGCTAGTTTTTGTGCTTAAGCAGCTCTATGAAATTGGGCCCAGGTGTCTGGGGCTTTACCACAGCGCTTTACAAGAAACAGTACATTCAGAATAAATCAAGGCACAAATAATGGGCAGGCAGTTGGTCCTTTAGCAATCAAACATTGAATAGGAAATGATTTAGATTAAGTTTATTATTTCAAAATATCATTTACATTTAATAGCAGTTTACATGACTGAACATTCTGTTTGTTCAGGAAGCTTGGTATTCAATTGGCTACCGAAGGCTAACTGAACTATTAAGCAATATGTAACAGACAGTTGAAGTCAATGACTGTATGACACCAACCCTTATCACAAACTGCACGTTCATTAATTGAATCATGTATTGTAAAATATCCTCGTGTAAACACCAAATTTGTGCAAAAGTTTGGGCTACAAAACTCAATAAACTTGAAAATACGATTCCACAGTTATTGGTTGCAGATGCAGAGATTAGACCCCCAAGTCATGACTGAAGTGGTTCATACAGGTGGAATTCAGTCCATTTAGCTTGAAAACTCTACCAGTCTACAAAAACATGAAGATTGCTGCATCATTTTATTTTAAAACCAGTGCAGGCAAATGTTTGCAACATGGGCATGTGATTAATAGGCAAGATTATAGGTCTCTGATTTTTACCGAGCACTGTACACAGATGTATGTCAATGGTCTATAAGACTTTGTTTTCTTGCCACATTTGCCAGTTCTTTTTTAACCTTATCAAATTAAAGGGGAGAAAGTACCGAAACTACCACCAGTTTGTTTCTAACTACATGAAGATGTTATACACTTTGCATCAAATAGGCCTAGATATAATAAAAACCATTTGTCCACATTTTTGCTTTCAAATGAAATTTTAAAGGAAAAGAAATTCAACAAACCTGAGCAAAGAAAGAAGCTTGTCCCATCCATACATGCACCAGGGCCACTGCCCATGCTCTCATCTGTAACCACGGTAACACTGTTCCCACAATGCAATACTGAAGCACAACTAACATGGCTGCCACAGCGCTATTGTGAGGTCTCAGCAAGAGCGCCACCAACATGATGTGAATGTCGTATAGTTCATCAAAAACTTGTCCGAAGCGAAAAACAGTCGCGGTTTTCATGTTCGTTATGCGAGAGTTTTTGAGAGTATTTTCTTGCTTTTTACTCTGGTTCTGTGAGATGTAAAATTGCCTTCCATAACTCAGAGGAACTGTAGCCAAAGAAATAAATACCAAAAGGTACACCAGCCATGCTTCATGAAGTCCTCTGCAAACAAAATAACAGACATGTTGCAATAGTAATAATAATAATAATAATAATAATAATAATAATAATAATAGTAATACCCGGTAGTAGCTTCTTATAGCGTTCAAATACCCTCATAGCGCTCCAACATTATTACCCCTGGACACTGGGCCATTTATTTCATTCCTTAAACCATCTCAGCTCCCTTGGGAGTATACAGCCTGTGCTGCCAAGTATGTGGCGTACCAAGCTAAATCAATCACAAGAACCATCTCTGCCCTCACAGGTACCCATGTACCCCAAGGTGATGAGAAGCAATTATAGTTAAATGTTTTGCTCAAGGACACAAGTGTCATGACCAGGGTTCGAACCCACACCCTGATGACTCCGATTGCTCTAAACCGCTCGGTCACACAACACGCTATGTTATATCTGTACTTAGAAACAATACGATGATTCACAATATAGTGCGCCCTCTACGAGTTGCCCGGGAGAGGCCATTTTCACAGGTTATCATGGGATAGGGTTGATAAGTTTTTGGTTGTTGTGCTGCTTCGCCTGCTTGTTTGTGGTTTGCATGCAAATAAAACAGCAAGGTTGTATTTTTTTTTGACATTTGTGTCAGAAATCTTTAGGTTGAAATTGTCTGTTCGGCACAGGTGCGAGTGTGATTTTTAGAGTTCACACCGCTTTTTGGGAAAAAAGTCTCTCCTGTGTCAAATGTAGAGGGCGCACTGTAATGTGAATCACCTGTATTGATTCAACTTTGAATAGCACTCCGCACTAATGACGTCACTTTTGCTCAAAAATTCATTGATGTCAGACAAACATTCCACCACTTACAGCATCTGGGCGCCAGACTGCAGTAGTAGTACAGTCGAGTAAACAAAGCTTGGACCATGGCTTGTACATGTAAGCGCGTGTACGTTAGTGAAACTTGACACTTTGTCTGAAGTCCGGGTACTGGGTTTCCGTTTTTAGCATTTGTGCGGAGTGCTATTTTCTTCAAATCCTTTGGACAACAATTCAATACTTAATTTGATCAACTTATCTGATTGAAAAAATAATTAACGTGTAAACCTGTAATTGTTGGTAAATTTTTGTTATAAGAATGCTTACTTTTGAGAAGTTGGCAGTGACACTGGCAAGTCCACAGATCCTGTTGCATAGCGATAGAAATAAGCACCAACTAGAGCTCCTAGTAGTCTGTAGTTTGGTCTCTTGAAGCAGCGAGTGATGTAAATGATCATAAAACAAGTCATAGTCAAGATGGAAAGACTCGTCTTGTTCTCTGGTCTAGAAACAACAAAATTATGATATCACGGTTCAATTTGAGATTATTTTTGATATATGCACATATTTTACCAATAGAGTGAGGAATAGGTTTGTGGTTTATCGTGGCTGAGCGGTCTACTGCATCGTACTCAAGTTCTAATGGTTGAATCATGGGAGTGTGGGTTTGAATCCCGGTCATGACACTTGTGTCCTTGAGCAAGGCACTTAACCATGATTGCTTCTCTTAACCCAGGTGTTTAAATGGGAACCTGAGAGGCTGAGACAGTATTGTGTTGGGTTAACCCCTCAGCGCTAATTGAAGCAGCTTGGGGTTGTATGCGGTCCCGGGAGTTGAGAAAGTTAGAAGGAATGATCTTAAAGTATGCCCGACAAACGGGGATAATAATATTGTAAAGCGCTTTGATCTAGCTACTAGGATATGTGCACAATATAAGAACCAATTATTATTATGATTAAGTTAAAATGAATTTACCTCACAAACCAATCTCCAATGTCCGGCCTATCCGCCCACTTCATCCCAGTCTGATTCCACGCCCTAAGCAGCCGGCAAATAACAAGAACTGCTCCCATCGCCATAGCAACCCTTGCGGCCATCTTGTCCATGGATTGACCAATAGCAGAGGTTGTTACATAGATGAAGACAGCCAGTAGGAGAGTGAGAGTAAGGAAGTACCACGTTTGATGCTCTTCCTCAATGAAGCTGCTTGCAGCGAATGTTAGGGTATGGGACACCGTTCCTAGTGATAGGAAAATCTCACACCAGGACAGGCTCTGAATCTATGAAGAAGAAAAAAAAGATAAGCAAGAAGCACTGGGATGTAAAAATCACTCAAGTATGACCAACCCTAAAAAAAATTAGGCAATGTTTGGCATGAAATTCTTCCTACTGTGGTCTGATTTCCGATTTGTTTTTGCCCTTGGAAAGAGCCTGAAATATCCATTAAAACCTACACCATGTGTACATGTAGGTCAGCCCTTGTACTCGATAAAAATATTCCTACTTTTTTCCAAGGACCAGATGTCATGCCGGGCCTGAAACATGTGGCTTAATTTTGAAATGTTTTTGTTATAAAAAACTTACATTTTGACTTACCTTCTGAAGCCAGTTAAGGCCCCCTCCAGTTGATACCAAAATGGCCGCCAGTGATCCCCCTAACACTATAAGAAGTAACGATAGCATTCCGGCCCAAAGGGATGGTATGCAGAGCAGTTCACTGGTCTCTCCACCAGCTGCTGTGCACAGTGCGATCTGGGTTATTCCTGCTGCTAGGCAACAGCCAATCAGAAGCGAGAGTGAAGGCTTGAGGTCAGGGGTGACTGAAGGCTGAGTGCCAAGTGAGGAAGCGCTGTAGCAGAGCAGGAATAGAACCTTCAAGAAAAAAGTGAGATATTGATGAGCAGTTAGTTATAAACGGCACAGATTTTTATTATGGATTCATTTAAGAAACATTTCAATTTAATCAGATGCAGTATTAATGATTTCATGAAATGATTTTGAAGTTATTTGATTTGAGGCATTAGATGATGGTGTATCAATGTGTATTTGGTTTCTGTAACACCATGTCCTAATATCTACTTAGTTGTGTAGAATTGTCTTACAAGAGTAGTGTTAATAGATGTTAACTTTGCGTCGAGAGTAGTATTCTTTCAACACTAGATCCTAACTCTACCTAAATAATGGCCTGCACCTCAAACATTCTTCAATCTCCTGACGATGACCAGAGCAGGCTAGTTGTATTACTGAGACCAATATATCTCACTCAGCGGCAGTGAAGATAATTAAAAGAAGTTCCGCAATCGATCCACTGAGAAAAAGTAGAAGTCCCCTGGTTTCCCTATCTACTCTGGCGTGTCCAGGCTGAGCGGATAAGAACACCGAACTCAAGCTCTGGTGTTTCTGATCAGCAGAGTGTGGGTTCGAGTCCCGGTCGTGGCACTTGTGTCCTTAAGCAAGACACTTAACCATTATTGCTGCGTCCTTCGGATGGGACGTAAAGCCAAAGGTCCTGTGTGTTGTGTAATGCACGTAAAAGAACCCAGTGCACTTACCGTAAAGAGAAGGGGTTCGCCCCGGTGTTCCTGATTTGATTGGCTGCATATTGCGCCACAGCACCTTGTAAACCATTTAATGGTGCTAGGTAAAGGAATAGGTCTCATACTTCATAATGTAGCTCCGCATACCTTGCAGGAAAACATACCGAGCTTTGAGACGCCCATTCTTTCTAAGAACTCGGTATTATTATTATTATTACTCTGAGGTAGTAGATGAACAGCAGGACAAGTTCTTATAAGAACAATCTACTAAGCAAAGTATATATTATCACAGAGTGTTACCTCAAACTGAATAGAATTTGTAGTTGCTTCATACCTGCCATAACAGCACCACCCCACATCCCATGGCGTGTAGGTCATATCGTGATAGTGATGAAGCTACCTTGTTCCTCATAGAACCCATGGCTTTCAGGTACTGCCCAGCTGCTTTGTCGAACAGGCTCTGTGCATTGTGGGTTGAGCTATTTTCTGTGTGTAACAGCCACGTGGCATGCAGACGTAATGCGTGTTGGTACTTTGAGTAGGCAATATCTATGAAAAGAGAACAAAAAATCTCCGAAGACTGTCATAATTTCAACAAGTTCAACAAAAAATCACCAACACAATTTACTTTTGGAGACATGTAAACAACTTTACCTGATTCAAACGAATCTATGTTCTGTTCCAACACCCGACTCAGTTGGTAGCTATTCAGCTGTAGCGCCCTCAAGTGTTCCCGGGCAGAGAGGCTGCTCTCTAGCATCGCTGGAATGGCCTGACCCAAGCTGTTCTGAGGGATGGGTAATCCCAAGAGGATGGCCAGGGTTGGAGCCAAGTCGATCTGCTGGACCTCTTCTGGGTGTGGTACTGGGGCTTCTGGAAAGATTTTCAAAGACCAAGTCAGTTTAGAAAGTTTTGCAAAACAAATGTATATATATATTGAAAGGATGTGTTTTGGCTACCCTGACCAGAAACAAGTGTCTAACATAAAATTCATTGACTGAAGCAATTTTTGTGAAGAGAAAGTTCAGTAACCACAGACATGGGGTACATCTCTTGAAAAAGATTATATACACGCCCTTAATACACGTTTAATTTTCTTTACATAATTTTATTAACATAATTGAATGTATGCAATCGGAAAATAGACTAAAGTAGGACGGAATATCATGCCTGTATAATACCTTTAAATTCAGTAAAGAGAGTGATTGGAACTGTTATTGGATTCGGGGGGGGGGGGGGTACTAACCTTGATCCTGCTTGAAAGCTGAGCTGATGAAGACTAGGGGTGTTATAGTTTCACTCAGTGATGCACCGCCATGACTGCCTGCGTCACTCATACCATGATCACCACATAGCACTATCAGGCTCGGTAATGCCAAAGATTTATCCTGTCAACCAACAAAATGACACCTGTTTAATGTTAGGTTAGTTAGCAGGATGACTGGATACCTTGAGAAGTGAATCAAAATTTGAAACAATTACACAGAGGGGTGAAAGGGTGTTAAACTGGGAGGGCAGAAATGGTTCTTGTGATTGATTTAGCTTGGTGCGCTATATACTTGGCAGCACAGGCTGTATACTCCCTAGGGAGCTGAGATGGTTTAAAGTGCATAACAATTGGCAAGATATAAATGTTCACAGATTTGCACATAACTCACATGGTATAAAGATGGTCATAGTGGAAAACCCACCCTCGAAATATTTCTGCATGAAATGCTATAGTTTTGAAGAAATTAGTAAAACAATAAATTTTGATCTCACGAGTCCAAACCCTATGTTGGGAAACAGTGATGGAGTTATTCGCTATTTTCTCATGACTCCGATGACAGATTGACCTCAAACTTACACAGGTTTGTTGTTTCATGTCTATGTTGGGTCACACAAAGTGCGTATACCGATCTTTGACAACTAACACTGTTGGCCACTTGCTTTTAGGAATGAAATAAATGGCCCAATGACCGGGGTAACAATGATACTAGTGCTATATAAATCAGTGATGGTTCACAATTTTGCAAGCAGGGTTCGAATTTGGGGGGGAAAATCCACAAGACCACAGGGCTTGTTGCTCAAAATGTTTACTGGACCAGAAATTGTTATTACAAAACCAGAATCAAAATGAGAAAAAAACTTCCTGACACAGTTTAACATTCATTTCACTGTTTTTATCTGAACAAGCATCAAGACATGCAAGAGAAGATTTATCTCATTTGTCTTTCTAGGTATTAAGTATCCTTCATTACTCAAAAGAGATGAAAGGTATTTTATCAGACTCAAAGTCAACATTTGAAGTTGTGAGTATTATTCAATTGAAAAACACAAGACTGCCGGACTTGTCTGGTCATGAGTTTGCTGGCCCGACACTAAACCTACTGGCCTGTGGTCCAGTGTAAAATTCAAGCCCTTGCAAGACTCACAGTTTTAATGAACAGCATCCTTTACCTGTTCTATCATTGCTTGATATATGTTTCGGATCACACTATCCATCTCTAGTAGTTTAGGGGACACTAGAGGGCTTGTAGGCCCCCCGAGGTGCCCGATGTGATCTAGACCGAGGTAATGGAGGATCAAGGCGTCCCAAGTAGCGTTGGCTAAGGCTGGCTGGACGTGTCTTGTCACATTGTTATCAACCTGAGGGGTGAAAAAGTGACATTATAAGGAATCCGAATTGGCGACTACAGCTACAGCTACGGCTATGGCTGTTGCTAAGGCGTTGCTAAGGACGTCCTATTCTTCAACGCATGATGACGCGGAAATCTAGCCGTAGCCGTAGCTGTAGCTGCCAATTCGGACACGGCCTAATATACAATTTTATGTCAATGGTAACAAAATAATCTAGTTATCTTTGAAGAAATAAAACAAGCTTTCACAGTCCTTCACACAACTGATATGATAATTTGATGAGAGAGTACAAACCTGGGATTGGATTATCTCTAATCCCTTGAGTGATTTACTAGGATAATTCCTCACTCTAACAAAATCCAACACCATGGTAACTCAACACCCAAGCTGTTGGACTCTGTTTATCCCTTTCAGCCCCAAGTTCTTTTGACATAAACAACCGCTGTGGCCCACGTTGTTTGACCACTCAAGCGTGAAGCACACAACAGGAAGCTTGTGTTCAAAGTTCGATTTTACAAACTCTATTATTACCTTGAAGATTTCATTTTAAGGGCATAAGGAGAAATAAAAATTGTCATACTCATTGAATTTCCTTTCATATAATTAAAAAATCATTGAAATCAGCCAATAAGTGTCCAAGTTCTTGGTCTTTGTTTCCCAAGTGTGTTCTGTAAACCCAAACACTTTTTTGCACACAACCATATGGCGCTCCATAGGTGTTTGGCAATTTAGATCTTTCCTCTCCAATTTGAAGTGATTGCATAATAGCAACCCTATTATTTTTAACCACTATTGGAAAGATCCGATCTTTCTCTTTCCAAAACAATGGCCTTTGTGCTCAGGCTGGAGTGCTTTTTTGTGTGTTATCTTGGGCGACTAAAGTCACCATTGGGGCTCAAGCAGGGTAAAGTCGCCATTGGGGCTGAAAGGGTTATAGTGGCATGTCTGATAATTCCATGTATCTGTATTGCATACTGCATTATCTGTAAAGAAATGATGTGCATTGTTTGGTGCGTATTTTTCATTTTTACGCATTACGCATTACGCACAATGCATGACAGACACATTGATTTCTGGCCGAAGGCTCGGTCTGGGATTTGAACCGGGGTCCACAAAGGTGGTAGGCAGGGTAGAGCCGAGCCAACCTGAATGCCCAAACTACTACGGTACATACTTCAATGTAGTCGGTGACAAAGAAAGACGTTGTTCCATCAGCTTCAGTGAAATGTCCCGGGAACAGACGCATCCATGTGTCGTCCCCATAAAAGAAGAGCATCTTGTCTTGACGATGCATCTGTGAGATGAGATTATCTTCTGCTAAAGCCGTGGAGTCCAGATTCAGAACGATGTCAATGAAACCTGGAATGGTCCCAGATGTCAACGCCTGCATCAAACACAAATATTGAGATTATTGTGTTTGTGTATAAAGACTTGCAACTGCAGTTTGTCAAAAACTGAGGCACAGCACAACTTTTAACTGTGTTTTTCGATGGCATACAGCTGAGAAACCAACATGCAAGGAACTCATCTGATCAGGGCACAATTTCATGGCTCTGCTTACCATAAGCAAAAGAATCGGTGCTTACGGAAGCAGGAAATTCCGTGCTTACGTCAAGCGTATTTCACGGGTAGCAGGGAATTTTTGCTTGTGCGCCTGCGTACTACACGTTACTAGGCATTCTTTGCCTACATGTACACAGCTAGCGCAGAAATTCGGCGCTTGCACAGTAAGCGGAGAATGGTGATCGTACGCGCAGAATTCAGAGGTAAGCAGAGCCATGAAATTGGGCCAAGATGAAAAGTGACATGCCTGTGTATATCGATAAAGGTCATAAGGTTTGGCTTAGAATGTTTTACAATCATCACCGAATAGTATCTTAAAGATCTACAATATTTTTGATTCAACTCAAGCCTCATCAGAAAGGTTCCCCGTAATACCGAATACTGGGTTATTTTGGTATACCGTGGATCCCGAAATAAAAAACCCCATCCAAGCTTGATCTCACCTTAATTCTCGGCATTGTGACTGTCGGAGGATGAGCTCTAGCCAAGAAACTCCTCGTCCATCCTCCACTAAGGAGCTCCCTGGTGTACGGCATGTCTCCCTGATTGCGCTTACCATATATGAAATCGGCCCTCAAGGCGTCTATGAGAATAATGACGAGTCGGCTGAATACAGGGCGGATCGGTGAGGTGGCTATTGAAAAAGAAAATTTATCTTTGTAATTATTCAAACAGGGAACGATTTCATCCAGAAAATGTTGCACAGTAGAATATTTAGACTGAAATTTTTTGCGGACAGTGAATGCTAATATTTAGTAGCAAGTTTTGAGCAGGCTTTGAACTGTTATAGTTTTTCTATGCTGTACACGAAAAGTGGACAATGGGTTGCCACTGGCAGGCCTAGAATTACACAGAAGCCACAAAGGCCATGGCCTCTGTTGCCCCTGGTCTTGGCCTTGGTGCCCCTTCAGAACTTCCCCATTGACTTTAAGATTTTCATGAGGGCCTTGCCCTCTCAAAGGTTCCAGTCCTGCACTGGTGGGTGGCACTAGGTTGAGTCAGGTATTTGTGGGTAGCGGTTGATGGGTTGCAGTAGGTTACACCAGCTGGAACTGGGTTTGGCTGGGCTACATAAAGTGGTTGATTTGTTGCACTGGGTAATAGGGCCTAATGAATTGCCATAAGGTGGAAGTTTGTGGGGATTTGTTCAGAATGGGGTGGGGTGGGGAATGGGGTGGGGCAGGGGGTTGGGGTGGGGCGGGGGGAGCGGGTGTAGGTGAGATGAAAAATTACCAGATCCAGTTATCACACTGGGCATCTGGACCTCCCGAGGCAAAGTTTCAGCCGATGGTTCTTCAGGTAGTCCATCAAACGTTGCATAGCCCTCCACAGCCTTCTTGATAGGAAAGAATCCTTTTAAGAAAACGTAGAGTCCCAAAAGTTCCCCCACAACACAAAGCAGCAAAAGATGACGAGGTGATAAATGCATGATGAGAACATTAATCTACTTCCCTTATTAGATCTGGATTCAGAATTAGAAAAGATAAAATGATTTAATTGAGAAAATTAATGTTTTTGTGATTTATTGATTTGTTTTACCTGATAGTACAAATTAGGCATTGTATGTTTTGCCTGCACCGAACATGCTCAGTGACTGGTTTTAGGGACTTTATGAATTTCGGACTTCATTCCCTTAAAAAAAAATGCTTGGGAGCCACAAATCAGAAAGGCAATGCTATCGATTTAAAAGTAGCAGTCAATTTTTAATAATAAAAGAAGAATATTCTTATTAAAAATAGCATCAGCAGGGATTCGAACGCGGAACATTGGTTGATACGCGGGAGCAATTCCATTGGCTAAGCAGCTGTGGTGTCAAAAGTCCCTGCAATTATACATTTAATATAATGCAGGGCTAGAGGAGTAGGCCTACAGTACTATGACCATGGATGGAGCCGGCCGGGTAACCATGGAGCCAGAGCCTATCCTTTAATTTAAAGGAATATGCCTGCCCCATCATCCCATCATCGCGACCCATGATTAACTTCTGATTTTGCCAGTCCTTTCAAATTCAAGGTCTCAACAAGCAAAGCCCATAAACTAATTATCATTATGTTGAGTGCATCCTAACTCTCCTGTCGATGTTATTGTTAAAATTAAATTAATCATAAACCGGCAGATCGTATACTCGTGTACGCATAAAAGAGGGCGCTACTCTAGATAAGGTTCTGCTGTGCTGTGCTAGTGCTAGTGGTAGTGCTACACAGTACTGTACTGATCCTATCGTGGAGAGACGATGTCTGTGCGTGGAGTAAAAGTTGGTTATAGTGAAATAAAATGCAAAAGCTACAAACTAACGATGATTTCTTTTCACAATTCTCACCTATCAACAACCTTTAAAGAGAACTTGTGCTAGTCAACCAATGACATTAGGATTAATTTAACATTTTACTTGTTAAACCTTTTGCGATACATTCAGAAAACATTCTCATGGGCGCAGCCATTTTGTTTCATGGTACTCGGTCAAGTGTCCCTTTTTGCAATACACATTCCGTTTACCAGCTAAATGTAGATGTCTGATATCTGACTCTATTCATAGTCAGGTGTGCGTAGACGTTGCACCGGTATCAGACTAGCTTAGAATCCAGCATGTCGGGCAGTGAGGACGAGTTGGAGTTTCGCATCAACACAAAATTTGCTGAAAATTACAACAAATGGCGTAGAAAAGAAGAGATACAAAAATGTAAGTATTCTGTCATTATTGACTGTTCTATCAAAAGAACTCGAACACATCACTGAATAGTCGGCAATGCCAGGTATGTGAAGAACAAATTCAAAGTGAACCAATACCAATGCAATTAGTACCACTGGAAAGAGCTTGAAAAATCCTACCCAGTGATATCCTCCCGTACCCCAATTTCGCGCATCACAAATATTCGCGCAGGTACCTTTCCGACGCATATTATTTTGTTTACAAGTACGCAGTGACTCAATTTTTTTTATTTCATGAAAGTATAAAGCCTGATAAACAATTTCCTGCGAAGATGTGGAAAATCAAAGCCTTTCCGGTAAGATTTTAGAAAAACTACAAATGTAGTAGGCCTATACAATCTTACCTTTTTAGACTAAATACAAAACATAGCTCGATAAGATGGTCGATTAAAAAAAAAAAAAAAACACTGAAAGTTCTGTGCGTATCGTCTGCCATACTTCAATACTTAAATTACAAGACCACGTGATTTTCATTTAACAACAGAGGGCGTACAAAATACTACGGAAGGTTGAAGTGGACGTGCGCCTTATAATCCTTTTTTCAGAAATTACCAATTGTTTGCATTTAACTGGACGCGGGGCTTACCAACTTTGTGATAACAGCGCAGAGTCCATTTCCCACCTCGCCAACCCCACCACCCCTTCCCGTAAATAATTATCACTGCCGATTTCAACCGGCAGCTTCCCTGCCGCATGGACTAAAGCATTTAGAAGAAAGGCGGGACAATAGGGACTCCGTAGTGGCGTTCCAGCCCAAGTGCGTGAATTCATGTGACGGAAAACGAAACTTGACAAATCGGGGTCAATTGCAGAAGGCGAGTTTCGTTGTGCTTTGACGATGTTATGCGGGCTTCAAATTCTCCTCTCAGGTGGGCTTTGACATTAGACAATTAAAATTAAAGCTAAAAGTTGTTCTTGATTCTGTTAATCAAGTCAAAATTCAATTTCAATTATTACGTGCGCGAATAATGGGGATACGAGGATACCAAAATTATTGAGAAATCTTAATTGATAAAGAAATTACAAGCATTTGAAGCTAGTTAATTAATTAACAGGTAATTGATTGGAATTTTGTGACCGAAAACGCGACTTTTTTCGGCTCGCGTTCATGCCAATCACCCCCGACCCGGTCGCGCGACCCCGGCGGCCGCGACCGGGTCAGTCATTTTCACCACCGGGTAAGTCATTTTCGCAACCATAAAAAATGACAAAACTTTCAGATATTAAAGACAAAATAACAATTAATATGTAGGTTTACCTTTTAATAACGTATAGTTCAGTAATAGTTATAGAGTGATATTTTTATTAGTGCCGTCAAAACTTGTATTTTTTTCAACTTCTCCAGCGAAGGTAAAAACATTCGCCAACTCGGAAAAAAAAACATGGCGGATAAAGAGGGGATTCTCCACTACGTCATCATCGATTTTCCATGACGTCATCATCGCCGAAAGCCAATCAGAATGCGAATTTAAGGGGGTGTGCCCAGCGCGCGCGTAGTAGATGCGGAACACAAATCTGGCAGAAAATAGCGGCCGCGATCGATGCGGATCTTCACATACCTTGATTATTTATATTAATATTATTACTTTAAATTGATTTTTTTTAAAAGTACTAATGATAATATTTGTAATATATGGTAAAATCTACAATAAAAACAAACTTGGGATGTGATTGTAAGGCTAGGCGATTAGTCATTGACAATGATTGGTTGTGACGTTTTTTTTCACATCGAATGAACCCTTCGTTACTCGTTAGGCGTTATGTTTAGTTTTTAGGTTCATTATTATTGATATTAATTTTGAAATAAGAAAAATATATTTTCAGTCATTTTCATTGGAATTCTCTTCATTTTGTTATTTGTACATACTTATTTATTTAGTTATAAAATAACTTCTTGTCTTTTTTTCCATTTCAAGTCAAGGATCGTTATGGAGAGAATCCAGAAGACGACTCTTCTAGTTCTTCGGAGGAAGAAGATGAAGATGCCGAGGTATTCACCAACTCCTTTATGACCTTTTAACCTTGATGATCTTTGTTGCCTTAGTGGCCTGTTTGCCTCTCAAATATGCACAATTTCTGATCGTTTTGTGATTTATGGCAGGATTAACCTTAAAAATCAACAGCAAGAAATGTTTGATTGTTTGAACTTTCAAAAGATTGATATTTTAATTAAAAAGTTGCATTCCTTTAAGGTTAAGGTGATCCCTCTCCTGCCGCTTCCCAGGTTGTATCGTAAACTTGGGGTGATCTGTGGTTATACGACAGTTACAGGTTGAGTGGCTTCTGACTGACACCCCCGGAACAAAGATATTGACAAAATAGGGAGACCACCAACATTAGGGCTAGATAGCTCAGTTGGTGGAGCGCCGGCATGCAAATCTGGAGGTTGCAGGTTAAAATCCCGCTGTCGTAAACTTTTCTTTGTTCAACCCAAAATTAATATCGCTAGTCAGTTTTCCTTAGGGGCCTATAGTTTATATTACTTAAAGATTGAGATTTAGCAAAGTGGAAGTGCTTCAAACACTGTTGATATTGAAAAGAGACGACTAAGGCCGTGTCCGAAATGCCGACTACAGCTATGGCTATGGCTAGATTTCCGCGTCATCATGTATTGAAGTAAAGGATGTCCTTAGCAACACCCTTAGCAACAGCCGTAGCCGTAGCTGTAGCCGCAAATTCGGATACGGCCTAATATTGTACTTTGTTGAATTATTGTGTGGCCTTGAGAGGTTTTCCTAAAACCAATCTCCAAGGGCCCACTTGCCCACATGGGACCTCAGTGCCCCACTATCCTTCACACTATGGTCACGCCACACCAACATGTGTGGACTTCGATAAGATTGGAATGCCTGGCCAAGTTATTAGCAATTGTTTCTTGGGCCTACAGTCCTCAATCCTCTGCTTTCGGACAACTTCATGAAGAGGATTTTGGGAGGGTTAAGATTAAGACAATTTGGATTCAATGCCAGTAAGCTTAAACCCTAACCACCCCTAACCCATCAAACTCCAACTGAGGAATGCACCAGTAAAATGATTATACTTTACATGGGATCAGGCATACCACCAACCATATCAGAGTCCAACAGTTTCGGTGCTGAGTTACCACATGGTCGAGTTGGCGTAGTGGTGTCTTACCTCGCCTTCCACCTCTAGGACCCTGGTTCGAATCACGCCGGGGGCACTATGTAAATTGGATTTTCAGTCCCTACCTGACTGCGTGGGTTTTCTCTGGGGCATTTCCTCCCACATCTAAAACTGAAACTTCCTTCCTTGTCTTCTCTCCATTGGGTTCTTGGCTAGTACAGTGGTTAAGTTCGCTTTTCTGAGAGTCCTTAGCTTCACAACCAGAATAAATGAAATGAAATTAAATGAAATGTTTTATTTTGTACCATCCACAGGGTCTTACCTCACAGGTAGAGAAAGATTTCTTGAAGATGCTTTCGTACGTCAAGAGCAAAGATCCAAGGATATACAACAAGGAAGCTACATTCTATCATAAAGGTTTGATGATGACTGCTTTTTAGATTTAATAGCATTGTTATAAAGATTATTAGCGAGAAAATGAACTCCTTGTTTTGATGTATTGAGAGATTTTCGACATTAGATTAGAATTCACAAACTATCGTATTCAGAACGCACATTTCAAGAAGATCTCAAAAATAGTAATATTATGCATTAGGTGCATTGTAAATTTATATTGGAACATTTCAAGTACAAGGCCTGCTTATGTCCTTGAATGACCCCAAAGATTTAGAAATAACCCCAATTTTGTTTCTTTCTGCATAATATATTTTATAACCTCAATCTTCCTCTTTCATTTAGAGTCATCGGAGGAATCATCAGAAGAATCCGGTGAAGATGCCACACCCACCAAGAAGAAGAAGAAACAAAAAGTGAAGAAAGCAAAAGAGGATAAACCAGTGTACCTGAAGGACTACGAGAGGAAAATCATCACAGAGAAAGGAGGACACTACAGTGACGAGGAAGATGATGGGGAAGACGGAAGGGACGAGTGGCATGAGAGAGCAGCATCTCCAACCTATGTACAGGAGCAAGAAATGATCAAGAAGAGGTACGGTGGGTAATGGGTTGCACTGGGTAATAGCTGGGTTGAGCTGGCTTGTTATGTATATTCGTTGATGGGTTGCACTAGGTAACACTGGCTGGCACTGGGTTGAGCTGGGTTTGTAGAGTGGTTGATTTTTTTTTGCACTGGGTAACACTTGGTTGCCATGTTAGTGGATAATGAGTTGCATTGGGTGGCGTTGGGCTGTGCTGGGACTTTGTGTCCAGTGGTTGATTTGTTACAAGGCGTGAGATTTCTCAGGATTTTTCCTGATTTCAAGATTTTCTCAAAACCTCCATGAGCCTTCAAATTTTCTTGAAGGAAGTGAAGCAATCACCAAAGAGAGAATAAAAACTGTCTATTGTGTCTAAACCTTGAGTGTTGTGTTTCTGGTGATGCACAAAGTCTGCAAACCTTCTGAATTGTATTATCTTGGAAGTTGCAGGTCTAGAATTAGGGGAACCAAGACCAGCAAGGCATTTTTAAAGAAATTTTCACATTCTTCCAATCTCATCCCTTGTTACACTAGGTAAATCACTTGATGATAAAAGGTTGAGTTTGATTCCAGTGGGGGGGGGGGGGGGAGGGGGAGCTGTACTTCTGAACATCTTGCCTTGATGTTTGATGATCTAACACAATCTTTTTTCTGTTTGAGGTGAAAGTGACAGCAACAAATTAGTAGCATTTTCTTGTTTTTACAGCTTTCAGAAGGCGTTATTAAGCAGCAGTGAAGATGACAGTGAAGATGACACCCTCTTAAAAACGAAGGAGAAAACACAGAAAGAAAAGGTACTGCGTGAAATCATTGTATTACAATCCCCCCTCGGTGTACTTCTGTTCAGGGCTCAAATTTTTGGTGGAAAATCCACAAGACCGCAGGGCTTGTAGCTCAAAATATATTTACTAGACCAGAGTTTGTTTTACAAGACCGGATTCAAAATGAGAACAAAACTTGCTGACACAGTATTCAGCGTGCATTCAACTGTTTTCATTTGAATAAAAACTAAGACATGTAAGAGAAGATTTATCTCGGTTTATCTTTCATATTAAGTATACTTCGTTACTCAACAGAATTGAAAGGTATTTATCAGACCCAAAGTCAACAGTTGATTATAATTTGTTTTGTTACTACACAGTGAGGTATTGTTATCCAATTGAAAAATACAAGAAAGCTAGACTTGTTTGGTTTTGAGTTTACTGGCCTTATGCTAATTTTACTGGCCTCGGGCCTGCGGTCCCGTGTAAAATTCAAGCCCTGCTGTTGCAGGGAAACGTTAAGCAACTTGAAGAAAGTTCTCTGCATGTGAGCGTGTCTTGAAATCTGAGGACTTTGGCAAAAGGGTTCCTGGTGTTTTGACAGAGCTAGGAAGTCCTCGCTTTGTATTCGTGTATAAAACCAATGTAGAGTCGCTAAAAAAAAGTCCAAACAAAGAGAGAAGTCCTTTATTTTACCGGGTCGACAAACATTCCCCAGAGTGTGTGTGTATTTTATCCCTTATTATTCATCTTTGTTGTTTGTTTGTTGTTTTTTTTCTCAAGAAAGCGGAAGATGAGGAATACATCCAGTGGATGAAGGGGAAAAAAGAATTAGTGGAAAATGAGGACATGGCTGAAGATGCTGCTGAACTGGTAAGGTTTCCCAATCCCCGCCACCCTTTAACTCTTTCAGGCGCCGACCGGTCGCTAGCAACCGGTTAAAATCCCTTCAGGAAAATAGTTGTAAAACGAAAAATAAAGATCGCACGACCACACAGTTTTCAGAATGGGAAAGAGGACTCTTGAGTGTGCTATTGTGACATGTTTTTTTTGGGGGTCGCCATTTGCCAAAAACGAGTAAACAATTAATGTGTCCATATGATCAATTTATCACTTAAATACACGGTGCATGAAAGGGTTAAATAGATGATTGTTTATTGGGTTGCTAATCTTTTATTTGGTGTTATTTGATTTCAGGCTTGATTGCTGCCTTATTCTGATTTGTCTATTAAAAGGTGTCGTACACATTTGGTAATTGGAGCCTACTGTTTGTTTCAAACCTATATAGTTGCAGATATATATCATCAAACTAACCTGGGAAAATTTCATTTCAAAAGGTGGTAGCATTTTTGAGATATTGACGAAAAAAAATCTGGAGTGGTTATGTCCACGCAGGAAGAATAATCTGCATTGGAATACACACTCTGTAACGCTTCTCAGATTCAAATGTTTTGGGGATAAAAAGTGATATATTTTTCCATAACCTCAGTACTTTGAAGTGAAAAGTTTCTCAAAATGCATTATACTAGCCAAAGCTGCTGTACTTCTTACCAAGTAAGTTTTTATTGCCATTAATTATCAGAGTCATTACCAAACGTGTACGATGCCTTTAAACCCCTCACTCTTTATTAAATGTCTTTGGCTAGAGACCCTCCTGAATCTTCCAATATCCTTCACTCTATGGCAACTCAACACCAAAATGTTTGGACTGGGATACGATTGATATTATTGGGGGGTGGCATGGGTGGCTAGTGGTAAAGCGCTCGTCTTCACACAACTGTGGCCCAGGTTCGATTCCCGGCTAAGGCAGTATGTAAGTAGAGTTGTGCGTTGGTTCTCTCCTATGCCACAAGGGTTTTTCTCTGGGCCCTCCTGTTTTCCTCCCTCTGGAAAAATCAAAACACCTCCGCAATCAGACAACTGTAGAATAGGAATTTGGAGGATCTTGGTGGTTGAGGGTTTTAAGAGTAAATCATTTCAATATTTACATTTTGTGTCCAGGATGCTTTGAGAAAATATTGGACTGATCCATCCTTGGAAGAAGGGGAGAAATTCCTGAGGGACTTCATTCTAAACAAAGGTTACAAAGACCAAGATCTTGATGAGTGAGTTTTTAATTTGATTAATGAAACAAATTCTTCATATATAAAGATGTAAGATTACCAATATTTTTGCAAGTCTTAAGTCCCAGTAATTTTACATATTCATAGAGGGTTCTGCCCAGGATTTCTTGAGTGGCAGAAATATTTTTTCCTGGTGTGGTTTAGGCAATTTTCTTTGTATTCACTCGTGAGCCCTTTGCTTTGAATTAAATGGAGGCCTTTACCGCCATGGGAAACAAATGTACGGAATAAGCATGGTCTTTAGTCCGGTGTTTAATTTTTCCATTGTATATCAACACTATGGAATAAGGTATTCGGCATATGAAAATGGTATCATGTTATACCAACCGTAAAGCTATGATCAGCGTGACTGGAAACCATTGCAAGATCAATGCGGTTATTTTTCACTGTATTATGCAAATTACAGCTTTGGATAACATGTTTTGCTGACATTTTGTTGAAAACCTTTCAAAGGAAACAGGCAAGATTATTTCAAAAATTTTGAAAATGTGCGGAAAAGGTCGGAAATAGAGAAAAAATTCTCCCAGTTGTGGTTGGGGAATTCTGAGTGCCGGGCAGGGTTTTCAGGCACCGACCACTGCAGGCAGAACTCTGTTCATAAAGTGTTTTTCATTTCTGTTTTGAAATCTGTTATCCCGTCCCTAGGGAAACGCCCGCTATTGAGCTGGATGAGGCAGATTTCTCAGAGGAGGAGCGTCTTCTGGTGGCCCAGGACGAGTTTGAGAGGAAATATAACTTCCGCTATGAGGAACCTGATGCGGAGTTTGTAAGTGAAATTTATTCAAAGAGGGGCGCCAAGGTCAAATTCAGTTTTGCGATCCACTCATTTTCCAATAGATAGATTCTTTATGAAAGTGCAGGAAAAAATACAAGTCTCTAACCTCGCGTGAAAATGGTGTAAAATGCCACTGTGTTTGATACCCTTCAAGTGCATTTTTTTGGTCAAAATCCAAAAAACTTTCGATGATGCCACATTTTATATTATGTGGTTTGTATATTTCAACTAGCAAATGGTCCACGTACCTACACTCGCTATGGTCGATTGTCACTATGGAACAATCTCCCTCTCGATATCCGTCAAGCTACCTCTACTGACTCATTCAAATCTCTATTGAAGACTCATCTATTTGTAATTTGAGGTTGATGCACTTAGAAACGCCCCTAATTTAGCGCTATATAAATGTTATTATTATTATTATAATTGGTCTTGAAAATTAAAATAGCTCCGTACACCTGTTGTACAATAATAAGCACTTTGAGACACCCACAGTTAAAGCACTTTTAAAAACTGTGTGTATTGTTGTGTATAGAATTGCCCAAAATTTGTTATTGTTTATCAGCGGGCACTATTAACAATATCTCAGGATCACATTGATGCATTTTTTGACATTTTTGTTTTGATACTCAGATCAAACGCTACCCCCGTACGATGGCAGATTCAGTGAGGACTAAGGATAACAAAAGAGCGATTAAACGACAAGAGAGGAAGGAGCGTAAGGATCAGGTAGGTCCTCATTTCTCTCACAGATTCTTTCTAGAAAACTTCTCTTCCTTAAGATGAATCTTAGTGTTTTGTGAAAAAGAGCCTGGGGCAGTTACAGCATTTGCATTTTTTACGGAAATTTTGTAATTGCGCTGAAACCATAAATTCCTATTGATGTAGTTTTGATTTCTTCATTTAGTCAATATCGGCTTTTGGCGTCACCAATCAAGGCTTTTGAAGTCTCTGCAAGACACTAAATGGTCGTATCTGCACCTTCTCCCTGATCCTTAATCCTCTCCTTAATCCCTAATCCTCTCCTTAATCCCTAATCCTCTATTCCTACCACCTCGCAGGAGAAAGATCACAAGAAAGAGGAACTAAAACAGCTGAAGAATCTTAAGAAACAGGAGATATTTGAGAAGCTGGAGAAGTTGCGTCAGGTGACTGGAAATGACAGCGTTGGGTTTGAAGACGTCGACTTGGAAGGAGACTTCAATCCCGAGGAACATGACAAGGCCATGAAGGTGAGCAGCTGGTTGCCATCTTGGTTTTAATGCAGGTTTTTACGGATGTCAAAGCGAGGCTTGTATTCATCTTGATCGTGCATCGGCCATGTTTGATTTATAGACCATGTGCCCTTTGTGTATATCTAAACTGCCCTCTATTGAAATCTATGGAGTGATGTCAAAGGTTACATAAATCAAAGGTGATCATAGAGCTGCTTAAGCAGACAATACTGCTTAACAATTTTCTGCTAAGCAGAAATGAGCAGGATACCAGTCACATGTTGTACATGTGACATGGTAGTTTGGCTGGTAACCTTTTCTGGTAAGCATTATTTTGTTGTGCTTGGCTACTTTTTGTGCTTATAAGCAGCTCTATGAAATAGGGCCCTGACCTGTGACATCACTCCTATTAATGCAAATTTATGCAAAACACAATGCGTGTGGCACACCGTCAGGCAGAGACATAGTGCTTTGGTTTTAATGCGAAGGCGGGCGGGGCATCATCTATAGGTACGTGGATGTCAACGTGAAGCTTGATAGATTGATACGAGGTTCTAATTTGATTCTTACTTTTTTTAACATCAATCGGTTATTTTTGCCTGTGGTTGCAATTTGCGAGATCTGAACATTTCATGAAAAAATTCCCTTGCAGAAAATCTTTGATGAGCAGTATGACTTACAGGAAGGGGAAGAAACCAAACCAGAATTTGAACATGAGGACTGGGAGGAAGGTGAGCAACATTCATTGCTTTTTTTTTTTTAGAACCTGTTAAAAATAAATTCAAAACCTTAAAGACCAGCTTGAATGAAAACGTTAACAAGTGATCTTTGCTGAATTTCATTTTAAAATGTGTTCAATCAATAAGGAAATCGAGTTCACATGATATTAAACGGCATTTAATTGTACAAAAATAAATATTTTGAATACCCTTGTCCAGTGCTTTTCAGAAAAATTCTCGAAAAGCCCATGTCACCACTCATGTGATGTCATTTGTGGAAGCTCCGTTTTCTATAGCCGCTTTGTTGCAATACAAAGCAACATCTCACTTGAGGATGGGGCCTAATTTTTTTGATCAATAATTCCAAAAAATTCAGAAGCATAATTTTATTTATTTATTTATTTTGAATACTCAATCTCCTCTGCGATTCGACGCTTGAACTTCATACACGCGTCTGGAAGGTACGTGGAAATTAGAGCGCCGAGTCACAGGCGGCAATGAGTATTCAAAATAAACAAATCTGCCCTATGTACAAGACATGTTACCGTGAAAGTGCTTATTAAGACGAGTGTTCATTGACCCTACCACTTTCAAATGTCTGTTTTATCAAAATGTTTTTTTTTTTAATTTTTCATTTGCGTTTTGGATTGCAGAGAACTGGGACAATTGGAAGGGTGAAGACTACGGAGACGAGGAATATTACGATGAAAATGGAGAGGAGCTCGACTATGATGATCCGGACTTTAATGTGAGTGAATAAGCCATTTCATTTCAATTATTCTAGTTGTGAAGCCATGGACTCTTAGAAAAGCGAACTTAACCACTGTACTAGCCAAGAACCCAATGGAGAGAATACAAGGAAGGAAGTTTCAGTTTTAGATGTGGGAGGAAAACCCCAGAGAATTATTCCAGGAAAAAACCCACACAGCCAGGTAGGGACTGAAATCCCAATCCACATAGTGCCCCCAGCAGGATTCGAACCGGGGTCCTAGAGGTGGAAGGCGAGGAAAGATACCACTTCTCCAACCCGACCACCCTTAGCAAGTTAGATTTGAATGTCTGATACAGTTCCTTTTTCAGTCACAAGTGAATGCTTAATGGTACAGTTCCTTTTTCACGCACAAGTGAATGCTCAATGGTACAGTTCCTTTTTCAGTCACAAGTTAATGCCTAATGGTACAGTTCCTTTTTCAATCACAAGTGAATGCTTAGTGGTACAGTTCCTTTTTCAGTCACAAGTGAATGCTTAATGGTACAGTTCCTTTTTCAATCACAAGTGAATGCTTAGTGGTACAGTTCCTTTTTCAATCACAAGTGAATGCTTAATGGTACAGTTCCTTTTTCAGTCACAAGTGAATGCTGAATTTGTATTCCTCAGACTAAGTCCAGTGTTGCTGTGTCACATGGTTAGGAAGTGTCTCAAAAGTCGGAATAGTAGGAACAATCTAATTGGATCAGATAAGTACTCCAGCACATGCACGTGGACCGTTCCGTTGGACCGCCAGATTTTCAAAATTCTAATGCTTGTATTCACCTGTGTAGGACTGCTCCCATACTTTGGCACATTGATTAAAAAAAAAAAAAATTATGAAAGATCGCCTAACATCACAAGGCCGGACGGCCACTTCAAGGTGAGGGGTACACTTAACCGATTTGGCCTATCGTCCCAAATCAACTGTCACCAGGGCACATTGCCACCTACTCCGTGGGCTGAAACAGGGTTACCCCCTTCACATAAGGATGTAGGCATGGGTATCATCCACTAGGAGCCTGGCTGGTAGAGCAGAATGCACTACCTTCCCAACTTTTACAAAGCATTTATGGGTAAGTGCCTTGCTCAAGGGCACAAGTGTCATGACCGGGACTCGAACCCACACTCTGCTGCTGACAACACCAGAGCTTGGGCTCGGTGAACTAGACCGCTAGGCCATGACAAGCCACTGATGCGGTCAGTATACGGTTGTAAACAAAGAGAGACAGACAACATCTGGCTAGTTAGCTCTGTTGGTAGAACATCGGAACGTGGATCTGGAGGTCGCAGGTTCAAATCCGGCTCTCCTCAATTTTGCTTTGTTTAACCCAGAATTTTTGGTCAGTTTCACTGCATTGTCACACTATTTAATGAGGTGAATTATCTACATTGTTTAACCATAGATGGATGCAGACTATGATCCCTCGCTCTCCAAGCAAGCCAACAAAGACAGAAAAGCAGCACTTCAGCAAGAGCTCATTGAATCTTCCTCCAAGAAGAAGAAGAAAAAGAAGATGTCCAAGTTTACCGAGGCGTTGAAAGCCAAGAAACCAGTCTTTGATCCAAGTATGTAAAAACCAAAAGTCTGTTGAAACTTCCTAAAAACAAGCACAGGGTCCAATTTCACGGCTCCTCTGTCAGGGTGTTATTCGCTTACGGTGCCTGTAAAACACATGATTCCATGGGCTGTAAGCACAGAACTCCGCAGTAAGCAGAGCCATGATATTGGGCCCTGGGCCCAATTTCATAGAGCTGCTTAAGCAGAGAATGATGCTTAACAATATTCTGCTAAGCAAAAAACAAGCAGGATACCATGTCGCATATTGTACATGTGACATAGTATTTCAGCTGGTAACCTTATTCTGGTAAGCATAATTATGTTGAGCTTAGCTACTTTTTGTGCTTTAAGCAGCTCTATGAAATTGGGCCCAGTTCTTTTTACAAACTGCTTCAGTTAGTTTACTTTCTTCAAATTAAAGGTAGGGTCATAGTTTGTTTTTTGTCAGCGTAATGCTTATTCATAAGGCAGAATTAGAAAGAAAGATACAGTAAAAGTTGCATGTGAAAGTTTCAGCTGAATACAGTGTCGTCTTGCTGAGAAAACAGCAAAAAACTGTACCGGTCTTTTCACAAGAACATCAAATCCATCCATTAGTGAGGTGACAGGAGGTACCAACTGCATCTCTGGGCGTAGCATTTGCGAACGGACACCAACCCTCAGAAATCTGAGAAACGATTCATGCATGAATCATCTCTCAGATTGAGATGTTTTGGGGGTGAAAAATTATCCAAACCATGTTACTTTGAAGTGAATCCTTTCTCAAAATAGTTTATACTATCAACCGCTGCAGTGCTTCACACCAAGTAAGTTTTTATGGTCATTAATTTTTTGGAGTAGTTACCAATATTATGACCCTACCTTTAAAGTGCCTTGTATCCTTTTTATTTAATTTTTGTAAATTTTTTGTATGAGAGATCGCCTAACATCACAAGGCTGGACAGCCACTTCAAGGTGAGGGCTACACTTAACTGATTTGGGCTGTTGACACCTACTCCTGGGGCTGATACAGGGTTACCCCCTTCACAGTCTGTAAGGATGTAGGCATGGGTATCATCCACTAGGAGCCTGGCTGGTAGATCAAAATGCACTACCTTCCCAACTTTTTTACAAAGCAATTATGGTTAAGTGCCTTGCTAAAGGGCACAAGTGTCATGACCGAGTATCGAACCCACACTCTGCTGCTGACAACGCCAGAGGTTAGGTCCGGTGAACTAGGCCTCTCGGCCATGACACGCCACTTTTGTAATTTGGCGCTATCTAAATCCAGTTATTATTCTTATTATTAATTATTGTATCTTTTTTATGCAGACGATAAAACGTTTGAGGAGTATATAGAAGAGTTCTACAGATTGGACTATGAAGACATGATTGAAGATCTACCATGTCGCTTCAAGTATCGTAAGGTTGTCGCAAATGACTTTGGCCTATCCACTGAGGAGATTCTAACAGCCAAAGAACGAGAACTCAATCAATGGGCCTCTCTGAAGAAAACTTGCCAGTACAGGTAACTAATTGAGTGGAAATATACTTGATTATTAAAGGCACTGGACACGTTTGGTAATTACTCAAAATATATATTAGCATAAAACCTAACTTGGTAACGAGCAACGGAGAGCTGTTGATAGCATAAAACAGTGTGAGAAACGACTCCCTCTGAAGTAACGTAGTTTTTGAGAAAGAGGTAATTTCTCACTAAAATATTTTAATCTGAGAAAGACTTCAGACCTGAAGCCTTGCTCAGGCATCTGAAAGCACACAAATTTGTGCAACAAGGGTGGGTTTTTTTTTCATTATTTCATGCAGCTTCGATGACCAATTGAGCCCAAATTTTCACAGGTTTGTTATTTTATGCATGTTTTGGGATACACCAAGTGAGAATACTGGTCTTTGACAATTACCAAATGTGTCCAGTGCCTTTAAAGAAGAAGGGAAATGACCATTTCAATTCTGTGATGTACCGCGGCTTATACGTTGATTTTGACCTTTTTTTGAACTCCTGCGGTTTATGCGCCGGGCGGCTTATATGCCGACATATTAATATTGTAGAAAGAAAAAAAACAGCGTACATTTTTTTAAAGAAAGATTGTTTGTAAAATATTCTAAAAACAAATACAAAACAGACAGGAAAAATCATACACCGCCAAACTCACTCTGAAAATTCTTTTAAAAAACCATTTTATGCACCACCAACCTTGTCCGCCGTTATAAGGCCTTGCCGCGTTTTTATTCCTAGATGAATGGGTCACAAAAAGTCCCATTTCTACTCCATAGTTTTTTAAGGAAATCCGTCTGTTCAACAAGACCGTTTTTTTTGTCCATATTTATGAACACTTTGAACATCAAAATGATGTTAGTCCAGCGGCTTTTGAAAATAATTGTCATCCTCGGACCCATCATATAATCGGTAATGTCTCACAATATAGTGGGGTCGATCACAAGGCACGATCGTGAGTACGGGGTACGAGATAGCTGCAAAAGAAATATAGTCGGGTTGCCCTTCCACACACAGAAAAATCACACGTTAAATGTCATTGCAAAATGGTTTACTTCTGGGTACCGGCTGCCATAGTAAATGCGTGTACAGACATCGTTCTGAACAATAAACGCATGCCGGAGATGGGTGCATGCTTTTTTAGAGCAGACTTTGATACGACTCGTGTGTGCTGCCGCTGCCAACTCACACAGCATTCAAGCGGCCCATAGACTACTTCGCAAATAATCGCAGGTTTTGGAGAAGAAAATTGTTTTGATTGTTTTAACGGAAATAAATACACACGTTAATTAGGAGTTTACAATTAGTTTTTTCTTTATTTTTCTCTTATTTCAATGAAAATTTTAATAATTATAATATATAAATTTATGCCGGTTGGAGTTTGTTAACTTTCATTCGATCCCCGGTCATTTAAAGCTGGGGCCGGTCAGGACCGACCGGCGTCGACCGTGGTAGCTACAACGTTGATCAGTTGTCACAATAATGATACCAATAAAAAAGAAATATGCCCACTTGCTGTAGACCATCCTAATAGACCATTACAAAAACGACAAATGGTGTTAACTTTAATACATTTTGACTTTATTGCAACGCAACTCGCACTTTGTGGCGACGTACAATGACTGATGTGCCGCCCGCCAGTCACTGCACATCGCCACAAAGGACCGCAAATACGCACGGTCTCTCTCCTGTGTGCGCTCGCGACTGCGGTTTATATGCCGGGCGGCTTATACGCTGATACCTAAATCTTATTTTTTATTTTTTGGGGCATTGTGGTTTATAGGCCGGGCGGCTTATAATACGAAAATTACGGTACTCATTTTCCAATAGTTATAGTCCTCCCATGAGTGGGCAAAAAAATTACAAGTCTCTAACCTCACGTTAAAATGATGTAAATTGCCTTTGTATTCGATACCCTTCCAGTGCAAACTGTAAAGATCTATTAAATGTATCGTACACGTTTGGTAATGACTCAAAACAAATATTAAAATAAAAACTTACTTGGTAACAAGCAACGGAGAGCTGTTGATAGTATAACACATTGTAGGAAACGACTCCCTCTGAAGTAATGTAGTTTTTGAGAAAGAGGTAATTTCTCACTAAAATAGTAAAAACTTCTTGCAAGAAGTTTTTATTCCTATCTGAAAGCACACCAATTTGTACAACAAGGGTGTTTTTTCTTTCATCATTTTCTTGCAACTTACTTCGATGACTAATTGAGCCCAAATTTTTACAGGCTTGTTATTTTATGCATATGTTGGGATACACCAAGTGAGAACACTGGTCTTTGACAATTTCCAAACGTGTTCAGTGCCTCTAAATGCTGAAAGCCAATGACGTCATGTTTCAAATTTCGCTCTGAAGAAGTCAGTTATGAACCAGAACATCCTGTACAAAAATGTAGAGCCCCATTTTTCTCAGAATGATGTCATCGGATGTTTTGGATGTTGACAAACTTTGCACTGGAAGGGTATCGAATACAATGGCAATTTACACCATTTTAACGTGAGGTTAGAGACTTTTAATTTTTTCCCCACTCACATGAGGACTCTATCTATTGGGAAATGAGCACATCACGAAATTGTATTAGTCATTTCCCTTCCTCTTTCATATTTGTTTGACATAAGGATGTTTTCTTGACACTAAGTTAAGCTTAGTTAAACCAAAAAATTTCTGCCCATGCCAGTACTCAAGATTTTGATTTAAATTTTTTTAAAAGGGTTATGTGTTTTAATTTTTATGTAAATGTCATTATGGCTGAAACAAAGAAAAGTCAAGAAGGACTTGGCATATCAACTCCAAACATGATGTGTTGATTGGTCTTGGGATCTCTCAGAAGCCTATTGTTTTTGGACCCCCTAAGTTAAATGTAAAGGTCATTCTGGCTAAAACAAAAGACATATTGTCTAAGCGATAGAATGAGGTTAACTCAAGAATGAGGTTAATCTCAGCGAGGCATTTGTGTTTGTCATCACACCATTCTTGTTTTGTTAAAACAGAACGGAGGAAGAGGAACTGAAGGATGTCAGGTTATTTGCGAAGAAAGGAAAAAATGAGGCCAAGAAACAACGAGTCTTTCTCAGTCTGCAGGAGGACCAGTAAGTTGCTCATAAGATTCCTTTTACTTATGGTTAGGTTCAATCTCGCTCCCAGTGGTGTATGATCTCGCTGCATCATTTTTCCAAAAATGCCTTGCTCAATCATAACCCCTGAAAGTGTGACTTTGAAATATCAAAATATATTGGATAGTTTAATTTAGTCCTGTGGTTGATCCATTCTGTGATGGAGACACATGCAGAGGGCACTATCAAAAGGGGGATAAAGTCATAGAGCAACTGGTCCCCTCTCATTCTTCTTTGATCTTGTGATATGTCTAGCTATGCAGTTTCGGGTGACAGTGTAAAAACATGATTCAGTTGAAGTGGATTGTGTCAAAAACCACATTTTGACTTGGCGTACTAAGCGCCATGCGCTCAATAGTTTTTAACCAGCATGTGGGCATAGAAGTCACTTTTGGTTAGCCAATCAAAAGTGTTTTTCTTCACTTCCCTACCAGGGGTTAGTGATGAGAGGTATGGATACGGCGCGCTGCCTATGGTAGCGAGGCTGGGTTAGATTGGCTTTCACATTGTTCACTGTTGGTAAAGTGTGCAGACAGGAATGTGCAGATGTCAAAATAAGATCAAATCATTTGTCAGAAATTCTAAGCTTATCTTTTTCTGTTCTTTAGAAATGACAGTGACAGCAGCGGAGAGGAGGTCCCGAGGAAGAAACAGAAGGCTGGAAAAGCTGACGGCCGGTCATCCCTCTCTAAAGTAAAAAAGAAACAGAGCACACAGAAGAAACCTTTGAAGAACCCATCGTCAGCTGCCAAGTCTGGGAAGAAGCAAACCAAGCTAGAGAGTAAAGAGACAGTGATTTCACCTGATCGGGTGACGGAAGATGATCATTCAACTAGGACATTGAAGATTAATCCAGAGAAAAATCCTGCCCCCAAAAGCCCTGACAAGGCAGCAAGTCAAAACATCAAAGCTGCCAAATCGCAAGTGATTCAAGCGGAACCAAAGGAATTACAGCCTAAGCAAGTCATAAAGGAAGACATTAAGGACAAAGATGGTGGTTTGAGTACATCAATCAACCGTCCAGATGTGTCAGACAACCTTGCTAATGTTAGTATCTCACCGGAGAGTGAGACGAGGACGTCTGAAACGCCACAAGCTGGAAAGAGAAGGAAAAGAAAGCGAAGAAGGAGTCACAGTGAAGACGATCCAAAAGGGAAGATTATTGATGCCTCAGCCTCTGAAACTATGCCATTTAACAGAAAGCAGAATGCATCTGACAATCCCACCTCTGCAACTAAGGCAAAAAGGAACATTGAAACTGAACAAAAGAAACAAAATCCCACTACCGCCACCAAAACTAATGACAGTATAAATAGGACAGTTGGTAAGAAGACAAAAAGGCAAGCAGAACATGGTGAAATGAAGCAAGACATGAACAAATTAAAATCCCCAACTAGTTCAGTATTACCATCAGGTGAAAGGACTGAGGGCAATGTACCTGAATTAGACGTAAATCCAGCTGCCAAGACAGATTCACAAGATGGCAAAAAGACGAGGAGACGGAAGAAAAAACCTAAAAGTACTGAGAATCTAAACGATAAAAAACCAACTGTTGAGCAAAGTGAGAAGTCACAACATGATTCACCAGCCACAAATATTCAACCGAAATGGTCCCCGCAAAATAAAACAAAAGGTCCCAACATAGACTTCTCTCAAGTTATAAAGAATCTTAAGAAACGGTCGAGTATAAAAGGTGGAGTGGGATTTCAAACACAATCGAAAGTTATCTCCAAGAAAAGTATCCATGAGTCAGAACCAGCATCAAAAGTATCTTCCTTATCAAACAAGATCCAGAAACCGGCAAATAGAAATACCGACGAACAATCTTCAAAACCAGCATCAAAAGTATCTTCCTTATCGAACAAGATCCACAAACCGGCAAATAGAAATACCGACGAACAATCTTCAAAACCAGCATCAAAAGTATCTTCCATATCAAACAAGATCCAGAAACCAGCAAATAGAAATACTGATAAACAATCTTCAAAACCAGCAGCTGATGGTACCTCTAAGACTAGTAGGACTCGTAATAAGAATCGCAACAGGAGGACAGCCAAGAGAAAAGAGCAAGGGCCGACCGTATCCGATGCCAGACTCAAGGCGTATGGCATCAATCCTAAGAAGCATGGGTTTAGGATGAAGTTCTTGAAGGAACAAGAAGCTAAGAAAAAACAAAAGCAGAACCAAAATTCTTAGAACCAAAGTTCTCGGAATTCCTTTACCCTGTTTTGAGATCCAAAGTACCGCATAATAGAACAAAGATTCTCCACCTCAAAACTCGTAAAAAGAAATTCCTCCAGCTACTGGGCAAGCTTGATGGTCTAGTGGTAAGACATCTGCTCCAGAATGACAAAGGTTGTGGGCTCGAATCCCACCCGAGTGATATGCCTGTGGATTATTTTTCACCTGACTCCTGGGGGGGGATATTCAATGCTTAGCACACGTCGTATGGAAAAAAATTAACAAAAAGTACCTTGTCTAGATCCAAATGTTTTTTGCTGTTCCATACCTGCATCTTATACTTCAACACGTAGCTCCGCATACCTTGCAGGAAAAAATACTGAGCTCTTTGATACGCCCATTGGGTGTGATAAAGCGCTGTATAAGAACTCGGTATTAATATTATTATCTTGGAGGTACATTAAGATTGTAGTGTTGTGTATTTTACAAATCAAGCCGCAGTTATTTTTTGAAAGGTGGTTGCTTGAAGTTTCTCAAAGCTCCACTGTTTTAAAATAAAATTATATATTTTTACTGATTTCTAATACCTGCGGATACATTTAAAAAAAAATGTTTTTATTGAAAATACATGAAGAGTAGTGTTCCAAGTCACTTGTCATAACTTCCAGGAATTTTGCTTTTGTGAAGAATAAATTGTAGTTTCAGTGCTAGAAAGTACAGTTTGTATGAATTTCATAAAATCGGATTGAGATCTTTTGACGCCAATAGTAAATTAGCCCTACCATCAAATATGCTTATTACTCTCAATCCTGTGTAAAGACACTATTGGTTGCAGGGCTCGAATTGGGGGGAGGTGGAATCCACAAGACCATAGGGCTTGTTGCTTAAAATGTTTACTGGACCAGAATTGTTTTTACAAGACAGAATCAAAATGAGAAAAAAACTTTCTGACACAGTTTAGCATGTTTAACTGTTTTTATTTGAACAAGCACTAAGACATAATGTAAAAGAAGATTTATCTCATCTGTCTTTCTCACTAAAATTGAAAGGTATTTTATCAGACTCAAAGTCAACATTTTGAACCTAAATTGTTTTTGTTCAAGATATTACACAGAGTGAGGTATTGAAAAACACAAGACCGACGGACTTGTCCAGTTATGAATTTACCGGCCAAACACTAAAACTTCTGGCCTCGGGCCTGTGGTCCAGTGTAAAATTCAAACCCTGGGTAGGCAAACGCCACAGAGTTGTGCACTAGGAAGACGTGCAAATGCGTATGTGTACAAGAGGGCGCACTGTTCATTCATGTTGCCAACAGCCACCTTGTAGCTCTGGGCTATTGAAATAATATTTTGGTATCCCCCGAACAAAGATATTGACAAAATACGGAGACCGCCAACATAGGGCTAGATAGCTCAGTTGATAGAGCACCGGCATGTTAATCCATAGGTTGCAGGTTCAAGTTCCGCTCTAGTGAATTTTTCTGTGTTCATCCCAAATTTATTTGAAATAATTACTTCCTAGATTTTATCTTTGAGTTGAGGTATTCATTGAATGAACAAAAGAAAAAAAAAATCATTTTTTTTAACAATACATTTAGTATATACAAATGAAATGTGTAAATCATTACATAACTTTGTTAACAAGATTAATTAAATAAATAACTACATGAAATTTCATGAACATAAATTGGTTTACTTATTATCATTATATTAATTTTATCACACATAATTTTTATTTCCCTGGCCCTCTTATTGAAAAAAGAAGAAGTAAGGTTCACATTTTGCTGCATTTGCTCTTTTCAGTGTCATGAACAAGCTATTATAAATACAAATTTGTGAACCAAAACAAAGAACTTTATCAGTTTGATCAAACCAAGATTTATTTTTCAAAATGTTTGTTTTTCTTTTTATTGGTTTTGTACGGTGAACAAATATATAAGGTGGTAGGGGGGGTGTATGGGTTAAAGTGTCTTTATACGTTTGGTAATTCGATTCCACTGTTTGTTTCAATCATATGTAGTTGTAGATATATACCATAAAACTAACCTGTACAAATTTCATTTCAAAAGGTGGTAGCGTTTTTGAGATATTGCCGAAAATCTGGAGCGGTTATGTCCACAGGAAGAATAATCTGCAATTGGAATACACATTCTGAGAAACGTTACTGCAGTAACACTTCTCAGATTCAAACTTTTGGGGATAAAAATGTGATATTATTTTCCATAACCGCAGTACTTCGAAGTGAAAGGCTTCTCAAAATGCATTTTACTGTCCAAAGCTGATGTACTTCATACCAAGTAAGTTTTTATTGCCATTAATTTTCAGAGTCATTACCAAACGTATACAGACCATTAAGAGGAAGAAGTCTAGACGCGCTACCAGTCCGCACTTGTCCACCTGTCAATTTGTTACTTATAAGCGAGGTACAATCCCAACTTATTCAACGTCCGAGATAATCTGTTAGTCATGCGCCATTTCCTTCCTTAGCTAATATTGACACGATGCGATGTGAAACATCATGTTTACACTTGTTATCAATTACTTCTTTGAAGTGCATATTGGGCCCCTTATCAACAAATACATCTTCCTTTGTGCGACCAATATTTACTTTCAGCATTAAATATTTGCTCATTTTTGTACATCTGATTTCTTTGTACTGTTAGACGCGCCAACATAAATTGACATTTTCAAACGAAAATACAAATAGTTTTCTTTATTAATTGTAATTTTCGCCGGTGTAAAATCCATAAATTATCATAAAATATCATAAAATCCGTGAAGAAGAATAAAGTTTTTACTGTTTTAAACTATAGAGGGCGCAACTTTTTAGACTTCTCGCAAAAGTTTTTGTCTCGTTTTCTCAAAACTCGATACTCAGTCGGTACTTTATTGGAACTTCCGGCCTTCAAGAGTCTGCAGACGTGGTATGAAGTGACAGGCAACCGACGTCCGATGAAAGTGTCATTTTTACTGTCAGTGAAACAATTTCTCATTAGTTATAGGTATTTTGTTAACTGACTTTCTAAACATAGTGTGTAGAAATCTGGTGGACTATGGCGGGAGCAGTTTTGGAGAATTTGAGCACGAGAAAGCTCTTCGGTTTTTGCGTGTGTCTGTTGCTGGTGCAGATCGCCTGCTTTCTTCTTGGTGGGCTAGTCGGTACGTATTGAGTGAGGGCCACACTGCCCCGGTGAATTTTCCCCGTTCGTTTATCATGTCATTGTAAAACATGGAAATAACCGGAATATTTTTGACAGGTTTTGCTGTGATTTTTTTCCCTTTCGAATTGGATGTTGGGAGTGAAATAACTGTGTATTACAACTGCCACTTTTTTTCTCATGTTTATTTATAAGCTGAATTAAAAACATTAATCTTGTTTGGGTTGGATAAATTAATTGAATTTAACTAGAATTGGTAGAAATAGTGTGTTTGGAAAATTTTGGTCACAGCATAATATAAGTGAAAAAGTGGCGGTTGGACTGGGTATCTTTTCCAGTGTTAAAACTACATTTAGTTGGACAACAAAAATGTTGCTGTTGAATCATAATATTTGTTTTTAATGAAAAATTTTGAGATTTTTTATCAAGTGTAGTTTAGTTTTTGTCATTGCGTGTGTACTTTAGGGCGTGATGGAGGTTTTAGCAAACATAAGGAAAATTTGATTTCATTCTAGAAATCAGTTTATCCCATTTGTAACCCCGGTGATAGCAGCGTCAAGTTAGCACCGGATTCAGATTCAATAAATACAGAATAGTGTCACTCTGGAGCCCCGAGATATTGGCACTATTCGTGCTGGCTGTCCGGTTTCTTACATTCAAAATAATTTGTATTCTTTAAAAATGCAATCTTGCGAACACTGGGCCTAGTTGATTTGTCAGATTTGTATGATTCTGTAGTCTTACTTGTAGTTGTTGTTCTATTCCTGTGGGCATGGACTGGTTTTAGATCATGAAAAAAAAAAAATCATGAATAAAATCAGTTGGCTGCAGATTCTGGCCCATCACCTTTACAAGGTGCTATCGATCATATAAATGGGTCTCATAATTCAATTATGCATGTAGATTGATCTCCATAGTGTACACCTTTCATTAAAATAATGAGTGCTTTGAGGCACCCTAGATAAAGCTTTACAAACTGGGTATTATTTTACTAATCAAAAGTTTTGGTTTGTGTACGTAGGGAAAATATAAGTTGAGAAAATATTTAGATGCAATTGATATTAAATTGCAGACAAGTGCTCAAATACAAGTTTTTTTTCTAAATTTAAGTTATAGCACAAGGATTTTCTTCAGTCTGTTATCACTAAAAGATAAGTTGTCTTCCATATAGTCAAATCTCTTCAGATTTACCCAAACAATATTCAACAAATTAACCCTAAAACAAAATTCAACACCGTTTTTGTTTCCCCTTGTAAAGAAAAAGATTTTGACAAATTCAAAAATTCCCATGACTGAAGGGTTTCCCCACATTCCAAACAACCCTCTCAAGAGACTTCTTGTTTCCCCTGGCCATTTCCATCCCTTCATCCACAATTTCCACTTTGAACAATAGCTCCGTTCCAACCTCACCAGTTATGGCAGCCAAACGCCATTGACTCCAAAGTATAATATCCTTCACTCTGTACATTCAGTGAGCTGGCATAACTCCAGCCTGGTATTGAATACTATGGTGTGAATCACCAGCTACCCCATGGGGGTCAGAGGGGTCAAGCAGCGGCTTTATTGTGGCAATTTCTGTGGTGGGTGATGAAGCGTATAGGTCTCAACACTCTTCGCCCCTCTTCCAAAACCACAAGTGATTTTTCAGTGGAAATCAAGATGGTGTTGGAACTGTAACAAAAGCGTTTTGAAACTTGGATAAAAGTGTTTTGAAGCATTGATTTGTTTGTCACTGCATGTGGGATGTCCCGCAGAGTCAAGTGTGGGTTTCTCCATGGTGTTACAACTTACAAGCCCTGTGTATTAAAAGCAACAGCTTCATAGTCAAATTTTGTTGTAACTCCTGGCTCTGATAGGGGTTTGCTTTTTTTTTTATTACACAGCAAATGTGTAAAGCTAGTAGTATTCACGTGCCAACTTTTTCATTAACCCTAAACCATGCTAAATGCAACAATATGCACCAAATGGTAGAAGTTGTTGTAATCTGTTGCATTTGGCAGTCAACTCAAATGTCATTCTTTGACTGAATTTGTTGCATTTAGCAGTCCAGTGACATATTGGTGAATTGTTGTAGTCACCACTATAGTGCATACTGTTGCATTTAGCAGGGAAAACCCCCTTGCTCAGTCCTAAACACAAACAACATGCCTCCACAATGCAACAAAATCCCTTGTTGCATTTTGTTGCATTTGGCATGGTTCTCATTTCAACTGTGTTGCATTCTGTTGTATTTGGCAGGGTATGTGGAGGGACCCTGATGAGGGTTAGGGTTAAGAACCCTTTAGAGGCCATTCATTTCTGTATAACTATCACAAAACACCCAGACGTTGCTAATATTGTTAATTTCTTTAATCAGCGTAGCAAAATGCTACACAAAATGTATCAGTTGCTACTCAAGAATCATAATTTGCTACGTAATGTTAGCATTCAGTTTGTAAAAAACATTTTCTAATCTAATTATTTTGCTATGCAAAATTAATGGAAGAAATCGTGCCCTGATCGGTAATTACATTTTTTGAGAAAATGTGGATTTGTGGGGTAGTATTTAATACAAAATCATTCCACCGACCTGTTCAATTTGTGCATCCATGACTGCCGAGAAAAACGAGAGCAAACAATAGTGATGATTTTAAACCGTCGGACAGAACTTGTTGTAGTTAAAATTCGCACACTTTTCAAACGCTGGTCACCCGACCATTGCTTCAAAATGATACAAAATTGCATTTTTCTTTAAAATTAATTAACACACTGGCGAAACTATTTCACTGGATACCTGTCAATAATATATAATTTCAGTCTTAAAAAGTAAGTTATTTTGTAGTAACTTTGAAGTACATTTTAAATGTTCATGTCTGCAAATGATTTAATCTACCTTTAAAGCTTCACCTGATAAACTTGTACTAAACTGATACAACAAACTCAAAAAGTTGAATTTTCATAATGTCATGTCAAAATGTCTCTAGCATTATCATACTTATTGGGCAACAATTATAAGTGCTGGGTTTTCCCCATGCACAAGCACAAGATTTTCGTGCCGATACGCGCATTTCGGCTGATACCTAAAAAACCCACCCAAAAACCCCATGATTTTGGTTTTTATTTGTTTAAATATATTTTCACAAAAAACATCAAGAAAAAACATATAGAATGCTCCAGATTGCACAGTAGTGCTTTTAAAACTAACATAAACACCCAAAAAAAAAATTCCGAAGACCTTGTTTCAATTCAGCGTGCTTCGGCTAAAAATCCAAAGATTTGGGTCCAGAATGCCCCACAGTTTTGAAAAAACCTGGGGAGAACCCTGAAGTGGTCCCCTACAATGTGGTCCTATCGCTTTGCTCACAAGTTCAAACACGATTAAAATATATCAATTGTTATGTTTGAACAAGATGGAGGAAGAAAATGAGTGCCTAAAGATCGTCTTGGAAGTGAGCCAACATGCTCCATCAGGCCAAGTGAAAAAAGAAAATTGTTAGGGGTACTTCACCCTGGTTTGTTTTAACCCTCGCCCTTCACCCCTGTGTTTTTTTCCCATGAAATTCACAAACTGTGATTGAATAACCAAACTATGAAACTTTAAAATCGGAATTGAATCGTAAGATTTACACTTGAATGTTTAAAAAAACTTTGTTCACATTTGAAAGTAAACAAATCACAAATACAAATAACGGAACGATCGTTGATTTGTTTTTGCTGGTTGGAACAGCTCGCTAACCAATAATAATTTTTGCACATGCCCTGAGTGATCGTCTTGAGATTGCGGTCATCAATCATCCACCGTCTTGTTTAGAATGTTTTGTCAGAGCACACCATGAATTCTAAGATAATTTTTGTGTCGGAGATAATTGGAGGATGCAAAGCGGGGGAAAGAGACTTCATCTTGTCTTGACATTGCAATTCCGTTTTTTTTTTATAGTTCCAGACATTTTTGTGTAGTGTGTACATATTATGATTGCTTTCTACATGAGTAATCGGCTAGGATGGCAAGTTGAATGTCAATATGTGGCACTTTCAACACGATGAGGTTTATACATCAAAGAACCGAGTCTACATCTTTTATGAGATGTTTTATTTCTAGTTATATGGAAAAAAAATTATTAGGTCAATTTCAAAGTGCTGTTTTTAACGTTAGGCAAATTTTTCTGCTATACTTCAGCAACTTGCAACTTCGATGACCAATTGAGCCCAAATTTTCACAGGCTTGTTATTTTATGCATATGTTTGGATACACCTAATGAGAACACTGGTCTTTGACATTTACCAAACGTGTACGATGCCTTTAAAGGCACAAGCATATTTCATAGGTTAGCAAGAAAAGTAGGCAGCCAGCATGCGCGTCCACCATGGATTTGCATGTTACGTCATTCATTTGCGCCAGAAGGTTAGCATACCTTTTCTTTTTTGAGCACAAAATAGGCTGTTAAGCATCTCTATGAAATTGGCCAGTGATTTTTAAATTTTTTCTTTTCAGTTGATTAGTCTATTTACTATAAAGAAATTCACTTGAAATCACCAATTGTATCAATTTATTTTATCCAGTAATCATCGAATTACTGTACAGTTACAAATATTACTGCTGGTCCTCCTAAATTTGGTAGCAGGTTCCCTGATGGTCATATCATGGCATAGTGTTAGCCAGAGGGGTGTCTGGGTGTCCTTTGGACACCCTGTTTTAAGTTTGGACACCAGTTTTTATCTGTCATTTACAACTAAATGTGTTGTAAGTGAAACATTTGGACACCCAGTTTTTAAATTTCCAGCAAATTTTGACACCCTTTTACAAAATCCTGGCTTGTATCATGAAGATCTTTTTCTACAAGTTCCTATGAGGTCAAATCATCCATGGTCAAATCAAAGTCAAACAGTAATCAATTCTGCCAACTCAGTTGTGGAGGTCATAACAGTACATTGGCCCAGAATGACCCCTACCTGACTGGCCACTTTCGCCCCAGCTCGCTCAGGCTGTGTTGGCACCTTGGGGCATTTTTTTTGTACAGGCAACTTGGGACTGGGCAAGAGTATTTCAGCCAGTGTCTGACCTCTAATTCTACCTCCATGGTCTTACCATGGTCTTGGTCTTACCATGGAGGAAGAAGGTATTACTATGCGTCCATGGTCTTGGTCTTACTATGCCACCATGGTCATACAGTCACATAGAAATGTGATTTGGTTTCCTTCCATGTTTGCCTGCAACTGGTTGCCAGTAAATTCCCTCCAGTGTGACTCTTCCTCCATAACCCCTCCCCCAACGAAAAGACCAGCAGACCCCATGCCATATACCACACAAAGCTACTAACTGAAGCTGTCATGACCTGGTGATTAAATCAATACATAGGCCTCATGTGGAGTCTGGAACAGCAGGCAGTGTCCTCTGGTATGTTGTGATCCTGCTTATCTGATACAATAGTAACACCATAGTGCATGCAGGGTGTCTTAACATCACTGACGCACAACATGTACACATGTATGTAGCGTACGGACTCTACAACCAAATCTGGAATGCCTACAGTGTCTAGACATTTTGACTTTCAGTGCAATAGAAGTATGCATGTGTAATCACTGAGGCTGGACAAATCTTATTCCAATAGATATATAATTATTGTTTTTTTTAATACAAATTTAGTTTTTACCCTATATTATTTGTGTAAGTCACAGGCTCGAAAAGTACTTTCGAAATCTGTGACTCATCATGGTTATAGATAGTGTTGAATGGTGGATTCACAGACGTGTCTTGCCATTAGATTGGGATGTTTGCGCATAGCGGGAAAGAGATACCGGTTATAATTGGCAGTTCTGGGATAATGTTTGTAAATATTTTTTTTTAAACCAAAATTTATATACTTTATCCCCGATGCAAATTTAACATCTATTTTAATCGTTGTGGTACTTATGTACAAAAAACAGGGATTCGAATGTACTCTCTAGCTACCGGGCAATCGGTAGTCTAGTTGGTAAGACACTGCTTTCAGAATTGCAAGGGTCGTGGGTTCGAATCCCACCCGAGTAATAAGCCTGTGATATTTTTTCACAGGACTCGGGAAAGTACTGAGTATACAGTGCTAACACACATCGGTGTATGGGTAAAAACCAAAATTTATAAATCTTATTCCATTAATGTTTTTGTGATTTTTCTAATGAGGAAGCAGCTATGATTGAATTTAGTTGTAAGGGGCCATTAAGAATAATAAATGTTTGAAAATTTCGATTTTTGTCTCGAAATTGTTTTGACCCACCCATCCACCCCAAATTTCATTTTGTTTAATATTGACTGACTATATATACCCCACACACTGAAGAACAAAGTAATGCCTCAAATGAAGCAAATATCTTTAAACAAGTTTTCTCCTAGCTCAGGAGTTCTCAATTGCTTTTCCTTGGGTCGATTTCACAAAGACTTAAGACTCGTCTTATCTCGAGTTGGGACGAGTAACTCGTCCTAACTTGAGACGCGTCCTAGGAACGATTTCGTAAAAGATCAGAAGGGTTTAACGTGTCCTAATCACCTTGGAAACGGCCCGGAGCCTGTCCTAACTTAGTATCGGTATGAAGGTTGTCTTAGCGGATGATTTTGTGTTATATTTGTACGTTAACGTATGTATGTTGCTTGAACACAATTATGGCGCTGCTACTTCAAAAACGTAGCTTCACACACCAGTGACCTTGCAGGAAAAAAGTACAGAGAGCTTTGATGCACCCATGGGGTGTGATAAAGTGCTATAAGAACTCAGTATTATTATTAATATTATTATTATGGTGAGTGCAGGTGTCCCAGGGAAATCTGTCCCCCCGGAGATTCTGTCTCCATACGGGAAATTAACATGGGATGGAAGAGGATGGTTCAAAAGAGGGCGCTATCAAAAGAAGTTAGTACACAGTTCGCCGTATGGGGGGACAGAATCTCCTGCCACACAGGCAATGCAGTGATGATGTTTTGCATTGACTTACTGGAGAGGGGGAAAGGGCAAAGTAGAGGGGGACAAAAAAAATCCTGACCTGCAAAAATTGAAAAGGAAGGATGCTAAACATTGCTCTTTTTTACATGGCATAAATAATAACATAACACCTCTTACAATGATTAATTAACTTAACACCTGCTTATTTTGAGCTTCAGAGAGTTGACACTTCACAGTTTCCTTCTCATTCAACACTGTGTTAAAACTTGAGATCAGCTGCAAAGTTATTCAAGTATAAATTGTTATTTAATGGTCCAGTGACAGGGGAAATAATGTTGGAGCGTCACTGAGTGATGGATTTCAGTGCTATATCAGAAGCCACTATTACTATTATTATTAATAAGCAGATGTAAATCCTTTAGAGTTTAAAGTATCCTCATTTCACGGTCTGTTGCTTCAGTAGAGGCTGTACAGGGAAGTAAAATTCATCATCATAATTGTCATTGTCATTGTCATTGTCATTGTCACTGTCAATGTGGTTGTCATCGTTGTCATTGCCGTCATTGCTGTTGACTTACTAGCAACACAATAGCTAAATACATGGAGCTGCAGCAAAGTTCATTGTTTCATCGCATCCTGTGTTGACCATGTTTAATTTCAGAGACATGCCAAGGCCCTGATTTCATAGAGCTGCTTGAGCTTTAACAGTAGCTAAGCACAAAACAATTGTGCTTACCAGAATAAGGTTACCAGCCAAACTTTTGTGTCACATGTACCCTTGAGTGTGACTGGTATCCTAGTTGTATTTGTTCAGCAGAATTTTTTTTTAAGCACTATTTTCTGTAGTTAAATGGGAAGTATGATTATTATTGGTTTATTAGAAAACTGCTTAGCCTAACAGGCTGAATTACCATGAACAAGCAGTAAAAACGTAAAAATGATGGATTATAAAGGTACATGTAGCTTAAAGGTATTATACCGGATTGGTAGAGCTGGCAAAACTGTCACAGACAGTGTTAATGTTTAGTGGGATCAACCAAACAAACCTGTTAACATTTGGGCTTAATCCGTTGTTGTATGAGTGAGGAGAAAATAAACACATTGTCCTTAATTTTGGCTGTCCTTAATTTTGGCTGTAACAATGGAAATCAGCTGGGTTGTGTGTTTTAGGTTTTCAGATATTTTCTTGAATATGGTTTCATTTCAGAGGGATATATTTCACAGAAAAAAATGGTTCTTGTATGGACTTCCTAATCAGTAAGCTTTCAGACTAAAATTAAACAATAATGTTTGTTATTCTTACCAGTCCTGTACCTTTTAACTATTTTTCTTTTCACAGTCTAGGCCTACATGTATTATGAGTGCTAACTCCCCGTTATATACGCACAAGTTTATTGAAGCTACCTGGGTGCAGACATGTGCGTGACAGTAGAATAATTTTATTTTGAAGAGAACTTTTTTTGAAAGCAAGAAATTTCAAAAGAAGGCGCATGAATTAATATATTTCAAAAAATCACAACGTCACAGCACAGATGGGCAGGCGAAGGTGTATAACATAGCCGCCCTGACATGGATGGGTTACGCTTCCAGTCTGGTTGCACATTAACAGATTGTGCATTCACATTCGCGGCATATTTGAAAAGAAAAGAACAAATGCACATGTATGCTAAACGTCAACCGTACAAAAACAAACAATGGCAATGAACCAAAACTATCAACTTAAATACAACAGCGTCATCTGAGACTAGTAGGGCACTCACACAGAAACATCAAAGAACCTGTCTCTCAGCTTATCACTTGGGCTCAATTTCATAGAGCTGCTTAAGCACAAAAAGTAGCTAAGCACAACATAATTATGCTTACCAGAATATGGTTACCAGCCAAAATACCATTTCACATGTATCATTTGTGACTGGTATCCTGCTCATTTTTGCTTAGCAGGAAATTGTTAAGCACTATTTTCTGCCTAAGCAGCTTTATGAAATTGGGCCCAGGTCAACAAAACATGGAAGGAGAAATGGGGGAAGACAAAAGCTCAGCTATACAGATGTAGTTGCCAGGGATATCGGGGGGCTTCCAACTGATCTTCCTAACTTAATGAGGGATAGATAAGAAATGGGCAAATCTCAACATGATTCCGACCTCAATTGACTAGAGACAGAGAGAGAAAGTACACAAACATTATTGCCCACATGGCTTCAAAACACAGGGCAAATTAACACTCTAGTCAATGCTGTAGTCAGGGCTCGAATTTTGCGTAAAAATTCCACAAGACCACAGGGCTTGTAATAGCTCAAAATGATTACTGGACCAGAATTTATTTTACAAGACCAGAATCTTCATAAAAAGAAATTTCTACAGATAATCTTTTATTTGAACAAGCACTATTGGAGAAGATTATCTCATTTGTGTTATGGGTTAGTATATTGTTATATTCAACAGAACTGTATTACTGGACTCAAAGTCAACATTTGAACATCATTTCTTTCTGTTAAAGATATTACACAGTGACATATTATTCAATTGAAAAACACAAGACAGATGGACTTGTCAAGTCATGAGTTTACTGGCCTGGGGCTAAAATCACTGGCCTCAGGCCTGCAGTCCAGTGTCAAATTCCAGCCGTAGTAGTATTATATTTCAATTTTGAAATTCTTGCACAAGCATAGAGCATAAACTTAAAATAACTTTTTTGTGTATTAATAAGGTTTTTTAAATTATTTCTTTTGCCTTAATTTAGCACCGGCACCCTCGACGGCCTTCAGCCACCTTGCCACTAAATGCATCGACCCTGCCTTCAACCTCAAAGGCTGGTTCGTGCCTTGGGGTCCATCCGCTTGCGACAAGATCAAAGACTTTGACGAAGCCGTTCACAAAGAGATCTACGCAGATTGGATTGTGTTTTCTGTTCATATTCCCAACAGGCCCTATAGTATGGAACGTTGGTTTCAATACTTAATTGGCGTCATGGTTATGGATATTTCTCATACTAAGGAGACAATTATGGGTAAGTGAAACTTCCTTTATCCGATTCCCATCTTGTCTTATTTGGAATCAAAAACCGATTTGGAACTTTTTGAGTTCCCCTTTCCAGGAGGTAGGGGAAGTATATTGTGGTGTGGAACTTTCTTATTGTATTGAGGATTTGTCTTGTTTTGTTTGCTCAAGGAAAAACATACAAGTCCCCTGTAAAGAGTTGATTTGTCCTGTTTCTAAGAAGGCGTGTTGGGGAAAATTGCTATTTTGTTTGCAGCGTGTTTTGGGTTCGAATCCCGGTTGTGAAACTTGCATTGTTGCATAGTTCCTGGATTGGATGTTGTCATGTGAGAAAAATTGAGTAGGCACTCACTGTGATTCACAGAAAATCTGCCATGATATGCTGGAATCTCGGAACGCTCAGACTTACATGTACCTCCCATAGAGCCGAATATAACGACAAACAATGGTGGCAGCCTGGCCATTCTCGTGTGCCAAATTTGTACAACATCAACAAGACAAAGGTCTGGAATCAGGGGTTACACAATAACTCCCGGAAAGGGATTTTACAAGGCATGTTTTCCAGAACCTGGTGCGCTCTTTGTAGGTACCTGCCTGTGCGCAACAAAATGGAAAGTCCGGGTGGATATAAACGTCAGTCGTCCAGCTGTCAGCAACAAAGTGAGGAAAATCTTAATTTGTTCTTGGCATTAAAAAACGTCCGCCTTAATTCTGTTTAAAAAAAAAATGTGGATAAACACCCCATCCGATGTGAAGTGGTTAATAATAGTGGCAAAAGAAACTGAAAAATACAATTGACCATTTCCTCATTTTTGGCAATTACAAAGTTGCTTGTCTGTATTAAAATACTCCAGCCTCATTTTCATTTCCATTGATCAGTACATTAGCTAAACAAAGATGGCTTCCTGATAGGTTTTGTTGTTCTGTTACAGATCCAGATGCTAATGTAACGCTAGTCGTCAGACTCGGATACAGAGACAGTATGGATGAGGAATTCCAAGAAATTGTCAGCGTCAACGAAACAAGAAAACTTGAATGTGTGTTCCCTCACGCACTCGTAAGTAATCTTGTTTATTATTTTGGGTTTTCAGGCCTTGAATTTCATCTTTGAGAGAGCAAGAAAAAGTTCATTTTGCAAAGGGCACTTCCATTGGAAATTCTTAAAGTCTATAGGAAACTTTGGAAGGGGTACCCGAGGCCAAGACTACGGGCAACAGAGGCCATGGCCTCCGTGTAATTCCAGGCCTTGGTTTTTTACCCTACATTGTTGTGCAATAAGCACATAGTGCCTTCCTGAGTCCTGCGGGGAAAAAAATTCCATCCGCAAACTAGTCAAGCGGGGATTCAAACCCACAACCCCCTGCATTGTACACCAATTAGCGTGCCCAGTGTCGAGGCTAGCTGAATAGTGTAATTGGCAGTGGGCAGTGGGCAGTGGGTATCGCAACAATTTAATAGACGAGGATTTGAACTGGCCTCTCTTCATCTCTTCACCAAGCTTGCTCAGTCATCTAGTGGTTTAAAGACACCTTGCTTTAGAATGCGGGGGTCATGGGTTCGAATCCCACCTGAGCCAACATTAGGGCTAGATAGCTGACTTGGTAGAGCTTCGGCATGTTAATCTGGAGGTCGCAGGTTCAAGTCCCACTCTAGTCTAGTCAATTTTTCTTTGTTCAACCCTAAATTATTTAAATTATACCCAGACAGTTTCCCTTGTGGTTTATTACAATGTACTTGATACTTTCATATCTCAAATGAGAGCAGGATGATGACAACGAATGAACACTGTTGTATTGTTCAAATCAAAATTTGACTTGATCAATATTGCGGTTTATGCAGGCCTGGTCTTTTCAAAACTGTGGGGCATTCTGGACCCAAATTTGTTGATGTTTGGCTGAAGCGTGCTGAATTGAAACAAGGTTTTGGAATGTTTTCTACTTGGTGTTTTTCTTGGTTTTAAAATCTGGAGCATTCTATATGGTTTTCTCTTGATGTTTGAAAAAAAAAAATATATATATATATATATCAGTTTGCGGTTGAATGGCTTTCTGACTGGCACCCCCCGAACAAAGATATTGACAAAATAGGGAGACCGCCAACATAGGGCTAGATAGCTCAGTTGGTAGAGCGCCGGCACGTTAAACCGGAGGTCGTTGGTTCAAATCCCACTCTAGTCAATTTTTCTTTGTTCAACCCAAAATCATATATATATATATATCAATATATTATAAGTAGGGTAGATGGCCTTAGGACCTTCTTCAGAGGCATAAAACAAGTACAAACAAATACATATCCATTTATAGAAAAAAGGGATTAAGGGAAGGATCCAGAAAGAGCGGGAAAATTATAGCCAATCAAAGTTTCTATTTCAGAAACAATTGGTGGCTATGAACCAATAGGAGTAAAGTGGTGAGGACAAAGGATGTATAGTATGAAAGGATGGATTACTGGACCATAAAAGTGGTAAATGCATTGTTCGATAACAATGCAGGGAAACATGAAAGGGTAGGATTGGAGAGCAAGTTGCATCATGATGCAACTAACAATGGTCAATTAAAGAATGGCAAGATCAAAGGTAGGATGATATTAAAAATAGGTGTGAGGGACCTGTGGAAAAAAGGTTACTACATGAGATATTTATAGTAAGAAATTTATAAAAACAAATTATTGACAGAAAAAATGTGTTTATTTACACTTTATTTACAGAATATATACAACAAATGAATTATCAGGCAGAGGAGTGAAGTGGAGGGTAATGGGAAGTTATTTAACACCAGTGTTTATGTTTAGTCCAAAGGGTTGGACTGTCTTGAGTTGGTGAATCCAGTGTGATTCTCTATGCTGTGTGTCATCACCATTGCAAGCTTCAATCCAGAAGTTCAACATCCTTGACACTATGGTTGGGGCTGTTGAAGTGGATAGAGACTGGGTACGGTTTCTTGGTCTTTATGGAAGAGACATGATTCGCAGCGAAGACTGAGTTACATCTCTTACATGATATGACATAGACTACATTAGGTGTGCTACATTGGGAGTCGGTCTTGATGTTGTATGAAGAGCCAGTGATATGACTCTTTATCTTAAGTGAGGGCTTGATGTGCAGACACGTTCTACATTTGGAACGGGTACATTTGTGACAGCCCAGTATTTCTGTTGAGGGTTCTGTTCGGACTGTACCTGGAAGTTTGGCCCTGACTAGGATGTCACCCAGGTTCTTAGGACGGCGGAATGCAACCATGGGGACCTCAGGGATTGCTGAGTGTAACCTGTTGGAGGAGTGAAGGATGGTCATGTTATTATTGAGGATTGAGGAAAGTTTAGGTAGTTGGAAGGTGGTGACCAAGGCCACTCTATTGGTAGGAGCTTTTGTTAGTCAACAGAGTATTGGTTGAGAGCCTGTTGATTGTGTTGTTGGACCTGTGGACCGCTGTGGCCCCTAGATACAAGGTGTTTTTCCTTAGCTCTGATGCCGCCTCTTGTACAGGGTATCTGTAGAACCAGATCGTCGCCTGATATGTAAGGCCTGACTGTAAGCAATTGCCTTCTTACATTGAGTAGGGTGGCTACTGTTGGAGTGATTGTTCTGTTGGTTGTGGGTGGGTTTACTGGTGAGATCCGTGTAAATGCCATTAGGTGATTTGGTTATGGTAACATCTAGAAAATTCACACTTGTGAGAGAGTATTCGGTAGTGAACTTTATGGTGGGGTGAAATGAGTTTATATGGTCAATAAACTCATCCAAGCTGTCCTTGCCACCACACCAGATGGAGAAAATATCATCAATAAATCTCCACCAAACTAGTGGGCGGTTGGGGGGCAGAGGACAGGAGTCTGTCCTCCAACTGAGACATGAATAAGTTAGCATATGAGGGTGCCATTTTGGTACCCATGGCAGTACCCTGTACCTGTAGAAAGTGCCTGTCAGAAAATGAAAAATTATTCTTCATGAGAATGTGGCTGATGAGTTCCTTAATATGTCTCACTGACGGGCGGGATTGTTTACTAGCATTGAGGGCAGAGACACATGCACTCATGCCTTCATGATGGGGTATGTTAGTATACAATGATGAAACATCAAAAGTAACCAGAATGGCAGAGTCAGGTATTTGGTGCTTGACCTCATCTAGTTTGTGGAGAAAGTCTTTGGTATCCTTGATGAAGGAAGGAATACGGCAGACTAAGGGTTTGAGAAAGCTATCGACAAACTCAGAAATGCGCTCTGTGGGGCTACCATTCCCAGATACAATTGGTCTACCGGGTTATTGGGCTTGTGTATCTTGGGTAGAAGGTAGAACCTTGCTGTGGGGGTCATGTGGGAGGAGATAGTTAAGTGTATCTTTCTCGATACCATTGGCATTATAAATTCTAACCAGGGTGTCGCTGATATCTTGGGAGAAAGATTGAGTGGGATCAGTGGCACATTCAATGTAATGATCAGTGTTGCTGAGCTGTCTGAGGCCCTCAGCAATATAGTCATGTGTGTTCATGACTACAATGCGACCCCCCCTTGTCAGCGTTTAAAATCTATATGTCTGGTGATTGGAGTTGTGTGGTAAGTGTGTCGAGCTCATCTTGGGGAGGTTGGAAGTAGGGGTATTAGGGACCTTAAGAACCTTGGAGTTAACCGAATTGATGTATGTCTCTAGAGACACATGGTTGGGTCTCCACAGATGACTCTTCATCCATGGAGGGCTCTACATGAAAGTATTCACGAATTGGGCCATGTCCTGTTGGAAAATAAGTTGGTTAGGTTCTCTGGGTGTGGGCAAAACTTAAGACCCCTTGAGAGGAGTTTAACCTGTGGGTCAGTAAGGACCATGTCAGAGAGATTAACTACAGTATTAGTCTCTGGCGACCTAACAGTAGGAGGAGCAATGGTGGTTCTCTACTGTGGAAACGTCTATGAATGTGTTTCTTATGGTTAGCTTGGACATTCATCTTGTTCTGTTTGTCCATTAGGTGGACCTTAGATGTGACGTTAGATAGTATGGTATCTTGTAACTGTTCATACTCTTCAATAGAGCATGACTCCTGGAGTTGAGACTCAGTGTCTGTTATCTCAAGTAACTGGTTTTCAATGAATTGTTGGCATTGATTTTCCAGTAACTTGATCAAACGGAAAGACGTGTTAGTTAGTGTCTTGTTCCATTTCTTCAAAAGGATGGGTCAAGGTCCCCAAAGGAAGGGGTACACTTGATCTGTAGCCCCTGGAAATGGAATGGGACAAGCGATAAAAACGGTAGTTATCAAGATGTGACATGTGCTTTTTTAAGCTTACGGCTTACGGAAAATGCACTTGGTGTCAGGAGCAAGTGCCATGATGGATAAGGGGATATACAAAAGCGAAAATATGTTAAATCATTCCTGTGTAGAGAACGGGTTATAGATCCTGGACAAAAATGATAATTAATTTACAAACCTGCAAGGAAAAAGTTAACACAAACCTGGGAAAAGATGGGGTTAACACAATCCTGTAGAAGAACGGGTTATCTAACCTGAAAGATTAAGTTATGTACAAACCTGAAAAGAAAAATGGGTTAACACAAACCTGTGAAAAAGTTAAAAGTTTAGAACCTGCACAAAAAGTAAATTAATTACAAAACCTGTGAAGGAGAAAGTTAAAACAAACAAAAATGGGGTTAACCGACCCTGTAAAGGGCGGGTTATACAACCTGCAAAAATAATTAGTTATGTACAAACCTGAAAGTTAAAAATTAGAACCTGTAAAAATAGTAAATTATTTACAAACCTGTAAATGAAAAAGTTAACACAATCCTGTTAACACTAACTGCAAAAATAAGTTATGTACAAACCTGAAAGGAAAAATGGGTTAACACAAACCTGTGCAAAAAGTGGGGTTTATGTATAAGAATGGGTTATAAAACCTGCAAAATCAAGTTATGCACAAACCTGAAGGGTTAACACAAACCTGTAAAAAATAGGGTTATAAAACCTGCAAAAATAAGTTATGTACAGACCTGAATAACACAATCCTGTGAAAAAACGGGGGTTTAAAACACAATCCTGTAAAACGAATGGGTTAAAAAACCTGCAGAGAAAATTATTAAGTAGTATTTAAAAACCTGTAAGGTATATATATATATATAAAAAAAATGAAAACAAATCAGCTGACATTTGCGTTTATCGGCTCGATACGCTAGCTTGTGCATAAAAATAATAATCAAGAGATATTTATAAAGCGCAAACAGTTGCAGATCGGTTCCGCCTCAAGACGCTGATATGGGGAGAATCCTGCTGGTGCATGTACTTCATGGAGGCAAATGTCTCAATGCCCCTGGACATTCTTGCCTTTGTGGCCCTTGATATTTCCATAGTCCCCTTTGAGGTGCCCTAAAAATCGGGAAAGACTACCTTACAATGACAAGAACAAAGATTCAACCAGCTGCTTAGTTTTGAATAACTTGGTTTTGGTTTGATTCGTTATAGACTGATGATAAAGTTGGCTACTACTACGACTGCACCCCAATTCCGCTGTTTGATCTTGGATCCCTTCATCATAAATACTACTTGGTGAACATCAGGTTACCCATCATCGATCATGGAAACGGACCTGTTGTCAACACTGGCATTGGGTCACTTCAGGATATTCATATTGTGGTACGTATGTCAAAGGTCATTGGGATGGGGGGTGTGGTGGGAGGGGGGGTGGGAGGGGATCCCAGTGAGGGGAAGTTACAATGTTTCTGTTACGCCGCTAAAACAATCCATAGTCAGAATAAACCTTGAGATGAGTCCCAATAGATCCCCTTGTAAACAAGCCCAAACAGCGCCCTCACTGAGGTCAAAGGAAGATCTATAATTGGCTGAGAGTTATGAGCAGTGCGTACACATTGTCTTTGCTGAGAAGACGGCAACAAACTGTTACGGTATTTTTACAAGAATGTCAAATCCAACCATTGCATAGCGTGGTTACAGCGAGTACCAACCGCATCTCTGGCTGCAGCATTCGCGAACGGACAACAACCCCCAGAAATCTGATAAACGATTCACGCATGAACTGTTTCTCAGATTCATATGTTTATATTGATTTCTAATCAACGGGGGCATTTCTGACGAAATATGTTTGCAGGATGCTTAATACCTTTTACCATCTTTTATAACAAGTAAGCTATGGTATAGAGGTTACACAATTTGTTTTTTTTTTTGGGGGGGGGGGTCATTACCAAAGTACATGTACGACCCTACCTTTAAGCACTGTGTGGAATTGTCCACTCGAGGGAGCACATGGCTCTAATTAAGGGGAAAAATCCACAAGACCACAGGGCTTGTAGGTTACAATATTTACTGGACCAGCATTTATTTTACAAGACCAGAATGTAATGAGAAATGAGAGAGAACTTTCTACACAGTTTTAAATGTACATGTTAATTGTTAACTGTTTTTATTTGATCAAGCACTAAAAAATATCTCATTAAGTTTGTCTGCTTTGACACTCAACACATCTTAAAAACACAATTGAAAGATATTTCGAGATAGTATTACACAGTGAGGTACTTTTAGTCAATTGAAAAATACAAGACTACCGGACTTGTCCAGTCATGAGTTTACTTGCCCGAGGCAAAAATCACTGGCCTCGGGCCTGCAGTCCAGTAAGGCTAATGTAATGTCAAGCCCTGGAGCATTAAAGGTAGGAGACTAGGCAGAAATATCCAAGGCGATTGTTTGAAAATTCAATGATTTTTTATTGCAGGCGATTGTTTGAAAATTCAATGATTTTTTATTGCAGGCGATTGTTTGAAAATTCAATGATTTTTTATTGCAGGCGATTGTTTGAATATTCAATGATTTTTCATTGCAGGCAATTGTTTCAATATTCAATGATTTTTTATTGCAGGCGATTGTTTGAATATTCAATGATTTTTAATTGCTGGCGATTGTTTGAATATTCAATGATTTTTATTGCAGGCGATTGTTTGAATATTCAATGATTTTTTAATTGCAGGCAATTGTTTGAATATTCAATGATTTTTAATTGCAGGCAATTGTTTGAATATTCAATGATTTTTTTATTGCAGGCGATTGTTTGAATATTCAATGATTTTTGAATTGCAGGCAATTGTTTGAATATTCAATGATTTTTAATTGCAGGCAATTGTTTCAATATTCAATGATTTTTCATTGCAGGCAATTGTTTGAATATTCAATGATTTTTGAATTGCAGGCGATTGTTTGAATATTCAATGATTTTTGAATTGCAGGCGATTGTTTGAATATTCAATAATTTTTCATTGCAGGCAATTGTTTGAATATTCAATGATTTCTAGTTGCAGGCAATTGTTTGAATATTCAATGAATTTAAATGCAGGCGATTCATCAGAACGGAGGCTTCACCAAGGTCTGGATCTCCATCAAGACGTTCATGTTTCCTTTCATCCTCTTGGCTACCGTTTGGTTCTGGCGTCGTGTCTTGTTACAAACCAGAGGACCCGTCCTCCTAGAAAGGTAAAACAAACTTGTAATATCTGAGAGAAATCTTTTTATAGATGGTTGAATCTATACATTTTTGAGTTGAGACATCAAGAAAGTTCATTATCAAGTGTATTCTGAATTAGACTGGTGCCCTGTCAAGGATAAAGACAGGCACTGGTTTTACAGACCGAATGATTTCATTGGATACAATGATTTCATTGGATAAACGGGCAGTGACATAAACTTTCCACATCTGTGTTATGATTGGTCCTCTCCAAAGTGACGTGTTTGTCAGCTCCACCATCAGCAGGAAACTTTTTGATCGTCTGCTGCTGCTTGCGTGTACATGTACATAATGTTTGTATCTTTGTTGTTATTCACTATGTAATCTGTGTAATCTCTGCCGTGTGAATGGATCGAAGCAACTGGCAGGATCCTGCCAGTTGCTCAAGGCCGGTATCTGGCGTTATTCACGAGCCTTGAAGTGTGACGTCAGATGTTCAGGCTAATTCTGAATTTGTTGCATTGGACAACAGAGGGCAGTATTCATTTATAAGGATAGTCCATTAGTAATGTGACTGGTTTCAATTGAAGCAGGAGTGTAGCAAAGCAAGGGCAGCTTCTATTGGGGGGGCATAGTGTTAGCCAGAGGGGTGTCTGGGACACCCTGTTCTAAATTTGGACACCCTGTTTTATCTGTCTTGTACATGTAAATGTATTGTAGTTGAACAATTTGGACACCCAGTTTTTAAATTTTCAGCAAATTTTGACACTTTTTTCCAAATCCTGGTTAAAACCTTCGGGAGGGGGGGGGGGGTGTATGGAAGCCAGTTTGCCAACTTGTTGAATACAAATATTCTCCATTGTTTCAAGAAAGACTATAATGCCCAGCATGGAACCCCACAGTTTTCAATAATTCAGGCTTGATATCCTTCCTACTCTATAGTGTGATTTCAAACTTGTTTTCCCTTGGGTGAAAATCTGAATAATTGCGATTAAATAGCCTGAAAAGTCTATGTCAGCCCTTGTACTCGATAAAAGTGTTCCTAATTTGTTCCAGGAACTAAATATTATGCCTGATAATTACAAAGTAATGTACAAACCTTTTTTTTTGCAAATTTGTGTGCTTAAAGGAAACAAAATGGGAGGCAAAATAACTGAATTACAGTCCTACTTGTTCTACTTGATTAAGTGCTTCATTTGCCAACTGTGGCTAGAAATGTCAACTGAGAACATGTTTTTTGGGATGGGGGTTCACCTGGTCGCTTCACCCCCTGGTCTCAATACCTTTGGTTGCTACCCCCTCCCCCTGGTCACTTCACCCCTGGGTAGGCTTACAAACAGCTGTGGGGACTTTTACACAATGGAACAAAAGTCCCCACAAAGTTGACCTTTGTTCAACTTTGTCCCCATAGGGAATTCTTCAGAAAACGTAACACTAGAACAACAACGTCAAGTTCCTGCAACTGTGTGTTGTGTGCTCTTCCAATGTTTCTTGAAATCTCTTTGTTGCCTTATCCCAAAACAAACAGATTCCCTTTTTTTTCTTAAATGACTTTTTTATTTGTAATTGTTAAAGTAATTTTCTTTTTTTTACCCTCAGGACCATTCTGGCATTGGCCATCATCATGAGTATTTTGAATTGTAAGTTTCCAGCTTGTTTTGTAAAGTACTGTATATCAATCCGCAACTCTATGGCAGAAAACTTCCAATTAATAGTTATGATGACTGTTTTTGTCTCAACCCAGACAATTTTAAATGATAATATGTCTTTTGTTGTCCAAAGATTTAAAATATATAAATAAAATAACTAACTAACTGGTTAGAAAGTCTGATATTTGCCTTCGTGAAGTATTCATTAACACTTTTATTTACAAGATAAATAGTCTGTTATTATGCCATGCCTGATATGGGGCAGAGGGTTATCCCCCATGTTCACACTATTTTCTCTTAGACAGAAGTAACTCCCCTAAAATCCTCTAAAGAATTCCTGAGATTCCAAGCACACAATGAAGACACAGTAGGGGGGAGGGGGTACACCATATCGAGCACCACATGCTGTCCACATGCTGGACCATCTCTTTGGAATGCTCTTCCACTGAACCTCAGACTAGTAGACACTCCTCCAGCTTCAAAACTAACTTGAAAACACTTGTTCAGTCTTGGCTTTAAGTACCGTCATTAGCAGAGTTCTTTTTGTATGCGCCAGGAGTGTCTTTCGGACAGACATGGCGCACTACAAATGTCCATTGTTATTTTTATTATCTGACATTTTCAAGGGGAAGTTTTTGAGTGAGTGACAATTTTTGTATGGTTGTTTTCAGTCCCTATGGAGTGGCTATCGTTGTGGGTAAATATCCCTTTTATGGTCCTACTGGCTGATTTAAAGCAAGGAGCCTTCTACGCTATGCTCTTCTCTTTCTGGATCATCTTCGTTGGAGAGCATCTCATGGTAAGAAAACTTCCCAATTTGTACAACATTTGAGATAATTGAGTAATGTTAAAATATTTTGGTGTAAAATACGCTCAAATACATCACGCGGTGACGCTCATAGTGCTTGAACATTATTACCCTTGGTCACTGGGCTATTGGGTCATTTATTTCACTCCTTAAACCATCTTAGCTCCTTGGGGAGTATAAAGCCTGTGCTGCCAAGTATGTAGCGCACTAAGCTAAATCGATCACAAGAACCATTTCTCTGCCCTCACAGGAGCCCATTTACCCCTGGGTGAAGAGAAGCAATTATAGTTAAGTGTCTCGCTCAAGGACACAAGTGTGATAACCGGTATTTGAATCCACACCCTGATGATTTAGCGACCAGAACTTGGGGTCAGGTGCACTAGACCGCACAGCCTTGACACGCTATTCTAATATTAATAATAATTATCTACCGGCATCTCAAAGCACTTATCATTAATTATTTCCAGACAAGGTCTTTGAAGTTTTTATGAATTATGAGACCCATTTATGTAACGCCTTGTTAATGTAAAGAAGGTGCTGCGGCGCATTCAGCAGCCACTGCCAGACACACCGGGGTGAACCCCCTTCTCTTAGCGACAAGTGTAACTGGGTTTTTTTGCCTGCATTACACAACACACGAGACCAATGGCTTTACGTCTCATCCTAAGAACCAAGCAATAATGGTTAAGTGTCTTGGTTAAGGAGACAAGTGTCCAGACCGGTACTCGAACCCACACTCTGCTGATCAGAAACACCAGAGCTTGACTCCAGTGCGCTTGACTGCTCGGCCACGACACGCCAAACAAAGAATCTTCTGGAATCTAGACTCTAGAATCTGTAACAGACCAAGCTGTCTCATTAACCCTCTAGAGAATGCATATAATGTAATGCAATATTTTTCTACTCTGCAACTGTTTGACTTTGTAAGACGCTGTTTTCTGTTGATTTCTTAATAGGATCAGACACAGCGGAATCGTCTCAAGGTTTACTGGCAACAAGTCTGCTCCATCGTCTTCACGTTCTTCTCGCTCTTTGTCTTCGACATGTGCGAGAGGTGAGGAAAGAGAACAAATAAATCCAGAGCTGCCAACTCTCCCTGTTTCTGCAGAAAGTGCCCTGAAAATAAACCAATCTTTCCATGTTTTGATGAAAAAACTTGAACCTCTCCCTGATTATTGAAACCTTGTCCCTATTATGTTGAATGTAATTCTAAGTATCTCCCTATTGTTGTATTGTTGTACAAAATCTCCCTGATTGCAAGATGCAAATGTTGGCAGCTCTGATAAATCACATCAACACAATGAATGTTTTTGATGAGCTTGGAATGTTTCTGTTACCCTTAAGGCCAGTTCACATGAGCACCAGTAACAAAGGTCCTCGGTAATGGGTGCAAGTTGTCTGTCACTTCGTTCGATTATGATTATCTAAACAAGCTTTCACGTGATTTCTTAAAACACAAATTTATCAACATCCCTTGTTTTTTTCAGGGGTTGGGCTAAAAGTTCATGATTGTTCTTTCACTAACACTTTCTTCTACTAGTGACACGGTCTGTGCATGAGAATAATGATATCACCACAGCAAGGGTCATTGGTTGTGGCACAGTAATCATTTCACAGTACATATTGTGGTGATTTTAACAGGGTTGCTATTTTTGGGGGGAAGTCTGGATCTCTGTTAAAAATAACAAGGGTCCTTGGTTATTATTTAACAAGGATAGCATTCACATGACTTGAATTTGCTGGGTTTTTTTAACATCGATGTGGTTTTAGTCAAGGTCTCTTGTTAAAAATTGTCTCATGCCCTAAGCCTCTTACACAAGTCTTGACAATTCTTGTTTGCTTGGCTTTGATGGATTTACTACACCACTTCCAAACAACCCACTCTTTACATTGAGCAGAGGATGCCAACCTTTATCTCAGTCTAATCATCAAGATACAGAGCCGATAAAGACAAGTGTTGATTTGGGACCCCTAACAAGGGTTCGATTACACAAAGGGCTAGATTAATCTTAACTGTGTAACCATCTTAATTGCTAAGCAAAGTGTGATGTCACAATGCAAATCACCATGGCAATATTGACAACCCACCTGGAGATGAATACCTAACAGTTTTCTGCTTAGCAAAAATGTGCAGGATACCATTCAAAAACGATACATGTTACATGGTATTTTGGCTGGTAACCTTAATCTGGTAAGCATAATGTTGCTCTGCTTAGCTACTTTTTGTTCCTAAGCAGATCTGTGAAACTGGGTCCAGAACTCTGGAAGGTCCTATTTTTCAATGTTGTTGTTACAGCCAAGCACAAAGTCTCTTATTCCAGACAAGGCTTTAGTGTTTATGTGAAATCAAGCTCACAACAAATAGTATTTAGGGTTAAGGGTGCTTTCTATTGTTGCATTGCAAACTTATATTTTGTTATTTTGTTACAGGGGTGTGCAGCTCGCCAATCCTTTCTTCTCCATGTGGAACACACAGAAAGGCCAGAATTTAGCTGTATCCTTGTCAATACGTAGCAGACTTTCACCAGGGTCCTTTGAGATGGTTGTAAATACTTATCAGACTTTCACCAGGGTCCTTTGAGATTGTTGTCACTACATAAGATCCTTGGAAATACCTATCAAACTGTCACCAGAGTTCCTTCAAAATCCTTGGCATCCCCTGTCAAACTTTTATCAGGGTTCTTTGTCTTGGTGCTAGAACTTTGTTGTTCCTTATCACTTGACAATCGCGTTTCTTCCTCTCCACACATTATGTGTACATCGAACGATAGCGGGCGCTCTTACAAAAAACCTGACTTATTCCATCACCCACCATAAAAAAACTGACGGGTTTCAAAATTCAAACACCCTCTTCAAAGCAAACACCCTCTGTTAGTGTCGGGGCCGAGCGGTCTAGTTCACCAGACCCAATCGCTGGTGTTGTCAGCAGCAGAGTCCCAATCATGACACTTGTGCCCTTGAGCAAGGCACTTAACCATAATTGCTTCGTAAAAAGTTGGGTAGGTAGTGCATTCTGCTCTACCATCCAGGCTCCTAGTGGATAATACCCATGCCTACATCCTTACGGACTGTGAAGGGGGTAACCCTGTTTCAGCCCCAGGAGTAGGTGCCAACGTGCCTCTGGTGGAGGTTGATATGGGTCGATAGCCCAAAACGATTAAGTGTATATGTAGCCCTCACCTTGAAGTGGCCGTTCGGCCTTGTGATGTGAGGCGATCTCTCATAAAAAAATATTAAAAAAACAAAAAAAGTTGTCGCTTTCAGTGTGTGCAGTGCTGTTTGCATGGTTATACTAACAATATTATAAGTCTTATACCAAAGAGGGACAAAGGGTACCGGAATTCATGCTCAGAATTCTCCCTTGTTTCTGGGATTATCCTGTAATTCCCCAATTCCGGACCTTCGTCCTTTTGTCTCCGGAATGGGAGTTAAGTCTGGGATTCCAGCATGCCATGGCTGATTATCGGCCATGGGTTACGGCCAAGGTTTGGTCGATGCACAGTAAACAAAAGCCACATTTCTCTCTCGAAAAAAGAAAAAAAAATTCAAACACATTTTATGACAAAGCTTGTTGTCTTTTACTTGGTTTAAGTCTCGGTGCACTCGAAAAAAGTTTCTGAATTCCTGGCAGTCAGTGGGGATGGATCATATACTATTCTCTTTGTTTAAGATTCCTTAGCATCTTCTTCTTGTAGATGGCCTTTATCATCCTGGCAGGAATCTGCCTCTGTGCCTACTCCATCTTCCTCATGTTCATGGTGTATCAAGTCTTCAAGAATATAAGCATGAGACGAGCTACACTGCCCCACATGGCCAAGTCAAGAAGGCTTCACTATGAGGTATGTCTGTCAACAGAGGGGGCTGTTTCCTTCAACTTTATCTTTATTTTTGTTTAGCAATAGTTATTAAAGTTTTCATGGATGTGTCAACAGAGGGCGCTCCTACAACCCCCACTTTTTTAATAATCATTCTTGCATTAATTAAAGGCATCGTACACGTTTGGTAATTGTCAAAGACCAGTGTTCTCATTTGGTGTCTCCCAACATATGCATAAAATAACAAGCCTGTGAAAATTTGGGCTCAATTGGTCATCGAAGTTACAAGAAAATGATGAAAGAAAAAACACCCTTGTTGTACAAATTTGTGTGCTTTCAGATAGGAATAAAAACTTCTTTCAAGAAGTTTTTATTATTTTAGTGAGAAATTACCTCTTTCTCAAAAACTACGTTACTTCAGAGGGAGTCGTTTCTCACAATGTTTTATACTATCAACAGCTCTCTGTTGCTCGTTACCAAGTCAGTTTTTATGCTAATATATGTTTTGAGTAATTACCAAACGTGTACAGTGCCTTTAACTACATGTTTGCCTTTTTTTCACTAATCATCCCTTCATTAATTAACTATATAATTGCCAACAGACACAAAAACCAGGAAAATTCAATGTATTTTCCTACAAAGAAGATATGAAAACTCTTTTCTTATTTTTACTTGAAAACTCCATAAGATCCATTCGAGAAATGCCATCGTTTTGAATAAAAAGTATAAAATGTTCTTTTTTTCCAGGGCCTGATCTACCGTTTCCGTTTCTTCATGGTCTTCACAATCATCACGGCCATCTTCACCGTAGTTTTCTTCATCATGTCTCAGGTCCTTGAAGGACAAGCCAAGGCAGGGGAAGGCCAACCCGACGTTCAGTACACCAGTGCCTTCTACACCGGAGTGTACGGAATGTGGAATATCTATGTGTTGGCTGTAATGGTGCTGTATGCTCCATCACATAAGATGAAGGCGTCCACAAGTAATGGTAAGTTGAGATTCACCCGTTCACTCGGCTTTCCTCCCATCCTACCCCCCACAATAGCACCCTCAAGAGTCCTCTTTCCCATTCTGAAGACTGTGTGGCCATGCGATCTTTATTTTTCGACTATTTACAACTATTTTTCTGAAGGGATTTAAACCGGTCGCTAGTGACCGGTTGGCGGGTGAAAGAGTTAATTGATTGATTTATTGATCTGACTTATTGACTGATGGATTAATACATGAGGTATAATTTCTAAATCTCTGTTATTAGGTGAGGGGAGTGAAGGCAGCCATGTTGAATTTGAGATTGACGTCCTTCCAGGAGCGCCCTCTTCAGGCACGGAAGCTGCTGGTTCCCTAGCTGAGGCTTACCAACTGCTGAACAAGACAGCTATAGAATAAGACAGAAGCATCAACATACAACAGCTGAAGAGGATCCAGGTGAGGTGGGAGCTAAGGGTTGGGGGGAGGGGTTGTTGGAAAGACCAGGATGGGTTCCACATCTACTTGTGAAATTGTATGGAAGAAGTGACCTTCCAGATGCGTGTAAAATAAGTGTCTTTTGATATCGTCACACTTAATGTATTTATTGCAGGGCTCGATTTTTTACGCTGGACGACAGGCCCGAGGCCAGTGGTTTTAGTGTCGGGGCCAGTAAGCTTATGACCAGACAAGTCCGGGGGTCTTGTGTTTTTCAAATGGATATCACTGTGTAACCTCACTGTGTAACAGAAACAAATTATGTTCAAATGTTGACTTTGAGTCTGATACCATTCAATTCTCAGTATTGAGTTATCAAGTAATATTTAACAACAAGAAAGACAGATGAGACCAATCTTGTCTTAGTGCAATTTTTGTTCAAATAAAAACAGTCAAATTCCTGCTGTCAGGACTCAGGCTTTTTTGTCTCATTCTGATTTTGGTCTGAAACAAAAATGCCTGGTTCAGTAGACATTCTGAGCTACAAGCCCTGTGGTCTCTTGGACAAATCTACAGATATTGAAAAAATAGGGAGACCGCCAACATAGGGCTAGATAGCTCAGTTAGTGGAGCACCAGAATGTTAATCCGGAGGTCGTTGGCCCTGGTCAGTAAAACTGTAGAATTTTCAAATACAGTGTTTTGGATGAGATCAAACTAAGGACTTGGGTGGGGGGGGGGCGGGGCGGGGGGAGTCAGGGTGTAGTTGAATAGAGTTCTCCTCAATCTAGATATGTTACACTGTTATTGTGGGATTCTTAAGGTCAGGGGGGAGAGGGGAGGGGAGGGGAGTATTAACATTCTTAAAGTATGGGAGTTGTTATAGCATTAGTCCACTTTATCTTTGCCCCAGGATTTGTCAATAGATATTTATTTTTGTATGTGTTTTGCATTTTGTGCCTTAACTACCCTGAATTTATACAGGGTTATTATGCTCCGTAGGCTTTATGGCATGTTTTTTTATTATCTAAAAAAAAAACAATGGCTGTATTTATTGACTTTAGCTGCAGAAATTTAGGAGTCCTCATTAATTGAGGAACTTTAGCAATATTATGTATTCAGTTATAATTTGTACTTTGATAATGTTCTTCAGAAGGTTGAATGGAGCAGGAGTGTATCAGAGCATGTTTTGCTTGTTAGGGGTTGTATACGTTTGGTAATTGGAACCCACTGTATGTTTCAATCCTTTATAGTTGTAGATATATACCATAAACTGACCCGTGAAAATTTCATTTTACAAGGTGGTAGTGTTTTGGAGATATTGCCGACAATCTGGAGCAGTTATGTCCACAGTTATGTCCACAGGAAGATAATGTATGCAGGAAGAATAATCTGCAATTGGAATACACAGTCTGAGAACCGTTTCTGACAGAAACGCTTATCAGATTCAAATTATTTTGGATAAAAACTGAAATCTTTTACCATAACCGCTTCACTTCAAAGTGAATTGTTTCTCAAAATGCATTATACTATCCAAAGCTGCTGTACTTCTTACCAAGTAAGTTTTTATCGCCATTCATTTTATGAGTAATTACCAAACGTATACACACCCTTTAAACTATCATTCGACAATTCATCATGATTGAAAATATGTATTAAACATTTCAGTATTCAAAATCTGAACAATAATTCATAGTGTTCTGATTGTTGTGGTAAAAATAGTTTTACTGTTAGTCTGAGACGCATTGTTTTTAATGAGCTATTTTGTGTGATTGTATTTTCTAGTTTTGTATAGATAAGATTAATATCAATTATTACTAATATTTAAAAAGTCATAACTCTCTGCCGCATGACCATCGGGGTCACTAAAAAAATAAGTCATCCACATTAAAATTCCACACAGATAAATAAAATATCACATCAAAATTTAATCAATTGTTTTACCGTCTTATTTATTATTAACTGACATTTATATAGCGCCTCTCACAAGGATCGAAGCGCTTTACATTACCAAAGCTGCTAACTCTCCCTGATTCTGCAGAAAGTTCCCTGAAAATAAACCAATCTTTCCTTGTTGTGATGATGAACAAGATTGAAAATCTTCCTGATTGTGGAAATCTTTTCCCTATTTATGTTGAATGTAATTATAATTATCTCTCTGATTGTTGGACAAAATCTCCCTGATTGCGAGATGCAAATGTTGGCATAAAACTTACTTGGTAACGAGCAACAGAGAGCTGTTGATAGTATAAAACATTGTAGGAAACGACTCCCTCTGAAGTAACGTAGTTTTTGAGAAAGAGGTAATTTCTCACTTAAATAATAAAAACTTCTTGCAAGAAGTTTTTATTCCTATCTGAAAGCACACAAATTTGTACAACAAGGGTGTTTTTTCTTTCATCCTTTTCTTGCAACTTCGATGACCAATTGAGCCCAAATTTTCACAGGCTTGTTATTTTATGCATATGTTGGGATACACCAAGTGAGAACACTGGTCTTTGACAATTACCAAACGTGTTCAGTGCCTTTAAATGTAAAATCCTAAACACTAAAAATGTAATAAAATACAGTTAAGAAAATAAAACACAGAAAGTGGAGAACAACAAATTATTACACAATGGCAAATACATATTTAAAATATACACTAAGAAAATTGGAATAAAAATATATATAACTCACAAAATTTGTCTTATCAATTGCCAATGGTTTATTGGTTCTCGGCAGAATAGATGAAGACATAATTTGAGAGCGAGGGTGTCGTGTTACACCCAGGGATAGTTGTAATGGCTGCCCCCACCACTCTTCTTCAAGTCTCCACCCCCTCCTCAAACAAATGTTCACCACCCCTTAAGTTTATCTGTGTTATAAAATCAATCTACGATGGCCTGATGAGTGGGACTGAGAATAGCTCCAGTATCACACTCCAAACGCCGAAGCGTTGCCAAGTACCCTTTACATCAAAAGCTAAATCGCATCTTGAACTGATGTGTTGGGATGTGGAGGGGTTAAAAATAAATCACTTCAAAAACAATGTTTAAAATATCAAGGAGTAATACATTTTCTCAAACCTTGCTGCGGTAGTTTTGTAAGGAATGTTTTCCCAGTGGGTGAATGTTGGTTCGAGTTCGGATTAAACATATTTATTTTAACACTGAAATGAATGTCGTTGCTTATTATCAAGTGGATTGTTGTTTCGGAAACAAAGAAGGTGCCGTATATTTTTACCGGTGTTGTCTGGCAAATTCTTCATCTAAAATGTCATAAATACCGGATATTTGTGGCCAAAGTTTTTATTCCTGCTAGCATCATTTAAAGAGGAAGGGAAATGTCTAATTCAATTTTGTGATGTACTCATTTTCCAATAGATAGAGTCCTTATAAAAGTGGGGGGAAATTCAAGTCTCTAACCAAAACATCTCCGTACAAAAATGTAAAGACCCATTTTTCTCAGAATGGTGTCATCTGATGTTTTGGATGTTGGCTAATTTAGCCCCGGAAGGATAATTATGTGAGGTTAGAGACTTAAAATGTTTTCTTTACTCAGAAGAGCACTCTATCTATTGGAAAATTAGTGCATCACAATTTACATTACATTACATTTCCTTTGCTCTTTAACAAAGTTGGGGTTGAACACAGAAAAAATTACTAGAGCGGGACTTGAACCTGCGACCTCCGTATTAACGTTCTGGCGCTCTACCAACTGAGCTATCTTTTGCCCTGATGTTGGCGGTCTCCCTATTTTGTCAATAAATTTGTTCAGGGTGCACCAGTCGAATCACACCCACGTTTACGATAAAACCTTAGAAGCGGCAGCAGAGGGATCACATCATTTAACCAGGTCACATTCCCCTTACGTAATTCATTTATCTCTGGAGGATTTCAACCTGTTAAACCAAATACATTTTTAAAGACTTGTGGTGCCATCATCACTTCAACCATGTGATATTTTTCTCAGGTTTATTACTCTTGTTTGTCAAGCAAACTAGTCAAATCCCCTTCTGAACGAAGACATTAAAACATTTGTTAATATTTTAACACGCAAAAAATGTGCTACTGGAGCTTGCCGATAAATAGAGATATGTAGAGAAGACACAACAGAGGATGAAATACACGTCTTTTACACTTGGCTATACAGGAATTTTATTAAAGGGAAAGTAAACCTTTGGTTTTCTGGAACCGTTTGATTGTTTTAATCCTATATTTTAATGTAGATACAGGCCTACAACGAAACTAACCTGTGAAAATTTCATTTCAAAAGGTGGTCGCGTTTTTGAGATATCGCCGAAAATCCAGAGCGGACGTTATGTCCACGCAGGAAGAATAATACGTAATTGGAATGCACAATCTGAGAAACGTATCTGACTGTAAACGTTTCTCAGATTCAAATTTTGGGGATAAAAACTGATATCTTTTTCCATAACCACATTTACTTCGAAGTGAAATTATTGTCAACATTCTTTAAACTATCGAAAGCTGCTGTACTTCCAACCAAGTAGTTTTTTTTATTGCCATTAATTTTAAGAGTGATAACCAAACGTATAGGCCTACAGAATCTTAAGTACTCCTGGACTGATGTTATAAAAGAAGGAGTTCCAAAAGAGAAGTACAAGAATTGGATCGGACCACAGTGCACAAATTTATCACACTGGGTTAACCAGAGGGTCTGTCTCTAAGAACAGAACAGTGGTGAATAAACTAAGACTAAAACTAAGGACGTTTTCCAAGAGAACAATAAATTATCATTGAAAGTAATACGCGTATAATGAAGCCGAGGAAAATTCCTTCCATTTGACATAATGATTAGGAAATGATAGCTTATATTAGAACTTACCTATTCTTTTAAGTTTTATTTTGATTGACTATAAATTATGGAACATCCGTTTCATACAGATATTATTCGTCACCAAATTAATGTGGATTGCAATTAAATATGTTTAGTTTTTTTACAAACCTATGATGATGAAGTTGATAGACGTCTTTTCAATCTTCAGTTGACTGAAAATAATTTTATTTTCTAACTTCATCTCTTAAGATATTATACCAATTTTATTTAATCATTTTGTATTTAATCTAATCTCATTTTTGAATAGGTCTTAGTTCACCGTTAAATTTAATCTATCTTGCCACTTCTCATTGACGGACTCTCTTCAAATTTATCTGAAAATGTCTTTGACTTTAAGAATTTAATTCAATTAAATCACCGTTGCCATTTAAAGCCGCTATCAATAATGCCGATTTAAGCTTCTTTATCCAGACTGAAATTGTCTTGGTTTTCGTGTCCCTTTGATGTTCCGTCTTGAACGCGACATCGCTACATCACCATCGCCGGTAATGATTGATTTAGCGAGTGACTAGAGAAACTGTGCCCCTAGGGTAGGTATAGCTCCTCTCAGCCCGAAAAGAATCACATCCCAACACCGCTCAAAATTATGACCTTCCAAAAATAAGACGAGTCGAATAAGACAACCTTTTCTTGGATATAAATACGGCCTTGTATGATCAGTTTAACACATGAATATATTGACATGTGTGATTAAGCAAGCGTCAGCCTGCCAGAGTGATGTTAGTTTTTAATTTTAAAAAGGTATCTTGGCTGCAGATTTCAAGAAACGCAGTCATGTCCGGGTCGAGAAATTCAAACTTAAAATCAATGAATAATTTTACTCTGGATTTGTTGCAGTGTGTCACGGAGACAAACATTTATGTGTCTCTGTCAAGACGTCAAGCTCGCGTTATAATCACCTCAATTCTGTTTGTACATGTAATGAAATCGAGGCTGACCTCAAAATAGTCTGGTCTCTGTCTATGTATGTGATTAACGGCTCACTGGTTGGAGTTTGGGAACCCAACAAAAATACCCGCAGCGTGATAAAAATGTAAAACTTACTAAATAAACAAGACGTTTATTCCTGTGGATAATGAAGTTATCCCAGTCTTGTGCTAGGAAGGTAATGGTAGCACTTAAAGACTAACTAAATACATAAAAAACTGCACACGCTTTCGTAGCAACAACTACTTCATTAGATGCAATGAAGGGGACGAGCCAAGTACATGTTATAATATATACAAGAAAGTAATGGGTGAATGCTGGCGGGCAGAACTGCTGTGTATAAATATATATATTTTAAAGCAAATTTCAGAAATATTCAGACATCCCTCGCAATTTGTATTCTCGAAGAACGTAGTGTATACCAGCAAAAGTTCAAACCGGAAAGATTTATCCTAGGTGAGTAAAAGGAAGTCAGGGAATTAACTTGGAGACAGAGCCCCCGCAGCAAGTCGGTTCTTGTCCGTGACACGACATCGGTGGTTCACCTTTCATGCATGGTTATACACCTCCAAAACATTTTTTTCCTTTCTACAAAAAGTAATTCCTTTCACTGCACTGGGTCGACAGTGTCCTCAGTACCCTCATATTTCTTAAGATGTGACTTGAAGATGTTCTCACCAATAAATAAAACCAACCATCGGTATTATTTGGATGAATATCAAGCGTGAAAAACCCCACTAATGAGCGGAAATGTGAAGCGATCACGTTTCACACACTTGAATTGATCAACGAGGGATCCAGGGGTAGCCGTATTTATCCGCCAACGCGGAAAAGTGTTTTTATTATCAGGAGGGAAACCACTAAAAAACGAAGGGGGAAACCTGGAGGTATTATGTGCCCTATCAAATTTTAAAAGCATCACAACCCATGTTCTCTGATGATTATGTCTGTGAAAACGTGAAGACTGAATAGCTCAGCTATTTAAGTTGTTGAGCTGATCAAATCAAGTTGGAAATGCCTTTTGATTTGGCCTATAGGGTTAGATAAACATTTTGATCAAAACAGTTTAACCGAAATATAACTGGTGTTCCCTCTTTTCTTGGGTCCGGTTTTACACTCTGTACAAACTCCGGGTTAAAGTTTACCCGGATTCCGGGTCCCGGATCTCGTGGGGGCCTCGACCGATTTCTGGGTCAGGATGACCCGAAATCTGCACTGTCAAAACTGGGGTGTTAATATTGACACCATGGGTGTTGTCACATATAGATATCGAAAAGATTATCCAAATTTACAGCATAGGGTGTTAAAATTACACTAATTTCTGCCAACACAATTACGTTGGTGTTATTAAACCATCCTGATGTTAACTTTGATTCTCTCTTGGGTATCTATGTGACAACACCCATGGTCTTAATTTTAACACCCCATAAGCCATTTTGAGGTATGGTGGACACAATACTATATGGCACTATGAGGTTTGGGTAAATTTGCCTTTAATAATACACCCAACCCAAACAGTGCACTCCTATATTGTCCACCATATCTTAAAAAGGCTAATGCAGTTTTTGCAGTGTGTGTCTAAAGGATGGGTCAAATTGACGCAGAATCCGAGTTAAAATCCCTCTTTTTTAAAGAGTTCTCAGGTCAGCCTGACCCGGCAAAAGGTCAGCCCCCCGACCCGGAATCAATTTTGAACCGGGAGTTTTTGTAGCGTGGTCTTCAAATAATCGTCTGGGGACTAAAAATCCAATGTATACGCCATAAAGGGATTGTATATCCATTTTGTAGTTGGAACCCACTGTTTGTTTCAATCATAGTCGTTGATAATATATACCATAAAAACTAACCTGTGAAAATTTAATTTCAAAAGGTGGTAGTGTTTTTTTGAGATATTACCGAAAATATGGAGCGGTTATGTCCACGAAGGAAGAATAATCTGCAATTGGAATACATAATCTGATAAACGTTACTGCAGTGACGCTTCTCAGATTCAAATTTGTGGGGATAAAAAGTGATATATTTTTCCATAACCGCAGTACTTCGAAGTGAAAAGTTTCTCAAAATGCATTATACTATCCAAAGCTGCTGTACTTCTAACCAAGTAATTTATTTGCCATTAATTTCCAGAGTCATTACCAAACGTATACAGACCCCTTAATGCTTTAGCAGTGGTGAGAAATGAACTGGGCGGGATCGTCTTAAAAAATTATTGACCCCCTTGCACAACGCGGAACGCACCTCCGCACAATGGGCGTCTACCTTTTCCACCAATTTGGGAGTCAATTTCTTTGTGTACATTTTGACTCCCAAAATGGCGGACAGAATAGGCGCGTGTAAGTAAGCTGTGCGTTTTGCAAGAGGTCAATTGGTTATTATTTCATAAATGACAAATTTCACACAAAACGATGCGGTACCCGCTGCTAAAATATAGGATTCAAACTGCCTCTTTCCACCGGGCTATATAGACATCTACTCTACACCAGCATGGCAAAGGTCGTGGGTTCGAATCCCAGCCGAGTGATACGCCTGTGGATTTGTTTCACAGGACTCTGGAAAAGCACCGAGTATACAGTGCTTAATACACATCGGTGTGAGGGCAAAAAACAAATAATTTTCTCTTTCAGTTATTTTGTTGAGCTCGTACAGTGCTGAGTAGGCCCTAGTTGTGTTATTATTAATTGTGCCGCTATTCTTTGGGTTTTACCGTTGTCATGTCAATATCACGATGACCGATGACTGTTATTACATTTAGTCTCAGCTCTAATTTGCTGCTTCATCGACGATGATTCATTCGTCATCACAGTAACTACGACAGGGCTCCTCGTTTAAAGGCACTGAACACGTTTGGAAATTGTCAAAGACCAGTGTTCTCACTTGGTGTATCCCAACATATGCAATAAAAAACAAGCCTGTGAACATTTGGGCTCAATTGGTCATCGAAGTTGCAGGGAAATGATGAAAGAAAAACACCCTTGTTGTAAAAATTTGTGTGCTTTCAGATAGGAATAAAAACTCCTTGCAAGAAGTTGTTATTATTTTAGTGAGAAATTACCTCTTTCTCAAAAACTACGTTACTTCAGAGGGAGTCGTTTCCTACAATGTTTTATACTATCAACAGCTCTCCGTTGCTTGTTACCAATAAGTTTTTATAATAATATTTGTTTTGAGTCATTACCAAACGTGTACGATACCTTTAAAGAGTAAAAGGTTCTCCAAGTGGGCATGATGAACATACATCATTGCTGTCCCAACGTTATACCTGCACTTGTGCGTGTGAAGGTTATTTCACTTGGAAGTGGTACAACATAACTGCATGTTCGGCCTGTGTGACAAAAATGACACAAACCACTTATCTTATAATTCTAGTATCAAATGGACTGTATACGTTTGGTAATTAGAACCCAATGTTTGTTTCAATCCTTCATAGTTGTAGATATATACCATAAAACTAACATGTGAAAATTTCATTTCAAAAGGTGGTAGCGTTTTTGAGATGCCGAAAATCTGGAGCGGGTGTGTCCACGCAGGAAGAATAATCTGCAATTGGAACACACAATCTGAGAAACGTTACTGCAGTAACGCTTCTCAGATTCAAATTTTTGGGGGATAAAAAAGTGATATCTTTTCCATTGACCGCAGTACTTCGAAGTGAACAGTTTCTCAAAATGCATTATACTATCCAAAGCTGCTGTACTTCTTACCAATTTAGTTATTGCCATTAGTTTGCAGAGTCCTTACCAAACGTATACAGACCCTTTTTAAGGCTATTCAGCATTACACAGATGTAATGATGGGGTGTAGTAGCATTGACCGTTCCGAGTTGAAATTTCACAAAGAGGCTCAATGAATGTCATTGTGTCCAATTTCATTTTTAGGAAATATCATTTCATTTTCGGACCATTGTCGTGTTCCCTTTGACATGCAATTTAATTTCTTCTCCCATACTTTTTTACTTTTCGCCTGGGGGGGGGGGGGGGACTCACGTACCTTGTTCCCATGAGTGCATGATCTCGTTGCGCGATTTTCCCCCCAAAATGCCTTCCTCGATCGGCAGGGGACGATACGACGCGGTGCTCTGCCAATGAGAACGAGGTTGGGGACCTTCGTATTTGAATTTTGAGTCAACTTTAAGTCAGAAAAGAGGCCACGATTAAGTTTGATGCAATGTTTATGTTGATCACGGATAGCTGACGTGCGCTTCGAATGCCACTGTATGTGAAGTATTTATTTATACGCCTTTACAAAATATTAATGTCCCTGTCCATTATCAAATTAATGTTTTATTAAATGCAGTGTCTCGAGTCACTGGCGCTCTCTGAACGCTCTCTCCTGCCTGCTTGTTAATTACTAATTCAATTGGCGAAGTCGTTAAAAGCTCTCACAATAAAACAGAAAGTTGCATAGCTCGGGCTGGGTGGAAACCTCTTGACTTATTCAGTGGTTCTTTTCAACCGTAAACAACAGCTTGAAAGGTCTAGATGGGTATAGGATCTAATATTAAAACTTCAGGGCCAGTGTTGTGGGCGGGTGACAAGTTGAAGTCATGTAGCCTACATTCGATTACCCCCAACGGTGGGGGGGGGGATATTTGAAACAACGGAGCACAGGTTTGCATCTTATATAGTTGGTTCATGAACAAGAAATGGAGAGAGAAAACAAAACCCCAAAACAGAAGCGCACTCATTTCAACGGGATTGGTAATCTAACTCATAATTGCACTGTGTCAGTGACGTCACAGTAATGACATTTATTATTCATCAGCAAATAATAGTTGCACTATTTTGTTGAGCTACCGCTTGTGCCTCTGAAAATTATTATTTTTCAAAAGAACTTTGAGTTCAATACTCAAACTATTTCGAACAAGTTATAATCTAAAATGCGGATCTTGAATATTTAGTTTGACCCAATGTAGAGGGCGCACTCTGACGATCGCCTATGTGTTTGTCAAAACCCAAGATGAGGAGGCAGAACAAAGTGTTGATGAATTTGGATAATTTCAGCTCAAAAATGTATTATCAATGTAGATGCAAAAACCTCAACAAATGAAATTATTGTATTTTCATATACCTGTGTTGTAATAAAACTTAATTATATCCCCTAATAATTTCAGCTCAAAAATATTATCATAAAAAGTTCTTAACTTCAGTGTAGATTTGTTTTGTTTATAAGAAGTGCAGTCTTGTTTGCGAGATATGTGCATTTTGACCTGAAACTTTTTTTATAAATACTTGCTCAAACTTCTTGTGTTTTTTAAGAGTTCTTTTTTCCCCTTAAGCGTTGTTGTGCTGTTTCCACGCAGGCGGAAAAAAAAGAAGCAACTCCCCTCATGTGTAGTATTTGATTGCCTGGCTGCCTTGAAGAACCCTCTCACTCCCTCCTCTCACCCCCTCCTCTCACCATCCTCACTTATGCAACGAGTAACTTAAAGGCACTGAACACGTTTGAAAATTGTCAAAGACCAGTGTTCTCACTTGGTGTATCCCAACACATGCATAAAATAACAAGCCTGTGAAAATTTGGGCTCAATTGGTCATCGAAGTTGCACAAATTTGTGTGCTTTCAGATAGGAATAAAAACTTCTTGCAAGAAGTTTTTAATATTTTAGTGAGAAATTACATCTTTCTCAAAAACTACGCTACTTCAGAGGGAGTCGTTTCCTACAATGTTTTATACTATCAACAGCTCTCCGTTGCTTGTAACCAAGTAAGTGTTTATGCTAATATTTGTTTTGAGTCATTACCAAACGTGAACGATGCCTTTAAACATGTCTCACGGTACTTCTCCATTGATACACTGATCGGACCGTAACCAAGCTGCATGCCGGCCGTCTCAGCAATGTCTCCCTTGTGCGCCACGACTGGCAAATCGCTTAATATCACATCTCACGATCATATCCGGTGTTGGTGTCGAACCAAATGGCATTCAGGGTGTCGAATAGTAATTAAGATGTTAATAATTTAAGACAGAAATTAATAGGAAATTCGGCTTAATGTGATCCAGGTTGCTATTCACAACAACAATTTAATTATTAAGGTATGCAGCAGCACTAAAAAGCAGAGCTCTCATATTATGTTCTCCGTGACCAATAAGATGTTTTTCCAATTGTAGACAAATCCTCAATACGCCTTACAGATTTGACCGTTCCTCGTTGATGACTGGGACCATAATCTTCCATCTACACAGAGGCAGTATTCGCTCGTCTATCGTCTGGTCTTACATCATTGATTAAAAGACAACTGGACTTTGCCACTTCCAGGTGAATGTACAATCGTTGTTAACGAGAAGTAATTGTACACGTTTGGTAATGACTCTCTACAAACTTGGCAATATACAAACTTACTTGGATAAAGAAGTAAAGCAGCTTTGGATAGTATAGTGCATTTTGAGAATCATTTCACTTCGAAGTACTGCGGTTATGGAAAAAGATATCACTTTTTATCCCCGCAAATTTGAATATGAGAAGCGTTACTGACACTAACGTTTCTCAGATTGTGTATTCCAATTGCAGATTATTCTTCCTGCGTGGACATAACCGCTCCGGATTTTCGGCATTATCTCAAAAACGCTACCACCTTTTGAAATGAAATGTTCACAGGTTTATGGTATATGTCTACAACTGTATATAGGATTGAAACAAACAGGGGTTTCCAATTAACTAACGTATACAATCCCTTTAACACAATGCAGGAGCAGCAAGAAATCATTTTAAATCCAGAACTTTAGTCGCTGTAACTATAAGGCGTTTACGAATCCACGGCTTCGGCTTCGGATTCGGCTCAGGCTAGCTAGGCCCCTCAGTTGTTTTGACTATTATACGCGTGCTATGCGTTTAGGGATTCAGACGAGAGAACGGAGCCTGAAGCCTGAGCCTGAGCCCCCGTTTCGTAAACGCCCTATAGTCTGAATCAGATAATTCGGCAGCTTCTAATAAATAAATATTGACTGTTCATAAACCTGTCTCAGTCAAATATATTTCAAGTGCGTTTTAAACATTGACACTCGCACATTTTTGTGGAATGTCAAAGGTCCGCCCTGCCGTTAGTAATTCGTTGATTGAAGGTAGCTCTTTCTCTTTCAGGTGTTTTTTTTTATAATTCACTTTTGAATGTGGCAACGTCAAATTCCATCTGGTTGCGGGTAGAACTTGAAAGATGACCCATGTTCAAAGTGTCAACAAAGGACAAGAGAGTACTTTGCTTGACGGGTTTCAATAAAATCTAATTAATTAGGATTCCACGCGTAAAATTTACACTGATTATAACAATTTCCTTTCATCGTTGGGAGCTATTAACAACTGCCGCTAAAACCTTCATAGATTAAAGGCAATGAACACATGTGTTGTACAAATTTGTGTGCTTTCAGATAGGAATAAAAACTTCTTGCATGAAGTTTTTATTATTTTAGTGAGAAATTACCTCTTTCTCAAAAACGTTACTTCAGAGGGAGTCGTTTCCTACAATATTTTATACTATCAACAGCTCTCCGTTGCTTGTTACCAAGATAAGTTTTTATGCTAATATTTGTTGTGAGTCAGTACCAAACGTGTACGATGCCTTTAACATAGTTTGCCCCCGTGACATATCCACTTCTCAATCAGGAAGAGTTATCGCCGTAATCTCTGAATGTCACAACTAGAAATGTTCCCGTAATAACAATCGGTATTCTCGACTCTTAGACTCGTATTCTCGACTCTTTAGACTCAAGTGTCTCTCAGCGTCTCGGTATAATGTAACCGTACCGTGAGGATCTTGACAATTTGCAAGGAATCCAAATGTCGTGGTTAATATTGTTATCTCAATTATTTTACTCACAATCATCGGATGTGCAATCAAACGTAAGATCAGACGGAGGTGAGTGTATAACAACATTAAGTCGATTTCAACTGCACTCCACTTGTCGATTGCCCGTGGCATTGGTCTCGGGCATTGCCCCCAACTTGAATCCAATGACATTTGGCAATCGTTAGAAACTCAGGCGGTCTATACTTTTAACTCGATAATTTTTCCCCCACGTTCAATTCCCCAATATTTATTACTTCAATTGAAATGGCACAGGGTTGTCCATTTTGGTCTGACTGGTTGGATAACTTTTGATCTTACTAAGCACGTTATGTGTATTTTTTTATTGATTGCTCATGAAAGGTATCGTACACGTTTGGTAATGACTCAAAACAAATATTAGCATAAAAACTTACTTGGTAACAAGCAACGGAGAGCTGTTGATAGTATAAAACATTGTAGGAAACGACTCCCTCTGAAGTAACGTAGTTTTTGAGAAAGAGGTAATTTCTCACTAAAATAATAAAAAAAAACTTCTTGCAAGAAGTTTTATTCCTATCTGAAAGCACACAAATTTGTACAACAAGGCTGTTTTTTCTTTCATCATTTTCCTGCAACTTCGATGACCAATTGAGCCCAAATGTTCACAGGCTTGTTATTTCATGCATATGTTGGGATGCACCAAGTGAGAACACTGGTCTTTGACAATTTCCAAACGTGTTCAGTGCCTTTAAGGGGATTTGACTTGGCATAAGCTCATTAACGGAGGTTCTTTGAGTGTACTTTTTGTGAAGTTCAGCGGGAGCTGAGTGGCGTTGATGAAGGAGACACCAATGGGACTGCAAATATAGGGTTCGTTGGTAGGGACGTTACAACGCTTTTGGCGTCCAGCAACGGGTACATTGATCAGTTACTTATTAATATGCGAACGAGATATATTGAAAGCTTGTCAGCTTGATGACGAGTCATTAGTTTTATATATAGAGACAAAACGGTCTGCGATTTTCGAAAGTGTTCCATTGTGAGACTGTAGCGGTCTTGATTCATGCACTGCAAAAAACTGGGGTGTTCAATTAGTTTACACAATGGGTGTTGTCACATTATTGTATACCGAAAAAGAATCAAACTTTACACCATAGGGTGTTAAAATTACACTTATTCCTGCAAAACACCCTAAGATGTTAATTTTGATTCTCTCTTCGGTATCTATATGTGACAACACCCATGGTGTCAGTTTTAACACCCCAGTTTTCGCAGTGTGCTTAGCTTCCACATAATATTACACAACAATCCTTTGTTTATCTTGGTTTAACTTTGACTACTTCTTTATTTTGCTTTCGTTGACAAGAAAACCACATAATATACTGCTATTACGGTTAGTCATCACATTATTCTCAGGTGCGTTTCATTGTTAAACTACTGTTAAATTGAGGAAATGTGGTTTACACTAACTGACAACAAATAGCATTACGACGAGCAAGCTGGACTGGTAACTATGGTTAACTGTAGTTGGACAATCGCCTTCTTTGTCAACTATGGTTAATCTAGTTGACTAACCAGTAGTTACTAACATGAAACATGCAATTGGACTTTCCGGTCAGCCACTAATGAACCATCAGTTACCAGTCAAAGTTGCCGCACATTGGACCCTGTCTTTTTTTAATTTATGCAAACTAATACATTTTTTACCAGAACTTTCCAAGATTAAATTTAGAATAAATATGTATGGTGATGGTTGCTAATTGAAGTGCACTTCATAATAATCAGATAATAAGTAGGCCGAGTATACCGAGTCTGTTTCTACGCGCGTTCATGATTTCTGTGTAAAAAGCTTGAAAGGTCTTTGTGTTTGTCAGAACTTCACAATCTAGCCTTCCTCCAGGTCGAGTGTCAAAAATTCCCTCCAAAGAAATAAAAGCTTTTTCACTAAAAGAAAAACTAACTCTGGTCAATAATCTATTATCTGCTTTTATGTACATTGAGTTGCTTTAACCTGAAGCTAAAATGCACCAGAACGCTTAAGCAATACATTTGAATTTCAGTTTATGGGCGTTTTGTTACTCTTTCTCAATGTTTCATTCTTCGCCTTTGTGTGGTTTTGGAGAGCAACACCAGCAACACTTACAAATATAGAATGGTGAGGATATTTACACTTATAAAATACAATGATTAATGTTACAGAATAATTGGTAACCAAATGCATGTGAAGTTATACATAATGCACATTTTTTATTAACTTAAGAAAAATACAATCTAATCACAAGAGCCTCCATCACTATTGTGGCGCAGTTACTCTATACCACAAATCACGTCAAGCTGTTCTTTCTTCAAGGTCACTTTAATCTTTCATCCGTTGTTGTTGTTTTATTTGTTTATTTTTTTTTTGCCAACGCTTGCTGCCAAATTTTGAAAAAACATCCAGTTCTTTAACGCTGGTGCTGCCGCCTTGTCAGTCATTTTAAGATAAAGACCAATATCTCTGACAGTTCGTTTGTGGCCATGAATGTATGTTTTCCTTTGAAAATAGGGGAATGGTTTAAACGAGCTTTTGTGATTGACCAAGGTTCTATGCATATTATTAATCAATTGCTCATTAGGTACTTGTAATTACCCATTAACCAGTGCTGACTCAATTAGTTTCATCAAATACACTAAAGCGATAATTTAAGTCAAAGATATTGCGGCAAAAAGTCTTAATAGATTAAAATGAAAACGTAATGAAAGTTAGATGCTTATGATTTCGTTGGAGTCGCCCTTATGATTTCCCCCAGACTGATCATACCAGATAATGAACAAGTTTAACTTTTGTGTAACTGATTTTACTTTCATCACAATCTAAAATCGACGCCCGCCTCCTCTTGGTTTCCCGCGCGAGGCGTGGTAGTTGGCGCGCTTTTCCTCGTCGAGTTCATCAGCTGCTGCTTCCTCCATGGCGAGATCTTCGTCTGACTTTGTGTACCGGCGGAATCCACTACCCCTGACCTTGCTACGGGCGTGGTAGTTGGCTCTTTTTTCTTCATCCAGTTCATCAGCAGGGCCACCCTCCAATGCTTCGAGATCTTCGTCTGACTTTGTGTACCTGCGGAATCCACTACCCCTAACCTTGCCCCCGCGGGCGTGGTAGTTGGCTCTTTTCTCCTCGTCCATATCCTCCAACCCCGCCATCTCTTCATCCCCATCGGACTTAGTGATTCGGTTGAAGCGGTTAGGTTTACGTCCACGGCTTGTAGTGGCACGGTAATTGGCTCTCTTTTCTTCATCCATGTCCTCCAGTGCCGGAATCTCCTCTTCGTCTCCATCGGATTTGGTGTATCTACGGAACCCCTTCTTACCACCATTACGGCCTACAGAGGCGCGGTAGTTAGCCCGTTTCTCTTCGTCCATGTCTTCAAGTCCTGCTACAGCTTCGGTATCCGGGTCGGATTTAGTGACCCGACGGTATCCGGATTTCCCCCTGGAACGTTGGCGTCCGCTAGCGTAGTGGTTGGCGCGTTTATCGTCATCGTTCCCACCTCCATATAGTTGTTTTAGAACGTCGTCTACGTCGCCTTGCTCCTCGGCGTTTTCGTCATCAGCCCGGCACTGTAGCACCACTGCGGCGACTACCACTGACAGGAGAAGTAGAATCAAATCCAATCTTGCCATTGTCACTTCAAGCTGGAAATACAAGCACAAAGACAACAAAAAACATAATCAGTTTGCACCAATTTAAGTTTTTTTTAAGGGTTCACGTTACACTAATTTATAGGGCTACGTTGTATTTTTGTTTTATTATAGGACCCTTTCATCATTGGAATGCTGAGTATGCCTGTATGTAATTTCAGACACCGGTCTTTCCTTCCAGCCGTAACCTTGGCTATGGCGAGAGATTTGTAAGGGTTCTTATAGCAAGGCTACGGTGAGAGATTTGTAAGGGTTCTTGTATCAAGGCCTAGCGTTGAGGTGATCATTTTGAATATGGTACTTCAGACAGAATGTCGATCGTGATACGTATTGCTTTGCCGATGTGTTTAACCCAGCAAACAATCAGCTCATTTCAGACCATAGTAAAGATGGAAAATTAGGGCCATTGTTTCACTCGATGTATACAAAGAGGGCTTGAAAATCTCGTTGGTTAAACTCAAGCAAAAAGACGAAGACTTAACGCTTAAAATGTTTATGTTTAACAACAAAAATGTTGCAGAATTACAGCCAACCCCATTCCTCTCTAAACTCTTAAACCAAGAGTCTTGGATTTCATTCATGCTTTGGCTCCCTGTGATTGCCTGTATAGTTATGAGGGGTTGTTACGGTTCATATGACACTTTGTAGCTCTGTGCAATTTATTTTGTGTCGCGACTTATTGTAGTTTTTTTTAATGTCGCCATTTTTTGTACTTTTATCTTTTATGAAATTTTCAGTTTTGTAGGTGCAATTTTGTGAATTGTTACCATTTGTTAATTCCACATACTTCAGCTTTGTACTGCCAATTTATTATTTTTTTTCTCAAAAAATAAATTAAAAAATGGGCCATAGAACAAAATGAATGAATGATAGAAAGAAGGAGAGATGATATAGTGAAGATCGCCTGGAAGATCTGTACCAGAACGGTCAAGGAAAGGACAATATAAAAGAGTCTGACAGAGGGCAACCTCGTCCCCATGGTTTACTTTATTTCCAACCATGTTTACAATAGTAAACCCCGGGAGGGAAACTCCTTACTTGGACCCTGATTGGACAACGACTGGCGTACACAAGTCTAACGTAAACATATTAAGTTGTACTCATTCAGTGTTGACCATGTTCACAACCAGACTATTCTAGTTTGCATACGTATCCAAAATTGTTGGATATGCAAATGATCCAATACCAGGGTGAGAGAGCGGTCAACCTCGTAGTGCTCGACACACCTTGGAGACGAGGTTGGACAGAGGGCTACATCATGCAGTGGATGGACGATGCCTATAGGTTGGTTGGATAGAAATTGATGAGATTTCTCGTCGATGTTTATGTGTCGGAAAGAACGAGACCTCTACTAATAATTATTGCTCCTCTTACTGCCAATTCTTAACCCAAATTACTGAAGCAATAGGCCCCCTATCCATTAAAATTCATCACACACCATAAAGTGCCCGGTCGTCATGTTGGCATGTCACAGTCTGATAACTAATTAAGCAAACATTTTAAATCAAATCATGTAATTATCCTTTTTACATCCAAGCTCGCGATTTAGACCTTCCCCATCAATTTGGTGAATATAAAAATAGAAGATGCCAACTTTTTCGTTTTCTTTTTCATCAATCATCCGTCGACGGCCCTGAAACCTCCCCGGTTAATTTGTGTCCATTAAGGGTTTCTTCCACGTAACAAAACATTTGTAGATAATACATCATCGTTTAAAGCATTTTTATGTTTTTGAAGCTCTTGCATTACCTTAATTGAACTAAAATGTTCTGAGAAAATGTTGAAGTGTTAGAAGTTGCAATCAATAACAACGTGAGAGACTCCATCCAAAAGTCTCACAGGTATTTGTTGTGGAATATTTTATATTATGAAGTTTTACACTCTGTTCCCAGGGTCACCATTAGTCTCGAAAAACTTCAAAGGTAGGGTAAACACTCCAAACTTTAATGACCATAAAAACCGCAGCTGTTTATAGTATAAACTATTTTCAGAAAGTATTCCCTTCGAAGTAAAATGGTTTGGATAATTTTTAACAAAAACATTTTGATCTGAGATTCCGAGGGTCGGTGTCCGTTCGCGAATGCTGCGGCCAGAGATGCGGTTGGTACCCGACACTGTCACCCTGCCAAACACGTATGGATTCGACGTTCTTGTGAACAAAAACTGTGACAGTTTTTTGTTGCTGTTTCCTCAGCAAGTATAGAAACTATTCAGCTGAAACTTTCACTGACAACTTTTATTGTATCTTTCTATATAACTTTACCGATAAATCAGCATAACTTTGAAAAACAAAGTCTATGACCATACCTTTAGTTAGGTCAAAAGGTAATGACTTTGTGAAAACAAGTAAATGTTACAAATAGTCGTAATGAAAATTATAACTGAGTGCGCAGGTGCAATATTTGCAAATTTTGTTTCGTACCTGAAATCTTTAGGAAAATGCATTAAAAAAATCCCCAAAGAAGTGTGTGTACATTCAACTTCAAAACCGTAAGTACACATGGCTGTTTTTGTAGTTTCTCGTCATGAATTACCTGAACTATGGAAATAATTGGTCATTTCTATAAGCCCCACTGCAAATAAAGAATCCCCAAATTATCAACAAATGTTTAACCCCTTGATCTGAACAGTTTAACATTCTTTGGTTTATTTTCCACTCACACCTTGGATCGAGAAAGGAACTTCATAAACCTGGTTTCATTTTTAACTTTATAGTTCCAAGAGTACACATTATTTACCCCCTTTACCCCTAGTTTGCCTCAGTCTACAGTCTGAGCAATATTAACCAGTGAGACCAATATTTATTTCATTCAAATTCAGAAACTCAATTCCCAGCATGTGTGCACAGTCCGTTAATTAAATTGCCGAAAACTTCAGCAGGACCTCATTTCAAACCAGGTTGACGTTATTGTGTTGAAAGATTGAATTAGATTCAATTAGCTTATTTGTATAGAACGAAGGAGATGTGGTTCCAACAACCCATTTTGTTTATCTAGGGGGGGGGGTAAAGCTTCTTCATTTCACTGCACTGAAATACTGACACGAAAAAGGAGGCCTATAGAAATGACTTTTACAAACAGTGACGTCGGCTTAGGCCATTGCTATGGCCGTTGACTGCAACGACAACAATGAAGAATATTGGTTCAGCGTTCAATAGCCACTGGCCGAAGTCAGTAATTTTGACACGACCTTTGTCTCGAAAAACAAAGAATCACAACTGAAGTTACTAAGTTTAATTCATTCATACGCACCTTTAAAGAAATGAAAAAGGTACATCTTGAAAGTCCTTTACAGATATAAAACAAAAACAATTATTCTTTTGAACCTGTCACACGTGAGACTCCATAGAAAAGTTACGCACGACAGCTGTGCATTGTGCGAGCAGACGATAGTTTTTATAAAAGGCGCGAAAAACAAAACGAACTTTCTTGAATAGGCTCATGTGACTGTGTACTGACCGCAACACACACATATTGCACTATTCTTCACTTGGGTTGTGTCGTGTTTTGTGCTCTCTTTGGATCCCCAAAATGACGTGAAAACTGAGGATTTAACCCGGAATTAAGCCATCACATCACATTAAATAACTATAGCTGTGTGGTCGTCACAAGCAAGGAATGCTGGGCTCGTTGCTTACATGACGACAATTTTGTGTGAAGTTGTGAAACGGCGAGTTGTGAAAACTGCTTCCGGACACTTACTACAGCAAGGACCGTAGTGCGGAATATAAGTCACCCTGACCACTCCATGAGCCCATGGAACTTGAGGACAACTTCTGGGTAAGTTTTACGTTTGGATGTTGTTTTAATGTGCCCGGGGTTTCTATGAAAACTGTAGGGCCCAATTAACTGTCTTAAGGTGAAAAGAATGCGTGTAAATACCGGTATATAGCTTCAAGCTTGTGTTATTCAAAGTATACAATAAAACAAAGATGGCCGACTCTATTATGAATGCACTGACAAACATTCGCGGAATGTCTCCAAGTGCATTGTTTTCAAACGACAAATTCTGTCGTTTGTTTTCTCTTAAAAGCCACAAAACTCGACCGAATACTGCCACCCTTGCTGTAGACACTCTGAAATGTTATTTACCCTACAGCCAACGGCGACAATGTGCCGCTATTTCAGCAGTGTACTTTTCGAAAGATTAGCCGATAATGATAAAGTGCATATTGTGCAAATGTCATGGCGTCCTGGGCCATTAGCCATTTTGAGATATGGTGGACACTATAGGAGTGCACTGTTTGGTTTGGGTGTATACAGACAAATTTACCTAAACCTAATAGTGTCATAGATATGTGTCCACCATACCTCAAAATGGCTTATTGCATTATGAGTCGATGAAAACCAGCAAGAAAGGTGGGGGTCGTTTCGGAGGGGGTCGAGACCCCCCTCCCACCTACCCACCTACCTTCACCCGACCGGTCGGGTGAAGGCCCCTCAAACAACACCCACAACAAAACTGAGTTCTTGGAGAGTGAATATTGGTCCTGTGCTCACAGTTGGCCAATAAAAATTACACCACCATCTTTTTTTTGTTTTATAGCAAACTTTGCTGGACAACTCTCCACACTACAATATGTATGTTTTCTTGCGGTAACGTATTTGATACTTTTGGGAATTAGTCAATGATTGGCCCCCCCACCCTCTTCAAACAGTTGTTTGTACCTCATTTGCCCATCCCCACCAAAAAACCAATGAATACATAAATACATAAATAATAAATATATATACAATTTTAACTAAAAAACCGACAGTGGTGACGCCGCTGGTTATGATATGATAATTATAAATAAGGAAGATAATAGAAAGATAACATTGTACATTACTCCCAAGTGACATAATTAGATGCAGGCAATATCAACTCGAATTGAATTAACAGACGAATGGATTTTTTAAACAGATTGTCCCTGTATGAGATATACTGTGGCTCAGGCCGTATCCGGATTGGCGGCTGCGGTTAATACGGCCGCGACTGTTGCTAAGGGTGTTGCTAAAGGCGTCATACCTCAACGCACGAAGACGCGGAAATCTAGCCGTAGCCGTAGCTGTAGCTACCTATTCGGACACGGCTGTTAAAGTGATATTTAAGCCAAACTTAAGGATATAGCGCCCTCATTATTTTAAAGTTGAAACGTTTTTATATAAGAATTAAGGAAATGTGTAAGATTGCTGGTACATCATTGTGTTTGTGTATAATGTACACGATCACGTTTTAAAAGTGTATGCTCTGATAAGAGATGGTCGATAGATGTGGATACTGAATAGTGCAGATAATAGCTAACATATAGCGAACAACCGTGCATGTTTAATTTATGTAAAGGTTAATGTGTTAAAGTATTTCCAGAGATCTATTATGCATTGTGATTCAGCTCTGTGATTCACCCCCTCTCTGATTACAGCATCAAAATATTGGAAATTGCGTCTACCCGGCAAAACAAGGCAAAGTGTTCTGTACAAACCAGTTCATCCCAAACCTAAATACAGCTCCCATCACCGTCAGGTTTTAATGTATTTGTCAAGCACCAATTTATTTGGATTGCTTGCTGATATATCGCGACATCGTATTGAAAGTACCGGTAAGCATTGACCACGGTGCTGTCCGCGCAAAGCGTCACGGGCCGTGCCGTCGCGTACACACCCTTGAAATTCGGTTAAGGAGTGCGCCATGAAAAATTCATGTGGGTTATCTTCGGGGAAAAGCAATACGATACCTTGAACAATCGATATAGATGCAAACGAAAGACGAATGACACGTCATTCAAATAGGTCGATGTGCTTGGGATACTCATTAGTGAAGTCTCATGTCCGGGGAAAGGAAGGGGTTAGAGAGTTGGAGAAGTATAGTGGGGTAGGGTGGTGGGGGAAGGGGGGGCTTTGAAAGTACTTTAGGTCGGTGTGATAAAGATGGTTAGTGACGTATCGTGTCCGGGAGGGTGAAGGGGGCAGGGGGATAAGTGGGAGGAGGTAAAGGGTTAGAGGAAGGGGGCCTTGGACGGTTTTCTAAACATATAGAAAACATGTCATTTTATACCTTTCCGCTACGTGCATATAGGATGTTTAGCTTGCTGTACACGACTTGCCTTTTCAATAAATTCACGGTTATTTATCTTTCATTAGTGCAATAAAAACGCATACTTTAAATATATAATTATGGTTGCACTCGACTTGCCCCAAATAATTTTGTATAGTGATTTAACAGTGATTTTTTTCACCACGTGCATAATTCAGACGTGGAGACCGATGAATTGGTATGCCTATGGTTAAGATCACAGGCATTCGTTTTAACGCATGGCAAGCGTGGTAGGCTTTTTGATAATTATTTTAAAGGGAAAGTACAACGTTATGTTTTGAAAGAGTAAATCAAATCCCATCATGAGGACTTCGGTAAACACAACCAATCTATGAAATGTCATCCGGCTTTGTCATTGATTTTGTGTACGTTTGGTGTTGGGCTTATTTCAACTTGCCAAAGCAACGGTGAATTATGGTGCCTTCATACACTCTACTATGACAGACTGAGTATTTCTCTCGAAGATTGATACTGGTATTAACTTCATAATCAGTTAACTTTTAGATTGAAATGTATCATTTTGTAATCGATTTAACCAAACCGTACTTCGTCTTTAATAGCAGCCCAAAAAAGCGCAAATTCAGGGGCCAATTTCATGGCTCTGCTTGCCATGGAATTCTTTGCTTACGGCGCAGAATGTGCTTTACAGGGCGCCGTAAGCGCAGAATTCCGCGGTAAGCCAAGCCATGAAACTGGACCCCATGTCCAGTACAGTCACGTGATGAAAAAATTATTGCCACGGTGTTATTAGTTAACTTTCCTTGTCTGGATTAGCACTTTGTTTATGACAGCTACTGTTAAAATTGACGTCAGTTTTGAACGGCGACGAAAACGCTGACATTGTCCACTGCAACTTGATATGGATCGAAATGTCCCGCCTATCGATCGCTCACCTCCTTCAGTTGTATGGGTTCTGGGCCGCCTGGAATCAGGCATCCTCGGATGACACGATAAAATGTCGCTCGTGGTGATGTTAACTGATTTTCACGGCGCGCCAAAACAAACGAAGAGCCGCCAATCATTGTAGATGCTGTCAACAAGACGGGCATCGGACACGTCTTGCGCCGGTAGACAGGTGTCTTCGTGAGTTCTCACGAGAATTTTGCACGAGAAGCTGTTGATAGAGACACCCATTTTTAACTTCCTCTATTTAAAAATTAAACAAAACGTTTGACACCATTAGCAAAAGAACGCCTTTAAAAAAAACCCTTAATGTTGCACCAAAGTTATACCCCAGTCTCACTGTGAGGTTGAACGGCTTTTATGTACTCTAAATGTTATAAGCGGACCTTAAACTATTGTAAGTTTTGCGTGGAATCTAAAGACAGACACTGTTTTAGTAGCATCGTGTAATAAATAGCTATTAATATCATATTTTTCCCATCTACAATATTACTCAAGAACTTCCTCGACGCCACAAACGGCCTATAATTTTCCTAACTCGTCGACGTTATCTCGACCTTTCGCCCCCCGTTAAGTGGCTGTCCTCAGATTGGCACTGATCCGACATTACTCCGGTCAGCCAACGAGCGTCGTACTACTCGGTCAGTAAAGTGCAATGAATGGTCGGACAGCCGTGAGCAGGTTAGAGAAACTCTTACCGATTTGTCGGAAGGCATTTTTTGAAATGTTGAGTGGCATGGCTTGAAATTAACACTGGACCACAGGCCCGAGAGTGATTTTAGCATCGGGCCAGTAAACTCATGAACAACAAGTCAGACGGTCTTGTATTTCTCAACTGAAAAATAATACCTCACTGTGTAATCTCTTTGACAATTTTTTTAGGTTAAGATGTTGACTTTAATATTGATAAATATCTTTCAATTCTTCTGAGCATCGAATGTATCGGAGCAAGCGCCATGAGCACTTTTGTGGATACCGGCGCTATACAAGGCGTCATTATTATTAATTACTGACCAATATGAAACAAATTTGATCAATCTTGTATTTAGGCTTGTTCAAATAAAACAAGTTTATGTGTTAAACTGTCTAAAATATTTCCCCATTTGATCTTGGTCTTGTGACAAAAATTCTGGTTCAAATGTTGAGCTCAAAGCCCTGTGGTCTTGTGGATTTTGCCTCTAAATTCGAGCCCTGGAGTGATGCTGTTGTCCAAACGAAAACCTCCCCCCCCGTGTTCATTTAAAAAATGAAAATCAGCTATAGTTCGATTTTTAATTCGTCACGATGACTCGAGGTGCCATTAGAAATGGAAAAAATGTGTTCAAATATTGTTTAGTCCCAGCCAAAGTACGCCTATCTGAGCTGCTGAGCCTTTTGGTCAATATTAACGCGTGACAAATATTTAGTATTCATTGTATCTAGGTCGTTTTCTGAAATAAGTGATCACATGGTCCTTGGCCAATCACTGGGGCAGCTGCATCACCACTTTACACGGCACTCTACTCTACTTTATGCTCCTCACTTAATTCATCTGGGATCGTACAATTTTCTGAGATATATTTAGCTTCAGAGGGTGTCTGAGGTTTTATTTTATGTTGTGGAACTTATAAGGGATGCAAAGGCGATGAGCCCTTATCTACATCCTGCAGGACTCGCACCATTTATTTTAAGGGGGGGGGGGTTGTCAAAAATTGCTATTGGTGTTAAAGTTATCCCGGTCATGTTTCAAATCAAAGGGCTATTAAAACAGAAACAGTTTTACTAGCATGTTTAATTTACCGTTGTAATGACGGCTATTTACTCCATGGATATTGACCGTTTAAGTGGAATACTAATGAGATCAAACTTGTCTCTAAGTTGTACCACTCGCGGGCATTGTCAAGTGCCGTTGCCATCTCAGTGCCATTAAACGTAAGAAGGGGCCAGACTGTTTTCCCTTCCAGCCTCGTTTTGGTTGCTCGGTGCCTCAAAGTCCTTGTTGTAAAATTAGAAGGTTTACAAGGTTTAGATTTCTAGTCGAATTCTCCACTGTTTTCTAGATGGCCCATAGTAATAAAAAAGCTCTCGGTATTTTGTTCATAAGACACATCATGGTTTGACAGCATTTCAAACCATCGATTGATGTGTCAATACAATAAAAATGACCGTCAACTGCCGTCGTTTAAAGTCTTTTGCTATATTCGCCACCAATGGTAAGGATCAGAGACAGTGTAAATTAATTATTTCTATAAACCATGAGAGACGATTCTACTTGCGAGCAAACTATCCATTTGTTTGTTCTACAAACATTACCAATAATCATTTCCTCGTGTAAAGTATTAAGTAAACACTCTTTAGTGCAAACCCATGGATGCTTCAGACGATGATAACTGTAAATATATTGCCCGAGGAATCGGGTTTATTAAAAGCAGCGGTGGATATATGCAAACTTTCAGCCACGACACTGTTTCCCTTCCTGGTTCGTCTCTTCGCCAGCGGTGGAGCGGTTTGCAGACACGGTACAGTTGTTTCCGAAGTGTTAAACCAACACAAAGAGAAGGCCTAGAAACGCACCGCATCTCTCTGAGCGGTTTTTAGTTTCAACACTGCGCACCATCTGAGACTCTATCTATCGCGCCCGACTGTCCCATTAATGGAAATTACCCCGCTAGAGAGATATCGAAGATGGCAATATTTAGACGGGATGAAATCTAGCATGTTTGGGGGAAAACTCGAGAAAAAAGCTCACTGCTCGTCGATGTAATGTCGCAGCATAGCAATAACATTGAGATGGACGAATTCACCGCAACAAATAATGTCCAGCCCTTCGTCAAACAAACAAGCTTGATAATCTATCCATTGACAAGGTCTTCTACCCCCATCTAACGATCCGGGTTGATACCTTTTACTTTGACACAACCAATCATAAATCAGCAAGATTTCAAACAAACTCACATAGAGCTGGAACATATTTCTTTCAAAATTTCCGGAGCAGTTCGCACATTTTAGAGTTCACTGTCCCTAAACACCGCGATCCGGTTCTTTCAGACCGAGGTCGACAGCTGCTCGTATTTCCATTTTTCACGGCAGGGCAGCCGCACGATACGACAGGTGTCAGAAATAGGAGAGAGAACCGATGCTTCGGAGAGTCCGACCGACAAAGAGAATGTAGAAAAGGATGGGTTGTATACAAGTAGGCGTTGTGGGTGTATAGGTATTGATTAGTGGGAGAAGTTTTCTTACACTTAAACAGTGTGTTTCCCTCTTTACTCATGTGGCAGCTTGAATCGGTGCAGTCAGTGTTTCAGTCTTCGGAAGACAATTCTTTCACAACTCTTTGCTAATGTCGCGTTGGTGAGGTAATTGGTGACGTCAGCAACTAAACCTTCCCACAACTTTTCATTGGTATCTCTTCTTTTTTGAAAAACATTGGCGTGACGTAAATTACTGTCTCCGTTGGCACTGTTATTAAAGAACACCAGGAATTGCATACAAATACTTACAGAAATTTGAAACATGTTTGGCGCCTCTAAGTCTAACTTTACCTGTACTTTTAGGGTCTACGACTATTTACTGTGCCTTTTTCTCTCACGTCCAGACGAGAAGTTTCAAACAGAAAACTTTAGATCGAGCACCGAAATAGCAAATGTATTTCTGAAGATATTTAACACGTATCAATTTGTAAAGGCCCCAAACTACACAGAGGAGCCCAGAAAAGACGAGAGATAAATGGGGGGAGGGCGTGGGTGAGAGGCTTAAGTGCAAACCACTGAGAGACACGAAGTACAGTTTACAAATGTACCATTAAAATTTATGTCATCGTTTTAAAAAGGCTATTTCTAATGCACCACTCACCGAAAAACGTCGTCTTCATAGAGGTTTATTAAAAATGCAAACAGCGTCATCGTTAAAATTTATGTCATCGTTTATGTCATCGTTTTAAAAAGGCTATTTTTTAATGCACCACTCACCGAAAACCGTTGTCTTTAAAGAGGTTTATTAAAAATGCAAACAGCGTCATCGTAACCGGGATTAAAACTTGTTTTTATGATGGCCATGAGCATCTATCTAAAATGTCACTCGTAATGTTTTGTCACAGTTAAATTTGTTTCCAATGGCAACGCGTTGTAGAAGATGACGACAGTGATGATGTTTCTGGTAAGCACCTAACCCAATTTCATAAAGCTGTTTAGCAGAAAATTCTGCAGAGCAAATTTCTTTGCTAAGCAAGAAATGAGTGGGGTACCAGTCACATCAATGGTAACTGTATTGTGTTTTCTGTGCTTTGCAAGTTTTTGTGCTTACATGCTTTATGAAATTGGGCCCGTGACGCAATATTTTTTTTCATACGAACTTTTTGTCCCCATACGGGAAATTAACATGGGCTGGAGGAGGAGGATTCAAAAGAGGGCGCTATCAAAAGAGGTTTGTACACAGTTCGCCGTATGGGGGGACAAAAAGTTCGTAGAAAAAAATCTCGCGCCCGGGACACTCCTTGTATGGTCCCGAATGAGGTAATTAGATTGCAATCGGTTCTCCTTCGAGGTCGTATCGAAAGAAGAAATATAGGACGAAGGACATTAATTATCGTGATGTAAACATTCACACCCCCAAGTCAGAATCGTATACATTCGCTTTAATTTGCCCCCTGTCGATATTTCACCGTTCAATTGAAAAGTAATTACCGTTATTAACTAAGAGATAGGATGACAAAATGGCGTCGTTGTGTGCATTTCATAATCGATGTACGTGTAGTTTATAAGGTAATGGGATTGATTGAGACACCCAAGCCTATATCAATAGAGTATAATAGGGTTGTTCGTCAATCTTTGCATTGCATTGAGTATTCCCTTACACAATACGTTGATCTGTATCTGAGAGGTGTTTACTCATCGGAAGTTGCTACGCATGATGGGATAACACCGAGAGGATGATACCCAGTCGCAAGACATTACTAGCAGAGTGGGGACAGCAGAACAAAGGAACACAAGAGGGACAATGCTGTCCTCACTTTGGAATCCTTTGCATGTTTATGTCCTCACATTTGTTTTCGTGTGCCTTGTCTATGGAGCGTGTTAAGTTAGAGGGACAAAGAAAAGTCCTCACATTGGTAGCAATAAATTGATGGATGTACAATGTGTGTGGGTGCTCTCACTTTCGGTACCTTATGGAGACCAAGGACAAAACAAAAAAGGGAAAATAAAAGAACTCCGTAGGGGAATTCTAAAGACCAGGGTGCTCCACAAGAAATTTTATGTATACAAAGTCTATGGGGAAACTGTTAAGTGCAGGGACAAAGGAAAGAACAAAAGAATGCTCCAAAAGGATGCATTTTTCAAGATATGTGTGTGTGTGGGTAGGTCTAAACATTCAAACCGTGGACATAGAACAAAAGAGGACAATAGGGTCTCCGGTTGGGTAAAGTTCCTCAGTTGGAAAGTGTGTACAAAACCAATGGGAGCTGTTGACAAAAAGTTAAAGAACAAACAAAAGAGGGAGAATAGGAGGTACCCGGTTGCAGGTGTTCACACACTTGCGTGGACTCCGTGGACTTTCGGAAGGGCATTTGTGGGTAGCTGACAACAATAGAACAAAGGACCCCACAAGGCCATCTCAATAGGAACAATGGACCCCACGAGGGAATTCTTTAGAAAAGGTAATAATAGAACAACAATAGCAGGACCCAACAAACCGGATCCGTATGGCTGTGTGTGTGTCTACCATCCTGACGGGCTCCGAGTGCGTATGTATCTTCCTGACGGACTGGGTAGGTATCCACATGTGTGAACTTGGGTAGTCACACACAAATTCTCAAAAATGCATCCCTGTGGAGCATTCTTTTTTTCTTTCCGTTTTCCCTGCACTTAATATTTTACCATAGACTTTGTACACAAATTTCCTTGTGAAGCACCCCAGTCTTTATCTCCTATGGAGACCTTTTATTTTACCTTTTTTTGTTTTGTCCTTGGTCGCCACCGAAAATGAGTACACACTGTCCTTCAGGCCTATGAACATGCACATCGTATTATACTTGGCATGTACTCATTCATGTACAGTTCATGTTATACCATGACACGAGTACATGCATTAACAGTGTACGGATCCATACGCTGGGAACACATTTTGCGGTGTCCACATTCTTAATGTTGACTGTTATTTTCGAAGTTATGATGTTGTTAATTAACAATCAGTTTCACTTGAAAGCAAAACCTTTGGACGCGTGCGTTAAATGTCAAAGGTCACAACCAGGGCTCTCGAAAGAGCCTTTTCCAGCCTTGATCTCAACATGGTCTCAAGCACATGCCTGTCCGAACTGCCAAACTATCAGAAACCGTTCCCCGCATGATTGGCCGTAGGGGGCCTTAACCAAATAATAAAGAAAAGAAAGGACTGGACAAATCGATGAACGGGAGGCTTAATCATCGATGGGTTCCCCCTGGCTAGTTCAGGTCAAGAAGACTGAAGAGGCTATACGAAGGTTGAAGCCAAGGAATATTTTTTCTCTGGTTGACTATAATATTGACGCCAATGCCAATTGCGTGGAGCTCATTAATATACGCCAGGCTAGAAGTGTAAGTCTGGTGTTAAGAGAGAAAAAAAATACTGTCTGCCTCCAACGTATTTGGAGGTGTGTTGAGGCTGGCAAGAGCCTACCAGCCACACTCAAGGACATCTTGTATTTATGGATTTTCTTGGAATGGGTTCACTTGGAGCGTGCTGAGATCGAAGACGACGGCAGGGACCTTCGAAATGAAAATGTTGAATGTCTGTTGAATATAAGACGGCTTAATGGGAGTCTTCAAATGTTTGGTATTCCTTCTCAAGGAGTCTTACAGCAAGCCATTTTGAGAAAAAAAACCCAACATGGCTACAAAAAATAAATTAGGAACAACAGTGAAACTATAATACCGTTTTTATGTTCACTTTCCCCATGCATGCAATGTTGAATTCTCTGTCACATCTTCTATGTTCCTTTAAAGAAAAGGGAAAACGAAAAAACGCTTTTCTATTGGAAAACGTGCTAAGCTTCCCTTTACTGTTTGAACTGTCTGGTAATCCCACACGTAGTTGAAGGTAACATCAGACCCTTGTCAATATAGTTTTCAAAAGCATATCTGGCTCTAACAAAACAGTAATATTGACTTGATGTCCCGCAGGGTTCATTGCTTGGCCCAATTGGCTGGCGCGTTCGTTCAGTGCCTTTTACAATCACTCAACACGATATGCTGGTTCTCGCAACGGGTTTAGCGAATCAAATTGTCTGGGATGTATGGCTGATTGCAATCGAAAATAACCCTTATAATATATTCCCTGGACATGAAATTGTTTTCACCGTGCGAGGAAGAAGGTCGTAAGGCTGTACGACCTTTTTCCAGGCACAAAAAGAACAACTGTTCCCCCAGCAGAAGGTCACAAGCAAAAAATTGCTCCTTTGGAAAACAATAGGGCGTGGCAATGGGAGACTTTGGAACGCTAGGTGGCAGCAGACTTACCAGGTAAATTTCTATTGTGTACGTAGTTCTGAGCATGCGCACATTACTGAGAACAATCGATTTACCTGGTAAGTCTGCTGCCACCTAGCGTCTCAAAAGTCCCCCATTGTTTGTAGTTGCTAATAAGTTGAATCAGCATTCCATGCTGTATTCAACTTATTCCCGCAATAACTTATAAATGGTAGAGAAAAGACAAAACTTTCACTCTAAGTTTTCTTGAAACACAATTTTGGGCAGTAATAATTGATGGCTTATAGACCCTTTTCTGTTCACACGTTCGTTGTCCTTCCCCGGGCACACGACTGTATACGACATCGATCGTCAAATAAGAAATGCATTTGTCTTTGCCCTTAGAGACTTGATGTCCAGTTTATGAATATGAAAAGAGACCTTTTTACGTTTTCGTGATGAAAAAGATACCCTTTTACTTGTTCGTAATGAAAAAAAAGACCTGTTCACTTTTTCGTGATGAAATAGAAACACCGGTCCGCGTTTCCGCAAACATTGAACATTATTAGTCGGCTACGATTATGATTTTCACATCCTAAATTTATTGTTTATTCACATCGTAATTTATACAATCTTGTTCCTGCCTGCCAGTCAGGAAGGAACCGTCCAAGGTAAAATTCAGTTTTGTAAACCACTTATTTTCCAATAGATAGAGTCCTTATGATGGTGCAAACACTATTACAAGTCTCTAACCTTATAAGTTTCACGTTATGGTCTACGTTATGGTCTGTGCGTTTTTAGTTAATTCCTGAATTTTGATGAAATTCAATCAAAACGGCATTGATTTTGTCCTTTTGACTGGCGCAACAAAATTTCATCTTTTGAGTGTAGAGACCCAATTTGTTTTGAAGTTCGATCAAGTCGCGCTTCAAATTTCGCTTTATGAAAGAGTAGGCCTATCACCATTTTAACGTGAGGTTAGAGACTGGTAAGTTTTTCCCTAGTTCCATAAGGACTTCTACTGGAAAATGAGTGCATCACAAAACTCAATTTGACCTTGGAGCCCCTCTTTAAGTGTTGGTTCTAATTTCATCGATATTCAATATCAATAGTTGGTATCAAGCGCACCATGATATCTATAGCGGAATACCCCCTTGTGAATTGGATATGCGACGAGCCGGCGCCCCCTCCTCCTCAGAAACCGCACCTGCTTCGACCACTTCTTGGTATTATCCGAAAACACTCTCCTCACGGAAATGAGACTTGTGAATTCCCGTTGAGATTATACCGTTATTAAAGTAATTTATATGCATTTGGATGGAATGTGTGACAGCACAGTGAGCCTATAACAAAACCACTCGTTAGCATGAACGTGTTGTGTGCAACAATGTGCAGACCTTGCCGAGCCCCACCCCGCCAGACCCCTCCCACACGCATCACGGGAATGACAGCGGCAAAGCTTTTTATTGTTTTCTATACATCAAAAAAGTATATATAGCATAATTTAAAGTTTACTTGTTAAGTTTTCGATTCCCCTTAACTTTTTTTACGGGTAAAAACACGTGATATGTTGCGGTTTTTGACTACCCAACCCTTTTTACGATTCAAGTCAGTAACTAAACACAATATTCTAAATTTAAAGAGCTGGACGGAACAGCGACCTATTCAAATTAATTTAATTGACCATTATAAAATGCAAAGAAAGTTGAAAGTGACAATAATTTATTCATTTATTGATACAACGGGATGCCGCAAAACGCTTTCACGTACTCTGTAACACAAACAACTAAAATACAATAAAAACCAAAATTAGAAACTGTCCTAAAAAAATCCTATAACAGATTGTCGGCGAGCCTAAACTGTGGTTTATTACTTGAGCATAAAATGATGATGGTATATAGGCCTAACGATACTTTATTGCTTCCCGTGGTAGCGACGGGCAATGCGACGCCTGCCAGAATGGAACAAAAAATTATCATCAAATTGATAGATAAATAGATTAAATTGACGTGGTGCCAAATACAACTATACTCATTCCTTGTAGCAAATGATATTTCCGTTTTAAGTAATTGAGATTGAATGACTCAGAATACTAATGTTGTCTGTCTTCAAAATGCCTGGACGAAAATACATCGTCTCTCAATGACTTAGGCTACTTGTCGTTTGAACACACCTAAAGTAGTATTTTTGTATCATGGATTAGTCTTAATTAGTCTTTCAAAGGCACTGTACACGTTTGGTAATTACTCAAAATATATATTAGCATAAAAACTGACTTGGTAACAAGCAACCGAGAGCTGTTGATAATATAAAACATTGTGAGAAACGACTCCCTCTGAAGTAAGGTAGTTTTTGAGAAAGAGGTAATTTCTCACTAAAATAATAAAAACTTCTTGCAAAAAGTTTTTATTCCCAATCTGAAAGCACACAAATTTGTACAACAAGGGTGTTTTTTCTTTCATCATTTTCTTGCAACTTCGATGACCAATTGAGCCCAAATTTTCACAGGCTTGTTATTTTATGCATATGTTGGGATACACCAAGTGAGAACACTGGTCTGTGACAATTACCAAACGTGTACGATGCCTTTGTGGACATAGTGCAATGTTTGGTTTGGGTGTGTATACAGACAAATTTACCCAAATCTAATGGGTGTCCACCATTATTTCAAAATGGCTTATGGATTTTCCGTTAGCCATTTTTGCAACATTTCTTGAGTTGTGTTTGCTCAGAAAATAACTATATACACAGAGAATTATTGATCAATGCTTTCCTCTTCTTCAAGAGAAAGTCTTCGAAAATTTAAACATGGTCGAAAGCAACCACTTCCTTGTAAAAATTCAAATCAACGCTACGGGCAATTTGAGAACACGCGCGGGCGGTCTTATATTTTGTTTACAACAACACATCGGTGTTCTGTCAAATAATTACATCTATTACATAAAACCTGAAGGTTGATGCATCGATGTCTTTTAACTGAAATGACAGTTTGCATGATTGGTATGATACGTCGCACGCTGTGGTTGGTCAATTGCATTTCAGTTAACGTCTACCGCCTAGCTGTCCACGTTTCTACCTACAGTAGAGACACAATAATCGGATATCCTGAAAATAATACACGGCCTCCTAATTTTTTAACAAAACTTGGAGTCTTGTGTTGTTCGGGCTTAATTATAGGTGTTAAAATTGACGAGTGAAATAGTGGAATACAAGGCACGTTGAGTTTTCCTTTTACGTGGTATTCTTTGGTATCATCATCAACCTTATTTTCAAGGTGATCAGAGCTTTTCGTATAGACCTATGAAGGTTTCTTCTGTTGTTACTATAATTTGTATTACAGTTGCCAAGTTCTTCGTCATGTTCCCAATGGGCAAAGAAGACTATGAATAACGATTCTTATCACACCTATATTGGGCTCTGACTAAATGTCACCTTTCCAGCCTCGTTTTGGGATACATTGATTTGAATGAGAGTAAAACAAAATGGCTGCACCACGATAAAGGCCTGCTATATCAGATACTTAACTACTATATGTCTGGCTTCTATTGTTCATCCCCAAAGCTTGCATAATAATTGGACTTATGAGTTTCTCTTGACTAGTATGGTTCACTTGAGTTATCTTCAAATTGGTCTCGCATCGTCGGCGGTGTACCTGCACTTGAGCAGAGCCAAGATCAGCTGCAGTCGCCCTTGAGGCCCGCATCACCCCCAAGGTGTCGGTAAATGCATAATGCGCACTTGTCATCGCATTGGCATAACATCACCAAGAAGAACAGGCTGCGCTCTAGGGGTATAACTTATAGTGAATATTTACAGGGAAATAAAGAAAGGTGTCTCATGAGGCTACCAGTTTACCCAACGTGCCTAATTAGACGTTGCCTTTGGATCACAACTAGATTGAGAGATACCGTAATTTACTACTTTTGGCAGTGTATGATAATCTAGAATAATATTACACTCAGCAAACTGAAGGTGACGCCACCCTTCATTAAGGAAAAGGTATTTCATCTGATGGTTAGTTCCGGGGATACGTGTGTGAATGAGGGGAGGTTACAGTGCATAATAGGGGCAGGTGTGTATGCTTGATTAGAAAACAGGTGTTCGAGATAATAAACCTTTTCTTAGTTGTTGTATGTTTCCTTTCGTTGAATCAAACAAAATAGGTTCATAATGCAGGGTCACACTCATAATATAGCAGAAAAAACACAAACAAACCCAAACAAAAGATCGACACATTCATTTCGCAACAGAATATAATTGTCGTCTAGTCTCCCCCCCCCCCACAGATTCCGTATAGTACACAGTGGTCCAATTAATTTGTATTTCTGGATCTGGCTGGATATCAGCAGACGCATCGCCAAACAATTTTGATGAGGGTTTTTTTTTGCTTCAAAATAAAACGAAACTGCATACTGTGTCTTGACTTGAAATTACAATACCCAATGATGATAAAACACTGATTGTGTTTTTGGTGTTATCCACAGACGCGTGCCCACAAAAGGATTGGGCAGAACGTGAACTTTGATATCAAGATGAAAGGCTAACAAATTGAATGAATGAAGGCAGTCTGGAACTTGGAAGGGGGAAAAGGGTAACAATGGAAAAGAACAGCACAGAAGACGAGAATGGCAAGATTGAAGACACTCGAGTACTAAATCCAGTGGGAGACAAACACAGCTTGATTGGGATGAAAACCTAAAAATATTCCCAAAGCGATGTACACTTTAAATGGCAAATCTTATATTGATTTGTTAATTGTTAATATTTTTAACAAGTCTTAAATTTGAAGGAGTGCTTTCTGATCTGATTTCTACCTCAGTGAATAGCTCATGATCTGGTTTCTCAAACGGTCCCCATTTCTAGCAATGGAATTGAATTTCACAAATCGAAAGAGGGAATCGACATCATTAACAGGTGTCAATTTGCAATCGATTTTTTGAATATGACACCAGCACCTGTCTCGTCTGATAACACATACAGGCCATATATGCAATTATCATTTTTTTGATATCATGCATCTAGGGACGAATGCCATCCTACTGATAAAACACTCAGACTGTCTCTCCCAAGATGTAGGCATTGCTCATCTGGAGTTGTTGCGTAAAAGATTTTAGATTTGTTCAGTGGCGTAACCAGAGGGCGTTTGGTACTCGATATGTGGCATGGTGTACCCCCCTCCTATGGTGTCTTCATTGTGTTCTGGGAATCTCAGAAATTCTTTTAGGGGGGGTGGGGTGGTAATTTTCTGTTCAAGAGGAAAAGAGTGTGTTTAAAGTACGTAAATATTTGGGGGAGCACCCTCTGCCACATATTGGGCATGGAATATCCAGAAACGGCAGGGCAGGGGGGCAGGTGCCCCCGCTCGGATCCCTTGCCCACTCCAAATGAGACAGACAAAAATGAACAAATAAATGGTTCGATACATTAGACAGCCCCTCCCCAAGTTATGTATTTCTCCTGCTTGCCCCCCCCTCTCCAAAATGAAAAGATCTGGTTACGCTACTGGATATTCCTAATTCTCTTAAAGCTAGGGAAGTATAAATTTCAAGGAGTGGAGATGTGTGTCTCATTTTTCGAGATTTTGTTTCTTGGTTTGACTTAATTCCCTTAAAATTCTCTTACATGCCTAACATACGTTTTGCCTCCACTGCCTAATTTCATAGAGCTGCTTTGGCACAAAAACTAGCTAAGCACAACCAAATTATGCTTTCTAGAAATAGGTTACCAGCTCAAATAACATTTTACTTGTAGCAACTGTGACTGGTATCCTGCTAATTGTTGCTTAGCAGAAATGTTTAAAGGTATTGTACACTTTTGGAAACAGCTCAAAATCAGTGTCCACATTTTATGTGATTCAACATAATGCATGAACAAACAAACCTGTGAAAGTTTGAGCTCAATTGGTCATCGAGATCACGAGAAAATAGTGAAAAGAAACCTTATGTGTTTTCTGTTTTTTCAAAATATCGCGCGTGATAAAAACTTATGTTTTACTCATTTCTCAGAAACGATAGCATTTTAGGCAGAATATTTTAAGGAACCCTTTCAACCATTACTTACTTTAAATCATGTAAATTGTGTGTAAATCTGTGAACATTTGTGTTTTTCGATCTTACCAATAGTGTACAGGGCCTTTAAAGGCAGTGGACACTATTGGTAATTACTCAAAATAATTATTAGCACAAAACCTTACTTGGTATCAAGTAATGGGGAGAGGTTGGTAGTATAAAACATTGTGAGAAACGGCTCCCTCTGAAGTGGAGTAGTTTTTGAGAAAGAAGTAATTTTCCACGAATTTGATTTCGAGAGGTCTCGAAATCAAGCATCTGAAAGCACACAACTTCGTGTGACAAGAGTGTTTTTTCTTTCATAGTTATCTTGCAACTCCGACGACCGATCGAGCTCAAATTTTCACAGGTTTGTTATTTTATGCATATGTTGAGATACACCAAGTGAGAAGACTGGTCTTTGACAATTACCAATAGTGTACACTGTCTTTAAAGCAATATTTTCTGCTTAGGAAGCTCTGTGAAATTTGGCCCACTGGTCGTCGAAAATAGGAAATTTGGAAGTCTGACTTCAGTCAATATAAAAATGTGGCTCTTTCTTTACAAAATAGTTTCGCACATTTTTTTAAATTGAGCTAATGTTATTTTAGTTATGTTACGGAACTTAGGGCAAATCTGTCATTGTTGTTCATTTTGTATTGAGGAAAAAATTGCAATAATACATGCAGGTTTACAATTGCTTTCCATTTCATCTTAAATTTTGACCAAAAAAATGTGTATAGACCCATTGTTTAATATAGAGCATGGAGCATGTGAATGACGTCAGAGCTTCTGTTCGCTTCCTTTCTCATGTAAATGTGCATACTTTATTACATCTCAACGGATCTAATTACTGTATTGTCAATTCATTGTACGGAACTTGCAACCAGAAAACATGGTTAGAATGAACGCAGTGTTATTTGCCTAAATTGGTGATGCGACCTTCGACATCAAAATCAATCTAGCAATTCATGCATCAGGGACGTTGTTTGAAACAAATAGGAAATGCAAATGTTAGTTTTTACTGTATTCAATCGAATGCTTGTATTACTTTTTACCATGACGAACAAAACAGAAAGGTCTGGAAGAATAATTGCGAAGACACGAACTAAATAAATCCAAGCTGACACACGCTCTGAGCCCTAAGGTAAATTTATGAGACCTATACTTAGTATTTCCTCTTAGCGATTTCCGTGAAAAAATTGGCTCCGGTTTCAAATTTACATGATCAATTTCTCCGTGTCGTCTATGCACCTCAACTTATCCAGGTAAATCAAGCTCAAAACACGTGACTTCTGGGATAACCACTTCTAACTGTCACAACACACAAATCTGATAATCGAGCCCACGTTTTGGTGTTTTACAAACTACTAAAAAGCTCAAAAACCTCTCCATCGCTGAGAACCCCTGAAAAACACCCCTGGCATATAACCCATAACTGACTTCCTCGTTATGGGCCACAAATTTTGTCCACGAGTTGTATCATGATTGCAGTGCAGGGATGAAACAAACGCCTGAGTCAAATTTTAGAGACCTGTCAAGCTGTAAAGCTTAACTTTATTTGATGAGCTAAACACAGCCTGAACCATTCACAGGCTAAATTATGGTTTGCACGCTTCTGACGAGTAATGGGTTCAATTTTTTGTGTTCCCCCTAGTAGTGCATGCGTTGCAGACATGGTATAGTGTTGTTAATCGGGTTTGGGTATGGGTGGGATTAGAGCGACGTTGATTCTTATACATCTAAATTTGGTCAAAAGTTGAACACAATGAACAAAATGAGGTTTTAATGTGACAAATGCTGTCCTAGAGGACATTGTGTTCAAATCCAGTCGAGCTGCCCTTGTCGCAAAGGCAGATTAAACGAACTGCCATCCTTGCCTAATGCTTGCCACATATTCAACTCTAAATTAATCCCCTGCTTTTTGTCACTCTTCTCTTTTTCCTGGTTTGCTGAAGTCCACTCTCGATTTATGTAGGCATCCTTTGTCCTGGTGTTTTTTTTACCGCGTTTTTCTTTCGATGGTTTTTATTTGTTGGCTGTCACCCCTGTAATTTTCAATGGTTGTATTATACCATGTCACTGTGTAATTTGTCCCGTTTTCTTTTTATATTACCGGTTTCGGTATATATATTTATATATTTTTGCTTCTTTCTTTTTTTCTAAATATCTCTTTGTGTTTTCATTGTTTGATGCACACTGCAAAACAATGTTCATGTTATTAATAAATTGAATTGAATGAATTGAATTGATTGAAGACAAAATGTTGTATTGAAAGCGTTATCACCTTTTGAATTCACCTGCTTTGTTTTAGGACTGTCATGTTTATTTATCACCCGACAGTTTTGAATAAATTCACTGTATCAATGTGTAGGCCTTACGGCTCTAGAGGAAAAACACCGGGTTCAGAATTCTGTCTCTTATTAAAGACGAAGTAGCAAAGAGAATTCAGAGGTTTTGGTTCTCTCAGAAATTTCAAATGATTTTGCACCGAATTTTGTTGCCACCCATCCATATTTTCTTCTGACGGAAAACAGAAATCCATTTCGAGAGATTTTTGAATTACTCATTAAGAACAATGAGAACAATGTAGTAAGTTGTTTTTGTGTATAAATGTAAACGTTTTTTTTTTTACAAATAATGTAACTTGGAGTTATGCGTCCGTAAAAAGTTAGCCAGGAAGTTTGTGTAGGATAAACGTTGCCATTGATTAAACAATAACACAATAACCATTCTGAGTAGGCCTTCAATTTGAAAAAGAATCTTGCTAATAGTAATAATAAATCATTCTTGTAAAGTGCATTCCGTCCGTGGCAAGACCCGAAATGCGCCGTGCAGGCGCGCATGACACTTACTTATTAATGAACATGATACCAACAAGAAAAGATTATAAACCAGTTCATTCAGATAGAAAATTTAACGACTCCATTCATCACAAGTCGATAATGGTCTATCTGAAGCATGACGATCAAATAAGTTTTAACTCTTTAAACACGTGTATAAGTGTGTGATTAGAGAGAGATATTGAGAAACTTACCTCTGGTTTAATGATTTATCAGATAGATAAATCGAAGTTCCACGAGAGTAGGTCTCTCCGTCTGTCGTTTGCTTTACAACAAGTAGTCCAATGTTTCAGTCTGGGGTGAATAATGGCGGGAAAAGAAACGCAGCAAAAATGATGTACAATTCCTATCGTCTGCTCCGAGTTGATGCTGAGATGGAACTGTCGCGATTCTCGAAACTCACTTCTCTATAACCGCAGCTGTTGTGAAATATTAATCTATGAGCATGCGCTCTCCCTTGTACCAAGACTGCGCGTGAGCAGAATGTCTCGAGGGGTTTACGTAGGTGGAAACTACTGTCTGATTGGTTGATAAAGTTCTGTTTAAGTCTTGTCACTCGACTTGATGCGGAGTCGCCTGATTTGGTGAACTTGGTTGAATGGAAGATGGATTGAGAGGGGTACGGTGGGTTAACTGACTGCGAATGATTGGGTCTATCAATACGGTGTCCTATAATCGCCATGAGAAATATACCCTCCCTATACAAATCACGTGTTTGTATTCGATAGGGAATATGACTTCAGCATCCCTCAATATAATATACACTGTGCAGCTAAATATAGATCATGATGTGACAAATCACTGAGAGATGAATTGTCCCATCTCATTACTACCAGGTATAGAGGGATGGTGGTACGTGCAGGTGTTGCGCAGTGCCCATGGCTTTATGCTGCGCAGATTTGAGTCACGTTTACGCGGGAGACACTTAAGCTGTTAATGGCACGCTGATTTTTTATCGTTCTTGGCTTCACACCTGCAAGAAGAAAGATGCTTCCCACAAAACGTCAACGTGTACATGACTAGAATTAGCCGATTTAGGTTGACTTAGTGTCGCTTTTCGTCTGACGGTTTGGCTTTGTAATGGCTATTATAAATTATGATACGTACGCTGAGAAATAGCCGCTTGGTATTATTTGTGTCATGCATTACACGGAGAGCTACAGTGCCGTAAAATGGGGGTAACTTTGACAGGTTTTTGTATGAGTGGTGTAGTAATACTTTTCCATGGTTGTAGCTGGATGCTTATTTTAACTTCTATGTGACATTAGGGGCATCCTCTACCCTAGTGATCATGAACAATTAGAACTATTTTTTTCCATTAAACCCCCTGGGGGTCAATTAATGTGCTGCCAAAGTTACCCTGGGTTTGGGGCAACTTTAGCAGCTTATATGTTTTTTGTTAAATAGAGAAAAAAGAAAAAAGAAAAAGCTTGATATAGACGTAAACGGTGTGTTTTCTTTACATTTGATGTCACGCACAGTGATTAAAAAACCCCAGCCTCGTTCAAAATGTTTTGTTAATAAATTATACATATTATTAAACAAAATTTTAAAATATATATATAAAAAACATATAATGAGTAGGGTAGATGGCCTTAGCTTTCGATCCAGACCGGACCTTCTTCAGAGGCATAAAACAAGTACAAACAAATACATATCCATTTATAGAAAAAGAGAGGGGAAAGGGATTAAGGGAAGGATCCAGAAAGAAGCGGGAAAATTATAGCCAATCAAAGTTTCTATTTCAGAAACAATTGGTGGCTATGAACCAATAGGAGTAAAGTGGTGAGGACAAAGGATGTATAGTATGAAAGGATGGATTACTGGACCATAAAAGTGGTAAATGCATTGTTCGATAACAATGCAGGGAAACATCAAAGGGTAGGATTGGAGAGCAAGTTGCATCATGATGCAACTAACAAAGGTCAATTAAAGAATAGCAAGATCAAAGGTAGGATGATATTAAAAATAGGTGTGAGAGACCTGTGGAAAAAAAGGTTACTACATGAGATACTTATAGTAAGAAATTTATAAAAAACAACTTATTGACAGAAAAAAATGTGTTTATTTACACTTTATTTACAGAATATATACAACACATGAATTATCAGGCAGGAGTGAAATGGAGGGTAATGGGAAGTTATTTAACACCAGTGTTTATGTTTAGTCCAAAGGGTTGGACTGTCTTGAGTTGGTGAATCCAGTGTGATTCTCTATGCTTGCGGTGTGTGTCATCACCATTGCAAGCTTCAATCACCAGAAGTTCAACATCCTTGACACTATGATTGGGGCTGTTGAAGTGGATAGAGACTGGGTACGGTTTCTTGGTCTTTATGGAAGAGACATGATTCGCAAAGCGAAGACTGAGTTTGGTCTTAGTCTCTCCCACATATTGTAGCCCACATCTCTTACATGATATGACATAGACTACATAAAAAACATATATATATATACATATTTCCTAATATATTATTATTTACTCTGAAAATTAACTACAAATATAAACTTTAAAGGTTACTTGTTTTCCTATTTTAATACCACAGAAGCTGCGCATCGCGATTTTACCCCCGGTTAAAAACATTAATGCAATCCTGCCAAAGTTACCCAAGGTTGCCAAAGATACCCTCATCTTACTGGGTCATACACTCTAAAAACCTCCGGGTCCCGTGGGGCCTGACCCATTTCCGGGTCAGTGTGACCCGGAATCATTGTCAACATGACCCAGAAAAGGGTCAACATGATGCACAATCCGAGTTAAAATTCCCCTTTTCACCACTTTCCCGGTCAGCCTGACCTCAAAATGGGTCAGACCGGAATCTAGGTCAATTCTGACCCAGATATGTTGGGAATGTTCACTGCAAAACCGGGGTTTTAAAATTGACACCATGGTTGATATAGATACCCCAAAAGAATCAAAATTTACAACATAGGGTGTTAAAATAACACTAATTTCTGCCAACACAATTACATTGGTGTAACACTATGTGGTGTTATTTTTGATTCTCTCTTGGGTATATATTTGTGACAACACTCATGGTTTCAGTTTTAACACCTCGGTTTTTGCAGTGTACTTACCTGATCCATTTTGAATCAGTATCACTTGCAAACCGTACAAAGGATGCAATGCCCGGTTGTTGAGTCACAGACCCCAATGAAGTCAGCCCATTTCAGAGTCAGTATGACTCATGAATAATCTTATGAAGAGGAGATTAATTAAACGCTGACATGAATCATTTTAGGAAATTTCTTTAAAGGGTCTGTATACGTTTGGTACTGAACATTATGGCAATAAAAACTTACTTGGTAAGAAGTATACAGCAGCTTTGGATAGTATAATGCATTTTGAGAAACTTTTCACTTCGACCTACTGCAAAAATATATCACCCTTTTCCCTCAAAAAATTGAATTTGAGAAGCGTTACTGCAGTAACGTTTCTCAGATTGTGTATTCCAATCGCAGATTATTCTTCCTGCGTGGACATAACCGCTGCAGATTTTCGGCAATATCTAAAAACCCGCTACCACCTTTTAAATTTTTCACAGGTTAGTTTTATGGTAAATATCTACAACTATGTTGGATTGAAACAGTGGGTTCCAACTAACAAACGTATACAATCCCTTTAAACAGACCGTTTATGTGGTATGGTCCGGTTTGCAGTCGAGACTGCCTCGTCCATAATATTATTCATGGTTCCTTCCATTGAGTCTAATGTAACCAAATCGAGGTTAGAAGGGGGAATGTTATGGTTCTTTTTATTGTATTTATTTATTAATTTCCTAGTATGCAAACAGAAGTGGATGGACTTTCTACGCAATGCTAGATAAGCAGTTCCATGACAACCTCCCCTGCAGATCTCACCCCCCCCCCCAAAAATAAAAATAAGTTAGAGTACTCAATGTTGAAATTCAGCCACTATTTCTAGAGCTGTACCCCCTCCCATTTATGTGAAAACCGGACATTTTTAAAACAGTGCTCCTAGAAAATTTGAGTCAAGGTCTCAAATGGAAGGGGAAACTGAACGTTTTCGCAATATAACCTACGACAAACACATAAATTGGGTTGCGATTCCGCAATTTGTGACACTGTTGAAATTGATTTATCCATTTGCATTCTAAAAGGTCTCCCTGCAGTTAGGGTAATTTTTACCTATTTGTAGAGGTGAAAAAAGAGGACCCGATTGAAAAATTGTAGGTGGCAAGGGAAAATTCAATTAGCAAAATATGATTTATTGAATTTTGTAATTCTTGCTGCAAAGTGTAGAATGAATGCCATGCCTATAGAACGGTGCAGTTACATTGTAGTCGAACGCACATTGGCGTGACTGAGATGAACAAAGAAAAATAGGAGAGCATTGTTTAATCTAATTGTTCATTAATCACTTTAGCTATAATCAGCTTATTTATCGTATTGCCTTTTCAGGTCTAGATTGTTACATTAATGATGGCAGGTATAATTATTTTAAAAACGAAATATCGTATTATTATGAGGAACCATCGAAGAGTAGGCTGACAAAAATGTAATCATTATAATAATATGAATGTGCGCCGGTAAAGAACGCATCGTCAACTAAACGCCTGCAGCACCTACGATGAGAAGATAAAGAGAAAACAAACACACAAACACCCCAACATACGGTGCTCCTTACCATTAGTTATCCAGACAACAAGATAATGTATCTCGCCAAGTCAATTTAGTTTTGGAAACAAGTCGACTTGTCACAAAAAATTCTCCCGCCAGGTTGACTTTATTTAGAGACAAGTCGACCTTTCGTTTATAAGTTCTCTCGCCAAGACGACTTGACTAAATAAGTCGACTTTCCATCTTAGTTTCAGTAATTCTTCTCGACAATGTACAATATTAGTTTATAACAAAACGACATTATTGTTCCAGTAAGTCGACAATGCTAAATTATCCTGGAGTCGACTTCTTAACGTAAGTCGACTTGGCAAGATTCTTGTTATTTGGATATTCAGTTATCTGAATAATTCCTTCATATAGCTCCATAATAACAGAAAAATAACGCTCTGCTATTTTTATCCACCTCTTTGTTTCTTTAAGTTCGGACAGACATTTCAAAAATCTCAGATAAATTTGTTGTTTAAAATAATGATGCTTTCCTAAAGTTAAGGACTCATCTGCCAAGCCTCATGAAATCACTGCTTGGAAGATTACGTCTAGATTAAAATAGGGTCGTTTTAAAGCAAGATGGAGATTCGGGAGTCTAAAGTGAAGATTTTGTTTCAAATGAAAATTGTCAGGCTGATGGGAGGGGGGGGGGTGGTTCACTGGGTTTCCATTCCTCTTGATCTACTAGAGATTGTTGTCAGCTTGACAAACTGTGCACATTCATATGTGCTTAACTAAGTGATCGAACAAAATGTAAATAGAAACATTGGCTAAGTCCGCGGTTTCAAGTGTCCGTCGAATCGCGTCTTGGGTTGTGCCTGTACGTGTTCAAGATTTCAATCACCCTAGGGCCACGTGAATAACATTTTACCTCGTCGTGTATTCTTGGAGGCTGTCAGAAGAGGTTGCTTCATCGAATTTAGGTCTTCAGTCCCGCTGTCATGGCATGTCATCCACAGTGGACGGTCACCAAGCCATGCTATTCACACGTCCCTTTCCGTGCCACTAGCCGCGGGCTTTAAAAACCTAAACGGAGTTTTGGCGCGAAATCTGATCGCGGGAGAAATTATCAAGTCGGACTACACACGTGTGAGCAATGGGAGGTCCAAGATCTGACGGGTATCCCAAGGTGACACCATCACCACGTTGAGAAATCCTCTCGGGTGAACCCCTTTTTGTGCAGATACAATTTCAGGTTTTCTTTTTGCCCTTTAAAGTATAAAGGCTTTGTCAGACGCTCACTGACTAACCTAAAATTCGGGGAAGAGTATAACTTGCGTGTGGTTTCACCTCATTTCTGTTTTGGTACATAAGTTAGCGCTAAAAATAAGTAGCATAATTATATACATAGGGCACAGCCTGTGAAAGTTTGTATAATATGTCTAGTCATAGACCTAATTTTATCGTCAAGTTTGCTTCAGTATGTATCCTATCAAGTTTAATCTCCAATTTTCTGTATCAGGTTCACATCATCAGTGACCGAGTTTGTTTAAGCCAAAATGGCGGTGCTAATGAATATCGAAATTGATGTAAACGTTGCCACGACAACGACTCTAGCGTAAAGGTCATTGACTGTTTCTACTTTTTTTCCCTGCATGACTCGAACAGTACCGAATGTACTGTGTTTCACACTTTGGTGAAATCCAAATGATATTCTCTGCCCTCTATGCGTTTATTACGTCAATTAATTAAACCACAGACCATACACAGCAAAATGATAGATATACACATGGTGTTACCGCAAACCGAATATACATTGATACATCACCGTGCAGCAATGCCTCAAAACCCACATAGACCCTACTTGTTGACACCACTGGTGCGAATTCTTGTTAAAATAAAGGTATGACTACCACTGGTGTCGGATAGTCCAGTCTTCTACCCCAAGCAGTATTGCATTAACGTATCGAAGAATGACATTGATACTACCAACGAGTTTAAAGGCCCTGTACACTATTGGTAAGATCGAAAACACAAATGTTCACAGATTCACACATAGCTTACATGATTTAAAGTAAGTAATGGTTAAAAGGGTTCCCTAAAATATTTCTGCCTAAAATGCTATCGTTTCTGAGAAATTAGTAAAACAATAGTTTTTATCACGCGCGATATTTGAAAAAAAAACAAAAAAACACATAAGGTCTCTTTTCACTATTTTCTCGTGATTTCGATGACCAATTGAGCTCAAACTTTCACAGGTTTGTTTGTTCATGTATACGTTAAATCACACAAAATGTAGGACACTGCTTTTGAGCTGTTACCAAAAGTGTACAATACCTTTAAGTGGCTATAATTATTGGCAAAGGAAGCGTTCAGATTAAAAAAGAAAGTTCAATTTGTTTTCCGTCCGTTGTAGTAATCATGCCGCTCACTTTAATGAAGTACCCGGCTCTCTGTACTGGACAGTATTTCACACATTGTTGATAAGTTGTGCTCATTCGCTCAGTTGATTAATGTCTTTAATTATTGTATGTAAAACAAAATAGGAAAATAGGAACCTTGACCCTGTTTTTCCTTTATTTTTTTTTATTTCTATTTTTCATACTCAGTCTTGAAGAGAGGACCAGTCAATTGTAATGTGTCTTCTTCAGATGTGATAAACCAATGATTGAGTGAAATGTTTACTTTTAATGGGGTTTGTGTCACGTAGTGGCGTCTACCCTGATGGGGTAATCTGTTATGAAAAGTGTTTGCTTTCATACTAAGCAGAAAGGTTTTAAGGTTGTGTCACACAGGGCAAATTTTGTCAGGCTACTTCAAGGCAACCACTTGCACTGTATGCACAAGGAACACTTCGGTAGCACAAGAGACATTCTTCTAGCTGTAACTCACTACCTCCATGAATATAATGAGAAAACTGAAATACGAAAAGAAAACAAAATTCTTCTTGGAGATTGCCTAGAGCTGGTTGCCCGTAAATTGCCTCGTGTGACATGGCCTTAAGAAGCGCATATATATAGCAGTCATTTAGTTATGTCAAGAAACTGCTAAGAATATAAAGCTAGCTGCTAAGTTGGCTGAACACAAAGGTTTTACTGCTAAAACAGACTATTTGCAATCTGATGGGCGGTACCAACGTCTGGGTCCCTGCCTTTTTTGTTTAAGCAAATAATGATTTAAGTGATATTCTCTATATAGGAATCAGGTCTGTGAATTATGCCAATATTAAAAAACCCTGTAATTGAAGCAAACCTGTCTATTCAAAAAGAGCTGATGCACTGCAAAAAGTGGGGTGTTAAGATTGACACCATGGGTGTTGTCACAAGAGAGAATCAAAATTAACATCATAGGGTGTTAAAGAAACATGTGCAAATGTTTTGGCAGAAATTACTGTTATTTTAACACATGCATTTGTTGTAAAATTTGATTATCTCTTCGGTATCTATAATATGTGACAACACCCTTGGTGTCAATTTTAACACCCCAGTTTTTGCAGTGTGTTTAAAAAGAATAGCACACGGGGCTAAAGTAATAATGTTCAGCAAGCCATTTCAATATTCGTAATATTCAATATAAGTTCAAATGAATCTTTTCCTGTTTAATTTCTTGAAATTGATGATATTGTCTGGTTGTTCAATCAGACTAAATCACAGCATAGTTATATATGTTATGTATACCCCAAACTCTATCCGCAGAAGTATGTTGGATTTACTATGACTCATTTGCCAATTGAATTTTTATGTAATTTCCGAGTATCTCTTTTTCTACTCTCGATTCATGACTAGCAATGAATGTGTAAGATCTAAAAATAAAAAAATATAAACAAATACCTTGTGGGGGGATGGGAAAAGTAACATGATCCTTATTAAAAATGTTTTAGAAAATGTCACAGAATCAATCCGAATAACATTTTTATTCGTACAATTTTGAGACAGATTTTCTTTTTCGGACTTGATTTTGTACGATTTTTACGAAAAGAAACCTTTCAGTCATCCTGGTTCAAACAAGGTGTGAACTTGTGATCTTTTCAGTAACTCATTGTTATATTAACATTACATTAGTGTAGTTTGCGTGCCTGCAGATGTATTCAAAATAAATCTGAATATTGCTTCCTTAAGAAGATATTACACGGGATAATAGTTGTCTTTTAGAAATGCAATCAATGGGTAATTTGATTTAAACATCGCTCGTCAAGATGGAACAATGCGCGGTATTTATATAGCCATATAATGTAGTTGTTCTTGTCATTTGTGACACCAGTGTTTAACCGTCAGAATGGCTGCTTCCATGGTCAGCATAAAGCAGAATGCACTCCCATCGACTTGTAAACCATTAAGTTTCGAAGATCACTTAACATAGCATCCCACCCTCCTCAATGGAGAAATTACATGCAGCTGTAACAAATGATAACAACTTTAGTGCAATGATCTCGTTATCAATGGACTATTGTGATGATGTGTTTTTGCGCTGTTGTTTATTCGGTTATAATAACGTTTATTTCTTATGGGGGGTCGAAACTCACTGAATAATGGAAACTCAAGATCCAACTGTGTCCAACAAAAAATGGCTATAGATGGGGGAACGTTATAGACACGCGCATGTGGCATTTCACTGGTAACCTTGAAGAGTAAAGCTCTACACCATTTTGTTCCATAATGCCACTTTTAGAATACTTTTTGTAGGGCTACAATTACTAGCCAATTATCCAACCTGGAAACAAAATTGTGGAAACCCCCCCACACAAAACAAATAAACAAACAAATAACCTTAACAGACACATTTTTTAGCTTTATATAGTTCATCGGACCAAAGCTCTGGTGTTGTCAGCAGCAGAGTGTGGGTTCGAATCCCAGCCATGACACTTTGTGCCCTTGAGCAAGGCACTTAACCATAATTGCTTCGTACACAGTTGGGATGGTGGTGCATTCTGCTCTACCAGCCAGGCTCCTAGTGGATGATACCCATGCCTACATCCTTATGGACTGTGAAGGGGGTAACCCTGTTTCAGCCCCCGGGAGTAACGTGCCCCTGGTGGAAGTTGATTTGGGTCGATAGCCCAAATCAGTTAAGTGTAGCCCTCACCTTGAAGTGGCCGTCCGTGACCCTGTGATGTGAAAAAAGGCGATAAACAAAAATCATAATGTGGTAGTGGGTCTAGCCTATAGTTAATTTTACTTTTTCAGTGCATTCTTATAGGAAAAGAAAAGAAAAACCTTACACTTCGTGAATATCTCTCAACAACTCTTCGTCTTGAAGTAATGAGTCTGTATTTGTTTCTATCTTGGCCTACATCAAATAATAAGTTTACATTTGTTCATCTCTGTGAATTGTTTTTCCTAGTCCTGCGAGACGGGAAGGAATTTTCCCAAGCCGCTCTCATGTCTGGATTATTTGTTATTAAATTTTTCAGTAGTTTTAAAAATGTATTTGCTTGAATGAATAAACAAAACTGCATTCTTTGGTTACAAATTTATAGCATAAGACAGAGAACTGCCGGAGATCAAACACAAAATTCTTCGGAATCAAATTCATAAAATTTTCCCTATTTTCATCTCTTCAGTGTTATTGATTTGAATGTATAATACTCCTCCATTTCTCGCTGTGTCTGTATTCGGGTGTCGTTTCCAAGTCCATTGAACCGTCAGTGCTAAACAATCGTTCTATAATTAAAAAAAAAGGATAGAGAGAGAAAGGGGAAAAAAAGACGAAGAAAAGAAGAAAAAAACACGTTTCCCTGTGATTGGATTTTGATCCATTTTAGAGTTTGATTGAATTTGAAACTTGAATGCAGATCTGTAATCACTTTGTCTGGACAAAGGATGTTTGTGCCATTATACAGTACTAAAATAGAATACATTGTAATTAGATATAATATTTAAATCATGTTTAAACTTCATCAGTGTGGACATTTTGCAAATAATCACCCTTATTTGTAGCTGTGGTGCTTTTTCGAGAAATTTATGACAAAGTTGCTGCAGCAATCGTGGCATTTGTCTGATTCCCTGTTTACCCAATTATGATGAAGGTGTTTGTGCTCAATACAAAAGAGGATCTGACTATTTTCACCCAATTCACTTAAGGTTTGTAGCGCTGGCTTTACAGTATTCGGAATGACGTCATGGTGATATCATGTCAGCTTGTAAATATATATAAATGTAAATATATTTCCGTGTTTATGTTTTTAACTTTAACAGTGTTTATATTATTAGTTAAAGGGTAAGTATACATTTGGTTTGTTGGACCGTGCGATTGTTTTAATCGTAGATATACAATAAAACTAACCTGTGAAAATTTTATTTCAAAAGGTGGTCGCGTTTTTGAGATATTGCCGAAAATCCGGAGCGGTTATGTCTTTCGTTTCTGAGAAACGTATCTGACAGTAACGTTTCTCAGATTCAAATTTTGGGGCACAAAACTTATATCTTTTTTCCATAACCACAATACTTCGAGTTGAAATGATTCTCAAATGCTTTATACTATCAAAAGCCAATCATTTTAAGAGTGATTACCAAACGTGTACCTTCACTTTAACTCTCTATACGTTATGATGAAGCTCTTATTCCCTCTATAGTGATTTCCTTTACCCTTTGTCGTGTTCTTTAATCGTTCTTGTTCTTGAGCGTGGAAGACACATTTTTACCTGTCTTCTGTTTTATTGTACACCAGTGTATCATAAACCACTCTGACTCTTTAATGCATGACTTCATCTGGGCCCAACTTCATGGCTCTGCTTACCACGGAGTTATGTGCTTACTGGGCCCAGATAAATATGCTTTACAGCACAGGCCGCCTTAAGCGCAGAATTCCGCAGTAAGCAGAGCCATGATATTGGACCCTGAAGCTTTAAAGGAAGTTGTGAAGTCATAATCTATCCTTGCCATGCATACACCCAGCTGGTAGCGATGATTCGAACATTCCACATTGAATTCTCCCATTGCATGCAACCAATACCAAAACGGGGGGGGGGGGAATAATAAACGAATGCTTAAAAATACACGCGCGCAAAGATTACAAACGCTCGGACCAATGTTATTTTTGCGCAAAATTTTGTTGTTGTACAGTGAAGCCCTTTGAATGCTTACTTTGTTTATGAGAACGGCATCTCTTCGGAATCCTTTACTAGTTATCCTTAGCTTATTCCCCTTTCTCCATGTCCCTAATCACATTTCTTAATCGTCAATTGCGCCGATAAGATCATGGGTACGCAGGTGTTCGTAGGATATTGACTGTTGGACCTGAGCATAAGTAGGAATCCAATAGGAAATCATTGCATTCAGTCCCAAGCTTCTGATGCGTTGATTACTTTATGACCTTTAAAGTGAAGGTATACGTTTGGTAATCACTCCTAAAATGGCAATTAAAAACTTACCTGGTCAGAAGTACAGCAGCTTTCGATAGTATAAAGCATTTTGAGAATCATTTCACTTCGAAGTATTATGGTATTATGGGAAAATATTTAAGTTTTTATCCCCAAAAATATGAATCTGAGAAACGTTGCTGTCAGATACGTTTCTCAGATTGTGTAGTCAAATTACAGATTATTCTTCCTGAGTGGACATAAACCGATCTGGTTTTTCGGTGATATCTCAAAAACGCGAGCACCTTTTGAAATTAAATGTTCACAGGTTAGTTTAATGTAGGCCTGTATCTACATTTATATTCAGGATTAAAACATTCCAACGGTTCTAAAAACCAAAGGTATACTTTCCCTTTAAGCGCTACATACGAATTGTGGACTTACAGGAACAAAGGAGTATATTTATGATTTCAGTGCTGTTAAAGAGAACATTTTAACGGTATACATGGTTTTCTTTGTCTTTTTAGTGGTCTTCATGGAGTGTATCCAATCCGCGATTGCAATTTATTGCGCAATACCCCATCCGCCCCCCTGGAATATTCTTTTATGTTGACTTACACACGTCCACACATACAGCTCTGTGTTAATACATACCCTTTGTGGACATTCCTTCGTTCTGTGCACCTAAGAAAAAATGTCTTATTTAACACTGGTGAAAACACTGTGTGGACGTTTGTAAGTCCACATAGTGTTTCAAAACCCCTCCCTTGTGTGGACCTGTTGTGATCTCAGGTCCACACTTCGTATATGTAATGCTTGCCCAAATGCATAGAACACAGAAATGTCCACAACACAACGTGCAACACAGAGCTGTGCGATTCGAAAGGTACTTGCATCATATATAAACAGCAGCTCTTCCCCATGCTCTAAACATAAAATTATTGTACAAAAACATACATTTGCGAGAGGAATTTTTAAAAATACAACTTCAATTTTTACCGGGTTTTAATCACTCTCCGACCTTATTTCTCTTATCGGAAGTCAATTTGATAAAGCTCTTGAAGATAGAAACAGTATAAAATAAATGAATTTATTCGGGCATAAATCTCCATGGTTTTTAAATGCTTAATCTTCAATAATGACGTCTTCCAAGGCCAATTGAAAAACTGAGATCTCGAGAGTCGGATCCACCTTGGAGTTTTTCTAAGGCGGTACTTCAATAGGGACGATTGTAATCAGTTTAAAACAAGCAGCATTAATCATACACAGTGATGTGAGCGGACTATAACACCCCCCCGTAAGTCAATTCCCAATTCCACTGTTTTCCTGCTGGAAGTCAAGAATTTCAGCAATAAGAGGGTTGAAGTTTTAAGTGCTAATTGAGATTCTTATCGAGACATTTCTTCATATTCCCCAAGAAGCTGAAGCGTGAAGCATCTGAAAATGATATCTTACTCATCTTTCATATTCATATTAGATGAGTTGAGATATTGCATCAATTCAAAGTTTCATAGTAACAAAAAAGTAAGAAAAAAGTATAGTCTGTCCGGAGCCAAAATGGCTCATCAGGCCGGTGTTTATATCCGGTTTCATTGGCATTAAACTGAGAATATTTCTTTTTCCCCCTGGACAGGACCGTAAAAACAACTGTATTTATATAGCACCTAACACCTTCAGAAGAAAGTCTCTAAGCACTCAGAAGAACAAAAAAACTTAATTACATAAAAATACGATGAATTGAACATAAATGTTTTGAGAAGAGTCTTGAAATGTGAGATGGTGGTAGCTTGTTTGATGTGTAGAGGGAGATTGTTACATAATAAAGGTCCAGCAAACTGAAAACTACCTTCACCATTTGTTGGCAATAGTTGGAATAACAAGGGCGTCTTTGTTTGCTGAACGGAGGTTTCTTGCAGGCATGTATGCAGTGAGCAGATCTTTCAAGTAAATTGGACCACTTAATTTTGTTGTGCTTATAGCTAGTTTTTCTGCTTAAGCAGCTCTATGAAATTGGGTCCAGCTCTCACCGGTATCCATTTGTACTCCTGGGTGGAGAGAAGCAATTATGATAAAGTGCCTAGCTCAGGGAGCAGACCCGGATTCGAACCCACATTCTTTAAATTACAGAACCTTGAGTCCATCGCCCTAGACCGCTTGTCGGCCACGAAACCCCGCAAAGTCCATTCAATAATGCAAATGCTTGTTTTGAATATTCTCGCGATAACAAAAAAGTAGAGTCAATAGAATTGGAAACTTTAACAAGTTTTATATAATTTTATTGAAGACAACTTTTGTCTTGTGATGCTGGAAATAAATGACGCAGTTAGTTTCAGTTGACCTAATACTTATAGTTGCTGGTTTTAAAACAAACATAGGGCTACTTACGTCAGTACTAATTTTTATTAACCGAACCGAAGCGAGACAATAAATAATTTGTAACAACCCATGCTTTAGAAAAATGTCAAGTCCATTAATTGTTATAATTAGTATAGACCAGACCATTCCTTCATGCAATCCAAAACTCAAAATATTTCACGAAAAGTGACAGATCCCCATTTCTTTGGAATATTGGTCTTTTTAAAGTCTGTTTTCGTTAGTCTTTTTTTTTCGTTGAGTAATAAAAAAAAAACCCATGCAGTCCATTGGTTGTTGTATATAGACTAGATGGTCTGGCAACCATGCCCGTTGTTCAAGAAAACCCCAAGCCTTCATGCGATCCCAAACTAAAATAATTTCACGTATAATATGTGTCAGATACTCAGATCCTCAAATGAACCAATTTTTATGGTAAATTAGAGCAATCATTGGAAATGTTTGCATTGAGTAATTTTTACGTCGACATCTAGAAAAAAGAAAAAACCCAAGTAATTGTTGTACAGCTTTAATGTTGGATTGTGATCATCAGGCAGTCTGCGGGCGGAACTCGCAAGCTGAGCGGGCGGCATCGATAGGTAGACGGGTGGCCTCAGCTCTTACATGCCCCGGATATTGCCAAGTGTTGAAGCGTTAATCACTATAACCATGAATTGGTAACTTATTGGGATTCGATGAATCCCTAGATAGAAACGAGAAGAGAGTGTTTAGATCGAGAGGAAATTGAAGAAGATCCATCAGATCGCGTCGTCCTTTTAGAAATGAGTTTAATATAGTTTTTATTAGTTATTATCAAGAAACTGCTTCTGCTTTGTCAAAAGTCCAATAAATATTTAATTAAATTGACTTGATTATTGGTTTATCAAGGAACATTATCGCCCTATATTCTGTGCCTAAATTCATGAAGCCTGTAAGCGCTTTCTGCTTCGAGAGTAACCGTAAGCAGAATAAGTATTTTACAACCACAGCTCACCGAAACCAATGCAAAAGGCACACTAACTTCCTGGTGACTATATTGATGTATGAGTGACGCAACACTTCAAATCATGAATCGAACTTTTTCGTTTATAAAATACACTTTTGGTTATAAGCACATTTTTTTCTGCTAAAGTTTGCTTTTAAATTTGCTTAAAGGTATAGACAGTTTTATGAAGGTGCCGTCTGCCAGAAAATGATTTTATATTTAACAGAGGTGTCCGCGCTATTACTGACGTTCATGATTTAACTCGTTTTAAGACGTGTAGTTTTAACTACAATGAAAGCTATATCTTGTGTATATTCGGTTTGCGGTAACACCATGCTTTGCTGTGTAGATTTTGTTCTTTGAGAACTTGTCTTGCTATTTATTCTACTGTCGCGGAGTAGATTTCGGAATTCGGGAAACTACCGTATTCTACTGCCGCAGAGTAGATTTCGGAATTCGGGAGACTAACAAGTTCTGAAAAGAACTGTCCTGCTTATTAACTACTACCTGGGCGGAAGGTAGGAAATCGGCCGGGACCACTATACTTTCGCTTAGTGGATCGAGGGGACTTCTCATTATTAACTTCACTGCCGCGGAGTGAGTTCTTAATTGTCTCAACGTTTCGACTAGCTTGCTCTAGTCATCGTCAGGAAAGCTATTTTGCATAAAAAACACCTGAAAACTGTATCCACGCTTCTATATAGTGATGTCATATAATATATGTTTTGCCCTTTGTAATTTATGCATCAGTCAAGTAAAATCGTATGGATAGAGTCTGGTAAAAATGTTAAACAATTTCTGGAATCGGCCGACCGTCATCTTAGCGTAATAGACCCCTTGAATGTGACGTCACAAGACCCAAACAGCGCCCTCAATGAGGCTAATGAAGACCTTCGATTGGCTGAGAGTTGTGGGTGCCGCCTGCACGCCTGCATGTTTCCATTGTTGGACCTCAGCGATGGCGGCCAATGCAAGGGGACCATTATTTTACGTTAAATAATTTACTAAGGTGTAAAGATGTTGAATATGAAAGCAAAGTGCAATGAGTTATTAATGAATAACTATAAATAAGTTAGAAACTATATTTTTGTTTGTGATAGGTTTTTGAGACGGGTAAAACCCTGGCTGGCGACCTTCATAAATTTAGAGACCCAAAACCCTCATTAAAATTGATCGATCGTTGATAACCAAGTTTCAGCTGATTAAACCAAGTATTCTGTGTGTAGTTTGATCCAAACATGCACAATTCATTAACAGAGCAGTACACTTCTTAACAAATCAAAACGCCATCATCGGCCATTCCTTATTTTAAAACCAGCGATGGAACTTTGTTATCTTACATGTCCATTCTGTCTCTTAACCCTGAGTCCATTGAGTGGTCAATTTGACACCCCCAACTCTAACACAATCCGATACAATGTTGTAACTCGAAAACAAAGAATTGAACTCTGATTATGGTGGTAGGCCGATGCCATGTCAACAGAGTCAAACAAAGCAAAACGAGATGTAAAACTTTAAACAATAGGGCCGCACACATTGCATCACCAGACAAGTTCAAAAACCCCAAAACAAATATACAACAGATGGACAAAGAAGTGGAAAGCATTCGTAAAAATGAAATTATAAGTTATCATGAATTTGTTCCGAGGCGTTTTCAATTCAAGAGTGCTTAAGGGTCTTATTATCTCAAAAATAATCATGAAAAATGATTATAAAATGCTCCAAACCTTTATTTTCCGGTAACTCCTTCCAACTTCCAATTGTTGCAGGGCGTTTATTATCAGAAGAAATCCACCAACAATGTTTGATGGTGGAGTTAAATTATCTTCAAGATTAATTTAGAATTCGCGGCAGTTCATTTCTCCCATAGGCGTTTACACTAATGAGTTGCAATCAAATACATGGATATTCCCATCGCTGCGAACTGCTCTATAAAAATCTCATTATGTATAATGCTAGATGTCTGAGCAGGGAAATTAGATACGGGTACTTGGCTGTGATTTCACCAAGGGGTGGTTCATCATGGTTGCATACTGCTCCTGGTTATGTTATTCCTCCGGAGATCGCTTCGCCATTACGCATTTTATTAAACATGATTCAACTTGAGTTTCATGACAAGCTTCCTGTACTCATTTCGTAACTATAATTTAGGGCAGTATCATGCTTAAAGGCACTGAACACGTTTGGTAATTGTCAAAGCAGTGTTCTCACCTGGTGTATCCCAACATGTGCATAAAATAACATGCCTGTGAAAATTTGGGCTCAATTGGTCGTCGAAGTTGCAAGAAAAGGATGAAAGAAAAAACACCCTTGTTGTACAATTTGTGTGTGCTTTCAGATAGAAATAAAAGGCTTCTTGCAAGAAGTCTTTTATTATTTTAGTGAGAAATTACCTCTCTCTCAAAAAACTACGTTACTTCAGAGGGAGTTGTTTCTCACAATGTTTTATACTATCAACAGCTCTCTGTTGCTCGTTACCAAGTAAGTTTTTATGCTAATATATATTTTGAGTATACCAAACGTGTTCAGTGCCTTTAACCATAGAGGCATTAACATAAACTTTCATTAGTGACTAATATAAACTTACCGTGCCTCTTGGCACACTCATACCACTATGCTACATCAGTTGTGTTGAGCTCAATATCAGTAGTGGACGTGACTAAGCTAATGATGTAATACCCCTTTTTCCAAACCATGGTTTCGGGTTGCTTACTGATGGAGCACAAGCGTAGGGGCTTAATCGGTAATTTTTGAAAACGTCCACTTTCGGTACGGGCTTCAAACAGGTGGGCCGTGCCTGAGCCGCGGTTTCGGAAATGGCCTTAAACTAAAACTGAACCGAGTAGCTAACGCATTACTATACCTTTCTTGTTATCAAGTATATTTTGCGGTTACAACATGTATAATAAGTCTCCGGGGAAGTAGAGGCGTTAGCTTTTATCATGAGGGAATCAAAGAGTATAAGGCGACGAGGTCTTAGGCTGTCTGGGGTATTGAAAACCTTGAAGGCTTGTATGGTCCTTAAAAAAAGAAAAAAGAAAAAAGAAAACTTTCTTTGTCAAATAATGTTTCCCTAAAAAATTGTAATTTCCTTGTGTAATGAAACACAACTCGTTTGTAGTTAACCGATGTATACAGAAATCGGATGATTGGCTGCAAAGTAACTTTGATTCTTGTGTAACAAACTGTTGTCGTCGTTTTCTTCCCCGAGAGAGCGAGGGCACGAGTACCTTATTCTTGTCATCCTCTTCAAGAATATTTATATGAAAACGAAAAGATTAGACTGTTATGCAGACTGTCGTAACATCCATGTGAAGACGAAGAAAAGGATTCTAATATGGATTTTTTTATTTGTTTTAATCCTCACTGATTCTGAAGTTCATATAACAATCCTCCAGAGAAATATTTCCATCTGAAAGTTCACTGATTCTAAAGTTAAAACCAGTACCAATCCTCCAGAGAAATATTTCCATCTGAAAGCTCACTGATTCTAAAGTTCATACCAATACCAATCCTCCAGAGAAATATTTCCATCTGAAAGCTCACTGATTCTAAAGTTTAAACCAGTACCAATCCTCCAGAGAAATATTTCCATCTGAAAACTCACTGTTTATAAAGTTTATACCAGTACCAATCCTCAAGAGAAATATTTCCATCTGAATTACTTTCAAAGTCAAGAAAATGGTATTTGAAAACCCACCAAATCTCATTGATTATTTCAATTGCGGCAATCAAATTAAGCACACGTTATGAGCACGCACATCGACGAAATATTGACGAAGTGTTTACCTTTGGGTTGGATGGTGTGTTAATATTAAAAACGAGAGGATTGGAATGAAATTACTCATTGAAACTATTATTATTATAATTATTATTTTACCTTTTTGCATGATCTTGTCACTAACAATGTTCACTAATAATTGATGGTTTAGGATGGTATATCCTAACTGTAAAAATCAACTTGATAATTCAAGTCGGGTTAAGTCCAACCTCGTCCCCAAGGTGTGTCGAGCAGTACGAGGTTGACCGCTCTCTCACCCTGGTATTGGATCACTTGCATATCCAAAAATGTTGGATACGTATGCAAATTAGAATAGTCTGGCTGTGAACATGGTGAATACTGAATGAGTACAACTTAACATGTTTACGTTAGACGTTTGTACTCCAATCACGGTCCAAGTAAGGAGTTTCCCTCCCAGGGTTTACTATTGTAAACATGGTTGGAAATAAAGTAAACCATGGGGACGAGGTTGGGTTAAGTCATTCGTTTAATGAAACAGTTCGCGTGAGGGCGTTAATTACAATTGGACGAGCTTATTTCACCCTGGTTGATTGATGCTCAAGGTTTCTAATCATTCAGATGATATTTCATACATGAATGAGTGAATTTTAGTGAAAGGTACAGGACACTTTAGGTAATTACTCAAAATATATACTAGCATACAAACTGACTTGGTAACGAGCAACGGAGAGCTGTTGATAGTATAAAACATTGTAGGAAACGACTCCCTCTGAAGTAACGTAGTTTTTGAGAAAGAGGTAATTTCTCACTCAAATATTAAAAGACATCAGGCCTGAAGCCTTTTTCAGACATCTGAAAGCACACACATTTGTACAAAAAGGGGGAAAAAAGGGTGTTTTTTCTTTCATAATTTTCTTGCAACTTCGATGACCAATTGAGCCCAAATTTTCACAGGCTTGTTATTTTATGCATATGTTGGGATACACCAAGTGAGAATACTGGTCTTTAACAATTACCAAACGTGTCCAGTGCCTTTAAACAGAAATCCCATGTATAGCTCCCCAAAGGTCATGCATGACAAGATGAATGTATTTCAGTCAAGGCAACAGTATTTTGACATAAGCCTCGATTTGGTTCTGATAATATGAATAATTAAAAGAGAGTAAAATTGTTGTCATTAATTTGAGTGCCTTCCCCGCGTGACCATACACTCATTTAACGCTAGACTTCACAACTTGTTTCATTTAACACTCCTCTATCTAAACCTTGGATAAAAAGTACGGAGCTCCTTGAGTGACATGGAACTTAACGATATAATATTTATCTTACCAAGATGACTTTACTGAAACCGGCTTGCTCTGTACGCTGAAACTTAAAAGTCGAATCGCAATCTTAGTTTCAGTAAGTCAAATATAGGTAATAAATTATCATGGTATAAGTCGACACAATCTATAAAATAAGTCGACTCGTAGATTAATTATCTCGTAATCCGGATACAGGCGTGGCATTTCTGGACCTCCGTAGAATAGTTTGATTTACGTGCCGAGTCCCCCTCCCTCTATTTTGTGAACAATCTAACCTTGTAAATACCTTACAGCAAAAAAGCTCCATATTATGATCCAGCAAAATACGATTTGGACCGAGTAGATCTTTAATAACTTACGCTAAACCTATCTATACGCTAAACCTATAAAATATAGACCTAATTAAGGGAAAGCAAGTAGACCTTATGAGCCTCCGAATCCTCCCGAAACAGGATGCACTCTTTGATTTGCAACAAACTGCCAATAAATCCTTGATGTTGGGGGGAGAGAGGAAGAGAGTAGCCTGAGGAGCGCCGTGGCTAATTTGAGCAATGGTCCAAGCTCAACGGAGAAGAGCAGGTGATTAGAGCTAAGTACCCGCCCTAGAGCGCTGCGCATCACCCGCCGTGTTCCCCCCACTGCTCGCTCGGCCGCGTGCGATTATGGGAGGTTGGGTCGTGGTCGGTTTGTTAATCCATCTGGCGTGTACTGGATTCTTTGAACTCGTCAGAAAATGAAAGTTGTGGAGAGAGGAATTTAGTATAGCAATAATCATTATGAAGAGGATCAAGTTTCATTTGAGGACTATTACAAATTGGACAACGGTTTATAAGAGTGAACTGGAGACGTGTAATACAATTGCCATATTTAGAGCAATGTGTGCACCTTTTTTTTCTAGCTCGAATAACAATTCATTTTGTATTAATTCGTGTTTAAGTCCACAAAAGACCCACAAAAAAAAAACCCAAAACGTATTTTGCGTCAATACGGGAGGCCCTTTTTCTATTATTTTTTTAAGATTGCCGCCGGCTCGTTTTACCTTCCCTATGTGCAGAGAACCAGCGTAAGTTTGCTTATCTCATATTCAGTAGTATTAACACAAATTATATATTAAAACAAATGAATGCGGGCTCAAAAAAAGGAAGCGGGCTGTGACGCTAAACATGTTTATTTTCGCGCGTTTTTGCAAGGCTATAAAATGATCAAAATATGCGCGAGACTTGCAAACCGTCTATTGCGTAATGAAGCGGGACTAGAGTTGCTTAACGGTAAGCAAATTTTCGTGCTAACTGTAGCAGAAAAATTTGCTTGTTCATAAGCGTATTTCACAGGTTAGCAAGAAAATTAGGCGGCCATCTTGCGCGTTCACCATGGATTTGCATTGTTACGCCGTTCATTTTCATACAGTAAGCACCGGAAGGCTAGCCTGCCTTTTCGTGTGCTTACGGTTAGCAGCGCTATGAAATGGAAACTCGCTCAGTAAGTACAACATCGGCCGTTAAAGGGACACGCATAAGGTTAGAAAGACGTTATAAAAGTATAATACAATGATCCACACAAATATGCCTCGAAATTGCGTGGTTTTCCTTTTACTTTGCGAACTAACACGATCGGCCATTTTGTGGAGACAAAAATTTGACTCCACAAAATGGCCGACCGTGCTTGTTCACGATGTAAAAGGAAAACCACGCAATTTCGAGACATATTTGTGTGGATCATTGTATTCTAGTTTTAAAGCATCTTTCTAACCATATGCATTTTATAACAACGGTTACAAATGGTTTTCATAGACCAACTCGCCAGATCCAAGGCAACGTGTCCCTTTAAGCAGCTCTATGAAATTGGGCCCTGTTATGAGAGTGCGTAAAACCATACGTCACGGCCTGCAATTAAGCAATTTTGCCCATTGAGACAGTACCAACCTTTATTACACTGGTCACTCATCAGATTACACAGCAACCATTTTCCATGTGGACATTTTGTGCAGTTGACCCATACATGGATTGCACATGACGTAGGCATTGACCACCATCTTTTGATGAAAAACCAATGGAAACGTGCACGCGTGTTACGCACTGCGCACAACTCAGCCAATGATAGCCTTTTACGCATGCACGATTCATCAACGATGGCGGCCAATGCAAGGGATCTATTTGGTCTATCGTTATATAAAAAAATATAATCCAGGTATAGTTTGTCAACGTGGACATTGTAAAATGTACGTAAGTTGACGCACAGTCGACACAGGATTGTTGTTAACCGAATGTCGCTATATAGACACTGGCTTTTTCAACTTTAGGTACACTTTGTCGGGTTCCCTTTGAACACAACAATACTTAAAGTTCAAACTGCCCTCTTTTAAAGAAGGGGCCAGGCTATTGTCCTTGCAGCCTCGCTTTGATAACGTTGTAAGCAACGAATCATGGCTGCACCACCAGTCAATCGGATAATACTAATGATTTCCGTGTAGAGATATCGGTGGTTCACTCCTGCCCCGTAGTTCTAAAGAAACTTACACCAACCACGGTACCATGCATACCAGAAGAAGTCTTACAAAGTCCAGCGTGTAAGATCCGGCATGTAAGATCCACGTTTTGCAAGATTCATAAACGTGAATATGCGAAGTACAGCGATCTGCAAAGCCTGTGTAAGGTGATATAAGCATGCCTATCACTGTTTGAATCCGTAGTACATCATCCGCCATAAGCCCCTAGTGGGACTGACACGCGTCAGATAGTACAATGCCGAGGTTAATAACTTCACCAAAAGGTCCATTAGCAAAAAATTATTGACCTTTTTGTAATGAATAGATGAAAGCTTAGTTGGTGTACAGTATTTATAATGTTGCGATGTGTGGATATCTATTGAGGTTGACGGTAAACACTGAAAGCATGCATTTGGCATTGAGTGCCGATCTAAATGCAATTTAAAGTGTTTTAAGATTGTGAACAATTATTCTGCTTGAATTATTTTCTCCTCTACACCTCTTTGAACTTGGGCCAGAAATGTTTAATGAGTTTCTCAAGAAAACAATGTGTTTTTGTTTTGTTTTGTGTGTGTTCCCACGCGGTCTGACATGATAAACACATTGTAAAAACTGTGCTTTAAAAGGTATAGACTAACACTCAAAAGTCGTCGAACAGAAACACTTCATATTATAAATAAAACTATGTTTCTTATTTGACATCAATCCCCATAGAGAGATTGATATCCATATAGACCAATCCACACGCGCACAAGTTCTGCACACCGCGTCTCCATTGCGGGGAGGTTTTGTACACACACTGCACAAACTGGGGTGTTAAAATTAAAATTGACACTATGGGTGTTGTCACTTATAGATACCAAACAGAGAATCAAAATTTACAAAAAAGGGTGTTAAAATAACACTGATATAATAGTTGTCTGCAGAAGTTAGTGTTATTTTTAAGACCCTTTGGTGTAAATTAGGATTCTTTTTTTGGTATCTATTATGTGACAGTGGTGTCAACTTTAATAATACCCCAGTTTTTGCAGTTCAAAGAAATGAGAAAACTGTTATCCTTTTAACTTTTTATGTGAATTATGTGTCTTGATAATGTTTTACATCATTATGTCATGCTGTCCTGTCAGGAAAATTGTGTAAATAGTTGAGGATGACACTTAATTCGCATAAAAAGTAAAACAGACAACAGTTTTTTCCATGCCTTACATTGTGTACAAAACAATGCGCTGCCAGCGTCCAAGAAATGGCGGCACAGCCGCAGCACTTTCGCGTACGGGCTTAAAAAGATCGGGTCTATTAAATAATGACCCCAAACCACTCTTGTTTAAAGAGCTACCCTACGTCATCAATTTGCAATTTATTTTTCTCAAACGTGCATAAAAACAAAACTCCGAGCTGCGTAATTAAAAAAAACCTCATGCAAAACATAGTCAGCTTGGATTGAGACTACAAATTGCCAATTTGATGTGAAACCAAGCTATATTCTAGTTACCATGGTTTCAGTGGCAAAAACGTCAATAGCTTGACCTGAATCAACCGCTTGAGTAGTTTTCAATAGACATTTGAAAACAATGGGATATTTAACCTTCATTCTTGATTGGTTTAATACGAAACCATAAAGGGAATTATTTGAAAGCATTTTAAAGTGAACACTAAATCAATTTGCATTGACTCGGTCTTTTCTCTCTTTAAGGTGATAAAACAAACTTGATGTTTCATAGCTATTTATAGAGCTAGGCGTCCTTTATAGAATTATGATTTGTATCTATTTATCAATGTTATTATTATTTTTTTTTTGTATATTAAACAATTTTTTCAATACACACCCGAAAGCGTATAGCGCCAGTAGCAGGATGAATAGAAAACGAGAAGAAATGTTCAGTTTTAGATGTGGGAGGAAAACCTAAATGGGAAAACCCACGCAATCAGGTAGGGACTGAAAACCCGATCCACTTGAAAGGGTCCGGTCTAAGGCGGGATGACCGGGTCCAAAGAGGTAAATATCAGGCAGGTTGTGGACCAATTAGCCAACCTGATCCCTCGATCCCCAGGTTAATGCTTACAAATTCAGGACCAATAGCCAACGACAAATCTAAACTGTAAACTGAATATTCTTAGTTTGTGACTGTTTGTTCAGTGTTATTACTATAATAAACCGGAATTGATTGAATTGAATTGAACTGCATTAAACAATTTCGTAACCTCTGGTATTTTCAGGTAATAAGACAAAACCGAACTGTTCCAATAACATAGTCAAAATCCGCTGGCCCGATAGGAAAAAAAACGGTAAAGGTAAAACAGTACAACGTCTTAGTCAAACCACCTATCATGACTGAAATGCCAGAATTCCCATGATATCCCCCAAAACCTTCGGCCAACAACCCCCTTTTGACTGGAAACTTAAATTTCTAACACAACAAGCTGTTGGAAAATGCAATCCTTTTTGTTGACCTAATAGTTCTATATTCAAAACTATGAAACGGCTTTAAGTGTCAAGCATTTCATCATGTTGGCATTCGCTGATTTATAGCCTCAATTATTCTAAGTGCGTATGACTGCGCCGGTAAGACGCATCGCACCGCCTCGCCAATAACTCATGCAACAAACCAGCTCCTCGCTTCAAAAGCTTCCATCCGACATTGACGAATTACACAATTAAATGATAATACACGTCCCATTTGGCCTCTCACACACAGTGGAGGCAAAAGGGTGATTATCATAGCATGTATATTTTGGCAAGGAATTCTAATGTTGACCCCCAATCCCACCACCTTTAAAGGCACTGAACACGTTTGGAAATTGTCAAAGACCAGTGTTCTCACTTGGTGTATCCCAACATGTGCATAAAATAACAAGCCTGTGAAAATTTGGGCTCAATTGGTCATCAAAGTTGCAAGAAAATGATGAAAGAAAAGACACCCTTGTTGTACAAATTTGTGTGCTTTCAGATTGGGAATAAAAACTTCTTGCAAGAAGCTTCATTATTTGAGTGAGAAATTACCTCTTTCTCAAAAACTACGTTACTTTAGAGGGAGTCGTTTCCTACAATGTTTTATACTATCAACAGCTCTCCGTTGCTTGTTACCACGTAATATGCTAATATATTGTTTTGAGTCATATTACCAAACCAGAACGATACCTTTAAGTTGCCGTTTCGCAAAGTGGAGTTAAGGAATGGAACAAATCGTATTGAAGAACTTGAGGTTGAAGACAATAGTATAGTCTCAGATTTGAATCTGAGAAACGTTACCGGTATGTCAGATAATATACGTTTCACAGATTGTGTATTCCAATTACGGATTATTCTTCCTGCGTGGACATAACCGCTCCGGATTTTCGGCGATGTCTCAATAACGCGACCACCTTTTTAAATGAAATTTTCACGAGTTAGTTTTATTTCATATCTACATTTAGGATTAAAACAGTCAAACGGTTCCAAAAACCAAAGGTATACTTTCCCTTTAAGCAGCTCTATGAAACTGTACCCAGGATTGGTAATTATCGGGAAAAAATATTAATTTTAACGGGAAATTAAACATTTACCAATACCAATCCTGAGAAAAACATCCGTCTGAACTTCAGTCAATGTCACAAAAATAGTATTTCATAACCCCAAACATGCCATCAAACCACTTGCCTATTCTGATATGCGGCAACCGAAATTAACATGTATAAGAACGTGCACAGAATCTGAAAAAAAAACCACAAACCACTTTTCTTTGTTTTCACTACACTCTAAAAAAAAACCCGGGTCAGAATTGACCCGGATTCCGGGTCCTAGAAGGGGGGGGGGGCTTGACTCATTTCTCGGTCAAATGACCCGGAATTAGTTTGTGTCAAACTGACCCGAAACTGTGTCAAACTGACGCAGAATTCGAGTCAAAATTCCATTTTTGAACCACTTAGCTTGTCAAACTGACCCAGAAATGGGTCAGGGTCCCCTTGAGACCTGGAACCCTGGGCCCAATTTCAAAAAGCATGTAAGCACAAAAACTTGCTAAGCACAGAAAACTCTTGCTTAGAAAAAATAGGTTACCGGCCAAAATACCATACAGTTACCATTGCTGCGACTGGTACCCCACTCATTTCTTGCTTAGCAAAGAAACCTGCTTAGCAGAATTTTCTGCTAAACAGCTTTATGAAATTGGGCCCTGGTCAGTTCTGACCTGGGAGTGTAAAACCGGATGACTAAATATTTAAAAGCTAGGGTCTTCAAGGTCCAATTCAGTTTTCCCGATGCATTCATTTTCCAACAGATAGAGTGCTTTATGAAAGTATGGAAAATTACATGTCTCAATAAAACCTCACGTTAAAGGCACTGAACACGTTTGGTAATTGTCAAAGAACAGTGTTCTCACTTGGTGTATCCCAACATCTGCATAAAATAACAAGCCTGTGAAAATTTGCCCTCAATTGGTCATCGAAGTTGCAAGAAAATGATGAAAGAAAAAACACCCTTGTTGTTCAAATTTGTGTGCTTTTAGTTTCAGATACGAATAAAAACTTCTTACAAGAAGTTTTTATTATTTTAGTGAGAAATTACCTCTTTCTCAAAAACTACGTTACTTCAGAGGGAGTCGTTTCTCACAATGTTTTATATTATCAACAGCTCTCCGTTGCTCGTTACCAAGTCAGTTTTTATGTTAATATATATTTTGAGTAAGTACCAAACGTGTACAGTGCCTTTAAAAAGGTGTAAAAATCCATTTTATTTGATACCCTTTCACAGCGAAATTTGAAACATGACGTCATTGGATTTGGGCCTGCACATTCCAAAGGGGAATTTTGCGCCAGTCAGTATAAAGGTCAAATTCAATGCATTTTTATTGATTATCATCGAAGTCAGGAAATGAACATACAATTTCCTATGAAATTGTACCGACCAATATATTTGAAATGTGACGTCATTGGACGCAAAAATTAGCACTATAAGGGTCAAACATAAAACTAGCCTTTTCAGATAAGGTCGACACTACGGCCCTTTTCGAAAACATGGATTGGGCTTAGGCTTGAGCTTGGGCTTTGTCCCTTTTGCTTGAAGCCCCGTAAGGAAAGCACACATTTTCGAAATAACCGACGGAGCCTAAACCCAAGCCCAAACCCGAGCCGCGGTTTCGAAAATGCCCTACAATGAGCGCACTGTTCAGTTTGGCTTTTATACAGACAGATAATCCAAATAGTGCCCTCGTATAAGTATGTCCATCTTATCTATAAAAAAAGCCTAATGGCTTTTCGCACTGTTTTAACGGATAGAGACTTGTAATTTTCACACTCTTTCATATGACACTATCCAATGAGTGCATCGCAAAACCTCAGGGCCCCCTTTTTAAAATGTGTTTACTCTTTCAAAAGTCAATAATAACACACCTTTTACCATAGGTGCTTTAATTTTGATTGATATATGTGATTTTGATGCGATCAATGCAGATCTAGGGCAGATGTATGAGCCAGGCGTTGTGTAAATACAACACGATGAGAGCCTCATTCGATTAAACGCCTTTAATGAAGAGCATCAATTATGCTAACCCTCCGAAGAATTGTGGCGACAATTTAATGCACTCGTGTCAATGAATGAGGAAAAACCATCACTGTTTTATTCTGAAAAGGGTAAAATGAAGACACATTGTCACAAACATTTCTAAAAAGTATAAAAGGCAACGGGAAACTTCGCAAGTGATTTTTTGAATGAATTTACTCATGTTTAGGGGGCGACCGGGAGAAAATCAGGGCACATTGACAAGTAATTTGTTGTTTGTTTTTTGTTTGTTTGAAAAGCTGCAACAAAAGTGATTTCATAGAAAACTTGGTACAGATACACTCGTAATTCATCTTTGCTTTTGTGTTGTACACAAACTTCCATAATAATTATTTTCCTCGGAAAAATTTGCCTCTGGTTTCTCAGCAGATGATGTGTGCACGTGGGTGATGTACACTGATGTTACCCCTGTTGTCGAATGTGATTGTCTGTTCTGCTTTCTTGACGCGCCCTTTTTTTCTTTTCTTTTTTTCTTTTTCTGAGGGGTGGGGTATTTGTTGAAATTTTTTGTTGTAGGACGGCCTTGTTGAGATGCTGGTCACCTGTTCCTCCTTGCCACTCATTGGCTCGGTATTTTATACAATTGTGAGTATTTGCATGTATTTGTATTCTCCCAGTCATAGTTTTATATTTTGTGGATTGTACCTTTTAATGACTTATTTGCCAGTGTGTAAAGTGTAATAACATACAAAAATACAATAATTAATAATCAAATGGATAATATCAATAAACCATATTAGAATGTCACACAAAGGCACCTGACTTGTTTTGAGTCAGACTGACCTGATGAAGTCAACGAATGTGAGTCACTTTAAAAACTCCCGGTTCAAAATTGACCCGCTTCGGGGTTCCGAGTCACACTGACCAATTTCTGGGTCAGTGTGACCCGGAACCTGTGTCAAAAAATGACCCAGAAATGGGTCAAACTTATGCAGAATCCACGCGAAAATCTATTTTTTGTCGCCAGTTTCTGGGTCAGTTTGACCAGAAATGGGTCAGGGGCCTGGTACCCGGAACCTGGTACCCGGAACCTGCGTCAATTCTGACCCAGGAGTGTTTCGATTGTAATGGAACAGATTGTACCAGAGTTATTCTGACCTATTGTGGGGATGATTATTGCCTTTATCTGATTATGATCGATTGACCGCATAAAGATCGGAATCCCTTCATCTTGCATGGTAGACTCGTCCAAGTCCACAAAGCGTTAAATCAATAAAGATAATTAAAGGGTTTCTGTACACGTTTGGTAATGACTCTTGAAAATTAATGGCAATAAAAAATTACTTGGTAAGAAGTACAGCAGCTTTGGATAGCATAATGCATTTTGAGAAACTTTTCACTTCGAAGTACTGCGGTTATGGAGAAAGATATTACTTTTTATCCCCCAAAATTTGAATCTGAGAAGCGTTACTGCGGTTTAAACGCTTCTCAGATGGTGTATTCCAATTGCAGATTTTTCTTCCTGCGTGGACATAACCGGCAATACATTTCCGGCAATACCTCAAAAACGCTTACCACCTTTTGAAATGAAATTTTCACAGATTGGTATTATGGTTTATATCAACAACTATGTAGGATTAAAACAAACAGTGGCTTTCAATTACCAAATTAATATACAATCCCTTTAATCAGTGACATACGATTTTAAACTTATTTGACCTATCAGAGATATTTCAAACCATGAATAAAAAAAACCTAACCCTGAAGTCTTCTCAGCAATCATTTTTTTGGGATCAATATTTCCAATTAGCGTTTCTTAGTCCGTGTACACTGTCTCAGGTTACCGTTGCTTTGGGTTCCGACTCTTCCCATACCCTCCACACTGTTGACATATTTGCCAGGAGTATTTTGATAACCAGTCCTTTCGGGGCACTAGGGGTACAGTATGCAGACTTCAGAGCAACTCTACGTACCGTCAAGTGGCGCAAACTACCCCCTTGACATCGCCTCGTTTAGCCGCCAGTCGCATCTCTCTTGGCGAGCTCCGTAAGAATTTCTTGAGATGGAATTTTTATTCCAGTGGAAGAGTTATACAGAAAACGTTTGGAAAGATTCGGAATATTTTAGCTCTGTGTACCGGAAATCTCTTGACCTTTAGCTCCAGGCGTGGTCTGAATCCCTATGAATAATGCTTTGTTTTATTGTCTAGATTAGAACGCCATTAATTTTGTTTTACACTTGTTTTGGATATAATTCTCAAGAGAAATCAGTTATCTTTAGTTGGATGCACACATTTTCCGCATGATTTTGATTTCAATATACGCTTGAATAGCCTGGCACGGTTTCTGAAGTAAATTTTGATTTTTTAATACAATTTTTAAAATCTGCTATAGACGACCGTATTAAGCCTTGGAAACTTTATAGAAATTTTGTACATTTTGTGTTTGATGATCGTTTGCTCGTCCTCAATAAGTGAAAGATAAATTTACTAACTTTTAAAAAATCACTCATGGTTCGTTCCACGTATCCCTAGGGGAAAATATTTCGTCTTCGATGAACGACGTTTTAAGCGAACGCTATTGATAGCCCTTAACTTGTGTTGGCTTAACCACTAGGAAAGTGAACTTCATAAACCGTCTTTGTTACTGCAATCTGTCACTTAATATTGTCGTCTATACCGTTGTTCTGATCACTACAGCGACTCATTCATGCGCTGTACGACGTTTTAAGCGAACGCTATTGATAGCTCTTTACTTGTGTTGGCTAAACCACTAGTAAAGTGAACTTCATAAACCGTCTTTGTTACTGCAATTGTCACTTTATACGGTCGTCTATACCGTTGTTCTGATCACTACAGCGACTCATTCATGCGCTGTAAGACACTAGTCTGTGTTGTAACGAGTATGGTCATTGCTCCACATCGTTACAAATTTCATCAATTGCTCATTTCCCCAATGACCAATATAATTTAATACCATGACCTCCCGCCCTACATCCAAGTAGTCACGTGGTGCATGTTGATAACAGTAGGTCAATAAGACGGCTGATTTGATTGGGGGTGGGGGCTCAGCTTCTTGACCATTCTCCAGTGGCTGTACTGACTAATGAACAGGAGTCCAGTATATTAAACGACGTCATCTGATGTCCGCCAAATTGGGTCACTGGACGCGCGTACTTGACCTACATCCGGGACTTGTGAAAAACATGCTAAATATAATCACATTATGGCTTGAAGACCAAAAGGCCACCTGTTTCAACTTCCACCTCTACGGATGCCAGTGCAAAATTCATTGAAAGTTGTACGACAAAGGGTAGGCCTACTTATGACATCCCCAAAGAACTATTCGAAAATGCATAACACGTAGCCAGTATTCAACTTCGAAACAAACTAAGTTTATACACTCTAAAAACTCCTGAGTAAGAATTGACCAAGTTCAGGCTCCCGGAGGACCTGACCCATTTCTGGGTCAGCATGACCCGGAACTGTGTCACAATGATATGGAAAGGTTTGCGGAAACACCATGTAATATCTCTAAATGAGTTGGGGTGGTTCTGAAAAGAACCGTTGGTTTCAACTCTTGAAATTTAATACCAAAACCAACGGTTCTTTTCAGAACCACCCCAACTCATTTAGAGATGTTACATGGTGTTTCCGCAAACCTTTCCATATCGTATTTCCACCATGCAAAGTTTCAAATCCTACTTGTGTCACAATGACAAAGAAATGGGTCAAACTGACTCAAAAATCCCATTTTAAAACTAGTTTTTGGGTCAGCCTGACCCTGAAATGGGTCAGGGGCCCTGGGACCCATGATCCGGGTAAATTCTGAGCCAGAAGGTTTTTTTAAGAGAGTATTACATTGATGCTCATGCTTTACCAAACCAACAAGAAGTGTTTGCAAGTGCCTCGGGTTCAAATGCATGTCTCGATACCTTGGATGTCTCGACACCTGTCTTCGTAACCTTAATTGATTGCATTAGCAGCTCCCGATGTTACTCGAAACTGGGTTGAAGTTTTTTTGTACGGTTCATTTCCAGGGACAGACCTAATAAAAGTCAGAACGATTTTTGTTGGGAATTGGGTCTTTTCCGCAAGTTTGCATGAGCTCGAATAGTGATGTGCCCTTATATGGACGTTGTAGACTTTTAAAGAAAACATTCAGGACGGATCTTATTATAAGGTAAAAACTAACAAAGCTTAAACTTAGTCATCCAATGGACTCGCTTGCTGATAAGTAATCGGTATTGCCTAGCAACTGTTGTCATGGCTATTTGGTCATTATGGCACAAAGTGTTGATTGCGTTTAGTACTGACAAAGCACATTTCTTATTATTGGTTTTCACAACCAGAACTTTCTACCAGATTAAACTTTTCTAATTGCATCCTGACATTGCAGGTCCCCATAGCTCTACAAGGAATCTAATTCTGTAGTTATTGAAGTTTATGTTGCCCCTGTTTATAGACCTATCCCAAATTTTAAATCATTGGATTTATTTAGAATTCACGACTCAAAGCTTAAGAAAATCTCGACCTGAATTCTCGCGTTGATTTGATTTCGAAAACAAATACCCGTAGAAAGAGGCCGCAGTTTCTCTTTTCACAGTTCCACTTTGATCATTTTAACAACTCCTACCCGACGCGGATGCATTCTCCACGCAGCAGACCTAGATCTATGCTGTGTTTAACCTCGTCTCCTGATGTAAGACTATGGGCATGTTAACAGTTTTTCATGACAAGGAAATAAATTCATAAATTCATAATTTAATTTGCCGTATTTGACCACTCTCTGAATGTGGCCATCACGGAGAATTTATGGGTTGTTGGTGTTGTTGCTGTCATTTTTGTTGTCAATGTCGTAGTTGTGGTCATTGTTGTTTTTGATGTCATTGCCGTTCATGTTGTCGATGTCATTTTCGTTGTGGTTGTCGTTTTTGTTGTCGTCGTTGACAATGTCATTGTCGTTGTCGTTGTTGTTGTCGATGTCATTGCCGTTGTTAATGTCGATGTCATTTTCGTTGTCGTTGTCGTCGTTGACAATGTCGTTGTCTTTGTTATTGTCGTCAATGTCATTGTCGTTGATGTTTTGTTGTTGCTTTTGTTTGGGGAGTTTGATAACATGAAGTCACGACGTAGCACAAAACACAAACTACACTCGTAAACCTCTCCGCTCAGAAATGACTTGATGTCGGCCATTTGATACTCAGAAAGTGGTAAAGATTGTACATTATTGACTTCGACTCAGAGTTTTTCAAGTGTAAACTGTAAAATCTTTCGATTTGTGCTACAAACTTCTAAATCACAGCTTCCAACAATCGAAGATTTTACTCACAATGAAGAAATTAAGACGGCAACAATGTCTGTCATTGTTAAATCCGGATACACAATGTGAAGTATCACCTTATGTTATTCAACTGTTCTTTCCTAAAAGTAAAGATAATTAATGTTAGACGGATCAGACTAAAGGACGGGAGGCGCCATTTTGGTTTAGAAGAGAATAATACATGCAAAAAATAAAGATAAACTTTTTGTTGTTTTGTTTATGTATTTTAAATGGTACGTATTGGTGTCATACTTGCTTCGCTACACCTCTGAATGGGTGTGATGTGATAACCCGCTCTCACTGACCTTGTCTTTAACCTTGTCGACGTCATTGTATAACATTTTCAGATGACGCCACTTTTTTATCATTGTTTCCCCATGCAGGGCTCGATTACACAAAAACACTAAGATTCATCTTAAGATGAGTTGTCAATATCACCATGGTGATTTGCATTGTGACATCACACTTTGCGTAGGAATTAAGGTTGATACAAAGTTAAGGTCAATCTAAGCTCTTTGTGAAATCGGCCCCTGGGCTCGATTTCACAAAGAGTTAAGAATGATCTGAAGTGCAAATCAATCTTAATTGCTAAGCAAAGTGTGTTGTCACTGCAATACAAATTTCCATAGTAATACTTGCAACTCATCTTAAGATGAATCTTAGTGCTTTGTGAAATCGACCCCCGGAGTACCGTACACCCTAAAAACAGATTGGTTAAAATAACCAATGTATTGGTCAATGTATTGGTCAAATAACCATTCTAAAATGGTTTGCTTTTCAACCAATTTATATTGGTTAGAATACTAACCAACATGTCTTGGTTGTTTTTTTTAACCAATCAATCTGAAATGGTTTGACTTTCAACCAATTTATATTGGTTTGAACACTAACCAAAATAATTTTTTTTTTTTAACCAATCTATTTTGGTTAACTTTTCAACCAACTATAACCAATTATAATTAATTCAACTAATTAGTGTCTGATCATGCACTGTTTATGTGTTACTTATATAGGTTGTATTATTTAATTTATGATACGAACTAAATACATTCTACAGTCACTACAATCTACACAGGCCTATACATCCTTCTACACTGCATGTCTTATATATATATAGTTCAGGATCCCTGGACTTTCCAGTCATGGTTTACACCTTTTTACCTTACTTTTTAATTCAAGTGTTTTAATTACAAATGTTTGTTTGTACTTTCTATGAACATGTTTTTTATGGACGAATATATATACAAAAGTACAAAAAACTTGCCTTGGATAACTAAATTCAACCGAATTGTTAAGGGATTATCAAAAACAAATCACACACTTCTAAGCCCCGCCCACAAATTGCATATATTTCTTTAAAGGCACTGAACACGTTTGGAAATTGTCAAAGACCAGTGTTCTCACTTGGTGTATCCCAACATATGCATAAAATAACAAGCCTTTGAAAATCTTGGCTCAATTGGTCATCGAAGTTGCAAGAAAATGATGAAAGAAAAAACACCCTTGTTGTACAAATTTGTGTGCTTTTAGATAGGAATAAAAACTTTTTGCAAGAAGTTTTTATTATTTTAGTGAGAAACTACCTCTTTCTCAAAAACTACGTTACTTCAGAGGGAGTCGTTTCCTACAATGTTTTATACTATCAACAGCTCTCCGTTGCTTGTTACCAAGTAAGTTTGTTATGCTAATATTTGTTACGAGTCATTACCAAACGTGTACGATACCTTTAACCAATTATATTGGTTGGAATGACCAATGTTATTGGTTAAATATAACCAATTATAATGGTCGGAATGACCAATCTCGTTGTTTAACCAAAGATAATGGTTGGAATGACCAATCTCATTGCTTAAAGATGACCAATTATATTGGTTGCAATGACCATCGTTAAAATCTCTGTTAACCAATGTATTGGTTAATGGATTAGATTATAGTTCAACAAAGAAGATTGTTGCTGCCATTATATTAGTCTCTGTTAACTAATGCATTGGTTAAAAAATTGGTTTATTGTTCAAACAAAATGATTGGTTGCCAGGCAACCAGCATATTGGTAATTAATGACAAATATATTGGTTAATAGATTGGTTTATTGTTCAACCAATGTGATTGGTTCCGAGCAATCAACATATTGGTCATTATCGACCAATGTGTTGGTTGAAGGATTGGTTTATTGCTCAACCAATTTGATTGGTTTATTGCTCAACCGATGTAATTGGTTGCCGAGCAACCAACATTATTGTCTACTATTTACCAATTTCTTGGTTAATGGATTGGTTTTTAGTTCAACCAATGTGATTGGTTGCTGAGCAACCATTTCATTGGTCTCTGTTAACCAATGTATTGGTTGAAAGATTTGTTTATTGCTCAACCAATGAGATTGGTTGGCGAGCAACCAACATATTGGTCAATATTGGCCAATGTATTGGTTAAAGGATTGGTTAAACCTTCAACCAATGTGGTTGGTTGATGAGCAACCAACATATTGGTTAAATTGACAAAATGTATTGGTTAACGGATTGGTTTATTGCTCAACCGATGCGATTAGTTGGTGGACAACCAACGACATGGTTAAAAGTTAACCAATTAATGGTTAAAAACAACCAATGTGCCTCAACCAATTAGATTGGTAGTTTTTTCAACCAATCCTTTTTTAGGGTGTACTTAATCGCGCGCGTCACGCGCGTCACGTCACTAGAACTGCATAAACGTGTCTCAAGAAATTCAACGTATCCAACCTCGGTCCCAGGGGTGATCGATCTCGCCACGCCATTTTCCCCCAGCAACCCTTGACGAGGTATCTATACGGCATGCTGACCACCCACATGTAGCGAAGTTACAACGTATCGCACATGATTGTGCGTAGCAATACAAAATGGCAGATCTCCCTTCTTATAACACTATGAATGGGTCTACACCATGCCATATACAATGTAATAATGCTCATTATAGGATGCTTTATAATTCCAGCCTCTTTTTGAATACATTAATTTGACTCATATATATGCAAATGAATTGGATTCAAAATGAAAGGTCTTTGACATCTCTGAGCCAACTTAAAATTGTACATGGCTAGAGTTTTGCATTTCCCCAAGCGATACTTGGAACACTATAAGAATCAATATTTTGTCAATTGCCCGAGTTGCTGCCCCGATGTTCCCATATCTGGTAATAAAGTCGTTCTCCTTATTGAGTATTAAAGCAGTAACTAATAAAGATGTCTTTTGTATTCAGTGACAGTTTCTTTATGTTGACTACCGGTTCAACATTTGAAATTTGAGCACAGGAGAAACCATTGAGTTCTTAAAAGTGAAATGTTTACACAAGAGGCTTTTTAATGGGAGTCTTTAAGAACATTAAACTCAACTCTAAACTGTACTTATGAAGCTGTTCTATTTCAATGATTTTGCACAAACGTTGACCAAATTTATGTAGTCTACACTTTCTTTATAGATATGAACGTAATTTCGTATGGAATTACTAAGTGTTGATGAGAGTATTTTTTGGTTAACATCTGTCAAGAAAGTATTATACACACGAATTTTGATTGACAAACCTACACATAGACCACTCCACTATGCGCTCGCAGTGTTTCCCTTCTCTCGATTTAATTTTCCTTCTCCATGTACCCCCCTAGAGGCAAGCTGACTTCATCAACATGAACTCTCAGATACTCGTCTTATGAAGAGCTAGAAATGAGAGGCCACCGGCTTGATAATCAGCCCAACAAAATCATTTACGTCAATACAGCACGCGGGTGCCCTCAAGGTCTCTGGACACAACTATGTAGAAGTAGGCTTGAGAACCCCCCCCCCAAAAAAAAAAAAATAAATAAATAAATAAAAAAACCTCCAAGGGTTTTCTTCACTTATCAGCAGGGGAAGCCGAGTGCCACATCACCGCAACAGTTTCTTCCTCCTGTCCGGAGCCCCCGGTCATGAAATCTTGTCCCCCTGTGAAAACAATTTGGCGGGATTAGTCCGGCTTTCTGTTGAGATGTACTTGTATCCAGGGTCCCGCTGACGAGCGGCGCCTGACTTTGTGATGAAGTGCGAAATACAGCTGCCATAACGCAGTTCTGGAGTAGGATATGAAGTTCATATTACAGCTATAGGGTCTACGGACCAGGGTATACAACCACTCAGTATAAGCGTCATTTTATACGATTTGAATAAACAAACTGTTATTTGAGGCTGACTAGGTGAACCTCTTAAACAACCCATGCTTTTAAATTTTGCGTTGATCGTGTGTAATGACTTTCATCTTGCGCTATTTAGTGTTTTAAACGAGTTTACCTTTGACGCCATAACCAAAAATGTCGTTATAGAAGAATCTTCCGAAATCGCTCGCTCGCGACACCGTGTGGTGTGTCGCGGCCGAGCGGTCTACTGCATCGGACTCAAGTTCTAATGGTTGAATCATCGGAGTGTGGGTTCGATTCCCGGTCATGACACTTGTGTCCCTAAGTAAGACACTAAACCATAATTGCTTCTCCTAACCCAGGTGTATAAGTGGGAACCTGAGAGGGCTGAGATGGTGTTGAATTAACCACTTAGCTCTAATTCAAGCATTGTTTCCAGGGAGTTGAGAAAGTTAGAGGAATTGCCCGATGAACAGGCTGGGATAATTATGTTGTAAAGCACCTTGATCTATCTATGTGCGCTATATAAGAACCAAATATTATTTATGAAAACTTAGGTTTTGTCTATTTCTGATTTGTTTTGGCTTCCTTGCGAAAAGGTACGATGTCTATAATTAATGATATCATATTAAGTATACTATTCTGACGACTGACTGGCTATAGAAAGCACAAGGCTCAGCTGGCTAATTATAGAACGACCAGCTGGTCGCACCAATCATCAATTACAAGTTCTGAATTCCGTTCACTTCAATTGACCGTTAGGTTCTTTCTCACTGTATAGCTGGGAATCGACCTTACAAAAGAGTTCGACGCTAAAATAACAATAGTCTACGTATAAGAAAACAGAAACTTGTACTATTGAAATCTAAACCACCGCAGTAAACGAACACTATGTGGTTACAGCGATGCCTTATAAAGCCAGGTCTTTCAGCGGTGCATACCTCCTATTCGATTTCATTGAACCCACCTTCATGTTGACACACAGATATCAGATGTCATTAAGGAATGACGTCTGGGGACAAGTCCCCTCCCTCATGACGCATATAACGAACTCATTATATCGACGTTACCCTCTCACACACACACCTGTCTCCACCATGGGGCCCACTATGGGCTCAGGAGGTTAGGGTTTTTCTCACACAGTGCACACTGAACTTGTTGGCCTTATACAATTTTTATTAGCCGTTAGCACCCCGACTTTATATGAGGGATTATTGTAATAATGCATCACCAAGTCTTGTGGGAGCAGTAATATGAACACATCGATGTGTTCACTAAGGATTGTCATAGTGTAGGTCGTAATGCAGAGTGACACAACCGGACAAACATCAACACTCTGCATTGATAACAATTCTGTAAAGAAACTGTGCTTACCAAATGTTTAGAAAATATCTTAATCGACTTAGACATTGCTACTTTTTGTCTTTAAAAAGACAGAGCTTTTCTTTTCAAGCATCAGGTTATTTTATGTTTTAAAAATGGATTGGTTAAAGGTATTAATACTATTATACAGGATTGGTATAGGATAAAAAACATAATTGTTTAATTTTAGTCTGAAAGCTTACTGATTATGAAGTTCACACTAGAAACATTTTTCTCTAAAATATTTCCCCCTGAAATGAAGTCATATTCGAGAAAACTATATGAAAACCTTTAAAAAAATTGCAACAGCTGATTTTGGTTGTTTCAACCAAAATTAAGGACAGTGAAAATTAAGGACAGTGTGTTTACATGTTGAAAATTGTGCATGTTTTTTCACTATTTTCTCCTGACCCACACAACTTATGATGCCCACTTTTCACAGGTTTGTTATTTCATTAATTATGGTTGATCACACAAAACATGAACACTGTCTGCGACTATTTTGTCAGCTCTACCAATCCTGTATAGTACCTAGTAAGTTTTTCTCCATAGTTATAATATGCTCAAAAGTTAACTCGTCTTTTTCGGCCTATATTGCCATATATCTCCTCTCCGTAACAAATTCGGAAAAGTTTTGAAAAATATCAAATAGGACGGTCGGCTTTTTATAATTTGTCTATCAAACATTAGATCTGAATAGAGATATGCAATTTTCCCTTCACATATTGTGCATTATTTTTTCTACAAGGTTCTGTAGGGTTTGATAGCAGATTACCGTATCCACACCGGGTATCAACGTGTACAACTATTCTCACTCGGATACAACTATTTCTCCCTACTCGAAACGAAATACGAAACTTTAACCTACAACGATTAAATTTTTTTCATTTGCCTTTAATACGTGATATCTGCCTCTACTCCTCAACCCGATAGTACGTTAGCTTGACGGAAAAGATAAGGAAATTAAATCAAGGGGGTTGTCAAGAGTATTGTAATTTCCGGCCCAGAAAACCTCGCCTCAATTCCGGCGTAAAATTTCCCCCTCTGCAATTTTTACTGTTGTTTTTTTGATTGAGCACTTTCTTCCAACCTATATTATAAGCCTCGTCTTAAGATTGTTTTAGTGGGCTAATTATGCACCTATGAGCAATTATCTAATCTGTTGTAGAGGTGTTTGTTAGCGCTCATAATCTTAACACCGGAGGACTAAAGTCTGTCAGGGGGAATCTTCTCATTGGGAGTGGGCCCCAGAGGCTGATTCGATGGGTGCTTTGTTGGCGTGCGGGGCCCCAATGACGTCCACCCGTGTAAAAACCGAATGTTTCCTGGGAGTCATCAAGTTCAGGAAGTTTGGTATAGTGTGCTCGCTACGGCTGATTTGGTCTATTCAGTTTGGGGTTGCGTTTTGGATCGACTTCGGAAGATCATTAAAGATGTTTGCCAGTGGCACCATTTTAACTTCGGGGGGCGGGGGTGAAATGAACGAGGTTGCAAAAATGACGTGACGTCACAACGAGATTAACTTCAATAGTTTCTTTATTTCAACGTACCGAAGCCCCATTTAGACCTTTATTATGCAGTAATGTTTTGCAGTATTTCTATCTTGTGTTCTTGTTTTGGTTTATCTTATTTCATTGTCTTTTCTCCTGTCGTTGTGTATGTATTTTTGGCATGTTCTTGCTGTATTTTTATCCGAATAAATTCAATCAATCAATCAATCAATCAATCAATCATGTTGTGCTCATTTTTGTGTCAGTTACCCTGCATACAACAGTGACAGTGGCAGTTCTAATTATCGCATCATGAAAGAAACCAGACTATCTTTTCCTTCCAGCCTCGGTTTGGTTACATTGGGTCGAATAGAAGAAAAGCAAGATGGCCGCACGGTGATAAAGGTCAATAGCCGACGAGCTTACAATCACGGCAGTCATCTTTTATGTCTTGTTCCAGAGAGAGGTATTTCTGCTATGTCTTTCAGTACAGTGAGAGTTACCTAAAATTGACTCGTGCCCGGAGTGGAGATTGACGCATCCTGCGCGCGCTTCAACAAGCGCGCATTTTCCGCGCCTTGGAATCGTTGCACTGCAGGAGAAAGTTTCTCTGAAAATGCCTCACCCCCCCCCCCAACCGTGTGGGTATGCCTTGAGTATTACAACATGCATTTTATTCATTGAATGGCGATACCATTGTCTTTTGACTGAGCGATATTGTTGGTGTGCGTGGCGCGAAACATGAATGCTTAAAACTCTGCATGATGCCATCGGACTGTGGTCAATAGTCCGTTTTTAATTAAATAATCAGTACTCAGCCATTTTGGGGTTTTTTAATCTTAAAAAAATCAACATTCCCCATCTACACCTAGCTAAATAGCATGGTAAATGTCTTGTTACCATCCGGGGTCTTTTTCATAAAAAATAAAAATCCATCAATGACCAGCTCTCCCGGAATTCCCATAAGAATTGTACATCAGTTACTTGACTTTGGGGTAAATAGCCACTACTGGGTGAAATGCACCATAGTTTCCAGATGGCTTTTTCTGTATACTTGTACAATAGCTGTAAGCAGTGACCTGGTTGTTTATTTGGATGAATTGAGTAGGGTCCATATCTAATGGTTTGGGCCATTTGAAAGTGATTGGGTTCTCCACAAAAATGAATTACACGCTTATACAAACGGACAGTAGCCTATGTCCGATGGCGTAAGCGTGTGATTTTTGTTGATGGTGTCACGCAGTGAGGGATTGTATACGTTTAGTAATTGGAACCCACTGTTTGTTTCAATTCTAGTTAATTGTAGATGTATACAATAAAACCAACCTGTGAAAAGGTTGTAGCGTTTTTGAGATATTGCCGAAAACCCGGAGCGGTTATGTCCACGCAGGAAGAATCATCTGCAATTGGAATACACAATCTGAGAAACGTTACTGCAGTTAACTGCAACATTTTTGGGGGATAAACATTGATATTTTTTCCAGTACTTCGAAGTGAAAAGTTTCTCAAAATGCATTATACTAACCAAAGCTGCTGTACTTCTTACCAAGTAATTTTTTATTGCCATTAATATTCAGAGTCATTACCAATCGTATACAGACCCTTTAAAACATTAAGTGGCTTGGGAATGCATGCCCAAGCATGGGTACAACACTGTCAACGAAAAGTGACGGCTTGTTGAAACATTTAAGACAACTATGGGCAAGTTCGGTTGGCTGACTAGAGTCGACTAGACTTAACCATGCCCCAGAGGCGTATTTTGTTTTACACCGCAGCGAGGGGTTTGTACCGTAACACTGTCAATTCCGTCTTGAGATAGGGGAATACGTCTAACCCTAAACCCTAACCCTAACCCTCACCCTAACCCTCACCCTAACCCTCACCCTCACCCTAACCCTAACCCTAACCCTAACCCTCACCCTCACCCTTACCCTGACCCTAACCCTAACCCTGACCCTAACTCTAACTCTAACCCTAACCCTAACCCTAACCCTAAACCTAACCCTTAATAGGCATAAATGTTTGTAGTCTCATCTCAAGACAGGAATTGGCAGTATTGCAGTACAAAACCCGTCGCTGCTATGTAAAAAAGAAGAAGATGCGCCCCGGAGCTAGGTTGATCCAGTTGAACTAGCCATGTTCAACCACGCAGCGTTCGAGTGACATCTAGATCGACTATGGTTAAGTCTAGTCGACTCTAGTCAGCCAACCGAATTTGCTCTATGTGTGAGCACTTGGCCGTAAAAGACAGTTTTCTTTTTCATTCATTAAATTGTCTTTATTTTATTGTATAGAACTTGATATCTAATTGCTGACATAAAAGCGAATGCGTGTCCCGTGTGAAATAAAAATGAATTGTCATTGTATGTTATTTCGCCAAATGTTGCCACATTTTAAAAGGAGGCCATTGTGAGCGACATTCGTAATGGGGTTAATTGGACAGGAAATCAATTTCCGCGGGCGGAATTTTCTCCATTTGTGGGCATTAATTGCGATTGAAATAAGCCATTTACAAAGTGTCGTATAGTTATATGGGGTAAAATGACATCGTTCCGGCAACTGTCCAATCTGTATACATTGCAAAGTGGGGGATTGTTTTCCTATACTCACACACTTCAGACCGATGCCGTAAAGGTACTGGACACGTGTTTGGTAATTGTCAAAGACCAGTGTATCCCAACATATGCATACAGTAACAGACCTGTGACAATTTTCGCTCAATTGGTCATCGAAGTTGCAAGAAAAATTTTATAATTAAAGAAAAAACACCCCTGTTGCACAAATTTGCGCGCTTTCAGATGCCTGAAAAAGGCTGAAGTCTTTTTAAGATTCAAATATTTTAGAGAGAAATTACCTCTTTCTCAAAAACTACGTTACTTCAGAGGGAGTCGTTTCTCACAATGTTTTATACTATCAACAGCTCTCTGTTGCTCGTTACCAAGTGAGTTTTTTATGCTAATATATATTTTGAGTAATTACCAAAAGTGTCCAGTGCCTTTAAACGCAAACACTCACAGTGTATCTACAATGTAATTGCAAATAAGGAATGGATACCCCTACAAAATAATGTGGTTGATATATGATAAGCATTATGAAAATGGAACAGCTGGTGCGCTCTTCTAATAAAAGCAATATTTAAAGTTTAATTTGAAACAAATTGAGGAAAGGAAAATGTATAGATTTTGTTTTATTACTGCTTTTAAGTTGTTAGTGTATGCTGACAAAAGTACAGTTCCCCCTCTCAGTGTTGGCAGGTCTTTCATAACTGCGCTCTTATCGTTCTATCCAATGTTTACACGAAGTGTTCACATTAATTTTGATCTCTAATGTACACCTATTCCCAAGAGGTGTTTACGCAAAGCCGTTTTTAGTAAACCGGGGGCCTCACAACCGACTTCACTCTGTCCGGACAAAAATATTATTGAATCAAAAATATATTTCAACCGCGCTGCCATTTTGTTATTTTAAGGCCACGTGCCCAATGCCATGAGATATTGGTATCCCCTGGGTGAGCTCAACACATTCACATGAAATGTGCTCTAAAAGCCTTCTGTACTGTTGCACCTCGTCACTCAAGCGTGTACGTAATCCAGTTTGCCTGCTCAAATCGAAGGAAATGACAAAATGAGTATAGTGCACCCTCGCCAGCGAGCTGTCCCCGCTTATTAAGTAGAGATTTGGTTCCTTTTTTTCCAATCCCCTTTGGCTAACGGATAATGAGATAGAATAATCACAATGAGGTGAGATTGATATGGCCCGCAGGCACCAAACCCAGTCTGTAAAAACGAGACCCGCTAACAGTTATTGACACATGGTATCAAAGTTTGGACAAGGTAGCCGCTGAGACTACAACACCCTACAAGCCAAAATGCAATTTCATTACAGAAAATTAGGGAAAGTTAGCTGGTATGGGCGGCAGGCAGTCTTTAAAATGGCGTTATAACAATGTCGCCATAGCATTAGGGGCCCGACAGAATAGTCAATGTTAACAAATTTCAATTTGTTTTTGAAATTGTTTTGAATATCGCACGAACACTTTCAAGATTATAATCATGTTTTAATATTATTGTAAAAGCCTTGATACCTTTCCCATCTTTTTCTGTAAAGTTATAATGTAAATTATTCTGCACATGAAATTCCTTTATCGGATTGTTGGCAGATTATTGAGAAATAAAATAACAATTATATTTGTGTATATTTGCGTCTTTCTTAAAAGTGCTCGGCTCATCAGGCGTGCGATTAGTACATTCCGAGTTTCAAATGAGTTGGATCATCAGTATGTAACATTTTGTGAATTATTCTCAGTATGTATACACATAGCTTTCTTTCCATCGACTGCTTTGCCAGGTATATCATCACTTGTTCTTTTTCATATATACATAATATTTTCATTTTAGTTAATTAAGCGTTGTTGTTGTTTGTAAGTTGTTTTTGTTCCTATTCGTACGTCCTCTGTTTGTCCGTTTTTTCTTGTCTCTGTCTGTCCACAGGCTGATTACTACAAGCCTCGGTTTATCAAATCGGCCTCCATACTGTTCCTTTTCTTTGACTGCATAAACCTTAAACTTCTCTGTTCGCTTTTACATTGTATATGTAGTCTGTAATGCTGTGTTTTTGACACTATGGCAATAAATGTGAATTTAATTTGAATTTGAATCTTGAATAAACGATACCATAGCCACTCAAACAGGCAACATCGCCGGTACTGACTTCGTATTTCTCGTAGTAAGGCACCTAGCAATTTTTTTATATTTTTTTTAAAAGAAAATCCTAAAAATGCATATGCCTATAACGACGCGTCCATGCGTTGTCGGCACAGCAGTCCAAAGAGAAATGAATCATCCGGAACGAATTTTGACCAATACTCCCTCGAGTGGAAATGTCTGCAAGTGTATATATATATAGTCAATAATGGCGGGAAGACGTCACCAAAATTACCTTTTTAACAGTCCGGCCTCCTCCCCGTATTATGTCCACACTAATTATTACGCTGGCAACTTTGTCGGATTCGTTAACGATTCGAGACTTGTTTGGAAGCTCCCGTGCATTTCCCAGCACAGGTGTGTATACTTAACCCCTGGGGAGAAGGTTGTATTAACTAGAAAATGAATTGACCGGAAACAGGTCAAATATTGTATCAGATGCAAGAGCCATTACTAATTGCATGTCAAATATGATATCACTTTTAAGTTTAGTTGCTCCTATATTATTTAGTCATCCCTCTTGAATTATTGAATCCTTTCGTAAAGGATGAAAACACAAGATCCAAACGAAAATGTAACAAATGATTAATGATGAACTGTATATGAACCTTTGTCATATGAGGATTTTAATTTTGTAATAAAAATTGTATATTTGGCGTGTCGTGGCCGAGCGGATAAGAGCACCGCACTCAAGCTCTGGTGTTTCTGAACAGCAGAGTGTGGGTTCGAGTCCCTATCGTGATACGTGTGTCCTTAAAGGCACTGAACACGTTTGGAAATTGTCAAAGACCAGTGTTCTCACTTGGTGTATCCCAACATATGCAGAAAATAACAAACCTGCAGGTGAACATTTGGGCTCAATTGGTCATCGAAGTTGCAAGAAAATGATAAAAGAAAAAACATCCTTGTTGTTAAAATTTGTGTGCTTTAAGATAGGAATAAAAACTTCTTGCAAGAAGTTTTTATTTTTTTAGTGAGAAATTACCTCTTTCTCAAAAGCTACGTTACTTCAGAGGGAGTCGTTTCCTACAATGTTTTATACTATCAACAGCTCTCCGTTGCTTGTTACCAAGTAAGTTGTTATGCTAATATTTGTTTTGAGTCATTACCAAACGTGTACGATACCTTTAAGCAAGACACTTTTATTGCTGCGTCCTGAATGAGACGTTAAGCCGCTGGTCCCGTGAGTTGTGTAATGCACGTAAAAGAACTTATTGAAAAGAGAGGGGGGTTTGCCCCGGTGTTCCTGGTTTGATCGGTAGCATATTGCACCATTACATGGTGCTATTTAAAGAAATTGTCTCATACTTCAAAAACGTAGCTCCACATTACCTTGCAGGAAAATAATAAATGTTGAAGCGCCTTGAGCGTCACTGAATGACGGATATGTGCGCTATATAAGAAGCCACTATTATTATTAATTTATTCCATATTGAATCAGTCATTAATTTCAAAACGAGACTGAAGGGCAAAATAGTCAGTGACCCCTCAGTATTTCTTGATACACGAAGGACCTAAACTTGACAAAAATGATGGATGCTTGGTAAAGGTCTACAGCTGAAACTCATAACGGTGCCCCCACTTTGTGTATCCCAACATGCATAAAATAACAAACCTGTAAATAAATAAATAAAATAAATAACAAGTTCTTTCAAAGCGCATTTTACAATAAACGTATCAGTGCGCTTTACATTAGTGCCCTGGTCATTGGGCCAATAACATTCCTTTAATCTTTCTCAGCTCCCTGGGCTGCCGTGGCGCTCCGAGGGCTTTTTTCAAACACAATATCAACCTCTACCCTCGCAGGTACCCATTTATACCCCTGGGTGAAGAGAAGCAATTATAGTTAAGTGTCTTGCTCAAGGACACAAGTGTCATGACCGGGATTCGAACCCACACCCTGATGACTTAACCACCAGAACTTGAATTCGATGCTCTTAACCGCTCGGCCACAACACCCGTAAAAAGCTGGGCTCAATTGGTCACCGAAGTTGCAAGAAAATAATGAAAGAAAAATACAACCCTTGTTTACAATTTAATGTGTGTGCTTTTAGATGCCTGAAAAGGGCTTCAGGCCTGAAGTCTTTTTCAGATTCAAATATTTTAGTGAGAAAATTACCTCTTTCTCAAAAACGACGTTCTTCAGAGGGAGTCAGATGCCTTAAAAATGAAAGGCTTTATGCCTGAAACCTTTCTCATATTCAAATTTTGAGGTGGAAAATTGTCTCTTTCTATACAACTATCTTCAAAGGGGATCGTTTCTAACAGCTCCCGGTGCTCTTTACACCATGTAAATGTTTATGGTCCTTAACTTGTGGTGTAATATAAACAGTTTGATTATACGCTACAAACAGAGGAACACGAAGTAACACACGGTTGCCGGTAGTTGACGTTCATTTGCTCTCATCAGGAGGCTCTCACGTGACCTACTCTCTAACTTTCACACGGTATCTATTGTAAAAAACCGAGACTACTTGTCACAGCAAGTATAACCGTATTAGGCATTGTTTCACACATCATTAAGAATACATTTGAATATTTAAACAAAACAACAATATGTTTGGATAGTTTTTACAAAGTATACTTAGGGAGAAGTTGTCCCATATTTGGGCATGGTTGACCAGTGTCCGGTGCTCCCTGTCATTACAGTGGAATGTGTAAGGTGTAAGGAATGGAATTCTAAGACCCACACACACTTGGCACTATTGTCCTGAGTAAGAACAATGAGACTACTACTATATTACTGAAAGCATGGAGGTCTACTGACATTTCTACAATCTTAGATACTAATATTTATATTTTAAAGGCAGTATATACTTTGGTAAATGTCAAAGACAGTATCCTTACTTGGTGTATCTCAACATAGACATGAAACAACAAACCTGTGAAAGGACCAGAAAAAAGTGGGGAAAAACCTTAAGTGTTTTCACTGTTTTCAAACATCGAGCTTTTGACTCATGAGATCAAAACTAGTTGTTTCACTCATTTCTCAAAAACCATAGCATTTAAAGCAAAAATATTTCAAAGGGAGTTTCCCATTATAACCATCTTTATAGTTATGTGTCAATCTGTGAACTTTTATATTTTTACTCTTTTTAATGTTACAAACACCCTTTAAGTGCAAGCTTTCTGTTGGGTGATAAAATACACCCTGCCTGTAAATATCCCACGTATGTCCCGTTTTGATAAAACAAGCTTCTCTTCAATGTAGCCAACATGACCCTCGACCGCAACAGTGATTTATAATCAGCGTAATCAAACCGAGGCTGTGAGGCACAAATAGTCTGGTTCCCCTTTTCATAACACAGCATTCATTGGTACTATTGGATACAGGGAATATGGGTGCTAAAAACTTCGCATCGGGATACAGAACATCGCTAGTGATATATCCATACCATTTGTAAATTCCCTGTAAATCTCGTCCGACTTCTTACTCGATACCTTGCCTCCGGTTATTTGAAAATGAAAAACTCTAATTATCCGCCTTAGGCTTGACCCTGACGGAAATTAATTTATTTTTAATAAGAAATTTTCCCACAGGTGCACGGGCGATGTCAGTCCAAACAGGATCTGCAACTAGTATTATGGATATATTTTAATTTAGAATTCGGTTGGGTTTAGAGGAGAAGGGGTAAAGTGTGAAGCAACAGAATTTAACGGAGCTAGGGATCCATGCCCTAAAGGGCTGACGGACCTAAAGCAAACAGCCCCGTTTTGTCCAAACTTGAGGTGTTGTTTTATTATAAATTCCACCTCACCATTGTTTAATATTTTAACCCTTTTCAAAACAGATACAGATTTGATCCTCATGTGCTTATACCCATGATGTAAACATTATTGTTGGAATTTGATGGATTCACTTTGATGTAGCCATGCTTAAAAAAATCCCATTACGTGGTTGAGATCCTATACCGTGTCACCCCGTGAGAGTTCGACCTTAGACTATTCTGGCTGATTGGTCAGGCGGCATGCTTCCTCTTCACACCTTCTCGCTGAACAATTTTTGCCAAGCCTTGGAAGTAGAGGATCACAATGCTGGCATCCTCGTCCCCAGAGGTTATTATTGTCAGCATTTTGGTCTCTGAGGTACCAAGGCTGAGTGTATTGCACGATTAAATATCGATAGTTTTTGTTAGCTCCAAATCGCTCAGCAAACCAGGCGAACAAAATTCCTCTCAAGGTGTGCAGCGCTATATTTGAGGATAGAGGGCGCTCTTGTAAAATAAAAAACTGTAAGCCAAACAAGGTACAGTGGCGCGTCCACTTTCAATAACCGATAGGGGACACTAATCGATACTTTGATAATCGATATGTAACCTCCCAAGAAGGTCCGATTGTCAACATCCACTGCTGTGATACGAGGCGTACACAACAATCAATTCTTCCAATAAAAGGAAATAAATCGGTAATCAATAATACCATTTATATACCACTTTACAATAATCACTTTGGAAAGTACTACTGCCTTTTGCGTCCAACCACGTGTCAAAAATGGAGGCAGTCAACCACCTGAGTTTAGGGAAATTGTGTGCAACCGAACAGTCTTCCCCCCTCACGAATCTGCTCTCAATAATTTAGCAACTTCTCGCCAGGTAAATGAAATGATTATATGAACACACACGCTTGCACTCCCCTACTCAAGTCAATGGAGATGGGAGGGCATAAAAGAGTGATATCTATAGTGTTTCGTATAGCATTCATGTCTGCAGATGCGACCGTATACCCCAAAGTGTCACACATGAATTTTCAGTTTTATAAGGCGGCCTAAAACTCGAAGGCATCAGATTGCGGTTGAAAAGTTCTTGATGGCGTCTAACCAGCCAAGTCGTCCGGTAATCAGCATAGTCAATGGATACACATGCAAATAGCGGCAGTTTCACGATACATTCAGCTCTCACATTCTCGTAGTTTTGTGGTATCTATCATAAGGGTGAAATACTCGTACTGACTTTCTCCATAGTGATCAGGGAAAGGCCTTTTTGCATGGGCGTTGACAATTAGGTATGAATGGTACGTTAAAGGTACGCCGTTCGCCTCTGCTGTATAAACACCGCATGACCTGTACGCCTTGATGATTTCTAAGGACGAGATAGCTTTTGGAAGTCAGGCTTGAAATTGTTAGTTATAGACAATAAATACATGTCCAAACTTGAGGTTTACTGCGGGTTATTATTAGTTTGAATATTGTTGCCTTTGGACGTTTATTCAAGTATTTTGCAAAGGAGGTCTGAGCCAAAGGAATACTCAACTGTCGATTTCACTGCCCGGGCACGTTGTTTTATTTATATGCTTGTTTGGTTTGTTTAAAGGGATTGTATATACGTTTGGTAATTGGAACCCACTGTATGTTTCAATCCTACATAGTTGTAAATATATACCATAAAACTAACCTGTGGAAATTGCATTTCAAAAGGTGTTAACGTTTTTGAGATATTCCCGAAAATCTGGAGCGGTTATGTCCACGCAGGAAGAAAAATCTGCAATAGGAATACACAATCTGAGAAACGTTACAGTCAGTAACGCTGCTCAGATTCAAATTTTTGGGGATAAAAAGTGATATCTTTTTTCCATAACCGCAGTACTTCTAAGTGAAAAGTTTCTCAAAATGCATTAAATTATCCAAAGCTGCTGTAGTTCTTACCAAGTAAGTTTTTATTGCCAATATTTTCAGAGTCATTACCAAACGTACAGACCATTTAATGGATAACAAACAAGCAACTTAAAAGAACTACAGGACAAGACTGGCTGCGTCCTTCAGAGATAGCAACAGACCTTGTACTTAAAAAGGCACTGGAACACGTTTGGTAATTGTCAAAGACCAGTGTTCTCACTTGGTGTATCCCAACATATGCATAAAATAACAAGCCTGTGAAAATTTGGGCTCAATATTGGTCATCGAAGTTGCAAGAAAATGATGAAAAAAAACCCACCCTTGTTGTACAAATTTGTGTGCTTTCAGATAGGAATAAAAGGCTTCTTGCAAGAAGTCTTTTATTATTTTAGTGAGAAATTACCTCTTTCTCAAAAACTACGTTACTTCAGATGGAGTCGTTTCTCATGTTTTATACTGTCAACAGCTCTCCGTTGCTTGTTACCGTATAAGTTTTTATGGTAATATATATTTTGAGTAATTACAAAACGTGTACAGTGCCTTTAAACGTCTCTCGAAAAAAATATCTGTGCACAGATGATCGTTTGGAAATTAGTAGGAACAATAGTTGCAGATAAATCCTACAACGGACTTTACAACTCTTGCTTTCAAATATTTGCATTACTTTTAGCTCTTTAGATAGTGGATTAGGAATTTGTCATTTGTGAAAACAATGTAGTTTTAAATCTTTGGGTATGGCTTTTGAGTATTACCAAAGAGTTTTCATAAGCGCTTGTCTTTAACTTTGTCTGAAAGCTTTTATTTTGTCAAGGTGATGGGTTCTTTGTCGGAAAGACAATCGCTGTTTGTTATGAACTGTATGCTCAACGTATTGCACCATCAAATGGGAGGAGCGTATAATCTATTGCTGGTTTCCTTAAAGATGATTGTCTCTAAACATTACCAAACGTACACAGACCCTTTAATGTTGCTGTATTACTTTATATTATTTTGTTTAAGTCACTTTGAGTCTACAAGCACAAGCTATTGACCTTTATCACACTGTCGCCATCTTGGTCATGTTCCCTGTATCCAATAATAGTAATGAATGCTAATATTCATTGTACAAAAAGGAACCAGACTATTTTTCCATTCCAGCCTAAGTTTGTTTACATTGGTTTGAATGGGAGAAAATCAAGATGGCCGCACCGTGATAAAGGTCTATACAAGCATACCAGCATAAACATGAGGAAATATATGTAGCTATGGTCAAGCATATATACATTTTAAAGTATTAATTATATATTTGCGCTGGTGAAGTTTGGGGGACGGTCGCTGACATTCGTCTGGCCCCGTACATTTCGAATTGTCTATCGGACTAACGCCACATAATGGCTTCCTTTAAATGCATCCCACGATCTGCCGGTCCGTGAACTTCCACTCCTTTAACAAAGTGCAACACTCCGTTATAGTGTCATTATTTGCCAAAATCATTAGCTGGATCTGGAAAATAATGAGGGGGTGTTTGATACCCAACCCCCCTCCATGAAACCATGGTCGAGTTAGACCCTAAGCCACCGGGTTCAGTCAACTAATAAATATGCATCTAAAAAAAGCAGATGACAATGCAAACGGTAAGCCATTTAAAGACCTCTTTTGAGTGAACGTGCCCAAATTAGATCAAAAAAGACGACAATGCAAGCGGTCAGTCACTTAGAGAAACCACCTTGCACTAGGTGAAGGTGGCCAAAACTTGCCAAAAGCACGAACTGCGTGGAATAACTTTTGAGTGGGTAACATTGATATATGCCATGTCAATCCAACGCTAGCTTTAATTTATTCTACTGCGTATGTGAAATATTTATCTTCAGGTTGGTAACGTTTAGAGGTAGATCTTCTTACATTAGAACAGGATGAGGGGCCGGCGGCTCACCCAAATAAACACCCCAAATATTCTTAAACTAAAGGTGCAATTTTAATGAAAACTCGCAACAGTTGTGATATAAAGGAATGATCGCGAGATGGAGCACCTTCCTTTCAAAATGTTTGATACATCGCGACGCCTGCATACATCGCACCCTATAGGTTTTTGTTGATCGTGGATTTGGGTAATGGGTCACATGCCCAGGGCCAAGATTTCTAGGCTTCTGTATGATGTGACAGTGGGGTTTGGGGACTCTGTGCAAACTTGATTCCAGTCCCTGGAATACGAGCAGAGAAGCTCTCGGCTCAGACTTGAGGAACTGGATCTGAGCTAACAGTCACTTGATCCGAGATCTACTGTTTGACTAGAAATCCGTGTCAACCTACCTGTCCGTTTTAATTTATAACTTGTTTGCCCTGACACTTTGTCACCGGAACAACACTTTCACAGATTGGTTTCCAAAAGGCGAAAACGTGGACTCCTTTAGGGTATGAACTGCACCCTGCCTAAAGAGAGACCATTATAATTTTTCACAAGTTAGAATCTGCCTGCGGCCGGTGTGAATTTGTTCCGTCCCAACTTAAGAACCGTCCAAAAACTATAGCTTGGACCGGTCCCAAACTGGGACAGTTTGGGTGGCCCATCTATAGCTGGGATCCAGAGATTTGTCATACAAGCAGTGAATCAGCGGATGGTCGCAACATAGACTGCTTGTGATTAGGTGGTGAAGGTAAATTCAACTGCGTGCGGATGTATGTGATGGAGAAACGGTTGATTTTTTCACAAGTTTTTCTCAAGTTTTGTCTTGATAATTACTGGGTATATCAGATATGATCCCCGTTGTAAGCCTTGCCAGAGAAACTTGGAGGGATCGACAATTACCAGAGGCCCATTTATTGTGGTTTACATCAATTATTAGTATCAGTCACTATCGCTATCTGGCAATCCCAGCAAAAGTTGGGCCGTCTCAACTATAATACCCATGTTGGAACCAGTCCCAACTATAGTTGGAACAATTCTAAAATTGAGACGGACAACAACTCTATAGCCCTTGGCACGGTTAAATAGACCCCCCTATAATGACCAAGCAAAGACCGCTATCGGAACTTTTGGGGCTCGGCAAGAAGGAGAGACCGTGCTTAAAGGGTCTGTACACGTTTGGTAATGACTCTGAAAATTAATGGCAATAAAAAGCTACTTGTTAAGAAGTACAGCAGCTTTGGATAGTATAATGCATTTTGAGAAACTTTTCACTTCGAAGTACTGCGGTTATGGAAAATGATATCACTTTTCCCCAAGAAAATTTGAATCCAATTGCAGATTATTCTTCCTGCGTGGACATAACCGCTCCAGATTTTCGGCAAAATCTCAAAAACGCTACCACCTTTTGAAATGAAATTTTCACAGGTTAGTTTTATGGTATATATCTACAACTGTTTAGGATTGAAACAAACAATGGGTTCCAACTACCAAACGTATCCTTTATACAAAAAGGAAATTTCGAAACCAATCTCAAGATTGTTTCAATTTCAATAACTCAAAGACTTTTTTCCCCCTTTCAAGATCGTTCACTCGTCCGAAGCTGTGAAAGAATAACATTAACGTCACAGAAATCTCTGATTAATTTATCGATGGTCGTTCTTGATCCAATACTGAGGGGGAAATGGACCAGTAGGCTGGTCACGTTCCGCACGCCAAACACCTGTCTCTATCTGACAATCATCGGGAATCGATGGTTCGCGCACGGGCGCTAATTTGTGTATATCGTCTAAGACCCGGCTCTCTTTTATAATGGGATCAAGATTAAAAAGTAAAAAAGTAATTGCGTATCATTCCCCAAAAATCTATCCACCTCGGTCCGATGATCTTATTGTTTTAGTGTAAACGAATTCATTATTATAAAAACCAACGTGTTGGTTAAAGGCACTGTACACGTTTGGTAATTACTCAAAATATATATTAGCATAAAAACTGACTTGGTAACGAGCAACAGAAAGCTGTTGATAGTATAAAACATTGTGAGAAACGACTCGCTCTGAAGTAACGTAGCTTTTGAGAAAGAGGTAATTTCTCACTAAAAATTAATAAAAGACTTCTTGCAAGAAGCTTTTTTATTCTCATCTGAAAGCACACAAATTTGTACAACAAGGGTGTTTTTTCTTTCATCATTTTCTCGCAACTTCGATGACCAATTGAGCCCAAATTTTCACAGGCTTGTTATTTTATGCATATGTTGGGATACACCAAGTGAGAACACTGGTCTTTGACAAGTACCAAACGTGTTCAGTGCCTTTAACTTTGGGCTAATTTGTGTAATTTCAATGAGAATGAGAATGATTTTGTATGGATTATGTTGCCGAGTTGTTTATACGTACACTGCAAAAACTTGGGTGTTAAATTTGACACTATGGGTGTTGTCACATTAGATACCCAAGAGAGAATCAAAATTAACATCATAGAGTGTTAAAATAACACCAATGTAATTGTGTTGGCAGATATAAGTATTATTTCAAAACCCTATGGTGTAAATTTTGATTTTGTTTGTTTCTGTCTACATGTGACAACACCAATGGCGTCAATTGTAATACCCCAGTTGTTTGCAATGTAGAAAGTTGATTATGTAACAACGTGTACTTTGACTCCACAGTTGTTTTTTGACATGTGATCCAAAATTATAATTCTCCCGGATTTAGTATTTTATGTAAGGTGACCAGGGGCCGATTTCACAAAGCACCAAGATTTATCTTAAGATGAGTTGTCAATATTGCCATAGTGATTTGTATTGTGACATCACACTTTGCTTAACAGTTAGGATTAATTTGCAATGAATATTAATCTTAGCTCTTTGTGAAAGCGGCACCTTGATTCGTCTTGACTTAAGTATCAATTACTTTTCATAAACTTTTCACATCAGACATGAATGATTAAAAATAAACTGAACACGTTTGGTAATTACTCAAAATATATATTAGCATAACAACTGACTTGGTAACGAGCAACAGAGAGCTGTTGATAGTATAAAACATTGTGAGAAACGACTCCCTCTGAAGTAACGTAGTTTTTGAGAAAGAGGTAATTTCTCACTAAAATAATAAACAACTTCTTGCAAGAAGCTTTTTATTCCTATCTGAAAGCACACAAATTTGTACAACAAGGGTGCTTTCTTTCATCATTTTCTTGCAACTTCGATGACCAATTGAGCCCAAATTTTCACAGGCTTGTTATTTTATGCATAATAAATGTTGGGATACGCCAAGTGAGAACACTGGTCTTTGACAATTATTACCAAACGTGTTCGGTGTTTTTAAACAATAAACTTAGTGAAGATTTGTCCACATCATTGCGGCCCTTCACGAAAGAGATTAAAGGAAACCCCGGAAACTTTGGGCTCAGGTGGATTCTTAATGGTGAGCGGATAATTCTGTCTCCTTCGCAATACCTCACCACACGTCAATAATGTATTAAACACCAGGGTGTTATTATATTATTCCGGCGATAACAATTTATTCCTTCTTCGGCCGATGGTAATGAGGAGGTGGGGGGTACTTTCTCAGAAGAGCACCGGGCGTAAACGGCACCATCAAGTGCATCGTCGCCAAGACTCAAGGAGCTTCGTTCCCATGGCGACCAAGAACAGAGAAAGGGCCTGGAGCAACTCTCTAAACACGGGGATATACACAGAAAGCGAAGGAGTGTAGCATTGGATAGTGGGAGAGCCAGATTTAGAAAAGCAAGTTTCATAACCTGACGCCAGCTTTATGAATTTTAATTGAATTAGTTCAAGGGAATCAAATCACGAAGTTTATAAATATCTATATTTAGCATTAAACACCGCGTAAAAGCGAGCGAGACTCTCTGTGAGTATACAATTCCCGTATTCTCTATTTCCTGACAACTGTAACATCTGGGAAAATTATTCCAAGAGCGAGAGGTATAATTTTAATTGGTCCAAATAGAGGACGGTATACGAGTAACTGGTAAACTTCATTCCAAACCTGTGCGTCTGACTTCAATCATGATCGAATTAAAAACACGCTGGCCCTTTCTAAATTCTGACCGTAACAATGTAATAACGAGGAAATTGCGAAAAAAATTGAATTCATAAATTTTGTCCCCTGTTAACACAAACCTTGTATTGGCAATCATGTATAATATCTCATAAATATTCTTTCCAACGTATGCTGTTTTTTGTTTTTTTTGTTTTTTTTTAAATCTTAAAGGAAGCTTCCTTTTGTATATCAATCTCACTGCAGAAGCAACACTCTAAAGCTCACGGACCCAGATTCCGTGTCAAGTGGGGGCATGACCCATTTCCTGGCCCGGCTGACTTGGAAAGTGGTTGAAAATGGCATTTTTTAAATCTCGGATTCTGCGTCATTTTGAGCCTTTTCTGGGTAATTTTGAAACAGGTTCCGGGTCATACTGACCCAGGAACGGGTCAGGCCCCACGTGACCTGGATCCAGGTCAATTCTGACCCAGAATTTTTTTAGAGTGTATGGTGTCCTTTTAAATGCGTTCATCAAACCTGCCCAAAGAAAACAACACCAAATATGAAAACAAATCCACTCCTTTGGTATCCGTACTTATATTGATCACTGAGCAAAATGATTAACAAGATTTCAAAGGAAGAGTAGGATACTTGTCAATTTCTTCCGTGTCTCATTTTTTGAAAAGTTGCTTCGACCATTTTAAGTAATCTTTTAAGTTTGCCGGTGCTAAAGTTTGAAAAAAAATGTCCTTCTTCTATTCAAAGTTCCTCCTCCATTAACATTTAAAAGAAATTATATAAGAAACTGTACCTTAAGTATTTGTGCTTTTTATTAATCTTTTTTCTATTCTGTTGTTTATGATGCCCATTTATGTAAAAACAGGACATTGATGTAAAACAGCTTTTGCTGATCTTTTTATCCTGTATAAATATGTTGCCATAAATAAATAAATAAATAATAAATCACCCCAACTTTTCTTAGCATGTCCGTTTTTAGCTTTGCCACCCTGTAGTCACCCTCAATATTCTTGTAATCGTTATAGGCTACTTATTCTTCCGCATCCTTCAGCTGTAGATCGGGGAAGACCCCAAGATATCTACTATAACCCCTCAAGATTGCCTCGGGACCCACATGTCTTTAACTCTGCCCTCTCGCTACTAAATACCCTCTATTCGGGATAATTTGAAAAACAGTCACTTTTCCTGACAGAAACTCGATTATGTTATCAATCATTAGAAGACAAAATTGAATTATTTTCCCCCAACATCAAGTGAAAAATCGTTTTTAAAGACGCCGGGTAGAATGAAATCACATGTTTCCCAACTGATGGTCTTATGGCGAGGGATCAGTTAATCAGTTTGGGTTAAACAATTTTGTTCTAATAGCGATAATTTTGCTGTTGATGTCACAGGGACTCGTTATAGACTGTGCAAGTCTCGCGCGTTTCGGAACGAGAAAACACGTCAAACGAAGAACATTGTTTTCTCTGAAATCAGATCTTTGTTTTAAATTATATTCAATGATAAAATCTGAACAACAAAAATAATCATTACATGTTTATCAAATCAGTTTTCGTTTTTATAATAAATGCACAAATTATGTTAATTATTATTGAAGCAAAATTAAAACTCTGGGCAAGGATGCTAGGGGAGTGGTGGGGGGGGGGGTGAGAAAAAAATGATAACACATTAATGTCTTGGTGAAGAAAGGTATGAGGTATGATTCTAATCAAAGTGTAACCTTTCGTCGTTCCTCTTCAAAGCGACAGAACCTTGTCAGTTCATTATTCATGTTTTATTCTCACTAGGAGAATTTGCAAAGTGCGTCAGGGAACTAATTACAACATGTCAATATGGCCTTGACCTTGCATAAATTAACTTAAGTGTCACACATACACGTCTATAAATAATGACTGGCCTACGAGTGAACAACCTTCGCGCTTGGTCATTACTCGTAATCTAATAGGGGCCTACAAGTCTCAATATTTCGAAATTTCTTGAGAGTTTCGTACGGTTGTGATACAATTCACTTGATTGAAACTTGACTTTGTCATTACATCCAGACCTTGTAAAGAATACGGTGATTATTATTATGGGGGTTTTTTGTGGGGAAGGAAAAGTTTTAGACTCAACATAGGTCTCTTTCGAACTTAGTAAATCTTAGGTCGTATCCAAATTGGTGGCTACATCTACGGCTACGGCTGTTGCTAAGGGTGTTGTTACGGACTTACTGTACTTCAACGCATGATGACGCGGAAATCTAGCCGTAGCTGTAGATATAGCTGCCAATCCGGACTTGGCTTTAGTTCGGCTATGTCATGATATTCTCAGGAATACTAAGTGTATATAAACGGTACAAATAGACACGAAACCCGCTCGAATTGACTCTTTCTTCAAACTCTTTATAAAACAACCCGATACCGGATTCGAGCTACGTGCTGTGGTTCAACTTGAACTAAAAGGCCGTGTTTAGATTGGCGGCTACAGCTAATGGCTACGGCTGGATCGCCGCGTCGTCGTGCGTTGAAGTATATAGGACATCCTCAGCAACACCCTTAGCAACAGTCGTAGCCGTAGCCAATTCGGATACGGTCTAATACCATAAGATCTTGGGATGGAAGTTGGACCATGGAGGTAGAATTCTAATTCTACCTCCATGGTTGGACTCTATCTCGGACACCTGGGACTATACTCGATTGTCCTATGTCAGGCCGTGCCCGGGCATCGATATTTTTTTCCTACGAACTTCCCCCCCCCCCATTCGGCGAACTGTGTTCAAACTTCTTTTGATAGCGCCCTCTTTTGAATCATTCTCCTCCAGCCCATGTTAATTTCCCGTATGGGGACAAAAAGTTAGTAGGAAAGAAAATCTGGCGTCCGGGTAGGCCCCTACGGCTACGGCTACATTTCCGCGTCATCATGCGATGAAGTATAGGATGTCCTTTTAGCATGGAGGTAGAATAATTCTACCTCCATGCTTATAGCAACACCTTTAGCAACAGTCGTAGCCGTATTGCTGTAGCTGCCAATTCGGATAGTGCCTAACATGTTGTGCCGGTGGCTCCTTTACAATGTGGGGCAAACATTTGAGGAAAAAGCCATAATATAGGGCATGGTGTTTGAGGGGGTAGGTTTGTAGGTTTGAATTGGCGGCTACACCACCAATTCGGATACGGCCTCCCCCTCGGAACCGAACTCGGCCTTCGTGAATATTGACCCCCCCTCATAGTATACGTCCCAGGTCTCGGGACTACTTTCTCGACAGTCCAAGCACGTCGTAACTGCGGACTCACATACGTGATCTTAGTGAGGAGGCCGTGTCCAAAATAATGGATTCGGCCGTGGCTATGGCCGGAACTCCCGCCAAAAAAAGTCATATTCTTCAATGTTGTCGTTGCAGCCAACGGCCATAGTCCTTTGATTAGAACGTGGCTTGATTTTAATATCTACTAAGATTGTTCATAGTTCCTTTTCATTGGACTCATCCCTCGTCTCGGCCTTAACTTCAATGATTCGGAACTTCTCGTCTGCTTGTAGTATATATTTCTTTAGTCCTTGGACTCGGAAATCGTACTATGAGGCATTGAATACGATGTAGGCATTAAGGCACGTGTGTCTAGTCTTTTTGACGAGACTCTATGATTGCTGAAAAACTTGCAGCCTTTCAGAGGGACAGACACCGGGGGCAGACGTACTCTTGTTTGCTTTGATTAAGGAAGAGACGTCAATATTTTTTTCGTCTTCACAAAAAGATGACTTTTCAATTCCTCGCTTCATTGGCTTGAAAACATCGCTTGGGCTTTTTATCCCACAGGAAAATGAAACTGTGCGTGTGAAGTATTGATTTTGGTGTTATAATAAACCATCAATGTGGTACCATGCTAACGGGCTGGCCCGCGTTTGTCTATTAATCTTACTGGACTGGGGCTCTGAGCGTGTGCACGTCGTGCCGTTAGGTCACTCTTCTAGCTGGCGTGTATATAACCATCACCAGAGTACAACTAGAAGCACTACAGCTTCCTAAAGGCAAAGATATAAATGCATTTTCTTAGTAATTTAAGACAGTCTACACACTGAAAAGTCAACAGAGCCTGGGGTTTGGTCATGTTCCCCGACTTCCTTTAGGGGAGGAGGGTTTAAAGTAAACACTTATCTTTGGGGTTTCTTGAGACGTCGGAAGCTGTGATGAGGAGAGGGTAAACTTCAACGGGTAATTTCCTTCAGATCGACAGGGGCCTGGTCGTGACATTTCGGATGTCCCCTCGAGTTTAATAAAGATTATCTCATGGTTAACCCTTGGAGGAGTGCCTCCTCTTCATGTTCCATGGGTCAGAGGATGACATTTGGCGAGCTCGCCTTTGTGAAGGGGGTATGCTGCGGTGGGACCGTACCCTCAAGACAGGGACGACGGCTAAAGCAAAATTCCCTTGATGTATACTCCTAAATAAACAATGTAATGTGCAAAAAATATCGGCATCATACTCAGCGAGCAAAGTCAGAGGAAAATAATCAGACCTAGTATTCTATGAATCATATGTATTTGTTGATTCTATATAGACCTCATTCTTCTTAATTATAATGCAGCATTGTGAGAAGTGGCGGCCATTTTGAAAAATGGCCGGCAAGGCCATTGCAGGGATACCTTTTCCCGGCTATAAAACCAATTACTGATTTTCAGTCATCGGCCAGTGATTAATCAATGGCAAATTCAACCGAAACAGTTATTGATTACGACACGTAAACGCCGCCCGCAGGCTATTTCAGAGATGGCGCTATATCTATTGTTCATGCACCCTGTGGCTACGAGAAAAGGGTGGTTCATTGGTACAAAATACAAGTGTGCCAAAATGATGATTTTACCATGAAGTGCAGACAGTTTTACACTCATCTGCTAGACTCTATGCGGTTCTCTTTAATATCAGGCCTATTGATTAAATCAGTTCAACCAACATGTCATAGATGGGGTTTATTTACCCCCGAACAGACCTTCAAAATGTGTGACTTTTACATTAACACAGTTGTAAGCCAACCACTGTTATAGATAATGAAATTAAGGCAGTAACTTCAAAGTATCGACAGTAAAGTGTAAAGGTACACACTGCATTTGAGTTTGGGTCACATGGTTTGGCCAAAGCGACACGTCGAAAAATGACCTTGTTTGTCTGCGAACGTCAAAACAGAATCTATGGGGTTTATAGCTTTTTCTATTGTAGAGCATGTTAGGAGTATTGATTATATAATGCGCATTTTGAACATATTTCACATTATGTGTGTGAGCACTCCGCACTAATGACGTCACTTTTGCTAAAAATGCCCGGCTGTCAGACAAACATTCTACCACTTACGCGATCACCGCATCACCAACGCGCCAAACTGCACGTGGGTAAACATAAAACCTTCGACACGTACGCGCGCGTATTGTTAGTACAATTTCGCACGTTTGTCTGAGATCCGGGTACTTAGCTTCTTTTTAGCATAATAATAGTGCGGAGTGTGCTAGGGACCGCGTAATAATAAGTCCCTACGTTTTATTCGAACATTTTGCGGGAACCTTTAAGGCCATGTCACACACAGGGCAATTATTTCAGGCAACTTGGAGGCAACCAACTGCACTGTATGCAAAAGGAACACTTCGGTGGCACAACAGTCTTCTAGCTGTAACTCACTATCCCCAACAAAATATGAGAAAACTGAAATGTGAATGAAATTTCTTGTTAAAGATTGCCTGGAACTGGTTGCCTGTAAATTGCCTCGTGTGACATGGTCTTTAGGTATCCACGTGCAAAGATTTAACGTTAAAAAGGAAACAAAATCCCACGCTTACGTTCGGGTTAGGTCAAAACGTGCGACGTCTGCGCAGTCTAGCCTATAGCGACATTCAAGTAATATATATATTTTAAACAAAACTCTGAATAATAACAATTTATATTTTTTTGTTAAATGGTGTTTCAAATGATTTATTGTAGTTATATACCTGTTTTTGGTAAAGAAAATGATTGCTCCACACTCTGAAAACTCTCGGGTCAGAGTTCATGTCTGGGTCAGTATGACCCGGAATAGGTGTCGAAATTATCCCAACTCAGTCAAGCTGACGTAGAAACCGAGTCAAACTAGGTTTTTTTTAAACCAGGTTCTTGGTCAGCCTGATCCAGAAATGGGTCCCCCTCCGACACGAAATCGGGTCAATGCAACCTCGTCCCCAAGGTGTGTCGAGCATACGAGGTTGACCGCTCTCTCACCCTGGTATTGGATCATTATTGCATATCTAAATTTGTTGGATACGTATGCAAATTAAATAGTCTGGCTGTGAACGTGAATACTGTTTACTAGGTTAGACTTTTGTACACCAGTCGTTGTCCAATCAGGGTCCAAGTAAGGAGTTTCCCTCCCAGGGTTTACTGTTGTAAACATGGTTGGAAATAAAGTAAACCATGGGGACGAGGTTGGGGTCAATGCTTACCACGGAGCTTGTAGAGTGTAATACTGTTCTGATAACCTAGATTTTAATCATCCAACTTTAATTTTGTGGGATCAGAATTATTCGGTTATTGATTCAAATCTGGGATTGGGTTGGTCAATCAGGTGAATTTGACCATTGGGTTATACGTCTTGTTATCTTGACCCGTTTTAGTGTACTATTTACAACCACTGACCATGGCCTGATTTATACACAACAGAATCAATTGGATTCCTGTAAATTGCCTCGGATCCGCATCCACCTGTTACTACTCCTAATTCTCTTTATGATGACGACATTCATCCAGCTGGGTGAAAGCAAGTGAGGAAGGAACTCTGTGGTGAAGACCTGAACTAGGTTCCATGAGTCTGCTGCCCTCACTCCAAGGCCGTGTCCGAATTGGCGGCTACAGCTACGGCTACGGCTAGATTTCCGCGTCTTCATGCGTCGAAGTTTAGGACGTCCTTAGCAAAAATTAGCAACAGTCGTAGCCGTAGCTGTAGCTGCCAATTCAGATTTTGCCTAACATGTTGTGCCGGTGGCTCCTTTATGTGTGGTGCCAACCTCATAAACGAGGAAAAGCCATAGGGCGTGGTGTTTGTAGGTCAGGGGGGTGTTATAAATATACCCCACATCCGATATATCTCCGTCTCCAACAACCCGTAACCCCTACCCAAAATGTGGATAAAGCACATGTATTATGCATGTTTAGGTCAAATTATAGAGATATTAAGGGAACAAAACTTGGAATCAGAGGACGCACCACGCCAGCTGGTCGGCCCAGAGCCGTATATTGAGAGACAACTTGCGATTAGAAGCCATTTTGTTTAAAATAAATTGATTGGCCCTCACAGGGTGCCAGACTAGACTGCGCATTTGGACTGAAAATGGCGTCCAGCAACCACGTGACCAAAGAAAACTGTTCCCTCTATGGCCAAGTCCTATAAAGTTAAGACAAGAAAGTCCATGACTTTGAAGATTACATGAGATCATCAGGACGTGCAAAGAAGTATGGCTTGGTATTAGAGTATAACTATACCGTTATTAGTTGAAACTAATACGAAAGTCCCAGTCGTATCAAAGCACTGCAGAAGAAACAATTATTTTAACCCTCTAAATCCAGCACCACCCAAAACTGCTGAAAAACTAGAGATACGTCCAGAATCGTGGTTGAAAATGTACCGCAGCCTTATTATTGTTCGTACAAAATCCTCATTTTGGGTTTCCTTTATTAACAGCTTTTTTCGTCATTTTCGGTTTCCTTTATTCAGCTTTTTTTATGTTCAGAAGTAATAGCTCCTAAAAGAATTGTCTTTTTGTAACGGCTATTGTTATGGTTTAAATGGCTTATAGATAGCTCAGTTGGTAGAGCGCTGGCACGTTAAACCGGAGGTCGTCGTCGGTTCAAATCCCGCTCTCGTCAATTTGTCTTTGTTCAACCCCAAATCATTTAAAATGTACCCAGTCAGTTTCCCTTGTGGTTTATTATTTGATAGTGGATTCACTTCTCGAATTTGCAGAGAAACAGTCAGATTCTCTGATGGAGATAGTGAGTGCAGTCCAGGTTTGGGAGCAAAAATGAGAAAAGGTGCGACTTGATGCAAACCCCTAAATTATTAAAAATGTCAAATTTAGCCAGTCAGTTTCCCCTGTGGTTTAATAAGGTTAATAACAATAGTGAACACACAATGACCACTCAATAGCTTTTGATGGCATCAATAATTGCCCATAACAATTTACTGCCGAGGCATTTTCTTTGTGTGTATATTAAACCGTCACGATGAAAGAATATTGTTTTTTAATATTTATTATTTAGTGGAACAAAAGTGACTTCGGCAGTATTTTTTAATAGCTCATTGTTGATATTATAAGAGCTAATGATTCATCCTTTTAATTAGCGTTAACAGGTCAACTGTGAAGGCAGGATATTAAAAAAGGGCGCTTTGAAGTTTTAATAAACGCTTGTCTTTTGATGAATTGATCAACTTGTGACAATTAATTTTTGATCTTCATATTTTTAGACCTTTTTAAAACACTGATGAGTGTTCCCTCCGACTGCATTATATAAGGTTTGGCGGCGCAACTATGAACAATAGTGGTGACATTTCAAGGCCATTATTTCGAAACCCACAGCTTCGGTTTTAGACTTGTGGACAAGTCGTTAAATGTCTGTCGCGGTGATAGCAAAACGGCTCTCTCGCAACTATCTCGCGAGAGGGCTGCTGTCGTGACTTACGGTCTCATAGACTACTTCGCAATTAATACTCAATTATTCCGTGTCGATCTTGGCCATTAACCAGTATAAATACAATCGATTGGATTATAATGTTTGGCCATCATTCTTTAGTAACAACTCTTGATGTGCCTACACTGTCAGAGTCCATGGTATTTTCCCTCCAGCCTCGGTTTGGTTACATTAGATTGAGTGGGGGGAGGGGAGGACCAAGAAGACCTCTATAAGGGCTGCTTTTGTCAAAAATTATTTGTATATGCAAATGAAGGGATTTTGACATTATTTTTAGCCGGTTTGAATTTGGATTTGAGAAATTTCACATGTATGTGGGTGGTTCTTTCTGGGATTAAAAATCTGAAAATTTCAACTAAAGTACGGCCAACGAACAGAAAATGTCACATTAAGACTCAAACTATGATTTTCAATCTTCTAACAGCTGGGCCCAATTTCCTAGAGCTGCTAAGCACAACAATTTGCTTAGCATGAAATTTCTTCCTTGATAAAAACAGGATTAGGCCTACCAACCAAATTTCCATGTGTTGCATATTGCTTGTTACTGGTATTCAGCTGTTGTTTGCTTATCCTGAAAATCACGTGGAAAGTTGGTTGGTAATCCTGTTTTTATCAAGGAAGAAATTTCATGCTAAGCAAAGTGTTGTGCTTAGCAGCTCTTCGAAATTGGGCCCTGATTAGAGACTCTTGAATAATTGTTTTCACTGTGAGGACAACAGGCAGTGTTGGTGCAGAACCATAAAATTCGAGAGAGGCTGAGCCAATAATTATAAATACCGCCCTCTTTTGATAAAGTTGTCCAAATTAGTTGAAATCAAGATGGCAACCCACAGTGAGGAAGATGACTTGCTCTCCTTCGAACCTTCTTTACGGAATATTATCGACCAGACTTCTTTGAAATGGGTTTTTGTTGGAGGAAAAGGAGGAGTAGGAAAGACAACATGCAGGTATGTTTTAATAATTTGATTCGTTGATTTTAAAAATATTATAATCAGCGTTTATGTCGTCAGTTTTGTTACACGTCATTATTATTTTTGTATGGGGATGGCATACACAGTTTACGCACGTGACATAGAAATAGAATCACATGCACAGTTTGCACGTCCGTACATGTAGGTACGGTACGGTAGAGAGCAGGATGGGCGTAGGCTTAAAATACAAATATTATATTACCATTACAAACAGTCACAGTGTGGAAGAGGGAAGAGATGTCGAAACGGACCGCCACTTGGCTAAAATTCCATATCCGGCCGCCAATTTATCTCCCTTTAATTAATTTATTTAGGTAAAATTATATTCTTCCTTACCTGTCCAGTTGACAGAATGTACACAAACTACAAAGAAAAAGACTAAAGAGGCACAGGCACTCACATGAAGAACAATTACAAAGAGTCAAAATCATTAAAAATAATCCATTGTCGGGTCTATGGTGGTCTTGACATACTTCTACTCTAGAAACTATAAGAACGGGGAGCCTTATAGTTTCTAGAACTTAGAAGTAGTCTTGATTATGCTGCTCGCTACACTCCTGTTTAGTTTCTTTGGGCATGAGTGCGCGCAAGTTCTGTCCGCCTAATGAAATGTGCGCTTGAATTTTCCTTTTTAAAGGTCAAAATTTTGCGTTTTAGCTACCAATTCCTCAAGAGGACTGAAAAAGGGGAATTGAGTCCAACATCCAGTAACAAATCTAATAAATCCCTTAGAAAGTGGCGGCCGGATACGGATATTTTTCCTTTTTGGAGTAAAACTATAAAATTGTAAAAATGCTGCATCCCACCCAAACTTTGTAAACTAAGGGATTTTTTTTTTTAGTTTTGAATTTTACTTCCGTTTTTTTAAAAATACCTCTTGATTGAGAGTCCAGTCGAGGAATTGGTAGCTTAAACTTTAATTTTTGCCCTATAAAAATAAGAGCAGCGTTCTCGCTTAACAGTGGTCCTCTGGCCAAATGTCTGGCCAAATGCCTTATCCACTTCATTCTGAAGCCATTTGGTTTGTTGATGCATCATGTGGCCCATCCCCATATGACGCATCATAAAAGCAAGTGTTTTTTGAATGAAGCTGTTAAATGCATCTAAACGCGACTGTAGATTCTTCATTGCCACAGTTGACGTTATTAACCTGGTCCTAATTTTATAGAGCTGCTTAAGCACAATTAACACTACAAGATTATGCTTTCCAGAACAACGTTTCCAGCCAAAATACTATCTCACATCTGTGACTGGTATCCTGCTTATTTTTGCGTAGCAGAAAAATTTTGTAATTGTTATGAGTTGATGAAAAACAAAATCAGTGGATGGTTTTTGTAGAAACTGACAAAATACACAGTTTTTATTCAATATTATTTAACATTTCTTAATTCTTGTTTTTTTTTCTTTCCAGCTGCAGTCTAGCTGTTCAGCTTTCAATGCACCGTGACTCCGTTCTCATTATATCAACGGATCCTGCTCATAACATCTCAGATACTTTTGATCAGAAGTTTTCCAAGGTGCCAACAGCAGTTCGTGGTTACACCAACCTCTTCGCCATGGAGATTGATCCAAACCTCGGTATCGGAGAGCTGCCGGACGATTACTTTGATGATGACAGTGAGGGCTTCTCAATAATCTACCCTTGTTCGATCCTTTGAGCCCTAAACCAGGGCTTGAAATACCCACTGGAGCACTGGTCTGGATTCCTGTAATGTTACCCTTAGGGAAATAGCATTACAACCAAACCTGCAACTCGGTGTTTTTCAAAACATGCACCAAATGGGGTGTTGTGGTGGAGCGGTCAAGTGCACTGGACTCAAACTCTTTGTTTCTTTTTAGCAGAGTTTGGGTTCGAGTCCTGGTCTTGACACTTGTGTCCTTAAGCAAGACACTTAACCATTATTGCTGAATCCTTTGGATGGGATATAAAGCCGTTGGTCCTGTGTGCTGGGTAACTCATGTAAAAGAACCCAGTATACTTATCGTTAACCCTTTCAGCCCCAAGTTCTTTTGACATAAACAACCGCTGTGGCCCACGTTGTTTGACCACTCAAGCGTGAAGCACACATTCTCACACAACAGGAAGCTTGTGTTCAAAGTTCGATTTTTTCATACAATTTAAAAATCATTGAAATCAGCCAATATTTGTCCAAGTTCTTGGTGTTTGTTTCCCAAGTGTGTTCTGTAAATCCAAACACTTTTTTGCACACAACCATATGGCGCTCTGTAGGTGTTTGTCATTTCGGATCTTTCCACTCCAATTTGAAGTGATTGCATAATAGCAACCCTATTATTTTTAACCACCGTTGGAAAGATCCGATCTTTCTCTTTCCAATGATGGTAAGCTTTGGTATGGAAGGTGAACATGGACAAAACTACAGCTTTTTAACAAATGGCCTTTGTGCTCAGGCTTGAGTGCTTTTTTGTGTGTAATCTTGGGCGACTATAGTCGCCATTGGGGCTCAAGCAGGGTATAGTGCACAGTCGACTAAAGTCGCCATTGGGGCTGAAAGGGTTAAGAGAAGGAGTTTGCCCTAATATTTTCTGGTATGGTCGGCTGCAGATTGCGCCCCAGCACCTTGTAAACCGTTCCAGGGTACTACATGTATGTAATTAAATGGGTCTTATATTTTCAACTTGGCTAAAAAAATGGCTAAAAGATGCACAGCTTGTAGAAAAAATAATGGCCACGACACGCCAATGCTTCTTTGATTCCACCACTATACTGAGCAATCTATATTTGCAGAAAAATATTTTTATCCATGTGTGACCAATATGAGTTATTCACAGAATAATAAGTTTTCAGGAACTCGGAGCTTGATTTTGTTTTAATTTGATGTTTCTACAGGTCCGTGGGCTGTTGGGAAGCAGTTAATGCAGGAGCTTATGGGAGCTTTTCCTGGTATTGACGAGGCAGTCAGTTTTGCTGAAGTCATGAAGTAAGTCTCATTCCCATTCCTAAACATCTAAATAAAAAATGATGAACTTCAAACTAACAAGTTTAGCATTTAATTTGTATTTTCAGGTTATTTTTGGCTGTTTCTAGTGAAAGTAACAATCTTGTTTCCGAGCTGTAACTATTGTACTTTTTTTTTTATAGATTGGTGAAGAATATGAATTTCTCTGTGGTTGTGTTTGACACTGCACCAACAGGACACACGCTGAGATTACTTTCATTCCCAGCTCTAGCAGAGAAAGGTCTTAGTAAACTACTACAACTCAAGAACCAGTTCAACCCATTCATCCAACAGGTATGCCTTAGAAGATCTTTTATTATTATATGCTTCCGGTAGTGAAACCAAGGATGCCTCATAAATGAACTTAACCACTGTAGCTTGCAAGCCTGAGGAAACCTGTAAACAAGGGTGCTTGCTATGTCAACCAGAAACACTGGGATTAACCCGTACTCACTCCACGATAAGTTCTGGATTATTTGACATGCACTACCAATCCTAGTACATGGGACCTATGGCTTAATGTCCCATCCGAAGGACAAAGCAATTATGGTAAATTATCTTGCTCAAGGACACAAGTGCGAAAACCGGGACTTGAACCCACACTCTGCTTATCAGAAACACTACAGTTTGAGTATTGTGCTCTGCCAAATGAACAAAAATAATAATACTGTAAAAGTGCTTTGAGTGGCCTACTTGACTTAAAAAAAGCACACAGTAAATACACACCCTATTATTATTACTATTAAGAAAACATCTCAACGAAACATCTTTGATAAAAGTCAGGCCGTATTTTTGTCTAGAGATTACTTGTTAGTAGAACAGACAACTGTGGGTGTCATGGCCGAGCGGTTTAGTGCATTGTATTCGAGTCTGGTTGCAAAGTCATCAGGATGTGGGTTCGAATCCAAGTCATGACATGACACTAATTGCTCCTCTTCACCTAGGGGTAAATGGGTACCTGTGAGGGCAGAGATGGTTGTGTTTGAATATAGCTTGGTGCTCTGCATACTTGGCAGCACAGGCTTTATACTCCCAAAGGAGCTGAGATGGTTTAAGGATTTGAACAAATGGCCCAGTGACCAGGGGTAATAATGTTGGAGCGCCATGAGCATCACTGAGTGACGAATTTGAGCACTATATAATGAGAAGCCACTATAATTACAACTCATAGTGCTCAATTGTTTTGAATTTATAGATTGGAGGCATGCTTGGTTTGCCAGACATCAGCGCCAATGAGGTACTGGGTAAACTAGAAGACACTGTTCCCGTTATTAAGAACGTCAAGGAAGCCTTCAACGATCCAGTAAGTCAAACTTTTGATTGATAGGTAAATAGATGCCATTACCCTTACCTTACAAAGCCCTTCTACATACATCCAGAAAGACTGAGGGCTGTAGGCCCACATAACATTTGCTTACACTTGACCAGGCATTCCAATCTTATCTAAGTCCAAACAACTTAGTGCGGAGTGACATAGGAGAGGAGAATATTGGAAGATTGAGGTCACCTGTAGGCAAAAAGGCCAAGGGAGTAAAGGTTTTAGGGGATAAGTGAAGAAGGGTTAGGATTAGATGATTTTTACACCTTCCTCCCCCTTACCCCAATCCCAATTTCTTGTCTGAATATAAAATATGTATTAAATGTCCCAGTGTTTGGAATAGTTTCATTTTGAAAACTTTTGTAATTTGCTCATTCAGGATCCCTTGTTGTTCTGAAATGGAACGGTCCCCCCTTGTTCTGCAATGGAATGGTCCCCTCCCTCCCCACAGTGGACTAAGTAGACAATTCCACTTGGGGGTAGGGGGCAGGTGGGGACAAAGAAATAATTGGAAGGGGGCCTTTATTAGGGCTCAAATTTCACACTGGACCGCAGGCCCGAGGCCAGTGATTTTAGCCCCGGGCCAGAAAACTCATAACCTAGCAAGTCCGACAGTCTTGTGTTTTTCAATTGAATAATAATACCTCAATGTGTAATATCCTTAACAGAAAGAAATTATTTTCAAATGTTGACTTTGAGTCTGGTAATACAATTCCGTTCAGTATCAAAATGTACTAACCCATAACACTATTTGCAAGAAGTGTAAGACATACACATACTTTGTATTATTAGATGAGGGTTCTGGGTTAGAAAATGTTAACTTCCTGAGCATGCGCAGCCTGAACGCAGCACGCACAAACTGGAAATACAAGAACTTCCCATCATGGGCCCGTTTCATTTCATTTATTAGGATTGCTTGGGTATAAAGTTCACAGACTGATTTGAATAAAGGTTTTGGGGTTTTTTCATTGGTTTTTGTACAGTAAAAAAACATATTTTGTTTATATTTCTTAGAGTGGGGGTTGGGGATGCTCAAGACCCCCCCTGCCCCCTTCTGGTTTTACCACTGCTCTCCTCTAAGACTCTTTGAACAGCTTGGTTTGGTCGTTGGACATAGTTTAATCCCTGTCCTCAATTTCCCTCTCTTAAGTTAGTGTCATAATTAACAAAATGCTTGGAGTACTGTTGTTTGTGTCTGCTGCCCTCTGTTGTTCAGTTCAAGCACAGTCTCATATTATGGCATTCTTCGGTTGAGATAGGGTTCCTTTGATATTAAATATAGTATTCGACATTTTGATACTAGGTCAGGAATATTATTTCTTACATTTTCTCTCGAGTTGAAGCTCCTTGTGCCCCATGTTGCATTCACCTAAAATGGATTCACATTAAATTTGTGAAGCCCCATTCATATAAACATCATTTTTTTTTGCAACAATTCTGGCAATTCTTAATGGGTTTTTTCTGCTATGCAAATAAACAGTGCTTAAATATTTTGTATTAAAGATTTATTTATGATAAACAGTCTTTTTGAACAGTTAAAAATAAGAAGTTTTTTTTCCAAAGAATTCATCATCAAATATTCACAGGGTGCTCCCAAGGATTTTTCAAAACACGGGGGCATTCTGGACCCAAAATTTTAAAGTTCTGCTAAGCACGCTGAATTGAAATGAGTTTCACAGGAGTGTTACTTTCTTCATGTTTATCTTTGGTTTTAAAAGCCCTACTGTGCAATCTGGGGCATTGTAAATGTTTTTCACTTTATGATTTTGTGAGTTTGATCTAAAGTAAGAACGAAACAGAAACAAAAAACGGGTTATTATTATATATTTGTATGCGTATCGACCGCAATTTGCGTGTTTTGCCCCAATAGAACATGGGTTGTTATTAGTGGGCTTAAAAAGCCTTCTGACCCTTTCCACACACCAGACCGACCACAGGGATCTGATGGAAGAGGTGCAGGGCTCGAATTTGGGGGAAAATCCACAAGACCACAGGGCTTGTTGTTCAAAAATGTTTACTGGACCAGAATTGTTCTAACAAGACCAGAACAGTTTAACATGCATACTGTTTTTAAGAACCCAGTCACTTATCATAAAGAGAAGGGGTTCGCCCCAGATTCCTGTTTTGATCAGCAGCATATTGCGCTACAGCACCTTGTAATTGTAAACCATTACATGGTGCTACATGTATGTAAAGAAATAGGTCTCATACTTCAAAAACGTAGCTCCGCGTACCTTACAGGAAAAAAATACTGAGCGCTTTGATACGCCCATCAGGTGCGATAAAATGCTTTATGGATTTACGAGACTCGGAAAGAATTGACGTACGAACAACCAGCATTATGGGTTAAGGAGTCCAATTTAATAACAAATAAATTATAATTAACTAACATTACTATTTTACAGAAAACGTTGCTTGTTTCTTAATCAGTTGGTCTGCATTGCTTAAAGATCACAACCAGGTCATGTTAGACCAACTGATCAAATTAATTTTGGATTACACAAACGTTTTGTTTATCATTTGTTTTAACTGTACAATACAATTTAACACTTGAGCACTACTATAACTTAGACAGAGTTTCTTAATAAATATTTCTTGCTGAGAGTACTTTATCTCTGGCCATTATGGCTTATGTCTGGCACAAAATTAATCTCATATTAATCCCTTAAGTTGTTCACTTTAATAGTTGACATACTTTACTTTTTAATGTGTCCAAATAGGCATATATACAACTCATGGCACTTTCTTTGCCTTTATCAATCGTTTACTACGTGGTAGTTTTCTTACTATCATAAATAATGAACAACTGCCTCCAAGCAGTCCACACACCCATGATTCCACTGCCCCAAAGCCTTCTATTAATCACCATTAATATCGAAGTATATCTAAGTACAAGTACATGTAGAGGGTCCGCTACAAGAAAACGGAGGTAGGTGGGGATGGGATGGAGGTGGAAAAGCTATCACCGTTCTCCAAGGGATGTCGAACGAAAGTGAATGCCCATTTCTCTAAACCTTATGGTGTTTCAAATGCATGGTAAACTCATTGGACTGTAAACCCGCCAATTGTTCGTGGTTCGGCCAGAGGAATGTATTATGTTACATAACAGACACGTTAAGCTACCAGGTAGGTGAAAGTACCTAATTAAGGGAACTCACAGTGCCACGACCTTTTAGCAGGTTCGAAACCCGACTCGAGCTCCATAAATCAGATTAACCTTAGCGATTAATCTGGAGTATATAAGAACTCAGTATTATTATTATTCCCAAACACCTCTAACATTCTGTCTCAGCGTTGCCTCTGCACTCAATCTTTCACTTTACATCTTTACGGAATCCCCTAGAGTTTCCCATTCCCTAATTGCACATCCTTCATCGTCACGCTGTACAGATACATGTAGATGGGTTAGGCAATCTTATGCGGGGCTCAACATTTACACTGGACCGCACGCCCGGGGCTAGTGATTTTAGTGTTGGGCCAGTATAAACTGATGACTGGACAAGTCCGGCGGCCTTTTTGTTCAAATGTTGACTTGCAGTCTGATAAATATCTTTCAATTCTGTTGAGTGTTGAAGAATACTAACATGTACCCATTAATATACAAATGAGGAAATCTTCTGTAATAGTTCAAACTTCTTCAAATGTTACACTGTGTGTGTATTTTTGCTCTCATTTCAAGTCTGGTCTTGTAAAAAAAATTGGTCCAGTAAAACTTTTGAGCTGCAAGCCCTGTGGTCTTAATGGATTTTCCCTCCAAGTTCAAGTCCTGCTATAATGGAGTTATTATTAATGGTTTATTTATTTCATCATTACCGGGTAGAAGACATTCACAGTATAAATACTGAATTATGGTCTTATGTACAAATTGGTAGTTAGGTAATGAATACAACAAAAAGCAATAAACGACAAAAAGTACATATGAAAAAAAACAACCAAAGAATAAAAGGGCAAATGGCCCGGAATTACACAAAGAGACAAAACTTAGTCCAGTTCTCTCATTACACAGATGAGGATAAATTGCACTAAAATAAAAACAAATTGGAGTTTAAAATTGGAGTTTAAAAAAACAAATCACAGACAGGTCTCAGAGGAACATCAAGCAATTCCCAACAACATCCGAAACAAGGACAGCAATAAAAAACTATTGTTTGTTGGTGAGAGTAACTAAGGATGGAATTGGGCTGGTTTTGTAACGGTTAGTGCGACATTTTATAGAGGACAGCTGGTCGGAATTTCTTAAATTATTATTCCTCTTAGGAGGAAGCCCATCTCTGTGAATGGTGGAAATCAACAAGGAGTTCCCGAAATTAAGGCTGAGCTTTTCAAGTCTGGCTAAAACAGGTGGAATTTGAAGTGTCTGGCAGATTTCAATGTAATGTTTGGAATTGCAAACGTCGGTGGAGAGGATAATACGAAAAGCCTTTCTCTGCAACCTCTCAAGGCACTCACTTTGTGATTTTGTCAAACCACTGAACCATACAGGGGAGGCATATTCCAGAGTGGGTCTGACATATTGTAAATAAACTGTAATGAGGTCAGCCTGTGGGAGATTACAACGTTTGAGCATTCGGAGAAAGTAAAGTTTCCTGTTAAATTTTGTACACATACTTCCAACCTGCTTGTTCCACTTCAAATCTTCTTGAACAAAAATGCCCAACAGTTTGACAACACCAGATTGTTTAATAACAGAGTCACCAATGTGAAAAACTGGCACATCCGTTAGTGCTCTACTAAAGCATGAGTTCATAGGAGTTCATTTATCATTCCATTGCCCGACACCTCCTCAGTGTGACAGGTGCGGAACAGCTGTAGTCTCAGCTCCTAATTAGCTTCAGTCTTCATAGGTTAATTGATATACTGCATGAATGTTTATTTGATTTCAGATGACCTACTTTGAACATTACTTTTGTAGTATATGAACTTGGACTTGTTCCAATTAATTACCTGGGGTGACACGTTATAAATTAGTATTCTTTGTAATGGAAGATTGATTTCTAATGGAATTTTGAAAAGCATCTTTTCATTATTTAATTTTTGTCATTATCGTATTAATTTATTTTTTCCTGGGGTAGTATTTTCCCCCCATACAGAATTGCCTGGTTTCACTATAACAGCTGATAAACATAATGAACTTTGGGAAATTTGTAATTTATAAACCATTCACTCACTGCCAGTACATTTTTGAATCTGTGTTGGAAGAATGTTAAAGACAAAATACAAGAATGGCAGTTTTAAAAAGAGAATAATTTATTTTGAACGTGCTTGCTCACTGATTATATCAGTACCAATCCTCCAAAGACAATCTACAAAACCATCACACACATTGACTTTTGTTTGTCAACCCTGTAAATCAAGGACTTCTCTTTGTTCTATTGTTTGGACTCAGGGTGTTTTTAAGCGTCAGCCCTTTAAAGCATTTTGAGATATGTTGGACACACTATTGCACCATTGGGTTTGGGTAAATCTGTCTGTATACACCCAAACCAAATGGTGTGGTGTTCACCATATCTCTAAAAGACTAATTTGTTTTTTACACAAAAGTGAAGCGAGAACGTCTTTGCTCTGTCAAAACACCAAGATTTTATTTATATTTATATTTATTTCATTTCTCGGGAATAAAAAGTACAATTACGCACATTAATTATGTTAAAAAGATTGAAAAATACAGCAAAGAGCAATTTAAATACAGTAAAGAAAAAGAAACAGCTGGAGCCCGAAGGATTGCCTAAAAGAAACACAGTTCCTGTCGAGAGGCTCTCCTCTCCAGCTGATCCTAAAAAAAACAACCATAAAATAGAATTATAAAAATATAAAAATATGTAAGTATGCTATATAGCAGCAATACAAGCAAAGACACAAAAAAAACACATACAAGGGCATACAAGCAGGATTCTCTTTGTTAAGTCATTGTTTTTCAACAGGTAGTCCCCCCACCCCCCCCCCCACACACACACACACTTTTATGCAGTCACAAATTAAGATGCATCCCTGGAGATTTCGTCTTCACTCTGTCAAAACACACAGATTCTTTTTGTTAAAAGTCCTTATTTTTCAACAGGTAGATCCCCCCCCCACAAACACACACTTTTATGCAGTCACAAATTAATATGCATCCCTGGAGATTTCTGTTCTTTCCTCTTTTGCCCCTGTACTTAACATCCTCCCATAGAGTCTGTTCACAAAATTCAGTTTGGAACTTCCCTCTCTTTAGAATTCCCCTGTGAAGACCTTTTTGTTCCTACTGTCTCCTACTGTATTAAAAGACCATGTCAAAGCTGTGTTGGTCAAGCTAAGAGGATCAAAGGTAAATGTACGACGACTGTGGTAGTCATATGATGTTTTGATTGGTATCTGGCAATTGCCAAGCGTCGAAGTGATGACGTCAGATGTTTGGGCTAGCCATATCATGAATGGGGTCTGATTTACACAGCTTTCTGTCTCCTCTGTTTGCGCTACTTAAGATTCTACAAGAGCGATGGTTGAAGGAGGATGCTACAATCTTCAGAGAATTGTAGCCATTGAAGCTCTTCACTATTTATACAAGGGGGGCCTTCAAGTAGATCAGCTGAGAATAAATCCTGGGTAGGAGCAGGGCATGTAAACAAGCTCCATCTATCTTGAACTTCTATCCCCTCAAAGTAGTGTTTCAATAACCATTTTGGCTGAGCATTATTAAGAAGTGCTCTATGATTGATGATTATTTCCCTTGAAGGAGTTGAGTACGAATTGTTCTGGGTCTATATGGTTCATTTGATAGTGAAGAAGGTGGAAAGTAAGTTCACTACCCGTAGCAATCTGAAACAGCGAGGACAGTTTCTGACTCAGGAAAACATTGCCATTCTCTCATGCCTTGAAATACACAGCTGCAGTTTCTTCCGTTGCCCTGGTCATGGCCTTGGTGCCCCTTCAAAAGGTCCTTTAGACTTTAATATTTACACAGCGGCAGTTCTTCCCATTGGTCAAGTCAAGGCCCCCTTCCCCAGTTCAGTTCCTTTAGACTTTAATATTTACACAGCGGCAGTTTTTTCCATTGCCCTGGTCAAGGCCTTGGTGCCCCTTCAACAGTTCCTTTAGACTTTAATATTTACACAGGGGCAGTTTCTTCCATTGCCGTGGTCAAGGCCTTGGTGCCCCTTCAAAAGGTCCTTTAGACTTTAATATTTTCCAATGGAAGCACCCTTTACAAAATGAAAATGGCCTTGCCCTCTCAACGATGACATTCCAGGCCAGTTCTCTCTATGAGGTACTAGCATAAAATTTGAGCATCCTTGTGGTAGCCTTGTCCGAGGCTCTTCACGTGAGGGCCGCTTCTACTACACTAGCCACGCAGCTGGAATCACACAAACAGGTCCCAATTTCATGACTCTGGTTACCGCCGAATTCTGCGCTTACGATCACCATGCTCCGCTTTCTGTGCAAGCTCCGAATTTCTGCGCTAGCTGTGTAAGCGAAGAATGCCTAGTAACGCGGAGTACGCACGCACACAAGCAAAAAATTCCCTGCTAACCCATGAAATACGCTTGACGTAAGCACGGAATTTCATGCTTCCGTAAGCTCGATTCTTTGCTTACGGTAAAGCATAGCCATGAAATTGGGCCCTTTACACGATCTGCATATAAAGTACTGTGGGGTCAATGCGATAAATGGGTCTCATAATTCAAACATAGCTCTTCATTTGAATCGTTGGTACGCCAGTAGATACAGCACAGTGACTGTATAAGCGTTGAGAATCTAGACAGAATTAGTCTTTTCCTCTTGCATACTCGGACTACATGTAAGTAGGGACGAACACCCTTGACCAGAGCTGTGTATTGAGAGAGTTGCGACATAGTGGGTCCAGTTTTGGTCTCTTGGTTGCTGTCCAAATGCAGCACAACCCAATGCTCAGTCTAGTCTGGCACCCTATGTTTGCCACGCATTTTTTTGGATTCAAAATGGCTTCTAATCGCGAGTTGTCGCAACTCTCTCAATATACGACTCTGCCCTTGACTAAAAGACCCTGATAAGTGGCTACCATATGGTGATATTACTATGGGCAATAACAGGTAGCTAATTAACAAACAAAGCACACTGTATTATTATTTAAAAAATATTATTAACTTTGTTTTATATAATCATCAACTTCAACTTCAACTCTCCAGAAATAGAAACTGCATCCCTAATTGAAAATGGGGATGGAATGGTTTTAATTGCCTTTTTTTTCATGGATTGCTTATTATTATTTTGTTGTTCATTTTAAAGTTGAAGCCACCTGGTTCCAATTTCATGGCTCTGCTTGCTGTGGAATTCTGCTCTTACGGCACCCTGTAAAGCCAGAGCTACCAACACTCCCTGATTCCGCAGAAAGTTCCCTGAAAATAAACCAATCTTTCCATGTTCTGATGAACAAATTTGAAAATCTCCCTGGTTATAAAAAACTTATTCCTTATTATGTTGAATGTAATTCTAAGTATCTCCCTGATTGTTGGACAAAATCTCCCTCGTTGCAAGATGCAATTGTTGGCAGCTGTGAGCAGAGCCATGAAATTGGGCCCTGTTTGATGAGAGTTTCGCAGATAATTTGATTGATCTGTTCAACAAAGTCTGTAGTAACTATAAATGCAGAAGTTTGTTTCACAGCATTTTGTTTTTCTTCCACCTTAAAAACATCAGTAATATAAGTCCACCTCTCTCTTACAAAACGGAAGAGCAACTCATTCATGCACTCGTAATGTCTTGACTTGACTTGACTATTGTAATTCTCTCTTATAATGGACTTCTAGCTTCCACCATGTATCACCTTCATAGAATTCAGAAGACTTCTGTTGGTGTCTTAACATGCAAGTTCCATCACATTACCCCTGTGCTCCAAGCGCCACACTGGCTCCCTGTTATAACCCATTCATAAATACCTGGGACAGTTTATTCATTCTGATTGGTCAAGAGGACATCACGTGGCCATGTTTAAACGTGAGATATAAACACGGCTAGAAGTGTTTAAACACAGTTTGCACAATGCGGAATGCACGTTCGGACATCATGCGCGCCCTTCCATTTTGGGAGTCAAACTGTACACAAGAATCATAGAGTTGACTCCCTTACGTCCCAAACTGGAAGGGCGCACATCTTATTCGAACGTGCGTTCCGCGTTGTGCAATGGGTCTAGAAATTTAACGCAGAATCGAAAAGAGCTGCGAAGGGGCAAAACTGTCCTATTTGTTCTCAACTTTTTACAGGTTTTTGTCTATATTTTCAAGGGGAAGATATTTATGAGTGGGAATCAAAGTGTGTTGAACCGGTTTTAAACTAGTGGTTTAAACCCGCCCAGTTTATGCCTGGTTCTTGATAATTTTATCTCAACGTTGTCTCGGTAAAATTATCAAGAACCAGGCCTCGGCTGGTTTAAACCACTAGTTTAAAACCTCTTCACCACACATTGATTCCCTTATTAATCTATCAACAGCTCATCTCCCCAGTACCTGCAGAAACTTATATCACCCTACCAGCCTATGCCCCATTTACATTCAAGTGATGCCTAATTGCTCAGGGGTTCCATCTGCCAGGATGAAAGCTTATGGTGATAGTAGCTTCTCAGCTGTAGCCCCCCCCCCCCCATAGTATTGACAGTGTCAAAGACTTTAAATATAATTGTATTGAACCTCTGCTTTCTTATTTTCAGGACCAGACGACGTTCGTCTGCGTCTGCATCGCCGAGTTCCTCTCCTTGTATGAGACGGAGAGACTTGTCCAAGAACTCGCCAAGAACGACATCGATACTCACAACATCATCGTTAATCAACTCCTTCTCAAAGAGGATGATGGGGAGAAGACATCCATGTGTAAGATGTGTGCAGCTAGGATCAAGATGCAGCATAAGTATCTAGACCAGGTAGGTTTACTATCACTTACAATATATAACTATAATAGTATTCATAATATTAGGCATTTTGTTAGGACAGGGTCGAAATTAACACTGGACCGCAGGCCCGAGGCCAGTGATTTCAGTGTCGGGCCAGTAAACTCATGACAGGACAAGTCTGGCGGTCTTGTGTTTTTCATTCGAATAAGAATGCCTCACTATGTCAATAAGAAAAAGATTTTTCCAATATTAATTTTGAGTCTACCTTTTAATTGTGTATTGAAGTACATGTACATACTAATACCCATATGTGCCATAAGACAAATGTCATGTATAAATGTTCTCTTTATCACAAGTACTTGTTCAAATAAAAACAGTTTGCACATGTACATGTACATGTTAAACTTTGTGGAAAGTTTGTTAATCATTTTGATTCGGGTCTCTTGAAAAAAATTCTGTTCCAGTAAAAATTGTGAACTACAAGTCCTTCGGTCTTGTGTACCTTTCCCAAATATTTGAGCCTTGAAGGCGCTTTGAAACGTTGGGTAAAAGCGCCTTACACTATTACTACCACTGTTCATTAGGCATTAAACATTCCTGGATCCGCTTTCTCCTGAAGACGATCAGAGCATACTGATCGAAACGTCGAGGTTGTCAAGCCACCGGTTCTTCTCAGAACCAACACTACTCAAAAGAGATTTATACACATGGTGTCACCGCAAACCTCACCCGATTGTACTCCCACCATGCAAAGTTCAAAATCCTACTTAGTTCCTGAAAAAAAAAAAATACTGAGTTCTTATTTAGTGCTTTATCACACTCGATGGGCGTCTCAAAGTGCTCAGTATTTTGTTCCTGCAAGGTATGTGGAGTTACGTTCACAACCATCACAACACCTTTGGAGTATGCAGCACCAGCAGCCAAGTTGGCGCACAGGTTGCTTATCACTCACATCAACAATCTCTACCCTCGCAGGTACCCATTTACTCCTGGGTGAAGAGAAGAAGTTATAGTTAAGTGTCTTGCCTAAGAACACAAGTGTCTAACCGGGACTCGAACCCACACCCTGATGACTCGGCCATCAAGATTTACTCTGCAAACTTTGCTTTGTGCTATAAGTGGAAAGAAAGTATTTGAATTTTTGCTGGATGACAATAGTCATATTTTCATGCAATTTCCACACAATTTTTCTTTGCGGCAAACTTTCCTTGTGTCTTATAATACAAAATGTCAAATTTGCCATCTAAAAAAGTACAATTGTTGTAAAATTCTGCCTGAAAATCTGCAACTTTATTTTCTGAAAGATTACTTGGTCAGTAAAAGTACAGCTTATGCAGTACGACTATTGAAATTAAAAACTTTACTTCAAAAAGATCTAGTTTTATTTTTTAGGTTTTAAGAAAACCCTGGAACCTGGACATTATTTGGATGCGTCTTACTAGTTTTGATAGTTGTTGACTGAAGTTTCACCCTTGCAACTTTTCAGCTTGATCAGCTGATTTCTTCGTTTTTTGGTTTCTCATCTGTGTCAGATTGTGAAGATCCAAAAAAAACACACAATACAAAATCCTGTTGTGCCTGGCACTTTGATTTGAGAGGTTGCCTTTCATGAACACTTCTTGATTGAATAGCTGGCTGCATTTATAGACTTCTGACTGGCACCCCCTGAATGAGGATCTTGACAAAATACTAGGGAGGTGATCCCAGTTTTGCTGCTTCTCAGGTTGTATTATTGGGCTAGATAAGTTGGTAGAGCGCTCTCGTGAAGACTATCGGAGCATAATGATCGAAATGTTGAGTTTTCAAACCAACAGTTCTTCTCAGAACCACCACTACTCAAAGGAGATTTATACACATGGTGTCACTGCAAACCTCCCTGGTTTTTGGCCTCTGACTGTTACAGTGAGTCAGGCATCATAGGGCATAGATAAGTTGGTAGAGCGCTGGTGTGGCGGGAAATTCTGTCCTCCCGGAGATTCTGTCCCCCCATACGGCAAACTGTGTACAAATTTCTCCTGATAGCGCCCTCTTTTGAATCAACCTCCTCCAGCCCATGTTAATTTCCCATACGTTAATCTGGAGGTCAAAGGTTAAAATCCCATTGAAGTCGATTCTCCTCTGTTCACCCAAAAATTAAAATATGGACTTGTTTAAATCTACTTTCTCAGATTGAGGACCTTTATGAAGACTTCCACATCACTAAACTACCTCTTCTACAGTATGAAGTGCGCGGGGACGAGAAAATAAAAAACTTCTCTAAATACCTCATCGAACCCTACAAAAGATTCCAGAAAATCAACGAAGTGGGTAAAACATGACGCCTTGACTTTACATTAAGACCTGTGTAAAATAGAATCTCAAGGGATTAAATGACAAGTGGTCAAATTGTTCAGGTTTTTTGCTAAAGTGGTAAGCGTCAGCGCCCAATTTCATAGAGCTACTTAAGCACAAAACAATTCTGCTTACCAGAATAGAAGTCACCAGCCAAAACACAATTTCATGTGTACAGTCTGTGACTGGTCTTTTGCTTGTTTTTGCTTAGCTGGAAATTGTTAAGCAACATTTTCTGCTTAAGCAGCTGTATGAGATTGGGCCTAGGGCTTGATTTCATAGAGCTGCCTAAGCAGAAAATATTGCTTAACAATTTTCTGTTAAGCAGAAATGAGCAGGATACCAGTCACAAAAAGTACTTGTGATATGGTAGTTTGGCTGGTAACCTTATTCTGGTAAGTGTCATTTTGTTATGCTTCCAGCTACTTTTTGTGCTTAACTAAGCAACTCTATGGAATTGAGCTCTGGTCAGGAAAATCTGGCCATATCTGTCTAGGTTGTTTTCATCCGGGCCCAATTTCATAGAGCTGCTTAATCACAACAAATAAGCTAAGCACAACAAAAGTATGCTTACCAGAATAAAGCTACCAGCCAAAATACCATGTCACATGTACAATGTGTGACTGGTATCCTGCTTATTTCTGCTAAGCAGCTCTATGAAATTGTGTTCAGGTGGCCAAAAATAACAGGTTTGATTGAAGCTCTTCGGGAATGAATTTTTGAAACTGATATATTGGCAAGGATTCAGCCTTGTGTTTTCCTTCCATTTTTAACCAGCATTCTGTAAAATATTACCTTAAATCTACTACCAACCACCTATAGAGTGATTAGAGGTATGACTTTAATTGTCCATTGAATCATTACTAGGTTTTATGTAAACCCTTTGCACTTATGTCACAGTCTGCCCTGGGAGTCAAACTTGATTGAAGAATACAGTGCACTTCACATCGTCTACAACATGGCTCGAATTTTACACTGGACCGCAGGCCCAAGGCTTGTGATTTTAGAATTAGGCCAATAAACTCATGACTGGACAAGTCCGGCGACGAGCAGAGTATACTGTTCGAAACGTCAAGACCACACCGGTTCTTTTCAGAGCCAACACTTCCCCCAAAAGAGTTTTATACATGGTTGTACCAGCAACTTTACTATTTATTTATAGTTATTTCTTAGAAACAAATGATGTTCAAATGATTACTTCGAGTCGGAAAATTGCCTTTCAATTCTGTTGAGTAATGAAGTATACCTAATACCCATACAGACAAATGAGAGAAATTTTCTTTTACACATGTCTTTGTGCTTGTTCAAATAGAAACAGTTAGATGCATGTCAAACTGTGTCAGTAAGGGTTTTTTTCTCATTTTGTAAACAAAATTCTAGTCCAGTAAATATTTTTAGCTGCAAGCCCTGCTGTCTTGTGGATTCCCCCCCCCCCCCAAAAAAAATTTAAAAAAATCAAGCCCTGTTAACAATGCACTCTGCACAGTAACACATAATCCGACTCCTGTATGGCACAACCAAGATTTATGGTGAGGGATGACATCAGGTGAATTGGGGTTAATAGCACATGTTATACCTGCTTGACATCTCAAACAGCGCCCTCTGTCAATTTTAGGCAAAATCATTTGTAGGTTTACATTGCAATATCCATTTTAATGGCAAAAACCAGTCTATAAAACAATGATCTTTTTAGGTAATTTAAAACACCGACATCTTATAATCAACAGGTGTGGTTTTTAACCTATTTCTTAATTAATTAACTTATGTTCTAGTATCAGTAATGATCCAGAGAAGTCAGGGACCCAAACGGTGGAAATTAAATTAAGGAAATTTAATTTGGTACAGCATTGAAAGTGAATAGCCTTTAATGGCCATTCTTTGCTTCCATAAAATAATTGTTCATGTAAACGTTATTTTCATTGGATAATTTGTATGGTATCTCTACAATGTATGGGTAGGGAGCGATATTATGTAGGCCTACTGAGAATAATTATATGTATATTTTGTATATTTGCTATGGTTAGTATTGGTCTATGGAGAAGCGTTGCATAGCTAGCATGGGTGATTTTTCCCCCTGCTGGTGTGTGATGCTTGTCTTATAGTTTGGATATTATTAGTTGAAGGCACTGAATACGTTTGGAAATTGTCAAAGACCAGTATTCTCACTTGGTGTATCCCAAAATATGCATAAAATAACAAGCCTTTGAAAATTTGGGCTCAATTGGTCATCGAAGTTGCAAGAAAATGATGAAAGAAAGGAAACCTGGTGAACCTAGTGTGTACCATTATGGTACATTTTCCTGTGCTTAGCAGTTTATGGGCTAAGAGGCTGTTTGAGATTTAACCCCCATGTATATCCAGTACCAGAATTGAATTAAAAGATTTGTAATGAATTATGAGATAATTGGAAACACCTTCAAGATGTTGCACCAGTGCTCTTCTTTATTCTGCATAAAGACTCAAACCAAGTTAAGAGATCTAACCGGTCAAGCACAATCATTCTCGCCCAAAATGTGCATTCCTGTTTAAAGGTATTGTACACTTTTGTGTCCACATTTTGTGTGATTCAACATAATGCATGAACAAACAAACCTGTGAAAGTTTGAGCTCAATTGGTCATCGAGGTCACGAGAAAATAGTGAAAAGAGACTTTATGTGTTTTCTGTTTTTTCAAACTATCGCGCGTGATAAAAACTATTGTCTTACTAATTTCTCAGAAACGATAGCATTTTAGGCAGAAATATTTTAAGGAACCCTTTCTACCATTACTTACTTTAAATCATGTAAGTTATGTGTGAATCTGTGAGCATTTGTGTTTTTCGATCTTACCAATAGTGTACAGGGCCTTTAAGCCCGAGCAACAGCAGCAGTCCAGCATTCTCATGAAGACGAGCAGGGTACACTGATCGAAACGTCGAGACCGTACCAACAGCTCTTCACAGACAAAACAAGAGAATTCACAAAAGAGATTTGCACATGGTTCTACCATAATATCAAATTACTTCAAATCTTCAAATTGACTTCAAATCTATATCCACGAGAAAAATCACTCATATTTTTTCTGTCTCCTGACAATCTTAGACCTACTCTTAAATCTCGAAGAAGTAATCAAATTATCAGGAAAGAATTTTCCATCTGGAGTCGACGCACTCCTCTCCCTCGCTTCATTTATCAAATTTAATATTAATCATTATAAACGAGAGTACCTCAACGGATTTTTTATTCTCTGGTCAGCGCCTCTATAAAGATTTCCTGCGTTTATCAATTGTTAGATCGCTCTTTAAAAAACAAGAAGACGACTGTAATAACAGGTTGCGTTTCTTTGACTTCCATGCTTTTTTAAATCACACCCAAATCGCATTAAGATTCTGAGGTTGTTAGGCTTCGCTCAAGTTGCGACCCTTTAATTCCTAAAGTGAACTATGGTGGCGGTATTTCAGACACTCCCAAACGGAAGTCTACATTTTTTTGCGATCACTTCAAGCTTGGATGTGTTGTGTGTACCGTCCGAACCTTCCGGTTATAAGTGTATTTCACGTTGCATTAAGCATCGTTGGAACACTCAGAAGGAGCTATTTATCTACGCTCAAACACACAAGGTATTTTAAAGTGGTCAAAATGAACTCGGTTTATAAACGAGTTTTTTTTTTTGACCACTTAACGAAACTGCTTTCCGTTTTAAGAGGTCTTGCGGGGTAGCCTAATAATTATTAAACTAAAAATGATTACCATATCAATGGGTTTCTTTAGTTTGATAAATCTCTAGTTCAGCTCAGATAAGTTGATAGCAAGAACATCTGAACTTTATTAGTTCACTCATCAGGGAATTTGGGTTAGTTTATATTTCTTGATAAAAATGGTTTTTTTACTAAGATTTTTTTGCGAGCGGTATGATATTGCTTAATGTCACAGGTGGATTATGGAGAGTCATGTTTTTGATTAGATATCCATTTATGAGATCATTTTCATTAACATTAATATTGTACGGGGGGAAGAAAACTAATATAAAATCCATTGGGACCCGAACATCCAATTGCAACTATACATACGGGTAAACTCGATTTTGTCTTGTTGGGTTATAGTAGGCCGTTATTGTGCAACTACGGTATATCTTATTGTACCCATTCAGACCTTGATTATTTAAAGGGATGCATATGTTTGGTAATTGGAACACACTGTTTGTTTCAATCATATAGTTGTAGTCGTTAACCACCGGTTCTGTTCAGAACCAACTCTACTCAAAAGAGATATTCACATGGTGTTACCGTAAACCTCTCTTAGTTATACCTCCACCATGCAAAGTTTCAAATCCTACATAGGCCTCTACCATAAAACCAAACTGTGAAAACTTCATCTCAAAAGGTGGTAGCGTTTTTGAGATATTGCCGAAAATCTGGAGCAGTTATGTCCACACAGGGAGAATAATCTGCATACACAATCTCAGAATCAATTTTTGGGGGATACAAACTGATATCTTTTTCCATAACCACATTACTTCAAAGTGAAATGTTTCTCAAAATGCTTTATACTATCAGAAGCTGCTGTACTTCTACAAGTAAGTTTGTATTGCCATTAATGTTATGAGTATTAGCCTACCAAACGTGTACAGACCCTTTAAATCAAACCGAGGCTTGGGGTGAAATAGTCTGATGTTTCAATAGGATAACAAAAAAGATAATTATGACTACAGAAGTATACAGGGAGCTAGACAAAGGTGTAGAAAACATTTGCTAATAAAGAGCAAGGTTTCTGTCAAACTATGAGTTTTATTTGCACGGTTCCCTGACGCTAAAGTGAAGTAATGCATTGACAGTGTTTTGTTTAATCACTTAGTGGGTTTCCATGAATGCTCAAGGGTGGATGCATAATGGAATAAAATGACCAAACAAATTTATTTTCTAGGTGGCCTGGGGACTTTGGCGGCTCCGTTCTTTACGGCGATATCAAGTACATTATAGTGATGCACTTTTTAGTAGGCGATTACAAACTGATCTTGGTAATTCCACTCCACTTGCAAATTCCACGTAGGGCCTATACTCGGTCATTGTGAGCGCAATACTCCACTCAAATATCTTTTAATTAGTACATTGAATATGCTGTGTGGTTTTGTGGTTTTGTTATTGGGGGTATTGCCAATTAAGAGAAAAGAACATGTTGAGTGTGGTCATTATGATGCAGCCATCTCATTTTTATTTCATGTAAATCAATTTAACCAAATCGAGGCTGAACGGGACTAAAAGTAAGGTCCATTCATGTGTTATAAAAAGTACATGTTATTTACTGACATTAAGGACAGCGTTTAAAGGCACTGAACACGTTTGGAAATTGTCAAAGACCAGTGTTCTCACTTGGTGTATCCCAACATATGCATAAAATAACAAGCCTGTTAAACAATTGGTCATCGAAGTTGCAAGAAAATGACGAAAGAAAAAACACCCTTGTTGTACAAATTTGTGTGCTTTCAGATAGGAATAAAAACTTCTTGCATGAAATGTTTATTATTTTAGTGAGAAATTACCTCTTTCTCAAAAACTACGTCACTTCAGAGGGAGTCGTTTCCTACAATGTTTTATACTATCAACAGCTCTCTGTTGCTCGTTACCAAGTCAGTTTTTATGCTAATATATATTTTGAGTAATTACCAAACGTGTACAGTGCCTTTAAGGGATTGTATACGTTTGTTAAGTGGAACCCACTGTTTGTTTCAATCCTATTATAGTTGTATACCATAAAACTAACCTGTAAAAATTTTATTTCAAAAGGTGTTAGCGTTTTTGTGATTATTTCCGAAAATCTGGAGCGATTATGTCCACGCAGGAAGATCTTCAATTGGAATCAGAATCTGAGAAACGTTACTGCAGTAACGCTTCTCAGATTGAATTTTGTTGGCGATAAAAAATGATATCTTTTTCCATAACCGCAGTATACTTCGAAGTGAAAAGTTTTTTTCAAAATGCATTATACTATCCAAAGCTGCTGTACTTCTTACGAAGTAAGTTTTTATTGTCATTAATGTTCAGAGTCATTACCAAACGTATACATTAAGAGAAAGAACTTGTTGAGTGTTGTCATTATGATGCAGCTATCTCATTTTTATTTCATGTAAAGCAATGTAACCAAATCGAGGCTGAACGGAATTAGTCAGGTCCCTTCATGTGTTATACAAAGTACATGCTATTTACTGACATTAAAGGGTCTGTATACGTTTGGTAATAACTCTGGTGCTTTTCAGAAAGATCCGCGAAAAGCCCTGTTACGTCATCACTCATGATACGCCATTTGTGGGAGCTCCGTTTTGTATAGCCGCTTTGTTGCAACAAGAAAGTATAATAAAGCAACCTCCCACAAAATGACGTAAAAGTGTTGTCATTTTGACGCACGCCGTCAACGGCAGAAGTGTAGCTAGTTTTTCAAAACCGTGAGGTTAGAGCCAAATTTTTTTGATCGATAACAACGAAAAATTCAGCAGTGTAAAAATATTAGAATTACAATTCAATGATAAAGAAACACATTATAAACAAGTTTAAATGGCATGCCTGTTAAAAATGTTTTCGCTCAAGTAGCTAATGAAGTATCGGGCCGGAGCTTCTTGAAATCAAATCCCAGGCGTTTCCAAAAAAGGACCAATATAGTTGTTGACCAATTTTGTCAGCAATGACTCTCCTCCCAGTGATATTGAGAATAGAAAACTCGGCCGCTGGACTTAATTCCTTGAAGGTGATGAAGATACCGGAAAACTAGTTGCTGCGTGAATTTTGAGATCATACGTTCGGACTGTGTTTAGTTCCATGCTTGCACTTTAACCACAAACCCTTACAGTCCCGATTCCTTATATTATAACCAATTGCCAAAGTGAATGATTCGAAAGGACATGGGCCGGTAGCAGGTCTGGAATTACACGGAGGCCATGGCCTCTGTTGCCCCTGGTCTTGGCCTTGGTGCCCCCTTAAAAGTTTCCCATGGACTTTAAGTTTATCCAATGGAAGTGCCCTTTGCAAATTGAAAACATAGCCTTTCCTTTTCAAAGGTGAAAGTTCAGGCCTGCGGTAGGCCCATTCATTACTTATCACTAGACATTCCAATCTTTCCCAAGTCCAAATAATATGGTGTGTTGAGTTACATAGGAGAAGACGAAATTGAGGAATTTGGCATCAAACTGCTTATAGTCTAAGGGACCATTACTTAAACCTTCCGAGCAGCCACGGAAAAAAAATTACATGCTGGACCCACTGAGCGCGCTCGGAAGGCAGATTGTATTACTGTGTTTGGGGCACAATTATTCTTTTTTTAATGATCCGAACAGATGAATAGATGTTCCCTTGACCCCACACTAAAGATTGAAGCATTCTGGAAATTTACACATTAGTTCACTACTAATTTCCAAAACATCATTTCGAAAGGATTAAGTTTTTGTGCACACGATAAGATTCTTGTGTGCACGTTATAATGTGACCCAGCTTTCCCACACTATTTTGTCAACCTCTGAGTTCACTCACCCAGAAATCACTACAGTATATGAAAGAAGGGTGTTTAAAGGTAGTTCAAAAAAAAAATCAGCAGGACTGATCCACACTTGTTGTAGTTATTACAAATAGTAATGAAGCTGGTCCTTCCGCCCACGCCCCTCGGCTGCTCGGAAGAAGTTTGAACCTTGGGTCATTTTGAGCATTTTTTACTCACTCGTCAGCATGTCGTTTCAAGGCCATGCCGCTCCGTGCACGATTTCCAGAGGCTTAAAAGCAGCCCAGATTTCTCAATTTTAGTTTTAAACGGTTTTTGACATTCGATTGAGTGGGTTACAATTATTAGAACGTCGAATTAAGAATGTTAATTTGATTTTGTGCACTCGTTGTAAAGTAATTTTAGCCGTCCAAGAACATTTCCCCAATCCCATGACAATAATTAATCGAGTCGGATTTCATCCGTGAGGCAGCATTTCCCAAGTCGCTGAAATGCAATATTCGGACCATAGTTATTTTGAAAACACATTTTTGTCATCTTTGTAGTGAAGAGCTTCGTGGGAGGTTTGCTTCTAATTAACGGCGCGGGTCTGATGGAGCGTCGCGTCCGTCGGTTCGGACACCTTATCAGTTGTTCATTATAGAGTACAATACTTATCTTTGTATGAAGGCTCCGTCTGTACAGGTTTTTATTACGGTTATGAAGAATGTTATAGATGGTATATGAAAATGACTTTCTGTGGGGCATCTCAATCTAAGTTCCTTTTCGATCGAAAATTACAGTTTGGGTTTTGGCTCAGGCTAATGCTCTGTCAGTTGTGCGCCCCTTAAAGGCAGTGGACACTATTGGTAATTACTCAAAATAATTATTGGCATAAAACCTTGCTTGATGACGAGTAATGGGGAGAGGTTGATGGTATAAAACATTGTGAGAAACGGCTCCCTCTGAAGTGCCATAGTTTTCGAGAAAGAAGTAATTTTCCACGAATTTGATTTCGAAACCTCAAGTTTAGAACTTGAGGTCTCGAAATCAACCATCTAAACGCACACAACTTCGTGTTGCAAGGGTTGTTTTTCTTTCATTATTATCTCGCAACTTCGATGACCGATTGAGCTCAAATTTTCACAGGTTTGTTATTTTATGCATATGTTGAGATACACCAAATGTGAAGGCTAGTCTTTGACAATTACCAATAGTGTCCACTGCCTTTAAGCCACATACAAAAAAACAAACTGTTGATCGTACTTTTTTGGTTGGAAGTGGGGGTGGGAGGGCGTTTTTTTTCTGACATGGCAAAATATGAAATAAAGAATAAAAGAAATCATCACAATCACTATAAAACATAGGGTTTGTGTGATTTTTATGTTTTTAATTGTTTTGATAAACCCATTTAACTCCTAGATGACATTTTCTGTAAACATTTTCAAAAAACTAAAACGCAGTGTAGCACATGTAAATATTTGAAGAATTGTTGTTTTTGCCAACATTCTTCAAACATCTGTTTCTAACATATGGATTTTGAAAAAATATCAGCTGACAAATCTGGGAGCCAAATTTGACTGAAAAGATCATTGAAAATACCGTTTTTATGATTTAAGAAAATAAAAAATAAAAAATAAAAATAAAAAAGATGGGGTTTGGGGGTTTTGTAGGGTCGGGCAAGGAAGACCAACAATTTCTTTGTATGTGGCCTATGTGGCTTCAAGAGGCGGACGGAGCCGAACCTGAAGCCTTGGTTTCGGAAAGGGCCCAATAGATGCCCATCTAGTGTATTATAATATTCTGACAATAAAGAAATATCCTGTTGTTGTTTTTGATAATATTTATTGTGGTTACACAGAAAAATTGACTATAGTGCGGGAATTCAACATGCAACCTCCGGATTAACGTGCCGGTGCTCTACCAACTGAGCTATATCGCCCTAATGTTTGTGGTCTTACTTACTCTTCAGCTTTTTTATAATTGTCTCATTTTGCCTTTTGTCTTATTGCTGGATTCTCCGGCGTATACTTTGTACCCTCTACTGTTTGTTTTGTTCTCGAGTTCAGTTGTTTAGCTGTCATAAAATAATAACAATGAAATATAAAGGGAATAATTCTTATGAAGATATTTTGAATGAACAAATTAGTTCATCAGATTCTTTAGAGAGACCATGACTCATCGCAATTTAATCAAAGCGATCAACAATACGCCCGGCTTATCTGCTTATTAATTTTTAACAAGCGCCGAATATCCCAGCGAACATATATAATAATGCCTGTACTTTTTAGTCACACCATCGCAACAACTATACACAAATAAATCGACGAGGGAATGATGTAGAAATTGAAATGAATTCCCGGGTCTTGCTTTACTGTATAAGAATGAGTTTTGTTTAATTTTGTTATGTAGTCGCTGATTATTAGAATGGCGACGTTTTCAAATGAATTGAAAAGCCGAGCAGTGTTTTGCCATGCGAGATAAACGTTTCAAGATCATCTGATGGGAAAAGTGCTTTTTATGAAGTGACGTTAGAGAGAGTAATTCCGCCCGACCTGCGCTAAATGTAGTTATTACATGAAATCACCTTTCAGTCCTACATTATTGCAGTTTGTGTTTTAAAGTGTGCAGAAATGCTATGTTGTTTTGAGTCTTGTTTTTTTTGCTGTTTGCCATTAAAGGGGCCGTTATAGTTGCCTTCAAATCTCTCAAAATGTGGTTGTTTGGAATTACTCCTTATCATTTAAAAGAGTTGTTCATGCACTAGAATAAATTTGCCTCTGGAAATACAACCAGCAGAACAAACATTTTGTGGAGTCAAGAATTTTGTTCTTCAAAATAGCGGGTCGTGAAATTACACAAAAACCTAAAAATGTCAATGGTTAGAATTTTGTTCTTCAAAATAGCGGGCCGTGTACTGTCGTGAAATTACACAAAAACCTAAATATGTCAATGGTTATTGTGTGAATCATTATATTCTACTTTCAAAATAGGCTATCTCATTAATTTGACGTAACAAACGCTTTTTATAGCCTAAAGCACCCAATCCGAAGGCAATGTGTCCCTTTATTTTTTGTTTCCACTGGGAACATAATTGATTATTGGTTTACCGTCAGGTAAAATTCACTAATGCGGTTGTGTTTGTAGAGGTATGTGCTCTTCGTGTGAAAAAGGGGAGGGGTGGCTTCGAGGTTGAATTGTTGAGCTAATGGCCTATCACGAATTTATTTCTGTAAAGTTTCATTTTTTTGAGTAGAAAGGAACGTAAATCTGAATTGGATCAAAATGATAAATTATTATTATAATCGTTGATTTGCTTGACGAAATAACATGGAACTTCCACAAAACATTTGGATCTCGCATGAATTCTTATCTCTGCCCGTGCAACGGCAGATTATCTCTGCCCGTGCAACGGCAGAGATATTGTCCTTGTGCTGGATATTCTTCTTCTTCTTCTTCTTCTTATCTCTGCCCGTGCAACGGCAGAGATATTGTCCTTGTGCTGGATATTCTTCTTCTTCTTCTTCTTCTTCTTCTTCTTCTCCTTCTTCTTCAGTTTCCAGTCAGAGCGTTTGCGAAACCACGGCCTGAGCCATGGGCTTGAGCTTTGGCTTAGGCTCCGTCAGTTACGCGTGCTTTCCGCCGTACGGGGCTTCAAACAGGCAGCCTAAGTGGGAGCGCAAGCTCAAGTCGTGGTTTTGCAAACGCCCACAATATTGGCTATTTGGTGCCTCTATTGCTTAGTTAATGAAACGGCCGTCTGAACCTTCAACAGCACCCCAAGAAAAAAACAAATCGTCAGCCATCTTGTTTTCGCTTTGGCGACAAAATGTTGAAAGTTTACGGTTGATTTTAGGCCTTTATGAGTGAACAATCAATGTGTATGTTTTTAAAGAGCTGAGGTAAGCTGGTTTGTGTATATTTGTTGATTAAAAGGAGGGAGAAAATGCAATTTGGGTGAAAAAACTGTAAAGAAGGTGCCGTGAATGTGATGATTTTGTCCTCCGTCTGCTGCCGCTATATGTACATCATACATAGGCTCTACGCTACGGTGACGATCTTGTAACTTTTTACAGTCTGATTTCTGAAGTTTTCTATAAAAAAAAATTAAAAAAAGCTTAATAAACAATACTTTGTTTAATACGCTTGCCTGTTCGATTTTTAAATTCATTTTCAATAGGTTTGGCTTTAGGCCTACAAGAAAAAAAACAACGTGTTTGTCAATTTTCCGCGATTGGCCCTACACCCGTGTTTCATGCTGTATTTGTCCATCAACCCTGTCTGGCATGCAGTATCCCCTGCCTCGTGAATCTGTATCTATCTACGGACAGTTTCCTTGAATGTGATGATTAATTTGTCCTCCGTCTGCTACTATACTGACCGGATTATCAACGTCTATTCGCTATGTACATTCCTACCTCCATGGTACATCATACATAGGCTCTACGCCACAGTGACGATCTCTCGTAACTTTTTACGGTCTGATTTATGATGTTTTCTAATGAATGAAAAAAGCTTAATAAACAATACTTTGTTTAATTCGCTTGCCTGTTCGATTTTTAAATTCATTTTCAATAGACTGTGCAAGTCTCGCACGCATTCGAACTTCGGGGACCATTGTGGTCCTAGCAGTGTACATAAAAATGTGGGTAATTGTGTGAGAAATTCATGCAGCTGAAAGAAGAAACTTAAAATAAATAAATCGTTCCATAAAACAAGAAAAATGTGAAAGTGTTTTCATAATATGGTGGTAAACAATTATTAAATTAATGAACTGACCAACCCTAACAAGAAGTGTAAAATACAATTAAATTTAAAAAAATGTAGGATGGAGCTAGTGATGGTGGTACTAAAAGGCAATAGTGCATCTAAAATAAAAGTGTAAGCCATGGCGATTATCTACTTTTAGCATCGGCGGAATGGAATAATGCTTAGAAATAGGTTTATTATTATTATTTTTAATGGGCTTGGCCTTGGGTGGTAGGCCTACTTTAGACAAATAATGCACCAAACATTTGGAAAGCCAAATGCAAGGAAGCCAAATTGAAAAGTTTGTAAGACCAAATGTTAATGTTAACAATGTTGGTTTCCCCCTAGTATTAGTAATCAAGAAAAACGAACAGAACCTTTGGTTACAAACAACGATGAAATGATTTAATACAACGCGTGAGTCTTCTCACTAAATAGTCAGGCACCTCAATGTTTACCCGACACTGCATTCAGTTTTACGTAGTAAGTAAAGAACCAGACATGTCCATTTTGCCTAGCGTTTCCTTACGCAGCAGCTGATTGGTTGCACAGGCAAGAAAGTACAATGAGGTTGGTCCACAGTTTGACCAATCACGTTTAGGCTCTCATTTTACAAGCGAGCCATGGCTTTTTTTGGCGGACATTTCAATTCTGAACGGTTAAGCCCGGTTCGCGTATATTTTTTTTACACCGCAGCGAGGGGTTTTGTACCGTAACACTGTCAATTCCGTCTTGAGATAGGAGACTAGGTCTAACGCTAAACCCTAACCCTAACCCTAACTTTAACCCTAACCCTAACCCTAACCCTAACCCTAACCCTGACCCTAACCCTGACCCTAACCCTAACCCTAACTCTAACCCTGACCCTAACCCTAAACCTAAACCTTTATAGGCATAAATGTTTGTAGTCTCATCTCAAGACAGGAATTGGCAGTATTACAGTGCAAAACCCCTCGCTGCGGTGTAAAAAAAAAAAAAAATGCGCCCGGTTCATACTTCCTGCGAATGCGAATGCAAAGCGAATTTTGGTGCCGCAATAATCGGTACGCGCTGCCCTTTCAATTGTGACGCAAGAAAATTCGCTTCGCACGAAGCATTCGCAGGAGGTATGAACCGGGCTTTACGCTTACGAAGACGATTCTTTAAGTGAACTTGACTGTTTTGAGTTTCCTTAGAAATAATGAATAGGCCTACAGCAAAAAACTACATCAATAGTGTAACGAACATTCCATTGGTAAATTTCTTCTGCACAATATTTCGTAAACTATTTAAAAAATGACTTTTCCGCGGACCCTTATTTCTGCACACAGAGGCTAATGTTCTTGTTCTTATATTTCTTTATTTTGAACACAAACAAATTAGGTCATTTTCCCCAAAAGCAACACCAACCCGTGCAAATTATTCAGCCGCATCGTAATTATTCTATTGATGATTGTCTGTTCTTTTGAAAAACCATATAGCAAGGACCAGATCTGGTCTTTGCTCTATGGTAAAACTATATTATCATACGCTATGCCTGCCGAAGTAATTAGGTTTATACCACAGATTTGTCTTTATCACCCCCAAAGCATACCCAATATTCCTTTCCCCAAAAGCAACACCAACCCGTAATAATTATGCAGCCGCACCGCCCCCTGCCCAACCCCCCCCTCCCCACCTTGCCGGGCAGAGATACCCGTATTTGCTCAAATACAGCTCCCGTGTTTTCTAGTTTTGCTTGTCTTTGTGGGTTTGTACGGGTACCAGTGATCGCCTTATGTGCAGCCATTTTGTTTTTCTTCGATTAAAATTCATGTAACAAAACCGAGGTTTTGATGAAGAAACTGTCCCGCTTTGCAAGAATGAACGTTATGCTTGGCTTGTATATAGCACAATTCTCTTTAAAAAATAAAAACACTAACATTTTGTTGTTCTTAAAAGCAAGAAAATATCCATAAGGGATCTACTAGGCCCGCGCAATTTCAACTATTTTATTAAGCACAAATATTTATAAAAAAAAGTAAAACAAATTATTTTGGGAAAATTGGTTTGCCATGTGTTTGTTACAGAAAACAATATACATAATTGATACTGAAGATCTACCTGGTTTAGTATTTTCCCATTGTTTGGCTGAGAACAAGCAAATAATGATGATGGAGTCGGACTTTGGGGCTTTCATTGAAAGAGGGTGATGTAGGTAAAGCGACAACACGAGTTCAATACGCGGCTAGCCTTTATAGCGGTAGGCCCAGCTAGATCCACTTACAAGGCATTGAATCGTTATCAATCAACCTATATGCCTAATGAATAAATTAAACTAGTTTCGAAAAAGTGTTTTTTTTTTCTGAGAACCTTTGAAAGGTGAGTTGAGCCAGGCCTGGTTGAGCCCATTTAAATTGAATATTTATATAAAAAATATAAAAAATAAACAAAAAGAGAATTACTCAGTACCCCTACATTTAAATATTTTCAAAAGAAATCAAGAACAGGGAAAAGAGTTGAACCAAACTACCGTAAAAAATACTTAATCATATTCATGTTTTTTAAGTATCACCTGACATTTTCTAGAAAAGAACTATTAGAATTAAAAATACCCAATGACGCCGTGCTGGAGTTTGTTTTAGAGCAGTTATGTATTCTAGCTCAAGCTTGTGGGAAAAAATCTTCACAGTGCCTTTTGGGGATTCAAAATGGCCACCAAATCTGGCGCACTCCAATGAAAAGGGGTTTTAAAAAAGGATTAAGAAGAGTTTTCAGAATAAAAAAGTCATGGTTTTAAATAAGATTTGTTTCAACCACAAAGCCTCTAAAATATTCAAAATGTACCCCGCCCCCCCCCCCCGTTTATTTATTTATTTTCCGGAGCGCCCTCTCTAGTTCGAGATGAGAATACTATGACAGCGCGTCGTAGCCCGTGGGTATTTTTTTTTGACGCATTGTTTACTTCCGTTCCAGATCGTCTGTAGAATGTCCACTCCATGTCCAGCCTTTAGGCGTGGAGGTTGACCTGATTACTCACAAACGACAGGAGTATAATCTAAAGGTAGGTTATAAAGCTACAGTGTGATGAGACAATTTCTGGGGATTTTCTGTTTCCAAAAAGTGTTATTGTCGTTGTGGTCATTGACACAAAACTAGCCCCATAAAATTGGGCCATTCACTTCGTATCCTTGGCCCCAGCACCATTGCAATTCTATGTTTGTGCCTTCTGAAATTTAAATTCTGCTATGTTCTCGATCTTGAAACTTACCAATCGAATGCTAATGTACTTGCAGATAACCGGCCTGTTGGTTTTAGTTTACATCACAAGTTTTGGGAGAAAATCAAATGGTTTCGAGTGTGAACGTTTGCAAAAATCACAACGATCTTAGCAACTTGCTCTTTGAGAAGGCGTACACACGTTCTCATAATTGCGCTCCAAAAATTGTTTTTTTTTCACGGGATCGAGCACTAGTACCTAGGTTTTTACACTATTTCCTTAAAGAGAGGCATTATTTCCTCAGAAATGTTTGTTTCTTTGGAGAAACAACTTTTTATTTATGGAAAACACAAAGTAATTCGAAAAACAAAATGAATTCCTCAACGTCCAGCTACAATAACGTCCAATTCGACGTCCAACAATGTCCGATTTTGTTTCGGACTATGTCTGATTTACGTTCAATTCCTGTGTAATAATGACTATACAAGTAGGCCTACTGTGACAATTATCAGTCGAACAGAAGACATTTTTGGGAGTTTTGAAGACTCAAACTATAGTATTCTTAATCATTTGTTTGTTAAATAACATGCCAAAACTTAACTTTTTAAGGATAAATGCAGAATAAAAATCCTATAATGCACTCACTGCTTCTTAGATGAAAAATAGTTTTGTTTAGTATTTGTTTAAGAAAAATGCAAGGCGAGTTGAATATTTTGCATGATTACAATGATGCTGGACTTACACCTTGTGGTTTTTTCAATTTTGGACCGAAATTTGATAAAAATGCTGGACTTACCCCTTGTGATTTTTTCAATTTTGGACCCAAATTTGATAAAAATGCTGGACTTATCCCTTGAGTTTTTTTCAATTATGGACCCAAATTAATTTGCCCCTTGTGATTTTTTCAAATTTTGATAAAAATGCTGGACTTACCCTTTGTGATTTTATTCGATTTTGGAACCAAATTTGGTGAAAATGCTGGACTTACCCCTTGTGGTTTTTCAATTTTGGACCCAAATTTGATAAAAATGCTGGACTTGCCCCTTATGATTTTATTCGATTTTTTTCAAAATTTGATAAAAATGCTGGACTTACCCCTTGTGATTTTTCAATTTTGGACCCAAAATTGATAAAAATGCTGGACCTACCCCTTGAGATCTTTTAAATTTTGGACCCAAATTTGATAAAAAATGCTGGACTTACCCCTTATGATTTTATTCGATTTTAGAATCAAATTTGGTAAAAATGCTAGACTTACCCCTTGTGATTTTTTTTCAAATTTTGATAAAAATGCTGGACTTACCCCTTGTGATTTTTTCAATTTTGGACCGAAATTTGATAAAAATGCTGGACTTGTGATTTTATTCGATTTTGGAACCAAATTTGATAAAAATGCTGGACTTACCCCTTGAGATCTTTTCAATTTTGGACCCAAATTTGATAAAAATGCTGGACTTACCCCTTGTGATTTTTTCAAATTTTGATAAAAATGCTGGACTTACCCCGTGTGATTTTTTCAATTTTGGACCCAAATTTGATAAAAAATGCTGGACTTACCCCTTGTGATTTTATTCAATTTTGGACCCAAAATTTGTAAAATTGCTGGACTTACCCCTTGTGATTTTTCAATTTTGGACCCAATTTTGATAAAAATGCTGGACTTACCCCTTGTGATTTTTTCAATTTATGTCCCAAATTTGAAAAAAAAAATGCTGGACTTACCCCTTGTGATTTTTCAATTTTGGACCTAAATTTGATAAAAATGCTGGACTTACCCTTGTGATTTTTTCAATTTTGGACCCAAATTTGATAAAAAATGCTGGACTTACCCCTTGTGATTTTTTTCAAATTTTGATAAAAATGCTGGACTTACCCCTTGTGATTTTTTCAATTTTGGACCGAAATTTGATAAAAAATGCTGGACTTGTGATTTTATTCGATTTTGGAACCAAATTTGATAAAAATGCTGGACTTACCCTTGTGATTTTTTCAATTTTGGACCCAAATTTGATAAAAAAATGCTGGACTTACCCCTTGTGATTTTTTTCAAATTTTGATAAAAATGCTGGACTTACCCGTTGAGATCTTTTCAATTTTGGACCCAAATTTGATAAAATTGCTGGACTTACCCCTTGTGATTTTTTCAAATTTTGATAAAAATGCTGGACTTACCTCGTGTGATTTTTTCAATTTTGGACCCAAATTTGATAAAAAATGCTGGACTTACCCCTTGTGATTTTATTCGATTTGGACCCAAAATTTGTAAAATTGCTGGACTTACCCCTTGTGATTTTTCAATTTTGGACCCAAATTTGATAAAAATGCTGGACTTACCCCTTGTGATTTTTTCAATTTATGTCCCAAATTTGAAAAAAAAATGCTGGACTTACCCCTTGTGATTTTTCAATTTTAGACCTAAATTTGATAAAAATGCTGGACTTACCCTTGTGATTTTTCAATTTTGGACCCAAATTTGATAAAAATGCTGGACTCACACCTTGTGATTTTTTCAATTTTGGACCCAAATTTGGTAAAAAATGCTGGACTTACCCCTTGTGGTTTTTTCAATTTTGGAATGTAGTATTCATGACAATCAATACTTCGAAGTGAAAAGTTTCTCAAAATGCATTATACTATCCAAAGCTGCTGTACTTCTTACCAAGTAAGTTTTTATTGCCACTAATTTTCAGAGTCATTACCAAACGTATACAGACCCTAAGGTCAAAACATTACTAATTTTTTCATGCATTGTAGGCCTATGATAACTATGGAATGTTCAATATTTTTGATTTTTAAGGCAACAAAGTAGGTTTCATGCATGAAACTCTACATAATGTATAAAGAAGAAAAAATACCAATAAAACTTTATCAAATTACTTTATAGATTTAATCTTTTTGAAACCTTAATAGCAATTTACAATTCATAGATTTTCTTAGGAGCATATGTTTCTTTGTAAAACTCGATTTCTGAACTCGATGTGTCATGAATAATATAATACAAGAAAATATATAATTTAAAGTGATTTAAATTGCACTAAGATTTACAGCAGACACTCAAATATAGCTAAAATTGTTTTAAATTTACTCTAACACTTCAGTACTTTTTAAAGTTAAATTGAAAATCTGCTTTGGGAATAAAGCAGGCAAAGTTTTGGATATCTTAAAATTGAAAGTAGAGCTAAAGATACCAACGATATAATCACGAAAACAAGAAAACATTAGCTCGTTTATAACGAGATACATTTTAAAAATACTGTACTACCCATGCACGTCTGGGCCGACTGCACTAAAATGAATCTTTGCACACAGTCCAATTGGACTGACTCCTATATATAATAACATACAAACAAATTCTTCTTCATTAACATAAATCACAATTCTCTGATCTTAAACGCAGGCTCTTGTGTGTTCTATTTTGTATTACCTCACACTTATTTCATTTCTTGTAGTTTAAAGGCATCGTACACGTTTGGTAATGACTTTGATAATTAATGGCAATACAAACTTACTTGGGAAGAAGTATATATACAGCAGCTTTGGATAGTATAATGCATTTTGAGAAACTTTTCACTTCGAAGTACTGTGGTTATGGAAAAATATATCACTTTTTATCCCCCAAAACATTTAAATATCAGAAGCGTTACGCGTAACGCTTCTCAGAGTGTGTATTCCAATGCAGATTATTCTTCCTGCGTGGACATAACCGCTCCAGATTTTTGGAAATTTCTCAAAAACGCTACCACCTTTTGAAATGAAATTTTCACAGGTTAGTTTTATGGTATATCTACATCTATATAGGTTTAAAACAAACAATACGCTCCAATTTCCAAACGTGTACGATGCCTTTAAAGAAATCTTTAAACTTAGTTTTACACAGTTTCCTTTGAAAAACAACAACAAAACAATTAGCGCAACCATGAGCGGCGGTGGGGTGAGCTCCGAAGCCCACTCTCTGCTCAGAACCCCCCCCCCCCCCAGATCGAAAATATGCACCTTAAATGAATGTTCGATACATAAAAAAGTCCCCCCTCAAAAAAATGTTTTTGCACCCGTTGCCTCCCCCACCAATCAAACAAATGAATAAAAAAAGAAGAAAATGCTAACACGGAATATTTATTCAAACATCATTCCTGCGATCTAGCAACTGCATCCCCCCCCCCACACAGTATGCCCTACTTGGGAGGGGATGATACGGCACGCTGACATGGGAAAGAGGTTACAATGACATTTTTCCTGCTAGTCTCGTTTTGGTTACAATGATTTGAACTAAAAAGAAAAACAAAACCTTCTTCTTGCCCCTTCTTGCAACCATCTCCCAGTCCCTTCTTTTTGGCCACCCTCTCAACTGAATGGATCTACCCAAAATCGGTTCCCTCATATTTTCTCGGCCCATAATTATACTAATACATTTCTTACGTTTACTGGGCCGACCTATTTTATTTCAAGCCTCATCAGTATATTTACTATGAAAACAAAATAGCGTCAGCGTTGTCGATGAGATTATTTCATGTACAAAGTTACGTGCGATATGAATACTCATTATTTTCTTATTATTTTAACAAGCTGCTTAATAATCTGTCAGATTCAATTGCTCCAGCTCGAACGAGGATGCAATAATAAACAAAATAGACTATGCATGTCTATAAATCACATGAACAGTCTATAGACAGTCTATAGACATGCACAGTCTATTCGCTTTGATTACCCCTTTTTAAGTGCGTAATTTTGCTAAAAACACCTACATTCATAGACTTTAGCAAGGTTCCCAAAGGGTTTCGTATCGCCACACCGACGCCACGAAGTAGCACAGAGGTAGATGCCAGTAAAAAGTAACAATCGGAGAAAACTGCGTTTAAATGTCTGGTGACAAAAAGAGTTTAACTGAATGACTTACATCGGTTCTTATGCTGCCGTTGTTCCTCTTCAGCCTCTCCCAGCTGCTGCTGGTGCAGGATGTCCTTCTGCTGTTGAACGTTCTCTTAAAGTTGAACGCTTTTTAAAATCAAGCTTTCCTCGGGGTATTTTCAACTAGTTTTCTTACAGTGGAGACTTGATGCATTGAATTTCATATACAATGTAGGCCTATACGGTGCTTTTTACTGCCTTTCGTTCTAAATTAATAAGCAATAGAGTAAGAAAGATGCGTGCTACTTCGTGGCGTCGAAAATTAAAGAAAATATACATTTTCCGTTTTCACAACTTACCACCATTCAATGTATTACTAATGCGTGTTTGTCAGTTGGTAAAAATATAGGTCACGTGCGTGCGCTACACACAAGATCAGTGCTACTTCATAGAAACGTGTTTTTCACATAATTTTGAGGTTGGTGCGCGCCGTGTGTTGCAATGAATGGTAAATTGAACCTCGGTGCAAGTTCATGGTGTCGAAAATTTTCAGTTTCTGTGGAAAGTCCTAATGCCTAATTACCGTAATTAAAAAAGTAAAGCTCCTGAAGCGTTGAAACTTCATGAAATTGTAGGCGTCGGTAAACATTGTTTAAATATGTAAAGAACTGGAAACTGAAAACAAATGGTTTAATTGTACACTGCGTGCTAGTTCGTGGCGTTGGTGACGATATCCTTAATGTAAATAAAAACGTGAGACTTGCACCCACTACTTCCTGATTTAAGCAAAATATTAACAACATTGAATGTTTTATTAAAATTAATTAAGCCTAGGCCTATTCATAGAAGTCATTAGTAAATTGAATTTTATTAAAAGTATATATATATATATTTTCAAAGATTATTTTAGCAAATGAAAGATTAAAAGTTCGATGACAATGATATCCCGGACGCATATTTTGTTTTTTACACCGCAGCGAGGGGTTTGTACTGTAACACTGTCAATTCCGTCTTGAGATGAGACTACAAACATTTATGCCTAAAAAGGGTTAGGTTTAGGGTTAGGGTTGGGGGTTAGGGGTTAGGGTCAGGGTTAAGGTCAGGGTTAGGGTGAGGGTTAGGGTGAGGGTTAGGGGTTAGGGTGAGGGTTAGGGTGAGGGTTAGGGTGAGGGTTAGGGTGAGGGTTAGGGTGAGGGTTAGGGTGAGGGTTAGGGTGAGGGTTAGGGTGAGGGTTAGGGTGAGGGTTAGGGTTAGGGTTTAGGATTACACGTAGTCTCCTATCTCAAGACGGAATTGAAAGTGTTACAGTACAAAACCCCTCGCTGCGGTGTAAAAAAAAAATACGCATCCCGGACCGTTCTTGTGGGACATTGTTTCTTTACAGTTTCTCCCCCACGCAGTGAGAAGATTCGCTGACGTTGTCGTACGCGGTGGAACCACCGCCGGTACTGATGCCAGGCCGGCTGACTGTGTTCGCCCGGGACACAGCGCTCATCCTCCGCCGGAAACTCCTCGGCTTACAACAAACCTGGACGGAAAAAGAGGCAAAATTGTTAACTAAGAAACATAATATAGAACGCTGATTTTGAGTTGGACTCCAAAATGCATCTTGCACCTTATTCATTTTTAAAGGACAAAGACCATGTCAGAATTAGTATTATCTTCCAGCAGGCCTGAATATTCGATTCTGATTGGTCGATTCATAGCAACAAGGAGTGTGATATAAACTTATATTGCACGGACCATATCACACCATGCGTATTGTGTGTTCTAACTGCGCATCAAGTTTGCTTGAAGATAAATACGTTTTCGGCCTCGTTGGATATGGGACGCAGAAGCGCTATATTTTTCCGTATACCACTCGCGCTTGTGTGATAACTTATAATATTGTTAGCTTCAATATAAATTATGTTAATTTTGCATCGGGGATGAAGAATATAATTTGTTTTCACACTTTCACCGATGTGTATTAAGCACTGTAACTCAGTACTTTGGCGAGTTCTGTAAAAAAATCCACAGGCAAATCACTTGGGTGTGATTCGAACCCACGACCTTTAGCTTCTGCTTCATGGCCGTTATTCTCAGTGGTGTTACGGGGGGCAAGGGGTCAGATCCCCGCCCTTTCCCGCCCCTCTTGCCCCCCATGAGATGACTGGTTCGATGCAAAGATGACTAGTTCGATACATTAAATAGACCCCCTCACACTAAATTATGTGTTTGCCCCCGCCCCCCAATGAAAATGTCTGCTCACGCCATTCTCAATGATAACATTCAAACGCATTTATATATTTTCTCTTGAAGATGATCAGAACATACTGATCGAAACGTCGAGTTGTTTGCACCTCAATCCTTTCAGACCCACACATTGTTTCACAGCATGCGAACTTTCAACTCAACTGATAAAGTTGATGTGACGACTGAAGCAGTTCATCAGACGCAGCCGACGACGTCATCTTTCCAGCACTCTCTGAAAATCAACAGGTCTAGCACCTAGACTCTTATTTACCTGTAAGGCCCACTTGCAGCTCTCTCTGAAGCTGACCGACATTAAGGCGTAGATGACAGGGTTCCAAGCGCTGTTCATCAGCGACAGAAGCTGGAAGGCCGAGGAGATTAACCTCCACTTTTGTTTGAACCTCTCTGATTTAAGGTAGAAGCGGCTGTAGAGAGAGAAGCTAAGGTTGGGACCCCAACAAATCGCGAAAAGTATGATGACGACTACGAGCATTGCCGTCACCTATAAAAGAGACAACAAAAACCAAAAACCACGTGATTTATACATTTTTTGTAGTAATATTGTATAGAAGACAGACAAAACAAGTAAACATCTTTGAACAACACTGTCTCTTTCTTTAAAAAATGATAGCATTTTCTAAAGTTGCAACTTAAACAATAGCGACCTCTTGGATGTGGATGAGAAATCGCAGACCACATAAACATTACCTGTCTGATTTCCGCCTCTTTATTCCTGGTAGAGTTACGGTTCAACTTCGCAGTGTTGTTAGCAACATAAACGGAGCTGGTTCTGGCCACGGCGATGGATCCATTGCCATCACGGGTACTTCCAGTTTGGTATCTACGGGACTGATTCAAAGCTATCGAGCCGTTCTTCCCGGATACACTTGGTATCCGGCGGGTGTATAATGTTCGGATGATGAAGGCATAGGAGCCAGTGATTTGGACTAATGGTATGGCAAACACTATGAAGAAGAGGTAGAGAGAGTAAGCTTGACTTTCCTCGTTCTTCCAGACGGGACGGCATCTTAAGAAAATCCTTCCTCCAAGTTCGATCGAATCAATCCCCTGAAAGACGGACACAAAGTTGAGTTACGTTCAGAATTTCATTTACGTTCAGATTCAGGACCTGAATCTTAGGTATTGAACCCATGCACGACGCGGAAAAGGGAACGCACCTCCGCACAATTATTATTGGCGCCTTTTCCTCTATACTTTCGGACCTTTGTGTACAAATATGACTCCCAAAATGGCGAACAGAATAGCCGCGTTAAAGTGCGCTGCGCGCCGTGAAATGGGTGAATGTGCAGCAGTTCGCCAACCACCATTGATGTTTAATTTTAAAGGGGGACTATCGTCATGACCAGAGCTGGGCCCAGCTCCATGGCTCTGCTTACTGTCGAATTCTGGGCTTACGGTCGCATAAGCACAGAATTCTGCGGTAAGCAGAAAATTTGAACCAGGCCTGTGGCTGTACATGGAATTATGAACTCTATCCCACATTCATTACTGCACAGGGCCAAATTTCATAGAGCTGTTTATCTGCTTAGCAAATATCTTTGCTAAGCAAGAATTCCGCTGGGTACCAGTCGCAGCTATGTAAACTGTATGGTATTTTGGCTGGTAACCTATTTCTGCTAAGCAATATATTTCGGTGTTAGTTTTTATGCTTACATGCTTTATGAAATTGGGCCCAGGAGCGCGCTGGCATGGATGTCACATAACAATAATAATGACGCGGCGCCTCTTGTGATGTGACAGCCAGCGCAGCGCGCGTGCAGTACCTGTGTTTTAGAGTTCTCAGTTAAATAGAAAATACCACTTAGCAATTTTCTTTAGCAAAGAAAAAAAAATGAGTGGGGCACCAGTCGTAACAATGTAGGCCAGACACTTATTAATTGTTGGCTGGTTACCTGTTTCTGCTGAGCAGGATGTTTCTGTGTGCTTACGTGTTTTTGTTTCTACAGGCTTTATTAAAATGGACCAACGGCACAATTTCATAAAGTCGTTCAGCATAAATATTGCTCAGTCAATGGGGGACTTTAGGGACGCTAGGTGGCAGCAGACTTACCAGGTAAATCCATTGTTGTCGGTAATGTGCGCATGCTCAGAACTACGTAAACAATGGAAATTTACCTGGTAAGTCTGCTGCCACCTAGTATTTCTAAAGTCTCCCGTTGTTTTTGCTCAACAAAATAATAACGGAGCTTCAGTCAAAACAACAATAAGGGAAATGCACTTACCACGCTAAATAAATGCGGAATACTGGCAATCGCTGCACTGGTCCATACGACCGCTATGATCTTGTAGGCGTTCCTAATGGTCAGTTTAGTACGTGATTTTAACGGAAACAAAACTGCATAACACCTGCGAGTGTAAAATGGGAAACCAGATCAATCCACGATGCTATGGGTGAGAATATCGGGTTGGGAAGAAACTAGTATTTAATGGTATCGTACACGTTTGGTAATTACTCAAAATATATATCAGCATAACAACTGACTTGGTAACGAGCAACAGAGAGCTGTTGATAGTATAAAACATCGTGAGAAACGACTCCCTCTGAAGTAACGTAGTTTTTGAGATATTGCCGAACATCTGGAGCGGTTATTTCCACGCAAGATTAATAATCTGCAATTGGAATACACTATCTGGTAAACGTTACTGCAGTAACGCTTCTCATATTCAAATGTTTTGGGGATAAAAAGTGATATCTTTTTCCATAACCGCAGTGCTTCGAAGTGAACAGTTTTTCAAAATGCATTATACTATCCAAAGCTGCTTTAGGCCTACTTCTTACCAAGTATAAAGTTTGTTTTGCCATTAATTTTCAGAGTCATTACCAAACGTATACAGACCCTTTAGAGGCCATGTCCGAATCAAGCAACTTAGGCTAAGGCGACCGCCTTTGGCTGCAACGACAACGCAGAGGATATACACTCTAAAAACATCCGGGTCAGAATTGAACCGGATCCGAGTCCCGTGAGGCCTGACCCATTTATGGGTCAGTAGATGACCCGGAATCTGTGTCAAATTTTCCAAAAGATTGTTCAAACTGACAAGAAACCGGGTTAAATCCCATTTTAACCATTTTACCGGGTTACCCTGACCCGAAAATGGGTCAGACCCCCTGGGACCTGGAATTTGGGTAACTTTTGACCCGAGAGGTTTTTCTTAGAGCGCAGAACTTTTCTGCGATCCGGCAGTGACCACTGCCCTAAGCTATTAATATGGACACGGCCTAAAAGTAATGTCAATGAACGAAAGTGTTATTGATACTGATACACTATTAGTATGATAAAGGAGTTCCTCAATGATCTATCATTGGCCCACTGTACTTACCTCTCCATACTGATTGCAGTGAGATGAAAAACAGAACTGATGACGGAAAACATTTGCAAATATCCCGGGAACCTGCACAGGAATTCCCCCCACACCCACGATCCAATATACAGAGTCACCTTCAAATGCCATGGTAACACAATGGCAACCATGATGAGATCAGCGACAGATAAGCTGGCAAGGAGTGTATACATGACCGTGTGGAGATGTCGACACCTCCAAATGGTATAAATCACCAGGATGTTCCCAATGGTCCCGACTATCATTGTTAAACTGTAGAAAACTATTGTGATGACCTTCATGATGAAGTAGATGTGTTGTTCTCTGTAGAAAGCTTCGTAGTCGAACTCAGAAGGCGAGTCGGTACTTGAGTTGGACTGATCCTCCCAAGGCGAGATGCTACGATTCACCAGGGTTGTCATGCTGTCTGTAGTAAAGTTCGCAACTGGAGGATCTGCCATATCAACAGTGGACCGGTATACTGAATCAGAAAAACAAAACAACATGAACTATTCATTCACAAAATATATTGATGTTCCGCAAGATGTGAACCTGTTACGGAACTCTGGAGGTGCCATCCAACTTGTAGATCCTGAAATAATTTACTGCAGGGTGATGGCATCATAAACTTAAGAAGACAAGATGATTTATCTAAGAATGTCGACATCATGAAAGTAAGATCTCGACATCTTGAGCCTCTCGGGTTGTCGACATCCTGAATGTTGAAATTTCGACTTCCTGAGATAATTCATTTTGGGATGATAACTTCCTGAAAATGACGAGAACCCAATATAACTTGGGAATCTTGGGAACACAACATCTTACTTTCAGGATGTCGTCATCCCGAGATAACATATATCTGGAAGACGACATTATAGTTCCAAGATGTCGTCATCACAAGATAAATCATCCCAGGATCTCGTCATCTTATGTTATAATGATGTTATCATCCTGCAGTAAATTATCTCAGAATTTCAACAAGTTGGATGGCACTTCCAGAGTTCTTGTACAAACCACTTAAAAGGGTTGAACTAAAAAGAGCCGTTTGCATTTACAGGTTGACTTTTCGATTGGTGCGTTCTTTTATAATCTTCAGGAAGGAAAACGTGCTATTATGGAGAAACGTTTGCCGTCAAGATTAGATGAGCACAAATTAAGAAGCTTGCGTCCATTAGATTGAGTAAATATTAACAAGCCACGACCGTGACATCGTACACAACGAACGATCATAAGTAAATGACAGAAGTTGATGGTCAACAGTCACGCAAACAAAGCAGTGATTGCTCCGTTTAAAGGCACTGTACACGTTTGGCAATTACTCAAAATATATATTAGCATAAAAACTTACTTGGTAACGAGCAACAGAGAGCTGTTGATAGTATAAAACATTGTGAGAAACGACTCCCTCTGAACATAGAGAAAGGACTGAAGTAACGTAGTTTTTGAGAAAGAGGTAATTTCTCACTAAAATAATAAAAGACTTCTAGCTAGAAGCCTTTTCTTCCTATCTGAAAGCACACAAATTTGTACAACAAGGGTGTTTTTTCTTTCATCATTTTCTTGCAACTTCGATGACCAATTGAGCCCAAATTTTCACAGGCTTGTATTTTATGCATATGTTGGGATACATCAAGTGAGAACACGGTCTTTGACAATTTCCAAACGTGTTCAGTGCCTTTAATGAGGGTCTACAAAAGTGTGGGGGAAATTACAAGTCTCTAAACCGCCCGTTAAAATGGTGTAAAATGTATTTGACGCTCCGAGTGAAATTTGATACATGAAATCATTGGATATCAACAACAGATGGGTCTACATTCCAAAGAGGAATATTTGCGTCAGTCAAAAGGGCAAAATCATACCTTTTTGATTGAATATCATCGTACAGACCCATTTATAAAATGTGACACCTTTGATGTCTTAGAATGTTGACAAAATTCGCAGTGGAAAGGTACCGTATCAAATGGCATTTCACAACGCTTTAACGTGAGGTTAAAGACTTGTATTTTTTCACTTTCATAAGGACTCTATCTATTGGAATATGAGTGCATCACAAAACTGAAATCAACTTCGGATCCCCCTCTTTTGCGTTAAAACCACAAAAATAAAATATCCACTTGCACGAATTACTGCTAAGTCAAGCCGCAAAATCTGGGCCAAATTTCATAGAGCTGCTTAAACACAAAAAGTGGCTAAGCACAACAAAATTATGCTTCTGTCCCATGTAGGCCTACTGTCTGAGCAAAACTTAGCAGGCTGCTAAGTTTTGCTCAGTAGAAGTTTCTTTTTCTGTTTAAGAAAATGAAATTTGGCCCTGGAGTGGGTCAATTTCATAAGCCAGTAAGCGATATGTTTTCTGCTTACAGGATGGAGCAGCCCATTACCCAGTTTCTATATTTCATAAACACAGCTTACAACAGTAAAGCAAAAGGGCACGCTAACTTACCAACGGTTCTAGTAGTAAGCAAAATGAGTGACCCAGCATTGCAAATCATTATTTTGTGAGCGCGCACGTGCACCTTTAACTTTTCCTAAATTATTATGATTTGGGGATGCACAAAGAACAATTGACTAAAGCGGGATTTGAACCAACGACCTCCGGATTAACATGCCGGCTCTACCAACTGAGCTATCTAGCACTTTGTTGGCGGTCTCCCTAGAGCGCCGGCACGTTAAACAGGAGGTCGTTGGTTCAAATCCCACTCTAGTCAATTTTTTCTTAGTTCAACCCAAAATGATTACAAATTTACCCAGTCAGTTTCCCTTGTGGTTTACAACTTGATAAATAATTATGAAATACAATTTGCTTCTTATAGGCACATGTTTCTGCTATGTAGGCACACAAACTTACGTACCAGTAAACAGCTTTTAAGAAATAATGATGACGTAGGGCTACGTCACACAAGGGAGCCAGCCCATTCATGGACCGGTGGCGAACTGTGTACAAACTTCCATTGATAGCGCCCTCTTTTGACTCTTCCTTCTCCAGCCCATGTTAATTTCCCGTATGGGGACAAAAAGTTCGTAGGAAAAACAATTCTCAAGGCCCGGTACAAAGTCTTGCAGACATCCCGCTTTATCTTTCTGTTAAACTATTTTTTTATCAAAGTTTCAGCCTTCAGATTTTTGCTTATAGGCCTACCTTTAATATTTCCCCCTTCAAACACTTGAAAGGTTTGCAAACAAGGGTGTTTACTTTTCCACTTAAATATTTCTGGTATATTGATGCAAGTAATTAATGGAAAGTGCTTTGCACTCAAAAGCTGTCTGGAGATAACTGTTTTCTTCATATACACCAAGAAATAAAAAATTTAAACAAATTACTGGACGTCCGTGCACGAATACTCTATAGGCCTAAGCCATTTTGAGGTATTTTTGGCACATTACGAGAACAATATTTGGTTTGGTTAAATTTGTCTGTGTACACCCAAATCAAACAGTCTCCAAAGGGCTAAGTCAATCTTCCACTCTCGTATTAACTGCATTAAAAATTAAGCAAAAAGGTAAATTTCATCTGCTAGAAAATATACGGGAAACCAGTCACAAACAGCTGGTTATACAGCCGTTGCTAAGCAACATGGTTTATTTGTTAAGTAAATTTGAACACTAGGGCGTAATGAAATTGGACGGTACCAATTGGTGCATATGCCTTTCACGTCTTTACTACAAATAGAATTGGTGATTATATCCGGGGAACGATAAGCAGCGGCGTAAGAGGGTGGCAGCAGGGAGCGGAAGCCTCCCCCGCTCAGAACCATTCTCCCCTGTTGCCCCCCCCCCCGAAAAAAAAAATAAAATAAATAAAATAAAATAAAATAAAATAAAATAGAATAAATAAATAAATAAATAAATAAATAAATAAATAAAAAATAAATAAATAAAAAAATAAAAAAATAAATAACAAAATAAAAAATAAAACATTAGAACGAAAACAAAAAATGGACAAATGAATGGTAATAGCCCCGACCCGGCAAAAAAATGAAATAAATAAACAATACTGTTTAGAAATAAACAACATCAAAGTGTCCCTTGGAGAGTTGACCCTCTTGCGGTAAACTTGAGTAGCTTCCCGCGTTGCTGACAGACACAGGCTGGGCCAGTCATCACACGACATTCTCGGCGTTATTTTCCAAGAATAAACAGCGAGGAAAAACATATCTGAGTCCAGATTTACATCATTGGTTAAATTATTCACGTCTGGTGTGGGCGAGGGAATTTTATTATAGCGGGCCTACGTCAAAGGGAAGGGTTTATCGTGCACTGGGGGTGTTATTACGGAGACCAGGTCGGACACTGTAAATAATAGACGCACAGTAAGCTCATAATTCTTGAAAATAAAGTTCAGAAATATCAAGATTTCCTGACAACCCAATCTTAATATCTGACTGTTGTGGTCAGGATGAGTGAAGGTCCAACCATGACATTGGGATACAGGCCTATAAAGACAGAACCCGTTGAATGAATTTCTAACCATGGTTTCTGAATTAATCAATGATGAGATGACCACCTGCAGACTTTCTCTCCATATCAAGTAGAAAGCAGATGGGCTGCTGTAAGAGATCACAAGCAGCAATAAAGTCATTATGGTAATCGAGATCACAGGCAGCAAAACACTGTTAAACCTACAACGAGTTCATGCGAGTAATGATCACAGCACTGTTTTGCACACCGTGATGGGCCTCTTTGGACTTTTCTTCCATGTAACGTCGAACACAGCCGCGAGTTTTGCCAAACAGGTTGGCAAAACTCGCGGCCTTAAAGGCACTGAACACGTTTGGTAATTGTCAATGACCAGTGTTCTCACTTGGTGTATCCCAACATATGCATAAAATAACAAGCCTGTGAAAATTTGGGCTCAATTGGTCATCGAAGTTGCAAGAAAATGATGAAAGAAAAACACCCTTGTTGTACAAATTTGTGTGCTTTCAGATAGGAATAAAAGGCTTCAGGCCTGAAGTCTTTTATTATTTTAGTGAGAAATTACCTCTTTCTCAAAAACTACGTTACTTCAGAGGGAGTCGTTTCCTACAATGTTTTATACTATCAACAGCTCTCCGTTGCTTGTTACCAAGTAAGTTTTTATGCTAATATTTGTTTTGAGTCATTACCAAACGTGTACAATACCTTTAAACCTACAACGAGTTCATGCGAGTAATGACCACATTACTGTTTTGCACACTGTGTGTGAGCCTCTTTGGACCTTTCTTTTGCAACGTACACAGCCGCGAGTTTTGCCAAACAGGTTGGCAAAACTCGCGGCCTTAATTGCAAACAATACATCAGTTTTATTTGACCAATAATGCTATCAAATTAATTTGATACTATAGATAGAATTTACTATTCAAAACAATGACAACTTATGCTCCATACAAACAGTTTTACTAAAAAGGGCAAATTTATTTCAAGCCAGTTTATACATTTAGTGATACTCCAGGCCTCCCAAGATGGAGGTCGTTGTTTGCAAACGAAATAAAGGTCAGTACCATTAATAGATTGTATTAATTCACCTCACTTTCATTGAAGTTGTATGACAATTTTGACTTGAATCTGAATTGTTAAATTTGTTCTTATTCATTTATAAACCTGATTGATTTATCGTGGTTCGAATTTTCATGCAATTCGAATATCAATTTGTGAAGAAACTTTTCTTAAAGCCGGAACCTGGAACTTCCTGTCAACGTCACAGAAAACTCGGATCGCATTCTAATTCTAGCTACCTGTACATCTGGGGAGTATTGCAAACAAAAATTAACTCCGGATGAATGGATGCTTCTCCGGAACTCGTCCGGATTAATTTGTGAAGAAACTTTTCTCAAAGCCGGAACCTGGAACATCCTGTCAACGTCAGAAACTCAGATCACATTCTAATTCTAGCTACCTGTATGCCTACATCTGGGAGTATTGACATGCAATAACATATTCATGTGAATATGGCGTTGATGAAGGAGGTATCATTAACGCATGGTTGCACATTAAAAGAAACGAATGATCGTGGGTATGCACGAGCTCCTAATTGATTGATGTAATAAGTAGGCTTACCAAATAACCTTTAGTCGACTTTAAAGGCACTGTACACGTTTGGTAATTACTCAAAATATATATTAGCATAAAAACTTACTTGGTAACGAGCAATGGAGAGTTGTTGATAGTATAAACCATTGCGAGAATCGACTCCCTCTGAAGTAACGTAGTTTTTGAGAAAGAGGTAATTTCTCACTAAAATAATAAAAGACTTCAGGCATGAAGCCTTTTTCAGGAACCTGAAAGCACACAAATTTGTGCAACAAGGGTGTGTTTTCTTTCATCATTTTCTTGCAACTTCGATGACCAAGTATGATGCCACTGGCACCAGCCTATATTACCAGGAATGATTACAATATTTTCTTAATTAAATTATCTAATTATACACAATGGGTATGCACAGAAAAAGTTTCTTTACTAACTGACAGAACTTGATATTTGGGTTGACAACCAGAAGCAGATGTGATCATGCCACGCTCGATGCGGGTTTTTCTCTCGCAAGTTTCAGGTGAATAAAAGGTTAGACCGTTTTTCCGATTCGGTGGCTATGGCTCCGGCTACGACTGTTGCTAAGGGTGTTGCCTAGGGTTTCCTATACTTCAACGCATGATGACGCGGCGATCCAGCCATAGCTGTAGCCGTAGCCACCAATTCGGACACGGCCTTACACCAAAAACACTTCACAAGTTTACCCGAAATGGAGTTCGGTCCATATTATGACCAAGCAAGAAGTGAACAGTACTATGCAGGGCTCGATTTTACAATGCACCAAGATTCATCTGAAGGTGAGTTGTCAGTATTACCATAGTAATTTGTGTTGTGACCCCACACTTTGCTTAGCAATTAAGATTGATTTGCACTTAAGATCAATCTCAACTCTTTGTGAAATCGAGCCCTGGTCTCGCAAGTATTCGAACTTCCGGGACCAAGTTGGTCCAACCATAATATTGAGTTTTACGTGTGCGCGACTCTATTTCTTCAAATAGTTTAACGTAGCCTATGGCAATAAAAATTATATTATAATGTGGGGAAAGTAAATTTAGCGATGAAATATATGATTAGTAAAATAAATGTACCAAATCAACGAAGAAAACCAGAGCATAAGATTTGACCTCAGTTTCCGGTTACTTGTAAACAATCAATAATGTTTACCTACTTATGTATTGTTATCATTAAACCTATGGTTTCACAAATTCGGGCGTGATTCGTAAATGGGATTTCAGAAAAAAATTCATTCTTCAAACATCATTACAAGTATCCTCATCCCAAGTTTTCATTTTGTTTCAATGTTTATTTTGAGAAATATTTTTATTGTAAAACTGAAATTGTATTTTTAACATGTTGCTATGAGTATTTGAACCTGGCTTCAGTTCTTTTTCGTTTCGTATGTCCTTCAGTGTGTGACTTTTGTCCATGTCTGTCTGTCTGTGTAGTGTATTTAGTTGTCTTGCAATAAAGGAAAAAGAAAAGAAAAAACTTCACCCGCCAACATTTTGCTAAACTCTTTTACAGTGTACTAACCCGTCAATGCCGAATGGTCAAGGTATTATAGTAGGCCGTGCGTACTTTTAGTTATATCCGACTCGGCCCTGGAACTGTCTTTTGAATTGCTTGCTCTGTAATAAAGATCACATTGCATCATACCGCCGGCCCCATCGTGTAAACACAGATATTACAATTAACAATTTTGTCCAATCAGTAAAACAAAAATGAAATTGAACCACAGCGGTCATTACACGACACGGCATTTCCTGAAACCCAATCCTGCGAACAAAAGGCCAGTATTTCAATTCATTAAGCGTGTGAGCCCTTTTAGTCGTGTTGACCGATGTGCATCTAGGGACTTGGGCACCGTAAGAAGCCACGGTAGCTATATTTGCTTTGCTCTGTCTGTTCGCGTGCCATTTCGAAAGCCTCGACGATATTAAAGAAATCGCCCTGGATACCGTAATGGTCTTGCCTCAGACCCCCTCGGGAGGAGTATATAGGAACGTGGCGGTGCGACTCATCTGATTTAATCACACTGCTATACATGAATAAAGCCTTTAATCGCACAGAGAATCGCCATTGTGAAAAATCGATGTGAAAGTTTAGAGTACTTTATAAACAGGGCACAGAAACGGTGTCAATTTTTGAGACAAGAAGTTAAAGGTAGAGTTATATAGATTGATTATTACCAACATAATGCTGGCAAATGTATCAAGAAAGATACAGAAAAGTCACATGTGAACGTTTCAGCTGAACAGTGTCTACTTGTTGAGAAAAACATGAAAAAAACTGTCACGGTATTTTCATCAAGAACGTCGAATCCATCCATGTTTAACGAGGTATCAGCGGGTACCAACCGCATCTCTGGCCGCATCATTCGCGAACGGACACCACGCGTTGGTGCACAACTCTGTAGACCTTTATCATGGTGCGGCCATTTTAATTTTCTGCCATTCAAATAAATGTAACCAAACCGAGGCTGGAAGGAGAAACAGTCTGGTTCCTTTTTGCTCAATGGATATTATCATTCATTACTGTTATTGTATACGGAACATAACCAAGATGGTGGCAGCATGATAATGTTCTATGGCGTTTGCCAACCATTGTGTCTGTACGGATACGTAAATGTTAATCCGAACCCTAACCCTAACCCTAACCCTAACCCTATATTTCATGGGAAAGGTCCATTCCACAGCCAAATTATCATGACGACAGTCCCCCTTTAATAGTTGCTAAAATGGTATCCTTGGATATCGGACAAACTTCCTACTGTAAAAAATGTTCACTTCAGAAACGGCACCCGGTCTGTTCATTTCCGGTACTCTAACTTTTGGCGATATTGGCACGTACGAGCACGGTGTTTAATGATCTGTAGAATCTCGCCCTTTCTAGTTTGACGGATCACTCCAAATTTTTCCATTCCATGACACTGACAACATTCCAACCTCAATTTCATGTGGAAATTTCGATCCAACTCACGAACATAGAGCCTTAAATATGAAGTCCAAGTTATTATTCAACAAACATGCTGACAAATTTTGACAGAGGCGGATTAATCAAGTTGAAAGTCTAAACGAACGACTCTCGCTAATTAAAACTCCCCCTTTTTAAAAATGCATTCGGCGTACGTGAGGGCGCATAGACCAATCCGAGTTTGTAAAATGCGTTTTAATTGGACGTATGTGTTGAATGTGTATATCAATACAAAAGCCCACTTAGAGCAATGTATAGTTGGGATACTCGGTATATAGCTGTTCTAGATACCTAATTTACAGAATGGGCAATGGATCATGCTTTAGGGAATTATCAACGATGAAACAGGGAGTCAATCATCGCGCCAGTGCGTCTGAGAGGAGTGAGGCAACAGCTGCGCATAACACTTTACATACAATATCGCTCTAAAGACATTTATCACGACGCCATCCTCTGAATTGCCATCCTGGGCCCCAATTTCATAGAGCTGTTTAAGCACAAAAAGTAGCTAGGCACAATCAAATGTTGCTTACCAGAATAAGGTTACCAGCCAAACTAGCATGTCACATGTACAATTTGTGACTGGTATCCTGCTCATTTCTGCTTAGCAGGAAATTGTTAAGCAATATTTTCTGCTTAAGCAACTCTATGAAATTGGGCCATTGTTCCCCGCTTACAATGGCAATGGTTTTCACGGAGTCTGATTAGGCCAATAAGGAACCAGGTTCCTGTTTGCCATTCCGGCCTCAGTTTGGTAACATTGCTTGGAATGAGAGTAAAACAAGATGGCTGAACCATGATCTTCTGCCACAACAATAGACCTTGACCACACTGCAGTCCTCTTTGTCAGATTCCTTGTAATACACAATGACACTGAATAGTTTTAATTATCTATTTATGGAAAGGGACCAGACTATTTTCCCGTCCAGCCTCAGTTTGGTTTCGTTGATTTGAATGGAAGAAAAACAAGATGGCTGCACCATGATAAAAGCATATCATCGATGCAGATTCTCATATCAGAAAATAAAGGACATTTTGTTTCCTCTCCAAGCCTCGTTATGGTTACATTGCTCTGAATGAAAGCGAAACACAGGGCGACTGTGTCATTATTACTAAACCATTGTCAAAAATCACTTTCAACGATTTGTGGTTATCATCAGACCGCCGACCCTTCTGGATTTAATCGATCGTTATTTGATATTATTGGTGCAAATTTGTCCAACCAAGTCACAGGAAATTCATCGGGGCCAAGTACTTTTTGTGACGCCAGTAATGGCTGTACGCTTCCTCAGTTACCAATATCTTAAATAACATCGTCCAATACTTTTTCAGTGCTGAAGCAAAACCACGTGTGCACACTTGCGATTTGAATAATACATTTGGCGCCAAAAAAACTGCCACAAGTGCCCTCAATACGCACGTAGCCTGAAAACGTCACACTTCGCGGCTTACTCAATGTCTGATGAAAACAATGTAAAATTTACCTCAATCTATAGTTTGTGTGGAGCACCCGTTTTATATACTGTAGCTTGCTGTTTTACAGATTTGTGAGTGCAAACAAAAATATGTAACTGGTCAAAACAGGTCTAACTCAAAACCATCTGCTTTTGTTATTAATCAACTAGGACTAATTTCAGCAAACCCGGAGTGTCCTCGATCAAAAGCCAAACCCTGACGAGATGCACACTTGGGAAATCTCACAGGCTGTTTAATGTCAACCACATTAATATGACGTCCACGTGAACATGGCCACTACATGCCCCTCATGTATCGCATTGGGGTATATACCCGTTAATATCGAATTTCAATATTGAGTTTTCAAACACAATCATCTGTTTCATCGGTGTGACTTTCCCAGTATACTAAATAAAGCACGACCGTTTTCATTAATGATTTCGCCCCCAGCTGGTCTATGAGACCACTCAAAGTAATGGGCTATAACTGGTCGTTATACTGATGATGAAATATCGATTTAGCTTACAGTATTCAACAAACAAAGCTGGAAATGTTCATGTAAAGTCAGCTGCCAGGACAGAATAAAAGTTTGCAAGTGTTTTACATCATAATAAAAATTAAAGGAGTCATATTATAATAATAGTGGTTTCTTATATAGGCTAGTGCTCAAATTCGTCACTCGGTGACGCTCATGGCGCTCCAACATTCAGTATTTTTTGCAAGGTATTGTGGATCTACGTTTTTGAAGTATATGAGACCTTTTCTTTTACATAGCACCATGTAATGGTTTACAAAGTGCTGTGGCACAATATGCAGCCAATCAAACCAGGAACACCGGGGCGAACCCCGAAGGACGCAGCAATAATGGTTAAGTGTCTTGCTTTTAAGGACACAAGTGTCACGACCGGGACTCGAACCCACACTCTGCTGTTCAGAAACACCAGAGCTTGAGTCCGGTGTTCTTATCCGCTCGGCCACGACACGCCACTAATGCAAAGAGAAAAGTTCAAACAGCAACACCATTTTGTACCCCGAAAATTACAATTCCAACTTTGTAAAAAGAAATTCTTCAAGACAGACTGGTAGAATGTCAATCAGTGATGGACATTTATTCCTTGTTGGTACTAATTACCAGAGATGTATAAACTGGTAACAACATCAAGTGAGCATTATACACGGCGGAATATGGAAACAGGTGCACAAGACCGACAGGAAGGTGAAGCAAAATTGCTTTTATACTTTCCCGGCCCTATGACAGACAAAGACTTTAACATGACCAGAACAAAAACACTAAAAAGACACATTGCAAAAACTGGGGTGTTGAATTGACACCATGGATGTTGTCACATATAAATACCAACAAAAGAATCAAAATTTACACCATAGGGTGTTAAAATAAAACTAATTTCTGCAAAAACAGTTGCATTGGTGTTATTGTAACACCCTATGATGTTAATTTTGATTCTCTGTTCGGTATCTATATGTGACAACGCCCATGGTGTCAATTTGAACACCCATATTTTTGCAGTGCAGTGAGACCAGAAAACTCACACTGAAAAGATACATACCTAAAGGGACACGTTGGTCTATCAAAATTATTTGTAACCGTTTGTTACAAAATGCATATGGTTAGAAAGATGTTTTAAAAGTAGAATACAATGATCCACACAAATATGTCTTTCTAACCATATGCATTTTATAACAAACGGTTACAAACGCTTTTTTGTTGACCAACTCGTCCGATCCAAGGTAACGTGTCCCTTTAAGGTAAAGGACCTTTAGAATGGACGTTAAACAACCAATTACAATTAATTGATTAATAAACAACAACCTCAACAAACTACCAACTTAAAGTTGCATTGACGTCACTACGCCGCCATCTTTACAGGTAAAACGATGATGAAACAGGGGGAAACGCATATCTGTGTACGCGCATCGCACAGAATGGGCCAATGAACAACCTTCTTTTGACCTCCAGCCAAGGGCGCCCTATTCAAATGACGTCATGTGCATTAAAGTTATTGATCACTCAAGTACAAGAAGACTGTGACCGTATCCGAATTGGCGGTTGCGACTACAGCTACGACTGTTGCTGGGGGTGTTGCTAAGGACGTCCTATAATTGAAGGTGTGACCATTGAGAGTTGCTTTCAAATCAAATTAATTTCATTTTGGGGAAAAACACTGTAAACACCAATGTACAACCATTACCCATCACAAATACTGTGTGTGTGATCTGATATTATTAATGAATTCATGTAGGTCAGGTTCTACAATAGTCTCAGTCATGGAAAGAAAGGTGATTTGATTCGAGTATAAATTATCAGAACTTGCAAGACTCTGGTTTGTTGATATACGCAAGGAACCTTCAACGCCCGCGCTTAATTGTATTGCCTCAAACCCAACCTTGCGTTTCTTGTGTTTCATCTTACACTGAAGTGAAAGTGTTTCTGTTTCCCTCGATCGGGAGATGCACAATTTTGTCGTCATCTGTAATTTCGCATCAAGTAGCTGCCCTTATTAGTGTGATAATAATCCAAGGTAAGCTGACGTCTCCTGTGGGATGGACAAGGTCAGTGTCTTGCAGATTGTGATTACAGTCCGCAGAGCACTCGATTAGACTTAAAGGTATAGGGTCATAGATTGGTTTTTGTCAACGTAATGCTGATTTATAGGCAAAATTACAAAGACAAATATAAAAGTCAATTGTGAAAGTTTCAGCTGAATGCAGTGTCTACCTCCTGCTGAGGAAACAGCAAAAAACTGTCTGACAGTATTTTCACACCAACGTCGAATCCATTAATAGCGAGGTGACATCGGGTACCAACCGCATCTCTGGCCGCAGCATTCGCGAGCGGACCCCAACCCTCAGAAATCTGAGAAACGATCCATGCATGAATCGTTTCTCAGATTCAAATGTTTTGAATAAAACAAATTTTCCAAACCATATTATCCGAAGGGAATCCTTTCTCAAACAAGTTTATACTATCAACAGCCGCAGTGCTTCTCACCAAGCAAGTTTGTATAGTCATCGTTGGAGTATTTACCAATTTTGAACCTACCTTTAAACCTTGATGATGATTGGAGAAAAGGAGATGCAGGATACGCTGCAGCTAGTCATTATTTCATGTGGAAATAGTTCTTTGTGTCGACCTGCTTGCTTTTATTTCGATACACCGAACAGCAATGTAATAATGACAGCCGAAAGGTCCAACTTCCCCCTTTCCTTTAGCTGACAAACGCGCTCAAGCTGACCCTAAAATACCCTTCAATCAAACTGCCAGGTATGGTGGCATTCCCACCCCATCTCTCAATCGGTCACGTTCTACCCCGGAACCACGCCAATTGCGCCAATATTGATACCATTCAAAACAGCCAAACAACCCTATTGTTTATCTTCGTGCCCTCCCAGTCAGATTTCCGCGAGGAGAAAGAGTCCTTAATTGGCACTATAGGATCGCTCCATCTTTTTGATATCTCCTTCATCTATATAGCGGACCATTGGATAGCCAGACCGGACGGTAGCTGATTGTTTTCGTTCCGATGTAACAAGTGTTCTATCGTGTTTACCCTCCAGCGCAGCGATTTCGTCGGAGGGAAAAATAAAAGCCTACATCACTTTAGATTCAGGTGGACAAAACTGTGATTGATTCGCAAGTTATGAAGATGAAAAGTTCAACTTGCGTGAAGAGTTTGACCGCCACAAATCTTATTAACTTGTTTTTTTCCCTTTTCAATCTTGTCGTCTTGAAAACAATATAAACCTATAACCTTTATGATTAGTTTAAAGAGCGAGACCAAATGATTATTGACGGTTTGGGCCGTCATCAGCCCAACCATTACGGCTCCGGACTCTGACCCTAGCTGGTATTAGTCCTGTCAGCGTTATACATTAACTTCCGTTGACCTGCTGTCAAACGTTAATTTTGAACAAAATGGACTGTTCCGTCCAACCATAAAGGAGAGTTGACAAGTTAAGTAATTAAAACAAGTTCGACAGAGATAAATCACAGAAATTTAAAGTTCATAATTAAATCAAAAACATCCGCTCAGATTTAGTATTACATACACATTTTTCACTGATACCAGAAAGACCTACACCTGTTTGTTAAAGGCACTGAACACGTTTGGTAATATTGTCAAAGACCAGTATTCTCACTTGGTGTATCCCAACATATGCATAAAATAACAAACCTGTGAAAATTTGGGCTCAACTGGTCATCGAAGTTGCACGAAAATAATGAAAGAAAAAACACCCTTGTTGCACAATTTGTGTGCTTTCAGATGCCTGAAAAAGACTTCTGGCCAGAAGTCTTTTTCAGATTCAAATATTTCAGTGAGATAACCTTTTACCTCAAAAACTACGTAACTTCAGAAGGAGTCGATTCTCACAATGTTTTATATTATCAACAGCTCTCCGTTGCTCGTTACCAAGTCAGTTTTTATGCTATCTTTTTTTTTTAGTAATCACCAAACGTGTACAGTGCCTTTGTACAGTGTACAGTGCCGTCTTGTTCTCTGATGGCCCCAAAACCTGGAACAACCTTCCTCCCAACATAACTTCCATTTCCTCATTGCTCACCTTTAAGCGTTCTTTGAAGAAATTTCTTCTTGACCAATATTCAAAATGATTGTCGTTTCTCTAAGTGATTCCTGCCCTTTTATTATTTTTTTTAATAGAGTTCTCACCCAATTTTGTCTCCAGGGGCCCTCGATCCATTTCTCCGGATTTGTTAAAATATTTTAAGTCAGTTCTAGCTAAACAAACCTTTTAGCCTCTACGAGTTGTTCTTTTGTCCTGTGTTTTTGTCCTTGTTAAAAGTCCTTCCGTGTTTCTATGTGTTTCAATTATTTCAAAAAACTTTAGTATTTATTTGCCAACGGTGGGGTTGGAAATGCTTATGAATTTCTCCGCTATTCAAAATGTTCCCTTTGTTTTGGTTTTCTTCCCTAAGGATTCTTTTTTCTTTCAATCGAAACTAAGGTTTTCCTACCCCACCATTGGCACGTACAGGGGGTCATCAATACAAGCCCTATGGGTTTCTAGATGGTCCCCCCGCTCAGCTTTTCATTCATCAATTACGTTGTTTCTAATTATATGTTTTTACTTGAGTGGAAATTAAATAAACCATACCTTACCATACCAATACATGGCCGATGGCATGTTTCTGAGAGAAACGTGTATCGACGTTGATGGCGCACTTCCCCAAACTCCCGTTTGTAACTGGATTTCATTTTAAAAATTTTAAATTATCAACACGTTCAGATTTATCAAAATACTCCACCGAGTAAAAAATCCTGTAATCCCACATCACAGAACTAGTCTAGGATTAGCAGTCATGCATCATCCATCACACAACACTTCCTTCCGGTTAATATTAAGAGAGCACTTTACTAAATCTCTCCGAACGTCTTCAAGGTCATTGCGTTCTGGACCTGCCGTGGTGGCGAACAGACAAACAATTAACAAACGTATTACGAGTCAACATCTTGCAACCCAGTCGAATATCCACCAACAACTGTCTTGTATACCATTTGATGAAGTCACGTGACATTTGAACTGAAAACAAATTTCTACCCATCCCTGACATAATATGTCGTCGTCCTAATTAAGACTTGGACTTTTAGCTTCCGGTTGATTGAGTGAGCAGTTTACTAAATCTCTCTGAGCGTCTTCGATGTCGACATCGAAGACGTTCAGAGAAACTTAGTGTAGTGTTCACTCAATCAACGTTCAGGACTAACTTGCAATGGCGAACAGACAAACAACAAATTAAAAACTCATTATAATTACACAAGTCAATATTGGCAACTTGTACCATTTTGATGAAGTCACATTTTGAGCCCTAACATAATTCACATAAATCTACAAACGTGAATCAATCTAGAGTATCCGTAAAAGCAAATCTCATTCACATTATGGGTATTAAATCTTTTAGAAGCGTAAATAGTGACGCCCGAGCGAAACATTTTACGTTTATAAAAGTGAAACGTTGATCTCGTGCGTCAACACGGTGTAACTTTTACTTACAAGACAATTCGAATAGCGAATATTTCAGAGTGTAATGTTGGTTTCCGACAACACCCCCTACCCCCTCCCACCCCTTTTGTTTAATTATTTACAGCCAATCAACACTACATGGACGACCGCACACCGCCATAATGCTTTGATGAAGTGTTTGAAATAAAACCACAATGTTTTACTATGTAATTTGTGACAATGAATTAACAAGACTTAATTGTGTAACCACTGTTATTGATGAAGGGGATTTCCGACCAGTTGCTTTAGGAACAATGGTGTTGATATTTTTAACCTCATCATTACGCTCCAGTACTTTTGCACCTAAAGGTAGGGTCATACTTTGTTAATTACGGAAGCGTATTGCCGCCACATGAATAAAACAATTCTTTCTTATCGTGTACGTACACGATAACTTATCGTGTACGTACACGATAACTTATCGCGTACGTACACGATAACTTTTGACTTGTCGTGTACGTACACGATAACTTTTGACTTATTGTGTACGTACACGATAAGTTATCGTGTACGTACACGATAAGAGACATAATTTTTTCTCTTCATTTGGCGGCAATACGCTTCCGTAGCTAATGACTCAAACCAAAAGTTAAATTATTCATCCGAGAGCCTATTGTTATAAAGATGATAGGCCTATGGAAAGCAGCCCGGAAATAGCTTCGCCTGAAGTGCCACCGTTGGTCAGACATCAGAGGGTATCATGGCCGAGCGGTTTAGAGCATCGAATTCAAGTTCTGGTGGTTGAGTCATCGGCGTGTGGGTCCGAATCCCGGTCATGACACATGTTGCTTCTCTCCACCCAGGGGTATAAATGGGTACCTCCAAGGGTAGTGTTTGAAAAAGCCTTCGGAGCGCCACGGCAGCCCGGGCTGTATATTCCCCAGGGAGCTGAGAAAGAATAAAGGAATGCTATTGGCCCAATGACCAGGGCACTAATGTAAAGCGCATTGCGTTATTGTAAAATGCGCTATATAAGAACTAGTTATTATTATTTAAAGAAAGTATGTCGAAAATTGTTGAATCTCTAAAGATCACCTTTTTGAGATTCAGATTCCCATGGATGGTGTCCGTTTGTGAATGCTGCGGCCAGAGATGCGATTGGTACCCGCTGTCAGCTCGCTAAACGTGGATGGATTCGACGTTCTTGGTGAAAATACAGTTACAGGGTTTTGTGTTTTCTCAACATTAGTAGACATTGTGTTCACCTTAAACTTGCACAATATGTGACTTGTATTATATGTTTCTTTATCATTCTTTCTCTATAATGTTTTCATAAAAATAAGCATTACGTCGACAAAAACCAATCTATGACCCTATCTTAAAAGGTATCGTACACGTTTGGTAATGACTCAAAACAAACATTAGCATATTGTAACAAGAAACGGAGAGCTGTTGATAGTATAAAACATTGTAGGAAACGACTTCCTCTGAAGTAACGTGGTTTTTTAAAGAGGTAATTTCTCACTAAAATAATAAAAACTTCTTGCAAGTAGTTTTTTATTCCTATCTGAAAGCACTCAAATTTGTACAACAAGGGTGTTTTTTCTTTCATCATTTTCTTGCAACTTCGATGACCAATTGAGCCCAAATTTTCAAAGGCTTGTGATTTTATGCATCTGTTGGGATACACCAAGTCAGTTTTTATGCTAATATTTGTTTTGAGTCATTACCAAACGTGTACGATACCTTTAAGCAGCTCTATGAAATTGGGCCCTGGTGGGAACTATTTGGCAGCCCGGTAAGGTGAATGCCGATACGGCCGAGAAACCGGAATCGCAGCACCGTCCAACTGAATGAAAAGCCTGTATACTCTAAACAAAATTGACCCGGATTCCGGGTCCAGGGCGCCTGATTACTGGGTCGGGCTGAACCGGAAACTGATTAAAATTGGGATTTTTGACTCGGATTCTGCGTCAGATTCAAACAATTTTTAGGTCAGTTTGACACAGATTCCGGGTCATACGGCCAGAATTTGATCAGGCCCTCATGGGACCCGGATCAATCTTGACACGGATGTGTTTACAGTGTGACAAAAGCGCACGTTTTCAAATATAACTGACGGAGCCAAAGCTGAACCGGTGGTAAAAGGAACAAAAGCTTGTGTATGGGTAATGGTGTGATATACGGGATCAAATCTAGCACTTTAACCGGGTCCCGAGATCGAATACGCGTGAGAACTGATTGTCTTTTAAAAGGGGGTGTGTGTGATGTGGAATCAAACTCTGTTGAGCTTCTCAGCACCTTTTCTCATTTTGCTCCCAAAACCCGGAATGCACTCACTATCTCTATCAGAGAATCTGACTCTTTTCCTGCAAATTCAAGGCAACCTTATTTAATACTCAATCTAATGCACTGCGTTATTGATGTAGTGGCGCTGTATAAATGACTATGTATGTCTGATGTGGGTTGGAACGACAGTTACTGCCTCCACATGAATGTGACCGATGGCGTCATAAATAATTAAGTTCAAATCCCTAGTTATATGATCCTATTACATTATTGCTAAATAACAATAACAGTGGCTTCTTATACAGCGCTCAAATCCGTCACTCAGTGACGCACGCTCATGGTGCTCAAACATTATTACCTCTTTGTCACTGGGCCATTTATTTCATTCCTTAAACCATCTCAGCTCCCTGGGGAGTATACAGCCTGTGCTGTCAAATATGTAGCGCACCAAGCTAAATCAATCACATGAACCATCTCTGCGCTCACAGGTACCCATTTACCCCTGGGTGAAGAGAAGCAATTAAGTGTCTTGCTCAGGGACACAATTGTCATGACCGGGGTTCGAACCCACACCCTGATGACTCAGCCAGCAGAACTTGAGTCCGATGCTCTAAACCGCGTGGCCACGACACGCACGCTACAATGTAATACAGAGATAATCGCGTTGCCAGAATCGGTGGGATCGGTTTGCAATTATTTATTTCCTTGCAGTGTTTCAATATGGATTGGGTAATACAATTGATTTGGGGGTGAACAAACAAAAATTGACTATAGAGCGAGAATTGAACCAACGACCTCCGGTTTAACGTGCCGGCGCTCTACCAACTGAGCTATCTAGCCCTATGTTGGCGGTCTCCCTATTTTGTCAATATCTTTCTTCGGGTGCTAGTTGCCATATAACCGTTAGCTGCCGTGTAGCCAGGGATCACACCCACGTTTATGATACAACCTGGGAAGCGGCAGCCAGGGGATCACCTTATGGGGTGAGACTTTTTTATTTCAAATATCAAGTTGTAAAAATAATTTGGGGCTGAACAAATGGGGTAATATAATTGTAAGCCATTTCCCCCTCTTGATAAAACAATCCAGAGTAGCCCTTTTTAGTCTAAACACTTACTTTGTGTTATTATATAGTCATGAATCTAATTAAGTTGCTGCCGTCAACAAACAAAAGATGACCAGGTTGTGTTTACCAGGCAGTATGCCGCGTACAAAAACACCTCAAGTTTTTATTTTTATTTATGTATTATTATTATGATTTTTTTTGTTACGGTTCCCTCATCCACGATGCATAACAACCACTGTGTGCGTCCTATACATCATTCAGTACTAGAAACATTATGCACGCACGACTGAGCAAATTGTAAGCTTGAAATTAGACGATGTCAGCAAAATAATCAACTCCTATACGTCATATAATAAGAAAACAAAAAAGATAAGCTTGTTTTGTTTTGGGGTGTTTTTTTCTCCGTCTATAGCACAATTCATCGATGCAATGCATGAACAATAAAAGTAAAGTGATGTCATATCCAAAGAAATATAATGACATAGTTAAGTAATTAATATCTGTATCCCCTGCCCCAAAAATACATTGATATCGATTCGTGGAAAACTAATAACTGGGCATAAATATATACTTTTAATAAATATATTTCGTAAACAAAGAACACATCAACCATATGGCTGGTTTTTTTGTTGAGAGCGAAGTGTGTTTTCAAAGGGTCTGTAATATTATCCGGGTATTATCGATTCACCCTCTTTCATGGTGAAATTGAAAAACAGACCTTAATTCCTCTATTACCGAGTGACCAAACTGGCGTAAAAACGGAAAACTCTCTACAACCATCCAACTGTGCTTGTTGTCCGGTGGGATATACATGTATCCATGGCAACCTTTCCACAACAATTCCCTTCTTGGGCGATGGGTTACGCTTGAAATGTTGCAAAGTCTTCTGACGAAACCATGTATAATGTGAGGTTGTTTTACTCTCGTTTGATCAACAACAACACTGTGTTATACACGGGATTGGTAAGGATAAAAAACATCATTAGTTTTAGTCTGAAAGCTTACCGATGATGAAGTTCAAACTAAAAACATTTTTCTCTGTAATATTTCCCTGTAAAATAAAGTAATATGCGAGAAAACTGTATATGAAAACCTTTACAAAACCCGCAACACCTGATTTCGGTTGTTACAACAAAAACTAAGGACAATGTGTTTACAGAATGAAAATTGTGCATGGTTTTTTACAGGTTTGTTATCGGTATTTCATGTACCGGTATATGGTTGACCACACAAAACACGAAGACTGTCTGCGACAATTTTGTCAGCTCTACCAAACATGTATAATACCTTTAATCGACATTGCTGCAAAAGAAAACTGAGGTGGTACTGTTTTGAAAAAATATATATTCACCGTTAGCGTCGTCCTGTTTTCTTTGTCAACGCAATAAATGTCAATTTCATAAGAAGAGGAAACAAACTACTCTGTCTAAATTTACCACTGCAGTTGGAAAAACAGTACTAATTACATTACTTATGGATATGGTTGATTTGGGTGTCAATTTTGCAAGGTTAGATATAGGATTTATTGCTCTTTGGGTACGCAAACATAACTGATTTTGTCTTGAATGTCGCCGACATGTTTTGTCTCTGAACTGTTACGCCACCATCAGCCCCCACTAGGGCCGATACAACATCTCGCGATTATCCATCATTTTGCCCACCATGTGGTGATATTTCATGGGAAAGGGTCCACTGACCGGATTCCGTATCCCAGGGCGCGGGGTCGATTTCATCAAAGATTCATCTTAAGATAAGTTGTCAGTATCACCATAGTGATCTGTGTTGTGACATCACACTTTGCTTAGCAATTAAGATTGATTTGCACTTAAAGGTACTGGACACGTTTGGTAATTGTCAAAGACCAGTATTCTCACTTGGAGTATTCCTACATTATGCATAAAATAACAAACCTGTGAAAATTTGGGCTCAATTGGTAATCGAAGTTGCAAGAAAAAAAAACAGAAAAAACCCCACCCTTGTTGCACAAATTTGTGTGCTTTCAGGAGACTGAAAAGGGCTTCAGGCCTGAAGTCCTTTTCAGATTCAAATATTTTAGTGAGAAACTAAAACTACGTTACTTCAGAGGGAGTCGTTTCTCACAATGTTTTATACTATCAACAGCTCTCTGTTGCTCGTTACTAAGTAAGTTTTTATGCTTATATATATTTTGAGTAATTACCAAAAGTGTCCAGTGCCTTTAAGATCAATCTTAACTCTTTGTTAAATCGAGCCCTGGTTCATTTCTGGGTTAGTTTGTTCATTTCTGGGTTAGTTTGACCCCGAATCTGGGTCGATGTGACACGTAATTTGGTTGAAATCTGATTCGGATTCCGAGTCACTTTGACACGGACTCTGGGTCAAACTGACCTAGGAATGATCAGGCCCCTGAGACCTGGAATCCGTGTCAATGGACCTTATGCATTGACGTCATCCAGCCGCCATCTTAGAGGTAAACTGATGATGAAACAATGGAAACGCGCAGATTTGTACGCGCAGCGCACAGGATTGGCCAATGAACAACCTCCTTTTGACCTCTAGGCGAGGGCGCCCTACTCAAATGACGTCATGTGCATAAGGTCTATTCTGACTAACGATTTTTGACATTCAAATTTCCGTGTTGTCCGTTTGTAAATGCTGAGGCCAGAGATACGGTTGGAACCCGTTGTCACCTTGCTAAACGTTGATTGATCCGACGTTCTTGGTGGAAAATCAGTGACAGTTTTGTCAATTTTCTCAGTAGACACCGTTTTCAGCTGAAACTTTCACAGGTGATTTTTAATGGGTTTTTTCTTGATAAATTTGCTTAAATATCACCATTACGTTAACCAATATATTCCTACCTTTAGTTTAGCCTCCAAATTGTAAAACCGTCAGATCAGTATGCAATTTTCAAGGAAAAACCGATACAAACAATTTGCCTAAATATCACCATTACGTTACCAATTTATCCCTATACCTTTAGTTTAGCCTCCAAATTGTAAAAGTGTCAGATCAGCTTGCAATTTTCAAGGGGAAAAAAACGGTTACAAAAATGGTCTCTAATTTATTCGCGGTTTTTTTCCAAACATGATAGAGTCGAAACATAATCCAGACTATAATGGGTAAACCTTGTGTATGGACACGGTGGAGACGTTCAGCGAAGAGTCGTCTCCATTTCCATGTTTTATTTAAAGGGATTGTATACGTTTGGTAATACTAATAGGAACCAACTGTTTGTTCCAATCCTATATAGTTGTAGATATATACCCTCAAACTAACCTGTGAAAATTTCATTTCTAAAGGTGGTAGCGTTTTTGAGATATTGTCGAAAATCTGGAGCGGTTATGTCCATGCAGGAAGAATAATCTGCATTGGAAATACACAATCTGAGAAACGTTACTGCAGTAACGCTTTTCCGACTCAAATTTGGGGGTAAAAAGTGATATCTTTTTCCATAACCGCAGTACTTCGAAGTGACAAGTTTCTCAAAATGCATTATACAATCAAACGCTGCTGTACTTCTTTACCAAGTAAGTTTTTTTCCCCATTCATTTCCAGAGTCATTACCAAACGTATACAGCCCCTTTAAATCTCCCAGGTCTAAATAATGTTCCTTTTATATTCTTACCATTGTTGTATACGCCATTCAAGTTTCATTGGAATCGAAGCACGCTAGCTTGCAACATACTCGAAATGATTGTTCGAAAGATCGAATTTTCCCACGATTGTGTGTCATACACCTAGAATATTATTTTTCAAAACAATCATTCCACCTTTGACAAAATGAAGCCTTGCAAGATATAATTGACGATCAATCTAATACCGGGTAATTTATATATTGATCAAGAATAAAATCTAAATAATAGTTTGTTAATTTTTTTTTATATTAGCGTTGAACAATAGTTGGCTTTATTTGTACGGCCATAGGCTATTTCGAAAACCAATGCAATATTTAGTGTTGTTTGAAGCTTTGCATGGTGTGGAGAAATAAGAAGTAATTATAAATAAATAGTAAACTTGCGGGTACAACCATGTGTAAATCTCTTTGTGGGAGTGTTGGCTCTAAAAAGAGCCGTATGGTCTCATTGCAATACTATTGTTCTCTCGAGCGAATGCAACTTTCTTTTATAGTCGTCTGAAGTTTCACGCATAAACTCATAACAAAACCTATAAAATACAATTTACAATATCCAAGGTGTAATGAGCACATATTTAGATGATCTTTATCAATGGCACCATACCGGTAAGTTTTATGACATTTCCTAAATCTTTTAGATTAAAAAACAGATTTTTAAAGGCAATAAATGTCCTTTTAGTACGGATGCAATTTATGCCATTGATAATACAAGCATGGAATTTGGCACACAGTCAAAATATGTCATGGGAAAGATATTTGGCTCTAGGGCAATTGAAGCTTTATTTATGTATCGTCCTTTGCAAAAATAGAAATAGAATAGTAAGCAGTAGCAGCCATTTTAAAATTGTTGAAATTGCCTGTAATTCTAGCTATATTTTTTCAAAGGACAAATCTGCAATGGCCCTATAGCCAAATATTATTCTCGTGTCATACTCTAGCTGTTAAGATTGTATTGTCGAATGCACAATTTCCCCCGTTATTATCTGCCCCATAGGAAGGATCATGTTGTCACCATAACAACGATTTATAGGCACAATTACCAAGAAAGCTACAATAAAAGTCACAAGTGAAAGTTTCAAGTGAATACAGAGTCTACTTGTTGACAAAACACTGCAAAAATACTGGGTATTTTCATCAAGAACGTCGAATCCATACACGTTCAGTGAGCCGGTGACAGCGTGCACCAACCAACCCGCAGCATTCACAAACGGACACCACGGAAATTTGAATCTCCAAAACTCGCCTTAAAGGCACTGAACACGTTTGGAAATTGTAAAAGACCAGTATTCTCACTTGGTGTGACCCACCATTTGCATAAAATAACAAGCCTGTGAAAATTTGGGCTTAATTGGTCATCGAAGTTGCAAGTAAATGATGAAAGAAAAAACACCCTTGTACAAAATAATTTGTGTGCTTTCAGATAGGAATAAAAACTTCTTGCAAGAATTTTTTTATATTTTAGTGAGAAATTACCTTTTTCTAAAAAACTTCGTTACTTCAGAGGGAGTCGTTTCCTACAATGTTTATACTATCAACAGCTCTCCGTTGCTTGTTACCAAGTAAGTTTTTATGCTAATATTTGTTTTGAGTCATTGCCAAACGTGTACAATACCTTTAAGGTGAGTTTTAGAGATTCAATTTAAAATCTTTCGACATACTTTTATTGATTTCTAATCAACAGGGGGCACCTTCAGACCAAATGATTTCCCCTGGATGCGTGCTACCATTACCATCTTTAAAACAAGTAGGCTTTCGGATAGAAATTACGCACATTTTTTCGGGGTCACTACCAAAGTATGACCCAACCTTTAAACTACAACTACAACATTATGCTTTCCAACACGTGTTTTTTCCCCAAAGAACTCGGGAAAGTACACTGAGTACAGTGCGTAAAGGCATCGTACACGATGTAATGCTTCTCAGATTCAAATATTTTTTTGGGGGGGGGGGGTAAAAAGTGATATATTTTTTCATAACCGCAGTACTTCGAAGTGAAAAGTTTCTCAAAATGCATTATACTATCCAAAGCTCCTGTAGTTCTTACCAAGTAAGTTTTTATTGTCATTAACTATCAGAGTCATTACCAAACGTGTACGATGCCTTTAATACACATCGGCGTAAGTAAGGGTAAAAACAAATCATACAACAAGACAGTGTTAACCTAATACATTTGTTTATCTCACTTTGTTCGTATACCTAAAAGCAGACCTGGGTGGAAATTTGTGTAAATCCCAGACAATTTACATTCGCTCAGACACTTTGTATTTCAGGCAACAATGAGTTGTATTAGTTTCAAACAAATATAGTGTTTCGGTTTTTACATTAAGCTCATTAAAGTCATTACTCATAATATACTTGGGCAGCTGGTTGTCAAATAAATTAGATTGTTTCTGTCAAAACATCCACACCAATTTATCACTAGGCAAGTGTAATGTATGGTTTAATTAAGCCGTTGTCATACCACAGACATAGAAGAGTCATTGACTTGGGGCCAATTTCATAGAGCTGCTTAACGGCCAATGTTATGCTTACTGCGCGAGTTTCCATTTCATATGGCTGTTAACCGTACGCACACGACAAGGCATGCTGAGGCACGGCAAGGCACGGCGACTTCGGCTAGAGCTACGGCTAGATTTCCGCGTCATCATGCGTTGAAGTATAGGACGTCCTTAGCAACACCCTTAGCAACAGCCGTAGCTGTAGCCGAAGTCGCCGTTTCGGACACGGCCTAACCTTCCGGTGCTTGCTGTATGAAAATGAATGACGTAACAATGCAAATCCATGGTCTATTAGACCTTATGACCTTATGCATTGACGTCATCCAGCCGCCATCTTAGAGGTAAAACGATGACGAAACAATATTAGCGCACAGATTTGTACGCGCGGCGCACAAGATTAGCCAATGAACAAGCGCCTTTTGACCTCTAAGCGAGGGCGCCCTACTGAAATGACATCATAAGCATAAGGTCTATTGTCTTGCTGACCTGTGAAGTACGCTGACACTTAAGCAAATTTGTCTGCTACAGTGGGCACGAAAATTTGCTTACCGTTAAGCAGCGCTATGAAATTGGGCCCAGTTGCAATCCGAAGTATAATACAGCGGTGTCCAGTTCCATGACACTGCTTACCGCGGAATTATACGATTACCGCCCTTACAATGTACAACCACGCACAGAGCCCAATTTCGCTCTGCGTGCTTACCGCTGAATTCTGCGCTTGTGATCACCATTCTTTTTCTGCGCTAGCTGTGTAAGCGACGAATGCCTATAGTAACTTGGAGTATAGGCTACGCACGCACACGAGCAAACATTACCTGCTAACCTGTGTGTATTTCGTGTCCTTAACGTTTCTGCAAAATTTTAAGTCTTGAAAATGTATACTTTACTAATTACGATAATTGCCAAAACGGCTAATCGTCTGCACCCACGGATTTGCGATTTCACGAACCGGTGAATCCGACCCTGTGTGCGGCGAATCCGGGGTGTTCTGCATATAGCGTCTTCACGAACCGGCGAATCCGCGCCCTGTGTGTGGGGAATCCGGTATGCTCAGGTTTTTGCGTTTTCACGAACCGGCGAATAAGTTTTGAACTAAACAGCTTTCTAACAAAGCATCCAAATAAAGAAATAAGTATTATAGTCATAACTTATACACTATACCGTATCATATTTTTTTTATTTTTTTGTACATTCTCAATTAAAAGACCGGCTAAAACACATTTACAAAATGTGACTAACTTCAAAAGCGTTTTTTTCTCAAAACGTTTTGTTTCAGCTGCGTGGGCGGATTCGCCGGTTCGTGAAAACGCCGGCGGGGGATGTTTGTGCTTACTGTAGCAGAAAAACAGCGTATTTCATAAACGATCAAGAAAATTTGACAGCGCGTATGTGTGCACGTTCACAATGGATTTGCTTGTTGCGTCACTCATTCTGCTTACAGGAACTACCGGCAACAAGTTATCACGCCATTTGCTTTGCTTATACAGTTAACAGTTAGCCCAGGGCTCGTTTTCACAAAGAGCTAAGATTGATCTTAAGTGCAAATAATACTTAATTGCTAAACAAAGTGTGATGTCACAATACAAATCACTATGGTAATACTGACAACTCATCTTAAGATGAATCTCAGTGCTTTGTGAAATCGACCCCTGGCATAAAGGCCTTACACTTCCGTGTACACCACAAAGGAAGAGTCCTACTAGGTTTAGGGCCTAATAGCAGTGTGCATGGAATACAACAAAATTGCTAAGGATCGCTCCGTTAGCGTAAAACATTTGCTTACAGGCTTTTTGAAATTGGGCAATGGCCTATCACAGACCAGATTTTTTTATTCCTCTCGTAAAAAAAGTTAGAAACCATTGATTTCCATTAATAATGGAGATCAATAAACCCACGTATCAAAACTGAGGCTAAAAGTGAATAGTCTGGCCCCTTCAGGATGCAGTGACTTAAAATCGTCACTACGAACAGGGGATACGACACACACGTGACCGTGTCGTGAGTATTACGATGTTAATATGCAAATAAAGATGAAGAGCTCTGAGAATGAGAATCAGGAACACGCCCCTTTTTGTGTGTTTTAGCCAATGGGCTTGCTTTAGTTTGTCGATCCAGTAAATCGAGAACTTCTCTTTGTTTTCCCCATTGTTTTGCAAAGCGAAGACCCTTGATCTGTTGTAACACCTGATCAGCTTGAACGAAAACGGCAACACGGGTGATCTTTGATGAAAGTCTTTTAAAATGTTTCAATCAATGAGGAAATTGAGTTCACCCCATGAGATTAAACAGATTTAAATTGTGAAAAAAAACCCGATCATTTTGAATACCCTCCTGTTTTTTTCAGAAAGATTCGCGAAAAGCTCCTTACGTCATCACCCATGTAACGACATTTGTGGGAGATCCATTTTGTATAGCCGCTTTGTTGCAAAATGGAGGTATAACAAAGCAACTTCGCACAAAATGACGTCAAAGTATTGTCATTTTGACGCACGCCGTCAACGGCAGAAGTGTAGCTAGTTTTTCAAAACCTTGAGGCTTGTTGGGGCCTTGTTTTTTTGATCGATAATAACGCAAAATTCAGAAAAGTGTAAAAACAACAAAATTACAATGAAATGATAAAGAAACACATTATAAACAATTTCCATCAAACAATTTTTCGCTCGAGTAGCTGTTTAAGATCGTCGGTTTCAAATTTTGCTTGTGCCATTTTGGGAGTCAGATTCCCCTTGTGTGTGCATGCGCAAATAAGACGTCGCACCATTCGGCTGTGCGTCACAATCTCAAACAGCGCCCCCACTGAGGCAATAGGAGACAGGGCCCACTTTCATAAAGCTGTTAAGCACCGAAAATACGGCTTAATAAATGTCTTTGCTAAGCAAAAACTGGGTGGAGCATCCCAGTTGAAACGATGTAAACTTCATAGGGCTTTTGACTCATGGTTACCTGTTTCTGCTAAGCAAAAATTTGCTGTGCTTAGCAAGTTTTGTGCTTACAGGGTTTATGAAACTGGGCCCAGTGCCAAATTTTTATAGTTAGAGCTGCTTGAGCACAACAAGTAGCTAAGCACACCAAAATTATGCTCACCAGAATATGAATACCAGCCAAAGTACAATTTTCACATGTTCCATTTGTGTTTTGTATCCTGCTTATTTTTGCTTAGGATTAAGTTGTTAAGCAAAACGTTATGCTTAAGCAGATCTGTGAAATTGGGCCCTCGTCATTGGACGACAGCTGTCGTGTGCGAGTGACCTCACCGTATCAAGCGGCGTTGTGCGTTCAATTCGCCACATAACCTTTTTAGCCACTTGACCGCCCAGCCGCCCAACGTGATACACTGTAACATGCGGTCGGAGGAAACGCTCACCAGCTTGTGTTTAGGGGGGGGGGGACAAAGGACATGTAGCATCAAAATAAAACTATATAGACATTTGTACGCGTTGTTCAAGTCAATGACAATCGTTTTTATGTATCATTTATAATCCCCCTTCACAGCTGACTTGTAAAAAACATAACGCTTTAATGATGATGATGGTGATGATGATATACTGTGGCTCCTTTACCAACACCACGCTCATCAATATTGTAACAATTATTTTTCTTTCATCATGATAATACAGTTATACTGTTAAAAACTAATGCCTAGCAATTAATCGGTATCAGCATTTGATGCCAGGTAAAAGCTTTCAAAAACTATTGTATGCCCTATTCATTTTAAACTTTAAAAAAATAATCTCCATAAAAATTACGGGTAACCGAAAGGCACATATTGTTCCCTAGTGACTTATCACTACCGAACTTGAGATAATGTGTTATTCAATGAAAATATTAACGAAAATGACGAAAATTTTACGTATTAAGCCTCGGGTATCTTCTGAAATTTTAACCACGGTTCCAGTAACTTACTGCAAGAGTCTTGAAAGTTAAACATCTTTTCAACAAACTCGGGAGGTGCATGGACTTAGAGGGATGATGCATTTTACGTCACACGTGACGTCAGTGCAAGCGGTCAATACCGGAAAAAACACATACTGTTTTTCGTTTAATTATAAAAACGTAACCACCGAATATGATGCAAAATGTCAACGGTTGTTGTGTTGAGTTTTGAAACCTATAGGTGTGAACTAAACTTGTATTGTTTTTTCAAAACCAATGAATGCATTTATTATCCCCCTTTGGATTTGGGTTTTTTAAGCACTTCTAAACTGTATTGGCAAAACGAACCGTCTTTCAGTAAAGGTTACAGCTGCAAACATTGCAATGTCATCAATCATTGTAGAACATAACAATAATTGTTGTTCCGTCAACCCGTTGGATTGAATCGATTCTTAAATAAATTAGAATTCAAACACCACAGGCTCCGCATTGCGATGCAAATTACTTGGCAACAGCCAATCGAGGTTTGGACTTTGCCTGCCTTGTCATTTTCTTATAAATTACTAATACCAGTATTAATTTCACAAGAGTCAAGTCAACAAGTCCGTGTTTGACATTAAACTGGTCAAGTGAGAATAAATAATAAAGTCAATACCCCAACAGGCCTAGGCTAAGTATTTGGGTTGGCGTTTTGAAACTTCTAGAAATTGTTGGATTTATATTCTCTGCGGGGGGGGGGTGAGAGCATACCACAGTGTTGCCCTACCTAGGATTCAGGATGTTGGTTATCACTTGTTCACTGTTGGCGAATTGACCATTACGTTGGCACAAAGCGGATGGGGAAATCGGCGCAGCCTTGTTCAGGCGGCTTCAATGTGTGATTTTTTTGCCGAGTTATGTTTGTTTGGGTGGCTCTATAATTAGTTTCGCTTTAACTCAACCAATTCTCTAATAATGTTATCCCTTTGGGCACGAGCTAAAGCATTCAACAAAATAATTCAGGGGAGAAATTACCCTCACCTGTCTGCAGACAAGTGGTGATGAACCTGTTTCTTTTGTTACAGAGGCCAAAATTCTGGGCCTTTGGATTCAGAATAACCTTAGATGGGACACGCAGATTAACCATATGTTAACTAAAGCCAACAGGAAACTTTTCATGCTGCGGTCACTTAAACGTTTTGGATTTAGTTTGGATGAATTAAGTATTGTTTTTAATGGATACGTCCGTCCAGTTTTAGAATATGGTGATGTCATCTGGCACTCAAGTATTACTGTTAAGCATACTTATACCATCGAGTCTATCCAAACACATGCCTGTAAAATTATGTTGGGTAATAATTATCATTCGTATGACTTTGCTCTTTCATCGCTTGGCCTTGACTCTCTGGCTGGTAGGAGAGGGGCACACTGCAGGCGTTTTGCTAATGAACTTGCTAACAACCCTCGCACTAAAGACCTCCTCCCCCCTACCAGGCTTGAGAGTCATGGTCGAAACCTCCGTAATAGTCATCATGTTTCAACCCTCCCATCAGATCCAGTCGTTTTAAAAATAGCCCTGTTCCTTATTTCATAGGTCTAATTAATTCTTAATAACTTCTCCATTTTATTGTGTGTGGTATTCGGAGTGTGGTTCTTATTTAATTTAATGTTTTATTTAAAGGTTTATACGTTTATAGGCGAGGGTGCAATCTGCTTTTCTTATTAAAAAAAACCTTTGCTATTTTGGTGTATTTAAAAATATATTTTTTATACCATATCTATTTTTAACTATTGTAATGACTCTGTAATTTGACCTTCGGGTCACGAAGTGTGTCAATTTTAATAAAATTCGAAATTCAAATTCAAGTGCAATCTGACGAAACAGAGAAATAAAAGTTAAAAATTACACCTTCCAAATAAATCATTGAATTAATCACACCGTGGGGGGGGGGGGGCCTCTGGTCAAATTCTCAAATAAATTTAAGATGTTTATGCAACGTAGGCCTATGATGGATTTCTATCAATTTTCAAATACCTACACTCTATACCTCGGGTCAGAATTGCCTTGCATTCCGGGTCAAATGGGGCCCGATATATTTTCGTGTAGAGTGGTTAACAAAATAATGGGATTTTAACTCAGATTATGCATCATTTTGACCCATTTCTGTGTCATTTTGACACAGATTCCGGGGCATACTGACCCAGAAATGTGTCAGGCCCCACGAGACTCTGATCCGGGTAATTCGGAACCGGAAGCTTTTAGAGTGTTTATGCTATCATTTGTTTTTCGAATCTAAGAAAATGGTATAATAAAATTTATATTTTTCTTCACTGAAACGACATCATCAAAAAATAACTACAACGTAATCTTACGTTTACGTTGATAACTCGGCATGATCTTTAAAGGCATCGTACACGTTTGGTAATGACTCAAAACAAATATTAGCACAAAAACTTACTTGGTAACAAGCAACGGAGAGCTGTTGATAGTATAAAACATTGTAGGAAACGACTCCCTCTGAAGTAACGTAGTTTTTGAGACAGAGGTATTTTCTCACTAAAATAATAAAAAACTTCTTGCAAGAAGTTTTTATTCCTATCTGAAAGCACACAAATTTGTACAACAAGGATGTTTTTTCTTTCATCATTTTCTTGCAACTTCGATGACCAATTAAGCCCAAATTTTCACAGGCTTGTTATTTTATGCATATGTTGGGATACACCAAGTGAGAACACTGGTCTTTGACAATTTCCAAACGTGTTCAGTGCCTTTAAGTCAGGACGTTAAGGTGTGCTTGATTGTTGGTGAAGTGCAGACCGGACACAAAAGTGCTACACAATAAAACAAAACTTGAAGAACTGATATAACTCGTTATCTTACCTTTTTCAAAACTTTACTTCCTTCGTGGTTGGTGCATTCACTTTTAAAATGAGTTCTATCGCCGCCACTCACCGCCACTGATAACTGATTTGTTTTAAATCACACCAGTTACCTCCACAGCGTCCGGAAGAATGTCACCGGTGTGTTTGTCAAATTTCTGTCCTGCTGACAGGTTCAAAATGCCCAAACGGTACAGTGTTGATTGTCCAGGCAACATTTACCTAAAGGTTCTTCTTGGGCATGCCTATCGGTGTCTCCATCAAGGGTGTCCTTTCTTTTTGGTTGAACTTACAGAGCATAGAAGGCTCACGGCATCCAATTATAAACACACTTCAGAAAGTACTAAAATCGGGTTTACATGTGTACCTTTTCTTGTTAGTTGTACAAACACGCAGCGTTTGTGACACGGCACCAGGCTTCCCACCTGCCCTGTGCGTAATGGGTAAGCTGTAGTTAACGACACTCACTTTTGTGGAGTGAAGTTGATGGGTCACGCTGCGTCGTTTAACGGCTAACCGTCTGGCCGCTGCTCGGTCACAACATGATGCTCTGAATAATCCAGCAGCCCTGGACGTCACTCTCTCTGTAGACTGTCATTGTGACTGGCACACATTATCAACAAAGAGCACTTTAGTCACGGATCACAGAACGTCATCAATACATCCAGCTTGCAACTAATAACTATAATGCCGTTGCGCTTGCGCGAGCACGTGATCGCTGTGTCAACTTGGGTCTTCTGGGGTGCCTGATTTCAGATTACACATCAACACTTCTTGTAGCCAATAAAGCTTGGTAGTTACACCTGCTAAAGATTTGCAGCTATTTGCTTCAAGTTCAAACATCGGGGATGGCTATATTACAACAGAGAGAGAGCACACGTCCGACGGTTGTTCGACCCATTTTTTCACCATTGTTTATAGGTAGACGGCGCAACCCTACCCTTGATCAAACCACTTTGGGCGCATGTTAATATAATGGCAATAAACCCTAGTATTTAACACATCCTGATTGCCGTAAAAAAAGGCCATTTCATGTAAGCCTGATGTAATATCACACAAGAGAAAGCAAAACTCCATAGTGGAGCTTCCTTAGATTGTCCTTCCTCCATGCTTAGAACAACAACAACAATTCTTTCCAGGCGTCCTAGCGAGATAATGGCACTCGCCACGCACGTGCCACACGCCGTGAAACACGCCGTGAAACAAGTCTCGAAGGCAAGCGGTGAAAACAACAGCAATCCATCCCGGAATCCGGTTGCTGGAGGTACGTGACCTAACATCCAAACTAGTTGGAGGTTTAAAGGGACAATGTCGGTTTTTGTGAGACTAACAACAGGATATACAGATGACTTATAGGCACTGTACACGTTTTCCTTATAAAAAAACCTATGAGAATGTTATAGGAAACTTATAGGAATTGAGGAAGTGACGAAAAATCTATAAGAATCCTATAGGAATCCTATTTAAATCATATAGGATTCTATTAGAATTTCGCCTATAGATATGACTTTTTTGTAAGGGTTGGTAATTGTAAAAGACCAGTTTCTCATTTGGTGTATCCCAACATATGCATAAAATAACAAACCTGTGAAAATTTAGAATCAATGGGTCATCGAAGTTGCAAGAAAATAATGAAAGAAAAAACACCATTGTTGCACAATTAATGTGTGTGCTGTCAGATGCCTGAAAAAAGGCTTCAGGCCTGAAGTCTTTTTCAGATTCAAATATTTTAGTGAGAAATTACCTCTTTCTCAAAAAACTACGTTACTTCAGAGGGTCCTTTCTCACAATGTTTTATACCATCAACAGCTCTCCGTTGCTCGTTACCAAGTAAGTTTTTAAGCAAAAATATATTTTGAGTAATTACCAAAAGTGTCCAGAGCCTTTAAAGGTTAATGTGTGGGTAGGGCCTACTAGGCCTTCGGGTAATGACTGAGCCGAAGAAGGCGAGGTCATAAACTCAGTCACTAACGACGATTTCTGAGAACCAGAAGCCCGTATAGGAATAGCATTGAGCTTGTTTTTGTATCCGATTTATGTAAGACAAGTTTAATAATTGGACTTGGGTTTTACATACGTTCTTCAAAGACACGAGATCTTATGACAATTAAAAGTTTCTGTCATAATAAAAAAATGGCTTTGAACGATTACAAGGGTGGTTTTTGGTAAAGTTACACACAAACGTATGCCATGCAAGCTTTGAAAGCCAGTCGGTGTCGCAGGAGATTCTGTCCCCCCACACGGCGAACTGTGTATATATTTCTTCTGAAAGCGCCCTCTTTTGAATCAACCTCCTCCAGCCTATATTAATGTTCCTATGGGGGACAGAATCTCCGGGGAGATCCCATCCCCACATTCAATGCCACACACACGCACACTGTATACGGTTTCATGCAAATAAGCTGCAAAAAAATGTATCTGGAACATTCATAAATAACGGCAATGAATATGCCTAGCCTATGCCTATCAACCCCTAATGCAATAGCAATAATTTTGTCTCATAAATTTGACATTGATTCAGACTAATTAATTCGTTTTTGACAGGTAAGTGACGAGGGAACCATGAGTTCTTAATGACCAGCCAAGCGTTTCAAACCGGGACCCCTTCGTTCTCCACACTGAAATCACTCAACACACAAACAGCAGCTGTTGCAATGGGCGGGGGGGGGGGTGCAAGGGGGCAAGTTCCCCCGTTACTTCCTTGCCTCCCCGCCCCTCCCCATTCCCACCCCCCGCCGGTGGCCGGAATTGAATTTAACCACAAACAATTGCATCCACATTAATGCAACTAGGCCTATGTTTGCGTTGCAAAAAAATAGAAAAAACTCAATTAGCCATTTTGAGATTATGGTGGACACAATAGGGCACTATTTGGGTGGGTGTCTGATACACCAAAACCGAACAGTGCTCTCGTCCACCATAACTCAAAAAGGCTAATGTCATCCTCATCATTTATTTTAAAATGCTCAATACACTTCAAAGATTGTTTTCCCCCTTAAATTAGGCTTGCCCTCCCCCAACCGACTAACAGGTCTGGTGCACACAATATTCAATAGCTGGTATGCTTACCAGAATAAGGTTACCAGCCAAAACACCATGTCACGTGTAGCATTTGTGACTGGTACCCTGCTCATTTCTCATAAGCAGGAAAATATCAAGCATTGTTTTCCAATCAGCTTTATGAAAGTGGGCCCTGAACACAGATCACCTTCACTTGAAACATTTTGAGAAAAAAAATTATGATCAGATACAATGTGTATAGGTCTCGCATTTCTTTCGGTGGGTTTTAATTCAGTTGTGTTAATGAATTTAAACGGTCTGTATAAATTTGGTTATGACAAATTAGTGGCAATAACAACTCACTTGGTAAGAAGTACAGCAGCTTTGGATAGTATAATGCATTTTGAGAAACTTTTCACTTCGAAGTATACTGCGGTAATATGGAAAAAGATATCACTTTTTATCCGAAAATTTTTGATTCTGAGAAGCGTTACTGCAGTAACGCTTCTCAGATTGTGTATTCCAATTGCAGATTATTCTTCCTGCGTGGACAAACCGCCCCAGATTTTCGGCAATCTCAAAAACGCTACAACCTTTTAAATTGAAATTTTCACAGGTTAGTTTTATGGTATATATCTACAATTATTACATGTTTATTGGATTGAAACAAACAGCGGATTCCGATTACCAAACGTATACAAGCCCTTTAATGACATAAGGTTGATCTTCGTGTCAAGGAAAACATTAAACTCACGAAGTATATAGTGACTAAGGCGAATAATTACTTTATGAAAAGGAGATTCGATAATCGAATCACTGTTAACCGAATTCCAATTGCGATGACATTTTCAATACAAAATGAATGGTTCGAACAGCAAACAACCTCAAAGGGCAGTATTCGCACTTTGTGTGACCCAACATATAATGACGTAACAAGCCTGTGAGAATTTAAGCTCAATCGGTCATCAAAGTCACAAAAAATAGGGATAAACTCCTTAATATTTTGTCATTGTATTCAAACATCGAGTTTTTTGTACTCGCCGAGATAATAACTAATTGTATAATTCCTTTAAAAAAAACTATAGCATTTCAAGCAAACAAAATTTAAGTGAATTTTCCACCATTACATCTCTTAGGCTGTGTTTTTAAGTTTTGTGCGAATCCGTGACCATTTATATTTTCAATCTTACCAAATTTGTGCACACCCTGTGAAGTATGTTTAAACTTAGAGATAATGGGTTGAAAAACCATTTAAACCCCAGAAGACGAGCAGCTGAGAGTATACTGTTCGAAACGTCGAGACCCCACCAGTATTGCAGTATTGCTATAGGGTATAAGGCTGATGCCATTGCTAGTAACAAATAGCTAAACTCGAAAAACTCCCTGGTCAGAATTGACCCGGATTCCGGGTAGGGGGTCCTGACCCATTTCTGGGTCAGCCTGACCCGGAAAACTGGTTTTAAAAATGGGATTTTAACACGAATTCTGCGTAGGTTTGACCTATTTTTGTCAACTTGACATAGATTCTAGGTCATTCTTCTTCTGCTTCTTCGATCGCATCATAATTGACGTCTCGTGGTTCGCACGATGCGGGGAACGCCAGTGTGATCTTTCTTGGGCTATGCTGCTTGCTTTGTTGAATGACATGCCGGTTAAAGTCTTCACTTGATCCGACCATCTGAGCCTGGGTCGTCCTGGCTTTCGTCTTCCTACCAATTCTTCCCTGCATGATCATTTTTTTTCTTCCAGATTGTTGCCTTTTCTCCTTGTTATAATTCAACCAGATTGCATAACAAATCACACCTTTATGTGCCATTCACCCGAACATCATTCCACTTAAAAACACTTCGTTTCTTCGGGCCTCGTCTTTGGAACGGTATGAGCGAGTCTATTAAATCTCGTCTCCCAGTATCTGACATAGTTTGTTCTCACTACGGCTAGTCAGCAAATGTTCTTTTTTAACATTACTTAACTTGTGTTTTTGCTTCATCATAATTTGTTCAAGCTGTCTGTCAGTTTGTTCTCGTTTCTGTGTTTAAGTTTGTTTGTCTGTCCGTCAGGCATCTCGCCACAAGCCCTGGCTTCTAGATGATGCCTCCATACTACAAAATTGTATATTATGGTTACTTCTTTAAATAACTTGTTTGGCTATGTTTTGTTTGAAAATGTTCATGAAGTATGAAAGTAAATGTGAGTTTGAATTGAATAGTAATGCCGAAAAATTTGCAATGAACGAGCATCTATAGTGTTGATTGTTGTTTCGATATTGTTGTTATTTTTCTTGGTCATACTGACCCAGAAATGGGTCAGAACCCATGGAACCCGAATCCGGGTCGATTCTGACCCGGAAGTTGTTGTAGTTTACAGTAGCTACAACTTAAAGGAACGTTACAGAAGTGGTAATTAAAATTTTCTTTAAGATCACAAATTTACATAAAACTTACACGGTCTAATGATGATGATAGTAGAAAACATCCCGAGAAATATTTCTGTCTAAAATGCCATATTTGATGAGAAACAAATAAAACTAATTTCCGATTGGAGTTTATCGCTCATGAGCGTTTTATTCATGCATTGTAGAACACATGCAAATGTGTAATCGGTTTTTCACTATTTTCTCGTGACCCAGATGGCCGATCGATCTCAAACTTCTACAGGTTTGTCAGTTTATGTATATGGTGGATTATATAAAGTGCTTAACTGTTTTGTTAGCAAAAACCAATTCTGTAATGTTCCTTTAAGCTTCAATTCGTCAATGCTGCATGCCATATATAAAGAAACTCTGAAACTATAAAAGGTCAGATGAATCCTTCAATGCTAGGCGAGCTGACCAAACATCACGCTGAGCGTTCGTACATGTTTTCGTAAACGAACCCGATCGACAAAAACATTGCAATTAACGCTCGGCTAAACGACGTGACCTCATTTAAACACTCAACTCCAGATCAGAAAAACACATCAATAAAACGAGCGACAACGTCATCCCATCAGTCGTTGCTGTTCGAGATGATTGGTGTTGACGGCAAGTTGGAGGTTAATGAAGGGTGTCTTGGACAGGTCATCTAAGATTAGGGTCCCTTGAGGAGAACAATCCCTCTCCTGGTGGTGTATCCATTGAGGAGATTGTATCTTCAAACTGAAAACGACACTTATGGTCATCTACCCCCATCTTTGTGTAATTCCTAGACTTCATATAAGTCGTTTATAGCTCACTTTCGAATATGGATTCCAACTATTTTTTACTCCAAAATCGGTTTGGTCGTTCGGGCGATCTACAAAGTAGACGAAAATAAACAAAATTGTTACCTTTTTAGCAGATTATTTAGGAATTAAATACAATTAGTTACGCATTCAGTACTCTGAAAGGTTTCCCTATAGCCTCGATTTGAATGTCTTAGGAGCAACTTGCTGACAAAATTAATGTCACATTTAAATTGTTGTTGACGCATCGGAAAGAATTTCAAGATATTCTTCTTGAGGCTATAAGAGTCAGAAAGGTCGAGCCACAGTCACTAAGTTTCTTCAAATTATTGAGATCAAAAGGGATGAATAAATATTATGTTAGCCAGCAGACGGCTGGGGCAAGAAAATTCCATATTGGTTTACTTTAGGAGGAATGTTTCACGCCAGTGGCCACAAAATTAACCCCTGCGGAACACTATAATGTGAACGAAGATGTTATTTTAAGTGGCACTCATAAAGAAACTCTAAACCTTGTGGAAATGAGGTCAACATCATGATGGAAAGAACAAGAAAATTTTACCATCATTTCGAACAAAAGTCGTCTCTCTTTTTCAAAGAACAATTTTTGATGGCTTCCAGCAGAGAAATGGCCAGGGGACTAACCAACCGGCAACACGGCTGGCTAGAGAGTGATACAAAATTTAAATTCTCGATCATTATTCACAACATGGGATCAGAGATAAATTGTGAAATATGTCTTTTTCAAAGAACTATAATGTTTTCCAGAGAAAAACTCGAGTTTAATAACCGTCTTCTCAGAGAGTGACTGGGGGCCTTTTCGAAATCATGGTTTCGGATTTGGCTCCGGGCTTTAGGCTTCGTCGGTGTATTTTAAAAACGTGTACTTTCGATACGGTGCTTCAAAGAGGTGACCGGAGCCTAAGCTGGAAGCCAAACCCGAAACCGTTGTTTCGCAAGGGGCCTTTGTCCACAGACAACATATGCATCATAAACATTTTTGTGGTGAAATATGCTATATGTCTTCGTGAGAATTTAAGTCCGTAGTGAGGACATTATTTCAAAGAGAATTGTTGTGATGCAGTTCGAGGGATTTGTTCAGCTTTCTTCAAAGGTTGCACCTGCCATTTAAAGGATACGGGATTGATAAGGATGAAAGACATCATTGTTTAATTTTAGTTTGAAAGCTTACTGATTAAAGTTCATATTAGTACCATTTTCTGTGAAATATTTCCCTCTGGAATAAAGTCAAAATTATTCGAGAAAACTGTATCTGAAAACCTAAAACAAAAAACCACAAAAGAAATGCAACAGCTGATTTCGGTTGTTACAGCCAAAATTAAGGACAAAGTGCTAACATGCTGAAAATGTTGCATGATTTTCACTATTTTCTCCTGACTCAAACAACGAGGAAGCCCAAATTGTCACAGATTTGTAATTTCATGTATAATTATGGTTCAATCACACAACACATGAACACTGTCTACGACTTTTTTGTCAGATCTACCAATCCTGTATGATACCTTTAATTGTTCTGTTTTTCCCACCCAGTTGCGGGCGGTGGTAAGTCGCTTGTAATTCCCGGTAACATCCCGTGGAAGCATCCCGCGAATGCCAAATAACAACAATACAGTTTACACGAAGATGTTCGACAAGATCTCACTGGAATCCTAAGTTAACGACGCGTGCTCCTTGTTGACAGTTGTAGGCTGATAGGCTTAAGGAATCGTTCTTGAGATTCCACATCACTGCTCCTGGGGGATAACTTTAACTTCAAGTGATTCTGTTTATTGTTGAGGTAATTATTTGTAAAGTGGAAAACCGGTAAATGGTATGGTTTAAACATCTGACCCACATGAGATTTCCGTTCTACCGCGATCATACTGTATTAAAGGGCCTGTATATTTGGTAATACTCATAAAATTAGAAGCAATACAAACTTTCTTGGTAAGAAGTACAGCAGCTTCTGATAGCATAAAGCATTTTGAGAAACATTCACTTTCAAGTAATATGGTTATGGAAAAAGAAATAAAACAAATTCCAAACAAAATTGAATCTGAGAAGCGTTTCTGTCAGAAAGGTTTCTCAGATTGTGTATTCCAATTGCAAATTATTCTTCCTGCGTGGACATAACCGTTCCTAATTTTCGGCAATATCTCAAAAACGCTACCACCTTTTGAAATGAAATTTTCACAGGTTAGTTTTATGGTATATATCTACAATTATATAGCTGGATTGAAACAAACAGTGGGTACCAATTAGCAAACGTATACAATCCCTTTAAGTAAACAGAATACGCCCACTACAGAGGCTGAGAGGATTTTCATTTCAGTTTCTGCGCCATTATCGAATAAAAAATAACGCATTCAAGTATAACTATACAGAAATACACATTCTCGGAAAAAGTCAATTTAAGTGAATGTGAAGTATTTGCTCTAGATTCGTTTACACAGAATCGATTACAGGTCAGCCATTATGGTCTTAACCTGTGATAACCTAAAAATAATTTGTTGGCTTATTTGATGTATGTCCAAACAGACAGCTGTATGACATCTGGAACGAAATCAATATTTATAAAGGTGTTTTTCTTTGTTTTTTCTTTCTTCGTGCGGCGATAGGACAACAACACCGTGAGATTAAAACAGCTTTTCTAAAAATCAAATTCATTGACAGAAAAGTACGCATAATAACATGTACCGTGTGTGAACTGTTATGCCAACTGTACAAACCCACTATACACGGTTTAAATTCAGTTGAAATTGATCGTTGTACTTTGGCAGCGACAAGCCAGTTCACTGACACATTGGGAGAGAGCAAAATAAACTAAAACTGATCATATATTCAACAGAGGGCGCCCTGCTGTGACAAATGAATCCCCGTCGAATCAAACCAAATCATGCGAATTAATACCGTGGCAAAACACACTTTGTCATCCATTTCAACGCATTTAAATGAAGATATTTGACATCAATTTCGATTAAAATAGTTTTGATGTCTTTCCTTGAACAGATGCTGCACATTATTAGGTATTTACTTCACAAGTTTTTAGCCAAACCACACAGCATACCGCGCTCACGTGATACCACCCCCCCCCCCCCCGCTCCCTGACGATTTTGTTTTCTGCCTTCGAGGCTTCTGTAACCCATTCTTTCAATGCATCCACATCTGATCAACATCAAAATGTTTCTGTGTGGTCTTCTTGACTTGGACGTCAGACTGCTTTGTGTTTAGGGAAATCATTGTATAAAATACAGCATTAATCTATGTAATTAAATTAATGTTCATGAACGAATATAGTGGATTGTCAGCGAACCTTGACAAAGAATGCTAGCAAGACTTTTAAACTCAATGGAGAATACTGAGTATACAACCCACTTATGCGTATAAAACCGCTGATCTTTTTAATTGGAAAATTACAAGTGGCGGATATTGGTTTTGTCAAAGACGTCGGGTAATTTATTTTAATT